>CM046337.1:1429245-2850990 GCA_025403435.1 Artocarpus heterophyllus
TAAATTAAATAATAATTGAAAGGATGCATTCTTTCAATTCAAAGCAACCCTATTTAATCTCATTGCTTTATAATATCGTTGCTAATAAAGCAATAGGATCTATTTTAAAAAATACATCATATATTAAACTAAGACCTATAATTTTATAAATAGTAAAATTTTAACCTCATAGGATAAAACTTTTTTTTTCTTCAATTCACGTTCAATGTTTTTTATTATCTTTCTTTTTCAATTTTATAAAATCCTTGAAATGTCCATCTCAATCTATTTAAAACTCTTATCGACTAAGGAAAAAAGGAAAAAGAAAAAAATGAAAGAAAGACAAGCCCCTATCGTTCTCAAAGCATTTTTTTCCCCTCAAAATGAAAAATGATTCTCCTAGGTCGCTTTTTTTTTTTTTTTTCCTTATAAAAATCATACCAATAACACTTCAAAACGAGACAATAATTTTTTTAAAAGAGCATAAATTTTACTCTGCACCCTGTAGCATGTTTAAATGACAATAACACTCTTCAGCCAATTTAAAGTATCAATAAGAGTATCAACACCTGGCTGTTTCAGTTGACAGGAGACTGTTTTGCTTAAGCAAACGATTCGAGTTCGAGTCCTTGTGAACGCAGCTGCCAGTATTAGGAGACTTTTGCCGCCTTTAAGTCTCTGTATGAGTTGGCTTTAGATTAATCGGATAATCCTATAATAGTTAAATGATCATTTATATAAAAGGTTTGTGTCTTTTTTGGTGGGTTTTGAAAACTAAGGACGTGGATCAACACAAAAAAACAAAAAAAAGAAGTATCAATTAGAGTACTAACTTTATAATAGAATATTCTGCTTACGGGTAAAAAATACATATATATTGTGACTACCAACTGTTTCTTTGTTTTTAATCATCACGGCAAAATGCATAATAACCCCATTTATCTCATCATCTTCGCAATTATAATTCATTATTATATATATATTTTTTATTTTTAGGGGGCAGAATTGTGGTAAAAGAATTTTGGGTTTCAGTAATGAAGACAAATGCCAAGCAGATAATCATATGTAAAGCACAAAACTTTTTCAACTTGGTGTAAAAATAATAGAGTGTTTGAACAAATGGTAAGAATTATTAATTCGAATAACTTTTATTGTAGCATGTAAAAACTTTATATTGAAGTAATTTTTTTATTGTTATTGTATCATATGATAGCTTTAGACTATTTATAACTAAAAAAATGATGAAAATCATGGTTCTCACCGCCCTCCAAACACCCGGTAAATAAATGAATAAATAACCAAACCCTTTTGTTCTTTAAAAAAAAAAAAAACTAAACTCTTTCCTCATTTACCAAAATGACCTCGTTTTATTGACTTTCTCACTAATAGACCAGCTGTTTTTTATTTTATTTTTATTTTTTACAGAGTCGCGGACTAGTGAGTTTACAGAGCCCAATCAACGAATATCTCTTGCTTCCATTTCCACCCTTTCCTGCACAGCTTTCTCTCTCTCTCTCTCTTTCATTTTATTTGCCCCGGCTTTTGAACTCGCCAAACTCTTTTCTCAATCTCCTTCTTTTGTCAATCCTTAATGTGTCTAAATCTCGGAATTTCTTGATCTAGGCTTCCATTATTTCCTGTTTAGATCATAGATTTCACCATTAAAACATTTACCTTTATTTCTTTCTTCTCGGCTTTCACGGTCCGAATCCGCTGAACTGAGGAAAATCCCACTTGGGTCTTGTTCTTCTCTGAGTTCTTTGACAGATTCAGAGTAATGGGTTTTATGCTAAATCTGCGCATAAGGTTTTTTTCATAGAAAGGTCAGTATCATTTCTC
Organism: Artocarpus heterophyllus; assembly: GCA_025403435.1. Taxonomy (NCBI): domain Eukaryota; kingdom Viridiplantae; phylum Streptophyta; class Magnoliopsida; order Rosales; family Moraceae; genus Artocarpus; species Artocarpus heterophyllus. The sequence continues at coordinate 1,431,064 of CM046337.1, forward strand.
TTTCTTCTTTTGCTTTAAGTTGTCTGATTGAAACAAGTTTCTATTTTTTTTTTCTTTTTTCCTCTCTCATGTCTTGCTTATTTCGGATTTTTGGAGTTTGAAGTTAATTCTAAGAACTTTTGATGTTAACTGAGCTCTATCAGGTTCATGCATTACTTGCATCTGTTTTTGTTACTTTTTGATCGATCTTTTTGTATATAGCTTCTGAAAATATCATTGTCCTTCAGAAATTTAAATATGGTTTCTTTTTCTGATAATCTGATTTTCTAGATATTACTTTTTCTTATCTTCATTTTCTTCTTTTTCCCTTTATTTCAGTATTTGAAGTGATGTTGATTCTTCTTAATTTCAGTTCTTTCTTTGATGTATTCGTGTGTTCTTTCAACTATTGACTATGAACCGGGAGAAATTTGATTCCTTTAACGGAAAAGGTGAATTTTTGTTATCCGTGATTCGTCTTTTGATTGGGAATTTGTTATCAATTATATAAGACAAATACTTGGGAATTTAAGATATTTTTCTGAAAGTACAGAAGTTTAGCTTTACTTAGTCGTGGATTGTGTGATGCAAATTCTCTTGCTTTACGAATTTTGAGTGGTAGAAAAGGGAAGAAGAGTAACAAAAACTCAGTCTTGAATTTTCCTAAATATCAGAACTTCAGATACTAATATATGTTCAGACCTCTGAGAGCCTAATAATCCGTTAAAACTATTATCAATTACAGAATATCATCTTTTGCAAGCCAAAACAATGGCAAAAATACATAGTTTTTGTGTTTTTTCGTTTGCCTTCACTTGAAATGATATCTGAAAAGCATCAGGTGGAAATGAAGTTGTGAAGTGGATGAAGCAAGTAGTCGTCTTGATTGATGTATGTAAGAGAAATTTTGATATTCAGAACTTCGTGCATAGAAGAGAAGAATATACCTTAATAATGTATTGAATTCCTAAAAGTTATATGTGTGAATAAATTCATTGCAAAGTTTCATGTGAAGGAATATGGATCGGTTAATGAGATGTGCTTATTTCAGACAAAAAACTTTGTAGTTGACATTGAACATATGTGATCTGCTATTGGTGCATCTGTTCACTGCACCGTATTAGTTTGGTTCGTTTAATTGACAAATAATGGAATGTACATAAGCTTGCTTATTTTTTGCATAACTTGTTAAATATTTTAGTTTTTGTCTAATATTGAAGAATAGGGGTTATCTCACTTTAGCCTTTGTAGTTTAGAATGGCACAAACTAGTCCCCGAGCTTATTAGAAGTTGCAACTTCTGTAGTCTGTACTTTTATCAATGAGACATCGATTTAACTATTTTAAACGTGTGTGTATCACATGTTTGTTTGACAGAGAAAACTTGTAAATTTAAACAAAGTAGACTTTATGGTTTTATTTTTTTTAATCGCAAATGCTTTCTCGCTTTAACCATAAATATCGCCTCCTCTTTTGCTCACAACGCCTGGATTGTCATTGTCATCGTATTGTCTTTTACAAAATGAGTTACGTGATGCACACATGTTCAAAACCATCAAAAATTTGACGTTTCATTGTTGAAAGTACTAGAATTGCAGCTTCTGATAAGCTCAGGAACCAATTTGTGCCATTTTAAATTGTAGGAGTTAAAGTGAGACAGTCACTCTTCTTCAGAGGTTAAATTTGAAATTAACTCTTAATATTTCTGTAAATGGCCCTTTTTCCTTTTTAAATTCACACTGGAGTTTTGTAAGAGAAAATTACACCTTTTGATGTTTTCTTCTTATTTGGCAGGCATTATCTTTTGCATGAATTATTCTTTTGTGGAGTTTTGGGAATATGGGTAGAGGAAGAGGAAAGGGAAAGAGGTTAACTGTTTCCAATCATGATGATCCTGGAAGCGGCGAGGAGGAAAAGATACCTGCACAGAAGAGAAGGGGAAGACCCCAAAAACCATTGAAGGATGAGATTGATGATGAAGAAATTGAGAAAATAGAGGAGGATGACTGTGAGAATGCAAAAGCTGGTGTTCCAACGAAAGAGGTGAAAAGTCCCTCTGCTGCAGAGAATGGAAAGAAGAGGAAGCGATACTCGCAGGCGAAAGAGAAGCCAGATCCGGTTAAGGAAGAAAATGGCAATGGAACGCGATCGAGCACCGATGAGTCAACAAAGTCTAATGGATTCCGGCAAAATGGGAGCAGGCGGAAAAGCAAGCCCCGCCGAGCTGCTGAAGCTGGCGTTGAGTGCAAGTGAGCATTATGGTCGCTTATGCAATGGTTTCTTATGTTTCACATTGCTATAGGATCTGAGGCTTAGTAAACCTTTAGGTTTCATCCCTTTTTTTGGGTCCTGCGGATTCATTATTCCTACTTTCCTTTTTGGTATTCCCTTATCGTTAGTTTCTTTCCATTCATTTTGAAATTTGGAATCTATCGTGTTGGTTCTAGTTTTGATCATATACTAATATTCCAAATTTTGACTACTCTTCTCTTTTTGGTATTGTAAAATTTGCAAGATATACTTTATCAGTTGTGTTTGTCACCCTGGTATCGGTATTACTGAAATGACACATAGCTTCTTATATCACCTTATACTGTTTTCTTTTCTATTGATTAAACTCGCCGTTTTCCCCTTCATTTTGGTAACCTTCAAGTTCAAAGGCATGGCTGAAAAGAGAATTTCTCTATTCCATCTGACAAGGTTTTGTTGTATATACTATCAGTATCTTACGTTGTTTTTGGATTGTAAAATTTTCATGCACACCGTAGTTATATATATATATATACACACACATATGAGTGCGGTTTTAATGGTTATATCTCCAATAAATGTTGTTATTATTAGTCATTTGATATAAATCTGACGGTTGTAATTAAATTAATAGTTGATTAAAAAATTTAAGATAATTAATGATGTTGAATTTTTATTACCCTATATTATTGGTTGTTATTAAAACATTCTTTTATTGGAAAGGTAACTGATAGAAACACATACAAACATATATCGTCTGCCTAATTTGACACCTTATGCCAGCTAACCACTCTTATTTATAATTAGCTTTTAAGATTGTTTTATCCTTGCTTTTGCAACGGATACACCAGACACATCCATTTCTCTTGTCTTTCTGTTGCTTCTGCCAATGTGGTGATTTAGGGACTTCATAAATTTGGCCCAAATTTGGCCCAACATTGTGAAAAGCAATTTTAAGGGTCCGTTTGTTTTATGGTTTGAATCACGGTTTGAATCATTTTGCTATAGTATTTTCTCTTACAAAAATTTAAATATTCATTCAAATACTCTATTTAAATACTCGAACCAAACGGACTCTAAAAGATTCTTGTCTAGGGAGATATGGAGTTAGAGATTCATTTTACCTTTTGAAAAATTATTAACAAATTATATAAATAGATAATATAATACATAATTAACTATCATCAATTATTTCAACTCTCTTTTCATTCTATCAAATAACATATAAGATTTTAAAAATTCTCTCTATTTTTCCTGCCAAATAGAGCTGACATATGAGTCCTTTTCCCCCCTCCTCTCTACGACGTCTTCCTTTCACTGCGGAAAAAATAAAAGCAAATCAAGAGATCTCACCTATTACAAATTTATTCCTTTTTTAAGTTTTTATTATTTTCATACCCTATAATTTAAGGATACATCACATTAACATCCTATAGTTTGAAAAAAATTAAAATGAAATAATGTGGTTTAAAAAATATCATTTTAAAACCCTAAGTCTGTGTTTTTGACGTGAAATTTCCAATTAAACCTTTCATTAATGAACTCTAATAAAAGAAAATAAATACCAATAATACTAAAAAATGAATAAGTCTACATATATGTCTTCTTTTGAGTTTTGTTTAATATTTTGTTTTGATTTTCAATTATATTTTTACAAAATTAATTTAGAATTTATTAATAAAAGGGTAATAAGAAAATTTCATGTAAAAATATGAACTCAAGTTACTAAAATTATATTTTTAAAAACTACAAGTTAACATAATGATATTTTTCAAACAATAGAGTATGAAAGCGATATTTCTTAAAACACATAGTACCAAAATAATAATAATCCTTTTTTCCCTCTCTCAATTACTCGGTTAAAAATCGTTTCGATCTATTTGATCTTAATTTCTTCTCGTACCTGCTTTCAATCTTCTTCACATTTGTGAAATTTGGTTATTGGGAAGTAATTTGTTTGTGTATTGTTTGGATGATATGGACGAGGGATCTTTTCCCTTTCATACTTTGTTTTAATATTCATCAGACATTATTCTACTGCTTTTGAAACTAACAACAGTTTCAAAATGACGATTGATCAAACACCGGACTCTTTTATGTCACAACCATTTCTCTCTTTATCAGACATAACAATAATCTTTTAAAATCAACAGAAATACCAAACTGACTTGTTGTAGCAAATCTACATGAATTGATCACTGTATCCAATACAAGCTAGGAGTGATTCTATGACAAAGGTGTCCTTGCTATGAAGCTCATTATGCTTATATCAACATTTTTTATCTCACTTTGGAAAATGGTCAATATATAGTCTGCTGGGCTCTTGCTTGGGTTGTGTGATACATCACTAGCTTCACACACGGTTTTTGCCGTCAAAATGTGAAAATTCATTTTTAATTTATCTATTTTTGATGAATTAACCCCTCTGTGGGCACACCGGTTCAAACTATAGTTTAAACTATTTACAGTTTAAAGCTCTCAGCAGTTATAATGTAAAGCTCTAACATGTTATAGTGTTTTTAACCTAAAAATGGTTTGAACTTTTCTCCTAAACACAACGAAGTGTGAACGTTATGTAGGGTTAAAAAAAAAAAAACTCATCTCCTTTAATCAGATTCTCTCAAGTGTGACTGACTGACTGTAACTGTGTGTATGTGTGTTTGTTTTTTTGAAACTTAGTTTGTTGCCTTAATAAATTACTAGTAATTATGATCTTTTTAATTGAAAAAACACATCAGTGGTTAATAGATATGGCCTAGGCTTTTTTTTAGGGGGAATCATCATACGATGCTTGTAATTATGATGATATTGCGTTGTTTATTTTTTGGATTGCAAGTAATTTACATCCCGACTTCGTATTTGAAAAAAAAAATGATGTTGGCAAGTCTATACTCTGAGAAAAATCACAGGTCCACTTCAAAAGGTTTGTCTCCACTTTTCTTCCACTCTACAAAAAAGGAAATAGAGAAGGCCACTTGTGGCAACGTCTCTTATAATAAACATTACACACACACATATATAAACACAGATATAGATAACTTCATTGCTATGGAGCTGGATCACATACACGACATGTATTATTATATAGAAAGATATGTACATAATATTCCTACCAAGGAAAGCTCGAGTCATGTCGTAGCTTTGTAGTTGCATTTTGGTTATTATATTTGTATACAACTATAAAAATAGGGTATTTTGCTGTTTATTTTGGCTTACTAACAATGTTCATTAGGTTAGTTAAGACATTAAAGGCCCGTTTAGTGCATTGGATATGATAGCATTAGATAGGATAATTTTAGAAAATTATATTAGATTGTATTAGAAATGATAGGATAAAATTTTAGCTAATCCAATCCCATATTTAGTGTTGTTTTACTAGGATAGGGGCTTTTTGTAAAATTTTTTCAAAAATTTTGGTTACATTGGAATTTTTTAAAATTAGAAGGGAAAAAAATATAATTATCAAAGTATTTTTGTCACATAAAAATTACATTTTGATCTCTTGTTTTTTTTTAAAAAATTATAATTTGAGCTTATATTTTATAAATTTTTGCAAATAGGTCTTTGAAGATTTTCATAATATACAAAGGTTGTGTTTGCCATGCTTTAGCAAGGGACTACATAATCCATTTTTAAGGGGATTCACATATGGATTGAATAAGAGCTTATTCAATTCAATCCTTTAAAGTTTTTCACTAATTAAAGTATTAAGATTAAATCTAATCCAATTCTCCTTAATCCTGCGCATCTTACATCCTAAGTATATAGCGATCATAATGATAAGAAGTGTGAAATCAAATTCAATGTCTTTTAGAATATTAACCCACGCAGAGGATTTCGAGGATTGACCTTCCCGGTAAGGTCACTGTGGGGGTTAGAAAAAGACAAGAAGCCCCCCTCCCGGACTGTGGGGGCTCTGTTCCTAGCCCAAAATTTTACTACAAAGGTGATAGAAAGGTGAAAAACATAAAGAAAATATGTTTTTTTTTGTTCCCAGGATCTCGCCCCGACAGTGGAAGAAGTTGTGAGGCCGCGAGGTAAGACAAAAGCAACATCCGGCCACGCCCTTGAAGCTCTATGGCTGCGGGCGTAGAGAAACCACATCTTGCGCGACCACGCAAGAAAAGCATGCGGCCATGAGTGTCGGCATGCTGAAGTTCACATTTTGTGTTTTTTAGTGGTTTGTTACTCATTCTTTGTAAACCTATGAATAGATAAGTTGAGTTATTTGCTTTGTTGAGAGTGAAACTTAGAAAATTGAGTAAGAGAGAGGCTTGTGAAAAATCTTGAGAGAGTGTGCATGCTATTTTCTCTTATAAACTTCTTGTCCATCGTAGTAAATTATTCTGCAGTAGCTGAAAGTGGACGTAACTCTCACATCAAGGGTGAACCACTATAAATTTCGTGTATTCTTATTTATTTTTGTTCACATATTTTTCATTCTTGGTAGAATTAGGACTTCTAATTTGCAACAAGTTTTCCATCTTTTCTTGTTGAATTAGCACTTTCATGTTCAATCTGTGTCAAAAAGAAAATATTAAAACGACGATAGTTTTTCTTTAAATTTTTAGTCATGTTTTGTATAAGTTATTATGTTTTAGTCTTGTCTCGTCAACATTTGAAATATTAAATATATTATTGATTAGAATTTCTTTTTTCTGAAAATATATTCTAGGTTGGTATTGAATAGCAAAGGTTGCGTTTACTTGTGAAAGCTGTATTTTTAGAAATTACCGAATTTTAATTAAAGCTCAGTTAATTAAAATTACCAAACGCATAAAATAAGTAAAAAAACACAATAAATTGTTATTGAGATTCGGTTGTTAAACCTACATCTCGGGCCATGCCCAGATATTGAACAATCCACTAAGAAAAACTGTGTACATGCAGTAATTGGACTTAATTAATGTAAGACTCCTTTTGAATGATTGAGGCCTATGTTGCTGTATTTATTATGGCTTTGTTCAGCGAGCACCACTTTTCTTTGATTTGCTTCACAAGACTCCGTCTACTGCAAAATGTTTTCTCCTGAAAACTGCAAGTTCTCCTCTCGGAGAATGATGTATCTTCTCTTGAAAAATACTTAGATGAAAACTCACCGTCTTTATGCTTGTTTTTCCTCCGAAAACTCTATTCAAAAGTCTCAGACTTGTCCTCCTTTTATAGGCGGTGAAACCTTATAACAATTCAACTTGTTGTAGAATCTGTTGTGACAAATTTGAACTCACTAATGCAACCTGCCTTTGGAACACATGATCTCTCTTCTAAATTGGGTATTCTTCGTTTAAAAGAGAGATAAATCCTCATTTAATTTAAATTTCTATTTTTTTTTCAAATCCAACTTGTTTCCCAACTTAAGATAAACTTAGATTTTGATTTGTAATTCGAAATATACACGGAAATATACTTTGAAAATCTTCTTTATCTCTGAAATCTTCTTATTGGGATAAAATTTTCACATCATTAATATTATCTCCAAGATTTTCATATTCTTCACGTGATAAAATCTCTAAGACTTGACTTTCATATTCTACATATTATCTTCACGTTATCACATTACAAACATTTATCTCATAAATGTATTTTTGCCTTTTCTATTTAAAATTACAAAGTCAATATCTCAATACAAAAATTCAATCTTAACAACCTGACGTGACAATTTTGAAAAACTAAGGGTACAAAAATACATCAATGTGGTAGCATTAGTCTGTGGGCCCCGGCCGGATTACTATGATCTTATTTTTCGTGTCCAATCCATATGCATATTTTAATGTTGACTGCTCAGCAAACGAAGACAATGATATGATTTTGTCTCTCGAATTTTCAATGCCTTATTATTATTATTATTTTTTAATGTTGTCTTTCGTGTTTAATTTGTGTCGAGAAAGACAATTTGCGAATCACATAATACATATTCGTGACTAATATTTGATTGCACAAAACGTGTACATTTCCAACTCTACATAGGATCAAATTCAATGACTTTGCACAATCATCAGTCAATATATATATATATATATATATATTCTAATACGAGGTACCCGCCTAATGCAATCTATCTAGTAACCAAAAATATTATCATTAAGAATTGCTCTTTCTAATTGTTTTCCATTAATATGAAAATATACGAATAAATATACTAATTCAACTTATAATTGAATTGAAGTTGAACATCTGTGGCATTTGTATTTCTAAACGTAGAGATGCAGACATAAAAAATATAATCATCTTATAATTTTTTCAGATTACAAGATAATATCATGAACTTTTAATTAAAGATAATAATGTAAACTTAAGTATGAAGATATGGAACTCAACATTTACAAAAAAAATCAACAAATTTATATGTTTTAATGATGGTAAATGCTTAACATTTATTATAGGTATGTGTTTACAAGATTGTTACATTAATGAGTTATAAAGTTAGGATTAGAATATCTATATATAAGTACATCTATCAATGAAAAGAAATAACAACTTAAGAGTTAATAAAAGTTAAGATCAGAATTAAAGTCTCTAGCTTTATTCAACTTCCTATATAATATATGTGCATACATATGTAAATACAGAAAAAGGAAACTCAAAACCTATTCTTGGTTCAAGTATATGATATCTATGATCAATTTCGTAGAGACACAAAATTAAATTTTGGATTTTAAAGTGTGGACTTTCAATTATTAATGCCAAATCTGGCAGTACCCCAATTCTTATTTATTCTTTCAAGTGAAAGTTGAGTTTGAGACTGCAGAAAAATTCAGAGGAGAAAACTTTTTTCCTCAGATGCACTTTCCAAAGATTGATTCCAATGTATCTGTAGATAAGCACAATCTCTTCTTTTTTGGAAAAAGTCCCATATCACTTCTTATTTGGAAAAAGTCCCATATAATTTCTAGCAAAAAAGCATACAAAAGGTTCTTAAAAGGAAAAAAAAAAAAACTAGGAAAAGGTTATGATGGAACTCAAATTCAGTCTAAGTTTTGTGTCTTAAATAGTATCTAACTAATTGCATTATGATATATTATTTAAAAAATTGAAATAATTCTTAATTGATTTTTACATGCTTTTCATTAAAATAGAATATTATAATATGATTAATTATAGATCGAAATTAGACAAAAAATTTAAGTTTGTTATGATGCTATATTAAAGTAGAAAACAATATATATGCCTGTTTGATACAGCTTCTGCTTGTACCTTTAGTCAGTAGAAGAAGAGAAGCAAAAACTATAGCTTTTTAGTAACTGTTTGGAATCATATTTTTAAAAAAGCTTTAATTGGTCAAAACAGTTTCAATTATTTGTAAAAATAAAAAAAATTATATTTTAGCTTATCATGTATTATTAGTACTCTAGTATAAGTTTCAAGTATTTTTTAGAAGTGCTTTTTTGAGAAGCTATATTCAATGATTTTGACAAAAAGCACTTTTGAACAGCAAAAGTTTTTCTAATAGTTCATCTAAATATTTTTAGAAGTAGCTTTTATATTTAAAAAGCTAAAAACAGGTTTTAAAAAGCCCTTTCAAACAGATGGTGTTTCCAAAGTTGCATCATATGAAGGTAATGGATGTATAACTTTGCGTTTATTTGTGGCTATACGGCCATGCGTATTGACTGTTGACCTAATTAAATGAATTGATAGCCTCGTGACTCAATAATGACTATGACATATGGCTAGATTGATCGCAATATATGTAACCTTACGTCATTTATCCTTAATGGAAAGCCACGTTTTAAATACACAACTAAATATTTATAAGAATGGTGTGTCTATTTATACATCCCGGTTGATTTTTGATATACTCTTTTTTAATAAGATTTATTTATTACTGAATTACTTATTAATAAAATTACTTTTAAAGACAAAAGCGTTAAAAAAAAATTCATTACATATCCTATCTTAAAAAATATATATTCCTTCTAAAAGATTAGTGTACTATTTTTTTCTAAAAGAATGAATATAGATTCCAACATGCAAGATTCTCATATAAAAAAATATATATGGTTTATATTTCTTTTTTGAAATTTTATTTTTATTATTATTCTAACCCCATTTTATGTATGCTAATCATAATTATATTAACGCAAATTGTTTGATTTATAAACACCTACAAATCATGGAGCAAATTACAAAAATAGAAACAAGATATCAAAAATACTTTTATAATTTATGATATATCAAAATTTAAATAAAAGAATAACTAATAAAAAAAATAAGATAGTAGATCTTGATTTATAAATAGAAGCACCCTTTAATTTTTTCCGGCAACGACTATAGTACAGAGGAATGGCAGCGATTTAGAAATTTGAAGAAAATTGGTCGTTTGCTTTGAGGTCTCCATTATTTGTGATAATGCACGCTGCAACGTGTCACTTTCTTATACGTCGTTTACCATTCTATGTTTTAATCTTCCGGCTTGTCCTCTATATAAAGGCATGCATGGTGGAGACAACATCGATCATTACTAGCCAAAATAACATTCTGCAATGGCATCACGAGTCCCACTTATATTCTTTACGCTCCCTATGCTTCTTTGTGGCTATGCAGCTATAAGCAGTGTAGCTCAAGCAATACCATGTCATTATGACTCTATTTTCCTCAACAGACGCAGTTTCCCAGCTGGTTTCATCTTCGGAACTGCTTCATCATCTTATCAGGTACTTGATTAAACAGCAGTCCATTCGAGAACATAGGTTCAAACTAAAACATTTCGGCTTCAATAAATTGTTATATTTCGGTTTCAATAAATTGTTATATTTCGGTTTCAATAAATTGTTATATTGTTTGCAGTTCAAACCTTTGCTTTAAACTCGTATTTTTAAACCGGCTGTAATTAAATCATGGCTTTTACTATCATTCTTTTTGAACCATAAATTAAATGACGTTTATATGGCTTTTCTTTTTTTTCTTGTTTCGTTTTGCTGAGTATTTTGGATGACGAATTGATATTTGATACATACGTATGGGATTTTCAGTATGAAGGTGCCGTGAAAGAAGGTGGCAGGGGACCAAGTATATGGGATATATACACTCACAAATATCCAGGTTATTCTTTTTACTTATAAATCTTTCTACTTCCTGCTGCCGAGTGCCGGCATAACCTCAAGAGAGCATAAGTAATGGCTTAGGGCCTCTAAATTAAGGCCTCAAATTTTGCCTAAAAAATAGGTTGTCTATAAATTAATCCTATTTTAAAAATTAAAAAGAATATTTTTTATTATTATTGGCTTGATAAAGACCCTTTTTTTATTAATATTGCCTTTATATGACCGTCTTTCTTGAGATAAAAAACCTTAGTCTACACGTTAATAGAGGCATTGTTTTATGAGTATTAAACCACATTGAGATTATAGCAAAAACAAAACAAAAAACAAAAAAACCACATTGAGATTTTACTTTAAAAAAACCACAATGTGATTTTTTAGGTAACTAAGCCAATCAAGAAAAAATAAAAATAAAAAGTAAAACAATATCCTCTAAAAAAAATCAGATTTTTTTTACAGGGTAAATCAAATAGAAACTTATCCGTTAAAAACGTGACTTAAATATTTTCTTTAAAATAATGCCACGTCCTTTTTTCTAAATTTCTACCTAATTACAATATAATAACAAAATACTTCAAAAATAATCACAATAAGAAACGAAAAAAAAAAATATATATATATATATATATATATATATTCAAAAAGAAAAAGCTGAAAGTCTGAAACGTTATTTTCTTTTTTTTCTTTTATATACCTCTCTATTTTTCTTTTCTCTTATTGAATGATATTAAGCTTTAATATAGAATATTTCATAAAAATTTCTTCTAAAAAGGGCCATTTCAAAAAAATTTGCTTAGGGTTCTAAAATTTATTGAACCTGTCCTACTGTCAAGTTCTTACTTGCATAGAAATGTTAAAATTTTAAGTATATCTTTTACTTTTTAACTTTTTTTTTTCTAATTTTCTTCTTATTTTTAGAAACTATACTAATATCCTTTGAATTTTAAAAACATATTTTAATTTTATTATTCCGTACTTTTTGGATTAAAAAACAAAATGAAAAGACAAAAAGACCGCTTATATAGTTTCTTAGAATTATTTTAACAAGTTTTTTTTCATTGTTTTTCTCTAAAAGTATTGTAGTTATCAAATACGTTTTCCTTAAAAAATGATGTTTTGTTTTATAGTTTTGATGAATTTTAAATGTATAAAACGTGTTTTAGATATTACGTAAGGGTCTTTTTATCATTTGATATATTTTGTAGATTCTAAAAATAAAAAATAAATTGAGAAAAAGTGAATATAGGAATGTATTTATGTACGAATCCGTGGTCACACTATGGTCTCAAGTTTAAACTTAATTATTTCGTATGCACGACAAAAATTCCCTAAACAACATTATTTACTCACAAAACTGAATTGACTAATTCAAATTAGGACATAAAAATAAAGAGAACTAATCTAAAAACTAATATATAATAAATTCCAAGTTTGCTAATTAGTATCTATTTTTATTAGGTGGGGTTTCCTCCATCAAGAAAACAAGGGTGAACTTTCTAACCATTAAATTTCAATGTCGTGATCTGATCACAAAGAGAATGTCTTTGCTTTTTGTTTGTATTATGAATATTGAATCCGCGGGGTTCAAAAAAAAAGGGCCAATAATACAAGAGAAGTTGCCAGTATAGCACAACAAAGCCTACGATAAACAATATTCTTGCTTTATGCCATCCTTTTGTCGGACTTTAATCAATACCGCAAACATATTGTTCCCAAGATAACATAAATTATTCAAAGCGGTCTAAGAGGGAATTGATTATCGTATTGATTCTAGCTCTTTATTTCCACTTGGAGGGAAAATTAAATTAAAGAAAAGAAAAGTGTTATGATTAACACATTGACATATGTTTGTTCATCACTACCAATTAATTGCAACAATTAAATGTTGTAATAATAAAAAGGCGAATATATCAGTTAATAATAGCAATCAAATGTCAAAATTTGCCATTTGTTATATTTGATATCAATTTGACACCAAATATATCATATATCAACTCTAACCCTAGATGTAGCATTCAATTGGATAGTGATTTTTTTAGTCAAATATTAAAGTCTAGCAATTTTTTTAGTCAAATATTAAAGTTTCGCATGAACACACTAATTTGGAAGTTTTTTAAACGTTAGGTATGATTTCTCTCTTAAAGAGAGAGAGTCTCTGTGTAAGACAACGTGTCTTTTCTTCTTAGATATACTGGCACAACATAACAAACACTGATTGATTTAAAATAATTCAAATTACATTAAAAAAATTTCAACTAAAAAAGCGGACTTTTAATTATATGTTAGGTGTCCATCTGTACATGCTTAATATATATATATATATATATATATATATATATATATATATCTCGTTGATTCTAAACATTTTCTATATGTGTGCACATATGCATATATATATATATATATATATATCTGATTAATTAGAAGAAATTTCATGTGGTGCATTACAGAAAGGATACATGATGGGAGCAACGGAGATGTCGCAAATGATGCGTATCACCGCTACAAGGTGAAATAATACATACGTACATACATACATACATACATACTATTGGTATTAAATATATCACAACTAAAGAAGTACAATGCGGACCAAATTTCAATTATTGTGTGGTACTCAAAGCTCCTTGTACATAGATATAATTGTTATATATATATATATATATAACATAATGTTATATATACAAACTTGCATAATAGATATTTACTCAAGTATACGTCATATAGGAAGATGTGGGGATTATGAAGGAAATGAATTTGGATGCTTATAGATTCTCCATCTCGTGGTCCAGGTTGTTGCCAAGTAAGTTCGTTCTTTTCAATCTTCGACCAATAAAAAACACAACAAAAAAGTTTGTTGTTTTTCAAACATTTTAGTCCATGTATTACCATTATAGAAATATACTATAAATTTGTGATAGACTAGCTACTTGGATTGATAATAATAACCCCCATCTTTTTTCTTGAAAGTATTATTATGACATGCCTCCATTTACAAGGCGTTTTTCTTCACTTATATATACATAAATATTTATCTCTGTTTTCAGATGGAAAACTTAGCGGGGGAGTGAACAAGGAAGGAATCAAGTACTACAACAATCTTATCAACGAACTCCTGGCTAATGGTATGTGTATAAGTGAAGATCATATTTAATGCCAATAAAAGTTTCTGCCACATGATAATTAAATCCCCCATTAATGTAGGTTTGACGCCCTTTGTGACTATCTTCCATTGGGATCTTCCCCAAGCTCTAGAGGAGGAGTATGGTGGTTTCTCAAGCCCTCACATTGTGTAAGTAGAAGTAGTGCCATAATATTTATCACCTCAAACCAAATTATACATGCAAAAATATTTCATTTGTCCTAGAGCACAGTTCTGCTAGTTTTTTGGGAAATTACGGATGGTTATTTTTCTCTTTAGATTTGGCTATTAATTTGACATTTATATGGTCTTCGGGTATTTTTTAATATATAAAATATATATATATATATATATATATATATATATTACTCTTTTGTACTTTTTTCTGAATAATTTTTTTTGTGGGTTTAATAAATGGAATATTTACTGTGTGCAAACTTCATTAGCTGGGATGTATTAGTTTTTCATGATATCAATTATCCTCTTCCAACATTCACTTAAAATAGCACATTGTCATCTACATATTTTCACAGGGTTAAGGTAATTTCTTAAAATTACGTTAAATATAAACAGGAACCATTTTAAGGACTATGCAGAGCTTTGCTTTATGGAATTTGGAGATCGGGTGACGCATTGGATCACTTTGAATGAGCCATGGAGCTACTCCACAAATGGTTATTCAAAAGGGTCTTTTCCACCTAGCCGATGTTCTGAGTGGCAAAACCTAAATTGCACCGGCGGGGATTCAGGGACAGAACCATATTTGGTGTCCCATTATTTGCTCCTTTCTCATGCCACCGCTGTCAAACTATACAAGGAGAAATATCAGGTCACATGAAAAAATAATATCACAATTACCGTATAATTAGCTAATTATTTAATAAGAAAAATTTCGTATTTTTGCTCATAGTAAGGAAAATTAAGTTCAATATATTGGAGATTAATTTTAATTATTAGAATATAAATTAACGTAATAAAAAATTATGTGCAGACATCTCAAAAGGGCGTGATAGGAATAACGCTAGTGTCACACTGGTTTGTGCCAGATTCTAATGCAACGCACGACCAAAACGCTGCGCTGCGAGCCATTGATTTCATGTTTGGATGGTATGTGTGTGCAGTGTGTGACGTTTAGTATTATTAGCAATTTTTAGTAATTAATTTGAATCTACAATTAATATGATTTTCCTGTTTTTAATTTTTAATGTGTTATTAATTGCAGCAGTGGGTGAGGCAAGTCATTGGAGATTCACGCCCTCACTCAATTTTTAAAAGTTGTGTTTTTGTCCTTTTTTAAAAAAAATTTAAATTTGCTTTTTTTTTTCCATAAAAAAATTTCTTGTTTTATAAAAATAATTATAACTGTGCCATCATCAAATACTTAAAAGATGTTGTGCCCTATTTTATAAGAAAAAAAAAAATGATCTTCTCACACTTAATCATGAAAGCATATAACAACATATCCATTTCATAAAGTACCATCTCTACTTTTTTCATGTGTCTATATTGAAAATAAATTTCTGGCTCTGCCACTAATTGCAGGTACATGGACCCCTTAACAAATGGTGACTATCCACATAGCATGCGAGTTCTAGTTGGAGAGCGATTACCAGAGTTCACGAAAGAGGAATCCAAACTTGTTAAAGGGTCATTTGACTTTCTAGGATTAAACTACTACACTACTAATTATGCAGCTTATGAGCCTAATCACAACAATTCTAAACTGAACGCAAGCTATACCACAGACGCTCAAGCCAAACTTACAAGTATATATAATTGGTTAATCAACTTAATTGCAAATTAAGTTTAGGGTTTATTTTGTAATAATTTCTAATACAATCTTAATTTTGACCATATATTTGTGAATTGTGGCAGCTGAACGAAATGGAGTCCCCATTGGTCCAAGGGTGCGTACCAAGAGTACATGTCAACTATGTTGCACTCTTAATGAGTATTATTATTATAGTTATTGTGACTATTATCGTCTTAAAAGTAAATTAGTTTACCCAATCCCCATGTCCTTGTATTCTTTTGCCTTGTTAACATCATAATATTATTGCAGGCTGCTTCAGACTGGCTTTATGTTTATCCCTTAGGAATTCATGAGCTTTTGTTGTACACAAAGAGAAAGTACAACAATCCACTAATTTATATTACGGAGAATGGTAATGAATTAGAATTTCAAGTCCTTTTTTTTAATCATAAATCATAGAGTCAGAAATATGTAAAAATACATACCAATGACGTTTTCTGATTTCTTTGCACTAATTACTTGCATGATACAGGCATTGACGAGTTTAATAATCCTAAATTATCTCTTAAACAAGCCCTAATTGACCACCAAAGAATTGATTACTACTTCAACCATCTCTATTACCTTCAGAAAGCAATCAAGTAAGTCATTAAATGCTAACTATTTCTAGTTAACTTGCTACTGTTTACACCGATTTTTTTTTAATTTTAATCTCTGTCACTAATTCTATATATTAGTTGGTACTTTGGCCAATCCCATCATCATCACCTTAATTTTTTAAAATCTTTATTATTATTATTTTGGTTGCAGAAAAGGGGTTAACGTGAAGGGATACTTTGCATGGTCATTGCTGGACAACTTTGAATGGAGCTTGGGTTTCAGTGTTCGGTTTGGCATTAACTTTGTGGATTACAAAAATGGGCAGAAAAGATACCCCAAACTCTCAGCACATTGGTTCAAGAAATTCCTCGAGAAAAGATCTACTACACTCTGATGGGCACACCCCACGTCTTACATTTATCATTATACTCCATATTATTAATCTTATCAATAAGGATAGATTCTCATTTGTATCCATTTACATTATTTTTATTAATAACACCGTAATTTGTGCCCTTATTAATTATAAGTAGTTCATAATGTGTGAGTTTATAATCCAATCATAAGTCTTAAAAAGGTGTTTGGCAAAAGCAGTTTTAACTAAAACTTTTGGTTGTTATAATGTAAAGCTCTCACATACAACAGTGATCTAAAAAGTGAGCTATAGTGCTATAATTTTCAGTTTAAAAGTTTTACTTGTAACCACACTTCTCAAACATATTATTAGTTAGGGCCCCTTTGGCACGTTTTTGCTTGTGTTTTTTAGTTGGTAAAAAAAGAGAAGTAAAAGTTGTGATTTTTTAGTAAGTGTTTAGAACCATATTTTAAAAATAGCTTAAATAGGCTAAAATAATTTTATAATTTTTTAATAGATAACAAAAAATGTTATAATGAAGTGTATAATGTATGATTAAAACTCTATTATATGTTTCAAAGTCTATTTAAAAAATGCATTTTTGAAAAACCATATTTCGTGGCTTTTGCTCAAGCACTTCTATAGAGCCAAAGCACTTTTGGTAAATCATTAGTAAAATCCGATGACACTTAGTGAGAGAAACATATGCTAGAGACTTGATAACAAGAAAGTATCTCACCACATTAAAATTGAGAACATATAAAGCTCTTTTTGACAAATCCCCTACAATCGATAGATTTTTCCAATCAATTAAAGGGCAAAACCCGGTAGCACTAAGGGATACCTATACCATCTAGAGACAACTCTGATGTACAACACCCTCCCAGGCTTAGATCTAGCAAACATAATGCACGTCCTGAAGGTGAGGAAACCACCTCTATTATTACAAACTAATAGCAAAAATGTAAAAACATAAGACCCTTGCGGGCGGAATCACAACCTTTATTTGCTAAACATAGAAATTAAAAGACAGAGGTAAAATCCCAAAGATTGTGACAAAGGTTCTAGAGTAAAGGCAACCACCATTGAGAATGGATGAGACCACTGCTATGCAACTGGCAAAATTTGCTTCTCGCGGTTGTCCTTTTTCACTACAGAAGGACCCCCACAACACACCAGCTCCTCCATCCCACCAAGAGCAAGACTGCCATGAAGCCCGCCAGCTCATCTGCCGTCTAAGGAGAAAAGAGCAAGAAGCCCATGCTCTTGCAAGCTGATGAGCATCAGATCTCCCCCTAAGACCCAAGACCTCCACAAAACCTATCTATACCTTTCTAGAGTGAGGAGGAAAAAGATGCCCTTCTACCAACTCCATCCATCGCGCCCCAAGACCATCTTCGGCCATGACTAGAAAACCTAAGCCCCCACTTGGAAGCAAGCACCAAATCTCTCCCCCAAAACCTGAGTTATCCATCTCAACCCAAAAGCCAAACGCATCGCACCCTTATGCTTCCTTTCCAAGGGGGGAAGTCCAGAAAACCGCCCTTGGGTGGCCTCGGACATCAACCCTTCTTCCTCCACGTGCGAGGTGGTGCAACAAAGTCCAAACAATATGAAAAAAAACCTAGTACAGAAAACCTGACTTTTTTCCCTTAGTTTTTGAGGTTTTTATGGTTCAAAGTTCAAACTATCAAATCAATGATTAAATCAAGCCTAAAAAGATTTGACAAGCACTGATTTAAACATACTCTTGGTTCTAACCTCATGAATCAATGAGCCAACAGGCTCTAAGTGTTTAGTGTACCGTTTTCCTTTCTTGAACTATGAAATATTTTCATTTAATAAATTTGAGTAAGGTGCTTGTGCTAGTAGAAATTGTTTCTTACACGAGGGTTAAGACTGTCGTGAAATGTTTACACGTCGGTCACACTTGACACGGGTTGACTATCCACATGCCATGTGAGTTCTTGTTGGAAAACGATTACCCAGGTTTAAGAAAGGGGAATCCAAGCTTGTTAAAGGGTCATTTGACTTTATAGGAATAAACTACTACACCAATAACTATATAGATACATACATACATATACGCAGCTTATGCACCTCATCACAATGAATTACACGTTAGCTATCTTACCGACGTACGTACATAGATACATACATACATACATACGTTCTTTTGTAATAATAAAATCTCAATTTTTGACCTATATATTACGTTCTTGTGTCAGCCGAAAGGAATGGTGTCCCCGTCGGCCAACAGGTGTGTACATATATGCATGCTAGTTGTAATATGATATTTTATATACATACATGGTTGTGTACTTTTGTTGAGCATATGAAACAGTTCGAATCTCAATTCTTTTTGCTCTGTAATATGAATTTCGCAGGCTCCTGGTTCAAGCTGGCTTTATGTTTATCCGATAGGATTTTATGATCTTTTGAACCACACGAAGACAAAGTACAACAACCCACTAATTTACATCACGGAGAATGATAATGAACGATTTGATCGAACCTTCTTTTATTACTAATTGTAAGAACATTTGTACTAAAGTTCTACATATATATTGTCTATTTGGTTTATAATTTTGAACAAAAATTTGAATTTTTGAAGAAAAATACTGTAGCTAAAAGCCTTAAGTTGTAGTTCAAACCTATAAAACAAACGAATGTTAAATTACCTAATCGAGTGATCAATTTTCTGACTCTAACTGATTACGTATTACAGGCATTGGTGAAAATAATGATCCCACATTATAGCTTGAACAAGCTCTTATTGACACCCAAAGAATTGATTACCACTCCCGCCATCTCACTTATCTTAGGAAAACGATCCAGTAAGTCCTAATTAACTTTAGCTAGGGAACCTGATCTAATTAACTTGCTACTATATATTAATGTTTAATTACGTTGATTATTTTATCTCCATGACTAATTTAAACACATCATCAGTTGATTAAGTTGGAAAATATTTTCAGCCATGATTTTGATTAAATTTGTAATTTGTGCAGCGACGGGGTGAATGTGAAAGGATACTTTGCATTGTCATTGTTGGACAACTTCGAATGGGGTTGGGGTTACACTGTTCGGTTTGGCATTAACTACGTGGATTTCAACAATGGGCAGAATCGATATCCCAAACTCTCTGCTTAAAAAGATCCTCGAGAAACCAACTACTACATAACTCTGATGGGCCAACTCTTAATTTTTCCACGTAACAAAGATGACTTGTAATTTTGTTATCTGGGATAGATTCTCATTTAATTAATCCCGAGACAATAGTTTTATTAAAATAATGTTGGAATTTGTTCCTTTACTAGCGAGTGATGTGAGGCTCGTGATCTGACCATTGTTGGTCTTTTGAGAGAGTTGCTTATTCGGTCGTTTATGCTAAGTGGCTTGTCGTTTAATTATGTCTTTATTTTGTTGTTGTATGTTGTGTTGCTTCACGGGTTGTTTTGGCTTTTGTCGTTTTGAGAGTGAACTTGTTATTTGATATCATGTCGTTTCATTTAAGAAATGTCAACTCAATTTATGAGAGCGCGAGGCCCTGAAGTTAGAACCATTTTTTTGTGATTATATAAACGTACAAAAAAAATATTTATAGGGTATTTAGGAAGTGAGTTGAGAGAGGTGGAACTTACAGTATTGTAATATATGAGTGCTTTATATTATATTATATAAGAGTTTTATATTATTTGAGTTAGAACTGATAAGTTGGAACTAAGTTTACCGAACACCTTGTTAATATCTATCTTTATCTAATGTATGTAGGTTTGTAGGTGAACAAAAAACATATATTTTAGAATTTACTAGACATGCCTTTACTATTCCACCAAGAAGAGGCAAAAGAATAATCAATTGCATAATACCCTTAGCAAAAATAATTTTCTACTGTAGTAAAAAAGAAAAAAGAATTTTCGTGCCTTTCAATCATCAAGGACTCTAGAAGACTTTGGGATAAATGAATATGATTTAGAACACGGTCAAATGACACACAAAAAAAAAAAAAAAAAAACACTACTTAAAAACCGAAAAGTAAAACTTTGACACTTTATGTGTATTTAAAAACACAGTTCAAACTATAATTTTAGCTTTCAACGAAGTTTTTAATAGTGTTTTCTTTTTATTATTGTAATACTTTCAGTTTAAACTATTTGGCTAGAAAATTTTCACTCATGACAGAAAAACAGAAAAACAAAGAGCAAAAGCAGGTCGGGAAACGACACGGTTAAGTATTTTTGAAGATATAGAGGTTGCACTCCAGCCAAAGACCACCACTGTGAAGAAAAACTAAAGATTGATTTATGGACCTTGAAAAAAAAAAGGATTGATGTATGGACCACTGTAATTCTATTTTCTTATGTATTTCATACCAATCAAGAAAGATCAATATGTACCTTCTTTAAACTAGGGGAAACCCTTTCATCCATGCCTTATCTTGTAGAATTCTTCTAAAGGAATACAAACTAAGAACGTGCTTAAAAGTGACTGGTCTTTAGATATTTTCCAGATCCACAAAAAACAAGAGTACTTGACTGATATATTTAATAGGTGAGAGAGTGGTTCAAACCATTTTTTAGTTGTTTTTTAGTTCAAAAATTATAGCATATGAGGGCTTTATATCATACTTGTTTTTTGTTTTACATTGTAACTGTTGAAAGCTTTACATTATAAATGGTTTAAACTGGATGTTCAAACTAGTATGTCAAATAATGGAGGGGATCCTCAATTGTTTCCATACACTATTTTAACTTTTATGTCATATAATCACAATTATAATTTTTAATCATCTGACTTCCTATATTTTCATCAGTAGTGTCCTAATAAGTTTGTATAAAAAGGAATGTAATAGGAAAAAGCCAAAATGAAAGGTAAATTAAGATACCTAAATCGATGAGTTTAGAGTGGAGTATAAAAAAATTATCTTGTCATGTTGATTTATTTTAAACCATTAAATTAAATGATGTTTTTGTTAGATTTACATATATAAATATATATATATATAGATTTATTTATTTATTTTAATGTAATTTTGACTAGCATTCATTATGTATAATACTTTCCGTTGGAAATATCATGGTCTCTTGCTCCCTGTGGGCACCCATTCGATTTTTGAACATTATGATTTTTGCTTACAAAATGTTTTAAAATTATAGATTTATCTTTATTTTGCAAGAAATATTACAATTGTGTCCCCGTTAAATAATTAAGACGTATGTTATTGTGCCACTATTTTATAAGAAAAATTATGACTCCCTTACCAGTTCATACTTAAAATATATAACTATATTTCTATTTAATAAAACTTTATATTTAACTATTTATAGTGTGCCCCTATGTTGCTTGCTCAACATTTCGTTGCCAACCGTTTGTTTTGTTTTGTTTTAATTTGTTTTTTTTTTTTTTTTGTCCGTCGACTACTTTCAAACGGAAAAGAATAAGTTGTTAATCTTGTTGCTGTTTTTTTTTTTTTTTTTTTTTGGGGGAATCAGTCTATGAATTAAAAAATTGATGCTAAAAATTATTGCTTTTTTTTTAGAGACTATATTTGTTATTATTTCCCCGTATTCAATGTTTTTCACCTGTTTATCTAAAAAATGAACTAATTTTGGCATTTTTTTTAGTTTAAGGAATAAATTTAGTACAACTTTTAATATAGGGGTTATTTATAAAAGAAAAGATAGTTTAAAGGCATTCTATGATACAGAGTTAGGTGCTTTTTATCCAAATAATAGAGGGACCATTTATAAAATGCATTTTGTGTCTATTATGGGAAAAAATTGATTATACGAACTGAGTTTAAAGAGGAAAATAATTCAATCACTATTTATAGGTCATTTATCCCTTCTTTTGTTGTCTTGTTTCTAAATAGGTTCAAGTGTACAGAATATAGGAAGTTTAGGTGCCTTAGTTATAATTATTTGAATTATTCAGTACATGATTAATCATTGTAATTGTGACAAAACAATTAAAGTAAAGTTCTTTAAGAGAACAAAAAGGTGCGGTATAAAAGAGAGAGATAATTAAGAAAAAATAACATTAAAAAGGGTAAAACTTTTGATAGAATAAATATTTTATTTTAATTGTTGAATTAATTTTACAACAGTTTGTAACTGACAGTAAAACTTTCACGACAAAGACCCACAATAAATAAACTTTTTGTCATAAAGTGAAACACTCGGCACAGACTTACAGGTAGCCTATAGCCACAACAAAAATAATAACAGATAAACATAATATGCAACTTCTGTTTGTGGTATCAGCAAAATATAGCATCTGATCATATCTAGCTAGCTACTTTATCATCAAATCATGCCAACTATAGCCAGTGTGGCAAGGGACCCTCTTATCAATTATTTGTACTCGTTCCTGGAAACCAACAACAACAACACAATGGTAGAACCGCTGTCAATTAAGGCGAATGGTGAACACAAATATTGTTGGCCTGGAATATATTCATATATGTATATAAGGCAAGTCTTAAATACTACAGCAACAGCAGACCGTTCAGCGCTATTAAAGACTGGACTTTTAATCATAAAATTTTTAACAAAACTTTTAATCACAAATTAGTTATAAATTTTGGTTTTATTTTTGTTGTGTCAAAAACTTTTAACTATGAGATTTTTTGTCACGAAAAAAATTGTTGTGAATAAAACTCCATTTTTTGTAGTACCAATATATATAACTTTTTTTTTTGTCAAAAATATAATGTCATTCATGCATTTGTGTAACTCTCAACTTATTGAAATATAACTTTTAATGTTACATCTTTTAAACTATGTCTATTAAGTGTTACATGCGAACAAATTAAATGTCACGAATCATAAATAAGTTACATTTTCAAATAAAAAAAAGGTACAAGTGCATAACAGGTGTGGTATCAAATTGGAGGCCAACCCTATGAATGTGTATGTGTGTGTCTCTATATATATTTATATCGGGTATTGTCCAGCTGATATATGATGATTTATAATGGTTGTACCACGATTCCTCGTTTTTTCATATGAGATATATATCGAGCTTGTGCATGCTATAGAATGAGTTTTCATTGTGCAAATGATTGGTTTAAATTGTCGGTTGACCATTTTAAATTGACATCTTAATCTTAATCTTAACTATATACGCTACAAGAAAAACTACATTTAACGACATATTATTTACGACGTGTAGTTTTTGAATGTCGTTGAAAAGTACATACAACGACATCTCCAACAAATATGTCGTTAATAACATTTGAAACAATAATTAACGACATCTATATATATACTGTATTAAAGATCTCCTTTTAACGACAATAGTTTAGTATCGTTAATTATTTAACGACAAGTAGGAGATGTCTTCAAAGCCTTAGAGGTTCCACGACACCCCTTATAGACGACATCTTGACAATATTGTCTATAAGGGATGTCGTAGAATCTCCAAGGCTTTGACGACATCTCCTACTTGTTGTTAAATAATTTAACGACACTAAACTATTGTCATTAAAAGGAGACCTTTAATACGACATCTATATAGATGTCGTTAATTATTGTTTCAAATGTCGTTAACGACATCTTTATTAGAGATATCGTTGTATGTACTTTTCAATGACATTTAAAAATAACATATCGTAAATAATATGACGTTAAATATAATTTTTCTTGTAGTGATATAGAAGTGCCAATCTTGTTTACTGTATTCGACCGAAATAGTGTAGTTTTGATTGAAAAGCATGAAAAGTTTTTTTTTTTCCTTTGCTCAAGCATGAAAATTTGCTTTCTTCTTTGTCATTCAACGTCAAGTGTTTTTTTTTTTTTTTTTGCTTTTTAAGCTTTTTTTTTCATCCTTAAATATTTTTTTATCTTTTTAATTTTTGCCTTTCTTTTTAGTATTTGTTCTTTTTTTTTTTTTTGGTTTTTCTTCTCTTAATATTTTATCTATTCTTTTTCTTTTTTACCCTTCCTTTTTAGCATTGTCCATATTAAAACTGTAACACTTATGATTAGCATCACTTAGGGTTTTACGAAATAAAAAGGAGTTATATAACCTAAGGCATAAAAGGTGAATTACTTATTTTCATGATATTTATGATAAGCTCCGATGATATAAATGCCCAAAGTAAAATTATATGTAATTTTATAAATTTGATAATTTTATATTTTTACTTTAATTTATTATTGGCTTTTAGTTTTATGTTTATTTAGATAATTATTGGTTTCATATTTGATACATTTAATAATATACCAGGTTATATATGTAATACGTTATTATATTTTATTTTATATATATATATATAATACGTTATTAACATATATCAAATTTTCTTTTCAATATATATATATATATATATATTAGGTTTTTCTTATAACGTTATAAAGAAGCTTAATTTTTTTTCATATGTATATATATATATATATACATATATTGACTTCTAGTTGAAGTCCAATTCTGATGGCGAAGTTCTGTACATGTAAATAAAAAAACTCCTTTATGTTATTTTTAGGGGTTAGGGGTAGTACATACATACACTACAAGAAAACTACATTTAACGACATATTATTTATGACATGTAGTTTTGAATGTTGAAAAGTACATACAACGACATCTCCAACAAACATGTCTTTAATGACATTTAAAACAATAATTAACGACATCTATATAGACACCGTATTAAAGGTCTCCTTTTAACAATAATAGTTTAGTGTCGTTAAATTTTTTAATGACAAGTAGTAGATATCGTCAAAGCCTTGAAGATTCTACGACACCCCTTATAGACGACATGTTGACCAATATCGTCTATAAGGGGTGTCGTAGAATCTCCAAGGCTTTAACGATATCTCCTACTTGTCGTTGAATAATTTAACGACACTAAACTATTGTCGTTAAAAGGAGAGTTTTAATACGACATCTATATAGATGTCTCATTAATTATTATTTCAAATGTCATTAACGACGTCTTTGTTGGAGATGTCGTTGTATGTACTCTTTAACGACATTCAAAAACTACATGTCGTGAA
This sequence comes from Artocarpus heterophyllus, assembly GCA_025403435.1. Taxonomy (NCBI): domain Eukaryota; kingdom Viridiplantae; phylum Streptophyta; class Magnoliopsida; order Rosales; family Moraceae; genus Artocarpus; species Artocarpus heterophyllus. The sequence goes on from CM046337.1 coordinate 1,457,185, forward strand.
TAATATGTCGTTAAATGTAGTTTTTCTTGTAGTGTTTGAACTTTTTTCGGTAACAATTGAGTCCTTAAACTTAGTTAAGTGTAGTAATTGAGTCTCTAATCGCACACGTTTTTCAAAATTAAGATAGAAAACAAGAAGGAATAGAATTTTGAGCACTTCAATGATTAAAACACAAATATAAGCAAACAAAATTGTCAAAAAAAATAATTAAAAATTATATGATTTCTTTTTTTTAGGTATAAAATTGAACAATTTGGTTCTTATTAGAAGCAAATAAGGTGCATAGTTGTTCGAAATAGGTTATGTATGCCTCATGTCATTATTTTCGCCTAATTTTGAAGAAAGTTTGTGACTAGGACTTAATGGTCATATTTTGTTAAGTTTAAGGACTCAATTATCAAAAAAAAAAAAAAAAGTTTGAGGGTCACAATGTAGAAGTATGAAAAATTTGAAAGGCAAACGTGCCAAAAACTCTATAAAAAAAATATATCATCCGGCCGGGGCCGAGGGCCTATTACTACCATATTGATGTATTTTTATATCCTAGGTTTTTCACGCATTGTCTAATCGTGTATATATGTTCAGGAAAAACAAATACTAAAAGAGAATATTATAATATTTCGATTAATGACAAGATAAGACTAAAACATAATAATTTGATACACAACATGACTAAACATTTAAAGAAAAATATAGTCTTTTTATTCAATCACAGATTGAATATTAAAGTGCTAATTCAACAAAAAAAGATGGGTAACGACCGTTATATACTTAACATCTTAACTAACTTAAAGAACATTGTTAGTAAGCCAAAATAAATAGCAAAATACCCTACTTTTATAGCTGTATACAAATATAATAAGCAAAATGCAAATATGGAGTTACGACATGAGTGGTAGGAATATTATGTATATATCTCTCTAGACAATAATACATGTCGACCAAAGACTCGTGCATGTGATCCAGCTCAACTTGATAGCAATGAAGCTCTATATCTACATATATATATTTATATAATGTTTATTAGACATGCTAAAATGAACATTCAACGGCGGTTTACAAAAACCACTGTTTAAAGCGCAGTACAGATTTTTTAAAAGATGGAGGTCTCCGTACTGTGCAATATATAATGATGGTTCTTGAAGAGACTATTGTTTTTTTTTTTGGCGACGTCCATACCATATTTTGTTGTAGTGAAACAGGAAGACAAAAAACCCATACGATACATATAACAAGGGAAAAATTGGTTAACATACATAAAAAATTTAAGAAACTAAATGCCAAACAAGATACGAGCAGTAATATTATGCCTGATACTATCATGAGGTTTAAAAACAAAATCCTATCTTAAAAATTAATAAAAAAAGAGCCTTTCAAACGAAAATAAGAAATTTTTAAAGAGAGAGGAATTGAGTAAAGATATTTATCATTTGTTTAGAAATTCAGTTATAATTAACTGATTTTTTTGTTTAAAAATTATAACATTTTAGAGTTTTATATTTATATAGTAATTTTTTTTGTTTTTATTATAATTGTTGGAGATTTTATACTGTTTATAATTTTAGGTAACAGGTTGAAACCGTGTTTAAACAACCTATTAACCCGTACAAATGACTGTGATAATTGTACGAACGCCGTTGGTAAAAGTCTTGTAAATAATTGATTCGCGGTGAAGCCTTTTAGTTTATTAGGGTCCCGACTATCATGTCATACCAAACGAAACATGGATATATATATATATATATATATATATGCATGTATGTAACTGCGATGTATTTTGTATATATATTATTTGTGTGTGTACTCACATGCATGATTGACAACGAACCCACAATACACAGACAGAATTTGGCAGGATCGAATTTATGTTGCTGGATAAGAAATTTAAGCGACGTATAGTTTGATGCCACGTCTTGTCTATCCTATCTAACGATCAAACTCCTACACATTAGAACCCGACACGATCGTACGTGGTTTACATATAGTCAATATCTATATGCAAAAAAGAACAAAAATGTACGCGAGCAATTATAGCTTAGTACCTTCATTATTCACGGGTTTTTTTTTCCTTCTTATCACATTTGCTGCAGTTCTAGGTGTCTTGTCCTTTTCCGAGACAGCTTTCCACTGAGATTTTTAGATCTTATTGTCCTCTCTTAGTTCTGATGTCGTTTTCTGATTGGTGTGTTTCCCCGCACTGGTCTTCGCACCTTCCATGATCTTTCACCACCTCAACTACAGGTTACAACCCCCTCTGCTTCGGCTTGCCACATAAGCAAAGCAATCAAAACTTTCTTTTATTGGCCGCCGGTGATATTGCTCTACACACACGCAAAGACACACACACACATGTACATACAGACATATATATTAATATATGTTATTTAGTGACCTAAAATTTCTCCATTTGTTTTGGCAGCAAGGCAGCACCGCGGCGCTTGAAAGCAGGGCCGTGACGCTACAATCCAGCGTCGCGGCGCTTGAAAGCAGCGCCGCGGCGCTCCAATCCGAAAACCAGCGCCGCGGCGCTTCAACGAGGCTAGATAGTGTATTTTACGTTTTTACGCGTTTTTGGGTTATTTTGGGTTAGGGTTTGAGTCCCTATACATATAAATACATCATATTCTCCATAGTTCAATATAGTGAGTCACATTAGAGAGACACATTAGAAAGTCACAAATTTTCATAGAGATCATAGTGTTGAGAGTGATACAGAGAGCTCAGTCTTGTGAGTTTGTGAGTGATTGAGTGAGTGAATTTCTGTATTTGAGCGCTCTAAACACCGTTATAATTTCCGTTTTGTGATTAGTGGATTGCTTCTCCTCTGCCCATGGTTTTTTTACCCTTTATTAGGGTTTTTCCACGTAAATTTTGTGTGCAATTTTCTCTCTATTTCTTGTTGCTTATTGCTTTGATTTCTAACAAGTGGTATCAGAGCTTTGGCTTTGATTTGCAATGGCAACCATGAAATTCGATATTCCGCTGTTGGATCGCACAACGAGGTTTTCTCTATGGCAAGTGAAGATGCAGGCTGTTCTGGCGCAGATGGACCTTGATGATGCGCTATTGGGTTTCTATAAGATGCCCTCATCATGGTCGAAGGAGGAAAAGGAGCGTAAGGACCGAAAAGCTTTGTCCCAAATACACCTTAATCTGTCAAATCAGATTTTGCAGGATGTACTGAAGGAGAAGACTGTTGCTGCTTTGTGGCTCAAGCTGGAGCAATTATGCATGACCAAGAGTCTTACTAGCAAACTTCATTTAAAGCAGCGTCTATACTCTCACCGAATGTCTGAAGGTACGTCTCTTGAGGATCACTTAACTGTGTTTAAGGAGATTGTGTCTGATTTGGAGGCTATAGAAGTTAAGTATGATGAAGAAGACCTTGGGTTAATTTTATTATATTCACTGCCTTCATCATATGCCACATTTAGGGATACTATCTTGTATAGTCGGGACAATCTTACCCTAGATGAGGTTTATGAGGCTTTATTTTCTAAAGAAAAGATGAAGCAGTTAGTTACTGGATCTGAAACACAAGGAGAGGGTCTAGTTGTTAGAGGTAGAACCCAAGAGAGAAGTTCTGGGACTGAGATTAGAGGTAGGTCTAAATCCAGAAATAAAGAAAAGTACTGTAACTATTGCAAGAAGAAAGGGCACATTAAAACTGAGTGTTATAAGCTGTAGAATAAAAACAAGAGGGCTGAAAATCAGAAGGGGAAGAAACCAGATGCTGGTGAGGCTAGTGTCATTGAAGAAGGCTCTGGTGGTGAGCTTTTGGTAATTTCTGATGGTGATTCTAAACCATGTGAGGATTGGGTTCTTGACTCTGCATGTACGTTTCATATGTGTCCCAACCGGGACTGGTTTTCAACATATGAAACGGTTCCTAAGGGCTCTGTTTTGATGGGAAACAATGCCCCATGCAAAGTTGCTGGTATTGGTACCGTCAAAATTAAAATGCATGATGGCATAGTGAGGACACTAGGTGATGTGAGGCATGTCCCCGATCTTAAGAGGAATTTAATTTCCTTAGGTACTCCTTATACTAAAGGGTACAAGTACACTGGTGAAGGTGGAGTTCTGAAAGTCAGTAAAGGCGCTCTTGTGATGATGAAAGCATAAAAGAAGACTGCTAGTTTGTATGTTCTGCAGGGTACTACAGTTGTTGGTGATGCAAAAGTTACTACTTCCACTATGTCTGATGATGATCTCATTAAGGTATGGCATATGCGACTGGGGCATATGAGTGAGCTTGGGATGGCAGAGCTGAGTAAGCGAGGGCTCCTTAATGGACAGTGCACAGGTAAGATGGAGTTCTATGAGCACTGTGTTTTTGGAAAGCAGAAGAGAGTTCGATTTGGCAAAGGCATTCACAACACAAAAGATATTTTGGAGTATGTTCATTCTGACCTTTGGGGACCATCTACTGTTCCTTCTTATGGTGGTGCTAATTATATGCTTACCATCATTGACGACTACTCCAGAAAATTATGGACATTCTTTTTGAAGCAGAAGAATGATGTCTTTGCTACATTCAAAGATTGGAAGACCATGATAGAAAAGCAGACCGGTAAGCCAGTTAAATGTCTCCGCACTGATAATGGCTTGGAGTTTTGTTCAAATGAATTTAATACCTTCTGTAAATCAGAGGGAATTCTGAGGGACTTAACAGTCCGATGTACTCCGCAGCAAAATGGTGTGGCCGAGAGGATGAACAAGACGTTGATGGAGAAAGTACGCTGCATACTTTCTAATGCTGGGCTACCTAAGTCATTTTGGGCTGAAGCCGCTTCTACAGCTTGTTATTTGGTCAATCGCTCTCCTTCCATCGCTATTAACAAGAAGACACCACAAGATATGTGGTCAGGAGAACCTGCAGATTACTCAAATTTAAGAATTTTTGGTTGTCCTGCTTATGCTCATGTTGACAATGAAAAATTGGAGCCTAGATCCATGAAGTGTATATTTCTTGGTTACAAGCCTGGTGTTAAAGGCTATAAGTTATGGTGCCCGGAAACCAAGAAAGTTATTATCAGTAGAGATGTTGTGTTTGATGAGACTTCCATGTTACGTGGGACATCTACTACAGGGTCTAGTGATGTTGATCGGGATAGATCTAGCAAACAGGTGGAGTTTCAAATAGAGACAAATACATCATCCGATTCTACTTCCCAGTCAAGTTCAGAGAGTCAAGGCGATAGTGCTTCCCAATCGCCATCACCGCTGCCACCACAGTACTCTATTGCTAAGGATAGGCCGAGGAGAGATGTTAGGCCTCCACAGAGATATGCTGAGGCCGACTTGGTGGCTTATGCTTTATCAGTGGCAGAAGGTATTGAGTCTAGTGAAGAACCTTCTACCTATTCAGAGGCGGTTAATTCAGTTGACTCTGGTAAGTGGATGATTGCTATGCAGGAGGAGATGGAATCCCTACATAAGAATGGCAGATGGGATTTGGTGAAGTTACCCAAAGGGAAGAAAGCTATTCGCTGCAAATGGGTATTTAAAAGAAAAGAAGGCACACCGGGAGTTGAAGATGCTAGGTACAAGGCTAGACTGGTTGCAAAATGATACAGTCAGGTTCCAGGTGTTGACTTTATAGATGTATTTTCTCCTGTGGTTAAGCATAGCTCAATTCGAGCCTTGCTTGGTATTGTGGCCATTCATGATCTTGAGCTTGAGCAGTTAGATGTGAAGACTGCATTTTTGCATGGAGAGCTCGAGGAAGATATTTACATGCAGCAACCCGAGGGTTTCATTGTCACAGGTAAAGAAGACTATGTTTGTTCGTTGAAAAAGTCTCTTTACGGTTTGACACAGTCTCCTAGGCAGTGGTATAAGAGATTTGACTCATTTATGATCGCTCATGAGTTTAAGAGGAGTAGCTATGACAGTTGTGTCTACTTCAAGAAGGGTGATGATGGGTCCTTTGTTTATTTGCTCTTATATGTTGATGATATGTTGATTGCTGCTAAGGATAAAGGAGAGATTAAGAAGTTAAAGGCTCAACTCAGTAGAGAGTTTGAGATGAAGGACTTGGGAGCTGCCAAGAAGATTCTCGGCATGGAGATTTTGAGAAATAGAAAGGCAGGTAAGCTTTATCTGAGTCAGAAAGGCTATATTGACAAAGTTTTGCACAGGTTCAACATGCAGAAAGCAAAACCAGTGAGCACTCTGTTAGCAGCACATTTCAGACTTTCAGCTGCATTAGCTCCACAGTCAGATGATGAGGTTGAGTATATGTCACGTGTTCCATACTCTAGTGCAGTAGGTTCCCTCATGTATGCTATGGTATGTTCTCGCCCAGATTTATCATATGCAGTTAGTGCAGTTAGTAGATACATGGCAAATCCAGGTAAAGAGCACTGAAAAGCAGTGCAATGGATTCTTAGATACTTGCGTGGTACTACTGACGTTTATTTGCACTTTGGGAGGACTAGAGATGGTGTTGTGGGATATGTTGATTCTGATTATGCTGGAGACTTGGATAAGAGGAGGTCACTTACTGGGTATGTGTTTACAGTTGGTGGTTGTGCTATCAGTTGGAAGGCTACCTTGCAAGCTACAGTTGCTTTGTCTACTACTGAGGCAGAATATATGGCTATTATAGAGGCTTTCAAAGAAGCTATTTGGTTGAAGGGCCTATTTGGAGAACTCAGTGAAGATTGGAAGACTTCTGTGGTGATGTGTGATAGTCAAAGTGCTATTTTTCTCACTAAAGATCAAATGTTTCATGAGAGGACGAAGCACATTGACGTTCGTTATCACTTTGTTCGTGATATTGTTGCTCGTGGTGATATTGTTGTGAGCAAAATCAGTACACATGATAATCCTGCCGATATGATGACTAAGTCGTTACCTACAGCTAAGTTTGAGCATTGCTTGAACTTGGTTGGAGTTCATGCTCGTGCCGGTTAGTTGCCCATTGGGGCTTTGTGGAAGAGGTGGAGAATTCGGTTAATCACATGTTGGAGTTCTTTATGGTGGATTTTGTGTCAAGGTGGAGATTGTTATTTAGTGACCCAAAACCCCTTCATTTGTTTTGGCAGTAAGGCAGCGCCGCGGCGCTTGAAAGCAGGGCCGCGGCGCTAGAAAAGCAGCTCCGCGGCGCTCCAACTCGGCCAGATAGTGTATTTTGTGTTTTTACGCGTTTTTGGGTTATTTTGGGTTAGGGTTTGAGTCCCTATACATATAAATACATCATATTCTCCATAGTTCAATAGAGTGAGTCACATTATAGAGACACATTAGAGAGTCACAAATTTTCATAGAGATCATAGTGTTGAGAGTGATACAGAGAGCTCAGTCTTGTGAGTTTGTGAGTGATTGAGTGAGTGAATTTCTGTATTTGAGCACTCTAAACACCGTTGTAATTTCCGTTTTGTGATTAGTGGATTGCTTCTCCTCTGCCCGTGGTTTTTTCACCTTTTATTAGGGTTTTTTCATGTAAATTTTATGTGCAATTTTCTCTCTATTTCTTGTTGCTTATTGCTTTGATTTCTAACAGTATATATAAGAAATTTGTTTAAAAATCTGGAAAGAGTTTTTTGTCTTTTTGAGCAATTTCTGAAAGCTGACTCCCCGTGATAAGTCCTTTTTTTGTTATAATTTCTATGAGACAAGTTTATTGTAAAAATATCCTTCTGCTTTATTGACGGAATCAGAAATATAATATAAATATACAGACCACAATGGTCCTTCAGTAAAATCAACTACTTTTGGAATTACTACACTTTTTTGGTGGGACATTGGTGACGAAATTCTTCCTTTCTTTGTGATGGTTTTTGAATCGTTAAACTAACATTTTTTTTTATTTGAGTTAAAAATAAAATATCATATCAAATATATGATCTTCACAATTATTAGTATTAAATATAGTATTCACATTTGTGTTGAAATTGTCTAATTAATTGCAATAATTTTGTGGATCTATTTGTGTATTTTTACCCTTAATATATAATAAAAATAGAATCATCAAAAGATTTTTTTCCCTTTTTTCATATATAGAATCCTCAACCTTATAATATGGTGTATAGCTTTTTCTCTTATAATACGTATGCAAAGTTATTTTGTGACACCCGTTATTCTCCTAAGGGTATTAAGGTAATTAGATTAATTACCTAGTATATATATTAAAAAAATCAAAAATTTCTCTCATAATTCGAAACTCTCTCTCTCTCTACTTTCTCTCTCTAAAAATTCTCTCTCTCTCTCCTCAAAGATCGTCTGAGATTTCGGCATCCGTTTTCGACACCTCCCGCACCAATGGAAAGCTCTCGACGAGCTGAGTCCAACGAGGTGCCGCGCCGCCCAAAACGCCGCCGGAGGAGACCACACGCGCCGCCCAAAGTGGCGGCAAAACCCATTTCTTTCCGACGAGATATCTTCGTCGTCCGACGTCCGATCGACGTGATTCTTGTTCCTACACGACCACCGTGATGAGAGGAACAAAACCCACCCTTGGTGGCAGCTCAACAACCGCCGGATTGCTCCGCCCGTCTATTGCCGCCGTGCACCGCCGCCCCCATGGTGGAACTCCGCCTTGCCGGAGGAGGTGACTGACACCACCCCTCCCAATGAGTTCAGAGGATCAAGGGGAGTAAAACCCCTCGATCAATTGCACGGAAGGAGCCGGTTTCGCCGGAGAACGGCCAACGCCGCCGTCAACCGCCGCGGGAGTCTCCGTTTTGGCTCTTCCCAGCCACGTTTCTTCAAATTGGATGAGGGGAAATGCTCATAGGAGGATGGGTAGCAAAAGCCCTCAGCCAATTTCAGGTTTCCATCGTCGGAGAATCAAGATCGGAGCTCATCCGTTTCTACCGACGTTGTACTTCACGACCCGCTATGTTAGAGGCAGAATTGGGTGAAATTGACCCCGCCATTGGACTCAGAAGGGTCGATTTAGGGGGGGTAGGCCCGAGCCCAGCTGCCAACGGACCCCGATTGACGCCGGTCAACGACGGTCAAAGTCGGTCAACGCCGGTCAACGGTGGTCAACGCCGGTCAACGGCCAGTCAAAGGCTAAATTGGAATTTTGTGATCCGGACCTCCGATCGAAGATCCGAGACCGCCTCCTGACTCGTTTCGATGCTCTGGATGCAATGGTGACCTCCGTTTGAGCAAATTCCACTCCGATGAAAATCATCCGGTACCAACTGCACGCGAATCGAGGCGATTCAAACAGCAGTATCGGAGTCCAGAATGACGTTTTCAAGAATGTATGATCTCCAGGAAGCATTCCTAGCCATTCATAGTCGCTCGAGGAGCACTACAGAGGATGCTTCATAGATACAGCGAGATACAACTGGATCTGTTTTGCTTGGAGTTCAAGATCAAGGGAGTATGGAGCTAACGTTAATTGATTCCAAGATTAAGAGACTGTTGATAAGCTTGAAAGGTAGGGATTCTATTACTCATCTTTTGTGAGGTTTTTATAGAATTAAAATTGATTGTTTTGCCGCAATATATATATATCTATGTTGAACTGATATTATATGTGTATCACATATGAAACTATGACATGGACTCGTCTTGTATTGTACGGCGAGGAACATAATGAATTGACACATGTTATAAATTGAGAAGCATGGTTAGGAAAATTAACTCTATTAATAATGATTTAATATAGAGAAATTGTGAGACATGAAAAGGGCGACGGTTACGTCCTTGGGCATGAATACCCTAAAAGGTAAAATAGGGGGAAGGTGATGACGCTTCCTTGGGTTGAAAGTCCCAGAACACACTGTACAGGAATTGATTTGGTGAGGACTCGGGGCTTGATGTCCCCTCACCGGAACACCCTTGGAATGTTTATAGGGTGATCAAGTGCGCCCATTTGGGTTTCGATGAGTTGAGTGATACTCAATTTAACATGGATACCTAGGAACAATGATGATTGGTAATATTTGTATAAATGTGTAATTATGACACTTGGTAATGATTAACTACGGTATCCATAAGATGTGATCATAATAAACCTCATAATCTGGAATATGATGTGACTTACTGACCATGCAGATTTTAATGTGGTAATGATAAAAACCTAAAGGTGAGTAATGGCTTTCTCTACTGAGCATAGTGTTGCACATTCCCTTTTGTTTATATCTTTTCAGGACTCACTAAGTGTGAGGTGGCTACGAGAAATATAGTTGAGGAAATGATGTAGCTATATTACATTGGGACTGCTTCAATCGTTGAGAATGTTCTTCATGATAATGTAAGCATCAATTGTTACTTTCTGTGACTGTATTATAATGTGTTGAGGGTTAAAATGATGATGACAACAGTTTATATTATTAAATTTAAGGTGCTACATTTAAAACTGTGGTTTATTTGTCGTTTATATTTTTATTTTTGAGTTGAGAGTTTTTATTTAAGTCCCGGGCAAATTTTATTTTTAAGGTTTTACTTTTATTATTTATTTTTATTTTATCTCATTAAAAACTGTTAACCCCCATATAGGGGCGTTACATATTTATGGTATTTTACCGACGAGATCATCAGTACTTGACTTTCATGCATCTACCCGACAAGAGGAGCCAATTATTTGAGGCATGTCAATGTGGAGGGTCGAATCAAAGTAAACAAAACGTATCAGTAGGGGAGCTTCTTTGCCAAAATATCTGTAGTAGAATATATATATATTTAATAATATACTGGTTTGATTTTTGTGTGCATTTTTGAACTTAGATTTGAGAGATTCTAAATTAGAGACTTCATATATATATATATATATAAATAGCGTAACAAGAAATTTATAAATACATCTGCTATTTGTTTGACCTCTTTCTCAATATCATGTCGTTGTCATTTTTAACATAAATGTCTCTTATTTATAGGTTTTTTTTTCCTCTCTCAAATAATACTTTTTTAAAGATTTATTTTATTAATCCTCAATAATGAGTTACATGCACGCCAACTAAAATTTATAAGCCTATAATACATATGAGACCACACCCCCGACACAAATTGATGAAATAGTGAAACCTTATGACACTCGGTGAGATAAACACATGCTAAAGGCCCCATGACAAGCAAGTATCTCTTTACACTAAGATCAATCACATGTAAGGCTTTTTTTTAACAACGAAACCCTTACAACCGAGTCTCCTAATCGATTAAGTGATAAGACTCAACAACACTAGGATTGCCATTAACACTAGCGAAAACAATAAGCCCTAGATCCGAGTCTCCTAGGAGTAACTCTAGCGAAAACAAAAACCTATCAGACTTAGATCCGACAGTAACACAAAAAACTCAAAGTGGAGGAACCGCCTTTATTGTTAGAAACAAAACATAAAACCACAATAGTAAATATATATAATATATACACAATAAGCATAGACAAGGCCGTCATTTTACCAACATTGGAATGATGTAACAGATACATTGAGGGCCCGTTTGGTTCGAGTATTTGATTTGAATATTGTGATTCGAATTATGATTTGAGTATTGTGATTTAAATTATGATTTGAGTTATTGTTTAGGTGCGAGAGTATTTATTTTAAGAAATATTGGGGACAACAATTCCAACGGTAAGAAAATTTGGGGGAAAGCTGGCATTTGCAAAGATTCACGAGAGTAAAAGAATCTCAACTATAGCATGAGCATTGAAATTAGGGAAAAACACCCGGAGGGTGAATTCAGGAGATTTAACTCAAGAGGACTTAAAAAGTTACTCAGGGGATTCGAGGGGATTCGAATAACAAGCCATCAAATGCTAACTAGTGGGATTCTCATTACTCAAATCAAAATTTGAGTACACCCAGTTATAATAATTATTCAACCAAACGAGACCTGAATTTCATAAGAATATTTTCCTCGCTTTTTCTTTCCTGAAAATTTTCCCAAAAAAATCAGTGTACTATCATTTTTTAATGAAAAAATTATTTTTATTCTTATAATTTTATTATCTATTTATAAAATTGTAGTCCTTAATAAAATATATTGTATATTTTTTAAGCCGAAACATTTTACTTTGTTGGCAGTGAGGATATAATTTAAACAAGATCAGCCTGTTTCGGCAAATTATTATGCATGTCACATCAAATAAAAATATGGGGGAGACAGGATGTCGGTTACCTTCATCACAATCAATTCTTTTGATGAGAGGTGAGAGGGTCGTGTTCGACCAAACAATATCGGTCTGCAAGCAGACAAATCAATCCACGTGACAAATTAATGTCTTGTCAATGCATGACGACAACGTTACATATGTATTAATATATACCAATAGATATAACGTGCTTGGTTGCAATCAAATCACTAAATGGAACGAAATCTATCAAAACTCTGTAATTAAGTGCACTTAGATGAGAATAGTATTAAAAATGAATAAAGCTTGGGGGTGCCCCTCCCCACATACGCGACAACTGAGATGTATAGCTGATTAGGTGGTGTTTAATTAAAGGCCACATAAATTATAAATTTAATTATAAATAATGTAAAATTTTTATATATTATAATAAAAATAAATTATTACAGTATAAAATTTTTACATATTATAATAAAAACAGTTTTTATTAATGATTTTTACTACTAACTAAACACCCTATGAGATGTTTTGTGGGGCCTGGACTACAACTAATTTGTTTTTTATTGACATAATTATAGGCACACTAAAATTAAAAAGATAGTAATAATTGAGTTATTTAGAATTGTTTTTAAAGTAAGTGAAAATATTTTTGTTTTAAAAAATAAATTTTTTTTAAAAATTATACTAAAAGTGTTTTCTAAACTTTTGTTTTGAAAAACGTATCAAAATATTTCTAAAAGTATAAAAACAAAAACAAATAGGGTAATAAGTTTTAACCTTTTTGTTTTCCCTTTTTCATTTTTTCCTGCAACTTCGTCTTCTTCGTCCACGGCCAATCGGCGGCATCTCCTCTCAACACAAGTCATGTGCATATATTATGATCTGTTATATCTTTTGCAGTGACGATCTGTTCTTTTTTCTTTGCTTCTGATGTAGTGGATTGATGTTATTATGTCGTTTTATGTATTATTATTATTTGTCTTTTTGTGATTTCTACAGCTAATGTCATGACCATGTTTTTACAGGGCCAAAATATTGTAATCGTATTATAACAATAAGTCACAACAAAATAAAATTCTAGCATTAGTGTTGGAAAGATTTCCAGAGTTTTGGATAGAAACACTAAAATTGATTTGAATACTAGAAAGCTTATGTAACCCAATCTTTTCCTTCTTTTTAACTAATACAATGACTTCTCTCTGAAAAATTTCTCTTTCTAGAAGAAGCCTGTCTCTTTCCTGTGAGTGCCTTCCTTCTTTTCTTTTTTTCCCTTTCTGATATTGGTTGTTGAATGTATTTTAGGTGAAAGGTGCTTAAATTAGGCATACGCAGTTCTTTTGATACTTTGATGCATCTGTTCTTGCTATTTGGGTACTATTGATGTTGAGGTATTGTATATTGGCATGACGTATGAAGATAGTTTGACATTTTCTTGAGATTCATTTTAGTTGATTACTCTTGAATAATCTTAAAATTGAAGTTGTGTTATGACAGGACTCTTAGTTTTGAGACGACAACAGAGATAATTTCATCTCTTATTTGTCACCGGCTGTTTAGTTGAATGGTGAGATTTTTATCATAAATTTAATTATAAATAATATAAAACTCTCATATATTATAATAAAAATAGTTTTAACCCATAATTTTTATGGCCCTTTCAAACACCCTCTTAATAGTACTACGTATATGATCTTCTACTAGGTAGAACTCATTTTTGTAAAACCGACTTGATCACATGGTTCTTATTTAGTTCACTTGGTGGCCTTTTTTTTTTTTTTTTTTTTGTTTATAGTTCCATAAAACAACTTTTCCCTCTAACAACTCTTATTTATTTATTTTAAATTTCACACACTTTGAGAAAGAGAGCACGTGATAAGCTTTTTGGGTATGACATATAATAATTGAGTGTATTATTTAATAATTGAGATGTATATAACGTGGGGTATAGATGCAGGGATTTGATATCTCACGTGTTGTTTCTGCTCTCACCCCCTCGAAACACACTGTTTTGTGCGCTATTCTCAAGTCCGTTGAACTCTGGAACCTATATCGTCCAGTACGAGCTGGTAGGCTACTACGGAGCATCTTAGTGTAAATCTTTTTTTTTTTCTTTTTTCGTGGACGTTTAAGGTTCTAGCTTTTACCACACATATTGTTATATTAAAATATAATTATATATACTAAATTTAATATTAATTTGACACTGAAATAATAACAAGAAGAGTTGGTAATATAAACCAATCATCATTTAGTGGAGAACTTAACTGAATTGTATAAATAATAAATTTAAGCACAATCCAGCTAGACACTAAAAATTATTGTCATCTTTTAAACTAATTCAACTTTCAATGTCCTCACCCACAACTAAAATTTTAGTTTAGTCATATGAGCTTATTAACCCTTTCTTTTTTTCTTTTTTTTTTGTAAATATTGTTGTTGCATATCATTTTAATATTTCACCTGGATTTGTATTAGTAAATATATATGAAAGATTTAAGAACTAAAGAGAAGGAAAAGTAGAAAGAGAGCACTTATAGATCAAAGCTTTGATGTAGCGTGACAAAACTTACAGACATTTGATCAGACACTATATTGGACATGTGTCAAATACACTAGTAAAATACTAGATTGGGTTCACATAGATTAGGCCAACTATTCTTGATTGAATTTGGCTTATGTAATCTAAGTTAGACCCATATATTTTAAATTGGTTATTTTGTAATACATTTTAAATGTGTTACAAATATTTATATGTTTTTCTATTTAAATATAATATTGATATTTTCATGTGTTAATATGTTATGAATTAATTTAATAAACAATAACTATTATATATTCGTGTTAGTATAACCTTGATAAAAAATTAACTTTTTTACTAATAAATTTTGACTCTATCAATATTTATATGTATAAAAACTAATTTTATATTGTAATAATTTTTAATTTTTTTATAACACAACAGTATTTCCTGCTGCAACGTATGAGTTTTTATGCTACTATATTCTATTTTTTCCTGAAAGAATGTGAATCGGATTCTCTTTTTGTTTGTGCTTTATTGACCTCTCTCTAATGAAGAAGGGTCAACGTAATATGCAAAGGAAGGCCACCACAACTTTGAGTTCAGAAGAAAAAAAGTTCATGATGAAACAAATAAAATCTTTTGGTTGTCTGGCGATTTGGGAAATATGGGGAAAACAAATCTTTTTATATCAGTAATTTTCACAATCGCAGCATTCAAATCCATATTCATAACTGTATAAATTAAAGCAGTGACCAAGATTTAAAAAAGAAAAAGAAATGAAAAATCAAAAAGGGAAAATGCGGATAGCATTTCAAATTGAAAATCTTTACTGGATAGGCCAGAGAACCATCCGGATCTGGTGTTTCTAATGAAAATGGTGGAGGTGGTCATGTGTTGTTCGTCGCAGCCTTGCCGCGCCGGAGTTTTGCAAATTCTAAACGTGCACCGGAGTTCTGTAAAATGTGATATGAAGGCGTTTTGCAGATGGTGGGAAGGCAGAGGTGACGTTTACTTTTCAGTGAGCCATGGGTGTTAAACTGACAAACATTAATGTTTTTTTTTTATTTAACAGTGGACCCCATAAAAATCCAACTAAGCTTCCATGGACGAGCCACATTATTGTGGGGAGGGGCACCCTAGATCCATTACATTAAAATAGATGATTAGATAAGAATAGCATTAAAATAGATGATTTAAGTCTAAAGTGATGCACCCTTACTCTTATTCTTCAAAGCAAAAAAAAAAAAAAAAAAAAAAAAAACCACATCAAAATAATAAAAAATTGCCCTCAATCACAGCAAAATAAAAAACAATATGCATAGTATAGAATTTGTGATACAGATCACACGGTTATAGTTGTACTAATAATTAATTTTTTAAGAGTTCTATCACAGAGATCTCTACAATTTCAATGCATAATTTGTCACAGAAAGAGGAAAAAAAAATGAAGGTGTGAATTAAGAAATTAAATCACATTGTAGTCAAATTTCATCACCCTCTTGGCGGTTGCAATGCACATGTCCATACCATATGATAAGCATGTCCCAAATTTGGTTTATCTGTGAAAAATCTTAATGTTAATTGAGCAACCTTATTTAACTTAAAAAGGTTACAATTCGTTACTAACAAATAATGGGTCTCACTTTAAATAGTAAACTATATATTATATTAGAATCTAAAGTTTTATGAGTGGTTGGGTTTTTATTTATAAAGATGAAAAAGATTTTTTATATTGCTAATTTAATACACACTAATGACTAAGCTATGACACCAAACCCTAATTGACTGATAGGGCCTTTCGGTGTTTGTCTATGATAATGCTTAAGAATAGGCCAGACCCAAAAAAGCCCATGATTTCCATGACCCTTAAATTAAAAATGTGTTGCTCCTTATCCATAGACTCTTAAATTAAATTAAATTAAATTAAATTATTCTAGTAGTGATACCCGACAAATTAAGTTTGGACCATGATTGATAAACGACAAGTCATCACAAGCTACGTGATAAAGTAGAATTATTATAAAATCAATAATATTTACGAGGATGAAAACTTCTTCTAGATTAGTAGTAGTTTAGAAGCACATGAATACTCCGTGAGTACCTAATTAGTTGAATTTTTTTTATTAAAAAAGTTCAATATTTGTTTGACTACATGATTCAAACTAAAAATTTAAATTGAAAACACAATAACAATTTCAAATTTAATGAAAGAAAATACTATAGGAAAATTGGTTCGAACCAAGATTTTTTATTCAAATCGATGTTTTCAAATACACTATTATGAAAATAATATTTGATATATAAAAATATTTTAGAAAATTATGAAAGAAAAATTTAGATGAAGACATACTAGAGAGTAATGGTTTTTGTAACGACCTGTAACGTCTCAAAATTAATTAAGTGATATTAGTGCGAAAGATCACTACAAGAAAAACTACATTTAACGACATATTATTTACTACATGTAGTTTTTAAATGTCGTTAAAAAATACATACAACGACATCTTCAACAAACATGTCGTTAATAACATTTGAAACAATAATTAACGATATCTATATAGATGTTGTATTAAAGGTCTCCTTTTAACGACAATAGTTTAGTGTCATTAAATTATTTAACGACAAGTAGGAGATGTCGTCAAAGCCTTGGAGATTCCACGACACCTCTTATAGACGACATTAGTCAAGATGTCGTCTATAAGGGGTGTCGTGGAATCTCCAAGGCTTTGACGACATCTCCTACTTGTCGTTAAATAATTTAACGACACTAAACTATTGTCGTTAAAAGGAGACATTTAATACGACATCTATATAGATGTCGTTAATTATTGTTTTAAATATCGTTAATGACATCTTTGTTGAAGATGTCGTTGTATGTACTTTTCAACGACATTCAAAAACTACATGTCGTAAATAATATGTCGTTAAATGTAGTTTTTCTTATAGTGAAAGTGGTGTATTACAAAAAAAACCAAAAATTTAAGGGGTAAATGTACCAAAAACCCTATTCTTATGCCAATCCATATGCATATATTAATGCTATTATTGTTAATGTTTTTAACAAAACCCTATTGTTTTGTTATGCCTAAACAAACGAAGATAATAATATAGTTTTGTCCCTTGAATTTTCAATTCATTATTATTATTGTTGTTGTTGGTGTTGTTGTGTTTAAATGGAAAAGGATCTACAATGTTGCTCCAGTTTAGATGATGAACGTGCTATTAGTCTGTTTGGTTGATTTAAATAAGATTTTAAATTGTTGTGAAAGAAAAAACAAATGCGTGCATACATATTGAAGGTCTGATATTACATGATGTCGTATCAAAGCAGGCGCCAGAATTTGTTTTAATTTGCGTCCAGAAAGACAATTTGTTTAACGCATACTTATTCATGACTAATAATGTATTGCATAAGGCATACTCATTACCAATTCCATATAGGATCAAAAATTCAATGACTTTGCAATCACTGACCATTGACCATTAACCAGTGTGTGTGTGTGTGTGTGTATATATACGTGTTCTAATGGGAGGGACTCGCCTAATGCAGTCTATCTAGTAACCAATAATGTTATTATTTACCTTGCAAGTTTTCTTTCAAAAAAACTTATTTATCTGAAATTATTAAGTACGATAAAAATGTTTTTTAATATTTGTTTTTCATTATGAACATATGCGAATAAATATGCTAATTCAACTTATAATTGAATTGAAGTTGAACATGTGTAGCATTTGTATTTCTAAACATAGAGATGCAGACATGAATAAATATAATCATTTTATAATTTTTTTAGATTACAAGATAATATCATGAACTTTTAAAGATAATAATGTAAACTTAATTATGAAGTTATGGAACTCAGCATTTACAAAACGGTAGTTGAAAAAAGAATCAACTAATTTATGTTTTAAATCATTGATTATAGGTATAGATGTGTATACAAGAAATGTCACATTATCAAGTTATAAAGTTGGGATTAGAACTGAGTTATATATATATATATATATATATATATATATATATATATATATATATATGCATTTATGAAGGAAAAAAATAACAACTTAAGAGTTAATATAAAAGTTGAGATTAGAATTAGTGTTTGTAGCTTCATTCAAATTCCTTATAACATATACATATATATATATAATAAAATAAAGGAAATTTAAAACCTATTGGGTCAAGTATATTATATGTACGATCAATTGCGTAGAGACGTAGAACTTAAATTTTGGATATCAAAGAGGGCCTATCAATTATTAAGCCAAATCTTGGCACCCTAGTTCTTATATGTATTGTTTTAACTGAAAGTTGAGTTTGAGACTGCTGAAAATTCAAGGAGGAGAAAACTTTCATCGTCACATATATAGTTTCCAAAGTATCTTTAGATAAGCAAGCGCACAATCACTTGTTATTTGGAAATTTCTGCATTTGACTTAGTGGTTGTTTGACATTTCGGTTAAGATGGTTCATTCCAACTAATTAACAGTGTAAAACTTTCAGCAGCTACAATATAAAGCAAAAAATTACTACAGTGTAAAATTCTCACATACTATAATTTATGAACCAACATTTTCAAATCCAACCGCTATTCCAAACACCCTTTTGTTATCTCCAAGCTATGTGCAAAAATAGTTGTGATATGACAAGTTATATAGTGATTGGTGAATGACAAAAAAGTCCCGTATTATTTCTGGCAAAAAGCATCCGAAATGTTCTTAAAAGAAAGAAAAAAAAAAACTAGGAAAGGTTATGATGAGACTCAAATTCTATTTAATTTTTGTATCCTAAATGATGTCTAATCAATCACATTATGATATATTATTTAAAAATTTAAAATAGTTTTAATTGATTTTTTTATGCTTTTGTTAAATAATATGTCATAATATGATTGATTATACAATATTTGCGACAATCAAAACTAAAAAAAAAAGTACTTGAGAGTATGTGTTATGATACTATACTAAGATAAGGCTTGCATTTAGCGCTCCTTAAAATAATAATACTATTTAGGGACCAATAATACTATTTAGGTATAGGGATTTGTTTGGTATTTTAAGAGGGGTGTAAAAAATAAAATAAAAAGTGGTTGAAGAACAGGTGTGTGACAAATTAAATAAGAGGTGTCAATAGAAGCACCATTTAATTAATAAATGTCCAGCAACAAGTATAGTACACATGAATGGCTAAGGATGTTCATCGGTTAAAAGCTGACAGTTTTGGTCGGTTTGGTTGTTAAACTGAGACCATCAGTTTTTAAAAATTAAGAATTGAAACCGACTGATTAGAAGAGTAATCGGTTGGTTAACCGATCGAGAGATCGGTTTTCTTTGGTTGGTTCTCGATTGGTTTAACCTTTTATATTTTAAAAACTATAAATTTTTAAACTGTATTCTTTTTTTATAATTTTATATATTTATGAAGAAAACCCGGCCTCTGAAAAAAGGCTTTTAAGCTTTTATATAAACTCAAATGAGTAGTAAGCATCATTAGCGATCAAATGCTTTTATAGAGCATAAGACAAGCGAAAAACTCATAACCTTTCTATGTAGGAATTTGAAAAGGCGGCATTTTTAAATTTACGTTAGAACGTAACAAATAATGATTGACCATAAAGGAATCACAACGCAACTTTAAGCCTAGTGATTAGGCGGCGCCGTTTTAGTTCCTACGTTAAAGGTTCGATTCCACCCCCAAGCTTCTTTGATTCTTATAAAAACTGTTTTTTTGGTTTTCTGTCGGTCGGTTCGGTTTGGTATTAGTTTTTCGTTACGGTCCTAAGAATGGCAGCAATGTAGATATTTGAAGAAAAGAGGTCTTTTGCTTCCAGGTCTCCATTATTTGTGATAAAGCACATTGCAACGTGTCACTTTCTTATACGTCGTTCACCATACTTTGTTTTAAATTTCTGGCTAGTCCTCTATATAAAGGCCCGCATCCATGGCAGAGAAAACATTGATCACTACTAGCCAAAATAACGTTCTGTAATGGCATCACGAGTCCCACTTATATTCTTTACGCTCCTTGTGCTTCTTTGTGGCTATGCAGCCATAAGCAGTGTAGCTCAAACAATACCAAGTCAATATGACTCTATTTTCCTCAACAGAAGCAATTTCCCAGCTGGTTTCATCTTCGGAGCAGCTTCCTCAGCTTATCAGGTAATTGATTAAGAGCCCATTTGGAATGAGTTATTTTAAGTTGTTTTAAGCTTATTTTATCAAAAAGTTATTTACGAGCTTGTTTGAGTGACCCTCAAAAAAGAGCTTAGGGCTTTTTATATGCACTTGTAAGAAAAGTCGCCTATAAAAAAACACTTATAAAAAGCTTTTTTGTTTACAGTTTTGACCTTAGTATAAGCATAACAAATTAAAAATTTCATCCATATACTTAAATTACACTTTTTGTTATATCCATAAAGACTTTTGACTTATTTAGCTAAAAAAAAGTCAAAAACTCTTTTGAATCAAAAAAATACCTTTTTCATGTATTATGCGAACACTAATTAAAAAGCCAAAACTTATACTTCTCTTCTTCTATTGCTTAAAAATAAAAGCATAAACTATCCCAGTCAAACATTAAATAGTAACCCGTTTTGATTCAAATGAATTGTTATAATATTTTCAAATTAAAACTTTCCATAAAACCTATATTCACAAACGGACTTTAATTATAAACTATACATGACTTTTATATGGCTTTTCTTTTTCTCTTGCTTCCTTTTGCCGAGTATTTTGCGATGACGAATTGACATTTGATATAAACATCTGGGATTTTCAGTATGAAGGTGCTGTGAAAGAAGGTGGTAGAGGACCAAGTATATGGGATATATACACTCACAAATATCCAGGTTATTCGTTTTACTTATAAATCTTTCTACTTTCTCCCTCTTTCTCTTTTTGTTTTTTTTTTCAAAAGAAATTTTTGTTATTTATAAGCTTCTACATTTGTGAATTTATATAATATATTAGTCCCCCGTCGATTTCTACTGCCAAGTTCCTCCTTGTATAGTGATGTGACTATTTAAAAAAATTTAATTACATAAGTATATATTTTACTTTTAACTTTTTTTTTCAATTTAATTCTTGTTCTTAGAATCTATAAAAATATCTTTTGAATTTTAAAAACATACTTTCATTTTATTATTCCGTACGTTTTGGACTAAAAAACAAAATGAAAAGAAAAATTAATTATTTTTAGAATTTTTTTCATAATTTTTTCTATCAAAGGATTATAGATATCAAATATGTTTTCTTTAAAAAAATGATGTTTTGTTTTACAGCTTTGATGATTTTTAAGTGTATAAAACGTGTTTTAGATATTATTTAAGGGCATTTTTGTCATTTGGTGTTTTTGTAGATTCTAAAAATTAAAAAAATTCAGAAAAAAGTGAATATAGGAGCATTTTATGTAATTACCCTTTCAAACGCCCAATGCGAATCCGTGGTCACACTTTGGTCTCACATTTAAGCTTAATTATTTTGTATGCACGACAGAAATCCCCTAAACAGCATTATTTACTCACAAAACTGAATTGACTATTTCAAATTAGGACTTAAAAATAAAAGAGAACTAATCTAACAAGTAATATATAATAAATTCCAAGTTTGCTAATTAGTATCTATTTTATTAGGTGGGGTTTCCTCCCTTCAGAAAATAAAGAAAAAAAAAAGGGCGAACTTTCTAATCATTAAATTTCAATGTCTTTGCTTTTTTCTTTTCTTTTTTTTTCTAGTTCTTTATTTTCCACTGGTGGGAACATAAAATCAAATAAAAGAAAAGTACGATAATTAAAAAATTGACATATATTTGTTCATCACTACCAATTAATTACAACAATTAAATGTTGTAATTATAAAAAGGCAGATATATCAATTAACCATAGCAATCAAATGTCATATGATATTAAATATATCATATATCAAATCTAACTCTAGAAGTAGCATTCAATTGGATGGTAAAATTTTTACTCAAATATTAAAATTTAGCATGAATATACTAATGAAGCGTTTTAAAGGATAGGTATGTTTTAAGAGCGAGTGTGTGTGTGTAAGACGACAATGTGTCTTTCCTTCGTAGATATGCTGGCATAACATAAAAAATACTGATTACTTCAAATAATTCTAATTACATTAAAAAAATCAACAAAAAAAAGCGTCTTTTAATTACATGTAGATGTCCGTCAGTGCAAGCTTATTATATATATATATATATATACACACACATATATATAAAGGTTTTCTAAATTTGTGCACATATATATATATATATATATATATATTTCGAGATTAATTAGAAGAAATTTCATGTGGTGCATTGCAGAAAGGATACTGGATGGGAGCAACGGGGATGTGGCAAATGATGCGTATCACCGCTACAAGGTGAAATAATACATACATACATACATACAGACAAGATATATTGGTATTAAGCATATCACAACTAGCATTAGAAGGATAATGCGCTACCAACTTTCAATTATTGTGTGGTGCTGAAAGCTACTGCACTGTAGATATAAATGTGTGTGTATGTGTGTATACATATATATATATATGTATATAACATAGTGTTATACATAAATTTTCAAAAATATTAGCCATCTTTTCTGTTAAAAAAAATATTGTGAAGAATTAAATAAATCTTTGCAGTTAACTCATCTTGCATACTAGATATTTACTCAATTATATGTCATATAGGAAGATGTAAGAATGATGAAGGAAATGAATTTGGATGCTTATAGATTCTCTATCTCGTGGTCCAGGGTGTTGCCAAGTGAGTTCATTCTTTTCAGTCTTCAACCGAGAAAAACAAAACAAACAAGTTAGTTGTTTTTCAATCATTGAGGTCCATGCATTACCATTAGAGATATACTGTAACCGCAACGTTTTTTTTTTTTTTTTTTTTTAAGTAATAATATTACATGCCTCTATTTACAAGGCGTTTTTCTTCACTTATACATACATAAATATTTATCTCTGTTTTCAGATGGAAAACTTAGCGGGGGAGTGAACAAGGAAGGAATCAAGTACTACAACAATCTCATCAACGAACTCCTGGCTAATGGTATGTGTATAAGTAAAGATCATATTTAATGTCAATAAAAGTTTCTGCCACATGATAATTAAATCCCCCATTAATATAGGTTTGACGCCCTTTGTGACTATCTTCCATTGGGATCTTCCCCAAGCTCTAGAGGAGGAGTATGGTGGTTTCTTAAGCCCTCATATTGTGTAAGTAGAAGTAGTGCCATAATATTTTATGGCCTCAAACCAAATCACCCATGCAAAATATATATAATTAATCAAGCACATTTACCACTTTAATGAGGCTCAATTTGTTAGACATTGACACAAGACTTGACCTAGTGCATAACTGTGCTAATTTTTATTTTATTTTTTTTTTCCCTGAGACTATGATAAGTTATTTTTCTCTTTATAATTTGCTATTAATTTGACATTTGCATAGCTTTTCAACATTTTTAATATATATTTTTTTATTCATTTGTACTTTTTTTTTTTCTGAATAAAGTTTTTCTGCGGGTTTGATAAATGACATATTTATTGCGTGCAAACTTAATTAGTTGGAATGTACTAGTATTTCATGATATCAGTTATGCTCTATCAACATTCACTTAAAAGAGCATATTTGTCGCCTACATATTTTCACGGGTTTAAGGTAATTTCATAAAATTACGTTAAATATTTACAGGAACCATTTTAAGGACTATGCGGAACTTTGCTTTATGGAATTTGGAGACAGGGTAAAGCACTGGATCACTTTGAATGAGCCATGGACCTTCTCCACATATGGTTATTCAAACGGGTTTTTTGCACCTGGCCGATGTTCTAAGTGGCAAAACCTAAACTGCACCGGTGGGGATTCAGGGACAGAACCATATCTGGTGTCCCACTATTTGCTCCTCTCTCATGCCACTGCTGTCAAACTATACAAGGAAAAATATCAGGTCACATGAGAAAATAAGATCATGACTATCATATAATTAGCTAATTAATTAATAAGAAAATTTAAACTTTTGCTCATAATTAGGAAAATTAAGATGAATATGTTGGAGATTAATTTTAATTATTTGACTATAAATTAATGTAGCTAAAAATTACGTGCAGACGTCTCAAAAGGGCATAATAGGAATAACGCTAGTGTCACACTGGTTTGTGCCATATTCTAATGCAACGCACCACAAAAACGCTGCTCAGCGGGCTGTTGATTTCATGTTTGGATGGTATGTGTAGTGCGCACGCACACGTGATGTTTAATATTATTAGGTATTTTTATTCATAATTAATATTGTCTACTTATTTTCTTTTAACGTGTTATTAATTGTAGAATTGATAGAGACCTCACTCAATTTTTTAAAATTATACTTTTGCACTTTTTTAATTTAGATACGCGTTTGCTTTGCAAGAAAAATTAATACAAGTGTACCCCAATTGAATACTTAAAAAATGTTGTCCTACTTCCATTTTACAATAAAAAAAATATATTATTCTGCCCATGTAATCATGAAAATATATAGCTACATATCAATTTAATAAAATTTTATCTTTATTTTCTTTTTTCATGGTGGCCGCAATGAGAAAATATCTCTCTATATCACTAATTGCAGGTATATGGACCCCTTGGCAAATGGTGCCTATCCCCATAGCATGCAAGTTCTTGTTGGAAAGCGATTACCCAAGTTCACGACAGAGGAATCCAAACTTGTCAAAGGGTCGTTTGACTTTATAGGAATAAACTACTACACTACTTTGTATGCGGCGTATGCGCCTAATCACAATTCTGTACTGAATGCTAGCTACAATACAGACTCTCAAGCCACCCTTAAAAGTAAGTATATATACTTGGTTAATCAACATAATTGCAAATTAAGGTAAGGCTTTATTTTGTAACAATTACTAATAGAATCTTAATTTTGACGTATGTGTAAATTATGGCAGGTGAACGAAATGGAGTCCCCATCGGTCCAGGGGTGAGCACCAATCATATTTGTTAATTACAATTGACTCTTGATAAGCATTAATCCTACAAATGGTTCCTCAGGTTTACCTTTAGTCTCATTTTAGCCTTTGACATATAAAAATTCTCATTTCGGTTCATAATATAGTAGTTTATTTTAATTTCAGTCTTTCCATTATTTAGGTATTAAATATTTATAAATAGAAAACTTTTAAAATGTCTTCATTTGATCCCTAATTTATTACTTGGTTTCACTTTTGGTCCTTTTGTTATAATAGATTGCAAACTAAGGTGGGACATTTTTAAACTTCAACAAATAAAGTAAGACCAAAAATAAACCTTAAGGACCATTTATGGGATTAACTCTTATTGTTGCCTCGGAAGGAAATTACAATTTAATTAATTCCCACGTCCTTATATTCTTTTGCCTTATGACAATATTATTGCAGTCTGCTACAGAGGGGCTCAACGTTTATCCCTTAGGAATTCATGAGCTTTTGTTATACACAAAGAGAGAGTATAACAATCCAGTAATTTACATTACGGAGAACGGTAATGAACTAGGATTTCAAGTTTTTATTTTATCATAAATCATAGAGTTAGAAATATGTAAAAATACATACAAGTGACCTTTTCCGATTGGTTTGCACTAATTGCATGCACGATACAGGCATCGATGAGTTTAATGATCCTAAGTTATCCCTTGAACAAGCCCTAATTGACCACCAAAGGATTGATTACTATTTCAAACATCTTAATTACCTTCGGAAAGCGATCAAGTAAGTCATTACCTTTAATTAACTTGCTAATATTTGCACCGATTATTTTATCTCTGTCACTAATTACATATATAGATGACTTGATTTTTGGCTAATCCCATCATCATGATCACCTTAATTTTAAGTTTTATTCTTTAATGTTCTTTGTGCAGAAACGGGGTTAATGTAAAGGGATTCATTGCATGGTCATTCATGGACAACTTTGAATGGAACTCGGGTTTCACTGTTCGGTTTGGCCTTAACTATGTGGATTACAAGAATGGGCTGAAAAGATATCCCAAACTCTCAGCACAATGGTTCAAAAAATTCCTCAAGAAATGAACTACTACAGTTTGATGGGCACACCCCAAATCTTACATTTGTCATGTGCTCCATGTTATTAAGGAGCGTGATCTTATCATTGTTGGTCTATTGAAAGTGGTCGTTTATGTTATGTGGCTTGTCGTTTAATTATGTCTTTCTTTTGCTGTTGTCCGTTGTGTTGCCTTCACGGATTGTTTTGGCTTTTGTCGTTTTCAGGGTAAACTTGTTATTTGAGTTCATGTCGTTTCATTATATATGGCTTAGGAGCCCTTTCAGGGTAAACCTGTTATTTGAGTTCATGTCGTTTCATTAGATATGGCTTAGGAGCCCTCGAATGTAAGGCAGACTTAATTAATTGATCAATTTTTGGGGCTAATTTCTCTGGTTTGTTATCTTCTTCTTCTTTTTGCGTTTGGAAAGAGAATATTCCACCTCCATTTCTTCTCAAGTCTAACTCGCAGGGACTTTCTAGTTCTGCTTTTAGTACTACAACACAATCATTAATGGTCAGAACTGAAACTTATGGTAACTTAAGCTTGGGCTCATCTCTTTCTACTG
The DNA here is from genome assembly GCA_025403435.1 of Artocarpus heterophyllus. Lineage (NCBI taxonomy): Eukaryota > Viridiplantae > Streptophyta > Magnoliopsida > Rosales > Moraceae > Artocarpus > Artocarpus heterophyllus. The sequence goes on from CM046337.1 coordinate 1,484,355, forward strand.
ATTTTGATGACTCTTAGAGTGTTTGAACGGCATGAATAAAAACCAACTTTTTAGTTATTAAATAGTATACTCTCGTATGGTACAGTAAAGAAAAAGTTACTATGTAGCTCTTATATGCTACAATATTTTGAATTAAAAAGTTGGTTGCAACCATACTTGCAACTCTTCTTGGGCGTGACCCTTTGGTGAATTTGCTTTCGGGTTTCGACCGATATTGATAAATTGTACCACTCCTTCAGCTTCATCAGAATATTTGGTGGCAATATGGTTCAACAAAATACCCAAAAGGATCTAAAGTTGAGCTCACCAGAGACGGCCAACTTGTGCTCAAAGACAAATGGTCAGCAAATATGGGCTGCTGAACTTGACTACTCAAACACAAATGATACCACTTCAGTTGCCTATGCAGTTATGCTTGACAGTGGCAACTTTGTGCTTGCAAACAAAGGGTAGGAGAGTTTCAACTTTCCAACCGCCACCATGGTGGCGAATCACCCTGAAGATAGGTACCGAACTCGTTTGTCGTCAATCGGAGACAAATTACTCATGAGGAAGATTTTATGCTATCCTATAAAGGCGCAGGATTAGTGAAAATTTTAGACCAACTCTTAATAATTTGCTTGCTAAAAATTTTAAAGGATTAGGTTGGATATCCCTTGCTAAAAGTATGAAATTAAACATAAACCTTATACTTTGTAAAAAATTTAGACTTATTTGCAAAAATTTATAAACTTTTGGGATCAAAATATAATTTTTTAAAACTAAAGGGTCAATATGTAATTCTTATGAAAGTTAAATTTTTTCATACTTATATTTTTACTGCCTTAAATTTAAAAAATTACAATATGACCCTTGCAAATAACCTTTATGTAAATAACACAACACCAAACATAAGATTGGATTAGATAGAATTTAATCCTATTCTTTCTTGCGCATTTGAGTTCAATCCTCTAAGATTGTTCTATCTATCCTACGCACCAAACAGGCTCAAAGAAAATAATATATAGTTGTGTGCTCTATCTCATGAATTTCCCTTATTGTGAGAGCAAGACAACTCTTGCTGGTAATTTCTCCAAGGTGATGCCGGGATGCTCAACAGGTCCGGCGTCGTCTACTTTGTGACGAAGAATGGATCGTTGCATTAGTAGACAACGTTTCTAAGTGAAAAGAGTTTTGTTTAGAGAACGATGAAGAAGGGAAAAACGACATGTACCGACGGTGGAGAAGGTTGTGATAGATCCATTTTGGTTATCTTTCTTTTCGAGATAACCACCATTTCGGTTATCTTGATTTTATTGAATTTAACTTACCCTAAAAAAAAAAAGCAATTTAACTAATTTAACTTTTATGATAAAATGTTATTGAAGGTTCAAAATTAAATTCGAAATTTAAAAGAAAGCAGTATATCTTTCTCTTCCTTTCAACTTTTTGAAAGCTGATCCAGGTTTCTTTAAATTTAACTAAAAATTAGACCTAATCAAATGCATGGAAAGTGAATTTGTACTTGGGATCCTTTTGAAAAAAAAAAGAAGAAATATTTATGTTATATGCCACCATTGTACAATTGGATTCATTTATGTTAAATGTTCAAACACTATTTAAAATATACTGCTGTGGCATAAGTAATATTTTATATACGGATCAAAATACTCATAAACTAAACCTAGTTTTCTCTTTCTTTCTTTCTTTTCTCTTTGGATATTGGCCAATATGTTAAAGGATATTAGGTTTCTAATACAAGTGATGACTTAATTGTAGCATTCTTTGCAAATATTTTTTCATGGCATAATCAATCCAATCTTAAACTTTGTACCATTTTTATAAAGAGCCCAAAAAACATGTATTTGGAAGAAGGTTAGGAATTAGGTGATCATCATTTGTTTTTATGTGATTGTATACATAACTTGGCGGTAAGCCAAAAAGTAAACTACATCCGCTCCACTAAAGTGAAGATTTTGAATCTCTCGCATCAAGTTAAAAAAACTGTTTTTTTTTTTTTTCACGGTAAATTAATTTGTTCTCATGGTCTATGTGAAAGGCTGATTTCGTGTAGACAGTTTAATTCTGAAAATCACACAATTTTTGTGTATCTTACAAAATATCAGGTCAAGTTTTTTTTCTAGGTGCTAGCGCAGTCGGTAAAGAACAACATAAACTTAACTAAGCCCTTTCTGTTCCAAATCCAAAACTGGTGATTAATTATTTCTTTTTTTCCATAGAGTATTACAATTTTAAGTACTTTCAAATTGAAATGCTGTATCGAAAGCCTTTTCCCGTCACGCCAGGCTTTGAAAATGGTTTCAGCAGCTCATATGGGATGATTCCAGCCCCATTTCTGCTCTTGTAATTTGTGTCGCAATTCCTCGAATCGATGACAATTTCGAGCAGTTTCGACCGCTGATTGAACCTTTCAAAGGCTCCCTTATTACAGGATCTTCAGCCCAAGTCTGCTCCGTCTTCTCACCAAGATATTCCTCGTCTGGAGAATGGTTCAACAATATGTCTAAAACCACCATCACCCTCGTCGCTTGAAGTTGCGAGGGGAAGCATTTCAAAAGCACAGCTTAGGGTTTCTTAATAAACTTTTCCCATTCCACATCAGTGGGATCTTCTGTGGGCATATTAGTCCTGGCAATCATAGGCCGGTTGGGGAAGTAACCTGCATAAGCATACTGACCAAATTTCACGGCTGCATGGTAACCTGACGTAACCCACACGATTCTAGTGATGATTTCGATCAGCTCTTGGGGAGTTTTGAGGACCGGCCACCATGGTTCGTGTTCGGCCCTTTTGTCTGCATGGCCTACTCTTTGGATTTCGGTCCACCAAGCTTGGAGCTCTTGATCAGATTCTACAAGGCTTGGATTTGGGTAGTAGTGATTGACATAGTCAGTGACCCATTGTTTGATGATGTCCCACGTGTAGAGGCCATCGTTAGTCTTTAGTGGTGAGCTTTAGGATTCTCAACAGCCATTTCCCTGCAGCCAGCGGCAGAGCCGGAAAGTCTTTTTAGTGGGCCATTTCAGTACCGATATTAGTGCTTCTTGCAATCTCGCTTCTAGTTAGTTATATTGATTGCGTAAAGATTAATGATTGTAACATGCTTGTGGTTATAACCTGTTAATGAGATCTGCAGGCAATGCTTGTAAATCGAATTGCCACTCAAGGCCATAGGCGACGGAGCTAAGCTCGATCGAGATCGAGTACTTGGCAGGGGTAAATTGAGTCTCAATTGTGCCCTCTGCGTTGATAAGAGCTTCTCTAGCAAGAGCATTGATCTCCATTGTATACCGAAAATGAGGCCGCAACAATCTATATATTGGGTGTATCACCCTAAGTTGCCTATTTGTGGCAATCGCGTAAGGTTCTGTAACACAATGTGTTTTTAGCCTGTAAAAATTAACAAGAAATTTTCAATCAAATCATATGCCTAATTACGATCAATTAATAAACATTAAAAAGGAAGAAAACAAGACTAAAGAAATTAACTTATAGCAAAATATATATTACCAGTGACTAACAAGTTGGTGATAGCCTGAATCACGGGCAAGAACATGTGCTTTGGCAATTCTCCGTAGCCAAACTTCTGTGGAATGCCAACTGGGTGCCAAAACTTGTCTCCACTGGATTTCCGTCATGAGGGGGCCGAGTTAGCTCTATAGCCAATGGCCTCAATGTGCCATCTGGGTTTAAGAAAAAGACTGTTCCTGATCCGTACAATGCTGTGACTTTAAGCTCTCCTACTTTGTGAACAAACGGTACGAGGAGGTCATGGTAGTCTAACATGAACAGCTTCTTTTTCTCAATTGCCTGCGTCGCACATTTAATTGTGTGAGAGGTTTAATTATTAGCCATTTATTAACTTTTATCTTAACATTGCTAGTACAGTAATCTGACGGTGATCATGATATACTAATTACCTCTTCAAGGCTCATCATGATTCCGCCGATTTCTTGATTTATCGTTTCTTCTTTGATTGCCGATTCTTGCGGACCGTATATCACAGGGTCAAGTTTGCTCTTAATAGGCCATTCCTATACATTATGATATGTATCAAGATAATGAGTACTACCATATAGCAAAACTAACTATTAATGCATGCAAAAACTAATGTTGACATGAAGTTTCTACAAATTATAAGCAAAAAATTACCAAAAAAAAAAAGGTCAATACATGCACAAGTAATGATGGGTAATTAACGCACGTAAGATTGTATCATATGAATGCGTAGATTTTGGTTCTTGAATAGGCTTTTTCTTAATTTGTTATTTATCAATGTTAGATAGAAAGTGTCAATCTAATTCGATTCATTTCTTTTTTGGATATGTCCACCAGTAATGCATGTTTTCAAAGCGTTAAATCTAGTCAAATTCAATCTGTTTATTAATCCGACATTAAAAAATAGTTATTTTTCTTAGTACTCACTGGAGATATCTCCTTTTGACGGGCGCCAGAGAGGGCGACAATCCATGCAACATAGAGTGCAACGTCTTGCCTGAAAACGTTAACTGCTTTATCTCCGATAAGCATTCATCTCTTGCTACATAGAACCTCCCACTCCTTTTCTCCGTCGATGGATCTGCATTATTATTGCAGTATATGCTTCGTCAATTAATATGTTACATCTATTTCTTCCTATATATTATAACTGATCAGTTAATCATGTCTCTCCTTTTTTGTTCCAAGATTATTTTTATCTATAGTTAATTTTTTTGGCATTAATTTATGAGTGATCCATGATTCCTTTCTCTAAAATGATTAGTTCTTCTAGTCAATTTTGTCATGTTACTAAAAATCTGTGGATTGAAAAAGTACCTCTTAGTATTTAACTTCTGGTAATTGTGGGGTTAAGTTTTAAAATTTAGATGACATAAAAATTAGTGTTGGAGGGATATGTACAGCTAATGAGATTAGAAACTAGGAACAAAAAATGAGGAGATTTAAGTAGGTAACATTTTATACAAAACAATCAAAGTAAATGGCAGGTTTTAAAAAATAGCAATAAATAGAAAAGTTACTTTGTAAATTACTTTTTACTTGTAGTAAATAAATTTTTTATATTTACTTAATAAATTTACTATTACTACATATATTTTCAAAACTTACTATTTATTTGCAATTAGTTTTGTTAAAATGCTATTTATTTGAACAAAAAAATACTATAAACTCATTGTTTATCTTCTTGGACCTTATCAAATTCAAGCCCGATTGAGCTCAACCCAATCTCAGCTATCGGTTCAAAAAAGCCCAAGTCTCAAAAAGAAGAGAAACAAAATGAAGAAATGATAGAATGACAGAAATAACAACTTTGGAGATGGGAATAAAAATTAGTAGCATAAATTTTGAGTATGGAGATTAATATTTTAGTTTACACAGAAAAAAATTTAAAAAATCCCAAAAATGACCTCATGTGTCTTCTCCCCTCATAACAATGTCACCGTCATCGTTGGTGTTCCTCTTGCATGCTTCAAATAAATATCATTTGATTACAAGAACTACTATTTGTTATAGTTAATTGATTTTAAACCATATCATTTGTTAAAATTATGTATGTTGTCATTTTACGACAAATTCTATAAATATAAAATTTGTAAATCACGTAATTGTTTGTCCGAGCTAACCTGGAATTTTTGTGAAAACCTAAAAGCTTAAGCCTAAACCCTAAAACAAATAGAACTTTGGCAAGCCGATATACACGGCCTATTTTTGTAGTTCAGAAAAAAATATTAAGAAAGGATGAAAGAGATTGCTTTCATACTGGACTGTCTAGCAAACTTCTAGTATGTCATAAACTTCTTTTCACTTTAATTGGGATCAAGCTAAGCATCAAGCAAACGAAACCAATTAAATTCTATCTAGGGGTATCAACAATATTATAGAAAAGTAACGACTCATGAAAGTAAAAGCCAAAGTTTGAAAAGCAAATTAAGCGAGAATTTTCCAATCCTTGATTTACAGCCAGGAATATCCTCGAGTAATGACAAACTATTTATTGTAAGCCTTATCTTAGGAGATAGAGTACAATTGTTTTGCTCTCATGACTTTTAGAATTCAAACAATTTTTTTCAATCTTTTATTAGGACCACGTGATTTCAGAGTTTGTGGCGTTTTCATATGTGAATTGTCTAATAGCGGGAATACAGAACAAGAAAGGCAAAGCAAGGCACGACAGTACTGTTGCTACATTAATATTATTGAAGAAACGAGAAAAACGAGGGACTTTACGTATACAAAATTAAAAGAAAAAAATTAGGTCAGGCCACCGCCCACTCTCTTCTATGGGTGGCTCCACCTCTAAACATGATAAAGGCTGCTTTGTAATTATGTGACACAAAACAAGAAAAAACATTTTGAAGGGCCTACTTCTCTGGGAAAAAAATTGAGGGGTTTATTTTCTTAGTTAAATTATTAGGAAACAATAATGACTATCTTCACATTACTAATACAAGAGTCAATCATTTTTCCCCTTTTATAAATCAAGAAAATGCAAAAAAGCTTAAAAAATAAAAATTGAAATGATATATATACACACATACAAACATATGTAAATATGTATGTATATGTAATGTAACGTACATATATAATAAAGATGAGGACCTCACCTGATTCACAACGTGGGCGTCAAGTCCTGCAGTGCCCAGGATATGGGCGGTCTTTGCCACCTAGAGCAGGTCTTTGGAGGTCCCAACTTTTATCAGGATCACCAGTATCATATCCACTCAAAATGCTTGCGCTTTCCTTGCCCATCACCTCGCAAATTCTCAAGTTCTTTTCCTCTTAGCCTTCTCAATCCACTTGGTGTTTGTGATGGCAAATATGGCTGCAATATTTTATGCCCCGTAAAATTACTTTAATTTGCAGTACATTATAATTACCAACCTAATTCAAGTTGGAAAATAGTACGCAAATTGGCATATCTAATTAAAATAATGTGCGTAGAAAAGATAATATCGAAGTACGTTGACAGTGAATTGTGAAATTAAAAGAGGTAATTCTGCATGCGTTATTAACAATTAGACCTTGAACATAGGGACGATTTTTTTCTTCATATAGATTCAAAACGAAGAGAGCCCATGTAAATTTGTCATACACATTGAAAGATTTTGACATTTGTTAGAAAGCATACAATTTTCAAATAATGTTGTCAACATCTATTTAAAGATCAGTTCGGATTTCATTTTCTCTTTAGATTGATAATTTATGCATTTATGCACATCTTCAAATGCAAGTTTAGATGCTCTGTTCATTTTTTTTATTATTTTAAACTAACTTTAGTTCAAATCACCACACTTCAACAGGCCATAAGAAGTTCAGGTGATTTAATAATAGCCTATAATTATTTTTAGGTTGTTTTGGAGAACAGTTTGAACTTGTAATTTGAACACTATAGCTCATTTGTGCTATATAGTTTATACTATAGCATTTAATAACTTTGCTTTGTTCATAGTTGGAAATACGAATTTCAACTCTTCTCCTAAACACTCTATATATATATACATAAGTAGTGACCTTAGGAGGTGAGAAACACTCTTTTCTCGGGATTGTCAAACTTGGAGTGAACCCATGAACCGCAGATAACATTGACAGGACCATTGGGGAGGCCGTCGAGGACTATATCCGTGAGATACGTCTCCTTGCTGTGCCCATTCTCTACTAAAATTGTATCTTGTGTGCATTTGCTGGAGTTGTCTTCTTCTCTTGTCCCGTTTCTACAAATTAATTAATTAAAAAAAAAAAGACAACTTTTTTCAAAAAAAAACTCAGCATCTTTTTTTTTTAAAAAAATAAAATTAATAATCTTTTATGTAGCTATATAACGTAATTAAGGAAACTCAATTAGGTCATCCAAAACATACATACTTGGTGTCTAAAAACTCTTAAATCAGGATATGTATTTTTCACCAAAAGCTATGATTTGGAGACAAATTTGTTAAAGGCAACTCAAAAGTTTTCTACTTTTAGGAGACAATTTATATCTTGTCTCTAATAACTTTTCCCTTGATAGACAAATAAAATTCAACGAAAATATTATTGTCTCCCCAAAAATTGATGTCTAAATATAAATGTTTTTAACTGCACAAGTACACGTGATTATTAAAAAAAAAAAAGCACCTAGACGGAATCACGAAATTAAATATAGAGATATAGTGCATCTAAGAGAGAAAAGAAGGCAAATAAAGAAAAACAATGACAAATTTAAATGTGACAAATACTTTAGTTAAACATATTATATGTATGTGCCTTTATCGTGCAATAGATATGAATTATAATGTAGCTTACTGGGACCAAGCTCGGCACTACCAAGCTCCAGCAGGAGCGATTTGCCGAGCAAGTCCTGAATGTCATCAAGGCCTCGGTCTATCCCAAGTTTCCTGTAACGGTTGGCTGCACCGTCACAACTGTCTAAACGGTAACGGTTTCTATCTCATGATCATGATCTGACGACGAAGACTCTTCATTATATTAATTAGTACTACTTGTACTTGCAACGGCTTTTATGGTGCCGGGACAAGTTAAGCAAATCCCTCGACCAGCTTCATCATGTCGTCTTTTCGGTAACGAATTAGGCCTTGAAAGGACGAAAGTTTTTCGCAGTAAATGGATAAGTTGGGAAGAGTTTCAAGAGTTTCCTACTTGATAATAAGGCCTCAACATCATATTGATAATCTCTCCTGCTATGTGTGGTACTCGTGAAAGATGCTTAATTTGAAAGTGGTACATAGTTAGTGGTGAAGCAGCACCACTAGTTGCACATGCACGCGAGAGAATATCAAAAGTAGTTTAATACATACAGATATATATATATATATATATGTTAAACATATAAATTATGAGAGTGATTTTAATTGGTATGATTCTAATCGGTAGTACAACCGTGTGATATATATGATGAATCAAACAGTTATAATAAATTGAATAATTGACCTAAAAAATTTATAATAATTAATGAGATTAAATTTTTATCATGTCATATCATCAATTGTTATTAAGAATACATTCATTATATATATATATATAGACAAGTCAATTACTTTGACGATCCACCTTACATGGCCGTTTCTTAATTTAAACATGACCATAAACTTAAACATACTACGAATAAAGTAGAGAACTTTTGGAATCAAATTTTTTTAAAAAATGAATTCTTGCTATTGAGTTCTTAACATATAACTTTAAAAAAAATAATAATCACTTCTCAAAACTTAATTCCATAAATCCAACATAACAATATTAATTTCTCAAACGTAATAACGTAATATTAATCATTACGTTTTAACATAATCATAATTTCTAAATATCATTTGCATAACTCATAACATTAATTACTTAAAATATGTAAACGGTATCCATTCTCATCTTCATCATTCGTCCGCCGCTCACCACTGCCCATCAAGTGTCGCTGATTGGTTTTCTTACCTACAGCATGAATATACTTCAATGAGCGTTCGTTCAGCAAGTAGGAAATTAGTCTCGTAAAACATAATTGAAAAAAACATTTTAATAAAAATATGCATGAACATCTTATGCTTGCTTATCAACTTGATTTATGTTTAATTACTTCAGCTATGACTTATCTTATTACTTTGGGCCCGAGTGTTCGTATCAGTTGCGTGCGAGTCTTAGGAAGTTAGGGTTCGCGAGGTTCCAACAACACTAAGATCATTTATTACTTTAACATGAAGCCTCCCCGTGAGTCGAGAGGTTGGTACGACAGCCTTAACTTGTCTTATGTGTTTCACTTGTCTTATTGTGTGTATGCTGTATGACTTATCATTAGCATCACAATTTCATAAATCATAAATCATAATCATACTTAACTTGAAGGTGATTAAACAATATGATTTAAATATTGCATACCTCACACATTAATCATATAATCATCATCATCATAACATATCACATCATGTCATAACATAATATAAAACAGTCTGACAAATCTCTGGTCATGCATTTTCATAATTTCATAAATTTTTATGAAAACATTTAAATCAATTTATTTTAAACTATCTATACTGTAGGCGAGATTCCTACTTACTTGGACTTCGAGTTAAGCGGTCTAATTGCATCTCGCTATATCTACAGTCTACATAGCATCCTTAGCAATGCTCCTCGAGTGGCTGTGGATAGCTAGGAATACTCCATGGAGATTTATGACTGCTAAAAACATCATTTTGGACTCTATTACTGCAGTATGAGTCCCCTTGATTCACGTGTAGTTGGTACCAGATGATTTTCACCGGAATAGAATTAGCTCAAACGGAGGTCACCATAGCGTTCAGAGCGTCGAAACAAGTTGAGAGGTTGTCTCGAATCATCGATCGGAGGTTCGGATCACAAAACCCGAAGTAGTCATTGACCGATGTTGACCAGCCATTAACCGACGTTGACCGGCATTGATCGGCATCAATTAGGCTCCGTTGATGGCTGGGCTCGGGCCTACCCCCCATAATTTGACCCTTCAAAGCTCAATGGTGACGTCAATTTCATTCAATTTTGCCTCCAACTATGCTAATCGAAGCTACCGTTGACGGTGTATAATGTAAACTCTGATCTTGGTCTTTTAGCTACGGTAGCCCCAAATTACCTTAGGCATTTCATTCTATGTGGTTGTCTATGCATATTGGTGGTGGTGGTGCACCACAATATCACATAGGACAGTGGCCCAAAGCTTCTTGCAGTGGCGCACAAAGGCGGAGATTGTTCGTCCTTTTTTGACGGCCTTTTGGAGCAATTGAGGTGTCAATTATCTACCTCTTAACCCTTTGAAGGTATTCGTGCCTTCAATTTGGCACGACACTAAGCAAAGTGACGAATTGACGTTTACCCAAGACAGCGGCGACGGGTGTCCTCGATCTCCGGTGAGAGGCTGCACAACGGTGCAATTAGGTGAAGGATTTTACTCCCCATTGCCATCTAAGTCGAATAATGGTGGCGGTGCACCTCACTGTCGCCGTAAATAGTGGGGTCGACGATGGCTTGAAGGGCAGTGAAAGGCAACTCTGACAAGGATTCTTTGACCAAAATTGAGGGGCGCCACCTATTGCATTTTGTTCTACTCATCGAGCCGAGTCTATAGAGACCAAGTACGTGTCAATCAGTGGTCAAACGGAAGAGCAATCTTGCTAGAAAATTTTGTGTTTTTTTGCCAGTTTGACCGACATGTATGGCTTCCTCCGACGGTGTTTGGGCGACACGGCATACTGTTGGACTCAACTCGATGGGAGCTTTCCATAGGTGCAAAAGGTATCGAAAATGGAGCCTAGATCTTGGACTGAGTTTGAGGAGAGAGAAACTGTAGAGAAAGAAAGTAAAGAGAGAGGGAACCGATTCTATTGGCTAAATTTGAATTTTTTTTTATTTCCTTGTCCATATATTTATAGGCCATGAGACCTTATAGTCTAATTCTATGTAATGTTGGGCAGATCAAATTTGATCTGTAAGCTTGAAATTCTCATAAACATCACTGTACTTTTAAAACTGTAATTATTCTTGCTCTTTAAAAATACTTACACTAATTCTAATTTTCTTGTTGTATCATTGCCGTATAAACATCTTCATACTGTCATAAAATCATTTTCATAAAATTTATCTATACTGTATGGATTATTCTAACACCATAAACATTGACAGTATTGTCTTTAAAATCGTTGATTCACTTATTTCACCAATTATATATATATATATTTGCTAAAAATAATACTTTGTATTTAAGAACCTTGGTCAAAAGTTAAAATTTGATTTCTTAATATTATTTTAAACAATAACTTTGATACATTTGTCTTCAAAACTAGTGATTAGCTATTTTCGCAACTGTGTACATATATACATATATATATATATGTATATATGTATATGAATTCTGAGGAAGATATTATGTGTTTAAAATTTTGCTCAATGTAAATATATACATATATATATTTATAATTTAAAACATATATTTTTATTAAAAATTTTATATTTTAAGCTTCAAATTTTGTCATAAAAATAATAGTTTATATTTAAAATAGTTTTATAAATTAAATTGACTATCTGTACGTCAATTTAATTCAATTTATGAACTTAGTATTATTTCAAACTTTATGGTGCAACCCGAACTGTTCCTTGTAAAGAGCCATTTATGGGTCCACATCTTATCAATATATCAACGTTTGTGGACCTCATCAACGCTCTTCTTCTTCTTCACTATTATTATGACAACTGCTATTATTATTATTATTATCATTATTACAACAATAATAATAAATCTTACATAATTATTAAAGTGTATAATAACTAAATATACACATTTAAAACATTGGAGTTCTTGAACTTCCAATGATCCTTATAGCTTTCTTAAAATTCTTATCTTACTTTATGATCTCCTTAAATTTTGAGATCAATCTTAGTAAAATCATCATAAATCTTGCATACTTAAACTTGGTGCTCACAATTTTCAAATTATGGTATAGAGCTCATGATCACTATTAATCTGGGTTTCTTTTACTGAACTGATATTATATAGGAATTTTTTACATCATCATAGTAAGTTAAAAATTCTACTTTTTGCCAAATAACATTACCTCTTTGGCTCATGCATGAAATCAATGAATCATAAACTTTTAATTTAGCACATTAATCAATTATTTCAATGAACTATCATAACATTACTTTATTATATGTTTCATAAATAAAGCACATAAATTTACGCATTCACAATATTATTTATTTCTAAGGTCTTACAGCTATTAAGACCTTCAAATTTGCGTGTTAATAAACTCGAAACTTATACTTTCTTAAGTACTTAGCTGAGTAATAAGGAAAAAATCTTCAATTAATCATACTTATTGATTTTTAGATTTTTCTAGTTACTACAATTACAATATTGTGTTTTGCTATTGGTCAGTCTTGACTATGCCAATAAACTAATGTTGTCATTAAATTCCCTGCCAACACTTACACAAAAGAAATTGATATGACCTACGGCAAAAAAATCTTTTTTTTCTACCGCGATATGCTGTTTCACGTGTATGGAGGGAAATGAAAACAAAAGAGTACGCAGCTTTTAATTTATGGGAAAATATCAGTACTATGTACACTTAATTATAAATACATATATTATATTCACAAATATATCAGTTAATACATGGTACCAACATATATACAGCATATATATTTATATATATATACATATATATTGGTCTCCCTCCTTGATTGAACTAGTACCCCGTATGTACAGAAACATTTGTGGATCCGTCCAGAAGACTAAAATCCATAGCAAAAAGATACAAATCCCTCGCTATATTTAAGGTCTATCCGGGATAGCTTCTTCTTTTATTTTAAAGTAGTAAAAGAAGATAAATATAAGCTAGGACTTTTTTATCAATGTTTAGATTATGTATGAAAAAGTGCTTTTTAAGTTTAAAAAAGCTTTTAAACATGTTTAGTTACATAAGTCAAAAACCTTTATTAGTATAAAAAGTAATATAATGTAAAGATATAATTAAAATTCTTAATTTGTTATTATTAAATACAATGTCAAAATGTAAATAAAAAAAGCTTTTTCTAAATACCTTTTACATAAGCACCTGTCATGACTCAAGAACGGGGGCCACAACTCAGACAAAAATTAAGAAATTTAATGAACTAATTAACATATTCAGTCGAAATCTCATCGATAATAAACTGAAATAATAATCACCACCACGCTTGGGCTTAGAGTCTACCAAGAATCTTACATGGTTTAGTTACAAATTATATAATAAGACCGACATTAGGATAAGTCGTATAATATATGTATTATACAACAGTTATAGAGTAAAATACTGTTCAAACTCCATGAACATCGAACCCAGTCTCAAACCAGACTGGTTTTGCCAATCTTGAATCCTAGAGCAACTATAGGCCAAGGGAAAATTTTATTTCTAAGTTGGAATGAGTATTTGTTGGTGGGAATTTGCTTCAAGCAGCAAGAGAGAGAGACATGCAGCAAGGGAAAAAAGGGGAATGAGTCTTTTGCTAGAAAGTTGAGAGAAAATGAGAGACAGAAAACGTGAAAGAAAAAGAAAGAGTAGGAAATTTGTGAGGCTTTGTCCGATATGGCTAGGCTCCCTTTTCTTTTCTTTTTCTTTTTTTTTTTTAAAAAAATGGGGAGTGGTCAAAGTAATATAAGTGTAAAAAGTGACGGACTTTTGTCAGACCCTTCGAAGTTGAAATTTTTCATCTCAAGACTCGTTCTGATGGGCTTTCACTTGAAGTGCAAAAAGGACAGTAATTGTGGCATTATGGTAATTAAAGAAAAAATTAATGGTACGAAGATCAATGAGTAAAACTACTTCAAAATTAATATTTTAAATATAAAACTAGAATTTTAAATGACTTTAAAATTAAAATCATGCAAATAAAATTTTTAAAATACATGCTAATGACATTTAATTAATTTTGACACACTAATTAAATTAAAATAATATAATTAATATTGTTTAAAATTAGCAGGCGCTACAGCACCATTGGCATGGCTTCTCCTATAAGTGCTTATAAATACCATAAGTTAATTAAAAAAGCACTACTAGAAATTTGAGATTATACAACCCTCATTTAATGACCTTTTTTCCAAAAACCGCTGTGATAAGAGAAAAAATGCTAGGAGTTATGCTCAAGAAGACAAAAATCATCGTGGTAGGAGAGGATGTCTATCACGATAGTTTTCTCCAAAAACGGTCATAGTAAGTAGTAACTTTGCCCAAAGGTTTTTTTTTTTTTTACAAAAACCATCATGAAAGGCCGTAACTTTCCACGATGGTTTTTAGAAAAAAAAAAACTGTCATGAAAGATTATTTAAAAGCCATTTTTTTAACTCGACAATTAGAAACAAATCATAAACTCAGCTCATAAATACACATCCGAACCTTTTGAAACTGTTGTAGTTGTCCCTCTCCGCCTCCATTTTCCTTAATCTCCTACCTAATTGTAAGTTTTTATTAGAAATTAATAAATTTGCATTGATTTTGTTGTTTATTGATCTATGTTTACTATATTGTGAATGGATATGATTAATTTGTTTTATATATATGATTTATGAGTAGAATATGATGGGTATGTGTAATTTGTGCAATTATTTTTAATTGAATTGTTATTTATTATTTTGATTTAGAACTTGCAAAATGGATAGGAAATGGATGTGGGATTTTCAATTTCTAAAGAATATATGAATGGTGTGGAAGAGTTCTTAGACTTTGCCAAAACTCATGCCCGTGGTGATAAAATTCAGTGTCATCGTGTTCAATGTGGAAACCATAGATCTCATTCAATTCCAGTTGTTAGAGGACATTTATTTCAAAATGGAATCATAAGTAGTTACCAAATGTAGTATTTTCATAGCGAGTCTAAGTTCAATCCAACTTTAGTAAGCAAAAAAAAAAAGAAGCTATTGTGGAAGATAATATGGATGATCACGACAATATGGTTGACATGATTAATGATTTGAAAGAACACTTCTTATACTGTATGGATTTATTTGACACAATGATAAATGATGCGGAGACACCAATGTATGAGGTGTGTACTAATTTCAACAAATTGTCCACTTTAGTAAGATTATGGAACTCAAAACCATCGGATGGGTGGTCAAATTTTAGTTTCACAAAGCTTTTAGAATTTCTAGAAAGGCTTCTTCCAGAGGGTAATAAATTACCAACTAGTATGTATGAGGCTAAGAAAACTTTAAGCATTTTAGGAATGGAGTATAAGAAAATTCATGCTTAAGAAAGTGATTGTGTTCCTTATAGGAACGAGTATGAGGAAGAGAAATATTATCCGGTTTATCAATAATCAAGGTGGAAGAAAGGAAAAGAACTAAAAGATGGTGAGAATAGAGTACCAACGAAGACATTATAGTACATTCCACCAGTACCACGATATAGGCGTTTATTTGGAAACGCAAAACATATCAAGAATTTGACATGGCATCATGACAAACGGGTCAATGATGGTATGCTTAAACATCCGATGGAGTCACTACAATTAAAGAGTTTTGATTCGATCATCCTGAGTTTAGTGTGGATCAAAGAAATATACATTTCGCTTTGTCGACAAATGGAATAAACCCATACTGTAGCATAAATAGTAGGCATAGCACTTGGCCCATAATACTTGTTAACTACAATCTCTCTCCAAAAATGTGCATGAAGTGGAAGTTTTTAATATTGTCTTTATTGATTTCGGGTCCTCACTAACCAGAGAATGAAATTGATGTCTACTTGACACCATTAATCAATGACCTAAAAAACTTGTGGGAAAATGGAATCAAAGTTAGAGATGCTTACCAAAAAGAGACATTCATACTCCGTACATTATTTTTAAAATCTAAGTTGAGTTGTAAGGTGCTTTCAAATAATTGAGTGTATTGTTTTTCATTGTAGTTTTTTGGCATAATATTGTGAACTTCAAGGCAAAGCACACAATTTTGGCTTCATATATTTGGCAATTATTTCAAGTGTTACAAGATACCCATAGAGTGATTGCAAAGAGCGTGCCACATCACTCCACCTATTAGCTCAAGCACCAAGGAGGAAATTATTCTTCGTGCCATACAATGTTGGAGAACATTAGATATTGGCATTTATTTCACCATTAGGAGGACCAAATATATTGGTTTGATCCCCTCGGATACCCACCACGTGATGATTTCATATCACTCACAAGATTGAAATTATCAATTTTTTTATAAAATTAACTATGTTAAGTTTTACATAATTGTATTGTCTATTAATTCATCTAATATTGACATATTGTTAGGGCCTTTAACGATTGAAAACTTGAAATGAGAAGCACTATAACATTCCGACCAAACGGAACGCTATATTCCAAATGTAAGTGTTCAAGATAATAAGGAAACGTAAAATGTGGTTTTTTTATTCTATGTTTCATGCGAGAAATAATTAATAGTGGTATACAAGCCTTAGTAAAAAAGGAATTTTATGTACATAGGATATAAATGAAGTTAGAATTGAGTTAGTGCAATTTGTAAATAGGTATGTCATATTTAGATAGAGATAATAAATAAATGATTATGCAAAATAGTTCAAATGTAAATGATCTTGTAAATACCTTGTAATTTCAATATATATCATGAAAAGCAGAAATTTAAACAATTTTTTTGTGCAAGACCAAATTTTCCCTACTGTTTAAGTTAAAAACTGTAGTGGAAACAATACCTTACACGACGATTTTTATAAAAATCGTCGTCTAAGTTTATGGTATACTAAGTTTCTATGACGGTTTTTAGCTAAAATCGTCATGGAAACATAACTTGTCAAGATGGTTTTTGTAAAAACTGTCATGTAAAATTATCATTTCCACAACGGTTTCTACAAAAAATGGTCCTAATAGAGGTCCCCCAAAACACCTAAATTTGGCATCTATTTGGATGTTCCACAACTATAAAAAACTGTCGTGAAAACTCAATTTTGTACCACGATAGAGGTTTTCATGATGGTTTTTTAACCGTTGTGAAAGTTTTCCATGACGGTTTTAAACTATCGTAGAATGCCTAGTCTGTAGTAGTGAAGGCCATCCAAATAGAGCCAAAAGTACTTATAAGCCAAAAGTAGCTTAAAAAAGTCATTCTAAATAGGCTCTTAACTCCTTTAACTAATAAACACAATTCTTGTAGTGATGTATGACAATCGCCTTTAATGGCAACCTAATTACTATACACTAAGAGTGTTCACGGATCGAATTGCATGGGTTAGGTGTCAATCGATAATCGAATCCCTATATATCAAATTAAAAAAATCATATTTCAAAATCAACTCATGAGACTCCCAATCTGCAAACAACAGATTTTACGTATTAGATTCCAAGGATCCACAGATTTAGTCTTTAGATTAAATAAAAAAACTAGAAATAAAAAATATAATATAACATAACATAATCATTAAACTTTCATTGTGTAGTTGTTTATCCATTTGGGCAATAGAGATTAAGGATTGAATAGTGGGGTTTGGACTTCATTTGGGTTGTGTTTTTATTAATCTAAGTCAAAGTTTCAAAAAAATTGGTGTCGTGGGGTAAAGTGTAGTTTATTAAATTTTAAATTAGGATAATTACATTGACATTCCTTGTATTTTATCCAAATTATACAAACACGTTCTAAACCAAACTATTCATATTGATACCTCCTGACTGTTTAATAAAAATTACACAAAGACTCCCTCTGTTAGTTGTGTGTGAGTTGACTGTTAATTTAGACCGCAAATTTTGTTCAAAAAGCTAAAATACCCCTTTATCAATTAAAAAATGTTTTTAGTTATTTATATAATTAAATATGATAATTCTACAGTTCTTTGATATTAAAAATAAGTTTAAATAATTTGTACATATTTGTAACTATAAATTTCACTCTAATAGAAGATAAAATCATTTTTTTTATGTTTTCCTCTTTTTGAAGATAACAATTATATCTAAAAAAAACTCAATTGATTTTTACACACTTTTAACTACAATTTTCATTCTCATAAAAAGAATTCTCTTGATATTTTTTCTTGGCAAACTTTCAAAAAATTAAAATAAGACTTTTTTTTTTATAAATTTGTATTTTTGAGTATTTAATAATTAACTAGATCTTACCAAATTAGTTAATTATATTGACATATAAGGGTAGCCTCGTTGATTGTTAGCTCCTCTACCCCAAACATATATTGAGAGTTCGAGTCACTCTAAGTCTCATTTGAAAGTGGTCGTATTCTTCCCTCCCCTTGTAAAAAAAATGATTTTTTTTTATGAGATTCCGCCTATATGTAACTTGGACTTTCCTTTTTCGTTAACTAACGCTCAATATAAGTCCCAATTAATTAATAGGCTACAAATATTGACTTGTATATTTATCTTTTCAGAGTCAAATTCACTAGAGCTTGTCCAAGCTTCCAATTCCAGTTCTCTCATTTTATTTAAATTTGGAAATTTTGTAAATGACTTGTCTTCTTTCTTTTTTAATATGCCTTAGAATAGAGAAATACGAGTGGTTAGAATATGTTCCATCGCCAATTTGTATATGTTGTTGTATCATCAAATTCAGTTTTTTAATAACAGATATATTTTCTTTTTTTAGCAAAAACTAACTTACTTTCTTTCAAAAAAAAAAGAAACATGTACAACGTAAGAGACTCTGCTAGGATTTTCTCTTTTTCCCTTGGCAAAAGTGTTTCATCTCTCTTGGGAAGGCCATATGGCCAGAATTCGGTGCCTGTTTTCATATAGTTCTCGAGAGTCCCGATTCCTTGAGGGTGTGGCCTAAAATCATGGCGTCATTTTCTCCAGTGATGGCTTGGAGTTTAGGGGAATGTTCGTGGCTTGATGGAGGGAGCTTCATTGTAGGTAGGCTGGCTTTCTTTCCGGTGGCTATCAATGGAGGCCTAGACACGCGACAGGCAGATCTAGTAGAGAGGAGTCTTCTTGCTCTACGAGCTGGAGGCTTTGGTCGAGTGTGCACTGGCGTTCCTCAAGCCTCGACGAGAAAATGGAGCCATGATGGTGTCGTTTTCTTGGGTTAGCAAAGGTGGACAATGGAGATCTGGTTGGGCTCTCCATCAATATTTTGATAGGTTTATGCAGTCTTCGCTCTCACTCGATGATGGTTGGCTTATCACTAGTGTCTTCATCATTGACAATTGGGTCTTAGCAATTTGTTTTATGCTTTGTGATCATCAAATAAAATTGGCGTTATTTTTACCGTTGAGAAGTAGTTTATTTTCAGTGTTTTATTGGTTTGTCTTTGTAATAAGGTGGTCTTCTCACCTCCGGTTTTAGTTTGTTTGTCACTTCTCCTTGTTATTGATGGAAGGTGTGTAGGTATTCGCCTAGACCATAGTCTAAACTGTGTCATATGTTCTCTCCCCGAGGAGAGTTTGACTTTGGTCGATTAGTTTTTTCCATCGACTGCAGTGGATTTTCGAAATGAGCCTTTGTCATACTCTATTGTATGTGTTAAGTTGGGCTTTCTCCTCTGAGTCTCGGTATTTGAATTTAGTCCTCATACTTGATCTATTTTTACTAGTGAATCTAGTTAGTATTTAGGGTCAGATTCTTCCATATTCATACAACTATGTTTGTATTTGTATTTGTTTCCCATTTCAAAGGAAAAAAAAAAAAAAAAACAAATTTATTTCACTTTCTTTTTCTGGGCTGATCTTCCAAATCTATGTTCATTTCTGATTAAAATCACATAATCATATAAGGTACAAATTAAATAGTACTCTCAAGATTTATCCTCAGAACACAAACCATATGATTAATGTGGCACTAGTTTCAAATAGAGATACTGTAAGGAACTCCTTTCCCAGTGTTACCAGGGTCCGAAAATGGCTTCAAAAGCTGATAAGGCATAATTCCTGCTCCACATCGGTTCTTCAAACTCTTATTGGCATTCCTATCATCAACTATCCCTTCTAGCTCCCCCAGCCTCCCATTGAATCTCTCGAAAGCGGCCTTTATGACGGGGTCCTCGCCCCACGACGGCTCCATTTCCTTCCCGAGGTACTCCTCGTCGGGCGAGTGCGTCGACAAAATGTCAAGCACTGCCATCACCGTCGTCGCCTGTATCTGCGAAGGGAAACACTGCAGGAGCGCAAAATCTGGTTTCTCCATGAACTTCTCCCAGAACATCTCGTCGGCGTCCTCGGTCGGCATGTTGATCCGCGCCACCGTCGGCCTGTTGGGGAAGTATCCAGCGTACGTGTACTGCCCGAAGTTGACGGCAGCGTGGTGGCCGGAGGTAACCCACGTTATGGTCGTGACGATGTCAATTAGGTCTTGTGGGGTTTTGAGGACAGGCCACCACGGCTCGTCCTTCTTGTCGGCATGGCCGACGGTTCGGATTTCGGTCCACCAGGCTTGGAGCTCTGTGTCAGACTCGATTTGTGAGGCGTCGGAATAGTAGTGGTTGACGTAGTCGGTGACCCATTGTTTGATGCTGTCCCAGAGGATGAGACCGTCAGCGGCAAAAGGGTAGTCTTCAATTGTTAGCCTTACACCATGTGGAGCACTTGGGTCCTCAACAGCCATTCCCCTAGTGGATGTAGGTAAACAAAATTAACTAAGAACAACTTGGATAACTAAAGGCTAATGCATGCTAATAATTCTAAGTTTTGTTGGATGTACTTATGAAAGATATAAGTTTAAAAATTTCGATAATCGAATGATAATATTACAGTATTATTAAGTGGAAAAGTGTATTTTGTGCTACAATTGACATGAAAGGTATCATATCCTAAATTTCACATTAAATGATTACATACATTGGAAAATAATTGCTAAAACTAAATGCCAAATATTTTAGTTAAATGCAATACTAAAAACGTACCATATGTCATAATCTCCAACACACAAATTTTTAACTCACAGGTATCTATATATCGTTGTTGTAATAATTTTTTATAAAATTATTACCTACTGATGAGGTCAGCAGGTAATCCTTCCTGGTCAAATCGCCACAACTTGTCATAGGCATCGGAACAAAGTTCCATGGAGTATTTGGCAGGCGAGAATGAGGATTCAATGACGCCGCCGGCGTTGATTAGTGCTTCACGAGCAAGTGCATTAATCTCCATTGTGTACCTGAAATGCGGGTGTAGCAATCTATAGATTGGGTGCATCGCACTTAGTTGTCTATTTGTTGCGATTATATACGGCTCAGTGGCACAATGAGTTCTTAGCCTACAAAAACAACAAGAAGATTTATATTACTTTTTTAAAAAAAAAAGGTTCGGGCAAGGAACGCGAGTAGTTAGCATATACCCTCTAGATATTACTAAAAGGACTTTGGATGCTAATAAAAATGTTCGCTAAAGATCCTACCCTTTGTTATTGAGCTCATTTCCTCAATCCCACCAAATATATTAGCAATAAAGGAACATAAGATGCAGTTCAAGACACTTTAAATAAAGTATTAATTAAAATGACAAGTGCAAACCTTCAAATTTAACACTCTAAAAAAGACTAACCATAGATCTGTCACAATAACCCGTTACCACTACGCCACCCACTCGTTGGAATAAAAACTTACTTAATAAATACATAATAATAAGATAAATGAGATGAAATATACGTACCAATGACTAACAAGTTGGTGAAAACCAGAATCATGGGCAAGGACATGAGCTTTTGCAAGTCTCCAAAGCCAGAGACCGGTGGCGTGCCAACAAGGCGTAAAGACTTCCTTCCATTGTGGCTTTCCGTCCGCCGGTGGTCGGGTCAACTCAATGGCCAACGGCCTCAACGTTCCGTCAATCGTTAAGTAAAAGATCGTCCGTGATCCGTACAATGTCGTTCCTTCTATCTCTCTTACTTTGTTTACATATGGTAGTAGTAAATCATGGTAATCTAAGATGAACAGCTTCTTTTGTCTTATGGCCTGCATATGTAAAAATAATATGTATAATTTAAAAATAATATAAGTGAAAAATTCGATCTATATATTGATTAAAATATCACCAAATAATTGGTTAATAGTTCTCAGTTTAGCACCTCATCAAGAGTTGTAAAACCTCTGATCTCTCTCTCAATCAGTTCTGTGGTAATTTTTGATTCCGGCGGTCCATAGATCGCGGGATCAAGTTTACTCTTCAGTGGCCATTCCTGTGTAGTAAATTCTCCAAGTAAGTCCTTATACTATATTTATTGAGTAATTTTGCAAGTTATAACTTATAAATCAATTTTTATTTACCCAGAAAAAGAAAAAAATTACCAAAAAACTTTTAAATCAATTTTTTTTAATGCCAATTGATGAGATGTAACACACACACACACATATATATTATATGCCCTTTGTTTGGCAGTTTGAACTCAGTTCAAGTTTTTTCTCTCATAAGAAATTCAAATTTCTGATGAAACCCCTCTATTCAAACTTCGAACCAAACGAGGCATGTAATAGATACATATTTGTTACATTTTGATTTGTGGATATGTTTTGTATTAAATTGAACATACCGTGACTAATTGAATGCTACATGGGTTGAGACCTGCAAGAGTCTGCCTGCCAAATTCCGAATCCCTAAACCAAAAGAATTTGTCTCCTGATAAACATAAACACAAAAAAAAAAAAAAAAAAAAAAAAAAGAAAGGTTAGACCATCAAAAGCAGTCACAGACAAAAATCAATATTATAAAATTATTATTATTATTATTATTAGGTTTCCTTACTTTGCATTGTTTCTGGGATCTCAAATTGCAAAATGTCATCAGCGTCGGAGACGGCCTTAATTAATCTAGGGAGAGCATTTTTGAGAAGTCCCGAGCCGTCGGGAGGCATTTGTAGGCCCTCGTCGAAGAGGGTGTCGATGGCCGTGAAGTATGGAAAACCAAGTTTTTGATTAACAAATAAAGTCTGCATGGAAGGTACCAAGGCATGAAGGCCTGAGTATACCGTCTTTGCTTGAAATGTCGTTTGCTTCACTTCAGAAAATGCTTCATCCCTTGGAACATACACACTCCCACTTCTTTTCTCCGACAATGGATCTGTATAGTTTTTTGAAAAAAAAAAAAAATAATAAATAAATTAGAAAACAAGAAGAAATAAATTTTAACAACAGTATTAAATGTGAAAAATTAATACACGTTTCGAGAGTATTTTAAAGATATCTTTATTAACAGGACACTAATTTAATATCAGTATTTTAATGCATGTGTGTGTCAAGTTGCCTCATAATTAATGAGCCACTTGGAGCTAAAACATGATAAAGGCTTTCAAGTTCTTTTTTATATTATACAGTTCTCACATATTATAATAAAAAACAAAAATCTGTTATAGTGTAAAGCTCTCATATACTACAATTTTTAAGTTCTAACCTTAACTAACTAATTTAACAAACACACTCAAAAAAGACAAACAATGTTATAAAAATTAATTAATAAGTTGAATTTAATTTTCAAATTAAAAAAGACAAAAAAAAGAAGAAGAAAGCAACTATTGCTAGTAGATATGTCAAAACCCCACGACAATCGACATAAAAAAAATTACATCAAATTATTGTTATAAAATTAAAATGTCGCAATAATCTGAATATCTTAAAAAATCATTAATGATATGGTAATTATTTTAATAATATCATATTTTGTATTAAAAAATTACATAGTAATTTTTTAATGATTTTATTTTAAGACATAAAGAATATTTACAAACCGGAGTTATATTTTAATTCAATGAACATAATTAAGTTATTTGTCTCATTAGCCTCATAATTAATTTGTCACCCTTCCTATTACTCTGGGCCTAGTTATCACACAGTTTTTTCATTATTATTGTTGTTGTTGTTATTAATTATTTGAAGGGCACACACGCTAAATAGTGTAACGGTCATGTTCCCTCAAATTAACGAAGAAAATATCTGTAGCTAGGGACAGTTCAAGAAATCCAAACCTTGACAAAAGTCCTATTTGGCATGGTGGTTAAAATCATTGGTTAGAACTGTAAACATTATAGCATGCGAGAGCTTTACACTATAGCAATTTTTTTCTTTTTATTGTAGCATGTAAGAACTTTACACTATTCTTAATTGAAAAGTTGATTAAAATAAGGCTATTAAAAAAAAAGCAAAAATTAGTTTCCTTGACATAATAATTAGAAACATGATATTTATTCATGTGTGAAATAATTATGTGGATCTAGGAATTAAAAAATAAAAGTCAATAATAACTAATATTCGAATACAAACCTGTCTTAGTTCGAGGACGGCCAGTCCGACAGCGTCTAGGATAAGGGTGTTGTTTGCCACCAAGAACAGGCCTTTTGAGGTCTGCACTTTTGTCTGGATCTCCAAGATCATTGTATACATCATAATCATATATCCTCTCAAAACTCTTCCTCTCTCCTTCACCATTTCCTCTCAAGCTCTCTAGCTCTTCTTTTCTCAGCCTCTTCAGTCCACTTGGCGTTTCTGATGGCAAATATGACTGCTCCAAAGTAAAAAAATAAAATGAAATAACCAATTAATTATCGATATTAATGTATTATTATTATTATTATCAAGGGGTGTTTAGGAGAATATTTTTCTACACAAGTTAAAAAAATATTTCACAAATAGTACTGAGCTTCTGATTATATTTACTTGTATCACTATCATATCAAATTATTTTAGTAATTAATTGCATGCAAAATGAAAAATATGTTTGGCAAAATTAGCACTAATTATTAAAATTTTTTATTGTTAACAATAAAAAATTTTTGCATGATATATTTTCAAAGTAGCAATAAACTATTTTTTAATGTATGTAGAAAACTTTTAAAAAATTCCTATTTAGAATCATTTTTTCCTTTTTAAAAAAATACCCTTTTCATTCTTATGGGTTAAAACTCTATTACTCACAAACTGTAAGCATGGCGTCTATTATGTAGTATATTTTTTAGATTGGGACCTATAATTTTGTTATAAAATATGGGGTTAAATATAATTGCTTCTTTCAAAAGGGAAACAAAAGTCAATGATTACACGAGAATTACTTTACTCTCAATAATTAACATTTTCAAAAGCATATTCCAAAAAATAAAGTTGAAAAGTACTCTTCACGCCCATCATTTTCAGCAAAAACAAAAAACGAAAAATACAAAATAATGTCCTTTTTAAAATGTAATATAGCTTAGTTATTGTCGTACGTAAAAAGTCCTTGCCTTGTTTGTGAAAAAGACTCTCTTTCGACGATTGTCGAACTTTGAATGGAGCCAAGAGTTGCAGCTAACGTTGAGGGTTTCACCAGGTAAACCATCAACGACAATATCCTTGAGGAACATCTCTTTGTGGTGCTCATTCTCCACAAGAATTGCACCAACTCTCCCAAAATCTTTTGGAACTTCAAACTCTGCTTCGTATAATACCCCTCCATTTTTGTCCTTGCCAATTCTTCGTGCATAATCTTTAATTGTCTCCTTCTCTTGTCCAGTTTCTAATTCACCGTATCATCATAAGAATACATAGTCAGTCCTCATAACTAATAACTTAATCTCCGGGAGAATTTTGTGATAAAGGGTAAAAAAGTATTCTACTGCCATGTAGCACATAATTTTAAAAGATTAAATCACATCAAAATCACATATATAGAACTAAAAAAGTTAAATAATTTAATAAAATCAGATGAAAATTGAATGGTTAACAAACTTTGTTATCTTATCTATCATCCATAAGATTTTTTTTGTCCCTACACGAAAAGAATTATTAAAAAAAATGTATATGTATGTATTGGATGCATGACATGATTGATATTTGTATGTATGTATGTATGTATGTCTTCATTTTCACGTGATGGGGATTTTGTAATTGGCTTGGACCACAGTCATTTATATTAACTTGGGACCATGTCTAGCGTGAAAACTAACACGAAATATATTTTACATTAATTAGTCCAATGTAGGAATTCATAAAAATTGATTGGATATGTTCTATGCGACAAACAACTACACCACATGTTTGAAAGATACGCCAAAGGCAATATCTATTATTTTAGAAAGAATGACGAATGTTAATTAGACTTTCTGCTAAGTAGACAATTACTGATTATTATATATCGATTGTTAGATAAGCTGATTGGAGACAGCTTTCTGGCTAGTATTCCGTTCATAAGCGGATGTGTTTGACTTTTTTATTTTTTTTGGAAAAAATTTCTTTCATACGAGATGATATTATTTAAATTATGTGCAATCAAAAGAATAAAAAATGTTTTGTTCACCTTTTTTTGTCATAAAGATATTTATCTATGCTGATCATGTTTTCCTTCCTTTTCCTTCTTTTCTTTTTTACCAGAAGATTTTTTTTTATCACATTTCATTATGTTTGAACTTTCTAACTTTTAAGTTTTAAGAGCACTAAAAAGTACAACCAATTCAATTACTCGGATTTATCAGCTCCCTCTTAAAACTGTCCAAACCAACAGATAAATGGTACGGATGAGATTAGGGCAGAGCAGGTATGCCAGCCCTTATAACTTAACATGAGGAGGGGTCGATACCCGTAGATTATCCATTTTTGCAGTACAAATGACGACTATAGTAAAAAGAGAGCACTAAAAGCTGTTAGCTCATTTTTAGCTTCTGAATTGTAAGAAAAATCTTATTTTAGTCCGTAACTCATAACTCCCTGAATATTTAAGTCTTTGATATCCTAAATTAGTATTTTTTTGTCCATCTAACTATTAAAGGTGCGGCAACCCTGTTTCAACTACATAATTGAAACAACAGCAGTGTGAAGCTCTCATATGTTATAGTGGGAAGAAAAAATAGACTACAATATAGAGCTCTTATATGCTATAGTAAAATCGTTTCAACTTTTAGTTTTGATTGTGTTGTCAAACACACTCTAAATCTCAAACAAAAGTATACATGACTTCCTTCCACTTACGCCCTAACATTTAAAAATACAAAATTAGCTCCCACTAGACCGAAGATACTCCTCACATGTAATTTTTCTATCATATTTTAGCAATCGGTTGGACAGAAAGATTAATATGAGATAATTTAATGGATCAAAGAGTCACTTAATTGCTTCATAAGTCAAAAACCAAATTCAAATTCGATCTATTCAGGAACCAAAAATAAGATTAATGCTATTGAAAAATAAAAATAATAAAGAGAATGCATTAGAAAGCAGGCTGCTTTATGTGAATGTTTTTTTGCCTAACACATCTTTTTGGCCCTAATTTGGGCATTTAACAAAATTCCATTTTTGTGGTAGTGGAACTCTAGGGATCCGTTATATTTTAATGAAATTGTATGTATTTATGTATGTGTGTATATGTGTGTGTGAAATTTTAATAGTACGTACTGGGGTGGAGCTCCGCGCTAACAAGCTCAATGAGGAGGGATTTGCCGAGCAAATCCTGAATATCATCGAGTCCTCTCTGCAAACCAAGATTTGCCAAAACCCCTCCAACGGTAGGGTTCACCGTCGCAACAGCTTTAACCTTGGTGGACTTCTCGGCACCGCTCAAGGCGGCTTTTACGTTGCCGGGAACTGCGGCGCCGAGCTGAACGTTTTTTGGCTTATTCTTAGGGCATGTTATGGAGGGCCTTATGCAAACTGGTAGTCCAATGCCATGGACGAATGGCTTTGGCAACAGGAAGAGATTTTGGATAGATTGTGTTTGATGAACTTGGGGCTTCAACATTTGATTTGATGTTTTTTTTTTTTTTCTGAGGGCTTTGCTTGGTTAAATTATCTAACTAGATAAATATCTAGGAATGATATATAGTAACAATATTAGACCTATGAGCTTGGAATGGTTAAGATGATGATGATGAAGCTCTCTTCTTATAGGAGAAAAATAAGAGAGAGACATAGAGACCAGGGATATATTTTATTCTTCCTCATTTTCCATGCGTGAATTATAAAAATATCTTTTAATTTTTTATTTTTGGATACGGTTGGTACAGATTCAGATTTATGGAAATATCTTTTTTCCGACGGTGTTGATATCAATGGATGTGGCAACACATCCTTCCCGAGAAAATTTCAATAAGAGATGCAACATGTCTGTTTCATTATCATATTAGGTCTTATGAGAACAAATACTAAAAAAAAATTAGATTTTTAGTTACAATAATTTTTAGTAAAACTTTTAGTCACAATAAAATACTATGACTAATATCTAATTAATCATAAACTTTAATTTAATTTTTGTTGTGACTAAAACTTTTAGCTACACAAATTTTTAGTCATAATTTCATAACTAAAAGTTGTAGCTAAAAGTTTTAATCACAACACAAAATTGAACTAAAATTTAAGACTAAATACATATTAGTCATAGCATTTTGTTATGACTAAAAGTTTTGTTAAAAACTGTTGTGCCTAAAATCGAGTTCTTAGAAGTAAAACGAGCTACTTATTACTCCTACCTATTTGAATGTTTTCCATGAACAAATAATTTTTCCTTTTTTTACTTCTGAATAAAAATTGTAGTAAACAACGTTTTCAAAGTTTTCAAAAAACTAAATTTTGTAAATAACAAGTTTTGAAAATGTATGCAGAAAATAACACATTTACTTATTAAATAAAAATTCTATTTACTATAAGTAGAAAGTAACATATTACTGATTAAATAAGAAATCTATTTGCTATAAGTAAAAAATATTACCTAAAAATTTTTGTTATATATTTATTTAATTCAATTATTTACTGTAAAAAATATATATTTTTTACGGTATCGGCTGTTTGATTGAGTGGTTTCTACCATAAACTCAGTTATAAACAATGTAAAGCTTTTACATATTACAGTAGCAATAAAAAATTATTATAGTATAAAACTCTCATATATTACAATAAAAATAGTTTTAACCAACAATTTATACCAAACTTCTAAACACCACATGTGTCGCCATGTATCCCTTGGAAGGCCACAACTCTTGCGATTCCATGGAAAAGTTGGGCACGTGTCCGTATACACAAAAATCAAGAAATGTCAACTCATTTTATGGCGGCCCACAAGTTGGAAAACAAACGTACAAGACAGAATATTTAATGTCCATCAAACCTTATGTCCGTAGGTTTGTAGTTCAACGAAAAACAGAACCGCCTTTAATATTCCACCAACATTGAGGAAAAGAATAGCCAATTGCATAATACTCGTAGCAAAAATAATTTTCTACTGTAGTTAAAAAAAATAATTTTCGTGTCTTTCAATCATCAAGGAATCTAGAAGATATTCGGATAAAAGAATATAACTTAGAACGCGACCAAATGACAATAATCACTCTCAATTTTTGCTCTGCCAATTTTTAGCGGTACTCCATACTTAGGAGCAACTCGATTCTTAATTAGGTGGGTAAAAATGTCTGACCACAAAAAGTTTAATGAGCACATGATGTATTGAAAATTCCCACCCCCCGGGGACGCAAACAAATGCTTAGTTTTTTGAAAAGGAAAGTAAAATGTTGTGGCTAAAATTGCTTTGTTTTTTATAAAAGAAATACTTAAATTAATTTTTATTATGACTAAAATTTTAATTACAAGATTTTTAATCACGACATGTTTCTGTAACTAAAAGTTATAGTCACAATAGAAATTTAATTAGAGTTTTAGTCACATAAAAACATTATCATTAAAAATTTTATTAATAATTGTTTTGACTAAAAGTTTTATTTTTTTAATATTTTTTAATTTAAACTGCATTGCCAGGCCCATGTGGCCAACAAAATAAAGAGCAAAAGCAGGTCGGGAAACAACACGGTTAAGTATATTGAAATTATATGGGTTCCACTCCAACTAAATACCACCACTGTGAAGAACAACTAAAGATTGATTAATGAACCTTCAAAAAAAAAAGGGATTAATTTATGGACCACCATAAATTTATTTTCTTATGTATTTCATGCTAAACAACAAAAAGATAAATATGCACCATCTTTAAACTAGGGGAGCCCTTTCATCCATGCCTTATCTTGTAGCTTTCTTCGAAAGGAATACAAACTAAAAACGTGCATAGAATTGACTGGTCTTTGGATATTTTCCAGCTCCAGGCCAAACAAAAAAACAAGAGTACTTGAGTGATATATTAAATAGCAGGAGACTACTATTTTTAATTTAAAAACTGTACCATATGAGACGATAGTATGGTCGTTTTTTGTTTTACATTTTATAAACTGCTGAGAGATTTATATTTTGAATAATTCATATTAAAGAGTTTAAACTGTACGTCAAACAGAGATGTTTGACAAGGACCTTCAATTATTTTCATAGGCTATTTTTAACCTTCAATTATTGCCATACACTATTTATTTATTTTTTTACTTTTTATGTCATATGATCACAATCATAATCATTAATCATCTGACGTCCAATATTCTCATCAATGCTATCATCTAATTAAATTTGCAATAAAAAAAGTGCGTAATAGAATGAAGCTAAAAAGAAAAGTAAATTAAGAGAGCTGAATAGATTAGTTTAGAATTGTAACACTTAGAAATTTAATTAAGTATAATTAGTGTGTAACTGGTGAATTAGTATGCCTTAATGTATTTTGAACTTAATTTAATTATTTTGTAATATTTTTCAATTTATTTGATCTATTTATTATTTTAATTATTTTAATTATTATTTTAAATTTTTGAAACAAAACAATTTGTCAAATTCCAAACAAGTCTCTTTTTTGCTAAAAACACAGATAACTTGATAGACTTTTAAGAAAAACAAAGTGCAGCCCATGGTTTTCTCAAACCAGCTACCCCCTTCTTCTTCTATTTATTCTCTCCTCTCCCTCTCTTCTTTCCCTCGCTCTCACCCTCTCTCACAGATTCTCTCTTTCTTCTCTTTTTTTTTTGAATTTCCACTGATTCGGGGCAAGGAATCGAAGCCCAAGTCTCCAATAATCCTTGCAAAAACGTCCATTGAGGTTAGCTTACTCTTCCTCTCTTTTGAAATTTCAAATTTCAAAGTTTAGTTTCAAAATGTTTAATCTTTCTTGCATTTCGTAATCTGAGTTTTTCTAAGCTTAGAAAACCTTAAATCTAAGTTTGTAGCACCTGAATTATCATGAATCTAACCTGGATTGAACAAAAATCGAGCTAAATTAAGTTTTTATATTTTTCTTTATTTTCAAATTTATTTGAAAATGCTTGTGAAAAAACTTGTTGAAATATGTTTAAATATGTTCTATTATATTTATTTATCATCCTTGAACTTTATTTATGCTATGGAAATTGAGAAAGTAGGTTTAAATGGGTTTTGAGCCCGGATTGGCCGAGGCTTGAAATCTAGAAAATTTTAGATTTCGACAAATCAACAGGCCGAACTTAAAATTTGGCAGCTAGATTCATATCTTCGACAGACTAGATTCAAGCAAGTTCGGTAGGCCAGACCCAATGGTCAGTAGGTCGAACAGAACAATTCAGCAGGCCGGACTAGGAATTCAGCAGGCTGATCAGACTTCAAAAAAATGATTGTTTTCAAAATGATTGTTTTTCACCGATTTTTGCTGTTTAAAATGCACATAGAGACTTTGACTTTGTGATATAATTTTGTGATTATTAAAGGCATACCAAGACACCATGAGTTAGCATAGTAATGTAGAAAATTCTAAGGTAAATGTTGATAAACTTAGTTTATCTTTAAGGTTGTTCATGGTTTCGTGGAGCTAATGTAAAACGGGTTAGGACTACAGTGTTGGGCTCCAGTACGGAATATCAAGGTAGGACTCCAAACCTCTTTCGTTGGTAGCCATAAAGTGATTTCTCTTAAAGTGTTTTTAAGAAACGTGTGAGAAAAAAATTATCAGTTGTTTTCATTAACTGTTGAATAATGAATGAACATAATGAATGGCATAATGAACGTAAATGCATATACCTAGTAAAATGAGACCTAAATAGTGATATAGAACCGGATGTGTTACGAGGACCGCTTGGAATAATATAAAGGAGCATAATGCCATACTCAGAGATCGGGTCGTGTAAGAGTCTGACCTTAGGGGCAGGTCCTAAAACCCAGTTGGGCCATTACAGTGGTGTTTACAATGGCTTTGCCTAAGACTAAATAATGAGACTATTTCTGGATGAACAATGAATTAAATGGTAAGAATGAATTTAATAAATTTTATTTATTTACTGTGTTTTATAATTTAGATGCAAAGGCCAAATTTTTATAACTGAATTAAATGTTTTCCAAAGCTTAGTCCTACTAAGCCTTCCACTCATATTGTTTTAAACCTTTTCCCCCTTGGTAGATTGTAGCTTATGACTGATTGGGACTCCACCGAGCAGACGCGTGGACTGTAAGATTCCTAGTTTAAGGTTAATTACTTATCTTAATTCAAGGCATGTAATATATAAATTTTATTTCTCATATTAGACTGTGATTGTAATATGTTATTGTCCATACTATGTGTGTGCACAAATCTGGGTCCGGTGGGGCCTATCTTGTATTTGCTTGTATTGATTTATCTTTATTACTTTACTTCATTAACTTGCTTTAAATAGGGTTATAAATTGTCACGTTTTTAAATAACTCAAAATTATTTAATCGGTAATTTTTATTAAAAATCTAGCTTAATTAACTTAATTACTCCACCACGTCACTACCCGATTCGGTGTTCATGACAAGAATAAAGTATAAAAAGTTGCCTTTTCATATAGATTTATTTTAAACCGTTAAATTTATATCATGTTTGGTTAGATTTACATGCTTTTTATTTTAATGTAATTTTGACTAGTATTTATTATATAAAACTTAGGTTGGAATATCATGGTCTCTTGCTCAACATCTCTTTGCCAACCTTCTGTTTTGTTTTGCACTTTTTTAGTCTACTACTTTCAAATCGAAAAGAATAAGTTGTTAATGTTGTTGCTATATATATATATATATATATTTTTTTGGAAATAAATCTACGAAATAAGAAAATGATGCTAATACTTTTTTTTCTTTTGTTTAGAGACTACATTTGATATTATTTGCCATATTTAATGTTTTTCATTTAACAAATGAACTACTTTTGGCATTTTTTTAGTTTTAAGGACTAAATTTAGTACAACTTTTAATATAGGGACTAGTTTTTTAGCATTGGAACTATTTTTAAAATGAGAAGGTAGTTCAAACGCCTTTTATGAGATAAAACTAATGGTATTTATCCGAATAATAGAGGGATCATTTATAAAAAAAAATGTTTATTATGGAACAAAATTAATTATATAAACTTATTTTAAAGAGAAAAAAAATTCAAGCACTATTCATAGACCATTTATCGCTTTTTGTTGTCTAGTTTTTAAATAATAGTGTAGAGAAAGTAGGGAGTTTAGGTGCGTTACTTATAATTATTTGAATTATTTAATACAGGAGATTTCAGTACATTATTTATTGTAACTGAGAATTATTTGAATTATTTATTGTACAAAACAATTAAAGTAAAGTTTATTAAGAGAACAAAAAAGTGCAGTATAAAAGAGTGAATTGAACAAAATTAACATTGAAAAAGTAGCAAAACTTATGATATGATAGATACATTTACTTAATTATACAACAACGATTTGATTTGTAACTGGAAGTAGTTTTGCATCAAAAACCACAGTAAAAAAACTTTACATCATATAATAAGGTACTTAGATACAAACTTATCGATAGACTATAGCCACAACTTCTTATCAACTATTTGTACACGCTCCTAGAAAGGAGCAACACCATGGTACAACTGCTTGTTAGCCCGGAACATATTCATTCATGTAGATAGGGCTAGTCTTAAATCTGACACCAGATTATTCTAGCATTTGTAATTTTTTTTTGTCAAAAATATAATTTTTGTCATGTATTTGTGCAAGATTTAATTTGTTGAAATATAACCTTTAATGTTACATTTTTTTTGGACACAATTATTAAGTGTAATATGTGAACGAACTAAAAGCCATACAAACTACTAATAAAGTTACATTTTTAAATGAAGAAATGTATAAAAGTCGGACCGGTCTAGTATCAAATTAGAGGCAAGCCCTATGAATATGTGTATATATATTACATCGGGCACTGTCCTACTGGTATATGATAATTATGAACGGCCACAATTCCTCTTTCTTTAATATGAGATGTAGATCGAGCTTGTGTATGCTAGATTGAGTTTCATTGTACAAATCATAGGTTTAAATAGTCGGTTGATCATTTCAGAATTAATATAGTAATACTTAATTATCATCTTCATAAATATTGTTGATATTGTATAAATTCTACTTTCATTCTTGATTAGATACTGAACAAAATTGAGTGCGAACGTTATAATTGAGGCCATTCTTCGAACTTTTTGCTTGATTTTAAACATGACAAAATCTCACCAGCTGTCGTATGATTTTGCCCTTTTGAGGACGAAATTAAAGTAGCAACGTCAAAGATGATCATCACGTGGCTTTTGATGACTTGTCGTTTATAAACTATGGTCCAACCCTAACTTGTAGGGTATTACTTCTGGAATAATTTAATTTAATTTACGTGGCTATGAGTAAGGCAACACGTTTTTAATATAAGGTCACGGAAATTGCTGGCTTTTCTGGGTCCGTCTGTTTGTTACTGATCTCAAATATCACTATCATGGACAGCATACCGCAAGCTCCACGCGATAGCTGTCAGTCAATGAGTTGGGTTCGGTGTAATAGTACAGCGTGTATTAAATTAGCATTATAATTTTTGCAGAGATAACCAAACTCAGGGCATGCTGATTGTTGTATGGACATATGCATTGCAACCGACAAGAGAGTGATCAGACA
This sequence comes from Artocarpus heterophyllus, assembly GCA_025403435.1. Lineage (NCBI taxonomy): Eukaryota > Viridiplantae > Streptophyta > Magnoliopsida > Rosales > Moraceae > Artocarpus > Artocarpus heterophyllus. The sequence continues at coordinate 1,519,542 of CM046337.1, forward strand.
GTGACTCCTAACCTAACAAGTTAAAAAGCTTATAATTTTATGAATGATGAGGTTATAATCTTTCTTAAATGAAAAAGATTTTTATTTGTTTATTTATTTTTTGTTTCTTTTGACAAATTATGTATGTAACTTTGAAGATATCTATGCTAGGATTAAAAAATATATTAATAATTATAGATTTTTTTGTTTTTCGACTGTCTATCTGTATGAGAAACTGTCTACTAGGAGTATTGTTTTTTATTTTGACGTGATTGAGGGTATTTTCTCATTAGTTTGACGTGAAGTAAGACTTTTTTTTTTTTTTTTTGCTTCGAAGAAAAAAACAAGGGGTGGAACACGAGGATTTCTCAGAAGATCATCCATCTTAATACTATTCTAATCTAAATGCTCTTAATTGCAGAGTTTTCATTTGGGTGGTTGCGGGCGGGTTGAGGTGGTTTAGACCTATGCTATTGCCCAATGTAATTTATGTAATTTTTTGGACCTTTTTTTAAGAAAGTGAAAAAAAATTGTAGAAAATATAAGATGATAATACATAAAGCATTCCCAACAAGTTTGATTGTTAAAGACAGTGACCATATTCAAAAGTACAAATTAAAAAACATAATCATTCACTGCAACAAGAAACATCAACTACATATAAAGTGATAAATAAAGTCAAGAGTCCATAAAAATTAAAGCCTATTTACTAGGTTCAAAAATAATAGAATGCTACAAATGAAATGATGACAAAGTCAAGTGTTCTTTTTCTTTTAGGATTTTCTCTACTAATTTACTTGATTTGAATTTTGATCACTTCACAAAATAACAGGAGAATTTATAATTTCTAATATGTCAAGAGGCAGTCGAGCCCATGCTTGAAGTGTTGATTGTTCAATCATCTCTAAAATAAGAACAAAATCAAATAAATGATAAGTTTTTTTTTTAAATATATAAGCGGGCGGGTGCGGGTTGAACCCGCCCACCGAATATATGAACCCGCCTACCAGTAGGTTGCTAACGTAAACCCGTTTTTTTTTAGATGGGCAGGCGTGGGCGCGAGCGGTTGGCGGGTGCGGGGCGGTTTTTGTACAGCCCTACACCAAAGCACCTTGAATCTAGGGGCGGAGGGAATGAGGGGGCATATGACCCGACCACAACCCCCCACAAAAAAAAAAAAAGGCCATTTTTTGTCCAAAAATTTTTTTAGTACTTTTCATATATCCCTCTCTTTATCCACAAAATTTTGTATATGCCCCCTCATTCAAACTTCTCTAATTTATTCCTATTAAAATTCTTTTTTATATGTGTCTTATTAATTTTTTTGTTTCTAATTTGCCCCTACTATGATAATGTTTCTCAAATGTTCTTTTTTTTTTTTGCTTTTTAAAAAAGTATTTCCTTAAACAAGAGATGTCAAAATAGGCCGGGCTTAGTAGGCCAACGTGAACACGACATGTTAAAAAGTAGGCATAGCATGATACGATATAATTATTAAATAGGCCTAGCCCATCCCGCATATTAAATGAGTTGGGCTTGGTGCAACTTTTGAGCACAAAATATGTTAAGGGCACAGCACAAGCATTTTAAAAGCAATATTGGAACACAATTATAAGCACAATTAAAACATGCAATTTAAAATAATTTTACTGATTTATCTTATATTTTATTAAGAAGTGCTAAATTTCTAATAGATTTAATTAAAAAATAAAAAAAATCAAATAAATTTTTTATTATTGGTAAATTGTCAATATGTACTTACCCTCTTTGATTTATATGAAAAACTAAATATGTACTTATCCTCTTTGATTTATATGAAAAATTTTTTATTATTGGTAAATTGTCAATATGCACTTTCTTTTATTAAAATTTAGGCCTTGTTTGGTTTTGTTCTCAAATTTTTGAAAATATTTTTGCACAATTCTCGAGATAAAAATTTTAAAAACACTTTTAGCTCAATTCTTAAAAAATTCTCATTTTTAAAAATAAAAACATTTTCATTTATTTTGAAAACAATACCAAACGGCCCCTTAGTGTTTCATTTTTTTGTTTTGTTTTTGTTTTTTATTTATTTTTTGTATATTTACCATTATGCAAGACAAAAGACACATTAAGAGCTAAAAACACAACAAAAAGCACAAACACAAATATGGTTACGAGTACGACCTAAGCACATTATAGGCACGACTCATTAATAAATAAGCTATAGGCTGAGCTTGACGCCATGAAAATTAAATTGGCTGGGCTTAGCAAGGCATGATAAATGAATAGGCCGACCAAAACACGACACGAGGCATGCTTATGCCTGAACTAAACAGGACAGGTCAAGCTGGTTTATTTGATATCTCTTACTTAAACCTCTTTTTTCATGTAACATTCCTAAATACTATTTCTCTTTTGACATTCCTAAATACATTACTATCAGTTTTGCCATATCAAAATCTTTTTTATAAAAAAAGTGTTCTCTTTTATCTTTCTTTACTAAACTAAACTCAAAAAATAATAATAAATCAAGAAAAAAAAAAACTAAAATTTTAAGATAATTTTAGTTCACATGGCAAAGAAAAAATCAACAAATTGAATACGTATATGTAGCCATCACCCACTATTTTACAACGACTTTGTAAAGTTTTTTATGTTTTTAGGCAACGTCCTTTGAAAGAAATTCTTGGCTCCGCCCGGGTATCATTGTCAACACATATTTCCCGTTTTGCGCGTGCCTTGACAAGACATGAATTTCTAACGTGGATTGATATGTCTGTTTGCAGATTTTGTCTCGTTGGACTGCATGGACCTCTCATTGCTCATCCAAAGAAATTGATTGCGAGAAATTATGAAGGCAACTGAAATCCAGTTTCCCCACTTTTATTTCATGCCGTTAATAATGTTCACATAAAATGGTAGCACACTGATTTTTGGGGAAATTTTTCATTAAAGAAAAGGGAGGAAAATATCGCATCAAATTCAGTGTCTCCATCAAATCGTGCCCCCAATATATAGTATTTGAGATGGATATTTGTTGTTCTGGCAAAACAATGGGTTGGTTTTTGGTTTTCATGTATACGTATATAAAAACTATAATGAGATCCATTATAAGGTCTTTTTAATAGGACGTTTTTTTTTATTAATAAAGAAGTTATTTAGACCATCGGATTTAATCCAACAGAAGAAAAAGTGTCAAATGCCTCGTCTTAAGATGAGCTAAAGTGCATGCAAATATTTTTGTGTTGTCAAAAAAGCTAAACCCAAGCTCTTTTCTTCTTCAGCAAATAAAAATAAAAACAAAAAACATCTTTTCTTTCATCAACCCAGGAAGACCTTTAGAGATAATGATCTATTCCATTTCCCTCAACATTTCTCGTTCAAATTTTGCATTCTTTTTTTCATTTTTTTCTTCTATTAATCTTTGCTTCAAGCTCCATTTTATTTAATTATTTAAAGAAATTAAAAAGAATATTTTGGTATTAATCGAATCGAGATCGGGTTCAAGATCTAGCAAACAAATAGAAAAACAGGTCTCTAGAGAAAAGAAAAGAAAAAAAAAAAGAATGACCTGAAAAGGGTGGAGTCTACTGACAAGTTATAACGCCCCGAAATTAATTTAATAGTATTAAAATGTAAAATGGTGGATTAGTGTGCCATAATGAATACTTTGAACTTAATTTAACCTTTTGGTGGAATTTTGGGTTTAAAGTTGTTTCTTTTATTTTAATGATTTCTTATTGTTTCAAATGTTATTTTGAGTTTTTAAAACAAAACAATTTGTCAAATGTCAAATATATTTAGTTTTATAAGACCGTGGGCGGTACATGATTTTCGCACAATAAAACCGGCCACATTTCTCTCTATTTATTCTCTCTTCCACTCTCTTCCTCTCATTCTCTCTTTCTCTCTCTCTCCCGTGTAACTCTCTCTCTCTCTCTCGGTTTCTCTCATTCCCTCTCAATTTCCTTCAAGATTTTGAAACAAAATTGGAATCCAAGATTCGGGTTAGCGAATAGGAAGCTCGGGGACGTGATTTGGCAACCGAAAACGTGATTTAAAGCTTCAATTCGAGGTTAGTTTTTAAATTTTTAATTTTTCATGAATTTTTGAAATCTAAGTTTTTTGAGCTTAGGAAACCCTTGATTTGAGTTAAAGGAACTTAGAACAACTAGAATCTAAGCTTTGTTTAAAGAAAAACATATTCGAATCAAAATTTTTTATTTTTCCTCATTTTTCACCATTTTTGGATTTTCTTAGATTTTGTGTGAAAATCTTGTTTAAATGAGTTTAAAAGTGTCCTGTTATATTTTTCTATCATCTATGATTGTTTTCCATGCCTGAGATTTGAGAAAAACAAGTTAAAATCAAGATTTGGGTTTTAGGAGACCCAAAACCCGTGGCTGAAAATTTTGTGTTTTTCTAGTTCGACAGGTCAGATTCAAAGGATCGGCAGACTAGATTCATCTGTCCGACAGGCCGAACCAGGAAAACGTTCGGCCGACCGGACTTGTTTTCCGCCGAAACAAGGCGTTCGGCAGGCCAACTGAGCATGGGAAAATCTTGTGATTTTTTACTCGTTTTTACTGTTTTGAACCCCGATTGAAATTTTGTAACACCCGTATTTTTAACGGGCATAATTTTGTAAAATTTAATGAATAAAATGTGACTATTTAAAATTACTAAGTTGTTTATGATCATTAAAAAAAAAAAATACCATTTTAGTATTTTCTTACCAAGTCTTCCTAAGAAACATTCAAAAATTTACCAACACTTACTTCTACCAATTTTGTCTCCCTAAATTATTGCTCAATTATATAGACTTCTTCTCATTTTGCTGAAGGTATCCGAAGGGGACATTGAATTATTTTCCGTCAATTCATAGAAGACATGGAGATATTTTCTCAACCACCTAATTAATTATTTCCTTATCTTCTTCTATAATTCACTCCAATTATCCCCTCAATTATGTTGGCATTATTTGCTAAAAGTCTTCATGGGAGACAAGATGATATTTTCCTTTAAGACTCTTTTGTTTCTTCTTACAACTTTCCCCCGTAAACATCCCATTCCTCTTAAGCATTTTGATATCTTTTTATTTAACTATCACCACCTTCTTCTCTAGTTCTCATTCTCTCCCTTTCTCACTTCAAATTTCTAACTAAAGACATAGAGCACAAAGCTCTCTTTGTGGCCAAGACAATTATAATTCCCAACCATGATCGAGGCGGTTTTAGAGTTAATTCAAGCTTGATTGATAACCCAAACTTTGGTGCTTTTCAAAGAAGTTTTGAGGTAGGTTTTCTTTAATCTAAACTTAGTTTTTAGTATGTATTTTCTCCATGTTTAATGCATAAAAATACTTTAATGGCACTAGTAGACGGGTTTACACATAACTTACTTATGAATGTGATTATACGTTGTGCTTTAGTTTTAATTGTCCTTATGCATGCCTTAGGGTCAAGGATGTGTGGAGCTAACGTTAATTGATTCCAGGATTAAAAGATTGTTGATAAGCTTGAAAGGTAGGGATTCTATTACTCATTTTTTGTAGGTTTTTATAGAATTAAAATTGATTGTTTTGCCGCAATATATATATATCTATGTTGAACTGATATTATATGAGTATCACATATGAAACTATGACATGGACTCGTCTTGTATTGTACGGCGAGGAACATAATGAATTGACACATGTTATAAATTGAGAAGCATGGTTATGAAAACTGACTCTATTAATAATGATTTAATATAGAGAAATGGTGAGACATGAAGAGGGCGGCGGTTACGTCCTTGGGCATGAATACCCAAAAAGGTAAAATAGGGGGAAGGTGATGACGCTTCCTTGGGTTGAAAGTCCCAGAACACACTGTACAGGAATTGATTTGGTGAGGACTCGGGGCTTGATGTCCCCTCACCGGAACACCCTTGGAATGTTTATAGGGTGATCAAGTGCGCCCATTTGGGTTTCGATGAGTTGAGTGATACTCAATTTAACATGGATACCTAGGAACAATGATGATTGATAATATTTGTATAAATGTGTAATTATGACACTTGGTAATGATTAACTACGGTATCCATAAGATGTGATCATAATAAACCTCATAATCTGGAATATGATGTAACCTACTAACCATGCAGTTTTTAATGTGGTAATGGATAAACCATAAGGTGAGTCATGAGTTCCCTACTGGGCATGTCGATGCTCATCCCTATCATATCTTCATATCTCAGGTGGAACTCAGTGCAACATATCTGAAGAGGAATAAGCGAAAACAATCCTGCTGTTTTCGTGTTAGAAGACCCTGTTTAATTACAACTTATCTACAACATGTAAGAGTTGTATTATTCTTTTTATGGCTGTGTTAAGTTATTTGGGAATTGTACTATGGTGATGATGACTGTAATTATATATATTTGGTGCTACACTAAAAACTGTGGTTTGTATTTAAAACATTTATTTTTATTTTTCTTGTTGTTTAAAGACCCATGGGCATTGTTTAATTGAATTAAATAATATAAATTTTAAAAATTATTTTTATTTATTTAAAAACTGTTAACCCCCACATAGGGGTGTTACAAATTTTAACCTTATAGAATGATTTTATAAATATAAATGGCACACTAGGACACCATGAAATGATTTAGCAGCATAGAATGACTTGAGCTAGATAATGATAGACCTAATTGTTGTACATTTAAGGGTATACGTGGATCCACGGAGCTAACGTATAACGGACCTGGATTTCGGTGTGGGGTATCGGCATGAGTATCGAGGTAGGATTTCTACCCCTTTTCTTTGGTAGCCCAGTTTCAAATGATTTTGTCCTTAAAAGGGGTTTTTATCAAAATGCTTTTAACGGTTGATTGAAAAAGGTTTTATCGATTGTTTTATAAACCGTAAATTGAGATGACTTACATAATTAACTCCATAATAAACATAAATGAAAATACCTGGTAAGTGGATCTTGAATGATGATGGAAAGACTTATGAGGGCATGATGCCATATCAGAGATCTGGTCGTGTAGAGTGCGACCTTGGGGGCAGGTCTCGAAACCTAACTAGGCCACTACGGTGGTAATTTATGTATGGTTTGCCTATGAAAAGAAAATGATGATCCTTCTAGTCGACCACTAAATGTTTTTGGTAAGGAAAATTAAATGGACTTTATTCATTTACTTGATTCAATATATTTTCTCAATGATTTTTAAATAATGAATTATTTTTTTTAATTATAGTCCTATTGAGCCTTTCGCTCACAGTTTTGTTTATTTTTAAAACCCCCTAGGTGGATATCAGCTTAGGTTCAAGAAAGATTCTACAGACAGGACTTAAAAGCAGTAGGAGGACTAAGAAGATTATTTTAAAATTTCCTAGATCAAGGTATGTAACCTCTTTTATTTTATTTTCTTCTAATTGGACTGTGGTTGTAATTTAATATTATCAGTACTATGTGTGTGCACAAGATATGGGTCGGTGGGACCCATTCTCGCTCATTTTATCTCTTTGCTATTTTCTCATTAATTTGTTTAATTATTATATTTGCCTAAACAACATAAATGCTTGCTTTAAAAAGTTTTATATTTTTCCTATAGTTCCATTTTTAATTTAAACCCTTAAATTCATGTTTTAATTTAATTCTTGTTTATTTAATATAATTCAACGGCCACGTCACCTCCCGTACCTCGAGACGTGACACAAGTGCAGCGGTAACGGTGGCTGGGACAAGAGGGGCGTGAGAAGGGGATGACTACAGGGGGTGTTGACTATTGACGATAGAAAGGATGGCGGCGATGGCATCGCCAACCTCCCACTTCCACTTCTTTGAAGAATTTGCAACTTGTGTGTTTTAGTTTTAGTGTTGGGTTTTTGTTGATTTTTATTTGACGAGATCTATGGTTACCAAAGAGATTTTGTGTTCTCTTTTTTTTTTTTTAAAATCAAGAATCTTACATATGAAAAGATAGAATCCCAACAACCTCAAATTGAATACAACTAGAAAAGCTCATGGATCTTGAACAAAAACTAAAATCGAAAAACAGTTTGGTTGCGACACAAACCATCTAGAACAACCAATCACAATTGTGAGGCCGTCGTGAGCAAGATCGCCATGGTCACAACAGAATCACCACACTATTTGTCACGCCCCGGAGTACGGGAGGTGACATGACAGATTATTTAGATTAATTAAAAGAGAATTTAATTAAAAAATTAAGAGTTTAGGGGTTTGGATAAAATATAAAATGTGAAAATTTAAAGAAAACTATTGCATGAATAATCAATATAAAAGAATAACATAGCGAGTATGGGTTCCATAAACCCACAACTTATGCACACACATGGTACTGACAATATCATAAATACAATCACAGTCCAAGTACAAATAAAGTTAAAATCTTACATGCCTTGATTTAAATAATACAAATAAGTTAAAATCTTGTCCGAATAATCCTCTCCAAACCTAAATGGAAAACCACCTAGAGGGGGAAATTTAAAACAAATAAAACGTGAGCGAAAGACTCAGTAGGACTATGTTTTATAAAATAATTTAATTTAAAGAAATATGTCATTATTCAAGAGTTATTTAAAAGAAACCTTGAATAAATAACTAAATAAATAAAGTTAAATAAAATCATCCTTACCCAGAACAGTTTACATGAACAATCAAGAATATCCTTTTCTTTTTCCTAGGCAAACCATAATAGTATCACCACCGTAGTGGCCCAGCTGAGTTTCGGGATCTGCCCCCAAGGTCGATCGCTACATGACCCGATCTCTGATATGGCATCATGCCTATATATTTATTATCATCATCATTCAAAACTCAATTACCGAGTATTGTCATTTACATTTGTTATGAAGTCCATTTTAGTTCACGATATATTAAAATATAACCGATAAATTCATTTTCAAACAACCGTTGAAAACATTTTAATAGAAATCCTTTTCAAAGCCAAATCATTTCGAAACTAGGCTATCAAAGAATGGGGTAGAAGTCCTACCTCAATACTCGTGCCGGTGCCCCACACCGTAATCTCGATCTGCTATACGTTAGCTCCGCGGAACCACAAACGATCCTAGATACAAACTAAGTCGATTAATATCTAGTTCGAGACATTCTATGTTACTAAACCATTTCATGATGTCCTAGTGTGCTATTTGTATCTTTAAAATCATTCTATAAGGTTGGAATTTAAATCAGGGTTCAAAAAAGTAAAAACTGGTTAAAATCATAAAATTTTCCATGCCTCGGCCGGCCTGTCGGACTCTCTGCTTCGGCCGACCGAACTGTACAGTTCGGCCTACAGGAAGCCAGGTCTGGTCGGCTGGTCATTTCCCCAGGTTCGGCCTGCCGGACTGAAGAACACCGGCCTGCTGATCCCTATTCCGGCCTGCCGAACACGTGGTCCGGCCTGCCAAACTGGAAAAACCCAAAAATTCAGCCACGGGTTTTCAATTCCCCCAAAACACAAATCTTGATTCTAACATGTTTTTCTCAAATCCGAAGCATAGAAAACAATCATAGTTGATAGAAAAGCATACTAGAACACATTTGGACTCATTTAAACAAGATTTAAACTCAAAAATCTCAAAAATCTGAAAATGAGAAAATGAGGAGAAAAATGAAAAATCTTGAATCCAATCCATTTTTCTTCAATCTAAGCTTAGATTCTAGTTGTTCTAAGTTCATTTAACTCAAATCCAAGGTTTTCTAAGCTTAAACAAACCTAGATTTCAAAAATACACAAAATTGAAAATTTAGAAAAAGTTTAGGAATTTCAAAACTAACCTTGAATAGAAGCTTCAATCCGCGTTCTCGGTTGGCAAATCACGTTCCCGAGCTTCCTCCTTGCTAACCCGAAGCTTGGATTCGAATTTGGTTTCAAAAATTTTTGAGAGAGATAGAGAGAGAGGAGAGTGTCTCGGGTGAAAGAGAGAAAGAGAGAGAGAAAGAGTGAAATCAAGGAGAGTGAGGAGAGAGGAGGAAGAGAGAGAATAAATAGGAAAAATCGATGGGCGGTTTTACTGTGCGAAAACTATGTGCCGCCCACAGTTTTGTAAAACGGAATATTTTTAACATTTTACAAATTGTTATGTTTTAAAACTCAAAACATCATTTTAAAACAATAAGAAATCATTCAAATTCATCAATTTAACAAAACAACCAAAAATTCAAAATCCAACCTAATAATCAAATTAATGTTGAAACATTAATTATGGCACACTAATTCATCATTTATATTACATTAACATTAATTACATTTCAGGGCGTTACACTATCGCCGTCCAAGGTGGATAATGACCCCTATGGTGCCCTGATCTGACGGGCCCATCGAATTCTGTCAGACCCGATATCGCCAGTGAACCATATAGTTGCCAGAAGAGGAGGACTGATCTGTTATTCTTCTTTTTTTGTTCTTCTTTTTCTTCTGAATTTTTTATGCTTATTACTTAAGCAATCTAATGTGTGTATTCACTCAATTAATGGTGACCTTGTTCAATTTTTAACCGTTAGATTGAGATCTAATGGCCAATAAAAGTCTTATTGATAAGAACAACTTTAAGGTGTCATTGTAGAATTTCTTATATATATATACACACACATATACATATTTTCTATTGTGGTTTATGTTTTGTTTCTAATAATAAAGATAATTTCTCCATTTTTGGAATTTGTTGTGTTCCTGTCATAACTGAATTTGACGGGTTTTTGTTTTCTCTAGAGTTGCTTCTAGATGGAATAAGTGGTGGTCTTAATGTTACCGAGTCTTGACCCCTTATATACAGATTTAGTCACTGTGTATATATTTATAAAGTCTCTATCTTAAAATCTCTTACATCTAAGTTCAAAAATACAAAAATGACGAGTATATCATCAAAATATATATTCTACAATAGATTTTTTGGCTGAAAGCTCCCCTATTGATATGTCATGTTGTGTTTAATTTGATTCGGCTTATTTAATTTGATTCGGCTTTCCTTACTGACATGACTGAAATGATTGGCTTCTCTTGTCAAGTAGATGCATGAAAGTCAAGTACTGATGACCTGGTCGACAAAATATTAGAAATAACTTTAATACGAATAATAAGAGAAAAAGCTATTAGACAAGGTGCCGTAGGATTTAAGTGATGTAATAAATTTTAGTGATATTTAATTAATAAAAAATTTATTTATTATTTATATATTAAATTTTTTCTTTTTTATGTTTATTTATGTTAAATATATGATAAGTAAATAAAAGTATGAAATTGTCAGTCTAAACCTTTAAAATCGTACATATGATGGACAGATTACGCAAAAGACATAAATCTTAAAGGTGATAGTTTAAATAATAAGGTATGTAATCAAGGGATATATTTGGACACTTTATTATTGTTAAGATACAAGCCTAAGGGGAGATGACTTGGGTTATTTGAATTAAAACTGAGACTCTATCTAAGATTCCTATGTTAAATAAGATATTTTAAGATTTTCATATTATCGCTCGGTTAGCAAGCCGATGACTGAGTTCAGCAGGCCGATCTCCTAAATCGACAGGCCGAAACATGTGATAATCTAGTTTCACATTTTTTCTTTTTTCTTTTTTATCAGAAGTTGTTCCAAATTCAAATTTTAAAGTCTAATCTGATAGGCATTGACCCAAAATTCGACCACTATATAAAGAGAACTATTTTTTATTGGTCCTCAGATCATTTGAGAAATAAAGAGTGAGTACTCTAGTGAGAACAACTCTGAAACTCCCAAAAAGCTACTGTTCAATATCTAGAATCTTAACTCTAGGTTTTCTCAAGTGGTTAGAAGGAGAGTTACTGAAAGAAAGGCCATACATCGTGCAACTATCTACACTCCGATCATGGATAGAGAATAGTAAGGAAGACCAGTTGGTTGAGGCTCTTCTAAAAGATTCTTCTCTAGCCTGACTTTTTTGCTGTCTTCAGTGTACAAAAGAGGTATGTAAGATATGTTATTAATTTATATACTTAGCAGGTCAAACTTGTTATTTGGAAAAGACTTTGATTTAAAATTTTTTAAAATTCTGTTGCGTATCATTTTCCAACAAAAGCTATATACAACTTTTAAGATTAAGCATTTTATGAAAAAAAAAAAAGAAAAAGAAAAAAATCTTTGGATGATTCTATTTTTAACTATCACATTTGTTTTTTAATTTATCAGTTATGTGGAAATTTTTTTCATTTTGATTTAATTTCTTTCGGACCTAATTTTTGGGAATATATATTAGGCGTAGCAACACCCAAAATAGATCCACAAAAATTATTAGAATTAATTACACAATTTTAGCACAAATGTGAATACTATATTGAAGACTAATAATTTTGAAGATCATATATTTGATATGATATTTTATTTTTAGGCAAAATATTATTTTAAATACTATATCTATTTGATAACTCTAAGTTTTAAAATTTGTAAAAGTCAAATTTTAATCAAGCTTAAAATAATTTGAAAATAAAACGGAAGAGCCCACGTTCAAATTCAGGGAACAGAATGCCTTGTATAAAAAAATAATTTGAAAATGAGGATGTTATAGCAATTAAATGAAAAAGTTTAGACATCAATTAATACTAATTAAATGCCAAATTTTAGCATATGTAGTTACACTTGGTTTTAAATTTGACATATAAAGTATAACATAAGCCAAAATACTACAATGGTTAAATTAATTTGATGTTAGTACTGTTTGTAGTCTTCATTTATTTTGACTTCTTAATAATTTATAAAAGAAATTTTGATCAAGCTTGAAATATTTTGAAAATAAAAGGGAAGATCCCACATTCAAATTCAGGGAACAACATGCCTTGTATAAAAAATAATAATTTGAAAATGAGGATATTATAGCAATTAAATGAAAAAGTCTAGACATCAATCAATAACAATTAAATGCCAAATTTTAATACATGTAGTTGCACTTGGTTTTAAATTTGACATATCAAATATAACATAAGCCAAAATACTTAAATGGTTAAATTTGATATTAGCACTCATAGAAGATGCTCATAATCTTCATTTATTTTGACTTCTTGATACAGTATTAAGAGAAGATGATTAGTGCGTGGAAACACGTCAATCAGAAAACGACCTCAGCATTAAAGAAAAAAAAAGGACAAGACACCTAAAACTAGACATTAGTAAAATATAAAACTATATATGGTGATAAGAACAAAAAAAAAGAAGAAGAAGAAGGAAACAACTGAAAACGACATGACATTAGTAAAATATAAAACTATAGATAGTGATAAGAACAAAGAAAAAAAGAAGGAAACAACTGAAAACGACATGAGCAGAAAAACTAAACAACAGCAAGATAAGAATGGCAAGAAATCTCCCTAAAAAACTTGCGTAAAAAGACCATAAATGATCTAATCATTTGAAAATTCTTAAAATAAAGCGACATCAAAACAAGAAAACGACATTTGCTTGAAATACGACCACAATGTGAAAGACAACAGCAATATCCGGAACGACGATAGAAAGTTGTAGGATACGTTGGACAAACGTGATAAGACACTCCAATCCAAACGATGACTTGAAGAAACGACAAGAAAAAAGGAAAGGACAACACCAGAGAAACGAAGGTGAATGCAATAAGAAAAACGTCGGCAGTAATAAAACTGACTGCATTGTACCCTCAAAAGTTACACGAATATGAAAATGACTATAACGTACCGACTACAAACAATAAAAATACAAGACGAATATGAACTGAGAAAAGGGCATTAAAAGGAAAGGGAAAAAAGGCATTGAAAAAAAACCAACAGCGGCGTGCAGAAAAAGGGCAAAAAAGGACGCCAACAATAAATTCAAAGGGCAAAAGTAACTGGAAATAGGACAAACAGCAAACGGCGACATTCATTAAAAAAGCGACGTCGACTGGTGAAACGACGGCATCAATATTAAAAAAACAAACAGTTACCACAATAAACGACATAAGTCTACGGATGAGCAGGTCCGGCCTTGTTAAGCTTTTGCTTGATTTTTTTTTTTTTTTTAACTCTGATCAGTTGCATTGTATTTTTCTCAGTGTAAACAAACTTAGTATTTAAAATCTCTGAAGAATTATAAATTTAGTAATTAAAATGAAAAAAAAACCTAATTTCATAGATGACATATATACATGGGAGTGGATACGGTCCGAACAACGTAATATTTTTTATTAGATAATAACAATATCTATTATATTAAACACAATATCAAGCTTTTATCGTTCAATGTTGTCATATATTTTGTTATAAAAGATGATATATACTATATCTCTAATATAGAGACATCAAATTAAAAAAAAAAAAGTATAGAATGTTTTAAATAACTATGCTTTTTTAAAAAAAAAAATTGCGACTTCGTTTGAGAATCATGTAGTTTCGACAAAAAATACAGTCCAAACACAAATTGGTATTTGACAACATTAAAAAAAAAATCAGTTTAAACAATTAGTTAAAATTATTTAATTAGTGTTTGGATAGATACTCAAAACATTATTTTAAACTGATATTATTTTCTAACAAAACTAACAAAACTCAATGTATATGATAAATTTTCATGGGCAATATGGATAGCTCTTCTTCTCTCCTTTTTGAATGAATAAAAAAATTATCTCAATCGAAATTGAAATGAAAAAGTTATGAGATTTTTTAATTTGAGTTAAAAAGATAGAAAAAAATAATAAAAAATAATTTTTACTATAACAAATAAATTTTAATTGAAATTTTTAATTTAATTAATTGTTCAAACCCATTATTTCTTTACACGTTGTTTATTTGTGTTTGGTTTGAATTTTAAAATTCAAATTATAATCCTTAAACGAAGTCTAATATTTTTATTAAAAAAATTATTTTTTTTAATTTGGTATCTTTATATTAAATATGTGTGTGATTGTATTAAAGTACGTAAATTATATGCCTTAGATAAAAAATCTGCCAAAAAGTATAGCTGCAGTAGTGGATGTGTACACAATTGCCGAAGCATTATGTAATGGCAGAGCAGTACGGCATCGTATGATGGCAGAACCATACACGTTTCCCGGTCTTACGACTCTTGTCTCTTTCTTCAGCAGGGAAAAAACTAAAAACCCAAAAAAAAAAAAAAAAACAATACTATTTATTCGATTGGACTGTTGCCCGGCCCATTCAGTAGGGTGAAGGACCCATCAGGTGAGGCTCACCCCACTAAATGGGCCGGGCCACGGTCCTGTAAAAAATAAAATAAAAAAAAAGCTAGAATATTACAGTCATACCACAACATTATGCTCATGTATTAGAATATTATAAAAATTTTGAACAAATTCGGAGTGAAGCACATGCATAATGAAGGTACAGGAAAGAGCTGTCCTTTTGTAATAATAATGCACATGCATAATGAAGGTACAGGAAAGAGCTGTCCTTTTGTAATAATAATGCACATGCATAATGAAGGTACAGGAAAGAGCTGCCCTTTTGTAATAATAATGCAGATGTTAGACTATAGAAGAACATTTTTTCGCTGCCCTAGACTATATTTACAACGCACGATCGTGTCGTGTTCTAATGTGTAAGGACTTTGATTGTTAGATTAGATTAGACAAGACGTGACATATATGGTATGTGATGTAATATGTATCATTTGACATCATAGCATATTTTTTAGAGACATAAAATACGGATTTGATTTATGTCATTACGAAGGTCATTAGTTATTTCTCGTTTACACTTTAAAACAAAAATAAATATATATTATTTTCAAAAATTTTTAAATTTTGACAGAAAGTACTATAACAAATTATTAATGTCAATTGTCATTGTAATATATTTTTTAAAACCATTCCAAAAAAAAACAAAAAAATACATAATATATTGTACTATTTCAGTAATTCTTTAATAAAAAATATAAAATGTGATAAACTAATAGTATGCTTCTTCTATACCGTTATATTACCAAAGTTAAAAACCCACAGAACCGACTAAAGAAAACTGACCAATAACGGACGGTTAATCGACCGAATAGCTTAGTAAGCAATGCAGTTTTGGTTTTCCATTTCTGAAAACCGAAGGTTTTGGTTCAGTAATTGAACCGATAAAAATCGATGGTTTTTAACCGACGAGTAGTCCTAACAACAACAACAACAAAGGACACAAAAACGCTATAAATTGGAAGAAGAGGATTATCATTAAAGTCGAAACGAGAAGACTCAAATCACATCAATTAAACAAACGTCATTACATCAAAACGACAATGAACTAAGTAAAAAAATGGCAGAAATACAGAACGACAACACCAGATAAATGACATTAAATAAACAAAAAAGAAGGAAACCAAAAAAAATAACTTTCGAATTTGAACAACAAGAACGTAAACAAAAATCACGATAATTTTTATAGCAACAATGATCTAATGGAACGCCAATTAAGTGAAAACTACATTAATCGGAAATACGACAACAACAAAATAAAAGCAAGCAAGAAAGGGCGGGCGTACATTGATAATACGACAATATTGGAAATAATGAAAACACAGAAAATCACAAAATACAATAAAGGACATAAAAAAATAGAAAAGGTAATTAGGGAGCTGAAATTGATAAACAATTTAAAGAACGATAATAACATAAGCAGTAAACACGCCAAAGTATAAAAGGGGAAAACAATAAGACGACAGTACTCGAACCCAAAAAAAAGTGTAGAAAACAAGAACAACATTACTTGAAAGCGCACATGAATAAAAGAATAGACAATACGCAATAAACAGGAAAAACTACATTAGATTGAGGAACGACATTATAACTTTATAAGGGACAGTCGGAGACGGAAAACAAATGTTGGAAAACGACAAGAACCTACAAACGACACTCAAACAAGAAAAACAACATAGAACTGAAAGACCAAAAAACAGCAGAAACAACAACGTAGCTCCGAAAGATACATTCCATAAAAGAAAGAAGGACAAAAACACATTACAAGATTATGGCGACATATGCACTAATTTTTAATGGTTACATTTAAAATAAAAAATAAAGGAATGTTTTAAAGACAATTGACGATGTGGCGTGTGGTGTAGTGAATTTCAGAACATCAATCTTCCTCGTACTTGCTCCGCCGTTGTGATCCTTGATGCACCTCTGTGTGGAGGCACCGGGGGTTTGGCTGTAGAGCACACGCCATCACTCAAGTCAGTCAAACAGAGATGGAGATATTTTTAGAAACAGGAAAAGAAGAAAATAAGAGCAGGGACTAGATTTGTGGAAGAGAGAGAAGGATCCCTTTTGCTTGGGTTTCATGTCATCTTATACTTGCTTTGTCTTAATCTGATGATTGTTAGGACAATCATCAGATTTGAAACATGTCACATTCTTTTTAGATATGGGTTTTTCCTCTAATTTGCTCCTTTGAGTAAGGGCCCTATTGAAATGTTCATTGTTCCTTTTCTTTTATCTTTATCTTTGTATTTCATGCATATACTCTTTTTCTTTCTTACTGAGCAAGCAATAAGACACGTGTCAACTTGTTAGTGGTTTTCTTGACACACAGATATGTGTATTCTCTAATCAGTAATCTCGATGTCAGTCAAGGCATTTCAGTCTTAATCGGCTCAAGCTTCATCTCTATAGATTTCCTTATCTCGAGATGAAGCTCAAGCTTCTTTCTCCAGCCATTGGAGTTCCTTGGTTTCGGCCATTCGGTGATTATACGTCCGCTTGTTTCATGATTTCCATTGATTATCGAGGTCGATTGTTCAGGAGGGATGCATAATCAATACTTCATTGGCTTAATAGAAAATCCCCAACAACATATGTTAAAAATTCAACCTCATTAAATATTATAATTTTTTTTGCCAACCATTCATTTAATTACAATAATAAGATTAATATCAAATGGATACGGTTAATAACAATAGTATTTATTGAAAACATAATTGAGGCATAGAGTGAAGTAAAGTGTACATGTGGTGGTTTAGGATGTTGCTATTGCCATATGTGGACATCGCCGGCCGCTGTGACTAAGGCGGGAGAGTGAACCAAATAAAGAAAGACGTAAGTAATGGGGGATCGAAGAATATAAGAAAATGAAAACTTTTCAACTTTAATCATTTAACTGAAATTTTTTTTCCTTTTTTAAACAAATAATGCTAAGGAACATTGGATTGGATTTCGTTCACATTTTTCCTTTTTTATCCCTTTTGTGTTTTTAAAAAAAATTAACATCATGCCATCTTAATTAAAATATTTTAATTAAAATGATCTTTTAATTAATACAGAATAATACTTTAATTAATATGTCATTTTAATTGATGTGGAATGATACAGTTGTATTATTTGACATTTTAAATGAAGTGACATAATATTTTAATTAGTATATCTTTTTAATTGGCATGTCATTTTAAGGGGAAAAAAACTCAATTGGTTAACACAGTTGTACTGTATAATTTATTCTCTTCTTGCGGCACTTATCATGTATGATATTATATTAATCCAACATAAAAGTTACAAAATCACTTTTCTTTTCATAATGCTAGAGGACTCTATCGTCTAGAAACTCTGACCGTTATCCTTTTCCGCCGCCTTAATTAATTAGTTCACAAAACAACGTCAATCAACCTTAATGACCCTTTTGCTCCAAGACGAATTTCTTTCATTCTAATTAGTAAGTGGATAATTTATTATTATTCCCTTATTTTAAGAGTATAACATCTCCTTAATAAAAGTACAATATTGATTACAAGAGAGACTTCTAATTTAAAACTAATCTCACTGTTTAAAACACAATTAACGACGTAATCTCCAAACATTGATTAATGAAGTAAGTCTCTTTCCATAATCCTCCACCTAATTACTAGTTTTAAATAAAGATACTGTATGGAACAACCTTCCCAGAGACACCAGAGTCTGAGAATGGCATCAAAAGCTCAAACGGCGCAACCACAGCTCCAGTTCTGTTCGTCAAATCCGCGTTAGCATTCTTCTCATCAATAATAATCCCTTCAACCTCGCAGTGAACTGCTCGAAAGCCGCCTTTATAAACGGATCTTCGTTGCAGGAGGGCTCCGGAATCTCCCCGAGATACTCCTCATCTGGTGAAGGATTGGACAGCACATCCAGAACGGCCATCGCTTTTGTTGCGTGAATTTTTGTTGGGAGGCATTGCAAAAGATTGCCTTCAGGCTCTTCCAAGAAGTGCTTCCACTCTTCCAGTTTGGGGTCTTCTGTGGGGACATTGGTTCTCGCAATTGTGGCTCTGTTGGGGAAATACCCTGCATAGTCATATTGCCTTAAGTTCACGGCCGCATGGCGACCTGATGCTACCCAAACCATTGTTGTTGTGATTTCTATGAGGTCTTGGAGTGTCTTCAAAACAGGCCACCGTGGCTCGTCCTTTTTGTCAGCGTGATCGACGGTTCGGATTTCTGTCCACCAAGCTTGGAGCTTTTCGTCGGATTCGATATGGCTTGCGCTTGAGTAGTAGTGGTTGACATAGTTGGTAAGCCATTGCTTGATGGCATCCCAGATAAGGAGACCATCGTTGGCAAACGGGTAGTCTTCAATTGTTAGCCTTAGGCCATGTGGTGCACATGGGTCCTCAACAGCTAGTCCTCTAAATATATATATATATATATATATATATCTATATTGGACACCATTTATCACAATTTGTTATTTGGATTATTAATTTGGAGCTAGTTAAGGTAGGACAAGCCCTATCGTAGTAGATGTTTCTAAACGTTATACATGGTCAAAATCAATTTACTTAAAAACAATATAAAACTAACAGAACCTTACACAAATTAAGTACGATTTCAAACAAGGCCTCAGTGATTTCTTATAATGTCAACATGCGTACCTGCTTATAAGGTCAGCTAGCAGGGCCTGGTGGTCAAATCGTCACAACTTGTCATATGCATCAGAGCTGAGCTACATGGAATATTTTGTAGGAGAGAACATGGATTCAATGATGCCACCGGCGTGGATTAGAATTTGGCGTGCAAGGGCATTGAGCTGCATTGTGTATCTAAAGTGTGGACTCAACAATCTGACTATAGGGTGCATTGAACTTAGTTGCCTGTGTGTTACTATTATATAAAGTTCCGTACAACAATATGTTCTTAGCCTGAAGATTATATTATATAAATAGATAGAGAGAAAATATTTGATCAGGTTCAATCAAAGATTGTATAAATTTAATTAAAGACGGAATTTATGTAACAAAAATCTAGAAATTAATTAATTGAAACAAATTTACAGAAATTAATTAGTATAAATATATAATACTTATAGGTAAATTTATTTCCAGTGACTATAGAGCTGATGGATGCCAGAATCATGGGGCCTGAGAAACCTGGATCGAGGTTACTCTTCAAAGGCCATTCCTACATAGGCAATTTTAATTATTAAATAGCAAATATCTCAAGCGTTTGTCGTTGAAATTAATGGAGAATTCTACGTTGAAAGCACCCTATCACTAGTAGAGCTAGCTTACGACGAGAGGAGTACATGTCTGCACTCATTTTTTAAAAAATTTATCTTTTTATCCTTATTTTGTAGTTTAAAATTTAAGTCATATCCCAATTTTGAAAGAAAATTACAATCTTGGTCTCATAGAACAATAGAAAATTGTTGTCATGCTCCTATGAAAGAATTGAAATATATTGTATTGTCCCTATAAAATAATTTAAATATATTGTGTCTTTATTTTACAAGAAAAGTTAAACTTATATCCACTCAATTATTGAAATATATAGTTATATTCAATAAAATACTATTTTTAATTTTTTGTATGATGTCCCACTAAGAAAAACTTTTGGCTCCGCCACTGCACCCTATAATATAAACCATAGGCACGCTTATGAAATGAGTTTAACAATAGCATTCAGAAAATCCTCGAATAATATCTAGCCCCATACAACATGGTTGGCCGGCCACTTAAATTAAATCTTGCTGCCATGATCAATAGCCTCTATCAAACCCTACTGTCGGGTGCTCTCAACACTGAAGCTCCCAGAAAATTTCTCGAAGATTTTGGTAGAAATCATATATGCACACATACCGTAACCAACTGATTGCAATATGGATTGAGACCTGCGAGAGTTTGCCTACGAAATTCTTGATCTCTCAACCAAAATTATTTGTCCCCTTAAAAAAAAAAATTGTGTTATTGCACCAATTATTAATTAACATTATGAACATCAATAATTATGTGATCTTTTGCATTGTCGATTAATATATATTGTGCTTACTTTTCATTGTTTCCGGAGGCTCAAATTGTAAAGCGTGTTCAACGTCGGAAACAGGCTTGACTAGCCTAGGGTGGACATTTTTGAGAAGTCCTTTGTTATCACCATGTGGAGGAATCTTAATCCCTTCGTCGAAGAGTGTGTCCATGGAAGTGAAATGTGGAAAATCTACAACAAATAGCCATCCCTTCAGCGTCGGTGCCAGTTCATGCAAGGCCGAGGCCCGAGTACAACGTCTTTGCCCCGAAATTTTAGTAACTTTACTTCCGGGAAGTTCTCATCACAAGGAACGTACAAATGAACAAGTGGATACCTTGACTCTGACGAGGGATCTGTATCGTGTGTAACAATTCTAATTAGTAACAAAAAAACTTACCAAGTTATAGCTAGTTTCTATATGAAATACAGAAAATACTACATTTTTATGAAAATTACCTTCCATACTAGGTGGACGACCAGTATGATAACGTCTAAAATAGGGGTGTTCTTTGCCACCAAGAATCGGTCTCTTGAGGTCGAGATCATGATCAGGATTGTCAAGATATCATAATCAGGGATCCTTTCATATCTCTTTCGTTTTCCTCCGCCATACCCTCTCAAGCTGATCATGTCTTCTTATCTCAGCCCCCTCAACCCACTTGGTGTTTCGGAGGGCAAAGATGACTACTCCAAATTAACAAGCAATACCAAGCAGCATGTAGAATTAATATTAAGTGAAGACGAATATACAAATAGTTACATGAAGTAATTAATATGTGATCAATTAAATATATTGGGCTTATATTAACCTTATTGGTGAAAGACTCTCTTCTGACGGCTTTTGTACTTGGAATGAACCCATTGCAACTAAAGGTGAGGGAGCCATAGGGCAAGCCATGAAGGACAATGTCCTTGATGAACATCTAACTGTGGTTCTCATTCTCAACAAGAATTTGCACCAATCTCTCCAAAAACTTTTGGAACTTCAAAATCTACTTCGTAATTCACCTCTCCCAAATCCAACAAGCTGGTTCTGTGTGCGTATGTTTTAACTGTGCTTCTTTCCTTTCCAGTTTCTACATGATCACCACGGAAATAAGCATATATATACAATGTAAATAAAGTAGATTAACGTAAATTTGAATGACAGAAGCACGCTCCTAATAATAATAATAATAATAATAATAATAATAATCAAATGATGAGAGAAGACAATTGATGCCAAGACTATTGGTTTATTCCAACTAACTTGACAATTGGTATGGATGTATATGTACGTACACATAAACATGTAATATTTAGGCAGAAAGGCATTCAGTGGTCAAAGTATACTTTGGGTTTGTTTGATACAGGTTTAAATTAGTGTGATTTTAAACTTATAGTTTGAACTAATAGTTTTGAATGATGGTTTTGAACTGGCATTTATAATACAAAAGTTTAAATTGAAAATAAAACATAACATTAGAGAACTGAAGTTTGAAAAACTATAGTTTATATAAGAAAACTATTATAGTAAAAAATGGTTTTAAACGGTTAGAACTTAAGGAATCAAGTCCTTAAAAATGACAGTTTAGTCTGTTTTAAATTATTCTCACAATTTTGGACGACTTGAATCTTCTAGTTTTTGTAAGGCCCATAGGTTCAAAATCACTTTAAATGCTCTAAACATGCAAACCAAACGACACAATAATACTTATGAAACTAGGCTTTATAACTTACTAGAATCAAGCACAGCACTAACAAGCTCAAGGAGAATAGATCTCCCGATCAGCAAATCGCTCACTTCATCAATTCCTTCCTTTACACCGGCATTTGTGATGAGCCCTCCAACTGTGGATATGACAGTGACAATACATTTAACACCGTTGTCGATAATACCTTGAGTATTATTATTGCTTGAAAGAGCTTTTGTGTTGTTACCATGAGAGGACCTAACCCTAATACTTGTGTTTTGCTTAGAATGGAGTAGCGAGGGACGTCTTAAATTGAGTGAAAGCCTTGCAATGCTCTCACTGCCATTAACGAATGGCTTCCGGAAGGACTTCTCAGGTATGAAGATTTGAGTAGTAGGGTGTGACACCCGTTATTCTCCTAAGGGTATTAAGGTAATTAGATTAATTACCTAGTATATATATAAAAAAAAAATCAGAAAATCTCTCATAATTCGAAACTCTCTCTCTCTACTTTCTCTCTCTAAAAAAATTCTCTCTCTCTCCTCAAAGATCGTTTGAGATTTCGGCATCCGTTTTCGACACCTCCCGCACCAATGGAAAGCTCCCGACGAGCTGAGTCCAATGAGGTGCCGCGCCGCCCAAAACGCCGCCGGAGGAGACCACACGCGCCGCCCAAATTGGCGGCAAAACCCATTTCTTTTCGACGAGATATCTTCACCGTCCGACGTCCGATTGACGTGATTCTTGTTCCTACACGACCACCGTGATGAGAGGAACAAAACCCACCCTTGGTGGCAGCTCAACAACCGCCGGATTGCTCCGCCCGTCTATTGCCGCCGTGCACCGCCGCCCCCATGGTGGAACTCCGCCTTGCCGGAGGAGGTGACTGACACCACCCCTCCCAATGAGTTCAGAGGATCAAGGGGAGTAAAACCCCTCGATCAATTGCACGGAAGGAGCCGGTTTCACCGGAGAACGGCCAACGCCGCCGTCAACCGCCGCGGGAGCCTCCATTTTGGCTCTTCCCAGCCACGTTTCTTCAAATTGGATGAGGGGAAATGCTCATAGGAGGATGGGTAGCAAAAGCCCTCAGCCAATTTCAGGTTTCCATCGTCGGAGAATCAAGATCGGAGCTCATCCATTTCTACCGACGTTGTACTTCACGACCCGCTATGTTAGAGGCAGAATTGGGTGAAATTGACCCCGCCATTGGACTCAAAAGGGTCGATTTAGGGGGGGTAGGCCCGAGCCCAGCGGCCAACGGACCCCGATTGACGCCGGTCAACGACGGTCAAAGTCGGTCAACGGCCAGTCAAAGGCTAAATTGGAATTTTGTGATCCGGACCTCCGATCGAAGATCCGAGACCGCTTCCTGACTCGTTTCGATGCTCTGGATGCAATGGTGACCTCCGTTTGAGCAAATTCCACTCCGATGAAAATCATCCGGTACCGACTGCACGCGAATCGAGGCAATTCAAACAGCAGTATCGGAGTCCAGAATGACGTTTTCAAGAATGTATGATCTCCAGGAAGCATTCCTAGCCATTCATAGTCGCTCGAGGAGCACTACAGAGGATGCTTCGTAGATACAGTGAGATACAACTGGATCTGTTTTGCTTGGAGTTCAAGATCAAGGGAGTATGGAGCTAACGTTAATTGATTCCAGGATTAAGAGACTGTTGATAAGCTTGAAAGGTAGGGATTCTATTACTCATCTTTTGTGAGGTTTTTATAGAATTAAAATTGATTGTTTTGCCGCAATATATTTATATCTATGTTGAACTGATATTATATGAGTATCACATATGAAACTATGACATGGACTCGTCTTGTATTGTACGGCGAGGAACATAATGAATTGACACATGTTATAAATTGAGAAGCATGGTTAGGAAAACTAACTCTATTAATAATGATTTAATATAGAGAAATTGTGAGACATGAAAAGGGCGACGGTTACGTCCTTGGGCATGAATACCCTAAAAGGTAAAATAGGGGGAAGGTGATGACGCTTCCTTGGGTTGAAAGTCCCAGAACACACTGTACAGGAATTGATTTGGTGAGGACTCGGGGCTTGATGTCCCCTCACCGGAACACCCTTGGAATGTTTATAGGGTGATCAAGTGCGCCCATTTGGGTTTCGATGAGTTGAGTGATACTCAATTTAACATGGATACCTAGGAACAATGATGATTGGTAATATTTGTATAAATGTGTAATTATGACACTTGGTAATGATTAACTACGGTATCCATAAGATGTGATCATAATAAACCTCATAATCTGGAATATGATGTGACTTACTGACCATGCAGATTTTAATGTGGTAATGATAAAAACCTAAAGGTGAGTAATGGCTTTCTCTACTGAGCATAGTGTTGCTCATTCCCTTATGTTTATATCTTTTCAGGACTCACTAAGTGTGAGGTGGCTACGAGAAATATAGTTGAGGAAGTGATGTAGCTATATTACATTGGGACTGCTTCAATCGTTGAGAATGTTCTTCATGATAATGTAAGCATCAATTGTTACTTTCTGTGACTGTATTACAATGTGTTGAGGGTTAAAATGATGATGACAACAGTTTATATTATTAAATTTAAGGTGCTACATTAAAACTGTGGTTTATTTGTCGTTTATATTTTTATTTTTGAGTTGAGAGTTTTCATTTAAGTCCCGGGCAAATTTTATTTTTAAGGTTTTACTTTTATTATTTATTTTTATTTTATCTCATTAAAAACTATTAACCCCCATATAGGGGCGTTACAGAATTTTTGGTATCAGAGCCTAGGTTCGGTTAACCTAGGGAGTGTAGCACCACTTTAAAAAAATATATTTTTGAGATGGTTTTGAAGCTGAATTTTCATTGTCATCATCAAAATGAACCTTCACATTGATTTATACAGTCTAGAAGGATGTAACATGGAAAGGCCATAGAATGAAAATATTAATAGTTATATGAGTACAATAATTATATAGAAGGAAAGTATTAATAGTTATGAGGGAATGATAATTATATGGAATGAGTTTATAAGTAGATTGCTTATGAAAGATTCGTATAATATTTGGATCTATAAGCATATTTAATTCGTATAAACGATGAGAAATTCGTATAGATACGAGGATTTAAAAGCCTTTTGTCTCGTGAAAAACAATAAGAAATATAAGGCTTGATTTATTGATTTTAAAGTTTGACATAGATATGCCAAATTTTTCGCAATTGATTCAAACCTAAGTAATGATTATGTGTGGATTCGATGGAGCACATAAGTGTCAATAACTTTTCTTAAAAGTTCTATTTATTTGAGGAATATGATATAAGTTGGGAATCATGGTATTGAATCTTGAGAGAGATAAATGTTAGACTTTTGGTCTGTTGAGACTGTGTAAAGTCTAGAATGCATGAATCTCAAAATTGGAATATTTCGTTACGTACATTGTATTTAAGTGTATCGGTGAATCTTTTGGTTACCTAAGGTTTTGTTATATGAGGAAATTATATATTGTATGAGTAGAATTGTGGGGATTGTAGATGTTCTTAAGTAGTAACATCAAGTGTCTTTGTTCGTTGATATGGTCTACGTTGAAAGACGTAAATCGTATTGATTTCAAGGTTAGTCACATTCTAAACCCTTGGTAGTAATGATGATGAATCCATTGATAGATGTTAAGTATTATGAATAACATATGGGTGTATGCATTGTTCAATAAGGTTTTGATTAAAACAAAATTATTTGAGTTGCTGGATCATTCAGGAAGATCCTTGTTGTCGTTAAATTAGATTTGTTGTTTATAGTTAACTTTATCTATAGTGGACTTTGAATTGGTTTTAAGATTTATACGAATTGGTTTTCAATTTTATGTTTGTTATTTAACTCGTTCTAAATGTGTTAAGGCCCGAAACAACCTGACCATTTTCAACTAAGAACATTTGGGCCTAGTTCAAATCTTAAATCAGTTTGATTCACACTGTCTCTCCCACGTGGTTTCTATACGTGTCATATACAGTGGTTTAATCATTGTTTACAAATACGTTTACTGTGCATAGGAGCTTATTTCTCCGAGTTCACTTTTTCTCTCTTAATTTGTTATTTTCTCTCTAAATCGCAAATCCTCTTCTTTTTCATTAGAAATTCTTCTTTTTCTCTAAAAGAAGAAGGAATTCTAGGATTCTGCAATTTACTATCTTAATTTTTCCTTTCTATTTACTCTTCTTTCATCTCATCATGGACCCAAAGTACCAATACCTGAGAAAGTATTTCCCATCACTCTCCCAAAAGATTCTCAGAAAGAAATACAAGGCTAGAATTACTCGGTTGTGGATTCTTATGCGTTTTGGTATCCCTTGTGATGTGAGAATGTTGATAGAGGGGAAAATCCGTCCGAGTGACTTTAGTCAAGATGTCGGTTTACCAGGAACAGGTACCAGTCGTAGTGCAATGAAAAGAAGAGCTCGTGCCATCGTGGTCACTTGTAACAAATGTGGAAGACAAAATTGTAACGGTAAATGTACTTCACCTGGTTATATGTCTACGAATAGAGAGGATAAAATACGGTTTTGTAGGGATGGACTTTCAAAGGAGAACTTGGATAGCATCCATCCTCCTCTCCACGGTCACCCTAGTGGATATGTTCAAGGAGCTATTTTTAAACTCTGGCCTAAATTTTATACAGAAAGACAATGCCTCAGGAATATGGTATTTCTAGATCCTGTTTGTCAAGCCATAAGAAAACTGGATGGGGAATAAGTCATCGCACTATAAAGGTTATTTAGTCTTTACTTATTTGAAGCAGTTTTAGCTGATGTTCAACAGTTTGTGTTTTTCTTTTACTCAGAATATTTGCTTTTGTGTTTGAAATAATTGTGATTATTAGATTGATACAGTAAGTGTTAATATCTTATTTAATTTATGATTTTCTTAAATATATATATAATAAAATATATTATCTTATCAGACACGTTACATACGATACAGTAATATGTTTGAATTTTGAAAAGCTTATCCAGATATTTCAAGATTGTGTCTCAAATTTCAAAAGTTCTACAGTATTTGTCGTTTATATTAAATTTCTAGACTTGGTGTATATTTGTCAAAAAGTCTACAGTTGTGTCATGAGGGTCTTCTGTCGAATTGTTCTCAATTGTCAAAAGTTATACAATTAGAGTCTAATCTTTTTCAAAAAGTGAATCAGATTTTCTGTAAACTATCAATCACCTTATCTTACTTTCTTATCTGCACAAGATTTTGTTTAAATCTTTGGATTACCTTTTCATTACCTACTCGTCTATCTCTTTAGCCCTTTTTGTATATTTCTCATCTTTAAAATCTCATATAGAACCCGAAGTCTAAGTGGAGCAGACATTAAGCAACCACTTCTATAAACCAAATATGTTTACCTCCCAGTCCACGAAGAAAATAAAGAATGTTTGTGTCTTTTGTGGTTCCAGCCTTGGAAAAGATAAAGCTTATTTAGAAGCTGCAAATCACTTAGGGCAAGTCCTAGCACACAAGAAGATTAACATAATCTATGGGGGTGGTAGTATAAAAATGATGGTAAATATGGCACTAGCAGCTAGGTCTAGCGACGCTACTGATGTAAGAATTTGGCCTCATATTCCAGTTGAAGGAAACCTTTGTAAGGAAGCCATAGGTAAGGGAGAAGGAGTCAGGAGTATCCCTAAAAATTTTAAAGACATAATCTATAATTCTGATGCTTTTATAGCATTACCTGGTGGTCTAGGTACTCTTGAGGAAATATTTATAGTTGCTTGTGGGCAATTGTTGGGCTTTTATTCCAAACCTTTGGGACTGCTGAACGTAAAGGGTTTTTATGACGGTCTTTTGAAATTTCTAGATTACGCTGTGGAAGAAAACATCACTACAGAATCGGAGAGACAAATCTTTGTCACTGCTTCAACAGCTGAGGAATTGATAGATAAAATGCAAATCATACATCCAGAATCCGACACTGCAACATCCAAGCTTGAATGGGAAAGGGAAAGCCGGGAGCGGCCAATTGATTTGAATCTCCATCTGTAATCTTTTTGTTTTATCTTTGGCATGTAGGCATGTGTGTCCGTATTTCGTGTGTTACGAATAATCGTTTGCCTTGTATTCTGTGTTTCTTGTGGTACGTTGTTGTTCAATCTTTTAGATTCATTGAGCCTAATGCCGGGATGGCTGGATACGGAGTACTTGATGCTCTCGAAACGCATCCTTCTTAAGGTCCGATCTTTTGTTTATCGATGTTTTTGTATCCTATAAGCATGCATGATATGGATAGCTGGTATACGGAGTGCCTTGTACTCTCGAAACGTATTCGTATCATGTTTGTAATATGTAATATTATGTGGAAGTACCAGAGTCAGTTATGGGGATATTCCATATGAAATATGAGTATATTATTTGGATTGAATGTTTGTGTCATGAGGATAGCTGTTTAATGAAAAATATGTCGGGTATGTTTGCAACTCTGAGATTCCATTTAATATCTCTATGAATAAGTTTAATGTATGGTTTTGAATAGAAGTGTTTGTGATATATGTTTTATGATTATGTTTTAGTTTATTAGTTGAGGTATGAAATCAAATATATTTGACTTTTCCTTACTCAAAAAGGAAAAGGAACCTAAAGATGAAGTATATAAAATTTCTCTGGCAATCTCCTTAAATGTGATTGTAAATCACAGTCCATGCACAATAAAGGACTGGAATCATGGTATGGTCAATATGTATGCCTGATCAGATTCTTAGACTATTATACGGTGTTATAAGTTGAAACTTGTCAGAAATACTCTCATTGAGGGATTTAGGAGTAAGATTTATTATGCAAGTAAATAAGTGGAGATACGATAACTTAAATTTGGAGGACAAACAACATTAACGGTTTAGACTCAGAATTGGAATCATAATTTTTACTAGTATTACTAGAATTGAAATTTCGAGGACGAAATTTCTTTAAGGGGGGTAGAGCTGTGACACCCGTTATTCTCCTAAGGGTATTAAGGTAATTAGATTAATTACCTAGTATATATATAAAAAAAAAATCAGAAAATCTCTCATAATTCGAAACTCTCTCTCTCTCTAAAAAAATTCTCTCTCTCTCCTCAAAGATCGTTTGAGATTTCGGCATCCGTTTTCGACACCTCCCGCACCAATGGAAAGCTCCCGACGAGCTGAGTCCAATGAGGTGCCGCGCCGCCCAAAACGCCGCCGGAGGAGACCACACGCGCTGCCCAAATTGGCGGCAAAACCCATTTCTTTCCGACGAGATATCTTCACCGTCCGACGTCCGATCGACGTGATTCTTGTTCCTACACGACCACCGTGATGAGAGGAACAAAACCCACCCTTGGTGGCAGCTCAACAACCGCCGGATTGCTCCGCCCGTCTATTGCCGCCATGCACCGCCGCCCCCATGGTGGAACTCCGCCTTGCCGGAGGAGGTGACTGACACCACCCCTCCCAATGAGTTCAGAGGATCAAGGGGAGTAAAACCCCTCGATCAATTGCACGGAAGGAGCCGGTTTCACCGGAGAACGGCCAACGCCGCCGTCAACCGCCGCGGGAGCCTCCGTTTTGGCTCTTCCCAGCCACGTTTCTTCAAATTGGATGAGGGGAAATGCTCATAGGAGGATGGGTAGCAAAAGCCCTCAGCCAATTTCAGGTTTCCATCGTCGGAGAATCAAGATCGGAGCTCATCCATTTCTACCGATGTTGTACTTCACGACCCGCTATGTTAGAGGCAGAATTGGGTGAAATTGACCCCTCCATTGGACTCAAAAGGGTCGATTTAGGGGGGGTAGGCCCGAGCCCAGCGGCCAACGGACCCCGATTGACGCCGGTCAACGACGGTCAAAGTCGGTCAACGCCGGTCAACGGCCAGTCAAAGGCTAAATTGGAATTTTGTGATCCGGACCTCCGATCGAAGATCCGAGACCGCTTCCTGACTCGTTTCGATGCTCTGGATGCAATGGTGACCTCCGTTTGAGCAAATTCCACTCCGATGAAAATCATCCGGTACCGACTGCACGCGAATCGAGGCAATTCAAACAGCAGTATCGGAGTCCAGAATGACGTTTTCAAGAATGTATGATCTCCAGGAAGCATTCCTAGCCATTCATAGTCGCTCGAGGAGCACTACAGAGGATGCTTCGTAGATACAGTGAGATACAACTGGATCTGTTTTGCTTGGAGTTCAAGATCAAGGGAGTATGGAGCTAACGTTAATTGATTCCAGGATTAAGAGACTGTTGATAAGCTTGAAAGGTAGGGATTCTATTACTCATCTTTTGTGAGGTTTTTATAGAATTAAAATTGATTGTTTTGCCGCAATATATTTATATCTATGTTGAACTGATATTATATGAGTATCACATATGAAACTATGACATGGACTCGTCTTGTATTGTACGGCGAGGAACATAATGAATTGACACATGTTATAAATTGAGAAGCATGGTTAGGAAAACTAACTCTATTAATAATGATTTAATATAGAGAAATTGTGAGACATGAAAAGGGCGACGGTTACGTCCTTGGGCATGAATACCCTAAAAGGTAAAATAGGGGGAAGGTGATGACGCTTCCTTGGGTTGAAAGTCCCAGAACACACTGTACAGGAATTGATTTGGTGAGGACTCGGGGCTTGATGTCCCCTCACCGGAACACCCTTGGAATGTTTATAGGGTGATCAAGTGCGCCCATTTGGGTTTCGATGAGTTGAGTGATACTCAATTTAACATGGATACCTAGGAACAATGATGATTGGTAATATTTGTATAAATGTGTAATTATGACACTTGGTAATGATTAACTACGGTATCCATAAGATGTGATCATAATAAACCTCATAATCTGGAATATGATGTGACTTACTGACCATGCAGATTTTAATGTGGTAATGATAAAAACCTAAAGGTGAGTAATGGCTTTCTCTACTGAGCATAGTGTTGCTCATTCCCTTATGTTTATATCTTTTCAGGACTCACTAAGTGTGAGGTGGCTACGAGAAATATAGTTGAGGAAGTGATGTAGCTATATTACATTGGGACTGCTTCAATCGTTGAGAATGTTCTTCATGATAATGTAAGCATCAATTGTTACTTTCTGTGACTGTATTACAATGTGTTGAGGGTTAAAATGATGATGACAACAGTTTATATTATTAAATTTAAGGTGCTACATTAAAACTGTGGTTTATTTGTCGTTTATATTTTTATTTTTGAGTTGAGAGTTTTCATTTAAGTCCCGGGCAAATTTTATTTTTAAGGTTTTACTTTTATTATTTATTTTTATTTTATCTCATTAAAAACTATTAACCCCCATATAGGGGCGTTACATAGGGGGTGATTGGTGAACTTGTGGAATCATCAACATTTTTGAAATCTTTCTTTCTTTATTGTTGTTTTTTGCTTCTTGCAAGTTTTCTAAGGGTTGAGCACTCTTTATGCAGGAGGGAAGGGTAGATATATAGTGAAGACATGGACCATCATTGTGATGTTCTCGTCTTTTTAGCTTTCGTTGGGCCAATCGATTAATTCGAACCAATAACAATGTAAAATTTCACAAGTTATAGTATAAAGCAAAAAGTTGTTATAATATAAATCTCTTCTTTTAACTAATTTTTTCGGTTCATACCTGTTTGTCAAATACCTGTTTGTCAAGCATCCAATTAATTGGTTTTTAGACATGAAGTTAACAAAACTGCAAATAGATTGAGAGAAATTATCTCCTGCAAGTGATGTATGCATATATAGGATCGAGAACCTTAATTCGCAATTGCTACCTTTTTGAAATAAAAATGTTACATTTTTTTTTTTTAAACTTAAGTGGTAGATCCAAACTCTTTATTTTTAGTTAAGATTGGGTGTTGTTTTATTTCTAGGTTAACAACAACCACGTATAAACGTTATATTTCTAGAATTGGATTAAACGTATAGCAAGTGATATCAAATGAAACAATTATTATACGTCTTTAGAGCTGTCTTTCTTTTCCCACCAAAACAAGAGGCAAAAGGATAACTACTTGCATATGCTCTGCAAAAATAATGTTGGGCAAATTTTCATATGCTATTGCATTATGCTGTGTGCAAAAATAATAGTGGGCAATTTTTAAAAAGCAGGCCCGATCCCTGAGGCAAATTAAAATGGAATTCTATAATGCTAATCCTTTATATATACTTCTGTGTGCGTCGGTCTACATTTGTCCAATAGTTGACTTTTGAAAATCAATGTTGAAACTGAACGACTAATTAATTGCTAAGAAAAAACGTTAATGGATGACAGTCCCAAATCACATAATGTTTAGGGATTAAAAATTCAGACGTAAAAAACATTTTTTTAAAATAAAACAAATACATGCATAGTCGTATGAGACCACCTATTGTGGAAGAATCTGACCTCATCTACTGACCAGATCTATTAGTAAAGACGGATGAAATACAAGGACTAAATTTAAGTATTGAGACCCAAAGATGAAAAGCTCACTTGACACATACAATAAAGCATTACGAAGGCTCGTTTTGAATATCCACTACAATCGATGGAAAAGACCAACTTATTGAAGCCCAACCTTCCTCACCGAGAGAACATACGACATGGTTTAGATTGAGATATAGCCAAACACCTACACACCTTTTACCGATAACAATAGGATAGACAAACAAATAAAAATTGACAGTAAAGAGACTATCTCTGTTATTATAACTACAAACCAACAAAAAAATAACCTACTTCTCAACGGCGAAAACATTGCTAATTTTATTTGATAAACACAAAGCATAAAACAAATAAGTAAGATCCAACCGTCAACGATGAAGCCATCAATGATAAGCCAACCACCGTTGAATGAGGACAAGGACTCCCTGAACATGCTAGAAAACTAAATGAGAGCGTGACCAAATTTCTACTGCCCACCTCCACCAACCCAAGAAAACAACACCACTATGGCTTCATTTTCTGTTGAGGCCAAAGGAATACTAGTGCAAACTCAATTAAAACCTCTAGCCTATAGAGTAAGAAGGCTTCTCTCCACCATATCTGCCTGTTGCACCACCAGGCCACCAACAACAGCTACTGGAGAAAGCCAGCCCATCCACAATGAAGCCCCCTTTATCAACCCACGAACATCCCCCTAAATCCTAAGTGAATTGCCCTACCACTAGAGAAAACGATGCCACGATTTTAAACCACACCCTCAAAGGGCTATGAGTCTAGAGAATTGTTCAAAGATGGCTTTGGACTCTAACCTCATAACCATCCCAAGAGAGGCTGCACGCTGATACAAAGGAAAGAAAAAGGAAACCCTAACATAATCTAAAGTTGATTAACACTTATTTTAAACTATAATAAAACATTAAACTCATAAAAATAGACCAACAATAAGTAAAACACCCCACCTAAAAAAGTTGACAACAACGTATAACATATTTACTAATTTGTCAACATTTATTATTCTAAATATATATCTTAATTATCTTTCACCGTTTTAGTTTTGAAAACAAAATTATTGAATCAACAAGAAAACGTTCAATGATCAAGTAATATAACTACTTTTAAATCTTTTAATTTACAATACAAATAATCCAACGTTCTTAACTTCCTTAATAATTATTGTTATTATTATTATTTTTTTACATTTCTATTGTAAAGGAAAAACCAAAGAAAAATAGAAAACAAAAACTATGAAACATTTTAAAAAACTTTTGCATACAATATTATATCAATGTGTGTAAGTATAGACTAATTTTATATTGTAAATATTTCCAACTTTTATATAACACAGATGTTTGCGCGGGTTTTTTGCTAGTTTATACGGAAGAGAAGGGAGATCTTCCATGAAGATCGCAATCCAACGGTTGTGCGGCAAAGTAATCCGAGCTCCCATCTCAGCGGGCGAAAACTACGATTTGGCGGGAAGCACACTTTGATATGTTGCAGTGCAGAATACTACTTGATAGTATAGTCCAGCTCGGAGGATAAAATCCAGACCGTCCCATTTTCAATCATCCCCCTTCGTCGTTGATCGTGGACAAATTCCGGTGATTGATTGAATCCCAAGGTCCCAAGCAATGAAAGTTGTTTCGCAGGGGCCCACACACACACAGAGAGAGGATCATCCAAAACGACACCGCATCACCGTGGCGCCGTTTCGCCCCAGCTCCTGATTCTGGAGACTAGACCCTAGTTTCTTCTTCTTCTTCTTCTTCTTCTTGTTTTCTGGTTTTGATCGTTTGAAGGTGAAATTTGCAATGGAAACCGGGAGTAGCAGTGAAAGCCCTACGGTGACGAAGAAATCCAAAGCGAAGCTTCCCAGAAGCCCAAGGAAAGCTCCAGCTTTCTCAAGCAGAGTCAGTTTCACTTTCATTCACGCTCTTAATTCTTTCGCCGAGTCCATATCCGAGCTTCCTGTGGTCGAAATCACAATGTAAGTTTATTTTTTTTGGGTCATGGCAATTCAGGAGTATTGCTTGGTGGTACTTATGTCAATTTATAAGATAAAGGTGAAATTGAAGTATGATTTCTGGTTGATTATTCTAAACCTCTAGCTATGTAATATGAGCATTCTGATGCTGTGTAGTGTTGTTTATTGATATGCCTTGCGTATTGCAGCGAAGAGATTGGGAAAAGCAAGTTTAATTCCATGATTGGTCTTGTTGATCGAGAACGTGTTGATGAGGCACTCTATGATGATTATGAAACGGAAAAGGCTCGTGAGGTGTGCATACTTTTTTTTTCCCGCCTTCTATTTGTTATTGTTAAGCATGGGCATGTCAGGATTTTCTAAGTTTGTGGTAGGTTGCTAGAGTTGTACGTGTGATATATATCTTCTGTTGCAAATAGTTGGATTCTTGGTGTTCTAGTTTTCATGCTAATCTATTTATTGCCCATTTCATCTTTGAGTGTGTTTTGTAGATAGTATACAGAAACTTTGACCTAATGAGTATATCTAAGTTTTTCTGTATCTGAGAATACCAAGAAACGTTCTCTAAATTATGAGTTGCTGTTGGTTTTTATAGTTATAAGTGTTATTTTCTGGAAAAATGAGTATCTTCTTCATTTTTGCATTACAGAAACGGCTAGCAAAGGAAGCCCGGGCTCAATAAATACAAGCAAAGAATATTTCCCTTGGAAAAAAAGTCAAAGAGCCCCAATCTACAAGGGTAATAAAGGGTCACGTTGAAGCTTCATTTTACAGGGTCACGTGCAAGGTTGAGTAACATTTTATTTGGAAATCTTCTTCTAGCATACTGCATGCCATTACTTTTTTATGTTTATTTGCCTCAATCCACTGCATGGTTCTTTCCATTACTTAAAATGGGTTTTAAATGCAGGATAATGGAAGAGGAATGCCTCATGATGACATCCCAAATATGTTTGGACGAGGTTCAAACTTCAGAGTTACTCTGTAAACCAAATTTCCATAATTTTCCACATAATTTGGTCATGCACAGACATTTTTGTATTTGTTGAATATACAATTCTTTCTTGTACATCCACGAGCTTTTGTAAATGAATGAATTCATGCAGTTCTCTCTGGGACAAAATATGGCTTGAAGCAGACACGTGGGAAGTTTGGTCTTGGTGCAAAGATGGTAATAATGGAATATCATATTCCTATGCTTTCATAGCTTTAGTTTATTGTTGATAACTTAACGTCCTACTCCCGCTTATGCAGGCATTGATTTGGTCTAAGATGAGTACAGGGCTTCCTATAGAGATCTCGTCATCAATGAAGGGTCAGAATTACCTTTCATTCTGCAGGCTGGATATAGATATTCATCGGTATGTCTAATATAACGACCAATGGTATTAGTTCTTTGACAGTTTGTGGATACAAGCTGAATGTTTTCCTGTACACTTTCTACATGTATGTGCTGTGCATGCCTTGTGTGTCTCTGAAGTTCATCTAGGGAATCATGAAACCAATAGTTCAAAGAAGTAGAATTGGAGCTCTAGAGTTTAGACTCTTGTTCCTTGTCATAATGGTGCTCTTTCGAGCTTTCTGGAATATTCCTCATGTTCATGCTCATGAAAAGCGGGATAATAAGGAACGATGGCATGGAGCTGAAATACAAGTTGTAATCGAGGGAAACTGGACAACTTACCGTGTATGCGCCTTGTAACTGGCACTTTTCTGTTTGGTGGTGGCCGATGCATTTTGAGTGGTTTGATTCCCTGTGGTTTTTCAATAAACATAAACTTAACCAAAATAGTTCTCTAAACGAAAAAAACTTTTTTCTTGGCATGTGCAGCCCAAGATATTGCATTACATGTGACAGATGGCTGTTATCACCCCTTATGCGCAGTTCCTGTTCAAATTTGTATCTGATGCAGCTGAGTACGCTTTCTATCTTTCTATCCCTCTCTCCGAAACTCAGAGAAACACATATAATATACTATTTGCGTTTCCTTTTCAGGCAGTAAAAATGTAACTATAAGGTTTGCATGAAGAACTGATGTAATGCCACCAGTTCCTCTTGAGACAAAGCACCATCCATCATGAGTTGACTTACTGCTGATCAAACGCCTCATAGCAGAAACATCAAAACAGAACCTTTTGCAGTTTCTTCAGCATGAATTTGTTAATATAGGAAAATCTTATGCTGAACAGTTAATAGGTACGACGTTGGAGGAATGTTATGTTCCTGTTCGTATAGTTAAACTGTACTAATTAGTGTGTTTTTCTTGAAGGTCATGCTGGAATGCATAGATGTGGTCGACAGCAAAATTTTATTGTGTAAGACCAAAACTTGTATGATTTTAGTTTGCTTATAGTACAGCCAGTTGGACAAGATATTATACACTAAAAAGTCTGCATTTATTTCACATTAAAGTTGAGGAACCTGGCACATGCATTAGGCTAAAGGTAGTTTGCCTATTCTGTATCCAGCTACTTATTAACTCTAAAACAATTTTGGTTCCTGACGTGGAAATGCTTTCTTGGTTTCAAGGGGAAATGGGTCCCGACTTCAGCCCAAAAATGGCAGTAAAGTCTCTAACTTCTCAGCAAATTGTTCGGATCCATCAGTTATTTTGTCAAGCAAAGTTTGATGACCCTAGTGGTAATGTAAGCTTCCCTTGCTCTTTATTTGATGCCATCGTATATTTATCTTAATTTGTGTAATAGTATTCACAACAATCTCTTCCCATAGGTTATCTCATGTGAATCAGCTCAATACTAAAAAACTGTTTTTAGTGTCTGAGTCCTGCAGGGGAATATAAGCGTCGTCTTTGGATTATAAAAGAGCTGCATCCAGACATGGTTGCAACTTATTCAGGCAGGTTGTGTTCTTAATCTTGTTTCCATTTCTCCTTTTCATGGCCTTTGGGCCTTGGGTGCTTGGGTGGGGCATTAACTTGGAAACGTTTGTGACAATTCAACCTTGCTTCAAGAAACCCACCCTTCCTCTTTTTTCACAAATACGAAAGTTCCATGTATAGTTCTGATATCCGAAAAGATTACCATATATAGGACAAAATTTCAACTGGATGTGTTGTTCCTGACCGAACGTGTTTTTTTAATATATAACATTAATAATAATAATACAGTGCACAAGTTTTTGAAGGCCACCCATTCATCGTGGAAGCAGGTGTCAGTGTGGGTGGAAAAGATGTGAAGCAGGTAGGA
Organism: Artocarpus heterophyllus; assembly: GCA_025403435.1. Lineage (NCBI taxonomy): Eukaryota > Viridiplantae > Streptophyta > Magnoliopsida > Rosales > Moraceae > Artocarpus > Artocarpus heterophyllus. The sequence continues at coordinate 1,558,007 of CM046337.1, forward strand.
CTTTCTCTACTGATACTTGAAGTCGATGCAGTGTTTGGGTTCTAATTTATTAAATTAAGTAGTTTCATCGTCCAAGGTAACTTTGGCTACATTGGAGAAAACTCAGGAGTGTCATGTATTAGACTTGCACTGTCCACTGGCTTGGTTCTGTAATTATAATAAATTTGCATCCCATGTTGCTTGCCTGCTAGTTAAGTGTTACAAGAAGCTTATTGAACATAACTATTTCTCTGCAATTCAAATACAGACCCCAATGATTTATGACACCCATCATTTTGTATTCTAGGGTCTGAATATATTCAGATTTGCAAATCGGATACCACTTCTTTTTGAGCAGGGCGCTGATCTTGTCACCTGGACTGTCCTTAAGAGAATCAAGTATGAAATGCAATAATCTCCATGGAATTTTTTTTTAAGGGAAATGTTGTTGATGAGAACTAAATGGCCGTGATATCTTTTGAAACATTAATCTTGCAGTTGGAGTAGCTACAAGATAAACCAGACACAAGACAAAATTGGTGTTTTTGTGAGCATTGTAAGCACAAAAATCCCCTTTAAAGGTACTGGCAAGGAGTACATTGGAGATGATATAACCAAAATAGCTTCAGCTGTCAAGGTAGGAATTCAGACCTAAACTGGGTTCTCTATTCTAGTACTATATGATCAGAAAACTAACAATTTGTATGTCTGCAGTCTGCCATTCAGCAGTGTTGCGTCCAGCTAAAAAGCAAGATAGTGAAGAAAATGCAGGCTTGTGAGCAGCAGGAGAGGAAACGAAATCTGAGCAAGTAAACTTGATCACCTCAGCTGCTCCAACTTCTCGAGTCTGTTGAATGATGTCTAATTTTTGTTGTTCACATGAAACTGAAATAATCTAAATATCAACTGCAGGTACATCCCAGATGTTACAGGTGCTGTATATGATGTTTTGAAGGGAATGGCACAATTACATGCATCAAAAAAGAAACGTTTTGAGGCTGAAGATGCAGAATTACTCGGGAAAGTTTCAGCTCGTCTGGTTACAAAAGAAACACTTATGGAAAAGCTTGCCCAACATGTTGAACAGGTGAGCTCAGTTCTATGGAGCTTAAATTACTTGCAATAAGCGTAAATACAAGTCAGAATTCTTCCCCTTTCCATGCTTTTTTACCTGCAGAAAATTAGAACGCAAAATATCTATCAGTAGTGCGCTTTCCTACACCATTAGATTTACGTTGTATTTAATTTTGACGCAACTCTGGTATGCTCTAATATTTTGTTGCGACAAGATCTAATATTCAAAAATATATACATAACTTGTTGCAAAATGTACCCTCTTGTTATTATTTACTTTGCCTTTGGCAGCCACAGATCAAACCACTACTTCAACTCTGCATTCTACTTTATAGAGTAGACAGGTACTAAAATATCACTTAAAACTGAGAACAATACAAGTCTTCAAATTTGCTTTGCAATTTCTATGATGGAGATGATTTTTTTTTTTTTTCATTGTAATTTAAAACAAAAAAAAAATAGACAATAAATGATAGGCAATAATAGTTTCTGTTGCCAATCCGTCATCTTTCAGTTCACCCCGAAGTTTCTTTATTTATATTAACTAAAAAAAAAACAGAAGGGGAGAAAAAGAGAATTTCGTAATTAATATGGGAAATACAAAAATTTAATCAAATTTGATTAAGAATTTAGTTTAAAATGTCATTTTCGCCTCCAAAAAAAAAAATTTCCGCTATCAGATGCACAATTATAACACATGATAAAATGAATTAGGAAAATGATATCGATTGTATAAAGTTAAAAAAATATATATTTTTGTCTGCGTGGTCTCTTTAATAACAAGCATTAACTATTCCCTTATTCACGATAATAATAATAATAACAACAACAACAACAACAAAAACAACAACTTTAAATTTTCTTTTATTCACAAAAAAAAGCATTAATTTTGAAAAGCCCATCATTTTTAGGAATTAAAAATCTAGACCCGGACAGAATTACAATAAAAGGCCACAGACAGCATCCTACGCAGCTTCGCTGTGCGTCCAGCAAAAGCACTTGCTTGCAGGTCGAATCTCCGCGGTTGCAGGAACTGAAGAGTCCTGAAAGCTGAAGAGATGGCAAAAGCACCCCAGATCGCCATTGTTGGAGCTGGTATCTTTGTCAAAACCCAGTACATTCCCAGGCTCTCCGAGATCTCCGACCTCGTTTCCCTCAAAGCCCTTTGGAGCCGTTCGGAGGTACTCCGTAATCACTTCTTCATTACTTTTTTCTTCTTTGATTGAATGGTCGAAACCAGAGCTGATGAACTTGACCATTTTCTGGGTTTTATGCGTTTTTCTGTTGGGCGTTAAGGAATCTGCGAGTGGAGCTGTTGAAATTGCTCGCAAGTTTTTCCCAGGAGTAGAATGCAAGTGGGGTGATAAGGGTTTTGATGAGATTCTTCAAGACAATTCTATTCTTGGCGTTGCTGTGGTTCTAGCTGGCCAAGCTCAGGTATTTATATTCTTTTATACATGATAAGCCATTGGAATGTTTCAAATTGTTGCTTCACATAATTTGAGTCACCAAAACTTCGTTAATCTAAGACAAGTTCTTATATGTGTAGTCATGTCCATCAATAGCGTAAGTTGATTTTGTCCTATCTTTAGGGTGGTAAAGAAGCAAAAAGTTCAACTTTTTCCTTCTTTTCTGGTTTCTGATTGTGGTCGAATATGGATATAGCATTTTATTTTTTATAATGTAGAGAAAATTTTGAAGCAAGGGTGATGCAGAGGAATAGTGGAAAAGAGTTTGGAATTTGGTTCAGATTTACCTAGCCTTGCTTAAATAGTATCTTATTTATTTGTTTTATTTTTTATGGTGTAGAGTACGCCTGAGGGTGATTTTCCATGAGAATTGTAACTGAAAATTTGGTTCATGTCGCATCTTCTTATGTATGAATGTGGAAGATTCTGAGCAAGAAATGTATTAGGAGTAAAGAAGGGTAATCTATTGACGTCTAGATTAAAGTCCTTTGGCAAGATAGTATGAGCACACCGGTTAGAAGGAATCTGACTTCAGTTTTCAGTTTGTTCACAAAAGCTACCTCTTAAACAATCTTTTTCCCTCTGAAAAATTCTTAACATGTTATCTTTGTTGGGAGATGTTGTCTCTAACATATAAACCAATTCGTGTAGGTTGATTTCTCATTAAGGCTGCTCAAGGCAGGGAAGCACGTCCTTCAAGGTAATTTCATTTCTACAGAACAAACAAATTCATGTCAGAATATTTCTCCAAGGGCAATGTTCTAAAACTTCCCTTTTCCATTTCATCGCATGGGTAACTTGGCGAATTTGAAGAGAAACCGGCAGCAGCTTGTAAGTAGAATTAAGTTTCAACGGAAGCAGTATAAAATATTTTTAACCGATGGTTACCATACTTTGTTCCTAGGTTACTAACTAATTTGGAAATGCAGCTGTAAAAGAATTGGAAGCTGCTCTGGCAGGATATAATTCCATTTGTGCCAATATCCCAAGTAAACCCATATGGGCTGTAGCAGAAAACTATCGGTTTGAACCTGCTTTTGTTGAGGTACTTGTATCTGGATTATAGCTATCTTCCCATTTTTTGGGCAGGTTAACCACTCATCATTGCTGTTTCACAGTGCAAAAGGCTAGTAGCTGAAGTTGGAGATATGATGAACGTCCAAGTTATTATTGAAGGATCAATGAACAGTTCAAACCCTTACTTCTCAAGCTCTTGGAGGCGCAATTTTGCAGTACGTTCTTACCCTATAACTTGTAAAAATGATTTTTTCCCTCCCATCATGAAAAATTCCCATCAGAAATACTTTCTTTGATCTAGGATGCCTAATTCTCAATTTAATTATCGTGAGAATCATTTTCTAAAGGTACTTATAGAGAACATTTAGCGACAGAATAATTTGAAGACGTGAGGTCTATTGTATGAACTTTACGTGGCACTTTTTATGATGACTATGACTTCATTTTTTCTTACAAAATGTTAACTTTGTTATTGCATGACCAGTTTTCATCCCATTTATTACTATTGTTTTTGTTCTTTAAGCTAACAACCCTAGTATCCTTTGTGTCAGGGCGGCTTCATTCTAGATATGGGGGTGCATTTTGTAGCAGGATTGAGGATGGTAATGTGGCCTTTAAGTCTTTAATGTTCACGAACTACAATCTTGGATACTTCCAATACCAGTAGTCCCCGTGGTTTTTTACAAATAATGCAAAAAAAATTGGGCTATGACGTTTGTTAAAGGTTTTTAACATGTCTGTTGTTCACCAAAAGTTTTGTATTTTCAGCTATTGGCCTATATTTGCAAGTTGAGTGTGAGGCCTTAAAATTAGTTGGACGGATTTTCTTCCTTTTCTCTTTTGTCAAAATTTGTGTCATTGGATGAAGATTGTTTTCCTGTTTATTGAAACAGCTTGTTGGATGTGAGGTAGTCTCAGTGTCAGCTGTTACATCTTATGTGGACAAGACTTTACCTCCACCGGATAACATATCCTCTCTTTTGTAAGTTGCCTTGAGTAGAGTTCTATGTTCACTTTTTTTTTTCTTCTTTCTCACTCTTGACACAATCAAAGTTCTGAAGTTGGTTATTTTTTATTTCTTTGGTTTAGTCAATTGGAGAATGGATGTTCTGGAGTTTTTGTGATGATTGTGTCCTCCAGCTCTCCCAAGGTTTGTGGTAAACCCAAACTTCAGCATTTTGTATATGCATAAGAAATTTCTTTCTTAGTATTTCTGTTTTTCCTTTTAGATACTCTGGAGAGTTGTTGGCTTGAAGGGTACACTACAAATTGAGCGTGGAAAGCATGATGGTCAACATGGGTACCTGGTAACTTAAAAATCATCAATTAGTCTAATAAATTCTTGGACATTAAATTTTTTTGTGGTGCAAAACTTGTATATTTGTTCAGGACTAGAAATTGTCTTTCAGGCTACCAGTTAAAGGTCTCGTATTTGATATCTTGGATACTGTTTCAGGTTTCATTTTATGGTGTTGATGGACAGAGCAAAAGCACATTCCATAGATTCAGTGGAGTAACTGATGAATTCAAGAGTTTTATACATGACATATCGCAAGCCAGCGTGAAGGTACTCAGTTACCTTGAAAGACTTGGTTTACCAGAACGTTTTCTGGTTGATAAGTTTGTTTTATGATATTGCCCATGACTATGTATCCTGAGGATCCCTTAGCGTGTGATACCTTGTTGTGGTCTAACCAAGTATATTCTCTCTTCTCACCATCACTCTCTCTCTATAAATTCTACCTATTTGGCACTATCCTCTGACCCTCTTCACTGCTTTATTGCTGAAGGGGAGTGACCATGTAGCCGAGCCTCGTATGTCTTTCGTGGAAGGTGCTAGAGATGTTGCTGTTCTTGAGGCAATGCTTCAATCTGGAACAAAGCAAGGGGCACCAGTTCAAGTAAAGAAGTTTTGAACTTGATGATACGCTTCCATCTGTGGCCAACATAATTGATTTGTGGCAAGCTGACGTTTCAGTTAAATTGCATTTTGATTTCAATTCTTTGTATCCAAATGTGAAACCAAATAAAAAAAAGTTAGAATTTAATGCATTAATACCCTAAAAAAAGGTTATTTGGTCTGTGGAGGATGTATTGAGCCTATTGTCTGAGCCTTCCGAAATCAGTTAAACAAGAAAAAATAAAGTTTTTTTTTTTTTTTTTGAAGGGGAGCAAAGTTTTTCTTGAAGCAAGTATTTATCTTTCTTTTATGCTTTTATTAGTTTGCAAGCCAATTCATGCTTTTTGATTCCATCATTCTGATACTGTCGAATTTGAAAGCTATAGAACATGTGCATTCAGGTTCTTTGTTTGGAAAGAATATAAGACGGATCTTTTAAAGGCATTCAGAATTTCAGTTCCATTCTTCAGCATGTAAAACCTTGTTGAGAAAACACCATCACAAGACACAGTTGGGGCCACTCTATTGAAGGATTCTTAACATTTAGGCATTAACTTGTCTGAATGTCGTCTCATTGAGATTTGAAGGTAGTGGAGCCGTATCTTACACACTCTTCTGCAACTTGCAATATAATCCAACTGTTTAACCCAAAAGTTAATAGAATAGGCTAAACTTGGACCGGATAAAAGTTCACCAAAAATGCTATTTATTGTCATTGAAGGAACTATGATACAATCACAACATACGCGTCGCTATATTAAAACTCATAGATAACAGTTCGATTCTACTACCACCAGTATAATGATGAGAGGAATAACGGTGCTCAAAATTTATGGCAAGAAGATGGTAATGGAGAATTGAAGGCTCTGCATGGGACACAGACAGAGTCATCCTGTGGTTATCTTATAGTTCATTTGAAAGAGCGGTTTTAATCATCATTACAATTATAAACGGTGTAAAATTTTCATATAATATATAGCTATAATAAAAAGTTATAATATAAAATTATTGACTCTAATTCTTCCAAACAACTTATTTATTACGCGGAAAGCATAGGCTTTTCTGTGAAAGAAGTCCACCCCTTGTTGAGGAAATTACTTTTCAGGCTATTTTAAAATATATGGCTTGATCCAAAGATCATTTTTACTACACTGGAGTTCTTTAAAGAAATTTGTACCTCTGAATCCAGAATTTCCGGCAGGTCAAGTGATATGAGCAAGATTCACAGGGCCTGCATAATTTATGTGTATGGCCTACGTGTCTAGTAGATTTCCTTCATGCCAGCTTTTTCTTTTTTTTTTTTTGATTGATATGCCAGCTATTTTGATGTACTTGACTTGGACACCGAAATGGTAAAAGATTTTGTCGATCTTGATCTTTTTACATCTCATAGGATTAAATGCTTCTGCTACCTAACACTGTAAATCACTCGCGGTTGTCGGTACTCACATTTGAATGCCAATCTCTTTCGATTAATTATTTTCTTATATGAGTTTTGAAGACATTAACTGACCACTGAAGGGAAAAACAGAATCACCCTAGAGCATATTTAATAGCTAATTGATCAATCTTAACAAATATTAAGAAAAATCTTTTTTATTTTCGTAGGATTATAACCATATTATTTATAAAATTATAAGTCTTAATTTAATATACAATATATTTTTTAAATTAAATCTTATTATTTCATTAGCAATGTAATTATAACCCTATGGATTAAATAGGATTGCTCAAGAATTAATTCATTCAAAGGTAAATTCATTTTTTTTTTAAAAAAAAAAAGAGAATAATTCAAGGGTAAATTACACCAGTGAGCAATGATTTTTCGTCATTTGTAAGTTGGACTTTGAACTTTTAATTTTAGCGTTTAGGAGTCCTAAATTTGAAAATTTTTAACAGTATAGTCAGTAAGTAAAAGACATTGATTAATAGCAGATAATTAGGGTCTAAAACCCCAAAATTAAAAAATTTAGAGTTCAACTTGTTAACCTACTAAAAGTTTCTAGTGTATTAATGTAAAAAATTAGGTATTTTTCGTCTATTAATTGATGTCAATTAACTATTGGACCAAAAATGCAACAGATTTTTAAATTTAGAGTACCATTTGCCAAAATTAATATATTAAGGTCTAAGTTGTCGAATGCCAATAAACTTAGGATGGGTATCAGTACTATTAACTCTTCATTCAAAATGTGATAAAATGACTTGAAAGGATGCTACTCTCATGCTAAAATGTTGCAAGTTTGAGTAAAAAGGAGCAAAAGGTTAATTTTGCATAATGCCCATCATACCTAACAAGGAGGGTTTTCTCATTATTTTTCTCAACGCCAAGGAAAGCAACAGTGGGCCTCATATTTGCAATTTTTCTTACCAAAAATTTTGAATGACATTAAAGATACGTGAACACAAAACACTCCCCTGTAGTTTTCCAAATTGGCCCCCATCAAAATACCCTTTTCATGCATGGAAAATTTGGATTGTGGGTATGGCCAATAATAAAGTCCTTGCTGACCACAAAAAAAAAAAAAAAAAAGGTTCCGTTTTACAAATTACAACTTTTGGACTGGTCTTGGGGGCAATCATTTTTAACGCTATGAAATGTTACTATTTTTGTAAGATTGGTTTTGTATTCAAACTTGCAAGTTTTAGAGGTGAACAACAGGCGGGTAGGTGATTTTTGGGCGGGTGCAGGGCGGTTTTTTTAAGTGGCGGGTTGACGATTAACCAACCCACAAACCGCCCATGGAGTGGCGGGCGGTTTCGGTTTGGGTGCGGGCGGGTTGGATCTACACTAATGTACAATATAATTTTTTGAGCTCTTTTTTATTAAAAAAAAGTGAAGAAAATTTGTAGAAAATATAAGACGATAATGTATGAAGCATTCTCAACAACAACCAAGTTTGACGCCTAAAGACAATAACCATATTCACAACAAATTAAAAAACATAATCATTCATTGCAACAAGAAACATCAACTATATATGAAGTGATGAACAAAGTCAAGAATTCTTGTTCTTCCATAAAACCTGTTCATTGGGTTCGAAAATAACAGGGTACTACAGATGAAATGATGAACAAAGTCAAATATTCTTTTTCTTTTTAAAGAATGAGGAGTGGGAGAGGTTTAGATTAAGATTTTTTTTTTTTTTTTTAAGAATTAGGCCGGCGGGTTCGGGTTGAACCCGCCCCCTAAAATTTAAAACCGTACCCGCCCGCCAACATATGTAGGCGGGCGGGTGGCGGGCAGGTTGAACCCGCAATGAGCGGGTTGAACCCGCATAGTCTTTTTTTTGGACGGGCGGTCGGCGGTTACGGGGCGGTTTTTGTACACCCCTAGCAAGTTTAAAAGGAAAAGCAAGTGAAGTTGAAATGTGTGAGAACTTGATCGAGAAAATATTAACTAACAAAAATTGTGCACCAGAATAAACAAAGCAACATAATAATTGCATTTGGTGAAGGTTTCATGGATTATGACACTCTTGGCTAAGTCCAAAATTATCATCATCATTGGTTACCCACAATTTTGGTATTTGAAAAACACTCAAGCACCACAATTTTAGAAATCATGGAATATGTAAGGAAGACTTGAACTACATGCCAAGATATCATTTTCAAGGTTTTTTTTAAAAAAAAATTACTTTCAAATTTTTATCAAATGAAAATGACGTAAGAAGAACTTATAAGCTAGTAACTTGTTTGGCATCTATTGTTAGAATTGCCTGCGATAAAAAGCTTTTTATAACTACAATATAAAATAAAAAATAACTATAATATAAAATTTTTAATAGTTAAAATGTTTCAAACTAATGTCGACTTTATTTATGGTTTCAACCGTAGGTGTAAAATAAAAGCTAACCCGTTATCAGAATAATTGGAAGCCCGTGTGGTAATGGGTTTCTTAAGGAGCGCAAGTAAAGATGCAGAAGAGACAAAAACATGTTTGACGAAGTTAGAGTAGAAGTGGAAGTGCAGATTGTAAAACAGTGAAAAAAATAAAGCTCATGAATTGGTCCACTTTGACGCATATTGCATTACTCATTTTACTTTTTCCATTTTAAAGGGTTTTTTTTTTTGTTTTTTGTCCCTTCTATCCTTTCTCTTTCATTTTGAAGTTGAGTGACACCAATTATTTTCCTGTAACATCCTATTCCAAGTCAGAAAATTTATTAGATGTTGACAAAAATAATTTTTTTATTGTTGTTTATTTTTTACATAAAATAGTGTTGAAAATAAACTGTTACTAATATATCAAACATGATATTAGTGAATTGAAAATTAATACACTCACTTATTTACAATTTTGTATAATCAACTTCGTATATCACAAGACAAATTGGTACATTTGATAAAAGTGCGCGAAAATATTTTATGGAGACACCAATAACATAATAATTTTATTTTATGATTATAAAAAGAATTAAATTTTCTAACTTTAATCTTTTACTTCTTTTTAAATGGTTCTAGAGTAACTTCTTTTTTATAAGTAAAATTAAAATTTGTTTTAAAAGATCAACAATCCCAAACTGATTGGGTTAAAGTATAATTATGTCATTCAAGCGAAAAAAAAATATAAAATTGAAGAAAATTAAATGTTTTTCACGGTTGAATCAGAGGTTATCAAATCTTTGGAGAAAGCTAAAATAAAAAGAAAAATTAAGCTAGGTAGCTTTTTTTATAGAGGTTGGGTAGCTTTTTTAATGGTCTATTTAAAATGAAAGAACATAAATGTTTAAAATTAGATAAATAGTCATTTATTAGTGATAAACTTAATTTATCAGTGATAAGTTTAAATTTATCAAGTTTATTATTAGTTAAACTCGATAAATTTATCACAAATAAACTCAAGAATTTATTAAAATTTATCACTAATAAATAATTATTTATCTTATTTATAAAAATTATAATAATTTATTTTAAAAATACTTTAAAAAAAGCCATTCATTCCTATATCTTTGTAAGAATAACAACTTTTTTATTTGAGTAAAGAAAAATATTTGTTCACGTGCAAGTCACGTGACTTCTAGACGTCCCCACTCAGTCGGTCCGAAGACCAAAAACATTCCTCCCACGCTCCGTCCAAGAGCGTGTTCCTACAGAGCTCACCCCAAATTGGTTTATATTATCTACAAGCAGTACGATATTCTAAATTTGCACCCGCCTAGCTGGCAGGTGAGAAAGCAATACACGTTGGCAAGGACAAAATTTTTGGGAAACCACGTGTCACTTATTCTAATGTCGATGGCGTTTTCAACGATTCATTGGGAACTGATTTAATTTGTAATTCCCATTTTGTCCTTTTGTAAGAAAGTGCAGCCTAACGTTACAGCTGGACTACGAATGCATGATGGCCGTACTCCGTAAATTTGACGAAGTCCTCATGGATTATATTTTCACCTAATATATCACGCTTTATTGGAGAATCTACTCCATCCAATTATATACGTTTTTTTGGCTAAAAAAATATATAAAAGTAGTATAAATTAATAGTTTAAATAGTAAATAGCATAAATATTTTACATATTATAGTTAAAAATAATAGTATAAAATTTTTATATGTTGTAGTTTTTATACTTAAAATGATAGTTTAAATTACTTTTTAAACACCTTATAAAACTGTTTTTTTTTAGTAAATAATGGGGAAGGCTTTAGTAACAAGAATTTTTTAAGGGGATTACAAATAAGAATTTATCATAAAAAAATTATTGCTTGTCCTTATTATATATAAGAAATAATAATATGTGTCTTCTTATGATGGGAAGAATTCATTTAATCAAGCCGAGTCAATAGCCACAAATTTTTAGTACTGTTTTGATGGCAAAGCTTTTCAAAAAAAATTGACAACAAAAATTGACAAATAAAATTAATGGTGATTATTGTTTGGATTGAGACATAAATAATGACTCTTAATTATGTATGAATCGTTCAAAAATATTTCCCCCACTTTCTTGAAAATCGAACAATCCATTTTTAAGCCCATAGCTTCTACCCCCCACACAAAATCAAGCAAATTAGCTTATATTTAAGAAAGCATAAATGCTCAATTTGTTTACTAATTAAAGAAACCAAAGATGAAGCTCTTTGCACGATTGTCCTAATGACCAATTTATGGCATTTAAAGAAATAATATCATTCATTAACTTTGGTTTTGCAATCAAGCTATTTTGCTATTTTAAGGGGAAAGCTCTTTTTTTTTTTTAATTTTTTCGGTTAGAAAAAAAAAAAGCCAAAGAAGAAGCTCTTTGCCCAAGTGTCTACTGTCTAATAACCAATTGTCAAAATTGCATTATCTAAATTTTTTAATCCATAAAGTCCACCAATATATTTCATTAAAAAAAGCCTCACCAAAAATAAATGACCGAGATGATCAAGGAGTTTGCAATTTTGTTTTCAATTTATCGTTCCAACTCCAACTAAACAAACCTAACCAACCGCCCCCGCACGTGCCAAAACCGACCTCGATCCTCACACGTGTGTCTCGGGCTCCTGTGCAGTAAAAAAGTAACACAAATGAAATACAACAATACAACAAAAACAAAAAAAAATTATGAAAAAGGTTTAAAAAAACAACAGAGCAGTTTTTAAAATAAAATAAACGAAAAAGCAGATACTGAATAGGTTCTGTTTCTTTATAGAGAGATTCAGAGAGATTCAGAGTCTTTCACAGATCTCAGCTCCACTGCCACACAGAAACCCAGCTTACCCTTCAGCTTCCACTTCCAATGTCAACTCTTTTTTCTTTCTTTCTTTTTTTTTCTTACTAAAAATCAAAAGAAAATATTTTCCATTGTTACACCTTGAAGAAAGCAGTCATCTTGCCTTGCTCAAGGGTATTTACATTATGTTCTCTATTAAGTTAAACAAGTTTGTGTTTTTCGTTATGTTCAAAGATTTTTTTTTTTTACTTTTTTTTTTGTCTGCGAGTTGGTTTGAGTAGTTGTTGAAACCTCAGTTTCTTTCATCATAAGTGGTGAAAATGGTAATTGTCGTTTGATGTTAACGTTCGAGTTTACTTGAAGCTTTTGAGTTTAGCTTCTTCTTGTCTTGACATTTTCTTCCCATAGATCTATGTTTCGTGAAATAGAAGCCACAACAACAATGTTTTATATATTACCAACAAACTGCATTATTTCAAGGTTTTTCTTTTTGTCTGTTCTGTTTGGTTGCCGAGAAAGTGCGTGACCAAGAAGGAACTTGAAAAAAAAAATATATATGCCAGCCTTAATATGTCAGCTGAGTTCAATATCTCCATGCTTTGTTAGCAAATAGACGCTGTTTTCTTGTTTCTCTTTTTTAAGCAATAGAACTTAATTTCTTTAAGGCTTTTTTTTTTTTTTGTGTTTATTTACGTTGTTTCTTTTTCCTTTTGGATTCTGCAGGTTTATCATGGCCTCTGGTTTAAAGCTTTTTAGAGAATTGAAGTGCCACCCTGTTACTGTGAAATTTACTATGCTTGATTAAATTTTCTTTAATCTTTCTCTTCTTTTCAACTTTTCTGCCCATTTTGTTTTAACTCACCTGGTTCAAAATTGCTAGAGAAAATCGAGTCTTGACGGCGAAAAAACAAAATTTCCTTTTATTTCTTTAGTTTCTGTTTAAGCCTGAAAAAGAAAGAAAAAAAATATGCAGAAGCCTCCACAGCAGGTGGATTTTGCTCTAAAGGAGACCTCGCCGAACATCGGCGCGGGTGCGATCACGGGTGACAAGCTCTCCTGCACCTATGACCTTGTTGAGCAGATGCAATACCTTTACGTCCGAGTGGTGAAAGCCAAGGACTTGCCTGCAAAAGATGTCACCGGAAGTTGTGATCCTTATGTGGAAGTCAAGCTTGGGAACTACAAAGGAGTCACTAAGCATTTCGAGAAGAAAACAAACCCCGAATGGAATCAGTGCTTCGCTTTCTCCAAGGAACGGATTCAAGCTTCAGTATTGGAAGTTCTTGTGAAAGACAAGGATGTCGTGATTGATGATCTCATTGGCAGGGTTTCGTTCGAGCTCAACGAGATTCCGAAACGAGTCCCACCTGATAGCCCTTTGGCACCTCAATGGTATAGAATGCAGGACAGGAAGGGAGACAAGGTTAAAGGGGAGATAATGCTGGCAGTGTGGATGGGAACGCAGGCTGATGAGGCCTTTCCCGATGCTTGGCATTCAGATGCTGCAGCTGTTGGTCCTGAAGGAGTTGCCAACATCCGGTCCAAGGTCTACCTTTCTCCAAAGCTTTGGTATGTGAGGGTCAATGTGATTGAGGCTCAGGACTTGGTGCCTAGTGACAAGAGTAGGTATCCCGAGGTTTTCGTCAAGGCCATCCTCGGAAACCAGGCGCTGAGGACTAGAATATCACCGAGCAAAAGCATTAACCCGATGTGGAATGAGGATTTGATGTTTGTTGCTGCTGAACCGTTCGAGGAGCCATTGATTCTCACTGTGGAAGATAGAGTGGGGTCGAACAAGGACGAAGTCCTCGGAAAGTGTCTGATTCCATTGCAGAATGTGCAGAGGAGGCTGGATCATAAGCCTGTCAACACTAGGTGGTTCAATCTTGAGAGATACATTACTGTGGATGGGGAATTGAAGAAGGAGACGAAGTTCGCAAGTAGGATTCACTTGAGGGTTTCTTTGGATGGGGGCTATCATGTTTTGGATGAGTCAACACACTATAGTAGTGATCTCAGGCCAACTGCAAAACAATTGTGGAGGCCAAGCATTGGGGTTTTGGAGCTCGGAGTCATAAGTGCTGTGGGGCTAATGCCGATGAAGACGAAAGATGGGCGAGGAACAACGGATGCTTATTGTGTAGCAAAATATGGGCAGAAGTGGGTTAGGACTAGGACAATTGTGGACAACTCTACTCCCAGGTGGAATGAGCAGTACATATGGGAGGTTTTTGATCCTTGTACTGTCATTACTATTGGGGTCTTCGACAATGGCCACATACATGGGGGCGACAAAGGCGGGAAGGATTTGAGAATCGGGAAGGTGAGGATTAGGCTTTCGACGCTCGAAACCGATAGAGTCTACACACATGCATACCCTCTTCTGGTCCTTCACCCTTCTGGGGTGAAGAAAATGGGAGAAGTTCAGCTGGCTGTGAGGTTCACATGTTCATCTTTGATCAACATGTTGCACATGTACTCACATCCATTGCTGCCTAAGATGCACTACATCCATCCCTTGTCTGTGATTCAACTAGATAGCTTAAGGCACCAGGCTATGCAGATTGTATCAATGAGGCTGAGCCGTGCTGAGCCGCCGCTGAGAAAAGAGGTTGTGGAGTACATGCTCGATGTGGATTCTCACATGTGGAGTATGAGGAGAAGCAAGGCTAATTTCTTCAGAATAATGGGAGTCTTGAGTGGATTAATTGCCATTGGAAAATGGTTTGATCAGATATGCAACTGGAGGAACCCTCTTACAACAATCCTAATCCACATTCTTTTCGTAATTCTTGTTCTTTACCCCGAGCTAATTCTTCCCACTATTTTCCTCTATCTCTTCCTGATTGGCATTTGGAACTTCAGATGGAGGCCAAGACACCCTCCTCACATGGACACCCGACTATCTCACGCCGACGCGGCTCACCCCGACGAGTTAGACGAGGAGTTTGATACGTTCCCGACTTCCAAGGCGTCGGACATAGTGAGGATGAGATATGATAGGCTTAGGAGTATTGCAGGCAGGGTTCAAACTGTGCTTGGGGACTTGGCAACACAAGGGGAAAGGTTTCAGTCACTGCTTAGTTGGAGAGACCCAAGAGCAAGCACTTTGTTTGTGACATTCTGTTTGATTGCTGCCATAGTTTTGTATGTCACTCCATTCCAAGTTGTAGCACTTCTTGCAGGGATTTACACTTTGAGGCATCCGAGGTTTCGCCACAGACTTCCTTCAGTTCCTCTCAACTTCTTCAGGCGCTTGCCTGCTAGATCAGACAGCATGTTGTAAGGGCCAATTAAGCAGGACTATTTAAGCAAGATCTCTTTGTTAAATTAAGTGATGTTATTCCATTAAAATTTGCAAGCTCTTCTGTTTTTATTTTTATTTGTAATCAAATCATGTTTATTTTGTTGGTTTCAATTTGTTTTGAGTTCAAGCAGATATGGCTACTTCTTCATGTTTGATATGTGTTACTTTAGTTTTGGTGCCTTGCTTGTAACATAAATAAGCAAATAATAACAATAATTAAAAAAAAACTCCAAAATTTTCATATCATTAATTGGGGGAAAAAGCAGGATAATAGTAATTTGGATTCGTTTGTATGATACTAGAGTATTATTTTAATGAACAAGATAACATCGGATTTAAAAAATTCCCACGTTTTCTTTTCTTTTTTACTTTTTTTTTTTTTGGGAAGGAAAAGTCCCACTTGTTCATGAGTTTGTCTTCCCAATAGTCCCTCAAATAATTCAAAAGAGGTTGAAAGTGGGACTGGAGGAGTAGATGATTAAGGGAATCTTTCTATAACTTTTGTTCTTATAACAACTTTAATAATCACTTTTAACTGTTATTATAGCAATCGTTTTTGTCCCTTTTGCTTTGAAAGCCAACGCCAAACATGGGACTTAAAACTGACACACTTTGTACGGCAAAGGGAAAACATCACTTCATGATAACATAGCATGCACCATGTTCCATTTTTCCCTACAAATACAAGGGTTGAGATAAAAAGTTGGTCAGATCAGAGGCTAAAGATGGACCGTTTCAATGTCCAAAGCCCATAATTTAAGCCCAATTTGAGTTTGGTTGGTCTCAGAGATCAGTTGGGTTGATGAAAATAAAGCATTGTGGTGATTGCAGAATTAGAATAATGTCACTCATTTATGAATATTTTACATATGACTCAAAATGATATAATTAAAATAATATAATAATATAGTATCAAATGTGACATCATTATACTTATAGCCATTTTTATAATATTTTGATAACTATATTGAATTTCAATTTTATTTTATGGCTATATGGTGTAAATTTTTTTCTAATCAATTAGCAAAATGTGTAGATGACATGTGCCAATTCATTGCGATCAAAATTAGCTAACAGTAGTGCCAAAATGAATGTGGACATGAAGGGAGCCTGCATTCATTGTATGAATGAAGTCATGCCATAACTCATTAAAGTTGCTCATTGGATAGTGACAGTGTAACAATTCAAAAAAGAGCAGAATTCCACTTGATTATATTATTTTCTCTATTTTGTAAACCAATTTAATGCCATTTAATATATTCTGGAGTTATTTTTCCTTTTTCAAAAAATAATAGTAGCAATAATAAAGAAATCAATAGAAAGAAAGATGTAGATGTCAGCAGTAGCTCATTATATATCATAGTAGCAAAAGATACATTTGCTGCCGTCTGTTTCCCATGTCAAAAGTCCAATCTTCCCAGATCTCTTCAAACTTGTTCATCTGCCTTTTTTTTTTCTGATTAAAAAAAGGAAAGAAGCTTTGATTTATCCTGCAAAATTTGAAGCAACTTCAAACAGAAACTACCTATTTGTTATGCACATAAGTGGGCTGTTAATAGAACCTTCAAAACGTAAGATTTCTGGTTTACAATTCTTACGTTGGAGGGGTTTATGCATTTAGATAGATAAATGCCGTTTGTTGAGGAGGAATTAAAACCAAAGCAAAAACCAAATTTTTTGTGGAGTGGTGAAACTTTAAAAAAAAAAAAAAAAACCATTTCTGTTGCAGAAAAGGTTTGTTTTCATTGTGAAATGTTTCACTGTGGTGTCTGTTAAACCAGGGGTATGTTGCACTAACTCACCTGTGACATTCATGTTTGTTTTAGTTAAACAAACTGTGATAAAAAGACATGAAGGACCGAGAATGATATGATCTAAGTTGTTTGGCAAAATAATTTAAACTTAAACAACGAGTTTACATATTGTTTGGCAAGACTGGTTTTAACCACTATTTTAGTTATAAACAGTGTAAATCTTTCACACGCTATAATAAAAAAAAAGTTACTATAGTGTAAAGCTTTCACATGCTACAGTAAAAACAGTTCTAATTAATGAATTCTACCACCATGCCAAATATCATATTAAACATTGTATCATGTAAAAGCTTTATAATGTAGTGTATTTTTATTTTATGACGTGAACAGTTTAAATTTGTGCACAACTCCCAACGAGGAAGTATTTTTATTTTTATTTTTTTGCTCATTAAACAACGAGGAAGTGTTCAAGTTCAACATTAGGCACATTTTGAATGAAATGGCACTTGAATAACGTCATTTTCCTTCTTACGTCGGACTAAAATTTTTGACTTTTTAATTTGCCAATTAAATATAAAATTAGTAGGTTTTTGTCAGGAAAGTTTTTCATTGACATGAAAAGTCTCCCTTGGGAAGTAGCGAAGCTGAAATTTAGAACAGAAAGAAGTGCTTTCTTGTTTATGTCAGCTTTAGTTAAAGATAGACGAATTGAGCAGGCCTTTTGATTTTTGAGTTTTGTCCCTTCTTTCTTTCTTTTTATTTGTGGGTTTTTTTTTTCTTTTTGAAAAAAACGAAGAAGAAGAAGAATATATTGCCGTATCTTTAATTTACTATTGACATGGATTTTCCCCCAAAGTTTTTGCCTCGGTAAATTCCAATATTCCAGAATATATTCTTAAGCTTATACTAATCATTGGAAATGTCATAACATATTGGTCTGTCCTTGTTATTAATAATTCGATCATCATTTACAATCTCTCTTCAGCTAACGTCATTTTCGTTAAAAAAAAAAGATGTCAATTTCTCACTTTTTCAAGTCATAAGGTGCAACAAAGTATACTTCTCATTGTAATATCAACAAACTATCGCTTGCCAATATACTCTTTTCATGGTTTTTATCACTATACGCTCAATTCTCATCTCCCTGGCCCCTGCCATACAACAAATATGTTGATGTGTGTGTGTGTGTATATAAATATTCGTAAGCGCACTAACTTATAGTTATGTTATTCCTAATTCATGTACTTGGAACTTTTTATTTTTTTATTTTTCTGAAGGTAACAGTAGTTCAAACATATACATACATATATATATATATATATATACATATAGTTCATTAAGATGTTCATAAAAAATGTGTGCTTTTTATGGAAAATAGTAAAGGGCCACTCTCTCAATTTTTTTTTTTTTCTTATCTACTTTTGCACATAAAATTTATAAAATTTGTATTTTGTGTTTTTAAAATTGCGTCGCACTCCTTAAAATTCTATAAATTTTTATTTGTCTCATGTTATTCGTTCATTAACTTTATGTTTTTGACTTTTTTTTCCGACTCTGCCCGTGTTTATGGCCGTTTAATGGAAACAACTGCTAATACATACATACGTTCACACACACACTAAACACAAACGGAAAACGACATGCAAAACAAAACCAGCAGTACCGATATGGTCCAGAGATAGCTGGTTGGATCTATTTTTTTTAGCAACATCCGCCGTTAAATGATGACCCCCCCCTCAAAACCGTCCAGCGAATTCCCTTGCTCACTTCACCACCACCACAACCAATCATAAACCCAACAGATCCCTATATATATATATATATGTTGATCTGCTTGTTTCTCATTTTTTATTCTACATATTAATCGCTTTCATCAACTTTACACCACAAAAAATAATTTAATTTTTGGTTGCAGTCTCGCATATCTTACCATTTAAATGGAACAAAACTTAAAGCAACAAATAAAAAAGTTCAAATTTGTTATCATTATTAAATATACATATATCAACATATTAGTAGAGACCTAACAGGATTTTCGGTTGTAACGAGGCAAATGGAATAAAAGCGGAATATCTGAAGCTTCATTGAAAAAATAATAATATATATATGAATGAAAAATTCTCGGAGTAACCAAGGGAAGAAGGGGCTACGTGTTGGAAGAAGCGAAGGATCGAATATGCTGAAAATTTTGTCAGCTTCTAGTTGGAAGATCAGGAGAATTAGCACATTGGCCTTGCTCATTCTTCCACTCTTAAATATGAGATCAGCAGAGTAGCTTTTTAGTGCGTTGGTTGGTAAAACGGCTAAAAAACTTCTTCTCTTTTGAGCCCTTTTCAACTTTGCCATTTGGCATTATTTTGAGCAACCCCTTATTGCCCATGTCACATCTCTTGAGCGTAAGTTAGTTGCTTACTTTCTACGTTTGTTTACGTATATATACATGTGATACTGAGATATACAGAGGAGAATATTTTTGAAGAATCAAGAAGGATTTATCAATCTTTGGTTGGGGACAATCCAGGAGTACTAAAGGGAAATAATAAACAATTGAAAGACTTGGGAGGATTTCCTTGTTTAACATGACAGAAGACCATGGAAGCAGTTGAGGCTAGTTGAGGTGAGACATCGTTTTGCCTTTGCTTCTTATTCATGGTCTCCTTGTTTTAGATTTTTTGGAATAACTTAAGGTCATTACTTATTTGGTGTCAATATGAAAACTATCAGGAACTAGTCTAAACAGAAGGAAAAAAAAAAATGGACCCAGCAAAGACAATAGAAGATCAGTTCTCCAAGCTGCATCCATGTCTGCCTATAAACGCAAGAATTGGAATAATAGGAGGTGGGCCAAGTGGCTTATCAGCTGCTTATGCACTAACCAAGCTTGGCTACACTAATGTGACTGTGTTAGAGAAGTATCATTCCATTGGTGGTATGTGCGAATCGGTCGAAATTCAAGGTACAAAAGCCACAAAATGGTGTCTTCTATGCCAAATTTTCTTTCTTTCTTTTTTTTTTTTTTTTGAAGCTGTGGTTATTGAATGCATGCATTAACATTCTACTTACATTATACAGGGAAAATGTATGACTTGGGGGGTCAAGTTCTTGCTGCAAATAGTGCACCGGTCATCTTTCACTTGGCGAGAGAGACTGACTCAGAACTCGAAGAGATGGACTCACACAAGCTTGCCCTCATTGACAGTTCCACAGGGCAATATCAAGATATAAAAGCTGCAGATGATTATTTATCTGTTATGTCACTTACTTTAGAACTTCAGGTTGTTCTCCTCTACTTCTGCATTAAGAAGTCCACTTTAGTTTGTGTTTGATCTCTAGGCCTGGAAATAACTAAACGTGTCATCCATTGTTCACAGGATAAGGCGAAAAGCTGTGGTCGAATCGGCGTTCATGCTGCAAGTGATTTCGCTGCAGACTTGGCTTCTCAATTTCTTGAAGTTCACGGAATTGAATCAGTTCCAAAATCTGTGGCTTATGGATACACTGCTTCTGGATATGGATTTGTCCAGGACATGCCTTATGCCTACATTCACGAGTTCACTCGCACGTCCATGGCTGGAAAGATTCGGCGCTTTAAGCGAGGATATACGAGTCTTTGGCAAAAAATCAGTGAATCACTTCCAATAGAAGTTTACTGCAATACAGAAGTTTTGGACGTCAAACGCAATTCTTGTGGTGTTACACTTGGTGTGAAACAAAGTAATGGAGAGTTCAAAGTTATGGAATTGGATAAGATCATAATCTCTGGCTCTTTTCCTTTTAAAAATGCAGGAGTTTATAGATCACCTCCAAATTCTAGAGGTCTGTTTTTTTACTCCCTTTCTTATCGGCCTTCTCTCTTCTTTTTTTTTAATCCTTTTTTGACTAACGAGAAATTCTCTGAGCAGAAAATGAAACTGAAGCAATAGATATGAGTGATCTTGAAAAGGAGTTGTTCAGTAAAGTAAAGACAATCGATTACTACACCACTGTCATGAAGATCAAAGGTCTAGATCACATGCCAATTGGTTTTTATTACTTTGGTGACTACATGGATGATCCTTCAAAAATCGGATACCCCGTCGCAATGCAGAGATTTTATGCCGACACTGACATTTTCTTGTTTTGGTCATATGGAAATTCCGTGGACATTAAGGGACCAAATGTGACTGAGCTAGCAACTGAAACAGTTAAGAATATCGGGGGACAAGTTGAGAAGGTGGTTCTACAACGGCGATTCAAGTATTTTCCCCATGTTAGCAGCCAAGGTACATACACTAATGACTTGCTTCCAATAACATTTTTCTACATAATCTGGGGACATCATTAATTTGTTAAACTTTTATTACAGATATGAAGAATGGATTCTATGACAAATTGGAGTACGAACTTCAAGGCTCGAGGAACACTTACTATGTAGGTGCCCTTATGGCGTTTGAGCTTACCGAGAGAAATTCGTCATACGCCATGGCCTTAGTCTGCAAGCATTTTGCTACTAAAGATTGTGCTCCAATCTTTCCTTATGTCAAGGTAATCTCCCGTCTTCACATAACTTCATGAATCATGAACGTCATTTTTAACGAAAATATCAACTTACTGTTATAGGCTTCACTTGTTGCAGACTCTATTTCCCTTGAAAAAAGATTGTCAAAAAAGGAATCCCAAAGGCTTAGATGAACTCCCAGGAATGGAATTTCCCAATCTTCCTTCACTTGATTGCTACCTGAATTATTGGGGAAATCATAGAGTTACTCAAAACAAGACACTCTATACTTGGATAAATGAAGAAGGGGCAGTGGTTTGCCACAGGACTTACAGAGAACTTCATAATAATGCTTCTTTAATTGCTCAAAATCTCTTGACAAGCCAAAAGCCAGTCATCAAGCCTGGTGACAGAGTTCTATTGGTCTATGTCCCTGGTCTAGATTTCATCGATGCCTTTTTCGGTTGCTTAAGAGCTAAGGTATTACCTGTGCCAGTTCTTCCCCCTGATCCTTTACAAAGAGGTGGCCAAGCACTCATGAAGATTGAAAACATTGCTAAATCATGTCAAGCAAGGGCAATCCTATCAACATTCGATTATCACTCTGCAGTTCGAGTAGGGCTGGTGAAGGGTCTAATCTCTTTGACAGTGAAAAAGGAAAAATCCCCAGCTCGGTGGCCTAATCTTACGTGGCTACACACAGATTCTTGGATCAAGAACTCCAAAAATTCTATTAGAGAAGGTAAAGCTGATTATTCTGAACCAAAACCGGATGATTTATGCTTTTTGCAGTTCACATCAGGGTCAACAGGTGATGCTAAAGGAGTCATGATAACTCATGGAGGTCTCATTCATAATGTGAAATTGATGAAAGGAAGATATAAGAGCACTTCAAAGACAGTATTAGTAAGTTGGCTTCCTCAGTACCATGATATGGGGCTGATTGGGGGACTTTTTACAGCTCTAGTCAGTGGTGCCTCTTCAATACTATTCTCTCCATTGACGTTCATCAAGAATCCACTCTTGTGGCTCCAAACCATGAGCAAGTACCGAGCTACTCACAGCGCTGGCCCCAACTTTGCCTTTGAGCTAGTGGTTCGAAGGCTCGAATTGAACAAGGATCATGTTTATGACCTCTCTTCCATGACTTTTCTCATGATTGCGGCTGAACCTGTGAGGCAGAAGACTGTTAAAAGATTTATTGAGCTCACTAATTGTTTCGGCCTGTCTCAAGAAGTGATGGCACCTGGCTATGGCTTGGCAGAAAACTGTGTCTTTGTCAGTTGTGCATTCGGAGAAGGATGGCCTGTCTTGGTGGATTGGGAAGGAAGAGTATGTTGTGGTTATGCGGATCCAAATGATCCAGACGTCGATATTAGAATTGTTGATCCAGAAATTGGTGAAGAGCTAGATGAGGATGGAAAGGAAGGAGAGATTTGGATTAGTAGTCCAAGTTCTGGGATCGGATACTGGGGTAGGGAAGAACTGAGCCAAAAAACTTTTGGAAATGAGCTCCAAAACCATCGTGGACGGAGATACACTAGAACCGGAGACTTGGGACGAATAATTGATGGGAAGTTATTCATCACTGGAAGGATCAAAGATCTCATCATTGTAGCTGGAAGAAACATTTACTCAGCTGATGTAGAGAAGACTGTTGAAAGTTCATCCGAGCTTCTACGTCCAGGTTGCTGTGCAGTTATTGGTGTTTCTGAGGAGACCTTATTAGCCAAAGGGATTTCTGTTCCAGACAACTCTGACCATGGTTTGGTTGTGATTGCTGAGGTCAAAGATGGGAAGCCTGTCGGCTATGACGTGGTTGAGAAAATCAAAACCCGGGTTGCGGAAGAACACGGGGTCAATGTTGCCTCCATCAAGCTCATCAAGCCAAGAACCATTAGCAAAACAACATCAGGAAAGATCAAGAGATTTGAGTGCCTCAAACAGTTTGTTGATGAAACACTCAATGTGGCACCGGATCCAATTATACCAAAGAAGTTCTTGACTCGATCCTTCACTACAGGCACAGGCAGGGAGGGAAAGACGCCACTGCCTCAGCTAGTAAGTTCCCCTGTACCAACTCCAACAAAAGTGAATTGTAAAGAAATTGTGGAGTTTCTCAAAGGACTGGTCTCAGAGCAGACTGGGATACCTATTAAGGACATCTCTACGACTGAGAACTTAGTCTCCTACGGAATTGACTCAATCGGTGTGGTCAGAGCTGCTCAAAAACTTTCAGATTTTCTCGGTGTTCCGGTTGGAGCTGTCGATATTTTCACAGCAACTTGCATAGCAGAATTGGCAAGCTTCTCAGAGAATCTGCTACTGAAGTCCCAACATGAACAAACGAACACTGGTACTCCATCCTATGTTTCAGAGCTTAAGATTGATTCTGTTGAGCCTGTGATGGAACTTTCGAAGTCCCGCCATTTGGGTATCGGGTTACTTCAAATTCTAGCTCTTATTTATGTTGCTTTCCTATTAGTTTTTCCTGCTTATTTGTCATTCTCTACTTTCATGTGGTCCATCTCATCCATCCTCTCACTAGCAGAAGGATTTCCCATATTATACTATTTAATTCCCTTGACTTTTTCACCTTTTGCTTGGATCTTTTGCATTGTTTCCACCTGCATTTGCCTTTCTTTTCTTGGAAATTCTTTCTTGAGACCAAACTATGCCTTGAACCCTGAGATCTCCATTTGGTCAGTGGACTTTGTAAAGTGGTGGGCACTATATAAGGCCCAAGAAGTTTCTTCCAAGGTTCTGGCAGAACATCTGAGAGGAACAGTGTTCTTGAAATGTTGGTTTGAGATGCTTGGAGCTAAGATCGGGTCTTCAGTTTTGCTTGACACGGTCTACATCACAGACCCATCTCTAGTTTCGATTGGAAACGGAGCTGTGATTGCAGAAGGAGCCCTAATTCAGAGTCATGAAGTGAAGAATGGAATTTTAAGCTTTTTCCCAACAAGAATAGGCAGAAATTCTTCTATTGGACCTTATGCTGTCATTCAGAAAGGAATTGCTGTCGGGGAAAACCTTGAGGTCATGCCTTTGCAAAAGAATGGAGCCAAGTCTGTAATCAAATCTCTCCACAATAATAATCTTCACAAGGTATGTTCTACTTTTCTAAGATATTAAACTCATGTAAATTTTCATTCTTCTTATTTTTATGTAGCAGCCTTTTTTAAAAAATTTTACATGCAATTTAACTTGGGTTAATCCTCATGAATTTCAGGGTGGGATGAAAGTAGATGTTTCATTAAGTAATACACAAAATGAGGCCATTCACCACTTCATGGGAATCTACTTGGTTGGCTTTCTCAGCTCTCTCTCAGCAGCTATAATGTACTTCATCTACATCTGGCTTTCCAAAAGATCTCCTTCCATACAAGAATATACTTTTCTCTGCAGCTTTGGACCCTTTCATTGGATGCCTTACACCGTCATTGCATATGCCACCATGTTTTCCAACATCTCATTAAACATATACCAATTCGCCATCTCAACAGCCATTGCCTACTTATCTCATGGCCTAATACTCACCTTCCTCACATCTGTTTCAACCCATTTCATATCTTCCATGCAAAACACAAAGGAATCCCATCTCGGAACTTGGCTTTGCCACCGGATGAGAATAGCCTGCCACCTCAGATTCACCAAGCTCTTGTCCGGCACAGAAGCCTTCTGCACGTACTTGCGCCTTTTGGGGGCGAAAATTGGAAAACATTGCTCCATCAGAGCCATAAACCCGGTGTCAGAACCCAAGTTGATCACAATCGCTTCCGGTGTTCATCTCGGTGACTTCAGCAGAATCATACCCGGATTTTATTCTTCCAACGGGTTCATTAGTGGGAAAATTGACGTACAAGATAATTCAGTCATTGGGAGTCAAAGCCTAGTACTTCCAGGTTCTGTAATCCAGAAAGATGTTATTCTTGGAGCACTTTCAGTTGCTCCACTGAACTCAGTGCTTCAAAGAGGTGGGGTTTACATTGGTTCTCAAACTCCAATCATGATAAAAAACACATTGCATTCTTTGGACGACAGAATTGAAGAGATGGACATGAAGTACAAGAAAATAGTGGGAAATCTAGCTGCAAATTTGGCTGCCACAACTCTAAAAGTCAAGTCAAGATACTTTCATAGAATTGGTGTTAGTGGAAAAGGCCACTTGAAGATCTATGACAACATCAAAGATTGGCCATATGATCACAAAATCTTCAGCCCTGGCAAAATCTACCCTGTTATTGTCCGCCACAGCAATAGCTTAAGCGCCGACGACGACGCCAGAATCGACGCCCGCGGAGCAGCCATTAGAATACTCTCTGATGAATCAAGCAGTGCTGATAAAAATTCCATACTCCTTGACCTGACACTGAAGACAGGCAGAGCATTCTACGCCCGAACAATCTCCGATTTCGCGACGTGGCTGGTTTGTGGCCTTCCAGCGAGAGAAGAGCACGTCAAGCGAGCGCCGCACGTGCGGGAAGCAGTCTGGACTTCCCTGCGGGATGCGGACTCCTACGCTCGGCTGCATTACTACTCCAACATCTGCAGGCTGTTTCGGTTTTCGGAGGGACAAGAAGTGTACGTGAAGTTCAAACTAAGGCCTTATGATCAAACCGTCGATGAAGATTCCGGAAAAGTTGAGCCTATCGGAATTCTCCCACCGGAAACCGGCGCAATCCCAAGAAACGAAACAGACACACGTCCCCTGCTCTTCCTCGCAGACGATTTTCGCAGCCGCGTGGAATCTAAAGACGGCGTTCGATATGTTTTTCAGTTACAATTCCGACCGGTCCCAGACGATGAAACCGCCCGTGATCTCGCACTCGACTGTACTAAACCATGGGACAAGACTGAGTTTCCATACATTGACATTGGCGAGGTTAATATCAATGAAAATTTATCAACAGAAGAATCAGAAAAGCTTGACTTCAATCCATTCCTTCGTTGTCATGAAGTGGATGTGATTCGGGCCTCGTCATGTTCCCAAAGTGCTTCAATTGATCATGGCCGTTCATTAATATACGAAATATGTCAGCATTTGAGAAACGGACAGCCTCTTCCAGAAGCTTGGAGAATGTTCTTGGAACAATCTGATGTGAAGGTGGATTTATCTGGATGTCCATTAATGGGTGCAACAACAAAAACATTAATGGATAAGAAAGATGATAAAATAGTGATATTGGAAAGGACTTGGGATCAAACTCTTTGGGCAACTTTTGTTCAACCTTTGCTACAAACAGTCTTTCCATATTTTCTATTGGGATTGGTGATTTTTGCTCCTTTGAAATGGGTTATGTGCTTGAAGGAGAGTCAGAAAGTGGTCCCACTTTATTGGTTGCTTCCTTTGTTTTGGGTGATTTCAGGTTTTTTGGCAGCATTGGGATGTGCAGTGGCCAAGTGGGTATTGGTAGGAAAGAGGAAAGAAGGTGAAAACATGTTCATTTGGAGCAAATGGGTTTTTATGGACACAACATGGCAGGCGTTTAGGACTGTAGTAGGGGAATATTTCATGGAAATGACAAGTGGGTCTGTTCTGTTTTTGGTGTGGATGAAGCTCATGGGCTCGGATGTTGAGTGGGACCAGGGTGCTTACGTGGACAGCATGGGAGTTTTGATGAACCCTGAGATGGTGGAGATTGGGAGACGTGGGTGTGTGGGAAGAGAGGCTTTGCTGTTTGGACACGTGTATGAAGGTGAAGGAGGGAAGCTTAAATTTGGGAAGATTAAGGTTGGGGAAGATGGGTTTGTGGGGAGTAGAGCCGTTGCTATGCCAGGAGTGAGAGTGGAGAGTGGTGGGAGTCTAAGTGCTCTCTCTCTTGCCATGAAAGAAGAGGTGATCA
Organism: Artocarpus heterophyllus; assembly: GCA_025403435.1. Lineage (NCBI taxonomy): Eukaryota > Viridiplantae > Streptophyta > Magnoliopsida > Rosales > Moraceae > Artocarpus > Artocarpus heterophyllus. Next base: position 1,585,486 of record CM046337.1, read on the forward strand.
AGTCAAGGTAGAAAAAAATGGCAATTTCTTTGTGGAAACCGAAAATATACTCATAAATAAGCAACTATATACTCTTAAACGAGTAACTATATACTCATAAATAAGTAACTACTTTGAGCCGTTAAATTTACAAAAAAAAAACAAAAATTTTAATTAAATTTAACGGTTTGAAAATGTACACCATAATAAAAGTTTTTGAAAAACTCAAATAAAAAATAGCCAAATTATGCTTTGTATAATAGCAATGTTTTGGTTGCTTTTTAGTTAGGATGTTGTAAAATTAGTTAAAATAAATAAAACCCTTTATTTGTCATGGGAAATTCTCTTAATCTCTCTTGCGAAAGTCTCCGTTCATTGTACGGAATTGAAATACATTGTATTAGACCAGGTAGCATGTGGGAAAGCATCTACACTTCATGGATTTTTCATGTGCAATGTCCTCGTCTAGATTAGATTATGTCCGATGAGGGAATATTTTGTTTTAGATGCACTTATGGGCTTGTGTTCTGGACCTGTAATATGACTGACATAAAGACTTAAAACACAATACGTTTTTTTAAAGGGTAATCCTATACATCTTGACCGGGTTGTGGTCTGACCCTTTCAGTGGGGTGGGCCCCACCGGGCTACAATCCGATAAGAAAAAAAAAAATTTTAAAATGTTATTTGTCCTCTCTAATAAAATAAAATAAAATATTATTTTTAATAAGCGCCTTCATAGTCTCAACACCCACGCTGCGCCCGTGCGTGTGTAATCGTTTGGGAATAAATTTAATAACGACCACCAAGTAGCAAGTTTCATAATAACGTTATAAATAACGATGATAAATGAGGTGGAAATTTCACTAGTGACAATATATAGCATTGTTCATGATAAAGAAGGTAATACTGCTATCAATAACGATGGCAGCATCTTGGTCCTATAGAAGCAGTTCAAATTTGACACCCCGGCGAAAGTGATTGGAGTAGCATGTTGCTCATGTGTAGAACTTATTCTGAGCACCATTTTTAGGACCAAAAACACCAACTTGCTACCGATAACGATAAATAAATTCTACAATCCGAACACTTATTAGCTGTTTGATCCTTTTTTGGATTACCATTATTATTTATTTTTTGACTTTCTTCATATGCTGTTGGGGGTGGGGGGGTTGTGTTTAAAAGTAAGGAAACATGGCGTTTGGGGCTGTATCTATAAATAAAATCTTAAAGGATTATGACGTAGAATGATTCGAAATCCACACATCATTTTTATGGGTGAACATTTGGTAGATTGGTTGGATTTTAAAGATTTTTTAACTCACTCAATCAAAGTTTGGGTGGATTGATTTTAAATTTAATCTACCCAATGAACTCAAACTTTAAAAACAACCCGCACAATTAAAGTTTAGGTGGATTGAGTTGGTTGATCGGATTAAGCATTATAAAGAAGGGAAAAAAAATTAAACTAACAATCTACCAAAATAAGAAATATCTAAAGAAAAAACTTAAAATTCATCACACATTCGATTCGATGTCTAACAAAACTCAAATATATAAGTTATACCTAACAAACAAAACATAATTAAAACTAAGAAAACAAATTATATTTTTTAAGTCAATAAACATCAACAACATCTAACATGTTGTGTAATTATCATCTCCAACTCCAAGCATTTCTACTCAAATGAACGAAACGAGAAAGATTAGGTTTTTTTTTTTTTTTGAATTTTGAAGTGAAGAAATAGATAGGTAGGGTTCTGAACGCAAGGGAAACAGTGTGTGTATACTAGAGTGGAAAGCGGTAAAGTCTTTTTTATTTTTTATTTCTAAAGGAATTGTGTAGTGTGTAGTGTGTATTAAAAAGTAAAAAGTAAAAAGTAAAAAACTAAAAGTCTAAAATCAAAAAGAAGAAGTCTTTATTAAACTATGTTAATATAAAATAAATATAAAATTATATCAAAATTACAATATAAATAATAAATTTTTTATATATTTTATATTTAGTTTGTTCAGATTATCTCGGATTTTAAAAAACCCAACCCAAACCCATCTAATAAAAAATCAAATTTGGTGAGTTAATAAAAATTCTTATTCAGATTCGCATATTTAGATTACCTCAAATTTCATTAGGTGGTTTAAATCAGATTCCTTTGATTGTGGGATTTTTTTGTTCATCTCTACCTCCTTCTGTGTCTATATTCTTTAATCTCTAAAGCTGATCTCAACGAAAATGAAAGGAAACATTTGCATTGAATTGTCAACAACTATTAATTAGCAAACTCCACATATATGTTATTGGGTTTTTGACTTTCATCTCTCATTATTGTTATTATTATTATTATAGGATTTGCCATTGGTTGATATTGTCAATGTAGTTTTACTTTTTATTTAAAACAAGTTGAACTAAAGTGTTTTTGAGCAAAACAATGAAGTTGATTGGGGGAGCATCGGTGTCTTTTGGAAATAAATCTAATCATGCTATCATCAATTCCTAACAACAACAACAAGAGTAGCACAAATACATATCAAATAAAAAGAAAATTACTTGGCAAAATATTGTGTCATTTGAAAATAGATCAAATTTTTGTTTTGTTTTAAATATTAAAAATAGATAAATTGAACACCATTTGGAAATATCTATTTTTATATAATTGGTGAACTACTAGTCTGTCAGTCTATGCAAATATAAGAATGTATGAACTAATTAATTGATACATTTCCATAAAGAAAAAAACTAAGATTTGATTCTTAATTAGCTCCATTAATCATGGGTTCATGAAATCATTGTACCTTGTTATAATAATCTTACCACTGCAATGTCAAAATTAAACATTTGGCAAAAAATTTAAAGTGGGGCTAAGCGTGACTTGAATCCTCAACGTATGGTTAAGATGAAGGAACTTACAACCAATTAGACTACCCTTATTTATCTCTAATAGAATTTACATTGCTATAATGTTTATAGTTTAAATTGACAGTTGAAACTGGCAATCCAAACGTCATACTAATTTTCAAATTCTCTATACCTCAGTGTATGTGTACGTATGTCTTAACTTGAGTCGTATTTTTTTATTTATTCGAGGATACAAAAATGCAAATTTAGGACTTTGATATTAAAAGTGTAATGACCGGGAAAAATATTCATTAATAAAACTTAATATTTAATTGGGTTTAATTAATGAATTTACTTTTAAAAATGTGAATTTTTGTAAAAATTGTAATTTTTGTAAAAATTACCATAAAGAAGGAATAAACGGCATTGATTGTAAATTATATGGCAAATGTGATGCAATGTTGGATATTGCCGAATATAGATTTTATGAGTTTAATTACTCAAAAATTCGTAAATACTATCCATAAAATGAAATTTATGTCACGATTAATTGTAAAATTGTAATATAAATAAGTAGGTGATTAGAATATAAATAGGACATAGAAGTTGTCCAAACCCAAATTAGAGGTAAAAAGGAGGCCGAAGCTGTATGAGTATACTGCTAAATAAAAACGCAGATATGAAAAATGTTATGATTGGCCTCCAAAAAGTAAATAAAAAGTAAGTTAAATATTTTTATACAGTCTAAGGATAAAAAGTACACTGATTTGACCACGGTAGTATAGAAAAAATACTGTGTGGTAAAAAATTACACAGTATAAATTTTTAACTCCACAAAGTGGACACTCCTTGATTTTCTATTGGGCCACATGTCAAGAAAAGTGGCCCAATCACCTTGTGACACCTAGTGGTATACTCATGGGTTACCATGAGTCACCAAATGTGATAAGGACGCATTTATGGCAAGTTTATCACAATTTTTCTTTTCTTTCATTTCCTTCCAAGCTCCGGCAGCCATAACCAAGACCTCTAAAAAAATTTCTCAGCCCCCAAACTTTGCAAAAATACCGTCAAACAAGTTTTACAAACAAGTACAAGGATTTTCCACAAGTTTTAAGATAAAATCCTAAACTCTTAACGGGTTTTCAAAGGATTTTTCATGGGCAAAGGACAAGAAATTAATCCATGGTATTTTTGTATGGAAAGGAAGCTTAGGAGGGATTCTAAAGGGATTTTGAAGGCTTGAAACCAAAAGGGTGTTATTTTGGTAAGTTTTAAGTTTTAAAGTTTGAAATTTTATGGATTTTGTTTTGATTTTTATTCTTTCAAACCCATGAGGGGTTTTGAGAATGTATTTGATGGAATTTCATGCATATGTGATGAATGGAAATTTTAAGTTGTGAAACTTTGGTTTTTAGTGGAAACCGGCAATTTTTGAAAAAATAATATTTTTGTAATTTTGATGTTTGACTTTACAAAAGTGATGTTTGAGCATGAGAATGTGTTGATTAAGGCATGGAATGGTTTCTTCAGGGGTATAATTGCAAGTTTGAAACGGATTTTTGTAAAAATGCCATAGGGACTAAATTGAAAGAAAAAGATTCCCCTCGGTAGAATTGGAAAATAGCCAAAAACACTCTTGTACAGTGATATTTTGGGAAAAGTTAAAACATGAAAGTTTTAGATCTCGATGAAACTGTTAGGCAACATAGACGGCTCGTCAAAAAACTGAATCGTTGGTGAGATTTTGATTTTTCAAAGAATTTATGAAAATTGTGAAAAATTTTAAAAAAGACAAAAAGTCAATTCCCAAAGGATTTTGAATATAGTACTTTGAGCAAAAATGATCCTTGATAAAAATAGGAAATTTTGATGCAAAGAAGTAAATTTTAGTCTCGGGGGTAAAATCGTCAAATTTTCAGTTCAATGACTAAACCGCAAAGTTTAATGAAAATGGGGCATAATTGAGAAATAAAGAGATTTGACCCACTAGGGTGTTATTTTAAAATTATTATGTGGTTATTTTCGTAAGAATAACGAAATCGAGCTCGGGTAGGTTAGTGGACCCACGGAGGGCAAAATCGTTATTTTTGTCCAAATAACCCGAACTGCTTTGAAATGTTTCCAATGGGATAAGAAAACAACTAGAAAGGTTCCCGCCCTTCGTTAGAAACGATAGGGTAAAGTTAGATAGAAATAAGAAAAACCAATAGTTTTTAGAGTTGTGCATAGTAATGCAACTCAATTTATTAACTAATGAATGTTTCGTATCGAAACATAGTGAAATTTGGCTAATGGCTTTGTAATTGACCAACAGGATCCTAGGAGTCTAGGAGAAGGGAAATCGAGGTTAAGTTGCCTGACATTTGCATCAAGTAAGTACCCATCCCACCTACAGTATGAAATTATAGGCTTAGAGTGTAAAATGTGTATGTGTATACTTGTGTGTATATCAATGTGTATACTTGTATGTATACAATGACATAAGTATTTATAAAAATGAAAGAGTATACTTGTGAGTATATGGAATATATATATATACCTATGCGTATATTAATGTATACCAGTGTGTATATTTTATGCTAAGTACCTGTGAGTACATTATGCTATATACATGTGCGTATAATAATGTGTACCAGTGTGTATATAAAGTATGTACCTATGTGTACTATATCGTACAAAATTATTTATGTAGATTATGTTATGTATAACATGTAATCATCACTTCATGCATGGTATGATAACCATAATAAGTGAATTGGTAAACGAATCACGAAAAGTTAAGAAAAGTGTCGTACCGACTCTTGACTCAAGGGGAGTTTAAGGATTACAGGATGGTCATGGTGCTACGTAGACCTAATTCCCAATGGTACGAACACTTGGGCCCTAGTTAAAGATAAGAAATGATAATGATAAAGAAGGATTATAAGAAAGCATAATGTGATCATGCATTTTATTGAACGTGCATGTGGGTTTATAGGGGACTTACTAGGCGTTAGCTCATTAAGTTTTATCATACTGTAGGTATTCCGATGAAAAGGTCAGAATAAATCATAATGATGAGCTGGCGGACGGATGATGTATGCAGATTGGGTATGGTTTCCGCCACAGTATGTTTTCCGCTGTATGGTGTTTTAAAATATTTTGAAAGTAATGTTTGATAAGTTATATTGTAAAATAAGGATGATTATGTAAACACAAGTATATGTTTGTATTTCAAAAGTTGTTAAACCAGTATATGTATAGTATTTATATAAAAGAAAAAAAAATTCCTAAATTTTTGCCCTAAAGTAAGTAAGAAAGAGTTTTTTTCACAGCCTGAAAAGGTGGATTGTGACAGTTGATATCAGAGCGGAAATCTTGCCACCCTACTGCACATTGTCGTCTGCTCCATTGCCATAGCTCAAGTAAGATAGTTTGATTTTAAGAATATGAATGATTAGTTTCTAATTTTATATGGTATTGATATGTTAAATACAATAATAAATATAGTATATGGCGGAACCGCATCATGATCGTGGTATGGAAGCTGATCGAAGAGCCACTATTGCTTTTCAAGATGCAATGCCACCACGATATGCTAGGAGTCGGCAACCTATGGCGTTGACCGAATGGCTTCATGCAGTAGAGGTAATCTTTGATGCGTGTCATACGCCACTACATCACCAGGTATTATTGGCCTCGGGATTGTTGTTGAGGGAAGCTTTAGCATGGTGGTTGAGGATTAGACCTGATGAGAGACCAGGGGACTAGCAAGGCTTCAGACAACAGATTCAAGCTAAATTCGCACCTTTACCTCCAGCAGATGTCATGCACATCCAAATGATTCCAATGCTGTGGGCTGATTGGCGACGTAGGTTATACTTACGCATAGAACCAGTTTGGGGAAGATATGTAGGGGAGCCGGTAGATCACTATATCTTAAGGTTTCGCCGAACCATGATGCCATTGACGCCTCCTGAATTACCTTTACGGTGCATTTGCGATCTTGTTTGGAGAGATCTTCCCAACGTAGTCCAACAACAGATGCAGTATCCAGGGAACTATCTCAGTGTCCATGACTTTCTTATGCGGTACTACACTCGGAGCAGAATGTAGTCGCGCCCCTAGAAGATCCCCCAATGGATATGGAAGATGATGATGATGACGATGGTAATGATGATGATGATGATAGTGATGAAGAGCCCGAGCCTCCTGAACCCATTATTGCAAGCGATAATGAATCTACTGACTCGAACGAAGAGGAAAAGGAGGATCCCGAGGAGGATTCTGAACATAGTGACATGTCAAGAGTCGAGTCAGATTAAAAGAAATTATGAAGACTTTTGTATAGTCTAATGTATATAGATGTGTAATCATCATAGTTTTGAGCCTTGATGTTTTGTATATATATGACCGACAAGTGGTATTCTTCCCTACAATAGGGTATATGTAGCCGGAAGTGATAACTGCTCCCAGAGATGATATGAATAGTTGTGTATGAAAGGAAAGTATGTATGTATATTAGTTATGCATGTAATGTTACAAAAAATGTAAAAAGGAAATGAAAGAGGTTCATGAAATGTATGAAGGTTATCGAAATGACATGTATGGACTGAAATGTATGAAATGGAATGTATGAACTGAAATGTATGAAATGAAACGTATGAAATGAGATATTGAGTTATGTCATCGTTTATGTTTGTATGTATTTATATGATTCAAGAATGTTCTTTTTTTTTTAAATACTATTAAGTTAATAGTATATACGAATGTAACAACGAAATTGTATGATAGGCTTGTAAACCTATTTTATTATCGATGGCTGATACACTCGGAGAACCTGTGAACCCGAATTTGATGGCCATGATTACAGAGTTACAACAGAAACTCCGAGCTCAGAAGTTACAAATGCAAGAGTTAAGAGCGCAGCTAGCAAATCATAATCCCGAACCACAGGCACGTGCGAACTCGCCACCCCCAGTACTACCACCTCAGTAAGAGGAACCAGTTGCTCCAGTTGTTCCAGCTGTTCCGGTAGCATCTGCTACCAAATTTTATGAAAGATTTCGACGGATGAAAGCCCCAGAATTTGACGGATCTACAGATCCATTAGAAGCCGATGATTGGCTTACTGGTATAGAACGAGTTTTGAAATTTATGGGGCTTAGTGACTGTGAAAAAGTCTTGTGCGCCTCATTTTCTCTCACCAAGGATGCTAGGAGATTGTAGGAATCGGTAGAACGTAGAAGGAATGTAAATGAAATGACATGGCCTGATTTTGTTGAAGAGTTTGGTAGGGCTTATTTCAATGTGGAAACGATGGCAGCCCAACAAGAAGAATTCAATAATTTTAAACAAGGCAACATGTCAGTGGCAGATGCTGTGAAGAAGTTTAACCAATTGGCGCGCTTATGTCCTGAATTGGTACCCACGAATCGGGAACGAATAAGAAGATTGATGAGAATGTTTGGAACTGACATTGCCCTTATAGTTGATAGTGGAGGGCAAGCCCCTAAGGATGTAAAGGATTGTATTGAACGGGCTACTAGAACCGAATTTAGAATCGCCCATGACAAGGAAGAGAGGGCAAGAATTTTTAAGACTCTAAAGGAGGAGAAGGCTTTAGCTAAGCAGAGCCAAGTGGTACAGGCAAAAGGGCAAGGAAGTGTTCCAAGTCAAGGGCAGTCCCAGAGCCATCCAGTTGGACACAACCGCAATGCTAATAACAAGAGGAAATGGAACGCGATTAGTCCAAAGAATCAAAAAGGTCAACCTCAGAAAAGAAGCGGTGATGAAAGAAACAATAAGCCTCTCAGCAATCAATGCGGAAAAAGACATGCTGGAGAATGTAAAGCTGGCACCAACAAGTGCTTCCTCTATGGCAAAGAAGGGCACTATGCCAGAAACTGTTTCTCCAATCCCCAGAATCAAAATAACCAGAATCGAAATAACCAGAATCAGCAACGGTCTCAGGGAATCTAGCTTCACGCAGTTCAAGCACATATTGAAGGCCCTAGTATCAGTCAGGGACGCTTGGAAGCTCCAGAACCAAGTGGACGAATTTACGCCTATATGAAGAAGGAGGATGGTGCAGGAATGTCATCGGTGGTAACATGCCAGTTTTCTATTGCCAATACTGATGCCTATGTTTTATTTGACTCTGGAGCAACATATTCATTTGCCTCGTTTAAGTTTGCTAAACGGTTAAGGAATGAATGGGATAGAATATAACAGACTTTTAAAACTACACTTCCCTCTGGGGAGGTATTGAGTTCTGATTATTGGTTACGTCATGTACCGATAATCATTTGCGGAAGAGAATTTTATATTGATTTGATCATAATTGATATACAAAACTACAACGTTATCTTAGGAATGGATTTCTTGGGAAAGTATACGGCCAAGATTAACTGTAGATATCACAAGGTTACGTTCCAACCTTCTGGAAGTGAGAAGTTCGTGTATTCAGCAAAAGGTTCCTAAGGCTCCAAAGACGCTAATTTTGACGTTAAAAGCAAAGAAAATGTTGGAAAGTGGATGCACCAGCTATTTGGTGAACTTAATAAGCAAGCCACAAGAGGCTCAGTTAGGACCAGAGAAGGTTCCCATAGTAAAAGAATTTGTTGATGTGTTTCCAGATGAGTTACCAGGCTTACCACCGGAACGGGAGATCTCGTTCGAGATTGAGTTGACACCGGGTACAACCCCGATATCGAAGGCACCGTATCGTATGGCTCCAGGAGAGCTCAAAGAGTTGCAGGTGCAACTACAAGAGTTGCTGGATAAAGGATTTATTCGGCCGAGTCATTCCCCATGGGGAGCGCCTGTATTATTTGTCAAGAAGAAAGATGGAACGTTACGAATGTGCAACGATTATTGAAAGCTAAACAAAGTCACAATTAAGAATAAGTATCCACTTCCAAGGATTGATGACCTATTTGATCAATTGAAAGGAGCGTCAATATTCTCGAAAATCGATCTACGCTCTGGATATCACCAGCTACGAGTTAAAGAAGAGGACATGCCAAAGACGGCATTTCGAATGCGGTATGGGCATTATGAGTTTTGTGTTATGCCATTTGGACTGACTAATGCCTCGACAGCATTTATGGATCTTATGAACCGGATTTTCAAGGACTACCTTCGACAAGTTTGTCATAGTTTTTATTGATGATATCCTGATATATTCAAGAACACCAGAGGAACATGCAGAGCACCTGAGGATCGCACCACAATTTTTGAGAAGGCATCAATTGTATGCCAAGTTCTCAAAATGTGAGTTTTGGCTGGAGGAGGTCCATTTCTTAGGACACGTGGTGACACAGGATGGAGTATCCATTGATCCCACCAAAGTGGAAGCGGTGAATAAGTGGCCTACACCGAAAAGTGTAACCAAAATCACAAGTTTCCTCGGTTTAGCAGGCTACTATCGACGTTTTGTGGAAGGATTTTCTCGACTAGCAGCACCACTCACTGTACTTACACGGAAAGCAGCAAAGTATGAATGGACTAAGAAGTGCAAGGAAAGTTTCAAAGAATTAAAGAGGCGACTCACGAGTGGCCCGATACTGGCAATACCAGATCCAAACATAGAAAACTATGTGATTTATAGTGATGCATTAAAGACGGGCTTGGGAGCCGTTCTTATGCAAAATGGAAAAGTGATTGCGTAGGCATCCAGGCAGTTGAAGGATCATGAAAGGAACTATCCAACACACGACTTGGAGTTAGCAGCGGTCGTGTTTGCATTAAAGATTTGGCGTCATTATTTATATGGAGCTAATTGCGAAATATATACAGATCATCAGAGTCTGAAATATATCTTTACACAAAAGGAGCTTAACATGAGACAACGAAGGTGGCTAGAGTTAGTTAAAGACTACGATTGTGAAATTTTATATCACCCGAGAAAGGCTAACCGAGTAGCCGATGCCCTTAGTCGTAGAACAATGTCTTCGTTTGCAATGATACGGTTAATGCAAAACCCCTTCAGAAGGACCTGATGGAAGCAGGAATAGAGCTAATCACTGGAAGATTGGCTCAATTGTCGTTTCGACCAGTTATCTTGAAGGACTTAAAAGAGCGACAAGAAGCAGATCCGTCGCTACTTAAAGCTAGGAATGAGGTTCTTGAGAACAAAGAAACAGAATTTAGCATCTTAAAAGATAACATTCTCCATTATAAGGGCAGAATCTGCATCCCCAATGATGAAAGATTAAAGAAACAAGTATTAGAGGAAGCTCATGAAGCACCCTGTGTGGCTCATCCAGGAGCTACTAAAATGTACCAAGACTTGAAAGAGCACTATTGGTGGCACGGAATGAAGAACGATGTCGCACAATTTGTCGCCAAATGCCTTACATGCCAAAAGGTGAAAGCTGAGCATCAACGGCCAGCCATTGAATTACAAAAAATTGAAATTCTGGAATGGAAATGAGATCAGATAACTATGGATCTGGTGACCGAGCTACCCAGAACTATGGGTGAACACGATGCTAAATGGGTAATCATTGATAGATTGACGAAATCAGCTCACTTCTTACCCATTAAACTCAACAGTTCTGTGGAAAGGCTAGCTGAACTATATGTAGCCCAGATAGTTAGATACCACGGAGTTTCAAAATCTATCATTTCTGATCGAGATGGTTGATTCACTTCCAAGTTTTGGAGGAGCGTTCACCAAGTTATGGGAACGAAGCTAACTTTTAGTACAGCTTTTCACCTTCAAACTGGTGGTCAATCTGAAAGGACTATTCAAACGCTGGAAGATATGCTAAAAGCCTGTGTGCTAGATTTCAAAGGAGGATGGGATAAAAAGCTATCGTTGATTGAATTCGCTTATAATAATAGTTATCAAGCTTCTACAGGAATGGCTCCTTATGAAGCTCTTTACGGAAGAAGATGCAGGTCGCCATTGCATTGGTATGAAACAGGAGAAAAGACATTATCGACAACGGATTTTGTGCAAAGGACAATAGAGGATGTGAAATTAATCCGTCAACGAATAAAAACTGCCTTTAGTCGACAAAAGAGTTATGCAGATCGACGACGAAGACCCCTAGAATTCCAAGTAGGGGATTTGGTCTTCTTAAAAGTGACGCCAATGAAAGGAGTAATTAGGTTTGGAAAGAAAGGAAAACTTGGCCCAAGATACATTGGACCATTCGAAATCTTAGAACGGGTGGGCAATGTAGCTTACAAGTTGGCTTTACCCTCTAACCTAGCATTGGTACACAATGTATTCCATGTATCCATGCTAAAGAAGTACGTACCAGATCCTTCGCATGTTTTGCAACCAGAGGAAATTGATGTGCAGGAGAAATTTGTCTTATGAAGAGAAACTGGTTCAAATATTGGCACGAGAAGAAAAGGAATTAAGGAACAAAAAGATACCTATCGTCAAAGTTTTATGGCGCAATCAGCAAGTGGAAGAGGCAACGTGGGAACGAGAGGATGCAATGAGGAAAAGCTACCCCAAGTTGTTTTGATTTTCGAGGGCGAAAATTCTTAAGGGGGGTAGATTGTAATAACCGGGAAAAATATTTATTAATAAAACCTAATATTTAATTGGGTTTAATTAATGAATTTACTTTTAAAAATGTAAATTTTTGTAAAAATTACGATAAAGTAGGAATAAACGGCTTTGATTGTAAATTATATGGCAAATGTGATGTAATGTTGGATATTGCCGAATACAGATTTTATGAGTTTAATTACTTAAAAATTTGTAAATAATATCCATAAAATGAAATTTATGTCACGATTAATTGTAAAATTGTGATATAAATAAGTGAGTGATTAGAATGTAAATAGGACATAGAAGTTGTCCAAACCTAAATTAGAGGTAAAAAGGAGGCCGAAGCAATATGAGTGTACTGCTAAATGAAAACGCAGATATGAAAAACGTTATGATTGGCCTCCAAAAGTAAACAAAAAGTAAGTTAAATATTTTGATACAATCTAAGGATAGAAAGTATACTGATTTGACCACGACAGTATAAGAAAAATACTATTTGGTGAAAAATTACACAGTATAAATTTTTAACTCCACAAAGTGGACACTCCTTGATTTTCTATTGGGCCACATGTCAAGAAAAGTGGCCCAATCACCTTGTGACACCTAGTGGTATACTCATGGGTTACCATGAGTCACCAAATGTGATAAGGACGCATTTATGGCAAGTTTATCACAATTTTTCTTTTCTTTCCTTTCCTTCCAAGCTCCGGCAACCATAACCAAGACCTCTAAAAAAATTTCTCAGCCCCCAAACTTTGCAAAAATACCGCCAAACAAGTTTTACAAGCAAGTATAAGGATTTCCCACAAGTTTTAAGGTAAAATCCTAAACTCTTAATGGGTTTTCAAGGGATTTTTCATGGCCAAAGGACAAGAAATTAATCCATGGTATTTTTGTATGGAAAGGAAGCTTAGGAGGGATTCTAAAGGGATTTTGAAGGCTTGAAACTAAAAAGATGTTATTTTGGTAAGTTTTAAGTTTTAAAGTTTGAAATTTTATGGATTTTGTTTTGATTTTTATTCTTTCAAACCCATGAGGGGTTTTGAGAATGTATTTAATAGAATTTCATGTATATGTGATGAATGGAAAGTTTAAGTTGTGAAACTTTGGTTTTTAGTGGAAACCGGCAATTTTTGAAAAAATGATATTTTGGTAATTTTGATGTTTGACTTTGCAAAAGTGACGTTTGAGCATGAGAATGTGTTGATTAAGGCATGTAATGGTTTCTGCAGGGGTAGAATTGCAAGTTTAAAATGGATTTTTGTAAAAATGCCATAGGGACTAAATTGAAAGAAAAAGATTCCCTTCGGCAGAATTAGAAAATAGCCAAAAACACTCTTGTACAGTGAGATTTTGGAAAAAGTTAAAACATGAAAGTTGTAGATCTCGATGAAACTATTAGACAACTTGGACGGTTCGTCAAAAAACTGAATAGTTGGTGAGATTTTGATTTTTCAAAGAATTTATGAAAATTGTGAAAAATTTTAAAAAAGACAAAAAGTCAATTCCCAAAGGATTTTGAATATGATACTTTGAGAAAAAATGATCCTTGAGAAAAATAGGAAATTTTGATGCAAAGAAGTAAATTTTAGTCTCAGGGGTAAAATCGTCAAAATTTTCAGTTCAGGGACTAAACCGCAAAGTTTAATGAAAATGGGGCATAATTGAGAAATAAAGATATTTGACCCACTAGGGTGTTATTTTAAAATTAGTATGTGGTTATTTTCGTAAGAATAACAAAATCGAGCTTGGGTAGGTTAGTAGACCCGCGGAGGGCAAAATCGTCATTTTTGTCCAAATAACCCGAACTGCTTTGAAATATTTTCAATGGGATAAGAAAACGACTAGAAAGGTTCCTACCCTTCGTTAGAAACGACATGGTAAAGTTAGATAGAAATAAGAAAAACCAATGGTTTTTAGAGTTGTGTATAGTAATGCAACTCAATTTATTAACTAATGAATGTTTCGTATCGAAACATAGTGAAATTTGGCTAATGGCTTTGTCATTGGCCAACAGGATCCTAGGAGTCTAGGAGAAAGGAAATCGAGGTTAAGTTGCCTGACATTTGCATCAAGTAAGTACCCATCCCACCTACAGTATGAAATTGTAGGCTTAGAGTGTAAAATGTGTATGTGTATACTTGTGTGTATATCAATGTGTATACTTGTATGTATACAATGACATAAGTATTTATAAAAATGAAAGAGTATACTTGTGAGTATATGGAATATATATATATAACTATGCGTATATTAATGTATACCAGTGTGTATATTTTATGCTAAGTACCTGTGAGTACATTATGCTATATACATGTGCGTATAATAATGTGTACCAGTGTGTATATAAAGTATGTACCTGTGTGTACTATATCGTACAAAAGTATTTGTGTAGATTATGTTATGTATAACATGTAATCATCACTTCATGCATGGTATGATAACCATAATAAGTGAATTGGTAAACGAATCACCAAAAGTTAAGAAAAGTATCGTACCGACTCCTGACTCAAGGGGAGTTTAAGGATTACAGGATGGTCACGGTGCTACGTAGACCTAACTGCGCAATGGTACGAACACTTGGGCCCTAGTTAAAGAGAAGAAATGATAATGATAAAGAAGGATTATAAGAAAGCATAATGTGATCATGCATTTTATTGAACGTGCATGTGGGTTTATATAGGACTTACTGGGCGTTAGCTCATTAAGTTTTATCATGCTGTAGGTATTCCGACGAAAATGTCAGAATAAATTATAATGATGAGCTGGCGGACAGATGATGTGTGCAGACTGGGTATGGTTTTCGCCACAGTATGTTTTTTGCTGTATGATGTTTTAAAATATTTTGAAAGTAATGTTTGATAAGTTATATTGTAAAAGAAGGATGATTATGTAAACACAAGTATATGTTTGTATTTCAAAGTTGTTAAACCAGTATATGTACAATATTTATATAAAAGAAAAAAAAATTCCTAAATTTTGTCCTAAAGTAAGTAAGAAAGAGTTTTTTTCATAGCCCAAAAAGACAGGTTGTGACAAAAAGAGAGCATAGAATTATCATCAAATACGCTTTGTTCACTATATATATATATATCAAACAAATTCAAAGTCCTAGAGATATTTTGTTGTACATTGCAAATCTCTTAATTAATTATTTTTAACAGTCCATATAAAAGTAACGTATCATTATGCTGCAAAGAGCATTATCTAATCTAATATTATAAATAAAACAAATTAATTTAAATAAAATAAATAAACATTTTACTCTCTAAAGATGTTAAATACTAGATTTTGATTATTTTTCAGTTAAGGAAATTTATTATTTGGAATCTTTTTTTTTTTTGGGATGATATGGAAAAGATTGGACTACTAAAAAAAACCCTTTTAATTTTTGGACGCCGAGAATGGTTATATATGAATATTCAGTGGTCCCCAAGTAATCCGTGGTGAGGATACGGTGCCTTAAAAAGAGTATCCAAAGAGGTAGAAAAACATATGAATTTATTACGAAATCTAAAATTTGCAATTTAACGCAATTAATCAGGGTATTTTATAATCCAAGGACGAATATGGTTTTTCAAGATTATGAATAACCATTTGATTTTTTTCCCTTAAAAAGGTAGGGTTTTTTTTTTTTTTTCATGACACTAGTAAAAAGTACTTTAAGAATAACATTGAGCTTCATTATTTCTTCCATGTCGTTTTTTCTTTTGTAAAATTTATTTTTTTTAATGTCAAAGCCATATCAATAAATATAAAATACACCATCATAATCATTGATAATTTCTATAACTAGGAGGAGAGACCCTTAAGAAATAATTACTAGAAGGACTGATAGCGCAAAAAATAAAATAATCAATTTTTTATATATTTTTTAAAATATAATTTTTTAATTAATACCTACCAAATTACAAACTGTTCCCCAAAAAAATCCCCATTATTATTATTATTATTAAATATAGAAGAAACTTAAATTTGATAAGCCTTTTAAAATTCCAAAACTCCTTTCGAAAAAAAATTCCAAAACAAATTAATCATTTTTCCGTTTTCATTTTTTCATAAAGGGTGCGTTGCAGAGGATTACGCCTCGGCGTTGGCAAAATCTGAGTTGGTATCGTCCGTTTGCCAAGCCTTTTGGCCGGCTGTCCATCTCGCTCTCTCTCTCTTTCTCTCTCAATATTTTTGGTGGGTTTTCGATTTCAAGCCATTTTCTCTGGTAAAGTACCAAGAACGTTTTTGGGTTTTTTCTAAATCTCGTTTTCGTTTCTTTTAATAATGATATCCTTTTTGTTTTATTGGATTTTGCTTATCTCCCTCGTATCGTCAGCTTCTTTTGGACGTCGAGAATGAGAAGAAACCACACAAATAGAAAGTGCAAAGCTCCTGAATATTAGATGCGAGAGTTTGATAAAATTTCAGCTGATAATCGGTAAGAATTTCGTTTTTTTTTTTTGTTCGTTTTCAGCTTACAACAATCCTTCTGTTGTATTGGATTTTCTATGTATGATCTAATCGTCGCAATTTTTACAATCGCATCATTTGAAAAATCGCTGAATTCCTTATATATATATATAGGTTTATTTAATCTATTATATTTCGAGACAATTCATTTCACACGACTTGATTGTGAAATTCTGTTCTTTTGTTGAGTGGTGCTCTGATTTTTGAATGAATTCAGAATTCTGAGCCTTGTATATTAATTTCATTTGTTGTAAAACCTAAAAGGTATGTACTTTTGTATGTTAGTCTAAAAATTGGCTGTTTGTGGTCATCAGAATTCAGAAGATGAGTTTTGTCAAAGTAGTCTTTTAGGAGAATTATTATGAACTATTGGATTGACAAGTTCCTAAGAATTTTTATTGTCTCGAGAAGTTAATGAAGGAAAGTAATATTGATTTCTGTACTGAGTATTGGTTGTTTCTACCCAAGAATAGACCTCTATTTATTTGAGACTGATATAGCTATCCCCTTCTTTAACATGAGTGTTCTGTATTTTGCAGACCCAAAAAACACAAATAAAATTGAAGGTTGATTGTAATTTGGTTGAATCGAGAGACGTCTGATGGCTTATGACTCATTGGGCGACAGTTCGGACATAGAAGTTGAAGACATACGCTGTGAAGATATAGCAGACAAGGATGTTAGCGATGAGGAGATTGAGGCAGAGGAATTGGAGAGACGGATGTGGAAGGATCGGATAAAACTCAAAAGGCTCAAGGAAAGACAGAAGCTTGAAGCCCAACAAGCCACACAAAAGCAGAAGCCAAAGCAGATGTCCGATCAGGCTCGGAGGAAGAAAATGTCCAGAGCGCAAGATGGCATTCTCAAGTATATGTTGAAGCTGATGGAAGTGTGCAAAGCTCGTGGTTTCGTGTATGGGATCATTCCTGAGAAGGGAAAGCCAGTCAGCGGTGCTTCAGATAACATTAGAGCTTGGTGGAAAGAGAAGGTGAAGTTTGATAAAAATGGGCCTGCAGCCATAGCTAAGTACGAAGCGGAGTGTCTTGCCATGTCTGAGGCAGATAATAGTCGGAATGGAAACCCACAGAGCATTCTCCAAGACCTGCAAGATGCAACCCTGGGTTCTCTTTTGTCTTCTTTGATGCAACACTGTGACCCCCCTCAAAGGAAGTTCCCACTAGAAAAGAAAGTCCCGCCTCCTTGGTGGCCAACTGGGAAGGAAGATTGGTGGTTAAAATTGGGGCTGCCCCATGGTCAGAGTCCCCCTTATAAGAAGCCACACGACTTGAAGAAGATGTGGAAAGTCGGAGTTATAACTGCTGTAATAAAGCATATGTCACCGGATATTTCAAAGATAAGGAGACATGTGCGCCAGTCAAAGTCCTTACAGGATAAGATGACAGCAAAAGAGAGTGCTATCTGGTTAGGCGTTTTGAGCCGAGAGGAAGCCATCATTCGGCAGCCCAGTTGCGACAACGGGACATCTGGGATAACGGAGATGCCACCACAAGGGTTAGGTGAAAAGCAAGCTGCCACTAATAGCAACAGCGACTATGATGTTGATGGCACTGATGATGGCTTAGGTTCTGTTTCATCCAGAGATGAGAGAATTCAACCTATCGATGTAGAGCCTTCTTCAGGCAAACAGGGAAATAACAATTCCAAGCCTGTCCAACATAAAGAGAAAGGGGAAAAGGAATCCAGGAAGAGAAAAAGACCTCGTCTAGGATCAAAGCCTGCGGATCAAATGCCTCAGCCGTCTCAAAATGAACATCTATCTATTGAACTAAGAAACACTTTGCCCGACATAAATCACATTGAAGATGCACAGTTGGTTGGATTCCAAACAGATGGAAATCAACAAGAAGTTGAACCAGTGTCAGCTTTACCCATACAAGATTTACGGCCAATGGAGAAGGACACTGACATCCGAGTTCAGCTACCGGAATCTGATTACAACAGCTTATTTTCCTTGCCTTCTGATAATGTAATTTCCGCTCACAGCAGGGAACTGGGTGGTACTGCATTGCATTATCCGGGCATGCAAAACAACGGAATTCATCATGGGAATACATATGATTTCTATAATCCATCCTTAGATTATGGTCCTGGTCATGACCAGCAGCATTCTCAGATTGCATTTAATGAACATCATGTTAAGCCCGCAGATGGAGTCCAAATACCAACAGTACATAGAGACAGTAGTGAGATTAGTGGCGGAGACTTTCCCTTTAATGTCAGTAATGAGCTACCTGTCAATTCTCAGTTTGCTTCTCCAATTAATAGTTTGTCGCTAGATATAGAAGGATTGTTTAGCCCCATCGACATTCAAATGGAAGATCTTTTGGGTGATGATGAAATTATCCAATACTTTGGAGCATAAGTTCTTAGATTCCTTACTTCAGAGAGTAGATCGTAAGTCATGCTCCTCGCTTTCTTGCTGCTCATTTTTTATTCGTTGTGTTTAGAGTTTTGGTGTTACTGCTGATGATTTTATTTATTTATTTATTCGTTCATTATTTATGCAGATTGCTAAGTACCAGATTCATTGCTGACTTGGGCATTCTTCACCAATCCAATGGCGTATTACCACAAGTGTTTGTCCTTTTGGCAGTTCAGGACTGCAAGTTTATGAGCTTAGATTTACAGGACTCGTGATTTTGCAAACAATTACGCAAAATTGGAGTTCTTTTGTGTTTATAGTTTCCCCCCCTCTTATCTTTAGTACGAAAACCCATGATGGGGTTAATGTAAATAAATTAATTTGTTTCAACTGGATAAATCGAAAAGTTATGATAAAACATTATTTTAGAAGGTGATTTTAAATAAATTGTTAGATGCGATTTGTCTTCTCCACTGTCAAATGTCTAAATTTCTGCTAAAAAGTGTACGGGATAGAATGAGATTTTTTGTTTGTTTTCCCAGGGCAGTTTCTCTTATTCCAGTTTCATGATTATTCACCTTGTTTACTTGAAAACAAATTTGAATAATTATGATGTTGGCATTAACACCAAGTAAGAATGGAGATTTTCTTTTATTATAGTTGTTTTAATTGCCTCCCATGAATCCTGATCTGATTTTTCAATCCTTCATCCGATCTTATTTGCTCCTCTAGCCCCACAATCAAATAAGGGGGTTCAATACTTATGCACCAATCCATTATCAAAACCAATATTCTTCTTTCCATTTTCCCTTCTACCTAACAAAATCATATTGGACCAAGCTGACTCAGCCTCAGCACTACGTTAAGCAATGTGGGCAATATATCTGGTACCTTAAATCATTATATACATACATACACGCATGCATATATATATATATATGTATATGTATGTATGCTCTTCAGTCGGACAGCCAAGCCAGTCTAGAAATTGTAACATTTTCTGTTTAATATTGTAATATTATGTGTATTCATGTAACACTCAATAGATGTCATTTACTGTCGTGTTATATTCAACTTACTTCAGAGTCATAAGACCATGTGCAATATGTTATATGTTGCAGATATATTGTCGTTAGACCGAAGACTTTGTCTACATATACACATCCATGTATATTTTTGAACAGTGTGATTAAATCAATTATTCGCTATAAATCAATTCGTATACTGTAATTGGTAAGTACCATTAAATTTATGTTTTTATGCTGGTAATTAAAAGAGTTTATTGTGTTGCTTAAAACAGGTAATTTCATCCCTTGAAAAAAAGCACAGGAGCTTCTTTATTAGCATTATTATTATTATAATAATAATGGATTTCTATGGTGGGTACCTACAGTTGGTGTACGATTTAAATGCTTCATTTGATAACATAATTGGAACTAATAAATTTCAACTACTATAATATAAAACTCTCACGAGCTATATTATAAAGCAAAAATTTACTATAGTGTAACACTCTCTCATATTATAGTGTTTTAGTTTTAATTATGTTATCAAACACTTAAAAAACTATCAAATGTAACAATTTTTTTAAAATCTGTTTCTAAAAAGAAAATTGTCACGCTTGTTATTATTGTTGAATTAAAGTGTGATTTCATTCAACGTGTACAAAATTGTATATTTGGAATTTCTGCGAAAACGATTAATGGCACGCTTTGTAAATATGAGTTAACGCAAGGGGTAGGTGCTACTGGGTACTGCCGTTTCCCATCCCCCACCATGGCTGTCCAACTACGCCCTTGGCCACAAAACCCACAACCGCGTGTGGGAAGGGCATAGTCGTAAATGTGAACCTCAATGACAACTCCACGACAAAATGAGGAAGTGGTCTGTAATTTACGTGTAATATAAGTGGACCCCACTTGAAATCATTGGTCAAAGATTAAGAACCGCCAGTCCTTTTGCCGATCTGTTTGCTACAGAAACAAAAATCATCAGCCTTCCACTCCAACGTTGTGCGGGGCAGCACCAAAATCGGTGTCTCTCTCCCAAAAAAAAACCCCACTCAAATGACTCATCACTCATGAGCCTCTCAGAGTCGCTGAGTTGCAGAGACGTGGTGCTGATCATTCACTAAAATGTACGACCACGTCCTTCCCTAATTCAGGTTGTGTTTTTTTAGAAGGGTCATTTTTATTGATCTCCGCCTTACTCTGTTCTTTTCACTCCCTCACTTCTCTTTCACCCTCAACTAGAGAGAGAGAGTGAGAGTGAGAGAGAGAGAGATCAATAATGGGGTTTATGAAGGGCCTCTCAACCATTGTGCTCATTCTAATGGTGGCTTCATTTCCTTTTCTTCAATCTTCCCGACCTGGTCAGTTCCTTAATTTCTTACCCTTTATCATAATGTTATGGTTGGTCTCTTAAGTCTCAACGTAGTTTGCTTCCACATTGACTTGCAGGTTTCCAAGCAGAAACGACAATGACTGAGAACAAGGCCACCACAAAGGTAAGTACCTGTCTGCATTGTTAATCATTTCAAAACTAAAAATGCAAACTTTCTTCTTCTTTTTTTTCTCCCCAACGTCTTTCCCTCTGGATTCTATAATTTTCGCCTCTCAAAGTCCAAGTCTTTATTATTTTTCTTGTTTTTTCGTTTGAATTCAAAAGGGACTCGACGTGATATTTGGCAACGGAGATTCGGTTGTTGGCGTCGATGAAGAGTCGGCGAGGCAAGTTCCTACAGGGCCTGACCCTCTTCATCATAAAAACAGACCTACAAGACCTTAAACCTATCCAAACACCCAGTTTAAATTTTTTGTGCCTTTTTAATTATTATTTACTTTTTTTATCTTAGTATATACACTATATAGCACGTTCTATAGGCTTTTTATCAATCTTTGTTTTTGCTTAGTCGAATCATATATTAAAAATCAGCTATTATCTGTCCTCTTTGTGTTGATATTTGATTTTGATGGAATAGTACTGTATGAATGTTTGACGCAGGAAAAATGAAGATAGAGGGCTATATATAGGCTGATTTTTCCCTTTTTTACTTTTTCTTATCAGGTTGTTCTTCAACAGAATAAAGAAGATGCTATTTTTTATTTTTATTTTTTGTGGTTAGAAATGTCTTTTCTTGCTTAATTCTCAATATTTCCCCCCCTTTTAGATGTTGGAAATTGAGTAACATTATAACCAAAAATTAGAGAACCAGTAGCTGAAAGATGTTTGGGACCTCAAGGTGCCAAAAAAACAAAAAAAATCGTTTGTTATCCTGTTTTCACCTTCTGATTTTGCACATATGTGGACTCTTTTTTATTTGCAAAATTGCGACATTGCTTACGGGATTAGAATTTAGAGGACTAGTATTTGCTATTGTGGGATTTGGTCAGTAAAAGTTGTGTGTATACTTTAGAGCCGTATTAGAACAGAGTTGCCTCCCATGCATCCTTTAACTATAGTTCCAACTAAGGCGTTTGGTTATCCCGTTTTAATTACATTGTTAAACTACTATAGTATAAAATAAAAATATACTATAATATAAATATTTTACATGCTATGATAAAATCGTTTTAACTACGTTGTCAAACATACTTTGTAGTGTTTAAAAGCACTATTAAAATTAATAAATTGGTATTAAAATATTGTAACATACGGGAGATTTATACGGTATTATATTTTTGTTTTATATTATGATAATTGAAACTTTGACTTTACTTTGACTTTATCAAACAAAGCATTAGTGGCAAACACACTCTAATTATTCTATTATCTAATGATAATCTCATTGTGCTGTGCAACTGTACCAACCCAATTGGGCAATATTTCTCTTTCGCATGACAAATGCTTTTTGGGCATGCGATTCGCACTGCACAACTTTAGGCATTTATGTTCAGGTTTGACTTTCCTTTTTCTTTTTTAATGAAAAAAAAAATCAATATTTTATAATCTAATCAACTTTTCTGTTTATTATGTAAGAAATCAGATTTTTTTTCCCCCAATCCTTTTAGGCAATTGACTGCTTTAATTCTTCCGCGTTTTACTCTATTTTCAGGGTTGGAGAGTTTGAGTTCATAAAATTAAAATAAAGAGGAAGTTTCTAGAGAACAAACATGTTTACGTCGTATTCCCTTCTCATTTCCTTCATTTTTTTATTTTTATTTTTTGCTTGCTGTGTTCTTATTTCCCCGAATTGCTTCTCAGTCTCCCTTTGATTGCCTTCCAGGCAAATTTCAAATTACCATCTAAATGCTTGTTTTAAAGAAGAAATATTTTCACTCGCACACGTTATTCATGAGAAAAATTAACAACTAAAAAAGCTCTTTTACTCTATCCAGTTCCTCTATATCATGTGAGAAATTAAAAAAGTTTTTCTTTTTCTCTTTGGCAATTTATTGCTCTAGCTCTCTAGCATTTTACTCGGTCAATTGACTGATGGACTGAAATTTGAATTAAAACTTAATGTAAGGGTGTTTAGAAAGGTAGTGGCAACTGTTGGTTAGAACCATTTTTATTGTAGTATGTGAGAGTTTTATACTGTAGCTATTTTTTTATTGTCACTGTAACATGTGAGAGCTTTATACTGTTTATAACTGAAAAAATGATGAAAACTACCGTCACCAAACAGGGTTAGTTGTTTCGATCAGCAAAAATTATAATAGTTGTACTATTTTTCTTTTTCTTTTTTTTTAATTAAGTGAAGGGTTGGAGTAGTTTTGAGTATATAATCACAGAAACAAAAAGTTTATAGTAGGACTGTACAAAAACCATCCCGCACCCGTCAACCGTCTGTGTTTGCGCCCGCCCATCTCGAAAAATGCAGGTTTACATTAGCAACCTACTGGTGGACGGGTAGGGCGGGTTGAACCTGCCCACCAATATATTCAGGTGGATGGGTTTGGTTTTAGGTTTTTGAAGGCGGGTTCAACCCGCACCCGCCCGCCTATATATTTAAAAAAAACGTATCATTTATTTGATTTTGTTCTTATTTAGAGATGATTGAACAATCTAACATTCCAAGCACGGGCTCGGCTGACTCTTGACATATTAGAAACTGAAAATTCTCATATTATTTTGTGAAGTGACCAAAATTCAAATCAAGTAAGTTAGTACAGAAAGCCCTAAAAAGAAAAAGAATACTTGACTTTCTTCATCATTTCATTTGTAGCATTCTATTATTTTCGAACCCAGTGAATAGGCTTTAATCTTTATAGACTCTTGACTTTGTTCAAGAGTCTATATTTTGTGAAGTGAATAGAAACTGAAAATTCTCATATTATTTTGTGAAGTGATCGAAATTCAAATCAAGTAAGTTAGTACAGAAAGCCCTAAAAAGAAAAAGAATACTTGACTTTGTTCATCATTTCATTTATAGCATTCTATTATTTTCGAACCCAGTGAATAGGTTTTAATCTTTATAGACTCTTGACTTTGTTCATTACTTCATCTGTAGTTGATGTTTCTTGTTGTAGTGAATGATTATGTTTTTTAATTTGTACTTTTGAATATGGTCACTGTCTTTAGGCATCAAACTTGCTTATTATTGGGAATGCTTTATGTATTATCATCTTATATTTTATACAAATTTTCTTAGCTTTCTAAAAAAAAAGTTCAAAAAATTACATTAGGCAATAGAATAGGTCTAAACCGCCTTAACCCGCTCGCACCCGCCCGCAACCACTCAAAACCAAACCGAAACCACCCGCCACGTGATGGGCGGTTTGCGGGTTAGTTAATCGCTAACCCGCCATCTAAAAAAACCGTACCACGCCCGTCCAAAAATTGTCAAACTGTCCATATCGTTAAAAAAAAAAAAATGTCCACGTCTAGAACTTTCCTTAACAAGACGGAAAAAAAAAAAGGAGAAGAAAATTCGTTCCAAGTTTCAAATCAGTTTTTCTTTCTGTTTCAATTCTCTGTTTTTTTGGTTGGACGAAAGTGTGATCCACAAACTCCCAACTCATCATCATTGTAGGCCTTTAAATGATACCAAAGTGCCCTTCATTTTTTCCTTTGTTTCTTGCCGATGATACCAAAATCATGGGAAATATCAGCGAGATATTTTTAAGATGCTGCCTCATGACTTTGGTCTTTCGAAAGGGATGGGAAACCCTTTTTCCCTCAAAATGTTTGATCAAAAAATAAACCAACACCCAAATAAGCAAACCCAAATAACTCCCCTGAAAAATTAAACCATTTTTTCATTCTCTTTTATTTTTAGTATTAGTTGATAGTTCATCACTTCACTAATTGGAAGTTGCAGCCAATGAAAGAGCAAGCCTTTCCACTCTTGTCTTCAATGATTAATTGATATCAAAAAGTCCACCCAGCTTCCAATTGGTTATGAGCCCCCGTTTATATGTGCTTAAAAACAGTTATTTTTCCTCAATTAAGTCAAATGAGTTTTTTATTTTTTATTGTTGGGTAGGAAATGTAAACACGTGATTAGGTCTAGATATTTCCAAAATATCTTCGCACAGAGAGAGGAAAATTAAAAAAAAAAAAAAGCAAAGATTTCTAAAATATCTTCTCTTCAATCATTAATTGATATCAAAAAGTCCACGCGGCTTCCCCGAAGAGCCCTCCAAGCACGTCGCATATAATGATATGAACCAAATCTTCCGTGTTAACACCCTTATAAGATCGTCTATTTATATCATCATCGTCCTTCATCTTCCATACCAACCGAACTGAGCTTTTTGTAGAGAGAGAGAAAAGCATTGCACTCACTGTAATACAAGAACCGTACGGTCACCGGCAATGTCTTCCGACACGACCACTCCCCGCGGAGGCGGAGGCGGAGGCGCAGACTCGGTCGACCACCTCGACACCCCGACGCTCGACGCCGAGTCGGCCGCCCTCCTCCACGCAATCTCCGAGCACGGTGGCTATGCCTTCGTCGGCATGGCGGCGCAGGCGGCGGCCGGAGAGTTCCGCGCCGCGGAGGCGGCGAGGGAGTTGGCGTGGGAGCAGCTGCACTCGGGGCCGTGGCACTCCGTCCTCCCTGTGTGGCGCGACGCCTACTCGATGGCTTGCCTCCGCATCGCGGATCTCCATTTCGCTGGCGGCGAGTTCAAGGAGGCGCTTAGGATTCTGGACATGGGGCTTATCATGGGAGGGACGCTTCTCAGGAAGGACTTGGACGCCGCCGTTGAGAAGGTCTCCGCCAGGGCTAGGGGTGATTCTAGGGTTTCGGGAGGTGGCTGCAATGGCGGTTTTTCCGAATCGGAGCGTCGATTGGTTCACGGAGAGCTCGACAAGGCGGAGGTGAGGACCGTGAGGTTCGTCTTTCTTTTCGTTTTTTATTCCAAAAAAATGAAAGTTTAATTTTCTTCGATAATGGATCTCTACCTTCAAATGAAAAATTGAAATCTTTGAATTTTGAAAGTGAATATTCTGGAAGTGGAATAGTTTTCAGCCCTGAAATTAAAGGTGCCGACTTGATTGTGTAGTTTGCACGTTATATTTCTTTTTTTCTTTTCCTTTTCACCGTATATCTTCGTTCTGATCACCAATTGTATTAGCGAGTTTTACCCTCTTTTCCCTGTATTATTGAAAGCTTTATTTATTTTTTTTTGGCATCATATTATTCATGATTAGGATTTGCAAGTTCATTTTTAATACTTACGGGTCTTTGTTATCTTGTAGATGCTTAGAGTTTTGCCTGAAAAGTCCCTCTCTTGTAAGCTAGTAGTGAAGAGGTCTGCTCTGTCTCTGGAGGGATTTCTGCGTGAATATTTCTTGTCTGGATTACCGGTTGTAATAAGTGATTCTATGGCTCATTGGCCTGCAAGGACAAAGTGGAATGATCTGGATTACCTGAAAACCGTAGCTGGCAACCGTACTGTGCCGGTTGAGGTGATACTCTTCTTGCTTTTGTAATGAGCACTAGAAGCATTAAGCAGAGTTTGATTGATTTAGTTTTTAAATAACTGAAAATTGGTAAAGCTTTAAATGCTTTGCAGGTTGGGAAAAATTATTTATGTCCAGAGTGGAAACAAGAACTTATCACGTTCTCGCAGTTTCTTGAAAGGATTCAGGCCACTGGCTCTTCCTCCGTCGCTCCGACGACATACCTTGCCCAGCATCCATTGTTTGATCAGGTTTGCATAACCCTTTACATGGGCCTTCTCTGTCATGTTAGTTTGATGCATAATTTTGAGCAATAATATCGTTGACATTGTATCAATTGCAGATTAATGAGCTACGGAATGACATATGTATTCCTGACTACTGTTTTACTGGTGGGGGGGAGCTAAGGTCACTCAATGCTTGGTTTGGTCCAGCTGGGACGGTGACACCGTTACACCACGATCCACATCATAATATACTCGCTCAGGTTTCACCTTTGGCATACATTATTTTTTTTTCCCTCTGTGTTCAATTCCATGTTCTTATGAATACTGGTCTCTGGATTTTGATTACCTACGGAAAAATAGCAAAAATATTTGATTTCAAGGCATAGTGTTTACTGTATGATACCACTATAATTGGAAGATGACTTGTTTGTGTTTAAGGTTTGGACTATGAACAATCATTGTTTTTCCTTCAATTTTCGTTTTTCCCTCATTTCCAGGTGGTTGGAAAAAAGTATGTGAGGCTTTATCCTGCTTCTTTGTCGGAGGAACTTTACCCATACAGTGAAAACATGCTTTGCAATTCAAGCCAGGTAATTGTTTCTTGCCTCCACATCATAACAACTATCCCAACGAATTTACTTATTATTTGACCCTATGTTTGCGAACTCTATGTGAATGAATTTGCATAAAACGTATAAAGATGTTATCATTGCATATAGATGTCTCTTACTAGTTGTTGGTCTCTCTTTCACAAACTCTATAAAATGAATTTGCTTATACAGATGTTGTGATTGCATATAGATGTGTGTGTCTCTCTCTCCCCGCCCTCTTGTCTTCTACAAATTCTAACTCTAGATTTCTGTTAAGAAACATGAGAGAGGGGACAAAAAAAACATTTTTCTTTTTTCTGAGAACTGTTTCTGAAGATGACTTCGAAACAGGCTGTCTTTTTGGGGGATTGCTTTCGTTTCTTTGTGTTGTTTAAAGGTGGTGAATCCTTTTAATAGATTTGGTAGCATGCTAAACAGAACAGGGGAGGAACCTGCCTTTTTTTTTTTTTAATTTATATTTTGGATTTGGTAGGGAAGAGTTCAAACACCCGATCCTCACAGATTCCTCTTCGCCACCAGTGTCCTTCCTTATGCCTATTAGTTGTTTTACTCCCAAATAATCAGTGCTTACGTATGCACTCTTCTTCATACGTTCCTTGTACATCTTAGATATGAATTTGTTTCTTTTTTTAAACTTGTTGAAAGCTCCTTCTCTAACGTCTTTGAACTTCAAATTTTGGAAGGTTGATCTTGACAACGTAGACGAGGAAGCATTTCCAAACGTGCTTGACTTAGAATTCCTGGACTGCATTTTAGAGGAAGGTGAAATGCTTTACATTCCACCAAAGTGGTGGCACTATGTTCGATCTCTAACAACAAGTTTATCAGTTAGCTTTTGGTGGAGCGACTCCGGAAGCACCATCTCCTGATCTCACATTATTTCCATGCCCTTTGCTTCTACGTTTTTTTGGTATTAGGCTGGGCATGATCCGAACTTTAGCTGAATATGTGATAGACGAACGAGGGCGCTTTTCTATTGGAAAAGTAATTTATTCTCGTGTATATACCATTGGACTCGGTAAAATGGACGAGGGGACTTACACGAATATCGATCAAATAAAACTCTCTGAACATTTTAAAGCATAATATTCTTGCTACATCTTGTAGAAGACTTGTTTGCTATCGTCATTTGACATATTTTATCTTTTGTTTTTGGCTTTCATATGTTAACGATTCGGTTTTATTAATTTTGATCAGAAATCTGATGTCTCGCCGTGCATGAGAATTATTACAACGCAAATGTTAGCTTGTTAGGACAAAAGCTATGATACAGCTACTTTATTTATTCTAATCACCCATTATGATACAACTAAAAAATTGTATATGTTTCATATGGATTTCCTCCTCTCGTATTTCTACTTTGGAAGGATCGAAATTGGATTATTGTAGCGCATTTTGAGATCCCGACCTGGTCCAATCCATTTCTTTCTTCAATTCCCCTTACCAAACAATCACAAGTCTTAAAAGTCATTCACTTAGCCGCTCGCTCATTTCTGCTTCATATTCAGGAACTTCTTCTACTTTGGAAGTGGAAGGATCAAAATTCGAGCATTTTAGAGGATTTCGAATTCCAAACCCAGCCCAATCCATTTCATTCTCAAATTCCTCTTACTATACATCTACAAAGTCATTGACTAATTCTCTCCCGTAAAACATGGTCTAAGAGTATGATTTAGCAGCTGCGAAATTGAAGGTGTTGTCATGCCAAAAATAAAAACATTTGGAGTAGGTCAATACAGAAAATTCTATATTTTGATCCGCAATTTCTCTGGTGAAGATTGAAAAAGATACTCACGGATGGCTATTTGTCCTTCAACCGTCAAATTTGTAGAAAAATTTGATATTATCAGATTTAAGAGTGACTGACTGAAAGCAGAGGCAGAAACTACCTAAATGGAGCACAGCGAGTAAAAAGTCTGCAACTTTGTCGCACGTTTAATGTTTTCGACCAGCCAATTGGGACGTGGAACCACCCTTGGGATGTGCAGAGAATTATAAAACTTTCCGGAAGAACGAGAACGAGGTAACAAAAAGGGAACACTTCAACCACTAATAAATGAAATTGCCTACATATATATGTGCCACAGAACGGCCATTCAGCTAAATAATTAAACAACAGATCTTGATCAAGGCAAACTAAGAAAACCATAAAACATAAAACAAAAACAAAATTAAAATTAAAATACTAAATATGTATCCCTGATAGTTCCACTATGTCATGTTCATTGCAGCACTGAAAAAATCATCAAAGGCCTTAGAAGAAGACCCTTCATAAACACCACCTTTCTGACCATCATCATCATGATTCTTGACAGCATTCTCAATCATGTCCCTCAACTCACAAGCTTTCCTTCTCATTTCACTCCCTTTCTCAGTTGCCATCACCAACTCAATTTTCTCCACCAAGTCCTGATGCCTAACCTCACACTTCTTCCCTCTAGCCACCTCAACACAAACCCCAACCTCTCTCTCCAACAGCACTGCGTTGAAGAACTGCTCCGCCGCCATAGGCCACGCCAGCATCGGCACACCATTGGATAGCGCCTCGAGTACCGAGTTCCACCCGCAATGACTCAGAAATGCAGACACTGCCTTGTGTGACAAAATCTCCACTTGTGGTGCCCAATTCTTCACCAACAAACCTCTTCCCAAGACCCTCTCCTCAAACCCTTCTGGAAGCCATTCCTCGGCTTTAAACTCCGAGTTTATGTCAAAACCGATCGGTGGCCTAACCACCCAGATGAAATTCTTGTTGCTTTTATCCAAAGCCGTTGCTAACTCGATCATGTGTGTCGGTGAAATTGTGTTCATAGAACCAAACGACACGTAAAGAACAGAATTCAAAGCCTTTGAATTCAGCCATTCTATGCATACGTCCGATGCGACGCCGTTTTGTTTCCCTACAGAAGCTCGCCTTTCCGAGGACAAAAGAATCGGTCCGATTGGCCAAACCGGACGGCCGAACTTCCTCTCGAAATACATCAGCCCCAGCTGATCGAAACCCCCAACAGTGTTGAACAAAATCCCGTCAGAATCAAACCAGGAATTCAGATTCCGATTCTGGAATTTCGACCAAGAATCCTCACCATCGGCCTCGTAAATATTGAGAGGCAACTGAGAGAGATGAATTTTCTTCGCTTCTTCGAAATCCGGCAGCGAAAACTCGTTCTCGTAGCTGCCATTTTTCCGGTGAGGAAGATTTAACCAGAGAGAGCAATAACAGGCGAGGCCAAACCCGCTGCAGCCGCTGAAGACGGCGTGGAAGATTCCGAGCTCTTTAGACACCCCCACCGTCCAGCCGAAGAAGATGTCGGCGATGACACAGAGAGGCTTTCGACCGGCGAGGATGAGATCTTCGAGAATTTTCCTGAAGGGAGAGGCGAGAGAAGAGGAAGCTTCTAGAAGGCGGATGACGTAAGTGTAAGGAAGGACGTCGGTGTTCTCGGAGTCTGGAGGGAGGCCGTGGTCGGAGGAGGAGAAAGGGATTTCGAGAAGACGAATGGAGGAGGTCGGAGGGAGAGAGGATCTGAGCTTTTTGATGTTGAGAGGCGTGTTGATGAAGATTATGGAAAAGTCGTCCTTTTTCTTGCGTTCCATTTGGAGAGCCAAAGCAAGGAGAGGTATTATGTGGCCTTGTGCCATGAAAGGGAATATCACCACCACATTTTCTTCTGATCTTGATCTTGATCTTGATGATGATCTGATATTCTCGTCCATATTGCTGTTGTTAGTGTTGTTGATTGAGATTTGGTTTCACTGCTGGGGAAATGGATTTATGTATGATTGTTTGGAATGCAGATGGCCCCGCGACCAAAAAAAAAAAAAAAAAGGACACCAACTTCTCTGTCTGTCGTGGTTCACAATTTGTCCGTTTTGATTGAATATTATAATCACAATTTAAATTATTTTACTACAATATTTCCTCTTATAAAAATTTAAATCTTCTTTTAAATATTTTACCTAAATACTTGAACCAACCTATCCTGAAATATATTCTATTAAGGGTCCTGGTTTAGATCAAATAAATAAAGAAAGAAATATGTCAGAATTATGAGATCATCCACTTTGTAT
Organism: Artocarpus heterophyllus; assembly: GCA_025403435.1. Lineage (NCBI taxonomy): Eukaryota > Viridiplantae > Streptophyta > Magnoliopsida > Rosales > Moraceae > Artocarpus > Artocarpus heterophyllus. Next base: position 1,617,404 of record CM046337.1, read on the forward strand.
GCCTGCTGCCTAACCTGGGAAGAATTTGACAAAAAGGGCAAAAAAAAAAAGAATCATAATTGAGGAATGATTTTTTTTTACATTAAAAAACACATTTTTTTAAGTAGATAAATTACCTTAATTTTTTTTTAAAAAGACAAAAATAACTATAATGAGGCAAGAAATTTTAATAGAGTGAAAAAAAAATTAGAGTAATTTTTATACCTAAAAAGTATATTTTTTTACTTCAAAAAACTATAAAAAAAATCATTTGCCTAAAATCAATTTTTTTTAAGGTTACTTTTCAAAATCCCCCGCCAACCTGGAACTTTCCCTTACAATGTTGATCATGTATCATCGTTTGGCATGCTTTGGATGGAACAAATAATCTGGTGCTTGCTACTTTAGCAAAGGAAATATATCAAACTAATAGAGGGAAGAAATAATTGGTAAAGTTTAAAAAAGTTAATAAGTGGGTCAAAAAAGTGTAAATCTACATTTGCCAATTAGAATATTCCCATTTAAATATCATTAATTTAGTTTGAATCCGTGTCCTAAGGTTTTTCTCCTCTGCCGGTTCATCATCCACTCTCTCTATCTCTCTCTTCAAACTAACTGTTGGAACTAGAATTACTCATCATATCTGTCTCTCTCTTGAGCAAAGCAGCATCCAGGAATTCGTCTGTTGCCTTAACAGAAGACCCCTTGAAGCCATTCTCATCTTTCGGGGCATTCCTCATGATGTCCCCAACCCCGCAAACCTTCCTTCTGATTTCAGTTCCTTCGTCTGATCCAACATTCATCACCAACTCAATCTTTTTGACCATTTCTTCATGCCCAACACTAGAGCTCTTTCCTCTTGCAACCTCCACACACACTCTCAACTCTTCCCCCAAAAACATCGTGTAACTTTTCTGCCGCAAGAGGCCATCCAATTATTGGTACGCCATTACTAAGCGCTTCAATAACTGAATTCCAACCGCAATGACTCAAAAAAGCACACACAGCTTCGCGACACAGTATATCAATCTGTGGTGCCCATTTACGCACAAGCAATCCTTAGTTTGATACTCTAATTCTCTCCTCAAATCCCTTAGGAAGCCACTCGTCGACTCTGAGCTCCCCATTTATGTCAAACCCACTTGGTGGCCTAACAACCCATATGTAATTCTTGCCAGTAGACTCAAGTGCCATGGCTAAATCCATCATTTGTGATGGTGATATTGTGTTCTGTGAACCAAAGGACACATAAAGTACTAGCCTTTCAGGTTTTGAGTCAAGCCACTTAATGCACATATCCGACGTGATTCCACTCTCTTTCCTCACAACCACCGGTGAAACAACAGGACCGATGGGCCAAACCCGTCGGCCAACTTTCCGCTTGAAATACAATAACCCAGTATTGGCTTCAAGCTTTTCCATGGTGTTGAACAGAACGGCATCTACTTTTGACCATTTGGACAACACAAACTCCCGCATCATCACTGAATTCCTGTCTGACCCTTCCGCCGCTCGCAAATATGGCATCATCCGAGTGACGTGGATTCCAGAATGTCAAATGGGGAGAATCATGGGTTTATAAGGATAGAAAATATCTCTATTAATATGAGGCCTTTTGGGCAGAGTCTAAAAATAAATCCATAAAGGCTTAGGCTTAAAATAGACAATATCATACCAATGTAGAGATATGTGTATTCCAATGTCCTTATAAGTGATATTAGAACATGCCTCAAACCGAACCATGTGGGTGGAATCCTCGGATGCTAAACAAAGGAAGGTGGCAGGCCCTAGTAAATCTATGTTGAAATCTCGAGGCAGGTGATGCTCTGGTTTTTCACGTAAGGCATGCGCTCTAAACGCGGTAGAGTGACTGATTCATGTGGGTGGAATCCTCGGATGTCAAACAAGGGAAGATGACAAGCCCCAGTAGATTTGTGTTGAAATCTCGAGGCAGGCGATGCTGCGGTTCTTCAAGTAAAACGAGTGCTTCGAACGCGGTGGAGAAGAATGGCTTTGAGTAATCCACCTGGTGGAAAGGATAGACAGATAGGCTTGAGGGGAGGCCAGGACCACAAAGATAATGGTGGGCCTTTGTTTGAGGAGAGGATGGAGTGTTGGTGCTAAAGAAGATTCTCAGAAGTCAAAATCTAGTAGATATGTGAACAAAGATGGTTCTGATCGAGAAATTAAAGTTGTGTGCAACTTTAATTAGACTTCTCTCTTGAGGATTGAGGAGTGATTGCCGCTATAGTCAAGACGTTGAAGATGAATTAGTCTTTAAGTGGGAGATTGTTGAAGATGTGGAGTCTAATCTTTAAAGCTTAGGAGAAACTTGATTGAAGATGCAAGATTGGAAGGAAAAAAGAAAAAAAGAAAAAAGAGGTTTTGGGCACTACGGCCCTAACATTGGGCGCTGCAGCGCCGCTCAAGCTCAAGAATCGCAAAAGAGTGGCAGTATGCAAAGCACTTAGGAGCTATGGGAGTAGTGTCTGAGCGTGCTACAAAAGTTTTTATCACCGCGCTACAATGCTAGAGGAGGGTGCTATAGCACCAAAGTGCCCAAGGCACTGGTTCATTCGAAGTGGTATTGGGGCGATTACTGGACGTATTTCTTGAGGTTTTTTTAAAGCTAGTTTCCTCTTTTTTTGTACATTATAAATACCTGATATTATAGGTAAATATTAGGACAAATTTTCTGAGAGAAAATTGTGAGTGTGAGACTAGAAAACATCATTTGAGCGTGAGAGAAACATAAGAGTGATTGAGTGATTTCTCTGTAATGTAGCCAAATTGGTGAACCTGCATAAAATTCTTGGTGTGAATTTTTCTGCTTTTATTTTTCGTTCCTATTTTTTTCATTCTCCCTTATTTTGCTTGGTTCATAGCAAATTCTCCTAACAACTGATATCATAGCTAGGTTGTTGATTGAGAGAACGATGGCCAAAAACGAAGGAATGCCACTTAGAGTTGTGAAATTTGATGGTAATGATTTCTCATTCTGAAACATGCAAGTAGAGGATTATCTGTATAGCAAGAAGCTTCACTTGCCGCTTCTCAGTAATAAACCGCAGGTGATGAAGGATGAAGAATGGCAAGTCCTTGACAGACAGGTGTTAAGGCTTGTGTAGTTGACACTTTCAAAGGTGTTGGTCACATGGCGGAGATGGAGAAAACTACAGCGGGATTGATGCAGGTATTGCCAGATATGTATGAAAAGCCATCTGCTAATAATAAGATTTATCTTATGAAGAAACTGTTTAATTTGAAGATGTTTGAGAATATCCCCGTTGAAGCATGTAAATGAATTTAGTATGATTGTCAATCAATTAGCGTTGGTGGAAAATCGACTTTGGTGATGAGGTCCATGCTCTATTTCTCTTGGCGTCTTTGCCAAATACTCAGGAGCCCATAAAGGCTATTGTGAGCAACTCTATTGGGAATGGGAAGGTATAGTATAATGATGTCGGAGATCAAATTATGGCTGAAAAAGTTTGCAAGAAAGATTTGGGAGAAACATTGAGGGCTTCTACTTCTAGTTCTGCTCTAAATGTTGAGAAGGGTAGAAGGTCTAACAAGGGTTCCAACAAGAATGGTAATGGGAAGCAGAGGAGTCGCAAAAATAAGTCTAGGTCTGGGAGGCATTTGGAATGCTGGAACTGCAGAAGAAACGGGCACTTGAAGAATGATTGCAAAGCGCAAAAGAAGAATGAGGACAAGAGGAACGATGTTAATTCTTTGATAGATAATGAACAGGATGCTTTACTCCAATTGACTTGTGGATGCTAAGATTCGGGAGCTTCGTCTCACGCCGTGGTATGGACTCTCATGACTCAGGAGTGCCCGTGGGACCGGGCATTCTATGTGATGCTGTACTTTGGAAAAGAATACTCTTTGATATGATCAGCTGCTGTCAGGTGTACACTTCTAGGCATCTGGACACGTGTTTCAAAAAAGGACGTATAAGCATTGAAAAATCTTTTTAATCTTAAAAATAAAACGAAAAGAAAAACAATCTGGTCCCGTATTTCAAAAAGCATGTATGTGTATTGAAAAATCTTTTTAATCTACATGTTGTTATAATATTAAAAAAAAAAGAAAAGAAAAACGTCTGAACACGTATTTCAAAAAGCATGTATATGTATTGAAAAATCTTTTTAATCTATGTGATGTTATAAGACCATTTTTTATAAAATTATGAGCCATAATCTATTATACAGTGTATTTTTTAAATTAGATTTTATTGGTTTGTTGTGATAAGGTTATAATTTTATAGCGTTAAATAAAATTGTTCATATGTATTAGAACAAGAAATTGTACTATTAAATATGTTTTTGTTAATCATTTGAGGTAAATAACATATTTTACAATGGTGAAAGTAAACTATATTTTTTTTAAAAAAAAATTATGAACAAAGTGTTTAGTAAAATTAGTTAGAATTAACTTTTTATTCAAAATATTGTAGCAGATGTGAGCTTTAAACTGTAATAATTTTATGTATTTTATTGTAACATATGAAAGCATTTACACTATTTACTAACTAAAAAAGTTAGTTTTGAACAACTTTACCAAACATTTTAGACGCTTTGAGTATATAGTCTTCAATTTTACGTTTCAGTTATTTCAAATTTGTAACCAATTTCAGTATTGCTTACACTATTAATTTAGTCTAAAATTTTGACTTTATTCAAGCTGCTTGTAGGCAAATTTCATGACTTCGTTCTCAATCGTACCTCTTTTTTTTTTTTTTTTTGGGGGGGGGGGGGGGGGTATTTTGTGATTACGTCCTTCCTGGATATAATTTTGGCTCCGTCACAGTAGTATTAAGAATTTCTTTCCAAGTAATTTGTTTTTCTTTTGTTTTCAAGTTTACAAACTGACGAGACAAAATCTAGAGAACTAGTTTTTTTTTTCCTTCTGCTAAATAAAGACTTCTATTAAAACTCAATAAAGATCCTCGTGGATCAGTCACCATAATGGGGGGGTCTCTATTAATGTCATTAAAAATGAGGGCATTGTTTGTTAATGAAGTTGAAATTTATTAATTCCAATTGCTCTAATGTAAAGTAAAAATATGATATAGTGTAAGAAAAATCCTTTTCATCCTATGAGGCTGTACACCCTAATCTAGTTTTTAGTATACTTTTTAGACGAAATCTTACTGTTTTGTTAATAGCGGGGTTATAACTCACTCTATAAAATCAAATAGGATTGCTCGTAATGTAAAAGCTCTTGTATATTCTAGTGCTTTGGTTTCTACTTATTAGTTATAACCAATAGGGTATTTAGAACATTAATTTCAACTCATTAATTATAACTGTGAATAATATAAAGCTTTTAACAATTACAATAAAAAGCAAAAGGTTATTACACTATAAAACTCTCAAACGCTATACTTCTTAAACTTAAAACGTATGTTTCAACTGATTCTTCAAACAAAAGCTAAGCTCCCCGAACACACCAGAAAACAAAAGAGAACGAACTACAAAGCATCTGCCAGTGAATAACATAAAAAAAAAAAAAAAAAAGTCAGAAAAATGACCATGTATCAGCCTGTGTGGAGGTTATTATCAGTCGGTCAATTGCTAAATAAGCACAATTTTGACCAGAGCCACTATCTATGACGTTTACGATGCTAACTAACACACAAAAGTAAAGAGAGTGACAGACTAAACATAGAAAATTAAACATGGAAAATGCAACGCGTGGGTTTAATTCATGATCAAATAATTTTTTGCCTCATAGAATTTAAACGGCGCTTATTACGTAATCACACAGAGTTACAAAAGCACTTTGCTACGTCTCTAATCTAATTGGAGCAAGACCTTTGTCCATAAATAATAATAATAAGTAATAAAATCAAACTATAGCCTCCGGATGTTTGAACTTTCAAGCTTAGCTCACAATTATTTTGACCTAAATAATTAATTAGCCCCAGACAGATTTTCCCAGTTCCTCTCATTCTACGCAACACTAATTAAGAATCGCTGCTAGCTGTTCATATACTCTTCCGTCGTTTCTGCTGTTGCTTCTTTTTCTTCTAGAAACTATGCACAGTTTTTCAACTTTGGCACTGAGTGCCGAGTTGCTATCGGTTTGCTATCCGATAAGTCTTCTTCAAACCTTTTTTCTCTCCTTCTTTTTAAATCTTTGGCATGGAAAATTAGGCAATTTCTTTAGTAAGATCTGGAAAAAAAAACTTATCTGTGAATATTTATCTTTGAATCGTTGTATATGCAGAAAAAAAAGAAGATTAGATTTAATAGTTTTAAAAGGAGCATTAAAAATAGAGGGTTTCTATTAAAGAATTTTTAAGAAATTATCTATTTGTTATCTCGATTACAACTAATAAAGAGTACAAACTTTCAACTATACTAAAAAATAAAAGAGTAATTTGTACTCGTAGTCTCTTAATTATTTAGTTGGTGATATTTTGATCTTAAATTTTTTTTATTTTAACAAAACAGTCCTTAAATTTTAAAAATATTTGCAATTAAAAACTTATCTAAGAAAACCAACGGAAACATGGATATGCCCATCACGTGAGTTGCTTTTATGGGGTTATAACAGTAATTTCGAACGTACGCGCCAAATTGGGAATAGCAAGAGGGACATTTGGGCTTGCAAAATTGTACAAAGCACTGGTTCAGATTTGCACGAACAAATCTAATATCCGAGAAGAAAAAAGACAACAAGCGTCAAAATACCGGAAGCTACCTACAGATGGAAGACGTAAAAAGTTACCAGTGATTGGGAATAAGCAATTAAGCATGATTTTCAACCCCGTAAATGTGTATATTGGCTGTATGTATATTCAAGGAAAAACGTTAGTAATGTTTAATTTAAAACCTTAAAAAAGAACAAATTAATTAACAAAACTACAAAATAACTAAAAAGAAATGTAAATACCCCACAAAAAATGTAGATCTGGGGAAAAAAGTGAAGAAGAAGAACTAGTCTGAGATTTGGGGGCCGGAATAGACGGGAAGAGGTGGTGGCACATTTGGGATCAAGAGGAGAAGACGAGAAGGGTATGAGGAGGAAGCGTGATGGGTCGGCGGCTGATTGGCGAGGAGGGTCTCCGACATGACCCACAACGTTTGCGTGTGGATTCTCAATTGCTGCTTCTTCTTCTTCGGGCAATGAAACTGTGGATTCGCGACTCATTCAATCTTCTCTTGTATGGGCCTTTTGGGTTTTCAAAGGGTTGTAAGATCAAAAGTGACATGGTTTATGGAGGAGGGAGTATGGTTTGATGGGTTTGATTTCATTAGATGTTTGCGATGGTGTTCGAGCATATATATCTTTGTTCTTATTTCCCTATAATTTCTCAAACTATGAAATTAAAAACTACAAGTATTTGAGTCTTTTTTGTGTAAAATTGTGCACATACCTTGCACGTGATAATATTCGGTCAAAAAGTTAAACAGATTTGAATGAAAGCCCATCAATTATCAAGAGTTTAAAAATTAAAAAACTGTTTGATTTAAATTAAAAGAAAAAACTAAAATATCACCATTTAAGGAGTTCGGGACACGAGTCCAAACTACTCGAAAACAAAATTGCTATCAAGTAAAATACATTAGCTGGGTAGAACAAAAACATTTCTGTGGCTCGCTTAGCCCAAGCTTCAGCAATGGCTGATGAGAGAGAAAAGTCAAGAAACATAGTGTTATTCCCTTTCATGGCACAAGGCCATATAATTCCTTTCATAGCCTTGGCCAATCAACTCCAACGAACCCACAACTGCTCCATAACCTTTGTCACAACAGAACTCAACGTCCCCAAAATCTCCTCATCTCTTCCTCCCAACCATAACTTTCGTCTTCTCACAATCCCCTTTCGCGGCTCCCATCACGGCCTTCCTCCCGGCGTTGAAAACACCGACGCCCTTCCTTACCATCTCGTCCCCAATTTCTTAGACGCCTCTCTGTCTCTCAAATCCTCCTTCAGAAACCTCATCTCCGATCTCGTCAAACACGAGACCGGCGGCCTCCTCTGCATCATCTCCGACATGTTCTTCGGATGGTCCCACGACATCGCCCGTGAATTTGGTATCTTCCATGCACTCTTCTTCGGCGGCGGCGCCTTTGGATTCGCCTTTCTTTACTCTCTGTGGATGAATTTACCCCTCGATAACATCATCGTGGACGAGATGATCCAAGTCCCGGACTTTCCAGAAGCTTCGAGAATCCACGTCAATCAGATGTCGGCGAATTTACGGGAGGCAGATGGACGCGATAAGTTTTCATTGGTAATTAAGCAATTGTTTTCCGAATGGGAAAATTCGGACGCCCTGTTGTTCAACACTGTGGAAGAGCTTGAAGCCAAAGCTGGGTTGTTGTACTTCAGAAGGAAATTGGGCCGACCGGTTTGGCCCATTGGGCCTCTTGTTTCGCCGGTTGTTGCGAGGAAAGAGGGTGGTGGAATTGCGTCGGAGATGTGCATCAAATGGCTTGATTCAAAACCTGCAAGGTCAGTACTCTATGTGTCGTTTGGGTCAATGAACACAATTTCACCATCACAGATGATGGATTTAGCCATGGCACTTGAGTGTAGTGGTAAAAATTTCATATGGGTTGTTAGGCCGCCAATTGGGTTTGACATAAATGGGGAATTCAAAGCTGAGGAGTGGCTGCCTAAGGGTTTTGAGGAGAGAATGAGAGAGTCAAAAAGAGGGTTGATTGTGCATAAATGGGCACCACAGATTGATATTTTGTGTCATGAAGCTGTTTGTGCTTTTTTGAGTCATTGTGGTTGGAATTCAGTCATTGAAGCGCTTGGTCATGGCGTGCCCATAATTGGATGGCCTCTCGCGGCAGAACAGTTCTACAATGCCAAGTTTTTGGAAGAAGAGCTGGGAGTGTGTGTGGAGGTTGCGAGAGGAAAGAGCTCTGGTTTTGGACATGAAGAAATGGTTAAAAAGATTGAGTTGGTGATGAATGTTGGATCAGAGAAGGGAAGTGAAATCAGAAGGAAGGTTTGCAATGTTAGGGACATCTTGAGGAATGCCATGAAAGATGAGAGTGGTTTCAAGGGGTCTTCTGCCAAAGCCATGAACGAATTCTTGGATGCAGCAGTTTCAGCCTTCACTCATGTGATGAAAAGAACATAGAGTAACACAGCACGTTCTTTTTCTTTCTACTTTTCGTCAAAGACAACTATTATTAGTTGTTTGGATAAATGTTGTGTCGTTATGGTGGGCTTGATTGTTGATAATAGAAATGATAACTATGAATAATCATTACTGATAATCAGTAAGATTCATTTGCTATCAATAATCTTAATTTTGCAAAAGTGAAACAAAACTTGTGCTTTTTTCTTCCCTGGTGCTTGATAGAAATATAAACAAAACCAGCTTGCAGCTTTATTGAAACAAACACTCCAGCCACCGGCTATGCAAGTTTGTTTTCTGGCTACCTTTGAAATACAACCTTAACCTGAAAACGACAAAGAACATAAAACAACTACAACCTGATAGACGACAACAACATTATAAGCGACAATGACCTGGAAACGACAATGAAATGTAAGAAGAAAACAACCTCATAAACGACAGTATAAGAACAATAACATGATAAACATTCGACAAGGATGCAATGCCAAACGACAGCAACTTACGCACTGAAGCAGCTTGTTAAACGACAATAAAGCTACAAATGCCAAGAATCTAAGAAACGGCACCAAATGTACAACGACATCAACTTTAAAAACAACTGTAAATCTGGTAAACGACAACAAAGCTTAGTAACGACAAAGGACTGGAGAAGAAAGAATTACGTCAAAAGTCAACGACCTTTTATGTGGAGGCCCACTCCTTTCCCCAATTTCTCTCTTGGCAGAAATAGTTAAAGCTACTACGTCAATCTTAAGCTCCAAATACATTCCTCATGTTTATTCTTTCATAGATTGCGGTTAGGAAAAGATACTTATCTACTTGGTAGCAGTAAGGGAGAAAAAAAAAAGGTTAAAAAGACCTTCAGATTATAACAAAGAAAGCGGTTAAAAAGATACTGATGCAAAATGAGTTTTCAACGGATTGAAGATTGAAAGCAACGAATCATACCGAGACAAAAACCTTCCAGAAAGGGCATTTCTTCATATATAAAACCTTCCAAGCTTCTCCTTTGATCATTCATCGCCATACCAAGCATGTGATGACAGATTCACAGATATATAATTCTATATTTGCATTCGCATGAATCACGACAAAGGGAATAAAGCGATAATATTTTATACAACTAATTAAACCATTATGAAGTCAAATTCATAAACCAACATGATCACACGGGAGAACGAAGAGGGGCGGATGGCTGCATGCTAAAAAAGAATGCATGACAATAGATCATGAAAAAAACCCATTTAAACATGGGAACCCAATAGTCTTAAACTCAGAAGAATTTACTAATGAGTATATGTTAAAGCAGGGATAGACGCAGGCAACATATATTTATATCATATACAAAACTTATTACTGTATCAAGCACATTATGTTGGTACTTTAAATGAAACGAATGTCTACATGGCTATTAATTGACCATATTATAATGGATTTAAAAAAAAATAGTTGAGGTATGCGCGTACATTTATTGGATTGTAATGAAGTTTAGTTAACATATATGAACAAGAACATACAAACCACTAAAATAAAAGAAAAATTGTATTTGGAGATTTAAAAAGAGTTGATAGTAATAAAAAGTCACATTTCATCATAGAACTACGGTAATATAATAATTACTATATAAAACATTTTAATATTAAGATAACAAAATACGGCTCACTTCTTTTGTAAAACTTTTAATATTTAAGATAACAAAATACAACTCATTTCTTTTGTAAAACTTACATAATAGCATTTTGTTATCCAAAATAAACTTTTTATGTCAATGTCGACTCATTGTAAATTCATGATTGACAAAAATACATTGAAAATAATTAGTCCAAGAATAGCAGCCAAAGAAACATAAGCTCGCGCGTATGTTCTTTTTTTTAAAAGAGATGTATTAGCAGCGTTTTTTGTCTTATTTGATTTTATACACTCTATCTATTTACTATCTGACACGTGAAATTCACTGTCTCATTTTCTGTTTAAATAATAATTTATCATATTAGCAGATTTTATGTGCCGGATTCTAAATGCAAAGATTACTATAAGAAAAAGTAAGACAAAGAGTACTACTAGCATTCCTCTTTTTAAAAACAAACGTATGTATGATCAAAATATTGACCATATCAAAACAAATCTTTTTTTGTTTGAAAAACTGAAATTACATATAAAATACCAGCCTGGCCACATGAGTAGTCGTTCAAAGTTCCTATGAGCTTCTCCACTATTAACGTGCTTATAATCGAACAAAGGATCTCTGTTTTCCTTTACCTCTCTTATGCACCCCAAGCTTTCACAATGGCTAATGAGAGAAATCAAAACTCAAGAAGCGTAGTGCTTTTTCCATTCATGGCACGAGGCCACATAATCCCATTCCTAGCCTTGGCCAATCAACTCCAACAAGCACACAATTGCACCATAACCATGGTCACAACCAAACTCAACAACCCCAAATCTTATCATCTCTTCCTCCAAACCATAACATTCTTCTTCTCACAATTCCGTTTTCTAGCTCCGAACATGGCCTTCCTTCCGGAGTTGAGAACATCAACTCCATTCCTTACCATCTCATCCCCAACTTAATCGAAGCCACACTCTCTCTCAGACCCCCCTTTAGGAACCTCATCTCTGATCTCATTGCAGACAAAACAAGTTTCCTCTGCATAATCTCTGACATGTTCTTAGTGTTGAAAATATTTGAGACATTTTTTAGTTGTCCATGTCAATAGGAGTTTGTTTTTAGTGGTTTTAATTTGTTTTGGTTTTACCTTGTCTATAGGAGAATACGTAGCTTCAGGTGGCTTTATTGGAGTCTATTGCAAGTTTTTTGTACGTGAGCACTTTATTAGGAGTTAGTGGCTGCATTTCTTAGTTTCAAGCATTTATCCGTTGGTTTTAGCTCTATTAGCTTCTTGTTGTGAGTCATTGTATCAGATTTCAAAGCAATAAAAGTTTAGTCCTTTGTTTCTCTTATTTTGTCTTTTCTTCCTCAATATATTTAGCAGAGTGGTATCAGAGCAGTATCAGAGCCATCAAAGTTGACAGTTATTTGTTGTTCCATGGCCAAAACCTTTCTTCATCAAAAACGACATCACGCCTGATAACAATTTTCTTAGTGATAGGATTATAAAGCTTATAAGCTTTTGATTGATGACTAACACAAAAAAAAAAATGCATTTCTAGGAAGAGGAAGAGGACAAAGAGGCCACCACTCAACATCTCATAGACCAACGTTAGTAGAAAAGTCCAATCTTGAATGCTACCGATGTCATAGGTATTGTCATTATCAGTCAGAATGTTGAACTAATTTTAATAGGTAAAATGGAGAAAGAATTAACTTTGCAGAAAAAAAAAAGAAAAAAAGATGTGCTCTTATGATGGTGTGTCACTTGAATGAAGAAACTCAACAAAACATGTGATATTTAGATACTGGCTGCAGCAACCACATGTGTGGAGGTAAAAATGCGTTCTCTAACCTAGACGAATCTTTTTGCGGCACTATCAAGTTTGGTGACAACTCCACAGTATTTGTTATGGCACAAGGAAAGATTACTCTCTAGACAAAGAAAAACTCCACCCACATTATCTCTAATGTTCTTTTCGTTCTAGATTTAAAAACCAACTTGCTTAGTGTGGGTCAACTGCAAGAGAATGGGTATGAGATTTCTATCAAAGATGGAGTATGTCGAATTCAAGATACAAAGCTGGGCTTAATTGCTCAAGTTAACATGACTACGAATCATATGTTCCCGCTTTATCTCCATAACACCACTCATTCATGCTTCTCAGCAAAAATGAAGGATGCAGCATAGCTATGGCATTTTCGCTATGGTCACCTAAATTTTGGTGGATTGAAGACTCTACAGTAGAAAAATATGGTGACCGGTCTTCCTCAAATTACTACTCCATCTCAAGTTTGTGAAGAATGTGTTGTTAGCAAATGACACCATAATCAATTTCCATAAGGAAAGTCATGGAGAGCAAAGAATGTATTTAGGTTGGTGCATTCTGACCATTGTGGCCCAATAAAGCCATTTTCAAATAGAGGTAAAAGATATATAATTACCTTCATTGATGATTTTAGTCAGAAAACTTGGGTATATTTTTTGCAAGAAAAATCTGAAGCTTTTGCAACTTTCAAAAACTATAAAGTGTAGGTTGAGAAAGAAATAGGCAGCCCAATCAAGGTTCTTCGTACAAACCGTGGCGGAGAATATATCTCATAAGAATTTGCAAAATTTTGTGAGAACCATGGAATCAAGAGGCGACTTACGGCAACTTACATGCCTCAACAAAATGGAGTTTGCGAGTGGAAAATCGCATTATTTTGAATATGGAGTGAAGACTTTTGACAAGGAGCGACATTCCAAAAACTTTCTAGCCTAAAGCAGTCAATTGGAGCATTCATATTTTGATTAGAAGTCCCACACTTGCTATTCAAAATATGACACCAAAGGAAGCATGAAGCAGAAGGAGAATGACGGTAGATCATTTTAGAATTTTTGGTGTGTTGCCTATGCCCGTATTCCAGACTAGAAGAAGACAAAACTTTAAACAACAAGGGCCTATAACAATTTTTTGTGACAACAATTCTTTCATCAAACTCTCCAAAAATCTTGTTCCACATAGAAGAAGCAAGCATATAGATGTGAAGTTTCACTTCTTAAAAAACCTGACAAATGAATGAGCCATTGATCTCGTCTACTGCAAGAGTGAAGACCAGATTGCTGATATAATGACCAAGCCTCTCAAATTGGTGTTGTTTGTAAAGTTTAGAACATTACTTGGTGTCTCCGCTTTGGAAGGTCTAGTTTGAAGGAAGTTCGGTGCTTCCATACTAAAATTTTTTAAACTGATTGTTTGAAAACTTTCAGTCTAAGGGAGGGATTGTTGGAAATATTTGCTAAATTTCTTAGTTGTCCATGTCAATAGGAGTTTGTTTTTAGTGGTTTTAATTTGTTTTGGTTTTACCTTGTCTATAGGAGAATACGTAGCTTCAGGTGGCTTTATTGGAGTCTATTGCAAGTTTTTGTACGTGAGCACTTTATTAGGAGTTAGAGGCTGCATTTCTTAGTTTCAAGCATTTGTCCGTTGGTTTTAGCTCTATAAATAGAGTAGCTTCTTGTTGTGAATCATTGTATCAGATTTCAAAGCAATAAAAGTTTAGTCCTTTGTTTCTCTTATTTTGTCTTTTCTTCCTCAATATATTTAGCAGAGTGGTATCAGAACGGTATCAGAGCCATCAAAGTTGACATGTATTTGTTGTTCCATGGCCAAAACCTTTCTTCATCAAAAACGACATCGCGCTTGATAACAATTTTCTTAGTGATAGGATTATAAAGCTTATAAGCTTTTGATTGATGACTAACACAAAAAAAAAAATGCATTTCTAGGAAGAGGAAGAGGACAAAGAGGCCACCACTCAACATCTCATAGACCAACGTTAGTAGAAAAGTCCAATCTTGAATGCTACCGATGTCATAGGTATTGTCATTATCAGTCAGAATGTTGAACTAATTTTAATAGGTAAAATGGAGAAAGAATTAACTTTGCAGAAAAAAAAAGAAAAGAAAAAAAGATGTGTGTCTTATGATGGTGTATCACTTGAATGAAGAAACTCAACAAAACATGTGTTATTTAGATACTGGCTGCAACAACCACATGTGTGGAGGTAAAAATGCGTTCTCTGACCTAGACGAATCTTTTTACGGCACTATCAAGTTTGGTGACAACTCCACAGTATTTGTTATGGCACAAGGAAAGATAGTATACTCTCCAGACAAAAGAAAACTCCACCCACACTATCTCTAATGTTCTTTTCGTTCTAGATTTAAAGACCAACTTGCTTAGTGTGGGTCAACTGCAAGAGAATGGGTATGAGATTTCTATCAAAGATGGAGTATGTCGAATTCAAGATACAAAGCTGGGCTTAATTGCTCAAGTTAACATGACTACGAATTGTATGGTCCCGCTTTATCTCCATAACACCACTCATTCATGCTTCTCAGCAAAAATGAAGGATGAGCATAGCTATGGCATTTTCGCTATGGTCACCTGAATTTTGGTGGATTGAAGACTCTACAGCAGAAAAATATGGTGACTGGTCTTCCTCAAATTACTACTCCATCTCAAGTTTGTGAAGAATGTGTTGTTAGCAAATGACACCATAATCAATTTCCATAAGGAAAGTCATGGAGAGCAAAGAATGCATTAAGGTTGGTGCATTCTGACCATTGTGGCCCAATAAAGCCATTTTCAAATAGAGGTAAAAGATATATAATTACCTTCATTGATGATTTTAGTCAGAAAACTTGGGTATATTTTTTGCAAGAAAAATCCGAAGCTTTTGCAACTTTCAAAAACTATAAAGTGCTGGTTGAGAAAGAAATGGGCAGCCCGATCAAGGTTCTTCGTACAAACCGTGGCGGAGAATATATCTCATAAGAATTTGCAAAATTTTGTGAGAACCATGGAATCAAGAGGCGACTTATGGCAACTTACATGCCTCAACAAAATGGAGTTTGCGAGTAGAAAAATCGCATTATTTTGAATATGGAGTGAAGACTTTTGACAAGGAGCGACATTCCAAAAACTTTCTAGCCTAAAGCAGTCAATTGGAGCATTCATATTTTGATTAGAAGTCCCACACTTGCTATTCAAAATATGACACCAAAGGAAGCATGAAGCAGAAGGAGAATGACGGTAGATCATTTTAGAATTTTTGGTGTGTTGCCTATGCCCGTAACAATTTTTTGTGACAACAATTCTTTCATCAAACTCTCCAAAAATCTTGTTCCACATAGAAGAAGCAAGCATATAGATGTGAAGTTTCACTTCTTAAAAAACCTGACAAATGAATGAGCCATTGATCTCGTCTACTGCAAGAGTGAAGACCAGATTGCTGATATAATGACCAAGCCTCTCAAATTGGTGTTGTTTGTAAAGTTTAGAACATTACTTGGTGTCTCCGCTTTGGAAGGTCTAGTTTGAAGGAAGTTCGGTGCTTCCATACTAAAATTTTTTAAACTGATTGTTTGAAAACTTTCAGTCTAAGGGAGGGATTGTTGGAAATATTTGCTAAATTTCTTAGTTGTCCATGTCAATAGGAGTTTGTTTTTAGTGGTTTTAATTTGTTTTGATTTTACCTGGTCTACAGGAGAATATGTAGCTTTAGGTGGCTTTATTGGAGTCTGTTGCAAGTTTTTTGTACGTGAGCACTTTATTAGGGGTTTGTGGCTGCACTTCTAGTTTCAAGCATTTATCTGTTGGTTTTAGCTCTATAAATAGAACAGCTTCTTGTTGTGAGTCATTGTATCAGATTTCAAAGCGATTAAAATTCAGTCCATTGTTTTTCTTATTTTGTCTTTTCTTCCTCAAGATATTTAACACTTCGGATGGTCCCAAAAGATCGCCCGCGAGTTCGGTCTTCTCCATGCCTTCTTCGTCGGAGGCTGTGCCTTTGGATTCGACTGTAATTACTCTATGTGGATGAACTTGCCTCACCGCAAAATTGGAAATTGCAGCGAGGAGTTTGCCTTGCCGGACTTCCAGAAGCTTCTACATTCCACATCACACAGATGCCGTCTTATTTGCTAGATGCCGACGAGTTTGACAAGGGTTCAGTGATTATGCGGTAGCCTTTGCTACCCAAACGGTAAAAGGCCGACGCTGTTTTGTTCAACACTGTGGAAGAGCTTGAAGCCAATGCAGGGTTACTCTACTTCAGGCGGAAATTTAGCCGATTTGTTTGGCCCATTGGGCCTGTCGTTTTGCCAGTTGTTGCGAGGAATAATGGTGGAATTATGTGCACTGATTGGCTTGACTCAAAACCTGCAAGGTCAGTACTTTATGTGTCGTTTGGGCCATAGAACACAATGTCACCGTCACAAATGATGGATTTGGCCATGGCACTTGAGTCCAGTGGCAAGAATTTCATATGGGTTGTTAGGCCACCAATTGGGTTTGACATAAATGGGGAATTCAAAGCTGAGGAGTGGCTGCCAATTGAATTTGAGGAGAGAATGAGAGAGTCGAAAAGAGGGTTGATTGTGCATAAATGGGCACCACAGATTGATATTTTGTGTCATGGAGCTGTTTGTGCTTTTTTGAGTCATTGTGGTTGGAATTCAGTTATTGAAACGCTTACTCACGGAGTGCCAATAATTGGATGGCCTCTCGCGGCGGAACAGTTTCAGAATGTCAAGTTTTTAGAAGAGGAGTTGGGGGTGTGTGTGGAGGTTACGAGAGAAAATAGCTCAAAGTGTTGGTCATGAAGAAATGGTCAAAAAGATTGAGTTGGTGATGAATGTTGGATCAGAGAAGGGAAATGAAATCAGAAGGTAGGTTTGCAAGGTTAGGGACATCATGAGGAATGCCGTGAAAGATGAGAATGGCTTGAAGGCGTCTTCTGTCAAAGCCTTGGACGAATTCTTGGATGCCGCTTTGCTGAAGAGAGACCAAATCATGAGTAATTGGAGTTCGGATCAAGAATAACAGTGTGAATGTATGATCATGATAACGTTGGGCTAGTGTGGTTATGAAGAGTGGATGCTTGCTTTTAGCACATATTTTGGTATATCTGCAAGTTGTTCTCTTGCGAATGGCACCTAGAGTTTTTTTAGATCTAGAAGGTAAAAGGTTATTTTGAGATCTAGAATTAAGTCAAAATCTTAGGACAAGTCCGTTCATAGGTCATAATTCTAAATAGGCAGAACATGACTTTTTATCTGTTTCTTATGGTTGATAAACACTTGCATGGTATTATCAATATTAATTCTAGAATCGAAATTAATCAACTAAGTATTATCAAAAACACGTGTGATATTATATTCATAAAGAAACAAGAGATTAATCAAAATTTGGAACGGACAAGGATTAAATAAGTGCAAAATAAATTGAATATAGCTTACCACAAGCACAATAAAGGAAAACTATGAAAGATTTATCCATGTATATTAGTCCAAATAATAAATTCAACATGTCATTATAATCTATCAGTGGGCTTAGATTATAGCATGCAAATTATTTTAAAGGGTCATTATAATTTTGATATCATGTATTATGACAAGACATCAAATTAATATCCTATTGTTTGAAAATATCATTTTGATATCCTGAATACATATTTTTTTAGAATGCAAAATGCATTTATTCTTTTATTGATTAATTTTAACTTGATTCAATTTTTTCAAAAACTTGTACATAGTACGATGATCTTGAGTCACAAAAGAAAGGCATATAAAGCAAGTCTTAACAAGAAAATATGGAAAAAGAGAGAAAATTGAAGGGGTACTAAAGGAAAAGAAAATCAACAATTAAAAAACACTCCAAAACACTCGTTCACTTTTGCACCTTATAAAGTTACGCATTAAATAATTAATATTGACCATATCATAATGGATCTCTTTGAGAGAAACCGAAATTACATATAAAAGACCTGCCTGGCCAAATGAGTAGTCGTGAGGCTGGTTCTAAGGTTTTTTTTATTTTTTATTTTTATTTTAATACCATTAATGCGCTTGTAAAGAATCATATGATCTCTATTTTGGCTTGCCACCGGCAGTTTCTCTCACTTACCCCAAGCTTTAGCAAGTAGCAATGGCTAATGAGAGAAATCATGACAGATTCATAGATGTAAAATATTATATTTGCATTCGCATGAATCACGACAAAGGGAATAAAGTCATAATGTTTTATAGCATATTTTAAAATGCAAAATAGCAAATAAAGTCATGAAGTCAATTTCTGTATTTTATACAACTAAAACCATTATGAAGTCAAATTCATAAACTAACATGATCACATGGAAGAATTAACACGGGCGGATGGCTACAGGCTAATTAAAAATAATGCACGACAATAGAATATGAAAATATCCATTTAAACATGGGAACCCAATAATTTTACTGGCTGTTTGACAATCGTTCCTATCACAAACTCAGTTATAAACAGTGTAAAGCTCTCACATGCTATAGTAACAATTAAAAAAAATGTTAATCCTATAGTAAAAGTGGTTCTAATCAACGGTTCTCACCACCCTTCCGAATCTCAAATCAATTTACTAATGAGTACGTATTAAAGCACGGATAGAGACAGGCAACATATATTTACGTCATATTCAAAAATTATTACTGTATGACGCATATTATGTTAGTACCTCAAATGAGATTAATGTCTACATCCAATTTTCTGTTTTTTTATGCAGGATGAATCCTTCCAAGCTTCTCGTTTTATTGCTAATTGGTAAGAACTTCACGACACACAAAGTTAGAGAGCAGGAAGTTGAGCGACTATTCAAATTCTTTAAACACTTGTCTACTCTTTTTCAATAAAATTATCGAATTTAATTAACATATAAACGCTTAGAGAGCTACAAACTTTTTTTAAAATGATTGAAGATGATCCTTCTAAAAACCAGTAGTTGATTTTCAAACTCTTTCAAGTTACAGACTTATACCTGCAAAGAACCTTACACCTCAAAACCCGGTCTTGAACATAAAAACCAGGCATAACCATGATCTTGACACGGCTCGGACCATTTGATCTCTGCCTTTCCATGAACATGTCTTCCATGTAATGTGCATCAAAGTTCCTATTCTCTTCCACCCTCAGGATTCCTAGTGGAGGGTTGAATGAAAACGCCAGCAAGTGAAGCAACCAAATGCATTTAGCTGCAACAAAGAACGCCTGAAGGAGCTTCTCTAACCAGGGTCTAGTCCAATTAAGTGTTGTAATGATGTGACTCATTTTCTGGTCACAAAACTTGCTAAATTCTTCGCTGTAATACTTTGTCCCCTTTCTTAAAACTTCATTCCAACTCAAGTTTCGTAGCGCGACAAACAAGGTAAACTGAGCTTGCCGATCTTGTTGGGGGTCTAGAATCTTTGGCGAGCCATTCTTCTGAAACATGCAGTTCTCAAAGTCTTGATACAATGACTGGTTTATGATGGCCTCTAAATGGTACAGAACCGCCTTCGAATACTTGGAATTGAGGGAAAGCTTATGTGGTTGAAGAAGCAAGTTGAGATTATCCACGAGCATGGTATCACTCTCTTCAATCTGGCCTACAAGGGTCTTGCAGAATTGTTTTACTGATAGTCTTGCTTCTGATACTATCTGCAAGAAGCCTTCCACCATTACTTCCTCGCTAACTGGCATCAAATTTTCTCCGTTACCTTCTACAGATTTCCCTCTTTTTGGAAAGTTTCCGAGCTTTTCAGGAGCCTGCAGATTATTCTTCCCTTGCGTCGCTTGTCCCAAAGCTCTCTTCAGCTCTTCACAGTAGGTCTCCAAGCACTCAAGCTTCTGCCGCAGCTCCCCAAGCGAAGACTTCATCTCGGTGACCTCCATTAAGGCTGCATCTCTATTCTCACGAGCTTCCATCAGCTCCTTCTTCAATGCCTCAACCGTCATAATCCCTGAGTCCCTTAAAACCTGAGAGACCTCTTCAGATTCCATCCAGTTCGGAGAATTCTCGTGCTTGTGCTTCTTCTTCAACCGAGGAAACAACCACGAAATTACTCCCCGGTTCTTGGGCTGTGAATTAAGCGACGAGTGAGAGGCTGTCGACGGCACAACGAGGTTGGAAGTCCTCCGGTCCCTGGCTCCGGTCTCCAATTCTGAGGTTATGGTAGCGGGCCTGCATCTATTACAAGACGACACCAACTTGAAATCCCCCAAACTGTTTCTCCTTCTCGACTTGAAATAGTCATTGGTTGGCGAGGTTTGTTGAAGGACAGTGATGTGGTTTGTTGAAGAGCCAGTGACGGATTTGTGATCCTCAGCAGGGCAAATGTGGGACTCTAAGTTGGCCATATTATTATCAGAAGGCAATGATAACACTCCTTTTCTTGAAGATGAATTCTCCTTTTTGTAATCTGATGATGAAACTTTATCATCCCCAGTTCCTCCTCCTAGTCCATACTCATCCCAAATTTCCGATAATGTTCGACTTCTCGTTGAATTTTGATGGTATGCAAGTAATTCGTCTTCATAACTCTGCAAAAAAAATAAAAAAAAGTTATCTCTTTACAACTTTAGAAGAATAAAGAACAAAGCTTTTTGATCCTAAAGAAATTCTGAAAGAGGAAAGTTTATTGGGTTATGCATTGCAAGCTACACCACTTAAAAAAAAAAAAAGTCTCAATTATCCACACAATGCCAAAATAGAAGAGCGATTATAATTCTGAATTGTTCAACTTTCCTGTTAAACATGAGAATTGTTTCTCAAAATCTAATTTAAGCAAGCATAAGAACTTCAATCTTTCTTTTTTTGTTTTTTTTGTGCATTACACGAAATCCAAATTTAGAAAATCCTCCAATATTATTATAACATCAACACAATATTGTAAAAAAAAAAAAAAAGTGAAAGTATTTTAAAGCAAGAAGTTGAAAACAGATAGATAATATATAACCCTTTTTTTTTTTTTTACTTTGTGGGTTTTTATCAATTTACAATGCAGCAGAAGCTTTATACTGAAATGGGGTTCAATTAAGAACTGAAACCCACATCAGAAAAAACATAAAGAAAAATATACAGCGACATTATTCTTCCAAAAAAAAGAAGAAGGTGTGCTTACAGGGGTAAAAACAGGGTAATCTTGAGCAGAGAAGTGAGAAGCAGGACGGGAATTAGCCGGCGAAGAAGAAGAAGGGAACCTTAGATTGGAAGAAGGGCTGTTTCCTTGCATAAGAGCAGCGTGAAGAGCTCTGAGCTTCACTGCTTTAACAATGGCTGCTTGAATCTCTTGCCTGTTAACATCATTTTCATTGATGTTGTTGTTATTTGTATGGTCTTGGAAGAACCTGGTGTCAGTTGTCACACTAGCCATGGACAGAGGACGACGCAGCAGAGCAGGAGCATCTAATTCTAAATACAGCCAGGAAATGGAACAAACGGAAAAACAGGATAAGAAATCACCAAAGGAAAAAAAAAACAAAGGGGAATAATGTTTGGTCTTATCCAACGGTTAAATTTGGTTTGCAGACCATGTCTATTGCGGAATCTTGGAGAGCCAGAAAATGGGCAAGAGAGAGAGAGTTGAAGAAGTTGTGGAGGAAACTCAAACTCAAAGCCAATGAGCTTTTGTCTTTGTTCTGAATGGAATTTGATGATACGAAGAGGGCATGTGAAGCAAAAATAGAGAGAGAGAGAGAGTAGTTTTTACTCCAAGTAAGCTGGCATGAATAATATTGAAGTTTTTTTGGGGGGGTGTGGTTGATTTTACTAAAATGCCCATGGTTTTCACCCATGCATGAATAGAAATGGTGGTGGCATGAATGATATTGGAGGTTTATATGGGGTTTGATTGAATTTACTAAAATGCCTATGGTTTTCAACCGTGCATGATGAGATTGCAAGAGTATAGTTATCATCAGATATTCCACTACTATATATTACTAGTTTCAAATGGTGGTAACGCCAAGATTATTGTTTCACTAGTAAAAGAACACTCCATGCAATCATAGCGGCCCAATCATAATCCCACTTAAAGTTTTTGGGCTTTTTGATCTTTTTTTTTTTCTTTTCTTGGCTAAGTTAATCAGTGAGAGGAAATGAACTTACAAGTTGTGGCTTAAGTTTATAGCGTATAACATGCTCCTTTCAACGTGTTAGAAAAGTACAACAACGTTGAGGGAGAAAAAGGTTAAGGCTTTTCTTTTAACTTTCTTTAATTTTGCTTGTAAATGGATTGGTTCTTTTTCACAAAAGAAGATACTTGAAATGTCTATAACCTTGTAGCATATGCTCAATCTCTCATAAGTACGCCTGAGTAAAGAAAAAATTCTTTCATAAAGTGCCTTCGTGACCCCGAAGAAAATTCATTGCACTAATCATCCAAAAAAGGGTAATATCTGTTTCTTCTTCAGTTGTATGACACAGTGATACTTGTGCTAGATTCTTGTAAAAAAGACACTTGAAAGCTCACAAGGAATTAAGGGTGTGTTTGTTTCACTAGTTTAGTCCAGTTGACTCAGTTCAAACGGCCATCAAAGTTTGAATTAGTGTTTAGTAAAGCATTTAATTCGTACGAAACAGACAGTTCAAATTAGACTGAATTGCCCAACTTAAAGTTTAAACCCTCTCTATTTCAATATTTCGAACCAATATTGAACAGTGATTTCACTCCAAATTATTTTTATTTATAATTTAAAACTGTTATTTTATATTATTTTTAATTAAATAATTTCTTTTCAAATATTTCATGTTTATTATTCAATTAAAAAAAATTTTTATACTTCAAACTAAAATTATCAACATTCATCCCAATACAAGATCAGATCGAATATCCTGTTCGAATTAATATTTTAATTGCATATCCAAACGTCAATTTGAATTACTGTTTAAACTACACAATTTGATTTCTTCTGGTCAAAACAAAAAAAAAAGTTTAAATTAACACAATTCGAACAAGTGAACCAAACGAGTCTCAAGATATACTCATGCAAGGAGAAAAAAAAAAAACGAAAGTTATTACATTCAAATAATAGAGCAGTAGAGAAGAACAAATTCTGAGCTGTCCAAGTTTAGTTTTTGTTGTGGAAAAACGTGGGGTCCAGAAAATATCCAAAACCTTCCAAGCATCCAATTGTCTTTCCCCTTTCTCTAACCTGTGAATCTTGCAAAAGCATGGGAAATTGGAACAATGGTGGTGCTGTAGTGGGGACCAAATGAGTCTCTTCCTTTTTGATTGTTTATTAACTTCTTAATTGAACAGTGCCCACAAATTTCCATGTTTATTTCCCCCTCAAAATGGAATATTACACTCTGTGTTTAGTGCCAAGCAACAAGGTGAGCGTTTCGAGTGGCATTTTTGAAAGAATCAGGTGTTGTATAGTGCACTGGCAAAAAAACCCAAAATTCATCTGAGTATTTGGATATGGAATTCCATTTAAGATTTGGGAAATGTATACTATTGGAGAGAGTTCGTTGTATTCTACAAGTCTACAACAGCTTTTGTTGGGAAAAAAAAAGGTCATTATTTCCATCAAATTAGCTTTCTAACCCCAACTACCCTTTAAAAAAGGCTGTAAAGTTTGTCAACCTCCACATGCAAAAAAGTGCCTCTTTTCCGTTGTTTAATGAAGACCCCATTAAACAAATTTATCAAGTGGCTAGAACAACCAAGGAATGAGCCCTTTACAATACAAAGACTTTCTCTGTTATGATTCACACCCTTTTCAAGGATTAACTTGTATTTGACCCTTTGATTGTTGAATCAAAAGTTGGAGGTGAAAAAGATAAGAAAATTTTGGCACCTAATATATGACTTAGGGGTCAGCATGGTTGTTGTTATGAGATTATAAATTGGTTAATTATTCAAAACAATAACGAATGATTTGTTTAAACGCGGCAATGTCGTTTCTGTTGTCTGTATTAGTTGTATGCAATCTTCCTTCGTTACACAAAATCACATATTATTAAAGTCTAAAAATATTGAAAAACAGAATGAGAAGTACACATTTTCATTTTTCTATTTATTGTACTGTATTACTTAAATTTTAAAGTTTTGAGGTTGAGGAACAGAATCTGAATTAGAATTTCGTACCAAAGTAAGCGAAAAAAGGCCAATACTTTGATCAGATATAATTTGGACACATGCGAATCACTAATTGTATCATAGTGTAAGGTATTTATTGCTGTAAAGGTATTTGTTTTTCTCCCTCCTCCCTTTTTCAACAAATGTTGTTCTCTTAGCTGACCATATAGCCAATAAAAAAAGAACAATATTTTTGCCTTTATACTAAGAACAAATTTTTGAGGCATCAATAATATTAAACATCACATCGCAGGTTAAAAATAGGTCTTGTAATAATAGAAAACAACTCAAAAGATCTACAAACGAGACTCACCTTCTATTATTAATATTGGTTCTGCGTACGGGTGATTTTCTGAGCTCTTTTTTTTTTATCATTAATGTGGTTATTCTCTCTTTGAAAAAAAGATCATATTGTAGAAATGTGTTTTGGTTGCAGCTTTTATGCTCGTGAATATGCAGTTCCCTTTCATTTTCACACACAGCCTTGGATGAAAGTAACAAGAGAGGTGACTTCATATGATGTCTCATTCTCTGTACCCTGCAAGAAAGTAACATGAAAAATGGTAAATAAATATGGGACTTCTCTAGTGGAAATTTTTACTGGTGATGTATGTCTCAAAACTACTAGATCAAATTAAAATTATTTTTCTTTGTAGATTTAACGATCGAAAAACAGACACTTTTCGACGGTAGTCTTTTTCCTTTTTTTTTTTTTGAAAAATGTCTATTTCATCTCCTATTTGAGAAACTATCAAATGAAGAGGAAGAGCAATTAATATTCTTTTTGCTTAGTTACGACTCTCTGGCCCATTTGAACTTTGTGAGACAAAACTCACAACACAATAAATACAGGGACTCCATTCTGAGTATTGTTTTGCAAAGTTGAAAACTAAAAAGTGAAAAGACAAGGTATTTCTGCTGTCCTCCTCCTATGTAACGTTTGCATTTTGTCCTGTTTTTGTTGTTGGATCCAAGTAAAGGTGGATTCCTTATGTTCATGGGTTAACCAAGAAAAGTCCCTTTCCCCAAATATCGACAATGTAGTAGCTAACTGCCCTTATCGTAGATCATATTTTTTTATATTGAATGTGCCATTATAATTGTTTAATATGGTATGTAGATATATAATCGTGAAACAACAGCAACGACACCCCATTATCATCGTTAGCAGAGCTTTTTACCACATTATTTAGGAATCAGCCAATACTTATGAAACTGCATGGTGCATATACGCTTTGGAACCTTCATTTCATAGTGACCTTTTTCCTAACAAAAGTAGTTGTAAACTAAAGTAGTCACTAGGCCCCTTTGAGAGTAGCCTGACTGCAGGACCCTCAGCCAACATTTTTGTCAAAATTTGTGGAGCCTCTTTCGTAATGTGTCTAACAAGGTCATGCTAATGCTAGTTACCTCCTTTTCGTACCTTTCTTGTAACCAAAAAAAAAAAAAAACACCATATTCATGTCAAAAGTAAATAAATTTGAGCCCTACATTGTTAATTATAACAATAAAGACCAACTTATAAGGATATTGAGTCTTTTTACTTAACAAGTTAACCTTTCAAATAAAAGCCAAAATCCTTATCAAGTTTAAATTTTATAAAAATCAGCCATGTTAATTAAACTCAATTACATAAAATAGAGACCGGGAAAAACAAAATTAAACACTGTTGCAACCTAACCTATCTCATAACATAAGGGTGATATATGTCGGCCCCATCTCTACCAAATTTTGAAATGCTTTAAGACCTTTTCCTAAGGTTTAGTTATTAACAGGCTAGGAATCCTAGGCCATGGATAGGGTCACATGACAATGACTAGTGCGTACAATTAAGTAGTCATTACATACATATCGTTCACATATACAAGTCTTTAATTATAGATATGATTTTACACATATAAATCTTTTTGGTGAAAAGGCAAAACGTGTTAGATCATGAGCTAGCCAAATGGTAGGTAACACATGGTATGTTGACGCGTGAAAATGTTCATGGTCGTCATGGATTTGAGTAGGGTAGAATTGGTCGTCATGGATTTGTTTGTTGTCCTCTTCCGGACCAACTCCAAGGGCCTCTCCTTTGGTTTGCACATTTTTCTATGTAGCCATGAAATCTGCGTCCTAGAGTAGAATAAGGTGTAAAATTACTGTTATGTTATATATATTGTTATGTTATATCTATAATTAGTGAATCCTTTTATTAACGAGAATAATAACAATACCGATATTAAAAGAAAAAAAAAAGGAGAGATAAAATAGAAAGAGGTGATGGTATTAACTTTTGGAAGGAGACAAAGCACATCTTTAACTTGAAAATAAGTTTCCTCTCTCCCATGAGTGGAAGGCCATTTGTTGTCGTTTCTTTTTCACTTTTTCCTTTTGATTCTGTAAAGGTCCTAGAGAAGGATTTCCATAGGCTAACATAATTCATAGACACATTTATTTGATTGTTTCTATGTGATTTCATGGTATGCCCACCAAATGGTTGTCCAAGGGAGACCACAAAAATTTTAGAGTAGAATCCGTGCGCCATATGAACATTTAACTGCGATATGAGAAAAAGCATGGATAAGAATTTTTTTTATAGAGTGTTTGACATGATGGTTAGAACTGTTTTTACTATAATATATGAAAACTTACACTGTTTATAACTAATGAAATAATAGTTAGAACTGCCCGTTGCCAAATAGGCTATTGATTTGGCAAAGTTTGAATTCTGAACCGGTTTCCAAAATTTCCTCCCGCTTTGGTTTTTTTTTTTCTATCTTTTTTTCTTTTGGGCGAAATGATCCAAAGTCTCCGTCACATATTCCTCAAGTTTAATATTTTTTTGTTTTTTTGAACGAGAGTTTAATCTTTTTCTATTTAATGTTGATCAACATATTCAAATTACAACATACAGTTCTTTATGTTATTTATTTATTTATTTAACAGCTCTTATGTTTTGAAAGCATTGTGTATTGTATGTTCTTCGAACTTTATCTTAAATATTAGGATTATCATAACGACGTGTGTGATAATGATGATATAATGAAATTTATATTCTTGTAGTGCACATGTGTATATTAATTATATATTACGGCAATGATTAGTTTATGCAACGTGTTTGCATTTTTCAGTTGCATTGTCCAGTCTAGTTTTGATTTTCTTTTTTCAGATTTTCATTTTTATTTTTTTTTTCGCATCTTGTTTGATTATTTGTATTCGTGTTTGTTTCTTTTTTGATAAATACATTATCATTGCCATAATTATGTTGCTATTTTACATTATCAACTAAAATTTTGCTTCTTTATGGACTGCGAATTAAACATAGAGTAATTGCAATATCATTTTCGAAATTATTCATTAGGCAATATATTTACTTTAAACTGAAGTTGAATGTAGATTAATAACATTAATTGTCTTGATTGAATGATAATATTAATTAATTAAAGGATATTCACCTCATTACGTATTCGATATCATTAAGTCATTACATCTTTGCAATTTTTCTATACATAAAAATGTACATAATTTTATGTATATTGAAATATTTCAATATGAGTAGATCTTTATTTACCGTTGAAGGTTGGAAAGTTTTTGCTAGGTTTCTCTGCTTCATTCGTCAAGGTTTGAACCTCTGTAGTTCCTGTAAGTTTCCCTGCTCTAATAATAGCTGTTGAAGCATTAGGTTGGAGGTGTAAGTGGGTGTGGGCTTAGGCCGATAAATTAAATAAACTAATATAAAGTCTCGACTACTCATTCTATGGCGTCAGGGCGTACTGCTTATCCTTAACCCTGGGGTTGGGAAAGAGGCCATCATTCCTCTTTTAACTTAAAAAAAGATCTTTGTTTTAAAAGAGTGTTTTTTTTAAGGGGATGAGGAAAATATGCCAAATAAATAGGGGAATAAAAATTAATAGGCCAAATAATATAGGCTAATGAATAGGCAAATCCATATTTACTAAATATATATAATGATTAAACTATCCTAATTTAGAAATCCCTAATAGTCAAAATACCCCAAAATTTTTCCAAAAAAAACCCCAAAGTCCCCAAACCACAGATCTCCCTCTCGGATCTTCCTCGTGCGAAGTCGAATCCGCACTCGCTAGTCTCCGAGGAGCTTTCACACCGGAGATTGATTCATAGAAGGAGCAACTAAAACTTCACAAATCACCATGTCTTAGTTTCATAGCATCCTCGTTAACTCTAGTGCATGCTCGTCTATGAGATCGGGAAGTACAAGGGCGATTGTGACCGATCTTAGAGAGACCATCGCGACCTCAAATAGAGAGTAGCGTCGTTGCCAGAGTCTCACAGGGAGTAGCATCCCGACCAGCAGAGTCATCTCGTCTCTTCGGAGTCACGTCCGTGGCTGGCATTGTTGCCGTCACGAGAAGAGCATCATCTCCATTGCTCGAGGAGTAGATCACCACCAACGGAGGAGCATGATGAGATGGAGGAGGAGAGAGGAGAGAGAAAACGTGTCGTTAAGGTTTTTTTGAGAGATGAAGAAGAAGAGAGTATTTTTGAAATTTCACTTGATAGTAATTACGAATTAAAGTTATCAAAATTTTGATAAAATAGTTTTCATTGCTACATTATTTTAGCCTGTTTGTGTTATGTTTATGAGTCAGTTACACAAGGACTACCAAAAAAATGTCCTAAAGTCATGATATTTGCAAGCAAATTAACAAAATGACTTATAATGACTTTTCCACCCTTTTAAATTCTTAAAAACCGGAGAGCATTACGATTTTTTTATACACGTGTGTTATATATGCATGTGATAATATGAATTGCTTTTCTAGATAATGGTATAACAGCAGTTTGCATGCGGGTTTATTTAGGAACCAAGTTCTAATACTAAAATTTCAATTTGTTACAATGAAAAATAAAAATATACTATAATGTATAGCCTTTATATACTATAATATTTTGATTTCAACTTCGTTTGCAAACACTATCGTAATTGTTCAAATGTAGAGTCTCGTTTTTTCTATGTAGTCAGCTCATTTTTTTAATAGAAAAGTTTAGCAAATGCAAACAGTTATTGCAGAGATAAGAACCACCTACAAAAAGGATACAACTGGGATAATATAATCTAAATAACCTCCAAATATTCACGTTCACAATATTGTTAAATTAGCATACCATGTTATAAAAGTTCTGTTTATTTATGTCATATTATTATTTATATTATATATATTAACACGTATGTCATTTATATAAAAAAAAATCTTAAAAACGGCCGTTTTTGAAAATTCCTTTGCTTCCTATGTTTATTAGGCGTCTTGCTGGGCTTATCATGGCCCATTTGCCCTTTTTTGAGGCAAAGACCCAGTCGAAGAATGCACCGCCAAAAGTAAAAACGAAATAATTAAAGCCGCCAAAATATTCAAATCCTATTGGTCAGTTACATTAAACACGGATCGCGATCCGTTGCACTCACTTGTAAGAAATCTAAACCGTCCATAGCAGAATCCATCAACGCTTCTAATTCGTCCTCTCTATTCCATTCAAACAATTCGGCAAAATTTTCTAGTTCCCGCTACTCCCACACCTGTATATTTATAGCCCCCAACAGTTTTTTTCTCATCCATTCTCAAATTTCCAGTCTCTTCTACTCATTTTCTCGAGAAGCAAACAAATCCAAACGCTTCCACTTTCAGTCAATCTTCTCACCCGAAATGGCACGTACCAAACAGACCGCTCGGAAATCCACCGGAGGAAAGGCGCCGAGAAAGCAGCTGGCGACGAAGGCCGCGAGGAAGTCTGCTCCGGCGACGGGAGGAGTGAAGAAGCCTCACCGATTCAGGCCAGGGACGGTGGCTCTGAGAGAAATCAGGAAGTACCAGAAGAGCACCGAGCTTCTGATCCGGAAGCTTCCATTTCAGAGACTGGTGAGGGAAATCGCACAGGACTTCAAGACGGATCTCCGATTCCAGAGCAGCGCCGTCGCCGCTCTTCAGGAGGCCGCTGAAGCTTACTTGGTCGGTCTCTTTGAGGACACCAACCTCTGCGCCATCCACGCCAAGAGAGTGACGATTATGCCCAAGGATATCCAGCTTGCTCGCAGGATCAGGGGCGAGAGGGCTTAAGATTCCTGATTGTCACTGTATGGATTACCAGGGTTCTAATTGCAGTGAATTTTAAATCTATAGACGACGTCATGTTTTGAAGATTCTGGTAGAATCTTCTCCTATTTTATCAGCCTGTATTTTTCTTTTGCATTGTAATGATGCATGTAAAATCGCAACAAATCTAATAGTTAGTTAGATTTTCCTTTCTTCTTTTCAAGCTTATTGTTTGGGTCTCCTAGTGTTTTGTCACTGTATGGATTATATTCCAGGGTTCTAATTGCAGTGAATTTTAAATCTATAGACGATGTCATGTTTTGAAGATTCTAGTAGATCTAGATTTTATCTTCTCCTATTTTATCAGCTTGTATTTTTCTTTTGCGTTGTACTGGTGCATGTAAAATCGCAACAAATTTAATAGTTAGTTAGATTTTCCTTTCTTCTTTTCAAGCTTATTGTTTGGGTCTCCTAGTGTTTTGTCACTGTATGGATTATATTCCAGGGTTCTAATTGCAGTGAATTTTAAATCTATAGACAACATCATGTTTTGAAGATTCTAGTAGATCTAGATTTTATCTTCTGGTGCATGTAAAATCGCAACAAATCTAATAGTTAGTTAGATTTTCGTTTCTTCTTTTCAAGTTTATTGTTTGGGTCTTTCAGTGTTGTCAATGTTTTTGTTAATGCTTTTTGGTATATCTAGAGTAATTTTTCTGGTTTTTTGCTTCTGACATTTAATTTAATTTAATTTCGTTGTGCTTTCTTGTTAAGAGGTTTTGTATCAGGCCAATAATGCAAGGAACCCAGAATCTGTTCACTTAGCGATGACATAAAGAAGATTTAAATTTAGTTTCTTTGTAAACGTATTTTTAGTTATGAAGTGTTAGAATCCAATTGAATGATTGATGTTTGCAATTATCGTGTTCACTTTTTTTTTTTAATGAAACCTTAGAATGGAAAATTATTAAACAAGAAAGAAAAATGCAACAGAGAACAGAGAGTCAGAGAAGAAAAGAGACAAAAAAACATCAAGTCTTGAACCTATGATCTTGTTTGTTTTTGTTTTCAGAATTTTTTGGAATGTTTTTGTATATTTTTTGAGACAAAAATTTATGATCTTGTATGTTTTTGTTTTTAGTATAATTTCTAAAAAATTTATGATTTTTTTATATCTCATAAAGCATCTAAACCAAGCTCTCTAAAAACAAAGCTTGGAGCACTATGCCACCAAGTATAACAAACAGAAACAACACCAAAATTTGCAAAACAGTCGGGAACAGTACTAGCTTCACTAAAAGAATGATAAATAACAAAATCCAAATGTTTTATGTTCACATGAAACATTTGGGGAAAAAAAACCCGAATGAAGGAATGAGGTTTCAAATTTAAAAAAAAAAAAATGATGCATTTAAGGCAATGTGTTTCAAAAGCAACAACGTTTACATTTTCAAACAAGATTGCATTTGTTCGACATGATACATGACAGATAATTGAGTCCAAACTAAAAAGTGTGGTTACACCAAGCATAAGAGCACAATCAAGTTTCATGGTACATTGGTTGGACTCTGTTGGATCATATCACGTTCTATGCACCTTTCTGCGCTGAGCAGGAGAAGCCTAAATTTACCTAAGTTACTGACTTGCTAAAATCATAAAATTAGCAAGAATTCCCGACTGATATTTGATCCTGCTGGCACTACTTCCAATGGCAAGTTCTATGCACATGCCCGCAGATGCATTTTCATCACCTCTTTATGGGTCATTATCACATTGACCTGATGGATGTAAGATTGCCAACCGAAGATGAACATCAGCACCTATGATCAGTCAATTGTCATGCATCACGAGTTAAATAATGAATCGGAACTCTAAACAATCTACAAAAGCAAGGATGTAGGGCTTTCCCCCAGCTGCAATTGCTTACTGCTCAAGTAATAATCTTCACCTCAACATAACTGGTGCCTTTGAGAAATCATGAGCAAGGAAGAATGCTGAAACCAATCATGCATAACTATCATTAGACAAAACTATCAATGAAGATGGAGAGAAGCAAGAAACTAGAGATTTAGAGAGAAGTATTGAAAGGTGAATAATATTTCTTTATACAAGATACCTTTGTTCCAGCTATGATGGTTCCATTGAGAGGATGAGCCGCACAAGCGGTAACTGCTTCAGACAGTGGAACAAAGCAGTTTTCCTTATTTTGTTTGTTGACCACAGATGAAGTTTCTACATCCTCCCTGCAACTGGAATACAAAGAAGCATCACACATCCAACTATAAAAAAAGTTGAGCCATAACAGGACAATGAACACAAGTTCGAGCCTTATAAGCAGCAGGCAACTCTTAGAAATAAATATCTGTTTAACTAAATGAAAAAAGGTCTAGAATTTTCGTACTTGAAGTCCACATGACTGGGAGAACTGGGATTGGGATAGAAATCTAATAGATGAACACCTTTGTCAGATGTTGATCCAACTACGTAGATCTGCAACAGAACATTGGGTGATAGAAGAGATTTCAGTCAGGGTTAAATAATTCAATAATTTACATCCTATTTTCAGCCGGTTACTGTAATAAGCAATTAGATGGAGAAATGAAACAATTCTATTTAAATTTGTAGAAACAAATAAGACCTGAACACTAGTCAATCAATATGAAATAATAAAACAGAAGGCAATGATTGAAATTCCTTACAGAATTTGTTGGTAGCCAAGATGGTTTTCGCAAACACAATGGGTCAGCATAATTTGATTCATTTCTGCTCCCTCCAAATTTTAAACAAACAAGTTTAGTTAAAATGTGAGCTAATGGATCGGCTAATGCTTCCCATGATTTTAATACAAAACGTTTGAATGGTTTCAACTTACAACCAAGCTGGCGGAGGGCAATGTATATGTGTAACATGAAACGTATACGTATCCAAAACGCCAGACCTACATCATTGGATTGGGAGGAAAATGTAAAATAAAAAGCATTAAAGCAATGCTAAAAGCAGAGCTAGTTATTTTCCAAATTGTTTTTAGTACTCTGTATACATGTGTGTGTTTATGACTTTTGAACTCTATTGAGCAGCCAACACTTGATATAAACAATACGCACGCATATATATGTACCCTAAAAGTGTCATAATCTGTCTCTAAAGGTGATTGTCACAGACAATTTAGAGTGTATTGCAATATTTAAAGAAAATTCCATCCCCAACTCACCATCCATCATCGAGGTGAAATGCTAGTTGGTATGGACAAGATGGATCAAGATCAATGGAGTGTATTTCCTTTGCAATTATATCTGATTGTGCCTAAAAAGCAAAAACTTTCTGTCAAATACATTGTATGAGCTTCTTTATGGACGCTGGGTTTAATAATGCAAGTAAAGAATAGCCAGAAGATGATACTTTTTTTATTTTATTATTATTATGACCATTTCTTTTAGAGTATAAGATGGCATATCTAGAACTAATCAGATAATTAGGCGGCCTTTTGAACTAAATAATAAATAAAATCAAAATACCTTCAGAGGTTCAATTTTCTCTATTACGGATGCCAACTTCAATGACACAAGGCTTGAACGAGATATCTGGACAAACACGAGAGCCCAACATTGAATGCGGTCAACTACTAAGTACATATATGCACCAATTCCAAGTCAGTAAATTATACAACTCGTTCTAGAAACATAATATATATTAAAAGGCCAACAGTCACCTACCTATGGACGCTAACTTCAGTAACCTAAATAAATATTAAGATTGATTTTCATTCATCTTCTGTAATAGCTTCTCATTACATTCTAGAGCTGTTTCATGATACTAAACTATAACATTTCATAAATTGTAGGGAGGAATTACATTGCTGATTTACTTACCTCTTTATGACTACGAAAAGCAGCAGAGGCTTTTCCTCCACGAAGATCCCACATGTAAAGAGCCCCGTCCTTATTGGCCCCAAAAATGATCTGTAATGAAGAAAACTAGAAAAGTAAATTTACATCTATAATGAAATTTATAAACTTTCAACTTAAATTTTAATTTTATAATAATTTTTTTATGAAGTGGATCCAAAAACTTTAGCAAACATTCAGTGAAATGTAAACAAGTCAATTTCCCGTAAAAGTTGAGATAAGATAAATTCAGTCCTTACCTGGCTTTCCACGCTTAACTGAATACTATTAAGGGTACTGCGAGAGTTAGTAGTAAGTTCAAGACATGGAAGCGAACTCATTCTTCTGTCCCATACATTGACTACCCCATGCGTATCAGATGCAAATAACCTATCCATATTAAGCACCAAAGAAAAATAATTGTATCATCCAAGTCCAACTAATTAATATACTTGGGAAGCATGGAAGCGGTAAACAGTTAAAGCATTCAAATACAGTGTCCATAGAAAAACAAAAGGCCAGCTGGAAGCGAGATCAAGCTTAAAATTCTTCGAATTATAAACACCCCCACTCACCCCATGCACTAAATTGGGTTCCAAGAGTACATATTGATAACTAGAACTTAATTTTTCATCAATCTTTGATTTATTTCTATTGCCGTAAAAAGCCACGTTAAGTTTAAAAATAAATTGATTTTATCATCCTTGTGCCAACCTTGAACCATCAATGGAAGTGGAAGCTATATCCGAGAGACCTTTATGAATGTTTGAACCATGGAGAGAAGCAGAAAGCCTTGTTCTTAACACCTGCACCATATCAATGGAACCACATGCATATTGCTGAACCAC
The DNA here is from genome assembly GCA_025403435.1 of Artocarpus heterophyllus. NCBI lineage: Eukaryota > Viridiplantae > Streptophyta > Magnoliopsida > Rosales > Moraceae > Artocarpus > Artocarpus heterophyllus. The sequence goes on from CM046337.1 coordinate 1,652,813, forward strand.
ATACGATGATAACAGAATAAGAATTTAGGCAAGGAAAAAAATAATCCTAAAAACAGAACAAGCTAAACCAATGATTGATTCCATGAGAACTTTAGCAAATACTTGAGAACAAACTAGGTATATACCATCAGCACAGATGATGAAAATGAAAAGACTCACTTACCTGGGATGGTTCAGAAGAAATGTAACCAACGTCAAATATTAGTAACTCGTTACTTTTCGTAGAACTGCAAACAACCTAAAGCAAATAAAACAGATAATTAAAGAAAGAAACAAATTTTGAACAACGTGGCAGTAAATATCATCACTCATCAGTAATTTCCACACGAGGAAAAAAAATCACAAATTAAGAAAGATGGGAATCAATTTTCTTCCAAATTCAAAGGAACAACGTACAAGTAGACCCTTAGTCCCTGACCGCATAACCACATTTAACATGCTTGAAAGCACTGAAATTGGTGAATCACTAAGTACTACAATACTATTAGTTGGGATTCATATGATTCCTAATTCCTATTGAATCACGGAGGAAAAATAACAGAAACGCTCTTCCATTTCATCCATGGGCAGAGAACTTTTATGTAGGACACAACTCACTACGTGAGAAAAAGCCAGCAGAAGAGGTTCGAAGGTGCATCTGTGATTGACACAAATTATCTGAAGCTAAATGCCTATAATCTACGAGTGGTTTATAAGAAAACAGAAAAATATAAAATGATTTTAAACCTCGTCTTGGTTGGCAAGGTTCCATCGAGCGAAGTCAATCTGTTGATGTTTAGAAAGGTGCAGGACAAGTTTAGTTGCCTCATTCTCCAGGCCTAACAGGAAAGAAAGGGTATTAGCATTTGATAGACAAGAATTTTCATTCATAATTGCATAAAAATGAAACGATCAAGAACCTATCAGACCAACACGAAAACGCACAGGAATGCATAACATTACACAAAGGGAAATGTCAAAAAATAAAAAAGAACACTTGTAGTCTGTAGTGACTGTAGGGATCTGCCTCTACTACTTACATGCCGATGATTCACTACTCTCGCAATAGAGACTCTCAAAATCATGAACTGTTACGCACCCAGATTTTGTCGCCGATACCAGGTATATTCCCTGATACAAACAAGGGATGAGGAGCTCCTGATAAAGATGCTAACCCCGTTGTTCCACTCACACTAACTCGTGCTAGCAAGACCAAAAAGGACTAGAATATACCTTGTTATCAAAGTCCAGTGCAGAAATTCCCTCCCTAAGAGAAACAAAACGAGTAATTGGGAATCCTTTGTAATTTAAAAAAAAAAGAAAAAAAAACTAAGCCATACTCAAAGAGACAGCGATGGAGAGAGGGACTGACTTTCTAATGGGCGACTGGCCGTGAATATAGCCGCCATTGGTAATTCGATTAAGCTGTAAAATCAAGCATTTATATCCCACAATAACAGAAGAATACAGAACCAAATCAACAGAAAAGTCTTTAGGAGATAGTACATACATGGGTCTGACAGGGTATGCCATCGATGTGATACAAATGCGGAAATGCCCCAACCTATAAATAATTGTCGTAACAACTAAATCTAGAAATTAAGAAAAGAAAAAAGAGAAAATTTAGCTGTAAAAGTAAAGGAAATATAGAGGACCTGAGAGTAGGATTGCATGAGCAGAGCGGAGAGTGAATGGCGGTACTTGCGCTCAAACCTTCCGTTCAATTCAATGAAACTCCGATCCCATTCTCGCCTGAATAATAAGCGTTAGAAACTGATATCAGTAACCATATCTTCCACCTTGGAAACAACAAAGGTGAGAAACGATTAAGAAAATTACCTCTTATTACGACTGGGTTTAGGGTTTTGATTTGGGGATTTCAGAGGCACAAAATATTTGTCCATCAAAACCACAATGAATCCCCAGATTTGCAAGTGAAAGGATTTTTTTTTTTTTTTTCTTTGCCGAACTTTATACGAGGTTCTAAAATGCTTTCCTTTTCCCGTCAATTTCCTTGCAACTTTCATGCCAATCTAACGGGTCGGATCAATTATGACCGATCGGTTCGGGTCAGTATTTTCAGTGAGAAAATCATACCCAGGAAAAATAAAATATTAAAAAAATAAGATTAGAATCCTCTGTCTTCAAAAAAAAACACGGTTAACTATTTGTTAGATTAAGAGGGTATTTAGCAACGATGAAAACTACTTAATTTCTATCATATAAAAATTTTATATATATTATAATAACAATAAAAAATATATATTACAATATAAAATTTTTATATGCTATAATAAAAATAATTTTCGCCACCTTATCAAATACCTTATAAAACATAAAAGAGAAAATAGAACGAAAAAAATCCATATAACATTTAAGACAAATAATGCTGAATCCACAAAACAAACAACGGAATCCAACTAGTCATTAGATTAAGCAACAGATATACACCATCTATTACTCAAAAAGTTCCAAACTAAAAACTGGAAAAGCCTAAAATACATTTTTTTCTTCACAAAATACAGCACTGGAAAATCTAAAATTGAAGACGATTCAAGATTGGATCTCTAAGCCCTCTCGCCCCTAATCCTGCGAGCGAGCTGAATGTCCTTTGGCATGATTGTAACTCTCTTGGCGTGGATGGCGCAGAGGTTGGTGTCTTCAAAGAGACCGACCAAGTAAGCCTCGGCGGCCTCCTGAAGAGCTGCAACGGCGCTGCTCTGGAATCGGAGATCGGTCTTGAAGTCCTGTGCGATTTCTCTCACAAGTCTCTGGAATGGAAGCTTACGGATCAGAAGCTCAGTGCTCTTCTGGTACTTCCTGATTTCTCTCAGAGCCACAGTTCCTGGCCTGAAACGGTGAGGCTTCTTCACTCCTCCGGTCGCCGGAGCTGATTTCCTCGCGGCCTTGGTCGCCAGCTGCTTCCTAGGCGCCTTTCCTCCGGTGGATTTTCTAGCGGTCTGCTTCGTACGCGCCATTTCGAAGTGTCAAGATAAGAATTGAAGAGTGCTGAAGGTTTTGGGTGTTTGTTTAGTGAGAAAAATGGTGAAGAGAGTTTGCTGGTGAAAGGGAAGATGGGTTTGGGGGTAAATTTATAGCGGTACGGGAAAATGGCGCTCATCCGAAAGTTTCGTTTTTGTTTTGAAATGGAAGAGTATGAACCGTTGATGTAAGGACTAAAATGAACGCTCAGATGTTAATTATAACTAGACGCGGATTGCGATCCGTGCCTGTCCGAATCCACCAATAAGCTTCGGCCTTTCAACAGCTCGCATTTCCCACACAGGGCCTTTTTTTATTTTTATTATGTAACTTGGCGGGTTGGGGGATTGCTTCTCGTTGTTCTTTTCTTTTTCTTTATCCTTTTATCTTCGCCAACCCTTTGGGGATAGCAATCAACTACACAATAAACGACAAATAATTTCATCATCTATTAACTATCTACAAAAGTGTCGTAAGCCCGTTCTTTTTTCCTAGAGTTTGTAGGTTTCGTTCACATTTCAATTCTCTATCTCTTGTTTTTTTCTTTTTGCTACAACGTGTTCTGATCATCATCTTCATCTTCTTCTTGGGTGTTTGGTGTAAACATAAACGAATTCAATCATGCTATATACTTTATGCATAATAAAATCGAATTAAAACAGAAGCGTGAAAGATTTTGTACCTCCGGCCATTGCAATCTACAGTGTAATTGCATTGCTGTTGTGGAACGTTGTACGACAAATTTGGCACTTCTATCACTCAAACACTCACATGCGATGATGCATAATCTGGATGTGAGAGAGAGGTGATAGAGACCAAACTATAAAATTGCTTAACAAAATGAACGTGAAAATTTTGTTTTCTCTGGTACATACATTTCCTTCCATCAAGGAAATATATAGCACCCAAGAAAAATCAATTACCAGTGCTCTAATTGATGTTTTAATGAAAACATAAATAGGAGACCATTAGAATTCAAAACCATTAAAAATTGATTGGTTTCAATTGGAAAGCTTTAGAATTACAATCGGTTACATTCTCCCACTTGGTCTCCATATTTAACCTTATATTCATTAAAACCAAATCTTTAGAAAACAAATACATGAATCATGACGATAATTTCTCTAAATTGTGAGTATTATCTTTCATGTATTACAATGTATTATTTCTCAGACTTTATTCCTTATATGGTAATTTAACTTTATGAATAAACCCAATGTATATTCTTGATCCTACTAAATGTGAATTTTTCTCTAATAACTTTATGCGCAAAACAAATATGAGAAAACATCACATCTGAATAAGAGTTTTATTAAGACTGTAAATTGTATGTACAAACAAATTTACATTATGGAACCAAGTCTCATCTGAACTACATGATCCTTAAATGACTTCGGTGGCATTCCTTTTGTCATAGGATCTGCGATCATCAATTCAGTGTTTATATGCTCAATGACCACTTTATTTTCCTTAATCCGTTCCCTTATGGCTAAGTACTTAATGTCAATGTGTTTACTTCGACTGCCACTCTTATTATTCTTAGCCATAAAAAAAAACAGTTGAATTGTCACAATATATCTTTAATGACCTAGACACAGAATCTATAATTCTAAGGCTTGACATGAAACTCTTCAACCATACACCATGCACAGTAGCCTCAAAACAAGAAACGAACGCTACCTCCATCGTGGAAGTAGCAACCAATGTTTGCTTTCCACTCCTCCAAGATACAGCTCCTCCGACTAGCATGAAAATATAACCTGAAGTTAATTTTTTGTATCCCTTAAACCGTTCAGCATATGTGATGGAACCAACGTTTGCTTTCCACTCCTCCAACCTAGTGGCATGTGATGGACAATAAAATCTGTATCCCTTAGACCATTCATCATATCCAACGAAATACCCACTTATGGTCATTGGGTCTAGCTTATTTTCTTGTGGATTATAGACTCTCACTTCAGACAGGCATCCCTAAACGCGTATATGTCGCAAACTCGGTTTCCAACCTTTCCATAACTTGAACGGTGTCTTTAAGACAGCCTTAGTTGGAACTTGGTTTAATATATACACAACTGTCTTGAGAGCTTCAGTCCACAAAGACCTAAGAAGCTTTGAGTTGCTAAGCATGCTCCGCACCATATCCAACAATGTTCGGTTTCTGTAACGCCCCTATATGGGGGTTAACAGTTTTTAATGAGATAAAATAAAAATAAATAATAAAAGTAAAACCTTAAAAATAAAATTTGCCCGGGACTTAAATGAAAACTCTCAACTCAAAAATAAAAATATAAACGATAAATAAACCACAGTTTTAATGTAGCACCTTAAATTTAATAATATAAACTGTTGTCATCATCATTTTAACCCTCGACACATTGAATACAGTCACAGAAAGTAACAATTGATGCTTACATTATCATGAAGAACATTCTCAACAATTGAAGCAGTCCCAATGTAATATAGCTACATCACTTCCTCAACTATATTTCTCGTAGCCACCTCACACTTAGTGAGTCCTGAAAAGATAAAAATATAAGGGTATGAGCAACACTATGCTCAGTAGAGAAAGCCATTACTCACCTCTATCATTACCACATTAAAATCTGCATGGTTAGTAAGTTACATCATATTCCAGATTATGAGGTTTATTATGATCACATCTTATGGATACCGTAGTTAATCGTTACCAAGTGTCATAATTACACATTTATACAAATATTACCAATCATCATTGTTCCTAGGTATCCATGTTAAATTGAGTATCACTCAACTCATCGAAACCCAAATGGGCGCACTTGATCACCTTATAAACATTCCAAGGGTGTTCCGGTGAGGGGACATCAAGCCCCGAGTCCTCACCAAATCGATTCCTGTACAGTGTGTTCTGGGACTTTCAACCCAAGGAAGCGTCATCGCCTTCCCCCTATTTTACCTTTTAGGGTATTCATGCCCAAGGACGTAACCGTCGCCCTCTTCATGTCTCACAATTTCTCTATATTGAATCATTATCAATAGAGTTAGTTTTCCTAACCATGCTTCTCAATTTATAACATGTGTCAATTTATTATGTTCCTCGCCGTACAATACAAGACGAGTCCATGTCATAGTTTCATATGTGATAATCATATAATATCAGTTCAACATAGATATATATATATTGCGGCAAAACAATCAATTTTAATTCTATAAAAACCTCACAAAAGATGAGTAATAGAATCCCTACCTTTTAAGCTTATCAACAGTCTCTTAATCCTGGAATCAATTAACGTTAGCTCCATACTCCCTTGATCCTAAGGCGTGCATAAGGACAATTAAAACTAAAGCACAACATACATCTACATTCATAAAATTTATTTTAATTTAATCTTAGAATTTCAAGAAATAACCACTGCCCATAGAGGTATTACAAAGTTTAACAATATAAATTTTCTGTCTAGGGCATATACACTTAGACTTCATACATATGCTCCAAAATAGCAACAAACATATACTTAGGTTTAAGAACGCAAATTTGAATAATCCTTTAGTATAAAAGAAAATTTATAAATGAAAGACTAAATTTGTTCATAAGATTCTAACCTCGGATTATGGTTAGTTGGAAGCTTGAAATGGCTTCAAAACAGGTTCCTTTACTTCGGTATGACTGAAATTCTTGCTCAAATGGAGGTGATGGTGGCTGATTTTTATGGCTGCCTTGAAGAAGTTCTCTAAGTATTTTGCTTCAGCAAAGAAATGAGAAGAAGAGTGTGGGAACCGTGGAAGATAAAGGAAGAAAAGATGAAGTCTTTGAAGAGAAGTGATAGAAACAATTATAGAGGAGACATGTTGAAGCATGTCACGGAGGAAATAAAGAAAATGAGGGTCAAGAGTAGTTGGAAAAGATATCCTTATGTCTCATCTAAAGACTTTAACACACATAATGCCAATATGACATTTTTGAGATTTATTAGAAGTTCTAAGGCTTTTTAGTAATCATACTAAATAAATATAGGAGAATTTTAGAAAATTTAAAAATAGATAAAAATAAATATTATAAAATAAATTTAAATGAAGCAATTTTTTTTATACATTAAAAATTAATTTAATTACCTCAATACCCGTTAGGAGAATAACGGGTGTCACAGCTCTACCCCCCTTAAAGAAATTTCGTCCTCGAAATTTCAATTCTAGCAATACTAGTAAAAATTTTGATTCCATTATGATTCCAATTCCGAGTCTAAACCGTTAATGTTGTTTGTCCTCCAAATTTAAGTTATCGTATCTCCACTTATTTACTTGCATAATAAATCTTACTCCTAAATCCCTCAATGAGAGTATTTCTGACAAGTTTCAACTTATAACACCGTATAATAGTCTAAGAATCTGATCAGGCATACATATTGACCATATCATGATTCCAGTCCTTCATTGTCCAATGACCGTGATTTACAATCACATTTAAGGAGATTGCCAGAGAAATTTTATATACTTCATCTTTAGGTTCCTTTTCCTTTTTGAGTAAGGAAAAGTCAAATATATTTGATTTCATACCTCAACTAATAAACTAAAACATAATCATAAAACATATATCACAAACGCTTTTATTCAAAACTATACATTAAACTTACTCATAGAGATATTAAACGGAATCTCAGAGTTGCAGACAAACCCGACATATTTTTCATTAAACAGCTATCCTCATGACACAAACATTCAACCCAAATAATATACTCATATTTCATATGAAATATCCCCATAACTGACTTTGGTACTTCCACATAATATTAACAGAATATTACACATTACAAACATAATACGGATACGTTTCGAGAGTACAAGGCACTCCGTATACCAGCTATCCATATCATGCATGCTTATAGGATACAAAAACATCGATAAACAAAAGATCGGACCTTAAGAAGGATGCGTTTCGAGAGCATCAAGTACTCCGTATCCAGCCATCCCGGCATTAGGCTCAATAAATCTAAAAGATTTAACAATGACGTACCACAAAAAACACAGAATACAAGGCAAACGGTTATTCGTAACACACGAAATACGGACACACATGCCTACATGCCAAAGATAAAACAAAAAGATTACAGATGGAGATTCAAATCAATTGGTCGCTCCCGGCTTTCCCTTTCCCATTCAAGCTTGGATGTTGCAGTGTCGGATTCTGGATGTATGATTTGCATTTTATCTATCAATTCCTCAGCTGTTGAAGCAGTAACAAAGATTTGTCTCTCCGATTCTGTAGTGATGTTTTCTTCCACAGCGTAATCTAGAAATTTCAAAAGACCGTCATAAAAACCCTTTACGTTCAGCAGACCCAAAGGTTTGGAATAAAAGCCCAACAATTGCCCACAAGCAACTATAAATATTTCCTCAAGAGTACCTAGACCACCAGGTAATGCTATAAAAGCATCAGAATTATAGATTATGTCTTTAAAATTTTTAGGGATACTCCTGACTCCTTCTCCCTTACCTATGGCTTCCTTACAAAGGTTTCCTTCAACTGGAATATGAGGCCAAATTCTTACATCAGTAGCGTCGCTAGACCTAGCTGCTAGTGCCATATTTACCATCATTTTTATACTACCACCCCCATAGATTATGTTAATCTTCTTGTGTGCTAGGACTTGCCCTAAGTGATTTGCAGCTTCTAAATAAGCTTTATTTTTTCCAAGGCTGGAACCACAAAAGACACAAACATTCTTTATTTTCTTCGTGGACTGGGAGGTAGACATATTTGGTTTATAGAAGTGGTTGCTTAATGTCTGCTCCACTTAGACTTCGGGTTCTACATGAGTTTTTAAAGATGAGAAATATACAAAAAGGGCTAAAGAGATAGACAAGTAGGTAATGAAAAGGTAATCCAAAGATTTAAACAAAATCTTGTGCGGATAAGAAAGTAAGATAAGGTGATTGATAGTTTACAGAAAATTTGATTCACTTTTTGAAAAAGATTAGACTCTAATTGTATAACTTTTGACAATTGAGAACAATTCGACAGAAGACCCTCTTGACACAACTGTAGACTTTTTGACAAATATACACCAAGTCTAGAAATTTAATATAAACGACAAATACTGTAGAACTTTTGAAATTTGAGACACAAATCTTGAAATATCTGGATAAGCTTTTCAAAATTCAAACATATTACTGTACCGTATGTGACGTGTCTGATAAGATAATATATTTTATTATATATATATTTAAGAAAATCATAAATTAAATAAGATATTAACACTTACTGTATCAATCTAATAATCACAATTATTTCAAACACAAAAGCAAATATTTTGAGTAAAAGAAAAACACAAACTGTTGAACATCAGCTAAAACTGCTTCAAATAAGTAAAGACTAAATAACCTTTATAGAGCGATGACTTATTCCCCATCCAGTTTTCTTATGGCTTGGCAAACAGGATCTAAAAATACCATATTCCTGAGGCGTTGTCTTTCTGTATAAAATTTAGGCCAGAGTTTAAAAATAGCTCCTTGAACATATCCACTAGGGTGACCGTGGAGAGGAGGATGGATGCTATCCAAGTTCTCCTTTGAAAGTCCATCCCTACAAAACCTTATTTTATCCTCTCTATTCGTAGACATATAACCAGGTGAAGTACATTTACCGTTACAATTTTGTCTTCCACATTTGTTACAAGTGACCACGATGGCACGAGCTCTTCTTTTCATTGCACTACGACTGGTACCTGTTTCTGGTAAACCGACATCTTGACTAAAGTCACTCGGACGGATTTTCCCCTCTATTAACATTCTCACATCACAAGGGATGCCAAAACGCATAAGAATCCACAACCGAGTAATTCTAGCCTTGTATTTCTTTCTAAGAATCTTTTGGGAGAGTGATGGGAAATACTTTCTCAGGTGTTGGTACTTTGGGTCCATGATGAGATGAAAGAAGAGTAAATAGAAAGGAAAAATTAAGATAGTAAATTGCAGAATCCTAGAATTCCTTCTTCTTTTAGAGGAAAAGAAGAATTTCTAATGAAAAAGAAGAGGATTTGCGATTTAGAGAGAAAATAACAAATTAAGAGAGAAAAAGTGAACTCGGAGAAATAAGCTCCTATGCACAGTAAACGTATATGTAAACAATGATTTGTGACACCCGTTATTCTCCTAACGGGTATTGAGGTAATTAAATTAATTTTTAATGTATAAAAAAAAAAAATTGCTTCATTTAAATTTATTTTATAATATTTATTTTTATCTATTTTTAAATTTTCTAAAATTCTCCTATATTTATTTAGTATGATTACTAAAAAGCCTTAGAACTTCTAATAAATCTCAAAAATGTCATATTGGCATTATGTGTGTTAAAGTCTTTAGATGAGACATAAGGATATCTTTTCCAACTACTCTTGACCCTCATTTTCTTTATTTCCTCCGTGACATGCTTCAACATGTCTCCTCTATAATTGTTTCTATCACTTCTTTTCAAAGACTTCATCTTTTCTTCCTTTCTCTTCCACGGTTCCCACACTCTTCTTCTCATTTCTTTGCTGAAGCAAAATACTTAGAGAACTTCTTCAAGGCAGCCATAAAAATCAGCCACCATCACCTCCATTTGAGCAAGAATTTCAGTCATACCGAACTAAAGGAACCTGTTTTGAAGCCATTTCAAGCTTCCAACTAACCATAATCCGAGGTTAGAATCTTATGAACAAATTTAGTCTTTCATTTATAAATTTTCTTTTATACTAAAGGATTATTCAAATTTGCGTTCTTAAACCTAAGTATATGTTTGTTGCTATTTTGGAGCATATGTATGAAGTCTAAGTGTATATGCCTTAGACAGAAAATTTATATTGTTAAACTTTATAATACCTCTATGGGCAGTGGTTATTTCTTGAAATTCTAAGATTAAATTAAAATAAATTTTATGAATGTAGTTGTATGTTGTGCTTTAGTTTTAATTGTCCTTATGCACGCCTTAGGATCAAGGGAGTATGGAGCTAACGTTAATTGATTCCAGGATTAAGAGACTGTTGATAAGCTTAAAAGGTAGGGATTCTATTACTCATCTTTTGTGAGGTTTTTATAGAATTAAAATTGATTGTTTTGCCGCAATATATATATATCTATGTTGAACTGATATTATATGATTATCACATATGAAACTATGACATGGACTCGTCTTGTATTGTACGGCGAGGAACATAATGAATTGACACATGTTATAAATTGAGAAGCATGGTTAGGAAAACTAACTCTATTGATAATGATTCAATATAGAGAAATTGTGAGACATGAAGAGGGCGACGGTTACGTCCTTGGGCATGAATACCCTAAAAGGTAAAATAGGGGGAAGGCGATGACGCTTCCTTGGGTTGAAAGTCCCAGAACACACTGTACAGGAATCGATTTGGTGAGGACTCGGGGCTTGATGTCCCCTCACCGGAACACCCTTGGAATGTTTATAGGGTGATCAAGTGCGCCCATTTGGGTTTCGATGAGTTGAGTGATACTCAATTTAACATGGATACCTAGGAACAATGATGATTGATAATATTTGTATAAATGTGTAATTATGACACTTGGTAACGATTAACTACGGTATCCATAAGATGTGATCATAATAAACCTCATAATCTGGAATATGATGTAACTTACTAACCATGCAGATTTTAATGTGGTAATGATAGAGGTGAGTAATGGCTTTCTCTACTGAGCATAGTGTTGCTCATTCCCTTATGTTTATATCTTTTCAGGACTCACTAAGTGTGAGGTGGCTACGAGAAATATAGTTGAGGAAGCGATGTAACTATATTACATTGGGACTGCTCAATTGTAAAGAATGTTCTTCATGATAATGTAAGCATCAATTGTTACTTTCTGTGACTGTATTATAATGTGTTGAGGGTTAAAATGATGATGACAACAGTTTATATTATTAAATTTAAGGTGCTACATTAAAACTGTGGTTTATTTGTCGTTTATATTTTTATTTTTGAGTTGAGAGTTTTCATTTAAGTCCCGGGCAAATTTTAATCTTTAAGGTTTTACTTTTATTATTTATTTTTATTTTATCTCATTAAAAACTGTTAACCCCCATATAGGGGCGTTACAGAATTTTTGGTATCAGAGCCTAGGTTCGGTTAACCTAGGGAGTGTAGCACCACTTTAAAAAAAATATATATTTTTGAGATGGTTTTGAAGCTGAATTTTCATTGTCATCATCAAAATGAACCTTCACATTGATTTATACAGTCTAGAAGGATGTAACATGGAAAGGCCATAGAATGAAAATATCAATAGTTATATGAGTACAATAATTATATAGAAGGAAAGTATTAATAGTTATGAGGGAATGATAATTATATGGAATGAGTTTATAAGTAGATCGCTTATGAGAGATTCGTATAATATTTGGATCTATAAGCGTATCTAATTCGTATAAACGATGAGAAATTCGTATAGATAAGAGGATTTAAAAGCCTTTTGTCTCGTGAAAAACAATGAGAAATATAAGGCTTGATTTATTGATTTTAAAGTTTGACATAGATATGCCAAATTTTTTATAATTGATTCAAACCTAAGTAATGATTATGTGTGGATTCGATGGAGCACATAAGTGTCAATGTCTTTTTTTAAAAGTTCTATATATTTGAGGAATATGATATAAGTTGGGAATCATGGTATTGAATCATGAGAGAGATAAATGTTAGACTTTTGGTCTGTTGAGACTGTGTAAAGTCTAGAATGCATGAATCTCAAAATTGGAATATTTTGTTACGTACATTGTATTTAAGTGTATCAGTGAATCTTTTGGTTACCTAAGGTTTTGTTATATGAGGAAATTATATATTGTATGAGTAGAATTGTGGGGATTGTAGATGTTCTTAAGTAGTAACATCTAGTGTCTTTGTTCATTGATATGGTCTATGTTGGAAGACGTAAATCGTATTGATTTCAAGGTTAGTCGCATTCTAAACCCTTGGTAGTAATGATGATGAATCCATTGATAGATGTTAAGTATTATGAATAACATATGGGTGTATGCATTGTTCAATAAGGTTTTGATTAAAATAAAATTATTTGAGTTGCTGGAAGATTGTGTTGTTATGAAATGATTTTAAATATCATTCAGGAAGATCCTTGTTGTCGTTAAATTAGATTTGTTGTTCATAGTTAACTTTATGTATAGTGGGCTTTGAATTGGGTTTAAGATTCATACGAATTGGTTTTCAATTTTATGTTTGTTATTTAACTCGTTCCAAATGTGTTAAGGCCTGAAACAACCTGACCATTTTCAACTAAGAACATTTGGGCCTAGTTCAAATCTTAAATCAGTTTGATTCACACTGTCTCTCCCACGTGGTCTCTATACGTGTCATATACAGTGGTTTAATCATTGTTTACATATACGTTTACTGTGCATAAGACCTTATTTCTCCGAGTTCACTTTTTCTCTCTTAATTTGTTATTTTTTCTCTAAATCGCAAATCCTCTTCTTTTTCATTAAAAATTCTTCTTTTCCTCTAAAAGAAGAAGGAATTCTAGGATTCTGCAATTTACTATCTTAATTTTTCCTTTCTATTTACTCTTCTTTCATCTCATCATGGACCCAAAGTACCAACACCTGAGAAAGTATTTCCCATCACTCTCCCAAAAGATTCTCAGAAAGAAATACAAGGCTAGAATTACTCGGTTGTGGATTCTTATGCGTTTTGGCATCCCTTGTGATGTGAGAATGTTGATAGAGGGGAAAATCCGTCCGAGTGACTTTAGTCAAGATGTCGGTTTACCAGGAACAGGTACCAGTCGTAGTGCAATGAAAAGAAGAGCTCGTGCCATCGTGATCAGTTGTAACAAATGTGGAAGACAAAATTGTAACGGTAAATGTACTTCACCTGGTTATATGTCTACGAATAGAGAGGATAAAATAAGGTTTTGTAGAGATGGACTTTCAAAGGAGAACTTGGATAGCATCCATCCTCCTCTCCACGGTCACCCTAGTGGATATGTTCAAGGAGCTATTTTTAAACTCTGGCCTAAATTTTATACAGAAAGACAACGCCTCAGGAATATGGTATTTCTAGATCCTGTTTGTCAAGCCATAAGAAAACTGGATAGGGAATAAGTCATCGCTCTATAAAGGTTATTTAGTCTTTACTTATTTGAAGCAGTTTTAGCTGATGTTCAACAGTTTGTGTTTTTCTTTTACTCAGAATATTTGCTTTTGTGTTTGAAATAATTGTGATTATTAGATTGATACAGTAAGTGTTAATATCTTATTTAATTTATGATTTTCTTAAATATATATATATAATAAAATATATTATCTTATCAGACACGTTACATACGGTACAGTAATATGTTTGAATTTTGAAAAACTTATCCAGATATTTCAAGATTTGTGTCTCAAATTTCAAAAGTTCTACAGTATTTGTCGTTTATATTAAATTTCTAGACTTGGTGTATATTTGTCAAAAAGTCTACAGTTGTGTCAAGAGGGTCTTCTGTCGAATTGTTCTCAATTGTCAAAAGTTATACAATTAGAGTCTAATCTTTTTCAAAAAGTGAATCAGATTTTCTGTAAACTATCAATCACCTTATCTTACTTTCTTATCCGCACAAGATTTTGTTTAAATCTTTGGATTACCTTTTCATTACCTACTCGTCTATCTCTTTAGCCCTTTTTGTATATTTCTCATCTTTAAAATCTCATGTAGAACCCGAAGTCTAAGTGGAGCAGACATTAAGCAACCACTTCTATAAACCAAATATGTCTACCTCCCAGTCCACGAAGAAAATAAAGAATGTCAATGTCTTTTGTGGTTCCAGCTTTGGAAAAGATAAAGCTTATTTAGAAGCTGCAAATCACTTAGGGCAAGTCCTAGCACGCAAAAAGATTAACATAATCTATGGGGGTGGTAGTATAAAAATGATGGTAAATATGGCACTAGCAGCTAGGTCTAGCGACGCTACTGATGTAAGAATTTGGCCTCATATTCCAGTTGAAGGAAACCTTTGTAAGGAAGCCATAGGTAAGGGAGAAGGAGTCAGGAGTATCCCTAAAAATTTTAAAGACATAATCTATAATTCTGATGCTTTTATAGCATTACCTGGTGGTCTAGGTACTCTTGAGGAAATATTCGTAGTTGCTTGTGGGCAATTGTTGGGCTTTTATTCCAAACCTTTGGGACTGCTGAATATAAATGGTTTTTATGACGGTCTTTTGAAATTTCTAGATTACGCTGTGGAAGAAAACATCACTACAGAATCGGAGAGACAAATCTTTGTCACTGCTTCAACAGCTGAGGAATTGATAGATAAAATGCAAATCATACATCCAGAATCCGACACTGCAACATCCAAGCTTGAATGGGAAAGGGAAAGCCGGGAGCGGCCAATTGATTTGAATCTCCATCTGTAATCTTTTTGTTTTATCTTTGGCATGTAGGCATGTGTGTCCGTATTTCGTGTGTTACGAATAACCGTTTGCCTTGTATTCTGTGTTTCTTGTGGTACGTCGTTGTTAAATCTTTTAGATTCATTGAGCCTAATGCCGGGATGGCTGGATACGGAGTACTTGATGCTCTCGAAACGCATCCTTCTTAAGGTCCGATCTTTTGTTTATCGATGTTTTTGTATCCTCTAAGCATGCATGATATGGATAGCTGGTATACGGAGTGCCTTGTACTCTCGAAACGTATCCGTATTATGTTTGTAATGTGTAATATTCTGTTAATATTATGTGGAAGTACCAGAGTCAGTTATGGGGATATTCCATATGAAATATGAGTATATTATTTGGGTTGAATGTTTGTTTCATGAGGATAGCTGTTTAATGAAAAATATGTCGGGTATGTTTGCAACTCTGAGATTCCGTTTAATATCTCTATGAGTAAGTTTAATGTATAGTTTTGAATAGAAGTGTTTGTGATATATGTTTTATGATTATGTTCTAGTTTATTAGTTGAGGTATGAAATCAAATATATTTGACTTTTTCTTACTCAAAAAGGAAAAGGAACCTAAAGATGAAGTATATAAAATTTCTCTGGCAATCTCCTTAAATGTGATTGTAAATCACAGTCCATGGACAATGAAGGACTGGAATCATGGTATGGTCAATATGTATGCCTGATCAGATTCTTAGACTATTATACGGTGTTACAAGTTGAAACTTGTCAGAAATACTCTTATTGAGGGATTTAGGAGTAAGATTTATTATGCAAGTAAATAAGTGGAAATACGATAACTTAAATTTGGAGGACAAACAACATTAACGGTTTAGACTCAGAATTGGAATCATAGTGGAATCATAATTTTTACTAGTATTGCTAGAATTGAAATTTCGAGGACGAAATTTCTTTAAGGGGGGTAGAGCTGTGACACCCGTTATTCTCCTAACGGGTATTGAGGTAATTAAATTAATTTTTAATGTATAAAAAAAATTGCTTCATTTAAATTTATTTTATAATATTTATTTTTATCTATTTTTAAATTTTCTAAAATTCTCCTATATTTATTTAGTATGATTACTAAAAAGCCTTAGAACTTCTAATAAATCTCAAAAATGTCATATTGGCATTATGTGTGTTAAAGTCTTTAGATGAGACATAAGGATATCTTTTCCAACTACTCTTGACCCTCATTTTCTTTATTTCCTCCGTGACATGCTTCAACATGTCTCCTCTATAATTGTTTCTATCACTTCTTTTCAAAGACTTCATCTTTTCTTCCTTTCTCTTCCACGGTTCCCACACTCTTCTTCTCATTTCTTTGCTGAAGCAAAATACTTAGAGAACTTCTTCAAGGCAGCCATAAAAATCAGCCACCATCACCTCCATTTGAGCAAGAATTTCAGTCATACCGAAGTAAAGGAACCTGTTTTGAAGCCATTTCAAGCTTCCAACTAACCATAATCCGAGGTTAGAATCTTATGAACAAATTTAGTCTTTCATTTATAAATTTTCTTTTATACTAAAGGATTATTCAAATTTGCGTTCTTAAACCTAAGTATATGTTTGTTGCTATTTTGGAGCATATGTATGAAGTCTAAGTGTATATGCCCTAGACAGAAAATTTATATTGTTAAACTTTATAATACCTCTATGGGCAGTGGTTATTTATTGAAATTCTAAGATTAAATTAAAATAAATTTTATGAATGTAGTTGTATGTTGTGCTTTAGTTTTAATTGTCCTTATGCACGCCTTAGGATCAAGGGAGTATGGAGCTAACGTTAATTGATTCCAGGATTAAGAGACTGTTGATAAGCTTAAAAGGTAGGGATTCTATTACTCATCTTTTGTGAGGTTTTTATAGAATTAAAATTGATTGTTTTGCCGCAATATATATATATCTATGTTGAACTGATATTATATGATTATCACATATGAAACTATGACATGGACTCGTCTTGTATTGTACAGCGAGGAACATAATGAATTGACACATGTTATAAATTGAGAAGCATGGTTAGGAAAACTAACTCTATTGATAATGATTCAATATAGAGAAATTGTGAGACATGAAGAGGGCGACGGTTACGTCCTTGGGCATGAATACCCTAAAAGGTAAAATAGGGGGAAGGCGATGACGCTTCCTTGGGTTGAAAGTCCCAGAACACACTGTACAGGAATCGATTTGGTGAGGACTCGGGGCTTGATGTCCCCTCACCGGAACACCCTTGGAATGTTTATAGGGTGATCAAGTGCGCCCATTTGGGTTTCGATGAGTTGAGTGATACTCAATTTAACATGGATACCTAGGAACAATGATGATTGATAATATTTGTATAAATGTGTAATTATGACACTTGGTAACGATTAACTACGGTATCCATAAGATGTGATCATAATAAACCTCATAATCTGGAATATGATGTAACTTACTAACCATGCAGATTTTAATGTGGTAATGATAGAGGTGAGTAATGGCTTTCTCTACTGAGCATAGTGTTGCTCATTCCCTTATGTTTATATCTTTTCAGGACTCACTAAGTGTGAGGTGGCTACGAGAAATATAGTTGAGGAAGCGATGTAACTATATTACATTGGGACTGCTCAATTGTAAAGAATGTTCTTCATGATAATGTAAGCATCAATTGTTACTTTCTGTGACTGTATTATAATGTGTTGAGGGTTAAAATGATGATGACAACAGTTTATATTATTAAATTTAAGGTGCTACATTAAAACTGTGGTTTATTTGTCGTTTATATTTTTATTTTTGAGTTGAGAGTTTTCATTTAAGTCCCGGGCAAATTTTAATCTTTAAGGTTTTACTTTTATTATTTATTTTTATTTTATCTCATTAAAAACTGTTAACCCCCATATAGGGGCGTTACAGACACGTATAGAGACCACGTGAGAGAGACAGTGTGAATCAAACTGATTTAAGATTTGAACTAGGCCCAAATGTTCTCAGTTGAAAATGGTCAGGTTGTTTCGGGCCTTAACACATTTAGAACGAGTTAAATAACAAACATAAAATTGAAAACCAATTTGTATAAATCTTAAACCCAATTCAAAGTCCACTATAGATAAAGTTAACTATAAACAACAAATCTAATTTAACGACAACAAGGATCTTCCTGAATGATATTTAAAATCATTTCATAACAACATAATCCTCCAGCAACTCAAATAATTTTGTTTTAATCAAAACCTTATTGAACAATACATACACCCATATGTTATTCCTAATACTTAACATCTATCAATGGATTCATCATTATTACTACCAAGGGTTTAGAATGCGACTAACCTTGAAATCAATACGATTTACGTCTTTCAACATAGACCATATCAATGAACAAAGACACTAGATGTTACTACTTAAGAACATCTACAATCTCCATAATTCTACTCATACAATATATAATTTCCTCATATAACAAAACCTTAGGTAACCAAAAGATTCACTGATACACTTAAATACAATGTACGTAACGAAATATTCCAATTTTGAGATTCATGCATTCTAGACTTTACACAGTCTCAACAGACCAAAAGTCTAACATTTATCTCTCTCAAGATTCAATACCATGATTCCCAACTTATATCATATTCCTCAAATAAATAGAACTTTTAAGAAAAGTTATTGACACTTATGTGCTCCTCGAATCCACACATAATCATTACTTAGGTTTGAATCAATTACGAAAAATTTGGCATATCTATGTCAAACTTTAAAATCAATAAATCAAGCCTTATATTTTTTTATTGTTTTTCACAAAATAAAAGGCTATTAAATCCTTGTATCTACACGAATTTCTCATCGTTTATACGAATTAGATATGCTTATAGATCCTAATATTATACGAATCTCTCATAAGCAATCTACTTATAAACTCATTTCATATAATTATCATTCCCTCATAACTATTAATACTTTCCTTCTATATAATTATTGTACTCATATAACTATTAATATTTTCATTCTATGGCCTTTCCATGTTACATCCTTCTAGACTGTATAAATCAATGTGAAGGTTCATTTTGATGATGACAATGAAAATTCAGCTTCAAAACCATCTCAAAAATATATATTTTTTTAAAGTGGTGCTACACTCCCTAGGTTAACCGAACCTAGGCTCTGATACCAAAAATTCTGTAACGCCCCTATATGGGGGTTAACAGTTTTTAATGAGATAAAATAAAAATAAATAATAAAAGTAAAACCTTAAAAATAAAATTTGCCCGGGACTTAAATGAAAACTCTCAACTCAAAAATAAAAATATAAACGATAAATAAACCACAGTTTTAATGTAGCACCTTAAATTTAATAATATAAACTGTTGTCATCATCATTTTAACCCTCAACACATTATAATACAGTCACAGAAAGTAACAATTGATGCTTACATTATCATGAAGAACATTCTTTACAATTGAGCAGTCCCAATGTAATATAGTTACATCGCTTCCTCAACTATATTTCTCGTAGCCACCTCACACTTAGTGAGTCCTGAAAAGATATAAACATAAGGGAATGAGCAACACTATGCTCAGTAGAGAAAGCCATTACTCACCTCTATCATTACCACATTAAAATCTGCATGGTTAGTAAGTTACATCATATTCCAGATTATGAGGTTTATTATGATCACATCTTATGGATACCGTAGTTAATCGTTACCAAGTGTCATAATTACACATTTATACAAATATTACCAATCATCATTGTTCCTAGGTATCCATGTTAAATTGAGTATCACTCAACTCATCGAAACCCAAATGGGCGCACTTGATCACCCTATAAACATTCCAAGGGTGTTCCGGTGAGGGGACATCAAGCCCCGAGTCCTCACCAAATCGATTCCTGTACAGTGTGTTCTGGGACTTTCAACCCAAGGAAGCGTCATCGCCTTCCCCCTATTTTACCTTTTAGGGTATTCATGCCCAAGGACGTAACCGTCGCCCTCTTCATGTCTCACAATTTCTCTATATTGAATCATTATCAATAGAGTTAGTTTTCCTAACCATGCTTCTCAATTTATAACATGTGTCAATTCATTATGTTCCTCGCCGTACAATACAAGACGAGTCCATGTCATAGTTTCATATGTGATAATCATATAATATCAGTTCAACATAGATATATATATATTGCGGCAAAACAATCAATTTTAATTCTATAAAAACCTCACAAAAGATGAGTAATAGAATCCCTACCTTTTAAGCTTATCAACAGTCTCTTAATCCTGGAATCAATTAACGTTAGCTCCATACTCCCTTGATCCTAAGGCGTGCATAAGGACAATTAAAACTAAAGCACAACATACAACTACATTCATAAAATTTATTTTAATTTAATCTTAGAATTTTAAGAAATAACCACTGCCCATAGAGGTATTACAAAGTTTAACAATATAAATTTTCTGTCTAGGGCATATACACTTAGACTTCATACATATGCTCCAAAATAGCAACAAACATATACTTAGGTTTAAGAACGCAAATTTGAATAATCCTTTAGTATAAAAGAAAATTTATAAATGAAAGACTAAATTTGTTCATAAGATTCTAACCTCGGATTATGGTTAGTTGGAAGCTTGAAATGGCTTCAAAACAGGTTCCTTTACTTCGGTATGACTGAAATTCTTGCTCAAATGGAGGTGATGGTGGCTGATTTTTATGGCTGCCTTGAAGAAGTTCTCTAAGTATTTTGCTTCAGCAAAGAAATGAGAAGAAGAGTGTGGGAACCGTGGAAGATAAAGGAAGAAAAGATGAAGTCTTTGAAGAGAAGTGATAGAAACAATTATAGAGGAGACATGTTGAAGCATGTCACGGAGGAAATAAAGAAAATGAGGGTCAAGAGTAGTTGGAAAAGATATCCTTATGTCTCATCTAAAGACTTTAACACACATAATGCCAATATGACATTTTTGAGATTTATTAGAAGTTCTAAGGCTTTTTAGTAATCATACTAAATAAATATAGGAGAATTTTAGAAAATTTAAAAATAGATAAAAATAAATATTATAAAATAAATTTAAATGAAGCAATTTTTTTTATACATTAAAAATTAATTTAATTACCTCAATACCCGTTAGGAGAATAACGGGTGTCACAGTTTCTTCTTTCTGCCACACCATTTTGATCTGGAGAACCGGGCATAGTATATTGGGCAACTATCTCATGTTTTTGAAGAAACTTCCCAAATGGACCAGATGCTTGTCCATCTTCGGTGTATTTACCATAGTATTCACCACCTCTATCAGATCTCACTATCTTTATTTGCTTACCACATTGTTTCTCTACTTCTGCCTTAAACACCTTAAAGGCATCTATAGCTTCATTTTTGTTACGAAGCAAGTAAAGATACATATATCGTGAGTAATCATCAATAAAAGTAATGAAATACTTTTGACCATACGCGTCTATGTCTGGACTACAAATATCTGTATGTATGATCTCTAATATGTCTGAACTCCTCTTGGCACCTTTCTTTAACATATTGGTCTACTTTCCCTTTATGCAGTCCACACAAGTGTCAAAGTCAATAAAATCTAGAGTGCTAAGTACTCCATCATTCACTGATCTCTTTATTCTCTCAATAGAGATATGATCCAATCTACGGTACCACAACATAGAGGAATCTTAATTCATAACACATCTCTTAATGCCAGCATTATCATGAACATGCATAGAAGTATAAGAAGCTTTATCTTGTAAATTAATTTTGAAAAGACCATTTGACAATGTACCATTCCCAATAAGTTCAGATCTATAAAACAAACAAAATATAGTGTCTGAAAAATTAAAGGAAAATCCCACGGTACAAGCCTTGAAACTGAAATTAAATTCCTAGAAAAACTAGGAATATAAAAAGTCTTTTCTATCTTTAAAACATAACCACTAGATAAAACTAAATTGCATGCTCCGACAGCCTCAACATGTAGCGCATCTTGTTGCCTGAATAGATGCATTGTTCACTTCCCACTGGCTTCCTTAGGCCTTACAATCCCTGCAAGGAATTAGTGACATGGATTGAAGAACCGGAATCAATCCACCATGTGTTATGTTCAACATCAACCATATTAGATTTATAACAAACAAGTGAGAATTGAGTACCTTTTTTGTTAAGCCATCTCTAATATTTAGGACAATCTTTCTTTATGTGCCCCTTCTTTTTGCAAAAGAAGCACCTGGATTCCTTCTTGATATCAGCTTGAGCAGGGAGTTTGCCTTTTCCCTTATTCTTGGCTTGGCCTTTATTGTGCCTTTGAGTTGCCAGATGCACACTCTCTCCCGCTTCCATAATAAGCCTTCCTTCTTCCTGAACACACATGGTCATCAATTCATTGATAGACCACTTATCCTTATGTGTGTTGTAGGATATCTTGAAGGGTCCATATTGATGTAGGAGGGTGTTGAGGATGTAGTGCACAAGGAAGGTTTCAGACATCTCAACCTCAAGTGTCTTCAGCTGGGCCGCTATATCCCTCATTTGCATGATGTGCTCATGCACACCATGAATTCCAGTAAGCTTCATGGATGAAAATTTCATTATCAAGGTGCTAGCCAAGGCTTTGTCTGATGTAACAAACTGCTCATCAATTGCCTTCATCAAAGCTTGCACATTGTTATATTGCTCCAATGAACCACGTATGCCAGCCAAGATCTTTGTCTTTATGAACATTACGCAGAGCCGATTAGATCGCTCCCATTTTTCATAACGGTCAACATCATCTAGCTGGCTGATCTCCGTAATGGCAGGTGGTTCATCCTTACGGATAGCAAAGTCAATGTCCATGATACCTAAATGAAGAAGAATTCTCTCCTTCCACACCTTATAGTTGTCTCCCTTAAGTTCAGGAATGTCACATTGGAAATCAGAGCAACTCACAGTTTGCATAGCTGTATAATAAAACATACATACTTATGTTACTAAATTGAGGCTACAATACTTTATGACATGTTTACCAATGTAAATCATGCATTAAAAAATATGAATCAAATGACATAAAAATTACCTGTGGGTTAAATTTTTAACTCAAACAGATTCATATATTCTTATAATGATACTATCAAATTATATGCCATTTTCTTAATTCCTGTGGGTAAATTAAGAAAGATAATTTGATACATCATCTTAACTAATCATACTAAATATAATAAAAATTCATGTGGGATAAAATTTATCATATTACATATGATTAATCACAATTTAATATCTTTTTACCATATGTGATTTAAACTAGGGGTGAACGGCAGGCTATTTGATAGTTTTTGGGCGAATGCGGTGCGGTTTTTTTAGATGACGGGTTGGCGATTAACCAACCCGCAAACCGCCCACCACATGGCGGGCGGTTTTGGTTTGGTTTTGGGTGGTTGCGGGTGGGTGCGGGCGGGTTGAGGCGGTTTAGACCTATGCTATTGCCCAATGTAATTTTTTGGACTTTTTTTTAGAAAGTGAAGAAAATTTGTAGAAAATATAAGATGATAATACATAAAGCATTCCCAACAAGTTTGATGCTTAAAGACAGTGACCATATTCAAAAGTACAAATTAAGAAACATAATCATTCACTGCAACAAGAAACATCAGCTACATATAAAGTGATAAACAAAGTCAAGAGTCCATAAAAATTAAAGCCTATTCACTGGGTTCAAAAATAATAGAATGCTACAAATGAAATGATGAACAAAGTCAAGTGTTCTTTTTCTTTTAAGGCTTTCTCTACTAACTTACTTGATTTGAATTTTGATCACTTCACAAAATAATAGGAGAATTTTCAGTTTCTAATATGTCAAGAGGCAGCCGAGCCCATGCTTAAAGTGTTGGATTGTTCAATCATCTCTAAAATAAGAACAAAATCAAATAAATGATAAGTTTTTTTAAAAAAATATATAGGCGGGCGGGTGCGGGTTGAACCCGCCCTCAAAAACTTAAAACCAAACCCGCCCACCAGTGGGTTGCTAACGTAAACCCGTTTTTTTTGAGATGGGTGGGCACGGGCCCGGGCGGTTGGTGGGTGCGGGACGGTTTTTGTACAGCCCTAATTTAAACATCTAATATAATTTTTTTGCATAATCAAAGATGCTGTGGCTACTATTTAATTATTCAAAAATTAAATACATATATCACAAGACATTTATTCTTAAATTTTTGCTCATAAAATAAATTGCATTTACCTTAAGCAATAAATAAATATGAGCAAAGAACCAGAATTTATGTACTAATTTTTATTATGTATAGATTAAAATTATACGCTCAAAAATATAATTTAGCACATTATTGCACAAAATTAAATGTACTAAATTATTTAACTTAATATTGCATGCATAATTTTAAATCACAAATTATACATAATGAACACTATATGCACATAAATTTACAAAATTATATCCACACAAATACTGTATAATATTCATAACAAATACCAAAAATTATGAATATTCAAAATTATGAATTTTTCATAAATTATTCCATAATATGAAAATTTTCATAAAAATATCAAAATTATGGATATTATGAAAAACTCATAAAATTACAAAAACTGAAAATTTTATGAAATTTTCCCCAAAAATATCATTTTCTAAAATCTGGAAAAAATCAAAATTTTTTTTTTTAATTTTTGGGTTTTTTTTTATTTAAAAACGGCGTCGTTTGGAGAAGGCCCCCCCCCTCTCGGCGTAAACGACGCGTCGTTTAAAAAGGAGGGCAGCCTGTCAACATTTCAAACGACATGTCGTTTTGGTCATTATTGTCCAAAACGACTTGTCATTTTTCAGCAATGAAACGAGCCCTCAATGCATGAAACGACATATTGTTTTTGGCTGACCCAAGCAAAACGACATGTCATTTTTTCTCGTCTTCAACCTTTGAATCCGGGTCTTCTTCACCTGAACGACCCGGTTAGAGACCCGGCTGTAATTCTCCCATCCGGACACCAATTTTGTCGTTTCAAATTGAAGAATTCATAGAAATCTAATGTCTAAATGATTTCTGACATTAGATTTCTAATCTTAGTTTCAATTAAGAAACGCAAAAAAACAAAACCCATAAATCAAAAAAAAATTTCAACCGTGACTGTGGAACACATATATATATATTTTAAACAAACTCCACAGTTCGCACGCAAGGCAGAGTCATTTACGGCTCTGATGCCAAATGTAAATATAAACGAATTCAATCATGCTATATACTTTATGTATAATAAAATCGAATTAAAACGGAAGCGTGAAAGATTTTGTACCTCCGGCCATTGCAATCCACAGTGTAATTGCGTTGCTGTTGTGGAACGTTGTACGACAAATTTGGCACTTCTATCACTCAAACACTCAAATGCGATGGTGCATAATCCGGATGTGAGAGAGAGGTGATAGGGACCAAACTATAAAATTGCTCAACAGAATGAACGTGAAAATTTTGTTTTCTCTGGTACATACATTTCCTTCCATCAAGGAAATATATAGCACCTAAGAAAAATCAGTTACCAGTGTTCTAATTGATGTTTTAATGAAAACATAAATAGGAGACCATTAGAATTCAAAACCGTTAAAAATTGATTGGTTTCAATTAGAAACCTTTAGAATTACAATCGGTTACATTTGGATCAGAGGAGGACCTATCTCAAACCTGCTTGCCTCTTGCCTCTTGAGTAGGATTTATCTTTTAGTTGTTCTATTGCTTGTGGGAAGTTTTCAATTACTGTATATGGTCTTGTGGGTTAGTCGGATATGTTACGTGACTTGTGACTAAAAATTTAGGAAATAAGAAAACAAAGAATATAATCTCGATTCAAGACATACCTTTTATTTACAGTGGTGTTCATGTGTCTACTCTTCTTCGCTCTTGCTACTTGTTGGAGAATTGTGTTCTCTACTTCATGGTGGGCCAGATAAAGGAAATCTCTCATTTTCATGACTGTTAGTGTTAATTCTAAGAATTCTAAGTGAATTTAAAGTCCTTCATGCGCAAGAGGCATAAGCATTCACTGAATTTTCCTACCTTATCACGTTCTCTGTATATCACACCTTTTCACCTTAGAAAAGAATGTTTATTTTCTCTGTATTGTTTTATGTAGTCTCGGATTGTCGTTAATAAGATTGGAATTGTTGACAATAGTAGAAAGAATTCATTCAAGTTATAATGAACATGAGATTTTGCTTATGTCTGTTTGTTGATTTGATACACAAACTAAACATATGGTATAATTCTTCTAATTTGAATTCTTCGTCTTCATTCACCAGGACGCAAATGATGCTAGGTTTATGGAATTGTGTGCACAGATACTATGATCCAAGAACAAACATCGTATAAAAAACTGGCGAATGAAGTATTCTCAGTTGTTAGCCATGATCCCTCTTGTTATGGCAATTTTCCACCACTATTTATATTCTCTTTAAAATGAATTCAAACTCTAACCAATCACAATTTTGCATAAGCAACTTGTTATGTGTATCTTAGCAGCTTTACTTTGGCACGAAATATATTATGCCCAAGATTGATCCGTAATGTCTTCATGGAAGGTAATTCTTATGCATCTATCTTATACCATTTGTAGGTAGCTGTTTTGGAAAAGCTTGAGCTGTCTGATGAGTTTATTGTTAAGGAGAAAACCATTACTAGCTGTTGCTTAGTGATATAAAATATAATGCACATAGAAATATAGAATAAAAACTATGAAATTCTCTACCGTGAGCATAGAAATAGCAGGAAAAAGCCAACTATTTATCACAAGGCAATGGGATCTATTACGAAAATAATGCGATAGAAACAAAGAACGAAAACCCATAAAAGATTGACGTGGAAACTCAATACGGGAAAAAATCACGAGCAGAGGAGAAGAAAATTATTAAACTTGTGAAGATTACAAGATGGAGGCGTTTAGGAAGGCTAAAATTCGATATTAATAAAACCCTAACGCAATACATTATATATATATAGGTATTAACAAAACCCTATGGTCCTAAAAACATAAATTAAACAGCTTAAAAATATAAAGGTCCGTACTACGGGGCCTTGGCAAGATCAGTGGTGGGCTGTGAGATCAGGCCTCTGCTATCACCACAGATCTCATGAAAAATCTCACATTTATTTTTTACAACAATTGCTGCAACGCAAACTTTTAGGACCGTGTCAAATTGAATTCAGGTCAGTAAACTTTAATAGGATCTATGTCGGATGGCTATGTACCTAGCGCAAAAGAGGGAGTCCATTGATGATCTTGATAAAAAATAATGAAACCATAACAACTGCTTCATACTCTTTTAATAACTTGTTTTATAGTTATATTGTCTTTTTTTGTTCATTGCTTGAATTCAATTGGATGATTATCTCAATTGTGATGTGAATCATTGCATGTAATTAAAGCCTTTTTTTTTTTACTTGATCTATTTTTCCAACTACGTTTTCTTTATACTCGTATAACGTGCATTTTCTTTGAAGTTCATACTACGAGGACGACAAGCTTGTTTGTTTCAAATGCTTCTTTTTGATCTCATGTTCTTGTCTTTGTGTCCGATTTCTTATATCTAAACTGATCTTTTATTGTCACTTTAAAGTTTATAGGATTTTTGTCCTGCTTTTTCTTTTTCTTTTTTTTAAATGATAGGAATTTTCTTTAGTTTTTTTTTTCTTCCATAAAGAGCTTCTTCCAGTTGGCCAAAAACTGTTTTATTTTTTGACTCCCAGATTGCAAGCTTGTTGAATTAAAGTTACAATTTCTTCGTAATTTTTTCTTAGAAGTTGGGGCTTTAAACATTATCCCAACCGCTAATGCATTGTTTGTTGATCAATTAACACAAAAAAAGAATAAAAAGTTGAATTATGCAATTAACTCTTGGGTACGATTTGATCAGGCCCAAATCATTCGTTAAGGCCCCAAATAAAGATTTAGAAATTTAACTAAAGCTAATTGAGCCCAACAATATTGATCGATTTGAAGCAGTTTGACGTGAGAAACATTGTTTATCTAGTGTCTAAAAGAGTTGAGGCTTCGTTCGGTTCGATCAATTACAAACCAATCATATGATTCATTCGGATAATATTTGCTATCGTTGAAGGTTTGTTTTCAAGTGTTCATTCGATGGGATTAATAAACATGACCTAATAGTCGTAAGAGAAAGCATGTCAAGCGACGAACTGAAACGTAGAAAAGCCCGATTCTTGTGGTTTATCATAAATCGACATGTGTTCTACTATTACAGTTACTTCGTGCACTATCATTCCCACTTTTGTTCAGTTGAAAGCCATTACCTTTCTTTATTCTTTATATAAGGGAATGTTGTCTTCATTTGTAAGGAGGATAGAAAAAAGGCATATAGATATTCTGCAAAAATTTCTTCTCATTTATTTTTCAGTATTGATTGATTTTGCTCAGTTTAATTTTTAATTATTTTTTGAAATTACTTTAACGATTTTCTTTGAAGATAAACAGATCCTAATAACATTGATTTGAGGGCCTAAACTTGATAATAGCATAATATTAAATTGACTCGTCGTGTTTATATTTGATTGTAAATTCAACGTCTACGTTCACCTATTAGTATAGTCAGAGTTCGGGCTCTTCAAATCTTTTGACCCGAGCTCTCTTGCATTCTGATAACTGGTTGTGAGATCAAATATCATAAATTAGTGGAAGATGAGTTCTGTTGAAATACTTGGTCTTAATTTTGCTTCAAGCCCTACATTGTTTCACACCCATCAATCGCCAGTTCAGGTGAATTGTAACGCCCCTATATGGGGGTTAACAGTTTTTAATGAGATAAAATAAAAATAAATAATAAAAGTAAAACCTTAAAGATTAAAATTTGCCCGGGACTTAAATGAAAACTCTCAACTCAAAAATAAAAATATAAACGACAATTAAACCACAGTTTTAATGTAGCACCTTAAATTTAATAATATAAACTGTTGTCATCATCATTTTAACCCTCAACACATTATAATACAGTCACAGAAAGTAACAATTGATGCTTACATTATCATGAAGAACATTCTCAATGATTGAAGCAGTCCTAATGTAATATAGCTACATCACTTCCTCAACTATATTTCTCGTAGCCACCTCACACTTAGTGAGTCCTGAAAAGATATAAACATAAGGGAATGAGCAACACTATGCTCAGTAGAGAAAGCTATTACTCACCTCTATAATTACCACATTAAAATCTGCATGGTTAGTAAGTCACATCATATTTCAGATTATGGGGTTTATTATGATTACATCTTATGGATACCGTAGTTAATCATTACCAAGTGTCATAATTACACATTTATACAAATATTACCAATCATCATTGTTCCTAGGTATCCATGTTAAATTGAGTATCACTCAACTCATCGAAACCCAAATGGGCGCACTTGATCACCCTATAAACATTCCAAGGGTGTTCCGGTGAGGGGACATCAAGCCCCGAGTCCTCACCAAATCGATTCCTGTACAGTGTGTTCTGGGACTTTCAACCCAAGGAAGCGTCATCGCCTTCCCCCTATTTTACCTTTTAGGGTATTCATGCCCAAGGACGTAACCGTCGCCCTCTTCATGTCTCACAATTTCTCTATATTGAATCATTATCAATAGAGTTAGTTTTCCTAACCATGCTTCTCAATTTATAACATGTGTAAATTCATTATGTTCCTCGCCGTACAATACAAGACGAGTCCATGTCATAGTTTCATATGTGATAATCATATAATATCAGTTCAACATAGATATATATATATTGCGGCAAAACAATCAATTTTAATTCTATAAAAACCTCACAAAAGATGAGTAATAGAATCCCTACCTTTCAAGCTTATCAACAGTCTCTTAATCCTGGAATCAATTAACGTTAGCTCCATACTCCCTTGATCTTGAACTCCAAGCAAAGCAGATCCAGTTGTATCTCGCTGTATCTATAAAGCATCCTCTGTAGTGCTCCTCGAGCGACTATGAATGGCTAGGAATGCTTCCTGGAGATCATACATTCTTGAAAACGTCATTCTGGTCTCCGATACTGCTGTTTGAATCGCCTCGATTCGCGTGCAGTCGGTACCGGATGATTTTCATCGGAGTGGAATTTGCTCGAACGGAGGTCACCATTGCATCCAGAGCATCGAAACGAGTCAGGAGGCGGTCTCGGATCTTCGATCGGAGGTCCGGATCACAAAATCCCATTTTGGCCTTTGACCACCGTTGACCGGCGTTGACCACCGTTGACCGGCCGTTGACCGGCGGCGGTTGGCTCCGTTGAGGGCTGAGCTCAAGCCTACCCCCCCTAATTCGACCCTTCTGAGTTCAATGGTGATGTCAATTTCATTCAATTCGACCTCTAACATAGCAAATCGAAGACGGAATTCACGGCCACAACCGGCGGCTCCGATCTCTTATCTCCGGCGGAGATATCGTGAAATTGAGGTGGGGGAATTGTTCCCCGGCCTCCTCTGAGTATTTCCCCTACGGTGGGGCAGTTCAACACAGCGTGGAACGGCGGCTCCACCTAGCTCCACGGCGGTGCACGACGGAGATGCCGTTCTCCGTCCTCCGGCCATCATTTCGTGCAATTGAGGTATCTAATTTCTTCCTCTCGGTCCTCTGAAGGTTTTTGTGCCTTCAATTTGGCACAAAACGGCCTAAAATGGCCAACCCAACCTCACCCACGGCGACGGTGGCGGGCGTCTTCGTTCTCCGGCGAGGGGCGGCGGAACGGTGCAATTGACCGAGGGGTCTTGCTCGCCGTCGCCCTCTGATCATTTTGGCACCGGCGGTGTGCTACACCGCTGCCATATGCGGCGGCTCCGACGACGGCTCCACGGCGGCGACGGGGCAGCTCCGGCGAAGCTGTTCCAGCCAGAATTGAGCTGGGAAATTGGTACCATCTTGTTCCTCTCCTCTCACTGAGTCCATAGACACCAAAATCACGTCGATTGGTGGTCGGACGGCCGAGAAACGATGTCGGGAAAATATGGGTTTCACCGCCACTTTGGGCGGCGCGTGAGCCCTCCTCCGGCGGTGTTTTGGGTGGCACGACACCTCGTTGGACTCAGCTCAACGAGAGCTTCCCACTGGTATGGGAGGTGTCGAAAAATAACGCCAGAATCTCAAACGAGATTTGAGGAGAAAGAGAGAAAATTCTAGAGAGAGAAAGAAGAGAGAGAAAGTCTCGAGTTTTGTGATATTTTCTGATTTTTTTTTTTTTTTTTTTTTTTTATTTATATATATATATACTAAAAATTAATCTAATTACCTTAATACCCTTAGGGGAATAACGGGTGTCACAGCTCTACCCCCCTTAAAGAAATTTCGTCCTCGAAATTTCAATTCTAGTAATACTAGTAAAAATTATGATTCCAATTCCGAGTCTAAACCGTTAATGTTGTTTGTCCTCCAAATTTAAGTTATCGTATCTCCACTTATTTACTTGCATAATAAATCTTACTCTAAATTCTAAATCCCTCAATGAGAGTATTTCTGACAAGTTTCAACTTGTAACACCGTATAATAGTCTAAGAATCTGATCAGGCATACATATTGACCATACCATGATTCCAGTCCTTCATTGTCCATGGACTGTGATTTACAATCACATAAGGAGATTGTCAGAGAAATTTTATATACTTCATCTTTAGGTTCCTTTTCCTTTTTGAGTAAGGAAAAGTCAAATATATTTGATTTCATACCTCAACTAATAAACTAAAACATAATCATAAAACATATATCACAAACACTTCTATTCAAAACCATACATTAAGCTTACTCATAGAGATATTAAACAGAATCTCAGAGTTGCAGACAAACCCGACATATTTTTCATTAAACAGCTATCCTCATGACACAAACATTCAACCCAAATAATATACTCATATTTCATATGGAATATCCCCATAACTGACTCTGGTACTTCCACATAATATTAACAGAATATTACACATTACAAACATGATACGGATACGTTTCGAGAGTACAAGGCACTCCGTATACCAGCTATCCATATCATGCATGCTTAGAGGATACAAAAACATCGATAAACAAAAGATCGGACCTTAAGAAGGATGCGTTTCGAGAGCATCAAGTACTCCGTATCCAGCCATCCCGGCATTAGGCTCAATGAATCTAAAAGATTGAACAACAACGTACCACAAGAAACACAGAATACAAGGCAAACGGTTATTCGTAACACACGAAATACAGACACACATGCCTACATGCCAAAGATAAAACAAAAAGATTACAGATGGAGATTCAAATCAATTGGCCGCTCCCGGCTTTCCCTTTCCCATTCAAGCTTGGATGTTGCAGTGTCGGATTCTGGATGTATGATTTGCATTTTATCTATCAATTCCTCAGCTGTTGAAGCAGTGACAAAGATTTGTCTCTCCGATTCTGTAGTGATGTTTTCTTCCACAGCGTAATCTAGAAATTTCAAAAGACCGTCATAAAAACCCTTTACGTTCAGCAGTCCCAAAGGTTTGGAATAAAAGCCCAACAATTGCCCACAAGCAACTATAAATATTTCCTCAAGAGTACCTAGACCACCAGGTAATGCTATAAAAGCATCAGAATTATAGATTATGTCTTTAAAATTTTTAGGGATACTCCTGACTCCTTCTCCCTTACCTATGGCTTCCTTACAAAGGTTTCCTTCAACTGGAATATGAGGCCAAATTCTTACATCAGTAGCGTCACTAGACCTAGCTGCTAGTGCCATATTTACCATCATTTTTATACTACCACCCCCATAGATTATGTTAATCTTCTTGTGTGCTAGGACTTGCCCTAAGTGATTTGCAGCTTCTAAATAAGCTTTATCTTTTCCAAGGCTGGAACCACAAAAGACACAGACATTCTTTATTTTCTTCGTGGACTGGGAGGTAGACATATTTGGTTTATAGAAGTGGTTGCTTAATGTCTGCTCCACTTAGACTTCAGGTTCTACATGAGTTTTTAAAGATGAGAAATATACAAAAAGGGCTAAAGAGATAGACGAGTAGGTAATGAAAAGGTAATCCAAAGATTTAAACAAAATCTTGTGCGGATAAGAAAGTAAGATAAGGTGATTGATAGTTTACAGAAAATCTGATTCGCTTTTTGAAAAAGATTAGACTCTAATTGTATAACTTTTGACAATTGAGAACAATTTGACAGAAGACCCTCATGACACAACTGTAGACTTTTTGACAAATATACACCAAGTCTAGAAATTTAATATAAACGACAAATACTGTAGAACTTTTGACATTTGAGACACAAATCTTGAAATATCTGGATAAGCTTTTCAAAATTCAAACATATTACTGTACCGTATGTGACGTGTCTGATAAAATAATATATTTTATTATATATATATTTAAGAAAATCATAAATTAAATAAGATATTAACACTTACTGTATCAATCTAATAATCACAATTATTTCAAACACAAAAGCAAATATTTTGAGTAAAAGAAAAACACAAACTGTTGAACATCAGCTAAAACTGCTTCAAATAAGTAAAGACTAAATAACCTTTATAGAGCGATGACTTATTCCCCATCCAGTTTTCTTATGGCTTGACAAACAGGATCTAGAAATACCATATTCCTGAGGCGTTGTCTTTCTGTATAAAATTTAGGCCAGAGTTTAAAAATAGCTCCTTGAACATATCCACTAGGGTGACCGTGGAGAGGAGGATGGATGCTATCCAAGTTCTCCTTTGAAAGTCCATCCCTACAAAACCTTATTTTATCCTCTCTATTCGTAGACATATAACCAGGTGAAGTACATTTACCGTTACAATTTTGTCTTCCACATTTGTTACAAGTGACCACGATGGCACGAGCTCTTCTTTTCATTGCACTACGACTGGTACCCGTTCCTGGTAAACCGACATCTTGACTAAAGTCACTCGGACGGATTTTCCCCTCTATCAACATTCTCACATCACAAGGGATACCAAAACGCATAAGAATCCACAACCGAGTAATTCTAGCCTTGTATTTCTTTCTGAGAATCTTTTGGGAGAGTGATGGGAAATACTTTCTCAGGTGTTGGTATTTTGGGTCCATGATGAGATGAAAAAAAGAGTAAATAGAAAGGAAAAATTAAGATAGTAAATTGCAGAATCCTAGAATTCCTTCTTCTTTTGGAGGAAAAGAAGAATTTTTTTAATGAAAAAGAAGAGGATTTACGATTTAGAGAGAAAATGACAAATTAAGAGAGAAAAAGTGAACTCGGAGAAATAAGCTCCTATGCACAGTAAACGTATATGTAAACAATGATTAAACCACTGTATATGACACGTATAGAGACCACGTGGGAGAGACAGTGTGAATCAAACTGATTTAAGATTTGAACTAGGCCCAAATGTTCTAAGTTGAAAATGGTCAGGTTGTTTCGGGCCTTAACACATTTAGAACGAGTTAAATAACAAACATAAAATTGAAAACCAATTCGTATGAATCTTAAACCCAATTCAAAGCCCACTATAGATAAAGTTAACTATAAACAACAAATCTAATTTAACGACAACAAGGATCTTCCTGAATGATCCAGCAACTCAAATAATTTTGTTTTAATCAAAACCTTATTGAACAATGCATACACCCATATGTTATTGATAATACTTAACATCTATCAATGGATTCATCATCATTACTACCAAGGGTTTAGAATGCGACTAACCTTGAAATCAATACGATTTACGTCTTTCAACGTAGACCATATCAACGAACAAAGACACTTGATGTTACTACTTAAGAACATCTACAATCCCCACAATTCTACTCATACAATATATAATTTCCTCATATAACAAAACCTTAGGTAACCAAAAGATTCACTGATACACTTAAATACAATGTACGTAACAAAATATTCCAATTTTGAGATTCATGCATTCTAGACTTTACACAGTCTCAACAGACCAAAAGTCTAACATTTATCTCTCTCAAGATTCAATACCATGATTCCCAACTTATATCATATTCCTCAAATATATAGAACTTTCAAGAAAAGTTATTGACACTTATGTGCTCCATCGAATCCACACATAATCATTACTTAGGTTTGAAGCAATTACGAAAAATTTGGCATATCTATGTCAAACTTTAAAATCAATAAATCAAGCCTTATATTTCTTATTGTTTTTCACGAGACAAAAGGCTCTTAAATCCTCTTATCTATACGAATTTCTCATCGTTTATACGAATTAGATATGCTTATAGATCCAAATATTATACGAATCTCTCATAAGCATTCTACTTATAAACTCATTCCATATAATTATCATTCCCTTATAACTATTAATACTTTCCTTCTATATAATTATTGTGCTCATATAACCATTAGTATTTTCATTCTATGGCCTTTCCATGTTACATCCTTCTAGACTGTATAAATCAATGTGAAGGTTCATTTTGATGATGACAATGAAAATTCAGCTTCAAAACCATCTCAAAAATATATATATTTTTTTAAGGTGGTGCTACACTCCCTAGGTTAACCGAACCTAGGCTCTGATACCAAAAATTCTGTAACGCCCCTATATGGGGGTTAACAGTTTTTAATGAGATAAAATAAAAATAAATAATAAAAGTAAAACCTTAAAGATTAAAATTTGCCCGGGACTTAAATGAAAACTCTCAACTCAAAAATAAAAATATAAACGACAATTAAACCACAGTTTTAATGTAGCACCTTAAATTTAATAATATAAACTGTTGTCATCATCATTTTAACCCTCAACACATTATAATACAGTCACAGAAAGTAACAATTGATGCTTACATTATCATGAAGAACATTCTCAATGATTGAAGCAGTCCCAATGTAATATAGCTACATCACTTCCTCAACTATATTTCTCGTAGCCACCTCACACTTAGTGAGTCCTGAAAAGATATAAACATAAGGGAATGAGCAACACTATGCTCAGTAGAGAAAGCTATTACTCACCTCTATAATTACCACATTAAAATCTGCATGGTTAGTAAGTCACATCATATTTCAGATTATGGGGTTTATTATGATTACATCTTATGGATACCGTAGTTAATCATTACCAAGTGTCATAATTACACATTTATACAAATATTACCAATCATCATTGTTCCTAGGTATCCATGTTAAATTGAGTATCACTCAACTCATCGAAACCCAAATGGGCGCACTTGATCACCCTATAAACATTCCAAGGGTGTTCCGGTGAGGGGACATCAAGCCCCGAGTCCTCACCAAATCGATTCCTGTACAGTGTGTTCTGGGACTTTCAACCCAAGGAAGCGTCATCGCCTTCCCCCTATTTTACCTTTTAGGGTATTCATGCCCAAGGACGTAACCGTCGCCCTCTTCATGTCTCACAATTTCTCTATATTGAATCATTATCAATAGAGTTAGTTTTCCTAACCATGCTTCTCAATTTATAACATGTGTAAATTCATTATGTTCCTCGCCGTACAATACAAGACGAGTCCATGTCATAGTTTCATATGTGATAATCATATAATATCAGTTCAACATAGATATATATATATTGCGGCAAAACAATCAATTTTAATTCTATAAAAACCTCACAAAAGATGAGTAATAGAATCCCTACCTTTCAAGCTTATCAACAGTCTCTTAATCCTGGAATCAATTAACGTTAGCTCCATACTCCCTTGATCTTGAACTCCAAGCAAAGCAGATCCAGTTGTATCTCGCTGTATCTATAAAGCATCCTCTGTAGTGCTCCTCGAGCGACTATGAATGGCTAGGAATGCTTCCTGGAGATCATACATTCTTGAAAACGTCATTCTGGTCTCCGATACTGCTGTTTGAATCGCCTCGATTCGCGTGCAGTCGGTACCGGATGATTTTCATCGGAGTGGAATTTGCTCGAACGGAGGTCACCATTGCATCCAGAGCATCGAAACGAGTCAGGAGGCGGTCTCGGATCTTCGATCGGAGGTCCGGATCACAAAATCCCATTTTGGCCTTTGACCACCGTTGACCGGCGTTGACCACCGTTGACCGGCCGTTGACCGGCGGCGGTTGGCTCCGTTGAGGGCTGAGCTCAAGCCTACCCCCCCTAATTCGACCCTTCTGAGTTCAATGGTGATGTCAATTTCATTCAATTCGACCTCTAACATAGCAAATCGAAGACGGAATTCACGGCCACAACCGGCGGCTCCGATCTCTTATCTCCGGCGGAGATATCGTGAAATTGAGGTGGGGGAATTGTTCCCCGGCCTCCTCTGAGTATTTCCCCTACGGTGGGGCAGTTCAACACAGCGTGGAACGGCGGCTCCACCTAGCTCCACGGCGGTGCACGACGGAGATGCCGTTCTCCGTCCTCCGGCCATCATTTCGTGCAATTGAGGTATCTAATTTCTTCCTCTCGGTCCTCTGAAGGTTTTTGTGCCTTCAATTTGGCACAAAACGGCCTAAAATGGCCAACCCAACCTCACCCACGGCGACGGTGGCGGGCGTCTTCGTTCTCCGGCGAGGGGCGGCGGAACGGTGCAATTGACCGAGGGGTCTTGCTCGCCGTCGCCCTCTGATCATTTTGGCACCGGCGGTGTGCTACACCGCTGCCATATGCGGCGGCTCCGACGACGGCTCCACGGCGGCGACGGGGCAGCTCCGGCGAAGCTGTTCCAGCCAGAATTGAGCTGGGAAATTGGTACCATCTTGTTCCTCTCCTCTCACTGAGTCCATAGACACCAAAATCACGTCGATTGGTGGTCGGACGGCCGAGAAACGATGTCGGGAAAATATGGGTTTCACCGCCACTTTGGGCGGCGCGTGAGCCCTCCTCCGGCGGTGTTTTGGGTGGCACGACACCTCGTTGGACTCAGCTCAACGAGAGCTTCCCACTGGTATGGGAGGTGTCGAAAAATAACGCCAGAATCTCAAACGAGATTTGAGGAGAAAGAGAGAAAATTCTAGAGAGAGAAAGAAGAGAGAGAAAGTCTCGAGTTTTGTGATATTTTCTGATTTTTTTTTTTTTTTTTTTTTTTTTATTTATATATATATATACTAAAAATTAATCTAATTACCTTAATACCCTTAGGGGAATAACGGGTGTCACATGAATTGTTGTGTTTCTGATTTCTTCAATCTTCCTCATTATTTTGGTTCATAGTCCTCAATTATTTGTAATTAAGGTTGTCATTCTTAGAAATATGTTGATGATTTTATTATTTTTAATTTTATGCTTAAATTTTTTCTTAGGGTTGGACTCACAAACTACACTGCATTACAAATTATTATTATTTTTGTAGAATTTCAGTTCTTCCACATGATATTCTAAAGTCAAAGACTTGGCTGGTCAATTTGGAATATTCTAAGGGAATATGAGAGAGGGAAAAAAGAGTATGGAAATAAGTTAATTCAATCCCATAGTATGACAGTCATACGTCCAAAAGGCTGGGATTTCAGTAATAAAACAGTTGAGTGTGGCATTTTTTCTTTTTTTGAAGAAGTGTGGCAATTTTATACTTTGATGGGTAGTTAAGTTGATATGACAGTTTTTTCCCCAGTGAATTTTTGGTTAAATTCGTCCCTTTCATTTGTATCCCCTAATTCTTTTTAGGTGAAATTAACTAATACATATTTAATATTATATTCTTATGATTTTCTTTTCCTTTTTATGGGGGATTTGTTTTCTCTTTTCTTACTAATGATTTATATTTTTTAGTAAACTTTTTTAAGAAAATAATAGAATAAAAAAGAAAACTTAATCTTTTAAAAGTTTATATCTATGGTTTGTTATTAAATAAAAACTCTTTTAACATTTTTTTATCTAAAAAGCTAAAACAGATTCAAATTTACATCTATGGTTTTTTACTAAGTAAATACGCTTTTAACATCTTTTACATAAAAAACTCAACAGATTAAATTCGCACGTGTGAAACACGTGTTTACAACTAGTTTTTCAGGAAAAAAAAAAGGAATGTAATTACATTAACACGATGAAGAAATATTAAAAAAATAAGACGATTTTTCCAAACTCTGCAAGAAAAAATATGAAGAAAACAAGAGTGTCGTTTGCTGAACCACGTTAAACATTCACACATTGTCGTTATTTGATAAACGACAAAAACGCCAGCAAACTTTAAAACAAAAGCTAGCAATCGTAGTTCAACTGATAAGCAAATGAAATATTTGCAAGGCAGATTACATGTCGTTTTAACAGCAAACGACAAAAATTTCATACGAAAAAGAAATATGGTCTTTAATAAGACAAACGACATGAAAATTTGTAGTAAACGACTGCATGACTTTTTGTGGTAAACGCCAAAAAAATTAAAAATGGAAACGACGTGTCATCGTTCACATGATAAACCAGAGGGATTTCGCATTCCAAACTAACCGTCCTTTTCCGAATAAATGACGCCGTTTCTAAAAAAACAAAAACGACCTAACGTTAGATGATAAACGACAGAAATTTTTCAAAAAGCGAACTGCATAGCAAAATTCAAATTTTAGGACTCATTTCATAACATTGTTTGAACTTTACATAGGTTCAAGTATAAAGCTCTCACGTGTTAGTAAAAACATCATATAATATGAAGCTCTTACATGTTAAAATTTAGACTAAATTTGTTATAACTTTTCGTTTTAACTATATTATCAAACATACCCTTAAATAACTAAACTAACCTTTATTTTTCAATAAAAAGGATCATACATCGCATGATAAATGTCACTAAATTTTAGTGAACAAACTACGAGTCATTTTCCCTTAAAAAACAGGGAAAAAAAATATCAAACGATTTACTGGTGCTTGAATAACTGTTATATGAAAGTGACAAGTCAACTTTGTGATCGACCCGTTGGGATGGGAGAAAGAGAAATCTAAGGAAAAAAACAGGAAAAAAAAAAAAAAAGTTAAAACATTAAAATGATTTATTATGCCCAATAGTTTATAAATATATTTATTATTTACTTCCAAATAGGTTAAATCAAGATTCATATTGCATATTAAAATATGTCATGAACATTAAAGTTTGTTACATTTGGTAGTAACTTAACTAATTTTTTACACTATTTATCTGTCACGCTCCGGAGTACGGGAGGTGACGTGACGGATTATTTAAATTAATTAAAAGATAATTTAATTAAAAATCAAGAGTTTAAGGGGTTGAATTAAGTATAAAATGTGGGTTCATTAAAACACTTTATAGAGAGTTCATAAACATTAGACAATTTAAAACATTAAACGAATAAATATTAAAACAATAAAGCCGCGAGTATGGGTCCCACAGACTCACAACTTGTGCACACACATGTAACGCCCCTATATGGGGGTGTTAACAGTTTTTAATGAGATAAAATAAAAATAAATAATAAAAGTAAAACCTTAAAAATAAAATTTGCCCGGGACTTAAATGAAAACTCTTAACTCAAAAATAAAAATATAAACGATAAATAAACCACAGTTTTAATGTAGCACCTTAAATTTAATAATATAAACTGTTGTCATCGTCATTTTAACCCTCAACACATTATAATACAGTCATAGAAAGTAACAATTGATGCTTACATTATCATGAAGAACATTCTTTACAATTGAGCAGTCCCAATGTAATATAGTTACATCGCTTCCTCAACTATATTTCTCGTAGCCACCTCACACTTAGTGAGTCTTGAAAAGATAAAAATATAAGGGTATGAGCAACACTATGCTCAGTAGAGAAAGCCATTACTCACCTTTAGGTTTTTATCATTACCACATTAAAATCTGCATGGTCAGTAAGTCACATCATATTCCAGATTATGAGGTTTATTATGATCACATCTTATGGATACCGTAGTTAATCATTACCAAGTGTCATAATTACACATTTATACAAATATTACCAATCATCATTGTTCCTAGGTATCCATGTTAAATTGAGTATCACTCAACTCATCGAAACCCAAATGGGCGCACTTGATCACCCTATAAACATTCCAAGGGTGTTCCGGTGAGGGGACATCAAGCCCCGAGTCCTCACCAAATCAATTCCTGTACAGTGTGTTCTGGGACTTTCAACCCAAGGAAGCGTCATCACCTTCCCCCTATTTTACCTTTTAGGGTATTCATGCCCAAGGACGTAACCGTCGCCCTTTTCATGTCTCACAATTTCTCTATATTAAATCATTATTAATAGAGTTAATTTTCCTAACCATGCTTCTCAATTTATAACATGTGTCAATTCATTATGTTCCTCGCCGTACAATACAAGACGAGTCCATGTCATAGTTTCATATGTGATACACATATAATATCAGTTCAACATAGATATATATATATTGCGGCAAAACAATCAATTTTAATTCTATAAAAACCTCACAAAAGATGAGTAATAGAATCCCTACCTTTCAAGCTTATCAACAGTCTCTTAATCCTGGAATCAATTAACGTTAGCTCCATACTCCCTTGATCTTGAACTCCAAGCAAAACAGATCCAGTTGTATCTCGTTGTATCTACGAAGCATCCTTTGTAGTGCTCCTCGAGCGACTATGAATGGCTAGGAATGCTTCCTGAAGATCATACATTCTTGAAAACGTCATTCTGGACTCCGATACTGCTGTTTGAATCGCCTCGATTCGCGTGCAGTCGGTACCGGATGATTTTCATCGGAGTGGAATTTGCTCGAACGGAGGTCACCATTGCATCCAGAGCATCGAAACGAGTCAGGAGGCGGTCTCGGATCTTCGATCGGAGGTCCGGATCACAAAATCCCATTTTGGCCTTTGACCGGCCGTTGACCGGCGTTGACCGGCCGTTGACCGGCGGCGGTTGGCTCCGTTGAGGGCTGAGCTCGAGCCTACCCCCCCTAAGTCGACCCTTCTGAGTTCAATGGTGATGTCAATTTCATTCAATTTTGCCTCCATCAGCACAAATCGAAGAGCGGATCCTCGGCCAAAACCGGTGGCTCGGGCGGTGGATCTTCGCCAGCGTTTGGCCCAAATTGGCTTGGGCATTTCCTTCTTCGTGGCTGTCTGAGCATGTTGGTGGCGGTGGTGCACCACACCGCTGCGTAGAACGTCAACCCGAAGCTCCTCACGGCGGCGCACAAAGGCGGAGGCCGATCGTGGTCCTCCGGCGGAGTTCTCATGAAATTGGGGGTTGGGAAAGCTTCACCGTGCATCACTGAGTGTTTTGCCTCAGTCAATTTTGGGGAAGAAGGTCGGGAACGGTGGCGACGGTGGTTGCTGCGGCGGTGGACGGCGTCGGTCTTCAAACTCCGGCGGGTGGCGGCTGTGGCGTGAAATTGGAAGGTGCTTCTCACTCCTCGTCGCCGTCTGAGTCGAACGGTGGGGGCGGTGTCGATCACCATCGTCGGAGGCGGCGGGATCGAGGGTGGTGCAACGGCGGCAAGAAGCGACTCCGACGAGGCTTCTCCGACCAAAATCGAGGGGCATCACCTGCTGCATTTTGTTCTACTCATTGAGCTGAGTCTATAGACACCAAGATCGTGTTGATCGGTGCTCGGACGGTGAAGAAATCACGTTGGAAAAGTACCGTGTTTCTGCGGATTCAACCGGCGCGTGTGTCCTCCTCCGGCAGTGTTTTGGGCTGCTCGGCACACCGTTGGACTCGTCTTGACGAGAGCTTCCCATTGGTGTGGGAGGTGTCGAAAACGGATGCCGAAATCTCAGACGATATTTGAGGGGAGAGAGAAAATTCTAGAGAGAGAAAGAGGAGAGAGAAAGTCTCGAGTTTTTCTCAATTTTCTGATTTTTTTTTTATATATATATATACTAAAAATTAATCTAATTACCTTAATACCCTTAGGGGAATAACGGGTGTCACAACTCTATCCCCCTTAAAGAAATTTCGTCCTCGAAATTTCAATTCTAGTAATACTAGTAAAAATTATGATTCCACCATGATTCCAATTCTGAGTCTAAACCGTTAATGTTGTTTGTCCTCCAAATTTAAGTTATCGTATCTCCACTCATTTACTTGCATAATAAATCTTACTCCTAAATCCCTCAAGAGAGTATTTCTGACAAGTTTCAACTTATAACACCGTATAATAGTCTAAGAATCTGATCAGGCATACATATTGACCATACCATGATTCCAGTCCTTCATTGTCCATGGACTGTGATTTACAATCACATTTAAGGAGATTGCCAGAGAAATTTTATATACTTCATCTTTAGGTTCCTTTTCCTTTTTGAGTAAGGAAAAGTCAAATATATTTGATTTCATACCTCAACTAATAAACTAAAACATAATCATAAAACATATATCACAAACACTTTTATTCAAAACTATACATTAAACTTACTCATAGAGATATTAAACGGAATCTCAGAGTTGCAGACAAACCCGACATATTTTTCATTAAACAGCTATCATCATGACACAAACATTCAACCCAAATAATATATTCATATTTCATATGGAATATCCCCATAACTGACT
Source organism: Artocarpus heterophyllus (assembly GCA_025403435.1). Taxonomy (NCBI): domain Eukaryota; kingdom Viridiplantae; phylum Streptophyta; class Magnoliopsida; order Rosales; family Moraceae; genus Artocarpus; species Artocarpus heterophyllus. Next base: position 1,696,556 of record CM046337.1, read on the forward strand.
CTGGTACTTCCACATAATATTAACAGAATATTACACATTACAAACATGATACGGATACGTTTCGAGAGTACAAGGCACTCCGTATACCAGCTATCCATATCATGCATGCTTAGAGGATACAAAAACATCGATAAACAAAAGATCGGACCTTAAGAAGGATGCGTTTCGAGAGCATCAAGTACTCCGTATCCAGCCATCCCGGCATTAGGCTCAATGAATCTAAAAGATTGAACAACAACGTACCACAAGAAACACAGAATACAAGGCAAACGGTTATTCGTAACACACGAAATACGGACACACATGCCTACATGCCAAAGATAAAACAAAAATATTACAGATGGAGATTCAAATCAATTGGCCGCTCCCGGCTTTCCCTTTCCCATTCAAGCTTGGATGTTGCAGTGTCGGATTCTGGATGTATGATTTGCATTTTATCTATCAATTCCTCAGCTGTTGAAGCAGTGACAAAGATTTGTCTCTCCGATTCTGTAGTGATGTTTTCTTCCACAGCGTAATCTAGAAATTTCAAAAGACCGTCATAAAAACCCTTTACGTTCAACAGTCCCAAAGGTTTGGAATAAAAGCCCAACAATTGCCCACAAGCAACTATAAATATTTCCTCAAGAGTACCTAGACCACCAGGTAATGCTATAAAAGCATCAGAATTATAGATTATGTCTTTAAAATTTTTAGGGATACTCCTGACTCCTTCTCCCTTACCTATGGCTTCCTTACAAAGGTTTCCTTCAACTGGAATATGAGGCCAAATTCTTACATCAGTAGCGTCGCTAGACCTAGCTGCTAGTGCCATATTTACCATCATTTTTATACTACCACCCCCATAGATTATGTTAATCTTCTTGCGTGCTAGGACTTGCCCTAAGTGATTTGCAGCTTCTAAATAAGCTTTATCTTTTCCAAGGCTGGAACCACAAAAGACACAGACATTCTTTATTTTCTTCGTGGACTGGGAGGTAGACATATTTGGTTTATAGAAGTGGTTGCTTAATGTCTGCTCCACTTAGACTTCGGGTTCTACATGAGATTTTAAAGATGAGAAATATACAAAAAGGGCTAAAGAGATAGACGAGTAGGTAATGAAAAGGTAATCCAAAGATTTAAACAAAATCTTGTGCGGATAAGAAAGTAAGATAAGGTGATTGATAGTTTACAGAAAATCTGATTCACTTTTTGAAAAAGATTAGACTCTAATTGTATAACTTTTGACAATTGAGAACAATTCGACAGAAGACCCTCATGACACAACTGTAGACTTTTTGACAAATATACACCAAGTCTAGAAATTTAATATAAACGACAAATACTATAGAACTTTTGAAATTTGAGACACAATCTTGAAATATCTGGATAAGCTTTTCAAAATTCAAACATATTACTGTACCGTATGTGACGTGTCTGATAAGATAATATATTTTATTATATATATATTTAAGAAAATCATAAATTAAATAAGATATTAACACTTACTGTATCAATCTAATAATCACAATTATTTCAAACACAAAAGCAAATATTCTGAGTAAAAGAAAAACACAAACTGTTGAACATCAGCTAAAACTGCTTCAAATAAGTAAAGACTAAATAACCTTTATAGAGCGATGACTTATTCCCCATCCAGTTTTCTTATGGCTTGACAAACAGGATCTAGAAATACCATATTCCTGAGGCGTTGTCTTTCTGTATAAAATTTATGCCAGAGTTTAAAAATAGCTCCTTGAACATATCCACTAGGGTGACCGTGGAGAGGAGGATGGATGCTATCCAAGTTCTCCTTTGAAAGTCCATCCCTACAAAACCTTATTTTATCCTCTCTATTCGTAGACATATAACCAGGTGAAGTATATTTACCGTTACAATTTTGTCTTCCACATTTGTTACAAGTGACCACGATGGCACGAGCTCTTCTTTTCATTGCACTACGACTGGTACCTGTTCCTGATAAACCGACATCTTGACTAAAGTCACTCGGACGGATTTTCCCCTCTATCAACATTCTCACATCACAAGGGATACCAAAACGCATAAGAATCCACAATCGAGTAATTCTAGCCTTGTATTTCTTTCTGAGAATCTTTTGGGAGAGTGATGGGAAATACTTTCTCAGGTGTTGGTACTTTGGGTCCATGATGAGATGAAAGAAGAGTAAATAGAAAGGAAAAATTAAGATAGTAAATTGCAGAATCCTAGAATTCCTTCTTCTTTTAGAGGAAAAGAAGAATTTTTAATGAAAAAGAAGAGGATTTGCGATTTAGAGAGAAAATAACAAATTAAGAGAGAAAAAGTGAACTCGGAGAAATAAGCTCCTATGCACAGTAAACGTATTTGTAAACAATAATTAAACCACTGTATATGACACGTATAGAGACCACGTGGGAGAGACAGTGTGAATCAAACTGATTTAAGATTTAAACTAGGCCCAAATGTTCTTAGTTGAAAATGGTCAGGTTGTTTCGGGCCTTAACACATTTAGAACGAGTTAAATAACAAACATAAAATTGAAAACCAATTTGTATAAATCTTAAACCCAATTCAAAGTCCACTATAGATAAAGTTAACTATAAACAACAAATCTAATTTAACGACAACAAGGATCTTCCTGAATGATCCAGCAACTCAAATAATTTTGTTTTAATCAAAACCTTATTGAACAATGCATACACCCATATGTTATTCCTAATACTCAACATCTATCAATGGATTCATCATCATTGCTACCAAGGGTTTAGAATGTGACTAACCTTGAAATCAATACGATTTACGTCTTTCAACATAGACCATATCAGTGAACAAAGACACTAGATGTTACTACTTAAGAACATCTACAATCCCCACAATTCTACTCATACAATATATAATTTCCTCATATAACAAAACCTTAGGTAACCAAAAGATTCACTGATACACTTAAATACAATGTACGTAACGAAATATTCCAATTTTGAGATTCATGCATTCTAGACTTTACACAGTCTCAACAGACCAAAAGTCTAACATTTATCTCTCTCAAAATTCAACACCATGATTCCCAACTTATATCATATTCCTCAAATATATAGAACTTTTAAGAAAAGTCATTGACACTTATGTGCTCCATCGAATCCACACATAATCATTACTTAGGTTTGAATCAATTACGAAAAATTTGACATATCTATGCCAAACTTTAAAATCAATAAATCAAGCCTTATATTTCTTATTGTTTTTCACGAGACAAAAGGCTATTAAATCCTCGTATCTACACGAATTTCTCATCGTTTATACGAATTAGATATGCTTATAGATCCAAATATTATACGAATCTCTCATAAGCAATCTACTTATAAACTCATTCCATATAATTATCATTCCCTTATAACTATTAATACTTTCCTTCTATATAATTATTGTACTCATATAACTATTGATATTTTCATTCTATGGCCTTTCCATGTTACATCCTTCTAGACTGTATAAATCAATGTGAAGGTTCATTTTGATGATGACAATGAAAATTCAGCTTCAAAACCATCTCAAAAATATATTTTTTTAAGGTGGTGCTACACTCCCTAGGTTAACCGAACCTAGGCTCTGATACCAAAAATTCTGTAACGCCCCTATATGGGGGTTAACAGTTTTTAATGAGATAAAATAAAAATAAATAATAAAAGTAAAACCTTAAAAATAAAATTTGCCCGGGATTTAAATGAAAACTCTCAACTCAAAAATAAAAATATAAACGACAAATAAACCACAGTTTTAATGTAGCACCTTAAATTTAATAATATAAACTGTTGTCATCATCATTTTAACCCTCAACACATTATAATACAGTCACAGAAAGTAACAATTGATGCTTACATTATCATGAAGAACATTCTTTACAATTGAGCAGTCCCAATGTAATATAGTTACATCGCTTCCTCAACTATATTTCTCGTAGCCACCTCACACTTAGTGAGTCCTGAAAAGATATAAACATAAGGGTATGAGCAACACTATGCTCAGTAGAGAAAGCCATTACTCACCTTTAGGTTTTTATCATTACCACATTAAAACCTGCATGGTCAGTAAGTCACATCATATTCCAGATTATGAGGTTTATTATGATCACATCTTATGGATACCGTAGTTAATCATTACCAAGTGTCATAATTACACATTTATACAAATATTACCAATCATCATTGTTCCTAGGTATCCATGTTAAATTGAGTATCACTCAACTCATCGAAACCCAAATGGGCGCACTTGATCACCCTATAAACATTCCAAGGGTGTTCCGGTGAGGGGACATCAAGCCCCGAGTCCTCACCAAATCAATTCCTGTACAGTGTGTTCTGGGACTTTCAACCCAAGGAAGCGTCATCACCTTCCCCCTATTTTACCTTTTAGGGTATTCATGCCCAAGGACGTAACCGTCGCCCTTTTCATGTCTCACAATTTCTCTATATTAAATCATTATTAATAGAGTTAATTTTCCTAACCATGCTTCTCAATTTATAACATGTGTCAATTCATTATGTTCCTCGCCGTACAATACAAGACGAGTCCATGTCATAGTTTCATATGTGATACACATATAATATCAGTTCAACATAGATATATATATATTGCGGCAAAACAATCAATTTTAATTCTATAAAAACCTCACAAAAGATGAGTAATAGAATCCCTACCTTTCAAGCTTATCAACAGTCTCTTAATCCTGGAATCAATTAACGTTAGCTCCATACTCCCTTGATCTTGAACTCCAAGCAAAACAGATCTAGTTGTATCTCGTTGTATCTACGAAGCATCCTTTGTAGTGCTCCTCGAGCGACTATGAATGGCTAGGAATGCTTCCTGAAGATCATACATTCTTGAAAACGTCATTCTGGACTCCGATACTGCTGTTTGGATCGCCTCGATTCGCGTGCAGTCGGTACCGGATGATTTTCATCGGAGTGGAATTTGCTCGAACGGAGGTCACCATTGCATCCAGAGCATCGAAACGAGTCAGGAGGCGGTCTCGGATCTTCGATCGGAGGTCCGGATCACAAAATCCCATTTTGGCCTTTGACCGGCCGTTGACCGGCGTTGACCGGCCGTTGACCGGCGGCGGTTGGCTCCGTTGAGGGCTGAGCTCGAGCCTACCCCCCCTAAGTCGACCCTTCTGAGTTCAATGGTGATGTCAATTTCATTCAATTTTGCCTCCATCAGCACAAATCGAAGAGCGGATCCTCGGCCAAAACCGGTGGCTCGGGCGGTGGATCTTCGCCAGCGTTTGGTCCAAATTGGTGTAACGCCCCTATATGGGGGTTAACAGTTTTTAATGAGATAAAATAAAAATAAATAATAAAAGTAAAACCTTAAAAATAAAATTTGCCCGGGATTTAAATGAAAACTCTCAACTCAAAAATAAAAATATAAATGACAAATAAACCACAGTTTTAATGTAGCACCTTAAATTTAATAATATAAACTGTTGTCATCATCATTTTAACCCTCAACACATTATAATACAGTCACAGAAAGTAACAATTGATGCTTACATTATCATGAAGAACATTCTTTACAATTGAGCAGTCCCAATGTAATATAGTTACATCGCTTCCTCAACTATATTTCTCGTAGCCACCTCACACTTAGTGAGTCCTGAAAAGATATAAACATAAGGGTATGAGCAACACTATGCTCAGTAGAGAAAGCCATTACTCACCTTTAGGTTTTTATCATTACCACATTAAAACCTGCATGGTCAGTAAGTCACATCATATTCCAGATTATGAGGTTTATTATGATCACATCTTATGGATACCGTAGTTAATCATTACCAAGTGTCATAATTACACATTTATACAAATATTACCAATCATCATTGTTCCTAGGTATCCATGTTAAATTGAGTATCACTCAACTCATCGAAACCCAAATGGGCGCACTTGATCACCCTATAAACATTCCAAGGGTGTTCCGGTGAGGGGACATCAAGCCCCGAGTCCTCACCAAATCGATTCCTGTACAGTGTGTTCTGGGACTTTCAACCCAAGGAAGCGTCATCGCCTTCCCCCTACTTTACCTTTTAGGGTATTCATGCCCAAGGACGTAACCGTCGCCCTTTTCATGTCTCACAATTTCTCTATATTAAATCATTATTAATAGAGTTAATTTTCCTAACCATGCTTCTCAATTTATAACATGTGTCAATTCATTATGTTCCTCGCCGTACAATACAAGACGAGTCCATGTCATAGTTTCATATGTGATACACATATAATATCAGTTCAACATAGATATATATATATTGCGGCAAAACAATCAATTTTAATTCTATAAAAACCTCACAAAAGATGAGTAATAGAATCCCTACATTTTAAGCTTATCAACAGTCTCTTAATCCTGGAATCAATTAACGTTAGCTCCATACTCCCTTGATCCTAAGGCGTGCATAAGGACAATTAAAACTAAAGCACAACATACAACTACATTCATAAAATTTATTTTAATTTAATCTTAGAATTTCAAGAAATAACCACTGCCCATAGAGGTATTATAAAGTTTAACAATATAAATTTTCTGTCTAGGGCATATACACTTAGACTTCATACATATGCTCCAAAATAGCAACAAACATATACTTAGGTTTAAGAACGCAAATTTGAATAATCCTTTAGTATAAAAGAAAATTTATAAATGAAAGACTAAATTTGTTCATAAGATTCTAACCTCGGATTATGGTTAGTTGGAAGCTTGAAATGGCTTCAAAACAGGTTCCTTTACTTCGGTATGACTGAAATTCTTGCTCAAATAGAGGTGATGGTGGCTGATTTTTATGGCTGCCTTGAAGAAGTTCTCTAAGTATTTTGCTTCAGCAAAGAAATAAGAAGAAGAGTGTGGGAACCGTGGAAGAAAAAGGAAGAAAAGATGAAGTCTTTGAAAAGAAGTGATAGAAACAATTATAGAGGAGACATGTTGAAGCATGTCACGGAGGAAATAAAGAAAATGAGGGTCAAGAGTAGTTGGAAAAGATATCCTTATGTCTCATCTAAAGACTTTAACACACATAATGCCAATATGACATTTTTGAGATTTATTAGAAGTTCTAAGGCTTTTTAGTAATCATACTAAATAAATATAGGAGAATTTTAGAAAATTTAAAAATAGATAAAAATAAATATTATAAAATAAATTTAAATGAAGCAATTTTTTTTTTATACATTAAAAATTAATTTAATTACCTCAATACCCGTTAGAAGAATAACGGGTGTCACAGCTCTACCCCCCTTAAAGAAATTTCGTCCTCGAAATTTCAATTCTAGCAATACTAGTAAAAATTATGATTCCACTATGATTCCAATTCTGAGTCTAAACCGTTAATGTTGTTTGTCCTCCAAATTTAAGTTATCGTATCTCCACTTATTTACTTGCATAATAAATCTTACTCCTAAATCCCTCAATGAGAGTATTTCTGACAAGTTTCAACTTATAACACCGTATAATAGTCTAAGAATCTGATCAGGCCTACATATTGACCATATCATGATTCCAGTCCTTCATTGTCCATGGACTGTGATTTACAATCACATTTAAGGAGATTGCCAGAGAAATTTTATATACTTCATCTTTAGGTTCCTTTTCCTTTTTGAGTAAGGAAAAGTCAAATATATTTGATTTCATACCTCAACTAATAAACTAAAACATAATCATAAAACATATATCACAAACACTTATATTCAAAACCATACATTAAACTTATTCATAGAGATATTAAACGGAATCTCTGGTTGCAAACATACCCGACATATTTTTCATTAAACAGCTATCCTCATGACACAAACATTCAATCCAAATAATATACTCATATTTCATATGGAATATCCCCATAACTGACTTTGGTACTTCCACATAATATTAACAGAATATTACACAATACAAACATGATACGGATACGTTTCGAGAGTACAAGGCACTCCGTATACCAGCTATCCATATCATGCATGCTTAGAGGATACAAAAACATCGATAAACAAAAGATCGGACCTTAAGAAGGATGCGTTTCGAGAGCATCAAGTACTCCGTATCCAGCCATCCCGGCATTAGGCTCAATGAATCTAAAAGATTGAACAACAACGTACCACAAGAAACACAGAATACAAGACAAACGGTTATTCGCAACACACGAAATACGGACACACATGCCTATATGCCAAAGATAAAACAAAAAGATTACAGATGGAGATTCAAATCAATTGGCCGCTCCCGGCTTTCCCTTTCCCATTCAAGCTTGGATGTTGCAGTGTCGGATTCTGGATGTATGATTTGCATTTTATCTATCAATTCCTCAGCTGTTGAAGCAGTAACAAAGATTTGTCTCTCCGATTCTGTAGTGATGTTTTCTTCCACAGCGTAATCTAGAAATTTCAAAAGACCGTCATAAAAACCATTTACATTCAGCAGTCCCAAAGGTTTGGAATAAAAGCCCAACAATTGCCCACAAGCAACTATAAATATTTCCTCAAGAGTACCTAGACCACCAGGTAATGCTATAAAAGCATCAGAATTATAGATTATGTCTTTAAAATTTTTAGGGATACTCCTGACTCCTTCTCCCTTACCTATGGCTTCCTTACAAAGGTTTCCTTCAACTGGAATATGAGGCCAAATTCTTACATCAGTAGCGTCGCTAGACCTAGCTGCTAGTGTCATATTTACCATCATTTTTATACTACCACCCCCATAGATTATGTTAATCTTCTTGCGTGCTAGGACTTGCCCTAAGTGATTTGCAGCTTCTAAATAAGCTTTATCTTTTCCAAGGCTGGAACCACAAAAGACACAGACATTCTTTATTTTCTTCGTGGACTGGGAGGTAGACATATTTGGTTTATAGAAGTGGTTGCTTAATGTCTGCTCCACTTAGACTTCGGGTTCTACATGAGATTTTAAAGATGAGAAATATACAAAAAGGGCTAAAGAGATAGACGAGTAGGTAATGAAAAAGTAATCCAAAGATTTAAACAAAATCTTGTGCGGATAAGAAAGTAAGATAAGGTGATTGATAGTTTATAGAAAATCTGATTCACTTTTTGAAAAAGATTAGACTCTAATTGTATAACTTTTGACAATTGAGAACAATTCGACAAAAGACCCTCATGACACAACTGTAGACTTTTTGACAAATATACACCAAGTCTAGAAATTTAATATAAACGACAAATATTGTAGAACTTTTGAAATTTGAGACACAAATCTTGAAATATCTGGATAAGCTTTTCAAAATTCAAACATATTACTGTACCGTATGTAACGTGTCTGATAAGATAATATATTTTATTATATATATATTTAAGAAAATCATAAATTAAATAAGATATTAACACTTACTGTATCAATCTAATAATCACAATTATTTCAAACACAAAAGCAAATATTCTGAGTAAAAGAAAAACACAAACTGTTGAACATCAGCTAAAACTGCTTCAAATAAGTAAAGACTAAATAACCTTTATAGAGCGATGACTTATTCCCCATCCAGTTTTCTTATGGCTTGGCAAACAGGATCTAGAAATACCATATTCCTGAGGCGTTGTCTTTCTGTATAAAATTTAGGCCAGAGTTTAAAAATAGCTCCTTGAACATATCCACTAGGGTGACTGTGGAGAGGAGGATGGATGCTATCCAAGTTCTCCTTTGAAAGTCCATTCCTACAAAACCTTATTTTATCCTCTCTATTCGTAGACATATAACCAGGTGAAGTACATTTACCGTTACAATTTTGTCTTCCACATTTGTTACAAGTGACCACGATGGCACGAGCTCTTCTTTTCATTGCACTACGACTGGTACCTGTTCCTGGTAAACCGACATCTTGACTAAAGTCACTCAGACGGATTTTCCCCTCTATCAACATTCTCACATCACAAGGGATGCCAAAATGCATAAGAATCCACAACCGAGTAATTCTAGCCTTGTATTTCTTTCTGAGAATCTTTTGGGAGAGTGATGGGAAATACTTTCTCAGGTGTTGGTACTTTGGGTCCATGATGAGATGAAAGAAGAGTAAATAGAAAGGAAAAATTAAGATAGTAAATTGCAGAATCCTAGAATTCCTTCTTCTTTTAGAGAAAAAGAAGAATTTCTAATGAAAAAGAAGTGGATTTGCGATTTAGAGAGAAAATAACAAATTAAGAGAGAAAAAGTGAACTCGGAGAAATAAGCTCCTATGCACAGTAAACGTATATGTAAACAATGATTAAACCACTGTATATGACACGTATAGAAACCACGTGGGAGAGACAGTGTGAATCAAACTGATTTAAGATTTAAACTAGGCCCAAATGTTCTTAGTTGAAAATGGTCAGGTTGTTTCAGGCCTTAACACATTTGGAACGAGTTAAATAACAAACATAAAATTGAAAACCAATTCGTATGAATCTTAAACCCAATTCAAAGCCCACTATACATAAAGTTAACTATGAACAACAAATCTAATTTAACGACAACAAGGATCTTCCTGAATGATATTTAGCAACTCAAATAATTTTGTTTTAATCAAAACCTTATTGAACAATGCATACACCCATATGTTATTCATAATACTTAACATCTATCAATGGATTCATCATCATTACTACCAAGGGTTTAGAATGCGACTAACCTTGAAATCAATACGATTTACGTCTTCCAACGTAGACCATATCAATGAACAAAGACACTAGATGTTACTACTTAAGAACATCTACAATCCCCACAATTCTACTCATACAATATATAATTTCCTCATATAACAAAACCTTAGGTAACCAAAAGATTCACTGATACACTTAAATACAATGTACGTAACAAAATATTCCAATTTTGAGATTCATGCATTCTAGACTTTACACAGTCTCAACAGACCAAAAGTCTAACATTTATCTCTCTCAAGATTCAATACCATGATTCCCAACTTATATCATATTCCTCAAATATATAGAACTTTTAAGAAAAGACATTGACACTTATGTGCTCCATCGAATCCACACATAATCATTACTTAGGTTTGAATCAATTACGAAAAATATGCCAAACTTTAAAATCAATAAATCAAGCCTTATATTTCTTATTGTTTTTCACGAGACAAAAGGCTCTTAAATCCTCGTATCTATACGAATTTCTCATCGTTTATACGAATTAGATATGCTTATAGATCCAAATATTATACGAATCTCTCATAAGCATTCTACTTATAAACTCATTCCATATAATTATCATTCCCTCATAACTATTAATACTTTCCTTCTATGTAATTATTGTACTCATATAACTATTGATATTTTCATTCTATGGCCTTTCCATGTTACATCCTTCTAGACTGTATAAATCAATGTGAAGGTTCATTTTGATGATGACAATGAAAATTCAGCTTCAAAACCATCTCAAAAATATATTTTTTAAAGTGGTGCTACACTCCCTAGGTTAACCGAACCTAGGCTCTGATACCAAAAATTCTGTAACGCCCCTATATGGGGGTTAACAGTTTTTAATGAGATAAAATAAAAATAAATAATAAAAGTAAAACCTTAAAAATAAAATTTGCCTGGGATTTAAATGAAAACTCTCAACTCAAAAATAAAAATATAAACGATAAATAAACCACAGTTTTAATGTAGCACCTTAAATTTAATAATATAAACTGTTGTCATCATCATTTTAACCCTCAACACATTATAATACAGTCACAGAAAGTAACAATTGATGCTTACATTATCATGAAGAACATTCTTTACAATTGAACAGTCCCAATGTAATATAGTTACATCGCTTCCTCAACTATATTTCTCGTAGCCACCTCACACTTAGTGAGTCCTGAAAAGATATAAACATAAGGGTATGAGCAACACTATGCTCAGTAGAGAAAGCCATTACTCACCTTTAGGTTTTTATCATTACCACATTAAAACCTGCATGGTCAGTAAGTCACATCATATTCCAGATTATGAGGTTTATTATGATCACATCTTATGGATACCGTAGTTAATCATTACCAAGTGTCATAATTACACATTTATACAAATATTACCAATCATCATTGTTCCTAGGTATCCATGTTAAATTGAGTATCACTCAACTCATCGAAACCCAAATGGGCGCACTTGATCACCCTATAAACATTCCAAGGGTGTTCCGGTGAGGGGACATCAAGCCCCGAGTCCTCACCAAATCGATTCCTGTACAGTGTGTTCTGGGACTTTCAACCCAAGGAAGCGTCATCGCCTTCCCCCTACTTTACCTTTTAGGGTATTCATGCCCAAGGACGTAACCGTCGCCCTTTTCATGTCTCACAATTTCTCTATATTAAATCATTATTAATAGAGTTAATTTTCCTAACCATGCTTCTCAATTTATAACATGTGTCAATTCATTATGTTCCTCGCCGTACAATACAAGACGAGTCCATGTCATAGTTTCATATGTGATACACATATAATATCAGTTCAACATAGATATATATATATTGCGGCAAAACAATCAATTTTAATTCTATAAAAACCTCACAAAAGATGAGTAATAGAATCCCTACATTTTAAGCTTATCAACAGTCTCTTAATCCTGGAATCAATTAACGTTAGCTCCATACTCCCTTGATCCTAAGGCGTGCATAAGGACAATTAAAACTAAAGCACAACATACAACTACATTCATAAAATTTATTTTAATTTAATCTTAGAATTTCAAGAAATAACCACTGCCCATAGAGGTATTATAAAGTTTAACAATATAAATTTTCTGTCTAGGGCATATACACTTAGACTTCATACATATGCTCCAAAATAGCAACAAACATATACTTAGGTTTAAGAACGCAAATTTGAATAATCCTTTAGTATAAAAGAAAATTTATAAATGAAAGACTAAATTTGTTCATAAGATTCTAACCTCGGATTATGGTTAGTTGGAAGCTTGAAATGGCTTCAAAACAGGTTCCTTTACTTCGGTATGACTGAAATTCTTGCTCAAATAGAGGTGATGGTGGCTGATTTTTATGGCTGCCTTGAAGAAGTTCTCTAAGTATTTTGCTTCAGCAAAGAAATAAGAAGAAGAGTGTGGGAACCGTGGAAGAAAAAGGAAGAAAAGATGAAGTCTTTGAAAAGAAGTGATAGAAACAATTATAGAGGAGACATGTTGAAGCATGTCACGGAGGAAATAAAGAAAATGAGGGTCAAGAGTAGTTGGAAAAGATATCCTTATGTCTCATCTAAAGACTTTAACACACATAATGCCAATATGACATTTTTGAGATTTATTAGAAGTTCTAAGGCTTTTTAGTAATCATACTAAATAAATATAGGAGAATTTTAGAAAATTTAAAAATAGATAAAAATAAATATTATAAAATAAATTTAAATGAAGCAATTTTTTTTTTATACATTAAAAATTAATTTAATTACCTCAATACCCGTTAGAAGAATAACGGGTGTCACAATTGGCTTGGGCATTTCCTTCTTCGTGGCTGTCTGAGCATGTTGGTGGCGGTGGTGCACCACACCGCTGCGTAGAACGGCAGCCCGAAGCTCCTCACGGCGGCGCACAAAGGCGGAGGCCGATCGTGGTCCTCCGGCGGAGTTCTCATGAAATTGGGGGTTGGGAAAGCTTCACCGTGCATCACTGAGTGTTTTGCCTCAGTCAATTTTGGGGAAGAAGGTCGGGAACGGTGGCGACGGTGGTTGCTGCGGCGGTGGACGGCGTCGGTCTTCAAACTCCGGCGGGTGGCTGCTGTGGCGTGAAATTGGAAGGTGCTTCTCACTCCTCGTCGCCGTCTGAGTCGAACGGTGGGGGCGGTGTCGATCACCGTCGTCGGAGGCGGCGGGATCGAGGGTGGTGCAACGGCGGCAAGAAGCGACTCCGACGAGGCTTCTCCGGCCAAAATCGAGGGGCATCACCTGCTGCATTTTGTTCTACTCATTGAGCTGAGTCTATAGACACCAAGATCGTGTTGATCGGTGCTCGGACGGTGAAGAAATCACGTTGGAAAAGTACCGTGTTTCCGCGGATTCAACCGGCGCGTGTGTCCTCCTCCGGCAGTGTTTTGGGCTGCTCGGCACACCGTTGGACTCGTCTTGACGAGAGCTTCCCATTGGTGTGGGAGGTGTCGAAAACGGATGCCGAAATCTCAGACGATATTTGAGGGGAGAGAGAAAATTCTAAAGAGAGAAAGAGGAGAGAGAAAGTCTCGAGTTTCTCTCAATTTTCTGATTTTTTTTTTATATATATATATACTAAAAATTAATCTAATTACCTTAATACCCTTAGGGGAATAACGGGTGTCACAACACATAGTACTGACAATATCATAAATACAATCACAGTCCAAGATACAAATAAAGTTAAAATCTTACATGCCTTGATTTAATGATACAAAAGATAAATTAATTCTTCTATGGCTCCTGAGTTCGATCCGAAGAATCATCTCCAAATTTAAATGGAAAACCACTTAGAAGGGGGAAATTTAAAACAAATAAAACGTGAGCGAAAGGCTTAGTAAGACTATGTTTTATAAAATAATTTAATTTTAAAGAAACATTTCATTATTCATGAATTATTTAAAAGAAACCTTAAATAAATAAATAGATAAACAAATAAAAAATTTTAAGTAAAACCATTCTTACCCAGAACAGTTTACTTGGATAACCAGAAATATCATTTTCCTTTCCTAGGCAAACCATAATAACATCATCACCATAGTGGTCCACTTGGGTTTCGAGACCTGCCCCCAAGGTCAATCGCTATACGACCCGATCTCTGATATTGCATCATGCCTATATGTTTAATATCATTATCATTCAAACCCAATTACCGAGTGTTGTCATTTACATTAATTATGAAGTTCATTTAAGTCCACGGTATAATAAAATATAACCGATAAATTCATTTTTCAAACAACCGTTGAAAACATTTTTAATAGAAATCCTTTCAAAGCCAAATCATTTTAAAACCAGGCTACCAAAGAAATGGGGTAAAAGTCCTACCTTAATACTCGTGCTGGTGTCCCATACCGTAATCTCGGTCCGCTATACGTTAGCTCCGCGGAACCACGAACGATCCTAGATACAAACTAAGTCGATCAATATCTAGTTTGAGACATTCTATGTTACTAAACCATTTCATGATGTCCTAGTGTGCCATTTGTATCTTTAAAATCATTCTATAAGGTTAAAAATTTAAATCAGGGTTCAAAAAAGTAAAAAGGGTGAAAATCACAAAATTTCCCATGCCTCGGCCAGCCTGCCGAACTCCCTGCTTCGGCCGGCTGAACTGTACAGTTCGGCCTGCCAGAAGCCAGGTCCGGTCGGCCTGCCAGAAGCCAGGTCCGGTCGGCCGGTCATTTCCCCAGGTTCGGCTTGCCGGACGGAAGAACACCGGCCTGCCGAGCAAGTGATCCGGCCTGCCGAACTGAAAAAACCCAGAAATCCAGCCACGGGTTTCTCGATCCCCAAAACACAAATCTTGATTTTAACATGTTTTTCTCAAATCTCAGGCATAGAAAACAATCATAGTTGATAGAAAAACATACTAGAAAACATTTGGACTCATTTAAACAAGATTCAAACTCAAAAATCTCAAAAATCCAAAAATGAGAAAATAGGGAGAAAAATAAAAAATCTTGAATTTAATCCGTTTTTCTTCAATCTAAGCTTAGATTCTAGTTGTTCTAAGTCCATTTAACTCAAATCCAAGGTTTTCTAAGCTTAAACAAATCTAGATTTTAAAAATGCACAAAATTAAAAATTTTGGAAAAAAGTTTAGAAATTTCAAAACTAACCTCAAATCGAAGCTTCAATCTGCGTTCTTGGTTGCTAAATCACGTCCCTGAGCTTCCTCCTTGCTAACCCGAAGCTTGGATTCGAATTTGGTTTCAAAATTTTTTTTTTGAGAGAGATAGAGAGAGAACGAGAGACCGAGAGAGATCAAGAGAGAGAGAGAGAAGAGAGCCACGGGAGAGAGTGAAGAGAGAGGAGGAAGAGAGAGAATAAATAGAGAAAATCGGTGGACGGTTTTACTGTGCGAAAACCATGTGCCGCCCACGGTTTTGTAAAACGGAGTATTTTTAACATTTTACAAATTGTTGTGTTTTACAACTCAAAACATCATTTTAAAACAATAAGAAATCATTTGGATTCAACAAATTAACAAAACAACCAAAAATTCAAAATCCAACCAAATAATCTAATTAATGTTAAAACATTAATTATGGCACACTAATTCATCATTTATATTACATTAACATTAAATAAATTTCGGGGCGTTACATTATCTGAACACAAATTTAATTTTTATTACCTATTTAGATTAACACTTTAACTGTCCACTCAAACTCAAACGTCAATTCGGATAACAATTTAAAGAGTACAAGTCAAAATCACACAGCTCAATTAAAAGATTTGAAATCAACATTATTTAGATCCTTGTACCAAAAAGACCCCGCACACTTTATGATATTAAAACTGTCGGATTCTCAAAACAAATTTATGAAGTATTAAGTATCCCTGGTCGGCATCACACCAATGTCCTCCTTAACTTGATTCTTTTGAAGATTTCTCAGAGTTGATTAAGATGTTCTTTTCACGTTCTTGATTAGAGTATTTATTCGTTTGATCTAGATCACGAGTTTAAGGACATGTTTTTGGGTGATGAACAAACTCTTGCCCCAACAAGGAGCCTATTATGAAGGACTGCTCATATTTTGAGCCGCTTCTGTAAGAATGGTATTCCAAGAAAATAATTAGTCCATATCTTCCTAATTTTTAATTTATAATTTAATTCTAATTAATTCTAATTAATTTAATGAGAGGATGACCAACATCTGTATACCTTGAAGCTGTACTATTGTGGAGTAGATGATACCGCAAACTTTTTATTCTAAAATCTATATAGCAAGCTGTAGCCTAGAAAGCAACTCTTTACTAATAAGATTCCTCTATGCACATTAATGAAACGAAGAAGAACAAAGCCTCACTGAAGAAAGAAAAAAAAATTACACCCAGTTGCTAGACAGCGCAAAATCATGGAATCTAAAGGAGAGCTCCCCAGCCGTATCTCGAACAAGCCTTGGTTCTCGACTACCATTACTAACATCTCCTCCGCTATCATGAGCTTCTTCAATAGTCAGAGGCAGTACTTGGTTCTCATTTGGGTGCCGCGATAACTGAACTTCGGTTGGTAA
Organism: Artocarpus heterophyllus; assembly: GCA_025403435.1. Classification (NCBI taxonomy): domain Eukaryota; kingdom Viridiplantae; phylum Streptophyta; class Magnoliopsida; order Rosales; family Moraceae; genus Artocarpus; species Artocarpus heterophyllus. The sequence goes on from CM046337.1 coordinate 1,713,741, forward strand.
TGGCAGGACAGGTGGGGAAGCCGCCCTTATCCTTGCCTGGCTTACGTTTGTTGATACCAGTGCCCTGTCCCACAGAAAAACATGAATGATGATAGGTACCTTGGCATGCCGGTGCAAGGACAGCTTCTGGCTCAGCGAAATGGTATCAAAGCATTTAACAGCTCCTGTTGAAGAGACTATCCATGGGAGGACCTTCTGGTTTGAAACTCTTGACACAACCAGCAGCCTAGATGTGTTCATCCCTTGTTTGTACAGATTGTTGAGCCCCGAGCGGCTAGAGGGCACATCATCATCACCATCCATGACTGATGAAACGTAAATAAACCCCTGTCATTACAAGGAAATGATAAGGAAGCCTGTATTTGATGATATTGTGTGCTATCTATTTACTAAAAAATTTTGTCGGGACTTTAAGAGGAAATAAGGAGACCTCTTCCGTGCGGCTAATGGCAAATCCAAGTTTTGTGTCGCCTTCTTGTATCTTGATTTCGAGAGCAATCTCTCCTCCCAGGGGTGCATACCAGAGGCGAACGGCTCGCACAACACCAATGTCTACCCCATGGTAGTCTTCAAATCCATACAAACTTGCATTTGCAAGATTTGCCAGATCAGATAATGATCCCGCATTCACGGTGGAAGAAGCCGTCTCTCCTGAGATCTGTTATACACCCAAATTATAAATAAACCAACCGTATAGAAGTTTATTCCAACCTTAAAACTGAAAGAATTCTAGTCAGTGGGAAATGATGCAAAGTAAAAGTATTAAAAAAGTAGTACGTGAGGTTAATGTATAGTAAAATTTTTCCTCAATAGTCGGTCATTCATAAAGTCATTCAACCACAACACACCAACCAAACATTGATGAAATTATCAGCACTTTAGATATTAAATTTTCAAGTCTGAAGTAGGTAATAACAAAACTAGCTCAATTATATAAATATCTAAAAGTTCTGTGAAATGTTAGGGAGTATACCTTGGTAAGCAGGGATTCAGTCTGTATATTCATAAAAACAATAGGAACGCCAGAAGCCTGAGACGCGTTAAGCCACGCGTTTGCCCTGGCAAGACTGTCCTCAAGATCATTGTAGCGAGAAGCAGTTCGATCTGAAGCCTTTGGAAGGAGGAGTAAAGAAAAAAATGAGCTAGAATTTGGAACCGCTAGCCACTCATGCATCCTCCTCTGCCATGGATACGAGACATATCCATCTTGTAGCCGAGTTCTTGACAAAGCATTAACCATCCTGGCACCCCTTGAAGCTGGAAACCATATCTCATATTTCAGAATGTTCCGTCAATATAAAAGAGGACTCCAAAAATAATTGATGCAACATGTGCATTGTAGTTTCATCAACTCATGCTACGATTTACAACAACTTTTGCCAACTACCCTTCTCTCAAAATTAATCAATAGAATGAGAAAACGACACTGAGAAGAGTCTCATGCATCAAAGACAAGTGTAGCTTTAGCGGAGAAGGAATCTCGCTCAACTTTGACTACTAGATCAACTAACTAATCGGAACTTAAAGTCCTAAATATCATGTGAGCCGAACACAATTTGGGATGTTTCCACTATGGAAAAAGAAAGAAAGACCGCATGTTGCGGTCAAGCAGATCAAACATATATATCAATCCTTACAAAAAAAGGGAAGTCACGAATATCACGCAGCCGTTGGCCTATATAAAGATGGTGCCGCTTTTAGATTGCAGCTAACACGTTCTTGAAAATGATGTGTACCAACAAGCAATATGAAAAAGCACTAACTAGGATTAAAGCGGTGACCACGCCAAGTGGCCCAATCAGAGCTTACACGAGTAAAAGTCTGTAAATTCCCAAGTTTCATGAATAATATGATTAACTTATACTTGACCCCAAAAAAAAAAAATTATGCCACATTTGTTTAACAATATGAAGATGAAATAAGAATGTAATTAGGAAAAAAAAAACCAGCTCTTTAAATACATCGATTATTGATTTAGTTGTAGGATAAGAAGGAAAATGGGAAGCTGGAAATCTTAGGCTTAGAAGTCAACAAAAAACTCCAAAATTAGTTGGCATTAGTGAGGCTTTCAACCTCCCAATGGAGAATTCTGAAATTATAAAATTCGTCATGGGTTAACAACAATACAAAACCCATTATTTTTTTGCCTAATAAAAATCCTGTTAGTTCAAGTATATATTTCTTCATTAAAAAAAAAAAGTACATAGATCCCAAATATTTTGTGCGAGACCCGGAAAGAGAGAACAATCTGAATTGGTAAAAGTAGGTCCAATCTTGAGCACTGAATAATATCAGCAACAAATCGACAACCAAAAATATTAAATCTTTTTCCTCCAAACTTTTTAACGGTTTAACAATTTCATTAATAATTTTTTTACAATTTATTCCTTGAATTTGAAAAAAAAAAGAATTAATTCCAATTACTAAGGGGAGTTAGATTTCAGAGAAGACTATGATTAATTGAGAGAAATTACTAAAAAAGAAAATAATTTTTCAAGGACTAAAGAATCAAACTATATTAATAATTGTGTGTTAAACATTTGTTCTTATTCCATTTATTAATTGGAGCAATTTTTTGGGAAAAAAAAAACTTGCACTAAGTAATAAGAAGCATAAGAATAAATTAGGAGATATATAAAAGCACAAATGGCCAAAATATATAAATTAAAATATGTCATTAATTTTTAAATATTTACATATTTTTCAAAATAATATCATCCTATGCAATTATATGTGGCAATTTAAAGTATAATTTTATTAAAATAATTACTACATAATTAAAAACATTTTAAAAATATTTTAAATATTATATTAAATTTTAATTTTATAACAGTAATCCATTTACAATAATTTTTTTATATTTTATTATTATAACTTTTTTTTTGAGGGATGCACATGTTATTAAAATGTTTACGATCTTAATAAAAAAGAAAGTACCGATGACGAATGACGACCATCCACGCGCGTGCGAAAAACAGACTCGTGTGAAGCAGGTCCTTACCTTGGAGTTCGAAGCAATCCGACTCGGTCCGATCCAGGAACCCGACGGCGTAATTCGGATCGTCGATGGAACGGAGCATGTACTGCTTCTTGCCAGCGGCTTCGTTGGGAACGATGCAGGCCTGAAGCTCGGCGAACTCGTCGCGGCCGCGGCGGACTCGGACGAGGATCGAGGTGTCCTTCGCCCTAAACGAGCCGTGGAGGATCTTCTGGACGCCGCTCCGGCCATTCTTGAACGGCGATTTCACGGTGATCGAGGTCCCGATCCGGAGCTCCTCCACTATGTCTCCGGTCTGGAGCATGTCGCCGGTCCACTCGTCGGCCTTCGAGCTCCCTTTCAGGCACTCGATCGACAGCACCGTTGGCGATTTCGCGGGGGAAGAGGAGTCTGATCTCGTCGGTGAGTCTGCTGAGCTATTTGGCTGGGCTTTCTCCATGGTCATCTTCTATCACTACAATACAGACTATACATATATATATACACACCTACATACAGACATATAGATATATAATTAACAAAGAATAGTGATACAGATATAGTTATAAATATAGGTGTACTAGAGAGAGAAAAAGGTCTCACTGTTAGTTGAGAAGCATTTCTGTGACTCTGTGTGTGTGTGATTTTTGAGACAGAATTTAGAGAGAGAAAAAGCGGAGACGTGAAAGGGTTTAGAGAGAATTAGAGAAGTAAACAAAAAGAAGCTTCAATTTTTAGAAAAAGTGAAGAGCTTGGAATGCGAAGATGGACAGGAAAGGATAAGAAAAGAAAAGAAAGGCGAGGGAGGGGATTGCCAGAATTCTCAAAGGTTGGTTTGGGCTATGAATTTTGAATGTCATTTTCACTCCTTGGAGCCAAAGTCAACATTCTTGAGAGAGATTTTTTTTTGGAGTTCTATATTTTAAAAAATAAAAAATACAAATTGTATATCTAGAGATACATAGCCGACACGGCACGAACTTTTAAGTTCGTAATAATTTTTGACTCGTATATAATTTTGTATAAAAAATTATGAATTAAATGTAAATGATAGTGATAGTATAAAATCATTATTTAGGATTAGGAAGAAAGGGAAGTGCATTTGTAAGAAAAACCAAAGCAATTGAAACATTAAAAAAAAACCCCTTAGGTGCCCAAGAGATCATTTGCACCACAAAGGTCTAGTGGTTGTGAAGCATTTGCTAGGCTTTTTTGTTTCATTTACCAGGGTTTGAATCCCTGCAGCAGCACCCGTAAGTCCTCCTACTCCAGCAATAGTTGCTGATGCATTGGATAGGTAGTGCAAGCGAGTGTAGGCCTGAGCTGATGAATCAAAAAAACCAGTATAAGATCTCGACTACTGCTTCTGTGGCGTTGTAGTTTAACGCTTATTCTTGGCCCTGTATGGGGTTGAGATAGGGACCACATGACCTCTTTTTAATTACCAAAAAATAAATAAACGGAAGAGGAACACTCACGGCCTTGTGGGAGGGATGTTTTAGTATAGGAGAGCCGCATCAAAGGGTTGTCACGGGTCGAGGATGGCGTCACGAGGTGGGGGTTTAATGGGGTGTTGCGGAAGCAGGGGGCTATAACTTTGTGAGGCAAATGAGATGTTGTTGGCTACGCTGCTCTCGGGGGTTTTCTATATGTTTAGTAGTCATGGTTTCAATTTGGAAATATAATCAACGGAAAAGATTAAAGCATTCATTCAGATTTAATTTTATTTTGATACTTGATAGGTTCTTAGGTTTATTTTAGTAATTTTGCTTTAAAAAATAGTTATGTGCCTTTCACATGGCATTTTCTATACAGATTTTAATATAGATCAATGGTTTCGGCCGTTGCTAAAAATTAGAGAAAATTACATGTTATGTAACGCTTTAATGGTTCTATTTATTTGTATCACACTTAGAAAAGTTTATGTCACGCTACCATTTATATTATGCGTTTAAATTATATCATAAATAAACATATGTAACATTTATAAAAAATAAATCTTAAAATATTATATTTATGAAAATTTCCCTAAAATTTAATTTAAGGAAATTTTCTCCCATAAAATTAAATCAATAACAATGGGGTGTTTGACAACCATGGTTAGAACTATGATTGTGATTATCAAATAGTGTAAAGCTCTGACATGCTATATTAAAAAGCAAAAAGTTTTTACAATGTAAAACTCTCATATGCTACAGTGTTTTGAACCACAACCATAATTCTAACCACAGTTGTCAAACACCACATAAATCATAATGCCATTAACTCTTAGAAATTACATAGATTGTATCCTACTAGTAGCAATGTTATTATTATTTTTTTTTTTTTGCTTGTTATGTAGGAGTACATGCCTTTACAAAATTTTTTATTTATTTTAATGCTTATAAGTTTTTAGAAATTTTTATGAAATTATAATTGTGCTTCGTTAAATTTATAAAGTAACAACCTTGCCCTCGTTTGGTAAACAAAATTCTATTTTTCTCCTACTTAAAATTGAGAACTCAAAATTATGCACCACCCGTCGGACAAAATTTTCTAAATTAAAAATTATAATATTCATAATATTTCTTTTATGTTTTATATTTAATATATATTTAAATTTATATATAATTTTTTTGCCACCGACTCTATCTATAATTTGGATGATCTCATTCAACCTTACGAGCAAGTCGTCATACCATATCATTGGAGGACATGATGAAAAAGACAAAAAAGGAAAGCGACATAGCTTGTGGGAGGGGGAAAAAAAAGGAAAGAAAAAGTATTCAGTGTAAACATTTTCGCCGAATTATTCGCTGTAATAATGTACCTCGGTTTTCAAAATCTCTGAAATGTTAGCCAAAAAAAGAAACCCCCTCTTTTAGAACTTTTATCTGGTGTTTGGCTAAAGTTTTTATCATAAATTTAATTATAAATAATATAAAATTTTTATATATTATAATAATAATAAAAAAATTACTATAATATAAAACTTTCACATATTATAATAAAAATAATTTTAACTAACGATTTTTCCCATCTTCCAAACACCCTCAACACTCATTGCATATAGAATAAAAGGTTGTTAAACAAATGTAGCGAATAATTATTTTGTTAGTTCCTTCTCATATAGTAACACAAAAGTGAAAAAGGTCCTATTACTTTAAAAAAAAAATTAAGTTTTTTACTTCACTTTCATGAACATTTGATAAATTACACCGACCTTTAAATTTAAATTAACTCTAAACATAATAAAACTGACTAAATACTGCTATATTATGCACTACATGCGAGTTATGTTTCAAATTTGATTGAAAATCTTAAGAGAATAAGTTTTTTCATTAATATTTTATAAATTTAAGGACAATAAATATAACGAGCACATTGTAACATGAATTTTAGGGAAAAGAAAAGGCAAGATTATGTAGCTAAGATTATATTGTTGAAACTCCTACGTATTCTCTAATGCGATTGTGCAAGTTTATAACGCTGCTAAACGCCAGCATACAACTCATTTCCTCCGTCGTTTGACGACCTTTTTTTGTCGTTTTACAAATTACAAACTTGACTGTTGAACTTGAACCAAAATACTTTTAGGGCGTTTGTTTCGTGGTTCGAATCACAGTTTGAATCATTTTGCTACAGTATTTTATCTCATAAAAATTTAAATCTTTATTCAAATACTCTATTCAAATACTCGAACTAAACGGACTCTAACTATTTTACCTTTTGAGGTTCAATGTTTGGAGACAAGCACGAATTCGATGGAGAAACATATTTCCTCGTGATAATTAAAAAATACATATATTTCCACGTAGGAACATAAAAAAAAGCCACTTGCCTAAGAGCGGCCATGTATTTTTGTTGACATGAGTTAAATACAGATAATCCTTAAAAATTATTAAAATTTACTGTACTAAAAACAATTTTCTCACTCAGACTAGCTAGACACTTGACAACAAAGACAACTCATTCTGGTTATATCATTGCTTCGATGAGTAAAATTGCTTGCAATAATTTTTTCTTTTATTTATAATTCTTATGTTTTGGAATGATAAGCAACATATATTTGACTTTAATACTATTCCTTGTGACAGCCTCATGATATTTTTTTGGAACAATTACTGGAGGAGGTTGAAATTGATATATAACAAAATGACTCTCGGTTAAAATTTTAAGCAAAGATAGATCTCTTGCATATTTGTTCAATTGTTCCAACTTCCAACTTTTAGTTAGGTAACAAGCATTTAATATATGCTATTATCTATGAAGAAAAATAATATATATATATATATATATGTTGAAGAGATTAATGTGAAAAGAGTGAAGCAAACGGCCCGATAACTAGGCAGATAGTTACTTTTCAAACATATATCAATGCCACTACAAATAGATAGCGAAAGATCTATATTTTCCACGCTTGTATGATGAAGATAAAAAATCACCATTTCCTCCATTAATTCAATAAAGTGGTTGATCGATATTTTTACAGAAGTCGAGGGACATGACTTTTAAAAAAAAAAAAAAAAACTATTCGGGGGATATGACACATTGGCAAAGTAGTCACGTGATAACTATATGTGATGTAGCAACAATATTTTGTTCTTCTCATTGGTAACAACAGTACGTTATTGTTTGTGATTATTAAAAAAAAAAATTCTTTAACGGCAAGAATATCTAGAAGGAACAGCAAAAGAAGAAGAAGAAGAAGAAGAAGAAGAAGACATGTAACGCCCCGAAATTTATTTAATGTTAATGTAATGTAAATGATAAATTAGTGTGCCATAATTAATGTTTTAACATTAATTAGATTATTTGGTTGGATTTTGAATTTTGGTTGTTTTGTTAAATTGATGCATTTAAATGATTTCTTGTTGTCTTAAAATGATGTTTTGAGTTTTAAAACACAACAATTTGTAAAATGTTAAAGATACTCCGTTTTACAAAACCGTGGGCGGTACATGGTTTTCACACAGTAAAACCGCCCACCGATTTTCTCTATTTATTTCCTTCCTCTCTCTCTCTCTCTCCTCACTATCACGCATCTCTCTCTCTCTTCTCTCTCTCTTTCTCGGCAAGCTCTCTCTCTCTCTCTTAATTCTCTCTCAAAAATTTGAAACCAAATTCGAATCCAAGCTTCGGGATAGCAAGGAGGAGGCTCGGGGACGTGATTTAGCAACTGAGAACGCGGATTGAAGCTTCGATTCGAGATTAGATTCAAAATTTCTAAACTTTTTACAAAATTTTTAATTTTGTGCATTTTTGAAATTTAGGGTTGTTTAAACTTAGAAAACCGTGGATTTGAGTTAAACGAACTTAGAACAACTAGAATCTAAGCTTAGATTGAAGAAAAACAAATCGGATTCAAGATTTTTCATTTTTCTCCTCATTTTCTCATTTTTGGATTTTTGAGGATTTTAAGTTTAAATATTGTTTAAATGGGTCCAAACATGTTCTAGTATGTTTTTCTATCATCTATGAATATTTTCTATGCCTGAGATTTGAGAAAAACATGTTAGAATCAATATTTGAATTTTGGGGATCGAGAAACCCGTGGCTGGGATTTCTAGATTTTCCCAGTTTGGCAGGCCGGAGTGATGATCGGTAGGCCGGTGTTCTTCTGACCGGCAGGCCGAACCTGGGGAAGTGTTCGGCCGACCGAACTTTGCTTCCGGCAGGCCGAACTGTGCAGTTCGGCTGGCCGAAGCAGGGAGTCCGGCAGGCCGACCGAGGCATGGAAAATTTTGTGATTTTTCACCGTTTTGACTGTTTTGAACCCTGATTTAAATCCCAACCTTATAGAATGATTTTAATGATACAAATGGCACACTAGGACATCATGAAATGATTTAGTAACATAGAATGTCTCGAACTAGATATTGACCGACTTAGTTTGTATCTAGGATAGTTCGTAGTTCCGTGGAGCTAACGTATAGCGGACCGAAATTACGGTGTAGGGCACCGGCATGAGTATTGAGGTAGGACTCCTATCCTATTTCTTTGGTAGCCTGGTTTTGAAATGATTTGGCTTGAAAAGGATTTCTATCAAAATGTTTTCAACAGTTGTTTGAAAATGGATTTATCGGTTATATTTTAATATACCGTGATCTGAAATGAACTTCATAATAAATGTAATTGACAACACTCGGTAATTGGGTTTTGAATGATAATGATAATAAACACAAAGGCATGATGCCATATCAGAGATCGGGTTGTGTAGCGATCGACCTTGGGGGCAGGTCCCGAAACCCAGCTGGGCCACTACGGTGGTGATATCATGGTTTGCCTAGGAAAAGAAAAATGGTATTTTCGATTGTGCGAGTAGACTGTTCTGGGTCAGGACAGTTTTACTCAAATTATCTATTTATTTATTTAAGTTTTCTTTTGAGGACTCCGAACAATGAACTGTTTCTTTAAATTCAATTATTTATAAAACCTAGTCCTACTGAGCCTTTCGCTCACGTTTTATTTGTTCGAATCTTAATTTTATTTGTATCTTGGACTGTGATTGTATTTATGATATTGTCAGAACCATGTGTATGCACAAGTTGTGGGTTGTGGAACCCATACTCGCGGTTCTTTATTAATCTTTATTATTTGCTTAATATTTATAAATTCTTTTATAAAAATGTGGTGAAAATCTTCTTATTTCTCATTTAATTTGATCCTTAAACCATTGGTTTTAATTAAATCCTCTTTTAATTAATCTAAATATTCCGCCATGTCACCTCCCGTACTCCGGGGCGTGACATGACATCTAAGAGTGGGTTTCGTAATATAATTGGAACTAATAAGAGTTTGTTTGGAAACACGTTGGAATTCGAAGTTGAAATTTATACACTGCAGTATGTGAGTGTTTTACATCCTAAAATACTTTTGCTTTTCACTGTCGTATGTGACAATTTATACTGTACTAGTTAAAACTTATTTTTCTTACGTGCTTTCTAAACAAACTCTAAATTAAAACTAATAAGAGTTTGTTTGGAAACACGTTGGAATTCGAAGTTGAAATTTATACACTGCAGTATGTGAGTGTTTTATATCCTAAAATACTTTTGCTTTTCACTGTCGTATGTGACAATTTATACTGTACTAGTTAAAACTTATTTTTCTTACGTGCTTTCTAAACAAACTCTAAATTAAAACTAATAAGAGTTTGTTTGGAAACACGTTGGAATTTGAAGTTGAAATTTATACATTGCAATATATGAGTGTTTTACATCATAAAATACTTTTGCTTTTCACTGTCGTATGTGACAATTTATACTGTACTAGTTAAAACTTATTTTTCTTACGTGCTTTCTAAACAAACTCTAAATTAAAACTAAAATACTGTAGTATGTGAACGCTTTACACTGTAACATATTTTTATTTTATACTATAATATGTCAAAACTTTATACTATAACAATTGAAACTAATAAATTGTAACCAAGTTCAAAGCATAGTATAAGTAATTAATTATATGGGGAGGCACATGGAGCGAAGATAAAAAAATTGCTCAACGAAAGGGAATAATGCATGGAAGCTATTTTTATTAATCCATTTTGTTTGACTGCTGACCAAATTACATATTGTGTAATATACAAGGAAATTGCTCACTTGGAAAGAAGTTTGAAAATTTCCGAGAGAGAGAGAACGAGAAAGGGTAAGCTAGAGAGAGAAAGAGAGAGAGAGAGAGGAGAGTTGAGGCTCGTGGGCCAGCGCATCACTGGCTTGCTTGCCTTCATTCTTGGTCTGGAGTATCGTCGCTAAACGATCTACATCGCTCTGGAGTACTCGTGCCGCCAGCCGGAGGATGCTTCGCTCAAGATCGACGTTGAGTGTGGAGAGGGAAGGACACTTCGCGTTCACATTCTGCGGTCGTCGGACGACTCGTTTTCCTCTGGGTTCGGGGCGGCGTGAGTTGGATGAGGAGGGAAACTCGGCTGTTCGGGTTTGTCGAGGTTTGGGTGGGGTTGGCCGACGGGGGAGCCGTGGAGTTTGCCCGTGGTTGTTTAGAGTCGTTTTCCTCTGGGTTATAAAAGATGATTTTCCCATGCTCTTGGTTCGGTGGGTGATGTTTAGAGTCGTGATTGGGCGACAGTGTGACCTTTGTCTGTGGTTGTTAGGATCACCGTTACTTAGAGTTCAGCTCCGTTTAGGTTAGGGATTCCTTTAACTTTATCAATCTGAGCACGAATTTCTCAAAATGCCCCGTTTTTTAATTCTGCTTCTATACCCTATCCTAGGTCTTTGAATATTTAGCTATACCTTGGTTGACTTCGACTATTTATAATAATTTTTGTTCCCGCGATAGGAGGCCTTAATCACCCCAAAAAAAAAAAATACAAGGTAATGGGGGCTACTATTTGAGGAAGTTATAACCCAAACCCCGATTGATAGATATGTTTCTAAATTATTCGTTGTTTGTTTTTGTTTTTAATGATTCAACCAGATTTCTTGTGCTATAATACCAAGCTGCAAATATATTATAAAGTTTGAAAATACAAGTTAAGCAACATGCATTTGTAACGACAGTGACATTTCTAACGTTAGAGGCCAAAAAAAGACGAAACGAGGGAAGTTGGTGAAGATAAAAGAATCACCATTGCCTCCATTAATTCAATACAGATAAGAGGTTGATCGAAAATTTTACAAAAGTTGAGGGACATGACCCTTTTTTTTTTTTAATCCTATTCGAGGTATATAACCCATTGGCAAAGTAATCACGTGATAACAATATGTGATATGACAACAATATTTTATTCTTACCATTGGTAAAAACACTACATTATTGTTTGTGATTGTTCAAAAAAAAAATTCTTAACGGCAAGATCTAGAAGGGACGGAAAAGAAGAAGAAGAAGAAGAAGAAGTGAGTTTGGTATTGTAGTTGGAACTAACAAGAGTTTCATTTGGGAAATACTTTGAAACTCGAAATTGGAACTTAAACACTACTGTATGTGAGTGCTTTATACTGTAGCAAGCTTTTGCTTTTTACTGTAGCATATGAGAAGTTTACATTATAGTAATTAAAACTTATTTTTTAACATGTTTTCCAAATGAACTCTAAGTTAAAACCAAAATACCGTAGTACGTAGAAGTTTTACATGATAATATACTTTTGCTTTACACTGTAACATTTTAGAGTTTATATTATAACAGTTGAAACTAATAAATATGAACGACCGTCCAAACACAGTATAAGTAATTAGTTAGTTGGGGAAGCAAATGGAGCCAAGATAAAATAATTGCTCTAACGAAAGGGAATAGAAAATGCATGGAAGCTATTTTTATTAGTCCAGTCTGTTTGATTGCTGACCAAATTATACATTGTGTAATATAAAAGGAAATTAGGGACTATTTGAGGAAGTAGTGACCCAAACAGCGATTCAAAGAGATGTTTCTAAATGATTCGTTGTTTGTTTTTGTTTTTAATGATTCAACCAGATTTCTTGTGCTATAATACCTAGCTGCAAATATATTATAAAGTTTGAAAATACAAGTTAAGCAACATGCATTTGTAACGACAGTGACATTCTGTCACGCCCCGGAGTACGGGAGGTGACGTGGCGGAATATTTAGATTAATTAAAAGAGAGTTTAATTGAAATTAAGGGTTTAAAAATCCAATTAAGCAAGAAATAAAGAGATTTTTCCACCACATTTGATAAAGAATTTAAAATCATTAAACAAATAACAATAATTGAATAAAAACCGCGAATATGGGTTCCACAACCCACAACTTGTGCACACACATGGTTCTGACAATATCACAAATACAATTACAGTCCAAGTATAAATGAAGTTAAAGTCTTACATGCCTTGATCAATAAATACAGAATGTAAACAAATTCTCCTATTGCTCCTGAGTTCGGTCCGAAGAATCTTCTCCAAACCTAAATGGGAAACCACCTAGAGGGGGGGGGAATTTAAAACAGTAAAACGTGAGCGAAAGGCTCAGTAGGACTAAGTTTTATAAAATAACTTAATGCAAAGGAACATAGCATTATCAGGAGTTATGCAAGAAGAAACTTGAATAAATAAATAAATAAATTGAGTAGAACCGTTCTGACACAGAACAGTCTACTCGTCAAATCAAAACACCAGTTTACTTTTACCTAGGCAAACCATGATATCACCACCGTAGTGGCCCAGCTGGGTTTCGGGACCTGCCCCCAAGGTCGATCACGACCCGATCTCTGATATGGCATCATGCCCATGTGTTTATTATCATTATCATTCAAAACCCAATTACCGAGTGTTGTCAATTACATTCATTATGAAATTCATTTCATGTCACGGTATATAAAAATATAACCGATAAAATCATTTTCAAACAACCGTTGAAAACATTTTGATAGAAATCATTTTCAAAGCCAAATCATTTCAAAACCAGGCTACCAAAGAAATAGGATAGAAGTCCTACCTCAGTACTCGTGCCGGTACCCCACACCGTAATCCCGATCCGCTATACGTTAGCTCCACGGAACCACGAACAATCCTAGATACCAACTAAATCAATCAATATCTAGTTCGAAACATCCTATGTTACTAAATCATTTCATGATGTCCTAGTGTGCCATTTGTATCATTAAAATCATCCTATAAGGTTGGGATTTAAATCAGGGTTCAAAACAGTGAAATCGGGTAAAAATCACAAAATTTTCCATGCCTCGGTCGGCCTGCCGGACTCCCTGCTTCGGCCTGCCGAACTGCACAGTTCGGCCTGCCGGAAGCAAAGTTCGGCCTGCCGAACATGTCCCCAGATTCGGCCTGCCGATCGGAAGAACACCGGCCTGCCGATCATGAACTTCGGCCTGCCGAACATGAACTTCGGCCTGCCGAACTGGGAAAATCCAGAAATCCCAGCCACGGGTTTCTCGATCCCCAAAATCCAAATCTGAATTCCAACCTGTTTTTCTCAATTCCCAGGCATGAAAAATAACTATAGTTGATAGAAAAACATTCTAAAACATGTTTGGAATCATTTAAACAACATTTGAACTCAAAATCCTCAAAAATCCGAAAATGAGAAAAAGAGGAGAAAAATAAAAATCTTGTATACAATCCGTTTTTCTTCAATCTAGGTTTAGATTCTAGTTGTTCTAAGCTCATTTAACACAAATCCACGTTTTTCTAAGCTTAAACAAACTTAGATTTCAAAAACACACAAAATCGAAAATTTTGTAAAAAGTTTAGAAATTTCGAATCTAACCTCGAATCGAAGCTTCAATCCGCGTTCTCGGTCGCCGAATCACGTCCCCGAGCTTCCTCCTTGCTGTTCCGAAGCTTGGATTCGAATGGAAATCAAAAATTTGAGAGAGATTGAGAGAGAGAGAGGCTGCCGAGAGAGTCCAGAGAAGAGAGAGAGAGAGAGCTCGTGAGAGTGAGGAGAGAGAGAGAGGAAAGGAAAATAAATAGAGAAAATCGGTGGGCGGTTTTACTGTGCGAAAACCATGTGCCGCCCACGGTTTTGTAAAACAGAGTATTTTTAACATTTTACAAATTGTTGTGTTTTAAAACTCAAAACATCATTTTAAATCAATAAGAAATCTTTTGAACACATCAATTTAGCAAAACAACCAAAAACTAAAAATCCAACCAAATAATCTAATTAAAGTTAAAACTTTAATTATGGCACACTAATTCATCATTTACATTATATTAATATTAAATAAATTTCGGGACGTTACAGCTCTCCACCCCTAAAAGAAATTTCGTCCTCGAAATTTACAACTCATCTCAAAAGCAAAACAAATGCGGATACAATTCCCGCATACTCGACTCTAATTCCCAAGTGGCTTCATCAACCCCGTGATGCTGCCACACGACCTTTACCAACGGTATCTCTCGACGACGCAAGCTAATCACTTTCCGGTCGATGATCTGAATCGGCACTTCTTCGTACGTCGTATCCTCCTGAACCTGCACATCGCGAAATGATACTATCTTACCCTGCTCAGGTGGACACTTCCTAAGCATAGACACATGAAACACATCGTGCACATGAGAAAGTTCGGGCGGAAGATCAAGCCGATAAGCGACCACACCAACACGCTGAGTGATCTCGAACGGCCCAATATACCTCGGCGCGAGTTTCCCACTCACTCCGAACCGCATAGTTCCCTTACGAGGTGACACCCTCAAGAGAACAAAATCTCCAACCGCGAACTCTAAGGGTCTACGTCTCCTATCCGCGTAGCTCTTCTGCCGACTCTGAGCTGCTCTCAATCGATCCCGAATCACCACGACTTTCTCGTTGCTGACACGAATCTCATCTGGCCCAAGAATAACTCGATCCTCCGGCTCGGCCCAACACACAGGTGACCGACACGGTCGCCCATACAATGCCTCAAATGGTGCCATACCGATACTCGCCTGATAACTGTTGTTGTACGCGAACTCCGCCAAATGCAAATATTGCTTCCAATTCCCGCCGAAGTCCAACGCACAAGCACGCAACATATCCTCGAGAACCTGAATAACCCGCTCAGACTGCCCATCAGTCTGAGGATGAAACGCCGTACTGAAGTTCAAATCCGTACCCAAAGCCTCCTGAAAACTCCTCCAGTACTTAGCATTAAACCTGGTATCTCGATCAGAGGTGATGGACAAAGGAACTCCATGCAACCTCACAATGTTCTGCATATACAACTCCCCGAGAATCTTCCTGGAACACGTCGACCTAAACGGAATGAAATGCGCCGCTTTCGTCAACCTGTCGACCACAACCCAAACTGCATCATGCCGCTGCTCCGTCCTCGGCAAACCTGTGAGGAAATCCATCGTCACATGCTCCCATTTCCACCCTGGAATAGGAAGCGGCTGAAGCTGACCTGCAGGCTTCTGATGCTCGGCTTTCACCTGAAGACACGTCGAACACTTGGCCACGTACTCGCGAACATCTTTCTTCATGCCTCTCCACCAATAGTGCCTCTTCAAATCACGATACATCTTGGTGCTCCCCGGATGAATAGCGAACTGAGACCTATGAGCTTCGTCTAGAACGGCTTTCGTCACCTCGGCGATAACTGGAACTGCAAGACGCTCCCGGAAGTACAACGATCCATCTGCATGCACGCTCCATTCCTCGAACTGCTCCCCGTTCTGAATCCGCGACCAAATCCCCTGCAAATGTCGATCCTGCCACTGACCTTGCTTCACCATCCGAACAAGAGCTGGAGTCGCTTCCACATGATACAACAAAACTCGATCACCGTCGTCATGATACTGTAGCCGATACTCACTCACTGTCGCATCCCTGCTCCAGTCCTCAAAAATCAAACAAGCGAGAATCCCTGAAGACTTCCTGCTAAGCGCATCCGCGACCACATTAGCTTTCCCGGGATGATACTGCAACGCGAAATCATAATCCTCCATGTACTCTACCCATCTGCGCTGCCTCAAGTTGAGATCCCTCTGAGTGAACAAATGCCTCAAACTCTTGTGATCGGAGAAGACCTGAAACGATGCTCCATACAAGTAACATCTCCAAATCTTCAACGCGTAGATCACCGCTGCAAGCTCTAAATCGTGAGTAGGATAATTCCGCTCGTGAGGTCGTAGCTGTCTCGATCCGTACGCAACCACACGTCCATGCTGCATCAACACGCATCCAAGTCCGCGCCCTGAAGCATCAGCATAAACCTCATACGGCTCGTCACTACTAGGAATAACTAATACTGGAGCTGAAGTCAACCGGTTCTTCAATTCCTGAAAAGCAGACTCACAGTCTTCATCCCACTCAAACCTGACGTTTTTCCTGATCAACCTCGTCAACGGAGCTGCAATCTTCGAAAAGTCCTTTACAAATTTCCGGTAATATCCAGCAAGACCTAAGAAGCTGCGAATCTCCGCTACATTCCTTGGTCGTTCCCACTCCAATATAGCTTCAATCTTGGACGGATCCACTGAAATACCATGCTCCGAAATGACATGACCCAGAAATTTGACCTCGGTCAACCAGAACTCACATTTTTCCCTCTTAGCATACAACTGGTGCTCCCGCAAAGTCTGAAGCACGACCCGAAGATGCTGCTCATGCTCCTCCCAAGTCTTAGAATACACAAGAATATCATCGATGAACACGATCACAAACTGATCCAGATACGGCCTAAATATCCTGTTCATCAAATCCATAAAAGCTGCTGGAGCATTCGTCAACCCGAAAGACATAACCAGAAACTCGAAGTGCCCATACCGAGTCCTAAAAGCTGTCTTGGGAATATCCTCTTCCTTGATTCTGAGCTGATGATAACCTGACCGCAAATCAATCTTCGAGAAGTATCGCGAACCTCCCAACTGATCAAATAGCTCATCAATCCTAGGCAAAGGATACTTGTTCTTCACCGTAACACGATTCAGCTGCCGATAATCCACACATAACCTGAGAGTCCCATCGTGCTTCTTAGCGAACAAAACTGGTGCTCCCCATGGAGATGTGCTATTCCGAATATATCCTTTATCAGCAAGCTCCTGAAGTTGCCTCCTCAATTCCTTCATTTCTACCGGCGCCATCCGATAAGGTGCCATAGAAATCGGTGATGTCCCTGGAAACAACTCGATACCAAACTCAATCTCCCGATTCGGTGGTAACCCTGATAACTCATCGGGGAAGACATCCTCGAACTCATCAACCACCGGAATCGCTACACTACTACTGGAAACATAGGGCTCGCAATCCAGATTGGCAAGAAAAGCAAAACAATCTAGATTCCTTCGCCCTCCTAAACACGACTTCATGAGACGCTCACTCATTAGCCAATCACCACCACCCTAGTAAGTGATTACCGTCCCACTATCAGACACTAGGGTCACTTTTCTAAGTTGGCAGTCCACAACTGCACTATACCTGGACAACCAGTCCATCCCTAAGATCACATCATAGGAACTCATGGGGAGTATAATCAAATCACTTTTCAAAATCTCATCCCCAATCTTTATTTTACAAGATTTACACATACAATTCACACACACCCGCCCCAAGGGAGAAGTTATAACTAGGGGTTCCTTAAACTCTTCTACTTCTAATCCCAAGGCATGTACAAAGGAACTCGAAATGAGAGAATGAGAGGCACCGGTATCAAATAAAACGCGAGCTAGAGATCTAGAAACCAAAACCATACCATCGACAACCGCGTTACCAATCTGAGAATCTGACCCTCCAGATGCCATTGCATGAACCTGCACTGGCGCCTTCCCTTTTCCTCTACCGACATTGCTGGGTCCTGCATTACTCGGCCGATGCTGCTGAGATGGAGATGACTGCACACTACCTGTACTCGGCGCTCTATACTGAGGAACACTGCGCTGAAAATACTGCGGCTGCTGTCCCCGTGCCGGATATGAGAATTGCTGAGGAGAAAACTGCGGATACTGCAACTGCGGGTACTGCGGAGGCGGAGGTAGGGTCTGAGGCTGAGGCTGAGACTGACGACTGGCATCCTCCCCGGTCTGCGATCCAAGACGAGCACTCCTGATCGGGCAATTCCTCTTGATGTGTCCGGGCTGCTGACAGAAATGACAATGAAAGCTGTAGGGATTGCTGCGCCCGCTGCCAGACGAACTGCTACTGCCACTGGTCGTACCGCCTTGCTTGCCTTTCCCCGGAGCTGGACGACTACTGGTGCTCTTCCTGCCACTCCTCTGCGGTCCTCCTGAAGCCTTGGCTCGGTCCTCACAATACTGCACGTAATCATTCTCCACGGAGATCGCCGACGACACAAGCTCTCCGAAACTCCTAAGCCGTAGAGCAACCAACTGCCGCCGAATAGGAGCCTTGAGTCCTTCCTGGAACTTGATGCATTTCTCGCGCTCCGATGCCACAGCTGATGGAGCAAACCTAGCCAACTCGCTAAACTTCGCCTCATACTCCCGAACTGAAAGATCACCCTGCTGCAGTCTATAAAACTCAGCTGCTTTCTGATCTCTATACCCCTGCGGAAAATACCGATCATAGAACAGATCCTCGAACTTGTCCCAACCGATATCGCCACCGCGCTCCAGACGCTTAGTTTGTTTCCACCAGGTGTTAGCGCCACCCTCGAGCTTATACGCCGCAAACTCCACACGATACTCCTCAGGCACACCAAGGGTATCAAGATGCTTCAAGATCGAATCCAACCAATACTCTGCTAACTGCGGATCCCCATTGCCATCAAAAGTCGGAATAGACGCCCGCCGAAATTCCTTAAAGAAAGCATGCCGACTACCAACACTGGAGTCTTCCGGTCTAGTCCTGGCTGCCATCTGCCGGAAAGCCGCGATCATAGACCTCATCAGGCCCTCATCATTTCCGAACTCGGCGTCAGCTGTCGAACGACGTCTAGGTGCCATTCTCTCACTTCTGAAAACAAAATTTGGACTGTCAGAGGTATTTCATTGTCAAACCTATGTGTGCACAATTCCCAAGGTTCATAACCTGGCTCTGATACCATTCTGTCACGCCCCGGAGTACGGGAGATGACGTGGCGGAATATTTAGATTAATTAAAAGAGAGTTTAATTGAAATTAAGGGTTTAAAAATCCAATTAAGCAAGAAATAAAGAGATTTTTCCACCACATTTGATAAAGAATTTAAAATCATTAAACAAATAACAACAATTGAATAAAAACCGCGAATATGGGTTCCACAACCCACAACTTGTGCACACACATGGTTCTGACAATATCACAAATACAATTACAGTCCAAGTATAAATGAAGTTAAAGTCTTACATGCCTTGATTAACAATTACAGAATGTAAACAAATTCTCCTATTGCTCCTGAGTTCGGTCCGAAGAATCTTCTCCAAACCTAAATGGGAAACCACCTAGAGGGGGGGGGAATTTAAAACAGTAAAACGTGAGCGAAAGGCTCAGTAGGACTAAGTTTTATAAAATAACTTAATGCAAAGGAACATAGCATTATCAGGAGTTATGCAAGAAGAAACTTGAATAAATAAATAAATAAATTGAGTAGAACCGTTCTGACACAGAACAGTCTACTCGTCAAATCAAAACACCAGTTTACTTTTACCTAGGCAAACCATGATATCACCACCGTAGTGGCCCAGCTGGGTTTCGGGACCTGCCCCCAAGGTCGATCACGACCCGATCTCTGATATGGCATCATGCCCATGTGTTTATTATCATTATCATTCAAAACCCAATTACCGAGTGTTGTCAATTACATTCATTATGAAATTCATTTCATGTCACGGTATATAAAAATATAACCGATAAAATCATTTTCAAACAACCGTTGAAAACATTTTGATAGAAATCATTTTCAAAGCCAAATCATTTCAAAACCAGGCTACCAAAGAAATAGGATAGAAGTCCTACCTCAGTACTCGTGCCGGTACCCCACACCGTAATCCCGATCCGCTATACGTTAGCTCCACGGAACCACGAACAATCCTAGATACCAACTAAATCAATCAATATCTAGTTCGAAACATCCTATGTTACTAAATCATTTCATGATGTCCTAGTGTGCCATTTGTATCATTAAAATCATCCTATAAGGTTGGGATTTAAATCAGGGTTCAAAACAGTGAAATCGGGTAAAAATCACAAAATTTTCCATGCCTCGGTCGGCCTGCCGGACTCCCTGCTTCGGCCTGCCGAACTGCACAGTTCGGCCTGCCGGAAGCAAAGTTCGGCCTGCCGAACATGTCCCCAGATTCGGCCTGCCGATCGGAAGAACACCGGCCTGCCGATCATGAACTTCGGCCTGCCGAACATGAACTTCGGCCTGCCGAACTGGGAAAATCCAGAAATCCCAGCCACGGGTTTCTCGATCCCCAAAATCCAAATCTGAATTCCAACCTGTTTTTCTCAATTCCCAGGCATGAAAAATAACTATAGTTGATAGAAAAACATTCTAAAACATGTTTGGAATCATTTAAACAACATTTGAACTCAAAATCCTCAAAAATCCGAAAATGAGAAAAAGAGGAGAAAAATAAAAATCTTGTATACAATCCGTTTTTCTTCAATCTAGGTTTAGATTCTAGTTGTTCTAAGCTCATTTAACACAAATCCACGTTTTTCTAAGCTTAAACAAACTTAGATTTCAAAAACACACAAAATCGAAAATTTTGTAAAAAGTTTAGAAATTTCGAATCTAACCTCGAATCGAAGCTTCAATCCGCGTTCTCGGTCGCCGAATCACGTCCCCGAGCTTCCTCCTTGCTGTTCCGAAGCTTGGATTCGAATGGAAATCAAAAATTTGAGAGAGATTGAGAGAGAGAGAGGCTGCCGAGAGAGTCCAGAGAAGAGAGAGAGAGAGAGCTCGTGAGAGTGAGGAGAGAGAGAGAGGAAAGGAAAATAAATAGAGAAAATCGGTGGGCGGTTTTACTGTGCGAAAACCATGTGCCGCCCACGGTTTTGTAAAACAGAGTATTTTTAACATTTTACAAATTGTTGTGTTTTAAAACTCAAAACATCATTTTAAATCAATAAGAAATCTTTTGAACACATCAATTTAGCAAAACAACCAAAAACTAAAAATCCAACCAAATAATCTAATTAAAGTTAAAACTTTAATTATGGCACACTAATTCATCATTTACATTATATTAATATTAAATAAATTTCGGGACGTTACACATTCCTAACGTTAGAATCCAAAACAAAAAAAAAAGAAGACAAAACGAGGGAAGTTGGTGAAAGCGTCAAGTTCTCATATCGCAATTCATAACTTCTTAGTCTAAAATTAAGGAATAAAATAGAAAAATAAAAAATGCATCCACCAATCAGAGATGATTTTGAAGATAAACAATTGCTACGTGACATATGCTTAATAATTAAGTATAGAGGAGTTTATATGCATACCTGTCTGTTATATGACTGAATTTAATTTTCATGACTATTAGGGGAATGCCTGATTGAGCAAATGGGATCATTTAAGTTCGAACCAAAAAAAAAAAAATGGAGAGACAATCATCGATGCCTAACGTTTTGTTTCACCCTTTTAGGATAAGCATTCTTTTCAAGCAACGTTCTCGGTAGAGTTTGTGGCACCTTTCCTTTGTTGTCATCTTAGAGATCATGTCGTTTTGGTTTTGCTTTTAACTTTTCCGCTTGTCGTTTTTACTATCTACTGTCGTTTGGTTCGATTGTATTGGCTTGTATAGTGATGTCGTTTTCAGGTCTGTCGATTTGAATCCATTGACGTTTTGTAGTTTGAGTCGTTGTTTTAGGCTTTGGCGTGTTTGCTTTAGGACCTGTCGTTTTCACGGTAATTTTGTTTCATCTTGCAATTTTGTTCAAATTCAAATTTTTTTAATTTTTTTTGCAAAAGAAAACACTAGCGATTTTGTCGTTTAATAAAGTTTTTTGATGTTTCCATCAGCTGTTGTTTGAATCCCAATGTCGTTTTCCTCTTTGAGTCCTTTTAGGGTTGTCGTTACTAAGAGCTTGTGTCGTTTTACAGAGATGTTGTTTCATGATGCAATTGCAGTTGAACTTTTAACTCATTTCCACACCAATCACCATGAATCGCTTTGTAGAACAACATATGATTGATTATAGGATGCGGACTATATTCCACTAAAATTCATTATATAATAATTATAATAATTCAGCCTAAATCATAATAACAATATATAAGGTGTCCATAACCAGTAAATAAGTATATATACTATCTTTTTGGCAAAGGGGAGAGGCATCCAACTTCAGCTTGCAATGCCTGAACCTACAAAAGACAAGAAAAACAAAAACATATGAGGACATACATTGGGATAATGGGTTTAAGCATAATTAACGTCAGTGGAAGTGCAATCTGCAACAGAAGGGTGCTTACGATACGCTAAACCCATCTCTTGTGTGTTGTATCCTTCTGTGCAGATAGATTAAGCCTTCGACTCCTTTTGGGATCTCCACTAGCTGATAACTGCCTTTGTCTTGTGAAAGAGTGCGTTTCCGATCTCCAGTTCACAGATATCTCTTTGAGAGGACTTACTGATTGAGATTTTGGATACTTTTCCGTTGATCTCAACATGTATCCCGAAGGTTTTGGTGGCACTGATTTCTGGTTTCTTGTCGAATGAGATTCAAAAGTCTGAGCAGTACTACCGATCTCAGAAGTTTTGACAGCAGGAGACTGCATGCGATCCACGGGCAAGCTATCTGAATCAGAAGATGAAGGACTAGTTGTACTGTCCATATCATAGAGGAGGTTGTCTGTCATGTGTGGAATTTGTACATTTGGTAACTCTGAGGAAGAGAAAGAGGGTCTGCGAAGCCTCGCAAGATTCACCACCTGTATTAATTTGTACACAGTCTCATGAAGCAAACGACAGCTTAAGAGGCAGAAGGCTATCATTTTGATTAATCATCTAAATTCTCATTACTTCCCCATACTCAAGATATGTTCTTTACCTTTTGTTCTAGGATCACTGCGTCCTTCCTTAGTCGAGTAATTGTCGAGTTCTTTCTCCTTATGATATCTTCCAGCTCCGTTATCCTCTGTTATGGACAAAAAAAAAATCAGAACTGATCAAAGATTGAAAAAAAGAAGGGGAATGACCGAATGCTGTGTTGCCAAGGGGAAAAGAGAACAGCACCTTTGAGCCAGCTATATCAGTTGAGTGGAGTAATGTGGTAAGCTCTTTTATTATAACATCCTTGTCTTCACAATCCTTCTTGAGATTGTAAATGTCTTGTTCTATGGCTAAGGTGCTCATCTGTATAATGCATCACATCACAAATTACAAAGGTAGTTTTTTTTTTTTTTTTTTTTTTTTTTTTTTTCGAGGAAACACAGAAGGATATGCATGACACAGTGGTGCAATTAATAGTGCACAATTTTGTGCTGAAAAAGTTGCCAAGTTTACAGTTACCAAAATAGAGGGGTCGAGAGATGGTCTACAAGGAAAGGTACATGGCCATACAAAAAAGAACTTTGAAATAAAGGTACCAGTTCGACCAAACTCCAATCAAAGCAGTCTTATTGGAATTTAACTTGGGCCGACGTAATGATTAAGGACTGGACCCTAATACAACAGGGGCCATATCGATTTGAGACATATCATTATCAAGCTTAATTCCCATTTTACGGAAAAGGAAAATATCTATTACTGTTTCACAATTCAAGAGTTCTTTATATTGAAAAGCAAGAAAAAAAATTCACGTGAAACATGGTTGATACTATTCAAGAGATTCCTTTGGAGTTACAAAGTGCACTTTTGTTCACATGGACAAACGCATGACCCAGTGGGACTGTAAGAGTCACTGAACAACTCCATGATTGTGAAGTTCCAAAGTTCTTAACCATCATTCTAAATCTTTATTTCAGTTTGTTTGAGAGGTTCCTGATAACATATCATTGAGCAATCCTATACAACCTGACTCACCTGGGACCCATACCACCTCTGATTCGATTACTAAATCCAAGTCTGGAAGAGCAACTTTTTTGTTTTTCATTTTATTAAATTAAACAATATCTCACCCACCTGGATTTCAGCAGAAGATGTGACACTCGAAGCCCAGTCTGATAAATCAGACATTCGGCGTTCCTCTTGCTCTGCAACATTGGCGAGAGATGTCTTATACTGAAGAATCTCCTCCCCATTTATGGCTTTCGTGACAGAGTTGCCCTGTTACCAAAATCACAAAGAAAAGACAATCACAAACTTTGATAGTTCATGAAAATGTAGCAAAAAGTGGACCCGAGATCATACCGCCAACATGTCATGATGCTGATTACAAAGGCAACAACCGCAATCGACGAACTTAGTTTTGTCCGAGCCAAAATCATCAATCTGTGATAATTCCATATTCTTGTTGTTTAGCTGCTCGCATAGAGTGTCAAGCTTCTGCTGCATGCTAGATAGTACTTGATCCTGCAAAACTAGTTTCTCTAAGATTTGAAAACTTATAATTTAAGACAAGATAATTAAGTCTTATAAAATTTTGTATTAAACCTATGTTTTGACTGATAAAAAATTTAAAAAATTCCAGGCCCTTTTGTCTTATGTATTATATGACATACCTAGTCATTAGAAAGACTTTGAACAGCAAAAAAGAATTAAATATTCACAAAAAAAAAAAAGTGGTAGACTGAACTGAAGTACTTTAAGAACCAGTTCAAGTGTGAAATTACCAGCAGAGAGAGAAATTCTGAAAAACAATAAAATAAGAAGTACAAAAAGACTGAAAAAGGGTGTATATTTGAATTTTCAAAATAATTCATAAAATAAACGAGAAACTGTAACGTATCAAAGCGTTAAGAAACTTAAAAGCCTCAATCAAATCGGAATCATCAGTTTCTTTTCACAATCAAAGCCTTCGAAGTAGAACACTAATTTAAGATTAAACAATAAATCAACTCTTAAAATGAGAAATTAAAGAAAAGACACAGAAATTAAAGAAGACGTTCTCTAATTAATACGAACCCTAAGTTCGACAGATTTTCTGAGCCGAAAAATCTCGGCGTTCTTCTTCGACTTGGCGACGGCGACAGCGATCACAGCAACGATGAGGAATCGCTGAACCGGGTTAAATAGCTCCCAAGCCACGGCTTCCTCGGGCGACAAGCCGCCCTTGATGGCTGTAGCGGAGCTGGCTTCATCGGCGTTGATGAGCCGGCCCTGGAGAGAGACCCAGGCGAGCCGTCGAGCGGCGGCGACGGGGCGGCTTGGCTTGACGAAGCAGCTGGAGAGGCGGCGGGTGGAGGGCGAGGGGACGGGAGAGAATGGAGTGAGAGAAACCAGATGTGGTGGAGCCGCGCTGAAGCCGAGGCCGCGGTCGGCTTCGTCGTCCATGGCATGGGGAGAGAGAGGAGCGTTATTGCAGAGAAACAGTGACGTTGTCGACTGTTGAAATTCAAATTTGGGGAAGTGGGGACAGAGGAGGGAAGAAACAAACGTTAGGATTTAGGAAGACGAATGGGCAGGTAGGAAATATAAATACCGCCGTTTCCTCTCCCATCCTCTCCTCTTCTACTTTTCTAAGGGAAGAATTGGGCCAAAACTCGACCGTTCGACCGTAATATGTAAGAGTTTTATATCAAAATATTTGATAAAAAGTTTAAATGTAGTATATAAAATTTTTATAATAAAGTATATTTTTGTTTTATATTATAGTATATGAAAGTTTTATATTACGAACAGTTATAATTGATAATTTTGAATGGTTTTGACAATAACATAATTTATACATTGGAGATTTCTATGATAGGAGTTAAACTTTTTCTTTTAAAAAAAACCACTGATAGGTCTTTTTTTTCGGTTATCATATATGTTTGATATATTGTTTTTGTTTTAATATGATTTTGATGCAATGTAACAATAATAAATATACACAAGCCGTCGTTTGTCCCTCTTTTTAACGTTCATGCCAATTAGCTTTTTTTTTTTTAGTATGTATAACTTTGTTGTGCGTATTTTCTTTTACTTGTGAAAGGAGGTTTGTATAGTTTTATGCTTTTTAAAAGAACTTCATAGAAATAAACATTATAACCAAAGGCGTAACTTATTCTCTATTTTATGGAGCATTGAAAAAATGCAACTGCCTAATATCCCAATAAGGAAAAAAGGTTGGATTGAGTAGTGCAAATGATTTTAGATTTCAATACTCTCTTTTTTTTTTTTTTGAAGTGAGATTTCAATACTTAATACCAACATTAATTGAAAATCTCCACCTCCAAAAAAAAATCCAAATCCCAGGTCGGCATCTTTTTTTAGTAAACTATCAAATGCCTGCTCCTAACATACCATAAAAGATATTTGCCTTCCTAAAAAAAAACCTTTGCAAGTAATAATAATAATAATAATTAATAGCACAAAAGACCTAGAAAAAGAGTGATAGTGTGTTTAGAAAGTATGACTAGAACAAATGGTTTAAATCAATTTTTGTTAAAAATATTATAATATATAAAATCTTTATGCTATAGTAATTTTTTATTTTTATTTTTATTGTAACACGTAAGGCGTAAGGGGTAAGGTAGGGTTTATATTGTTTGTTGGTTTGGATCTCGAACCAAACTCCCTAAGCGAACAGGAAGAGATGTCAATCGGACTTGGGCCCAAAGAAAGATTTGTCCAACCATCCATGGATCTGGAATGACAAGACAACCCAAAGGAGACTCGACCGGCCTTTTGGGAAATGGGATGGAGTCAGATTCCGGAGGCCCAAAAACCTCCCTGGGCGAAAGAAGTCCACATTATATGCAGCCTAAAAAAGGACAAAGGGAAGCTTAATCAAAGGAATTAGGGAGTTAAGTGCTCACCATGTGAAGGAAGACGTTTAATTCCACACAAAAACAAAGACATGTGAAAAGAGGAAATGATTTGCATGTGCTAACCTATAAACTATCCCTTGTGAATTAACACGTGATCCTAGCAATTAGCCTATCTACTTTTTCAAATAACTTATTCTACCTTCTAGACAATAAAATTATGAAGAATGTCCGAGTACTTTTTTTATTATTTTCATCTTCTAAATCAATGATTTACCGGAATAATTGATTATTTTATTATTTTGTTTAGCTTTTTATAAAAAATACATGGATGATAATAATTACTTACAGTTTAAATGTATCAAATAGTGTCTAATTAATTATATTTTATCATGTTATTTAATGAACTCAAACATTTAAGTAGTTAAAAAGAACTTTTAAACTTTTAAATCATCCGACGTGACGTGATATTGGTTAAACATAATTTTGGATACTAAAATTGAGCAAGTGAAAAAATTATATCAGTGATCTAAGTCAGATGATTTGCCATTAACAAATTAATATTTTACTAAAAAGGGCATAAATTTATAGAGATTTTCTTTAAAAAAGATCCAAGTAATCGTGTTTCCTAATGATATATGATTTTGTATATCTCTTCATTAAATTCGGATTAACAATCAATGATTTTTTTCCCCCTTAAGAGTCAAAAGGCATGATTTTCTTCCCTTTTCTAGGTACAAAATGTTACACTCGGTTGAATAAGAGAAGACAAGTGAAGCTTCAAGAAGGGCCATAATATTTAGCTACTAATTAGTAAGGTCCCCACTATAATAATAAAGAAGAAAAGAAAATATGTACCTTTTGTGATACCCACTACTTAGTACACATACAGCTGTCTCTCTCTCTCCTTTTTTTTGGTGCCCCCTCTGTCCCCTGACCACCAAAGACAACCCCCAACAATGAATAGACCCCAATATTGCCCTTCCAAAAGAATTACAAATGACATGTCATTTTGAGAGTTGATGACATCACCCATGACGTGGCACTCACTTCCATGGATTTTGGCCTTGCCGAGGGGCAGTGACCCTCCTGCTTTGATGATTTTATCAAAACTTTTGTCCCCACCCCCATCCACTCTTTTTCCCTGTCCTTATATTCAGCCGAAAAGCAAACACTTTACTCATTTCCTAAAAGAGCACTCTTATGATTAAAGAAAAAATAACAACAATAATTAAAAAAAAAAAATACAAAACTTTTAACTCTTATAATATAAAATTTTCAGATGTTATAGTGTCTAAAAAAATTTGTTATAATATAAAACTGTAAGTGTTACAATGTTTTCATTCAACATTGATTCAAATTATTGGTTATAACTAATGCTTCCAAACAACCTATTTGTTACTATAATTTATTTCACAATATCTAAATCCATACAATGTTTTAGATTTAAATCATTAATTACATGATAAGTAACATTTTTCCCCTTTTTTTTTTGTTTCTTCTAGTTTATCAAACTTGTTTAAAAGCCAAACGTACATGTGAGCCTCAGTTTTTGTGAAAAGCATTACTATTTGGCATCTTTCCAAAAGACAATATGAGCTAGCAAATTAATTAAACCATTTGGATTGATAAGTTAACCCCATTGAATATACAATGAAGTTTTATTTCCCAGATGGTTATTGTCGTATAAAATCTTTCCCATTCTCTTGGGCCCACCATCTGCTCCTCATATCCCAATAATGGGGCCAAAATCCTAAAAGAGTAGAAAATGTCAAAGCCCGATGGGAATCGAGAGAGAGACTTCACAATAACAGCTTAAAACTTCAAACAAAAGCATAAGGCAAGAAAAGAAAAAAGCTTTTTTAATCAAATTTCACATGACAGTTAAATTTGCTCTGTCAATTCTTCTCATTATTTTAACAGGAAAAAAAAAGAGTTTTTCTTTCCACATGCTTTCCATGCAAACAAACAAGAGAAAAAGACCAGTTCACTTCACTGCAACAAAGAAAAGCGTGCAATAAAGTTAAGATCTCTCTCGCTCTCCTCTTCTATGGTATAAAAAAAAAAAAAAAAAGACATATAATTCTACTGGTTGAAATACAGCAGTGAAAGCACATGTGATGTTACATGTGAGAAAAATTATAATAGTATACAGCTTTGATTTTCTATTATATATGTCAACAATGGGTCTGGATCCAACAAGAGCTTTTTCTTTTCTTTTCTTTTCTTTTCTTTTTGCCAGCCTTTCTTGCCATCTCATAACAACATACAATATACCTATAGCCATAATAATAATTAATAGCTCACTACCACCTTTATCTTTTTCAGTGCAAAAGATAACATGCACCATCTCAGCTTTTTACTGGACTTTTTTAAGCCCCAAATTCTCATATGATTCTGTACATATACCAAGTAGCTCCCAAAGCTTTTCATGTTATTGCTGCTGCTGCTTGCTTGAACACGTACACTTGGCACGACTGTCCGAGAGCGTCTTGAAAACCATTTAGATACGAATAAATTAAATGGATGAATAAAAAAATAAATAAAAAAAAACCTTTAGAACAGAAACTGAAGAATAGAGAATTTCTTTAAAGACGGGCCTCTTTCAATGGTTTGATTTATAAGCGAATGTCACGCGTTGCAAACCTTATAACATGAATAAACTGTTAAAAATTAAACTATATAAAAATTCATAAATTAGAAAAATTCCGCAGACAGGGACAAGAGTATGAGAGTCAGAAACCATTAAAAAAAAAAAAATCTTCAGCAATGAATTTCGAAAAATCTCATGGTTGTCAAAGTTCTGTTTTGTCCTCCCCAAATTGACATATTTGTTTTAATTCAATAAAGTTATCATATAATGAAGTCATTACCACAAAATTTTCCTCTAGATTATAGGTGGATTCACAAGTAAGTCTCTTTTTGAACATTGTCGTTAAAATACCTGTACTTGCTTTTGAAGATCTTTAATGTACTCAACTGCCAAATCCAACATGTCGGCCGTGTTCGTTTGCTGCACAGAATGAAAAGATATTTCTTTCGAGTGTAAAGTCCCCACATAAAACTTGTTCATCACAAGTGAAGAGGAAATGCTAATGAAACGATCTTCTTAACCTTTTCCATGTTGGGCACAAGTTCTTGCAGCTTCCTCATCCTTTCGCTGATCCGGGTTCTTCTCACCTGAAAATAAAAATCACGTTTTTATTTGATCCCAACACAATAAATGATCCAAAATTGAAGTTAAAAAAGAAAGAAAAAAAAAAAAGTAAGTTGTTGTTACCCTCTCAGCAATACTTCTAGGGTGAGTGGCACAACCCCGCTTGGCTCGAATCTTACAAGGAACAGAATCCTGAAACTGCAAGAACTTCTCAATGGCAGCCATTTCTGATGATGTTTTTGGCAAACTCAAGTGATGAGCCAAAGGCCGGGTTCCACTCTCCACATTCTGATTCCACAACCAAAAATTACACATCAGATTAACTTCACAAATAGGATTTTAATTAAAAGAAAAAAGAAAAAATTAATCTGGTTTCTGTGATGTACCTGAGTTTCTGATGAAAATTTTTTGACATCATCCTCTCCTAGACTCTTCAAACCAGTGATATTGTCCGACATAATAGGCGAGTCATCCCAAGAACCAATTGGGAAACTCGGCACATAATTGTTGCTCCGACCATCGCCAAAACCTCTGGTGTCTTGATTGTTTCCCACCAAGGTTTTGTCGTCGATTTCAGCAATCGGACTCATTAGACCTGGTGAAGAAGCTGGCCCTGATGAGACCTTGTTCAATCTGCTCGGAGGAGTAAAAGACGCTTCTTCATTTGTGCTGCTATTACTCGCTCCATAAGTCCCCATGCCCCTCATTGCACCAAATCCTGCCAAGTTCACCAACAATTCATTAACCCGAAAAAATTTCTCAAAATTAACTCAAAAACAAAAATTATTCAGGTTGTATACCAATGGTCTCGAGATTGATATTGGCGAAAAGTCCAGCGGGAGAGCTACTGTGTCTGATGAGATTGGAACTACCGATACCGCCGGTTCTCATCGGCGGAAACTGATTCATCCCCATTGAATAAGACCCTTCGTTGGTGTTAACAGAACTCAGTCCCTGGTTTGGCAAAGGCGGCTTTGACAAGCCCTGGCAAAACCCGCTTGAAGAAGTCGGGTAATTGCTCTGTTGTTGTTGTTGTAATTGCTGCTGCTGCTGCTGATTTTGAAGAACCCCGGGTTCTGCTGCTTCTACGGTGGTGGTGTTGAGCTTTTGAGAGTTTTGAACTTGTGCGGTGTTATCAGCACCGCCATCGCTGGTCATGAAGCGAGCGAAGATTCGCTCGGTTTCTGGACTGGAAGGCCGGTTGAAGAACTGCTGGCAGAACTGTCTGTCCAACATTTCCGTGAAGTACGAGCTCGGCGCCGATCGGTAACGCATCAGCCCCGAGTTCATTTGTTGCTGATGATGATGAGGATAGTGTTGTTGGAGATCTGATGACTCCATCGCCACTTCCTCCTTTCTCTTCTCGCTTTTTTCTTTAATTTTTTGTTCTTTTAAATACTTCGCCTTGAAGAAAAAGTTCAAAACTTTCTGGGATTTTTTTTTTTTCCTTCTCTCTTTTTGCTTTTCTTCTTCTGATCAGATCAAATCAAAAGCTCTAGAAAAATTTTTGCAGATGAATCAAAAGCTGCAGATTTTTGTTTTCTGATCTAGTATGAGCGACCAAGAAAATTGGAAATGGTCCAGTGAGCTTTGAAACAGAGAAACGGAGAAACAGTGAGCATAAAGGGGAGAGATTTGATGGGGATTTTCTCAGCAGCTGTCAAATCTAATAATTACCCTTTTTTCTAATTTCTGGATCTGAATTATTCTACTCAGAAAGAAGACATATAAAAAAATAAAGCTATTAACTAAATAAGAAAAGTAACGTACTAGAGCAGAGGACAAGAACAGGGAACAAACTCCAAAAATTATAACCAGGAGCTGTCTCTCTCCAAACTTTCCATCTCTACAAGCTCTGGAAATTCTCTCTCTAAAACTCTCCCCCTCTCTCTCTCTCTGTAAAGTTTCAGATGGAGGGGTGGTGGTGGAAGTGGCAGTGGTCTTCTTTTTCTTGATGCCAGTGACTGAAGAGAGAAACTAATCTCTTCTTCTTTTTTTGTTTTTTTTTTTTTTCCACCAAAGAAAAAGAAAAGCTATTTTATTTCCTATTCTGATACTTCAACTAATGGGAAGTAAACAGAGCCCAGAAATCTAGTTCCCCAGATTTTGTATGTTTATATCCATATGACAATAATACCCCCGACAGAACTCATTATTACCAGATGAACCTTTCCCTCATATATTCATATACCGCCTGGAATGTTACGGAAGAACCTTTGCTTCAAAGACAGAAATGGCTAGATCATCTCCACGTCGGCCAAAGGTGTAAAAATGGAGAAAAAGAAATGAACAACATTTTACACATATGTTGTTATTAGCTATTATTTACTTATTTTCAGAAGAGCTTTTGCTAAGGCTTTTTTCTTGATGCAAAAAACCAAAAAGAGCCGCCCACAACAGCGTAAAATTGACTGCACCATCTTTGTAGGAACAGTATTATGGTGGATGTCCTTGCTTGTTTCAATTCAAGGCACAAACAAACAATTTCAATTGCATGTGCTTTTTACTTTTTTTTTTTTTTTTCCTTCTCTTTTTTCTCTTGGCGCTTAAGTTTTCTATTTTCCTCTGTTCTAAATAAGGCAGGATTCTTTCCGGCTTGGCTGTTTGTCGTTAGCTAAAATCTAAAATTTTTTGTAATGCATGCTGTAATGTCAAAAATAGTGTATTATAGTATAAATCTTTTAAATATTATAATATTTTTAATTAAAATATTGTTTTTAATTAATGCTTTTAAACACAATGGTAATCGTAATTGATTGGTAATACCAAAATAGTTTACTGACAGGACCATTTTACTAAAACATAAGGGTCTATTTGGTATGTTTAAAACGGTGTAGTTTTAAACTATATGATTTAAAAGGTAATTTTTGAATTGTGGTTTAAATGGTAATTTTTACCATGCAACATTATTCAAAATGATTAGAATTTAAAGGGAGACAAAGTTTTCAAAACTTTTTGTTGTCATAATGTAAGGCTCTTATATGTTATAGTGTCAAAAAAAGTATGTTACAGTGTAAATCTCTCACATATTATAATCTTTTTTTACCAAAATATTGTTTCTATTAAATGTTCTCAAACACAATAGTAATCCTACTTGATTGATAATACCAAAATAGTTAATTGATCGAACCATTTTAGATGAGTATGCTCAGAATGGTATGGTTTTGAACTATGTAGTTCTAAGGACAATTTTTGAATTACGGTTTAAATGGTGATTTTTATTATAAAACATCATTCAAAATGGTTAAAATTTAAAGGAAAACAAAATTTTCAAAATTGACAGTTTACTGCATTTTAAACCATCATTATCGTTTTGAGTAATTTATTTATTGCACCGACCAAATGCCCACTCAAATCAACCCATTAGATTCAAAATGACAAAAGCCTATGTATAAACATAATGTTAGACAATACCTACCAAATGCCCACTCAAATCAACCCATTAGATTCAAAATGACAAAAGCCTATGTATAAACATAATGTTAGACAAAACTAATGTATTTCGACTCTACTGATAAGTCGTGTTATTTTAATTATTGAATTAACTTTCAATATTTTGATATATGACTGTAAATAGTTTCCCATCGTGTAACATAAATTTTCAATGTGCAAAGTCGCATATTAGACCATTGAATAACAAGTCCTACAAGTAAAGCCAAAATGTCTGTTCTACCGTAAAAGATCTGTTCTTAATTTCATTCTTAGCAATAATTTTGCATCTACTTTCAATATCAGTACGATGTTTGACATGATGGTTAGAACTGTTTTTACTATAGTACGTAAGAGCTTTACATTATAACAAATTTTTTATTTTTACTGTAGCATATGAGAGCTTTACACGGTTCATAATTTAAAAGTTGGTTTAAATTGCCCTTGCCAAACAGGCTTGAAGAATTGTACTGGAGTTTCAAACCTTCCATTTTAAAGTAACGTTCTTGAACTCCCTATTTTTTCTAAAAACAGAGAGCGTTCTATGCTAAGTGGGAAAAAAACTACCGACGAGACTGCTTTATGCATCAAATATTTATCAAAAGCTAGTTTTATATTCCTTTTTCTTTTTTTCATTTTGTTGTGATTTTGACTTAGATTTCAATGTTAAGAAACATGAACCACCCGTAGAGATACCTCATCATAAAAATAATAAAAAAAAATCTAAAGAAAAAAATTTGTAAATTACTTTGGCATGTTTGTTACCCTTGTTTAGAAGATTAAATTGGACTCTAGTTATTTCCTCTGTTTTTTTTTTTTTTTTGGTGGTATATAAATTGTTACAGTGGTGTGAACATGTTAAAAAGGAGCCCTAAAGGTTGACTCTTTTTTTTAAATGCAGTGTAGATGGTCCAGCTATGAACAAAGTATGAGGAAAAGAAATCCTTAAGTGAAATTGTTAATTTCGGATTTTCGATTGAAATTGGTCCCCGTGTGTGAGATATGAATGATATTAATGCAGTTTTGAAACACTTAAAAGTCAACCCCAGTACAGGAAAAATAAAATGAGACAACCACCGTAACAAACACACGGGACAAGGGGGCAGGCACCCTTTCTTCCTTTCCTTTCCCCCCTCTTTAATCACAAAATTCAACGGCAACATATATTATTAGGGTATTTATAAGAGTAGTTAGTTTGCACATTCAACAAGATAAAGCTCTTATATATTACAATAAAAAACTATAACATAAAGTTTACCAAACTTTTAGACTATAGCATATATATAGCATATATATAATCAGGTTCTAACTTTTATACTATAACAATTGAAACTTTTTGGTTCTAACTAGATTACCAAACTAAGCATATATATAATCAGGTATCCATAAACAGTAAAAAAATTGAGAATCCTTAGAAGGCAATTTTGTTCCATTAGTAGAGCATGGTGTTTTAGCTGTCAAATTAAGATTTTAACAGTCTAGTTTATGATTGTTTAATTAAAAATTTATAACATATGATACAGAACTGCTTCTAATTATAAATTATTTAGTTAAAAAGTTAATTTAACGGTTAAAACACCAAGGCTTCACTGATAGAATAAAATTACCTTCTTTATTGTAAAAATTTCCCTAGTATGCCAAGAGATGTTAAGAAAGCAATTTTTATGATGAAAAAGTAATCTTGCTCCACCGATAAAATATGAATTTTTTTATGTCGAATTAAACTTTTTAATAATATGATATGCGACTGAAAACAATTTTGTATCACTTGCTGTAAATTTTTTACATGTATAATTGTGTATTAGGGCCTGTTTGGTTGGATATTTAAATCACGGTTCGGATCATTTTGCTACAGTATTTTCTCTAACAAAAATTTAAATCTTTATTCAAATACTCTACTCAAATACTCAAACCAAACGGACCCTTAGATTATTAAAACCAACCCTAATCCAACTACCGAAGATGTTTTGTTTCAACAATAAAATAAAGTTGTCTTCTCCACTATGAGAATTTTGAATCCTCTTGCCAACGCCAATTGAATATGATAAATATAAACAATCTTGCCAAGGTAAAAACGTCATCAACAATAACAAAAAACGCAATCAAATTATCACTAATCCGAGACACAAAATGGACTTTTTATCTACTTCCGTCCTCCCCTAACCAAACCAAAAAATTATGCCACCATATTATATTTTTTAAAAAACGTTACAACTCCATCACTTTTGGAGAGGATAGACCCAAAAAACAAAATAGATTCATTTATTTATTTTTCCTTTGAGTATTAATTAAGTGATCGTGCCTAGTTATTGGATTAATTAATTTGGAAAGCCATAATTTTTTAACTTAATCATTAAGTACCATGCACGGTCTTGGAATTTAAAAGCTTGTTTGTCACATTATATTATATTATATTATATTATATAAAAATAATATAATATAATATGGTGTGTCAATATCTTTGTTAGGAGGTGAGGGACCAATTTAGACACGCGGACCCTCGATATGCAAAGCAGTATTCTCAATTATTCCATCCTTGGACTTGCGTGTTTTAACTACTTTTCTCCACTTTTCCTAAAAGGCCAAACCGTCCCTTTCTAGCCTTAGATTACTCAGTGTAATCCTAAGGGCAAATTTGTATTATTGAGCTTATAATTAAAAGTTGATCTTTAAATTTTATTTTTCTTTCCTTTACTGGGTCTTTATACAGTGTTTTGCTCATTGTACGGTTTTACCAATATTTTTAGAGTTGTTCTACACAACCCAACACGGAGAAATTAAAAGATGACACCACGTTGCAATTATTTTGAAAAGGCGTGACAACAAGGATTTTTTTTTTTCTATCAATAAAGACATGTCCACAAAATTATTGTACACATAAAAAAAGTAATCTTGCGTATCATTTTGTACATGTTATAACTATAGCACGGATCTCTCTCAAGGATATTTTTAAAAAAAGCCTATATATTTTTTTGAGAGAAAAAAAGCCCATATATATAAAAGAATTTGTCTCTGGTTTTTCATAAATGATAAGCCCTCCATTATAACATGTCAGTTAAGGTGTAAAATAACAATAATTTAAAGGTTGTACAATGATATTATAGTAAATAAATTCCTTGTTAAATTTTTAATACGTTGTTTTATAAGTCATTATTATATAGAACAAATGATATTATATTCCTAAAATGTTACGGTACAAAACCAACCTTTCATGAAGAATAGTGTAAACTTTCCCCAAATAAGTAATACTTTTGCACGTCTTCTTCTTAATTATATATGTATATTTAATTTTCTCAACCATCTCAATCTTTCCCTCTTTTTAGGCTCAATTAAAATATAAGATGAGCCCATTACTTGTCCCAGCAAAATTTTGCAGACTTCCCAAGGTACCCAATAAATAATTTAACAGTAAACTCCAAGTAAAGCTTTCTTTTCAGATACTTCGCTTGGATTCACCACTGTAATTGTATTATATAATATTGTTCTGCAACCGAAAAAAACAAGTACCGAAACCAAAGGGACGTTTGTGTTAATCACTAATCTTTAATTTAAAAACTAACCCCAGATTAATGTTAAATTAACAGGGTGTTTAGGCAATATTGATTACAACTAATTTTAGTTAAAAATACTGTAGTATATGAGAGCTTAAAGTTATAGCATACTTTTTGCTTGACAGTATGTACCATATGAGAGCTTTACATTATAGCAATCAAAAGTTTTGGTCTAACTCACGTTGTCAAACACCACATAAGGTTCTAATGCATGTGTCGTCGAATTAGATTAATACAAGAGAGCTGATTAATTTAGTTTGACCCTTAAAAAATAGTTAAATGCCAGCTCTGACAGTGATTAATTAGGTATAGTTACTAACCAATTAGAATGTCCAAATGTGACCGGAATCCTTAATTGACTAGGTTTCAGATCTTGTCCAAATAAACAAGATCACAAAGATGATCTTCTTTCTATATAAAAGGAATTCACAAGATGACAAAATAATGTTTAGGGAGGAGTAACCACTTATATATAGATTATTAGATAATGTTGTGAATTTAAAGGTAGATTATATTCGTGATTGTAAATATCTTGACTCACTTCACTATTCCCCCAACGCAAACCATGTCGTGACATGTGAGAGTTTTACATTATAGCAATCAAAAGTTTTAGTTTTAACTCACGTTGCCAAACATCACATAAGGTTCTAATGCATGTGTCGACGAATTAGATTAATACAAGAGAGCTGATTAATTTAGTTCGACCCTTAAAAAATAGTTAAATGCCAGCTGTGACAGTGATTAATTACGTATAGTTACTAACCAATTAGAACGTCCAAATGTGACCGGAATCCTTAATTGACTAGGTTTCAGATCTTGTCCAAATAAACAAGATCACAAAGATGATCTTCTTTATATAAAAGGAATTCACAAGATGACAAAATAATGTTTAGTGAGGAGTAACCACTTATATATAATATAAGATTATTAGATAATGTTGTGAATTTAAAGGTAGATTATCTTCATGATTGTAAATATCTCAACTCACTTCACTATTTCCCGAACGCAAACCATATCGTGACATGTGACAAAAACTGGATCCACCTAAAGACATATATATAAATGTAAGTTTGAGCTTCAAATAATTTTCTTTTGCTAATATCTAATTAATAATTTTCAGTTGGGTCACCGAATTATCATTTTGTTAGTGGGAAAGAAAAACGTTGTATAAAAAAAGATGAGCAATACTCTCAAAAATAATCTCTCACTGTTTTTTTTTTTTCTTATTTTTGTTTTTATGAAATAATCTCTCACAGATTGAAGCTTACAACAAACATCTTTTACTTTATAAGCCGATCTCTCTTTTTTTCTTTAAAATGATGTCAGCTGTTCTTTTATCAGATATAGATAGAGTAAAATATGTTTTGTCCTAATAATTGACAAAATAAGTTTCAGAAGAAACATATACTTTGTAATGGAGAGACCCTACCATTTTTGTTGTCAACGGGAGCATTTATAAAATGAAAGCAGATTGCGAAATGTCTCTTTAGTTTGATGGGGCTTGAATGATTGATAATTAACGTAAGGATACTGCTATAACTTTTTTATTTAATTTTATTTATATATACACACATGTATAGGGGCAGAGCCCGTGCAAGGCTAGAAGTGAATTAACAATGAGATAAGGTAAATAAAGGGATATAAAATTTTAGAGAAGACAAAATATAAGTTTTAAAGAGTTTAATAATACAACATTATAAGGAAAAAAAGAGAGGCTTAGATAGGACTTAAAGAAAAGTTCAAATGAAGCAGTGATCCATCTTTGACTATAGGTAACTCTATCCCTATATATATACGTGCATGTATGTATATGCATATTTATGAAAGTATATGTATATGTTTATGTGTGTTGTAGTAACCAATGTAGTCAAAGGGTCATATTTTCATTAGATTAATTTTTAAACTATAATTATGCTTATTATTTCCATTACTTTGATGGATTTGAGTTAACTCGATTTGAGAAACATTGACTTTTGCAAGTATTATTGCTTGTAATATAAGCTCCCTAAAAGTTGTATATAACTTTCCATGTTTTAACTTCTAGTCTTTGAGTGGTTGTTTTCAGTAGGTCATGGGGGGAAACGTTGACGAACTGCTAAAGCCCCCAAAAGTGTTGGAGGCACGCAATCACAGTCTCTTCCACAGATTAAAGCCAGCTCACATTACTCTTTATTCTTGTTAAATAATATATAGACAAATTATTGGTTCCAATTATGCACATAAAACAATTATCAGATTCGTTCTTGCATAAATTCTCATATAAATTTGAATAATATTAATATCTACAAGATTGCATAAAAAAAGTAGTCATATATATATATATATATATATATGTATGTATTCCCTTAATATGGTGCTTGGACAGATTCTAAGACCATAAAATAGATAGGGACTCTCCATTCACAATCTAACAATTTGTATTTGAAATAAATTTGAAGTACAGCAGCAAAAGGCGAATAAATGAAAACCTGAAACAGTAACCTATTAAAAGATTTTTGTGTTTCGATCGTTGAATCTGCAGAAAATTTTAATTTTGGTTAGATATAACAGATAAAATTGACAGAGCTCTATTGACGGAGTCTGCACCGTAAAAAGACCCTAAAACCTTGTTGCAATCAAACATCAACACTGTTCTAACTCATAAGTCATTTTGTCTTGATCATCAGCCTCAAATCTTTATTGCTTCATATGATTTCAAGGATAGGATTAGTGTGGAAATGGGTCTGGGCAAAAAGAAGCTCATTACTAAAGACGGTGTAAATTAGGCACTTTGCCAAACTTCTATTAATATATGGAACAAAACCTAACTTGCTGGTGTGAATTAGGAGTGTGTTATTTTGAGACAGACTTTGTCTTCAGCACCTAACAGCCTGAGATCACGCATGTTCCCCGCCTTTTCTTCCCTTTCGTTTTCAGGTAAGAATAAACACTAGAAACACAAATAAATCTTCAAGCTAAAATTAACCCAACATTGGCTAAGCTTTATCAAGTAAAAGCATTATTAGTTTATCTATATTGAAAACTTTCCAACTTTTAGAATGTATGTACTAAGTTCACTTATCTTTTTCAAAAAGTACAAACTCATACAAAATGAATCTATAAAGTTATAATCAGTAAGCAATAATAGAGATGAAGGTGAGAGAGCACATTATAAAAGACATGGACGAATAAAACTAGTATTGGCATATATGGGGTATATATGGAATATATTTTTGAGGGCAGGATTCCCCACAATTTTGGTAGTCTGATGTGGAGAGCAGAAAGGGAGCAAAGTTGTTGTTGCTGTTGTGCTGTTGTTGTTTTTTTTTTTTTTTTCTAACATTTGGGTGCTGCTTTTTCCTTAATAATGTTAGAACAAAATGCAAGAATAGATTCTCATCCACAATGCGATACCGACAAGTTTGGTATAATTTTTTCTTCAAGAACAAAAACCTTTAATTCACATTCACAAAAAAAAAAAAAAAAAAAAAGCAATTGCTGTTTGGACCTCTCATGTATGCACTTTTCTTTGCTCTCTTAATTGATGGAAAGAAGATATCTCAAAAAAAGATTATTATCCCTTTTCGGCTTATAAGCTTACACATGATCCAAACACGTCCACATTGGGCAAAAAGTTCTATGACTAAGTTTATGATTGATTAGGGTAAGATGGTGGGAATTGGGTGTTTTATTTTGTTTTTCTTTCTCTTTGTAACAATAGAAGGATTTGAACTCTACAAGTCAAATATTGAACAAAACGTGAATTTACAAGTAAGTTGAGCTTACAACCTTTCGGTTATAATTTTACTAATGCTGGTAGATTAGGTATATTAGGGGATAAAGTTACAATTTAAAACTTTATTGATGGTACGAATGCAAAACACGAGGGAATTGTATTTGATATGAGTTATTTTTTCATTTCACATGGGCAGGGAGGAGGGATGTGAAACGTTTCTTTCATTGAAGAGAGCATAAACTTTCCAACTTATGAGAGTTCAAAACAATTAAGACTCCTTATTCCAATTTTATTATAAATACCTCCAAGTTGAGAGAAAGAATTACACACCCAGTTTTCAGTTCCGAAATCTTTAGATTTTGCTTTTGTTCTTACTTGTTTAATGTGGAAGGTTTTAGTGTTTTACGAGTTTTATTCAATATTTTTTACCTAATTCTTCATTTAATCTGAATTATTAGTCTAAGAATGTTAATTTAATGTTGGACAAAGTTTAGTCTAACGATAATAAATTTGAAACTATTCTTTTTAGTGCGACAAGGATTATTAGACACAATGAGGCTTACCTAATGTGTTTTTTGATGGGGCTTTATTCCTGATGGAATATATAGCAATACTCATATATATATGTATAAATATTGTTGAAAAAATGAGACAGAATTGAAGTATACAACTCTAATTTATCAACTTCATAAGAAGAAATTCATTCAATAATGATAAAAACAAGTTACTTGTATTAAACTCACAAAACCCAAAAAATTACACACTCAACTTTTCTTTTTTTTTTTTCCTATTTCTCTTGGATGCCTGCCATGGAGAAATGAGCAGAATGCTCAACTACTTATAGGGCTAAGCAATGGCCTTTATTTCACCAAAAACAAACATAGGCCGAACAATAAAATAAACTAAATAAATTAAAACTATTTCTTTAACTAATAATTAACACATGGACAATTTAATTTGATCAAACTTCTCCGCTTAGCTGTTATCTAATTGTAACCATTTTATGATGGAGATTAATAACAAACACGTAAGGTTGATTGGCCACTAACAGCTGGGTTGATTTTTAACTTATTTTATAATAAACATTCTTCGCGAATTGTGTTAATCTAAAATTGCATCATAATTTATGTCATTTCTAATAAATTTCTCACTCTACTTTTCCAAGTGTTCATTTATGAGATCCAACTATGAACAAAATGAGTAGAGAGAGTGGGAAGATAGTCCAAAAAGCCGGTGGGGAAATAACAGGTCAAAGAAGTATAATGATAAGACGGTGCCATAAAGCAATAAGAAGATTTTACTTCATCATGACCCTATGACTAGTTGTATCCAAACTTTCCTCAGTAGAATCTTTTTTTTCAATGCTCGAATTATTCTCCAGATTCTTGGAAGACAAGGCATGAGTATGAACAATGAAATGCTATTTTCAGATGCTTTCTGTTATAAACCCAAATTATGAATCAAGGATTGATTCTGTGGTAGTGATAAAACCCGATAACATTCTCCACTAAATGAATGGGGAATTCTAAATAATCAATCTTGAATGATGACGAGGTTTGATCCTCCTTCAAATTCGCCAAGACGTCAGAAATGAATTCAAGTCGGAAATTAAGAAGTGGATTAAAACTTGAAATTAAGGGAATCAAATTAAGCATGCAGTATTCAGAGCCTAAAATAATTGCATGCAGATGACTTTTAGTGTTTCTTCGTATTTATTTTGGTTTCTCTTTTTCCAGTTGCTTTGATTGATGGCCAAATGAGGTTTTATAACCATTTTGATGTATTCGAATATTCTTCACGACTACTCTTTTTTTTTTTTTTTCTCTGTTTTTTTGGGGCAATACTGGTTAATCTTTCGCAGTCTTCAAACTATATGTCAAATTTCATTTTGGTCACTTATTCTTAAAACTTTTCAAAATGAGTCATTGATCTATTAAATTGTTTCAATTAGATCTTTGGTCCGTCCGACTGTTAAATTACTAAAATCTCAATAAAAAAAGTATGTGGGAAAATGTATATGTTTTCAAAATCGGTGAAAATGGTTTTGTTTTGAAAAATGAAAATTTTTAAGGAATTATACTGAGAGTGTTTCGAAAATTTTTGTCTTAAAAAGCATGCAAAAATATTTCTAAAAACTCTCGAAACAATACTAAACGAGACAGTTTTTAATAAAGGTTAATTTTGTAATTCATATGTTACAATATGCCTGTGAGGAAAAAAATTGTTAGTAATTTATTTAACAAAAATTATACCTTTTACCATCTATACATATTTTGACAATCAAATAGACGGAATGACAATTTGGCATAACTTGCTAGATGGATGCTTTTTTTGAGATGTCTTAAAAGCTAAGAACCAAATTCAGGGACTAAAAATGGAACTACACTATTCTACGTCGACTACCACAAGTATTAGTTTTCCTTTGTCAAGGGGATTGATCAGAAGAAACCTAAGTGCACGGTCGAGTTTGGTCAAACATACAGCAAACAAGTTCTTTCGGAAGCAGGTTATGAATATTATTGTGCTCTTCAGTCCTTCCAAAACCTAACTTCATGAAATATAATGCGTGTGTTCTTTCTTCCTGTTGAGAAAGCTCTCTCCCCTATACAAAGCATGTCAAATCTGGAGCTGCGTGGAGTTGAATATTTGAACATGTATTGAATGACCACTTTCTCATTGATGACTTTGCTCATTCAACGGTCCATACACATGCCAAGTTAGAAGGAAGAAAAATTCCCCTGCACGTTGATAGAGTACGGTAACCTAAATTTTATTTTAGCCCTGTCTGAAAGTTTGTGGTGAAAATACATATACAATACAAGCCTATTAAGGCTTTTGATCCTATATATATTTTCGAAACACTCCTTTTATACTAATTTTTTGAAATAGAAGATTGTTTATGTCTTTGCCCGTGGTTTTTTTCTTTTAAGGGTTTTCTACGTATATTTGTATGTTCTTTATTCCGGGTTTTTCTATTGCCTATGTTTTGCTATTTTCTAACACCTATAGATGCTGCCATTATCACCCGCCGTTTTGGCTTATGAATCTCTATCCTCGGAGAAGTCAAGGTATATGCTTCTACGTAACGCCAAACCTTTGTCAAATTGTCTTTGTTTGTTTGTTGACTTTAAAGCATATAAGAGTCCAAGCCGGTGCCCTGTTGGTGCTTAGCTTGAGCTCATATTTTGTAGGGTTCTTGGTGTTATAATATTGATTAATCTAGGTGTTTGTTGTCAAGAATTTGTTTGATTGATGTTCATTAGTGCTGGATGAAATTTTGTGCCACCACCGTTTATAATAATAATAAAAAATAACTAAGAGGAATGTGTTCAAGAAAGATAATTTACACAAGATGGAAAAACAAAAGATTATTGGGCATTGGCCATCCATGTGGGGAGAAAAGAAAGAATAACGTTTCAATACAATTTGAAAGGTTGTTGATAATTTTTTAGACAAGTAGGCCATGCGGGCCGGTACCAGATGAACGCAGAAGAGTACAAGAAATGGGCTTACCCATTAAAGCCTCGTTGGAGCCTAAGCTAGCAATGGGCTGTTATAAGCTAATACTGACCCATTATTTATTGGATTTTTTTATTGGATTAGAATAAAGAGTAAGGATATTTTGCAAACGTTCTCTTTTAAAATTTACTTTTTTTTTTTTTTTTCATAAATGACGTATATGTTCATTTATGTCATAATTTGATATATAATATAAATGATAGTATTATATAAACTTTTTTAAGTATGACATGAATAAACACAATTTTTGAAAGTGTGGCATAACATGTAATTTTTTCGTCCTCTTCTTACTCTTTTCGAAATGTCTTTCTTTC
Organism: Artocarpus heterophyllus; assembly: GCA_025403435.1. NCBI lineage: Eukaryota > Viridiplantae > Streptophyta > Magnoliopsida > Rosales > Moraceae > Artocarpus > Artocarpus heterophyllus. The sequence goes on from CM046337.1 coordinate 1,758,530, forward strand.
ATCCAATTAAGTTAGTTCTCAAATCATCTGTACAATTTTTAGTGTCCTAAATAGTTTTCAACCAATTAAATTATGACACGTCATTTAAAATTTAAATGACGTATCATAATATGATTGATTAGATATCATTTGAAACACTAAAATTGGACAGAGGAATTAAATCTTCTTCTTCTTCTTCTCCTTGTTCTTGTTCTTCTTACACTACATGAAAAGAATTTGGAAATATTTTAAGAATAGTATAATTATGTCGTTACTTTACGACAGTTCATATTTACTACTACAAAATGAAAAGAATTTGGAAATATTTTAAGAATAATATAATTATGTAGTTACTTTAAGATACTTCATATTTACTACTACAAATTCACAAAGTAATGCTTATAATGATATTACTTTTTGCTATGAAAATATTTTGTTATAATTTAGTATAGCTATTAAGATTATACTATATGTCTACATAAAGTTGCTTGAGCCGCTTCTAGATTGTCCTTCTCCTTTCAAGGATAGAAGAAAAATATAAATTGGGGCTCCTTGTCTTCAAGAAAAATTCAAAGGGAGGCGGATTATTGGTTCAAAATTGCAATTAGAAGAAGGAGAAATCTTAACCACAGACCCATATAGCGTGGAGGATCACTTGCACATGGCATACCACATGCGTTAATTTATATATAGATATTCAATCACATCACTTAAGAAAAGGCTTGATTATAGCCGTGGGTCAACCCAAAATCAAAATCTTGCTTCAAATCCTTTGAATGTTCGAACATATATATACATATATAAATATATATAATACGGTTATTCTTTGATATATATCCTGATCAACAGCTTGTCGCCAGATCCACTGGATATTTTAGGACAAATAATCCAGATAACCAATTTTTTATTTAAACAATATTTTCCCTCGTCGGCAACAATCTTAAATTAATATAAAAAACCATTTTCGATTATACTAAGCAATTTCTTTTATATTGACCATCAATTGTGTGACCACTAATATGCCTCTGTGCCCAAACAATCATGTTCTAATTAATTTCTAATTAGTGTAGAAAATTTGGGGACACAAACCCTTTTATTTGCTCATTTTGGTAATTTAATTAAGGATTCCTGTTTTCCAAAACTTATAAAAAGACAAATCTTAAGGATAGCTTTAACAAATTGTCGCACTCGCACTGATCATACAATACTTTTTGTGTATGACTTGAGCTTTTCTAAAATATTATATATATTGTTTAAGTGTTTCAATTCCTCCTTTTCTTCAACCTTTGGATTTAGATCCTTATTTGCTTGGTAAAAATCATGTATTCTTTTTAATATTTCTCATTATACTGTTTTTTCTCTGGTTTATCCTTTATATATAATTTTTCTAATATATATATATATATATATATATATATATGCAAGTGCTCATCACACCAGTGATTTTACATCACAATAATTTGACAAATAAGTCACAAAATCTTCCCAAGAGGGAAAAGGGGGACGATGATGAATACAAGTCGATCACATCTTAAAGATATGGTTTCACAGTAGTGGAATCCAAATCATTCTACGTTGGTGTTTGATATCCCCGCAACATGAACTGTGACAGCCTTTGTCCTCATTTGATCCAAATCCACAAATATTATAAAGGTGCCCCACAAAAGCATGATTTTTCTACTTTTGACCTTTTGTAGGTCAGCAATTGTACAGTGTGAAATGTGAAAATAAGTGATATGCATATATATATATATATATATATATATGAAAAATCTTTTTTATCCTATATTATAACTCTGTTATTTATAAAATTATATACCTTAATGTAATATGTAATATATATTTTTAGATTAAATCTTATTATTTTATTAATAACAGGTTATAATTTTATAAAATTAAATAAGATTGTTATGTATATATAGATATATAAGTTGGAACCATCTAGATCACTCATTTCAAAATAACCCTCTCTCTCTCTCTGCATAAAATGAGTCGTTTGGAAGCATTCTAGCTAGCTTTTCCCTGAACAATTAATAATGGACAGATTGATGTGGGGGGTATTTATTAAAATGGACTACTTCCTGATCAATGGCCAAAATATTAGACTGAAATCGCTCTAGGAGACAAAGTTCTGGTAGTGGGTAGGGACAACTAGAGAAATATTGAACGAATGGCACTCAAACATCGAATTTGAACAATATATTACCTGACCTTAATTTAGCTGTTAATTAATTATCATGTCCCACTTGAAGCGCGCACAATTTAGAGGTCATTATTTAATCACACTCAAATCTCAGTTAGAACTTTGACCTGCCCATTTTGCTTATAAATTGATTGAGAGATGTGTCCAGGTCCCTTATTTGTCTCTTTTTGTGCTGTTATTAACAGATAATTACTATATTTTCTTACACACACGTAATAGTGGGTGGTACTGTCTGATTCAATGTGAAATAATTCAATTTCCTTTTCTTGCGCCACAAAATTGGCCTTCTGCTCTTTTATTATAAATGTCGTTTTTACCAGAAAATGCCATGATCTGATCTAGTTCAGCTGTTAATGGTCATAAATACTAGGCATTTCTTATTTATGCATCTTTTTTTTTTGAAGAGAATCTTATTTATGCATCTGCAGAGATAGATGAACTCATTTATAAGTTATAATTAAAGTACTACTCAAACAAATTCTTTTGAGGGACTACTTAAATTTACCTTAGAAGAAGGATAAATAGTTCTAAAGGTTTTTAAACTTTTAATATTTTGACAATTTAGTCATTCAATTAATTTAATGGGCTAAAGTCTATAAACTTTTAACATTGTGATAATTTGGTCTTTAAATTAATTTAATAGGCTAAAATAGTCTATTAACTTTTAACATTATGACAGTATGGTCCCGAAATTAATTTAATATGCTAAAATAATGGTGGATAGGCGTAGTGGTACTATGACAGCACAGTATCGAAGTGTGGCTAGTATGGTGAGGTAGTTACAAAATGGTTTTGTTGCAAAGAGGGTGTAACAAGGGATTGACACGAGGTTAGTGCTGTTGAGAGGAGTACCATCGGGTGAAGACTGTTGTTATGTTTTCCATTTAAATTTTAACAGTGACTAATATATAGGACTAATTTTACTATTAAAAATTAATTTAGAGGCTATTTTAGTCTATTAAATTAGTTTAAAGACTAAATTTAAAACCCCGTTGTTAAAATAGCTTGCCTTTCCTGCTTTCAAGGCTTTCCTTGGCAAAAGGGGGAAGGGAGGTTTTTTAAATGCTTTTTGATTGAGTCAGATGTGGCATTGCTGATTCGAGAACAGTTGCCCTTTCTTTTTGCTTTTACTTAGATCCCCGGATCGCGTTATTGGATTAGCGGGCGCCACAAGACAAATTAAATTAGTCGTACACGTGTAGGACTTTTCTTTGGATGACTGATTGACTGCAATGGAAATGAGTAGCCCCTTGGCTTAAACAAACAAGCACAATTGAACTTACAGTTGTCATCTATCTTCGCCTGATCGTCGAATCGTTAATTTTAACTTCTTGAATCAGTCAGCAAATTAGTAAGTCCATCAATTTTTAACAGAATAGTCTCACTAGCTCGTAGAATAGTCAAGTAGTGGGTGAGTATATTTTAATAATATTTTAACCTTTCTTTCAGTTAATTTATCAAAGATAAAAGAACAGTAAGATACTTCTATGTCATAAACAAGTCACCTTAAAGGAGAGTAACGCTTAAAGGAGGTCTGTCTCCCTTCTATCATGCCCTTCTCTTTTCGCACTAACTGCCTTTTCCTAGCGCTAAAGCAATTGTAGCAAGTAGGAGAAGAATGCCGATGGCATTCCATGTGTGGAACTTTCAGAATAGGCTCAATGATTTTGCCTGCTTTCTTGCTTGCCCTGCTCTCCCTAGAAGCATTGGTTGAACCGTTGGACTTTATCTCCGTTGATTACTATTGGATTGAGCTATCAAAGTACTCCAAAGACTCTAATATAGTAAATCAAGAAGGTGGTAAGACCCTTGCAGAGTTCCCCAACAGCATAGAGCTTGGGAAGCTCGGACCCGGTCAAGATCCGAACAACAAGGAGCACTCAACTACTAGTCTAGTCTAGTAGTATAAACAATTCGTGACTTTATTAGCCTATAAAATTAATTCAAAGATTAAATTATCATAAATTTAAAAGTTTACAAACTATTAAAACTATCAACAACAAAAAAAACTATTCAAATAATATGATGTTTAAAAATAGTTTAAATTATAATAGTTTAAATCTCGCGTTATAATAGGATGTGAGATTTTTACTTCATGTGAGACTTGGAAGTCATTTTTCTAAACATCTTATCATTATTATATTATTTTTCATATAATTTAATATACTTCTCCAAGGACCAAGGATGCTACTTTCCATTTTTTTTTTAATGGAAAACTTTTTGGAGATCTCACTTTTAAGTTCATGTAACTTATATTTCTTTTCCTCTTTTAGTGCTACCTTGTTAAAAGCAGCCTTTTCATACGAATCAATGGAGAATCTAGAAGTTCCAGAACCCATAACTTTAACATAATGACGCATGAACACACACACACTCTCTCTCTCTCTCTCCAAAACAAACACATATCTATGCATATCATCCTCACATCGTACTTCACACCCAACGGCCAAAGGCCAAATTAAAACTTTCCTATCAACGGTCCCCGCAAATATAGCTCAGCTGTACATCCTCAATTATTAGCTGTTTAGCATTAATCATCCCCTGACCTCCAGCTCCATCCACTCCTCCTCTCTTTCGCTTTCCGTTTGTACATAATCATAAAAAAATTAATCCAACGCACACTCACACTCAAGATATAATTATTAGAAAAAGCATAATGAAATTAACACGTGCGTGGAAATTATTGTTCGCTTTTGTCTAAACTCACTTTGCTTTATATTAGCTTATAGGGTTTTTATAAAAGTCGTTAAATTAAACTGTAATTTATAAAAGCTTTATATTATTGTAATTTTTTACTTTTTATAATAATTTTTAGAGTTTTATTTTATTTATTGGTTTGAAACCAATGATTTTAACCAAAAAATTTAGACTTAATGTTTGAATTAGAATATATATTTAATTGAAAAAATTATAAATAATAGAGTTTAAACTTCAAAATCATAAGTAGGAGTAACTTCGACTGAGGTTTTTCTTTACAAGAAATTTGGTTGGCCCCACAAAATACGATCAGCTTTAAACATACATGGCCTTTTGCGGCAGTGATGCACGAGTACAACGATGAAAATATTTAGAAAACATCATAAATATGTACTACACCCTATAGTTTACTTTTATTACCTACTAAACAAAATTTTTAAACGTTGCAAATTAGTCGATGCCTATTATAGCTTTACAGATCTCTTGTTTTTCTTTCTCAAACCTTGTTGTTTACATGGTAAAAGAACAGTTGTATGAGAGGATAGAATATATCTATATATATATATATATATGTTATTTTGTAATAATTCTCATCAATCAATTGATTAGCTGTGACGTGGCGATAAACGGGAAAATTCAAGGGAGCTGAGCAATAGCATGGCACATGGGACTTGTTGCAATGAACCCAAACCCTCTTCCATCCCTTATTGCACTACTCAATCCAAACCCTCACGTTAAGGACAGAATCATCATTTTAAACAATTCTCATAAAATGTGTATAAATAAATCCAGTCTCTTTATGATCTTTATCCCACACTTCACTCCCTAATGCACTGACGTTTCAGAACTTCTTATCTCTCTTATTCCTTTCCAAAATCCCAAACTTTTTGATACCCATTTTCTCTTTTAGCAAGAAAATCAAAATATAAACAAACATTAAAAGAAACTTCATACAGATAGAAACATGGGTGTCTGTAACGTATATATGTTGATGCTGATGGTAGTGTGTTTTAGTTGGGCCGTGGAGGCCTGTCCGCCCTCGGACCGAGCTGCACTTCTGGCCGTCAAAGCGGCCCTTCGTGAGCCTTATTTGGGCATCTTCAACTCTTGGAACGGCACCAACTGTTGTAAAAACTGGTACGGCATAAGCTGCGACCAGGTAACCTACCGGGTTGCCGACATCAACCTCCGGGGCGAGTCCGAGGATCCCATTTTCGAGAAAGCTCACCGGACCGGATACATGACCGGATACATCTCCCCCGCCATCTGCAACCTCCCTCGCCTCTCCAGCATCATCATCGCTGACTGGAAAGGAATCACCGGCGTCATCCCTAAGTGCATAACCTCGCTGCCGTTCCTCCGGATCGTCGATCTAATCGGCAACCAGATCTCCGGCGAGATCCCGGCCGACATCGGACGGCTCCAACTCCTCACTGTCTTTAACATCGCCGACAATCTGATCTCCGGCACTATCCCGACTTCGCTGACGAACCTCTCCAGCCTTATGCACCTCGACCTCCGCAACAACCGGATCTCCGGCGGCCTCCCGCGCGACTTCCACCGCCTCAGGATGCTCAGCCGCGCTCTGCTCAGCCGGAACAGGATCAGCGGGACCATCCCGCCCTCGATTTCGAGAATCTACCGCCTCGCAGATCTGGATCTATCGCTGAACAGGCTGTCGGGAGCGATCCCAGAGTCGCTGGGGAAAATGGCGGTGTTGGCGACTCTGAACCTGGACGGAAACTTGATCTCCGGAAATATTCCGGCGAGTTTGGTGAACTCGGCGATAGGGAATTTGAACTTGAGCAGAAACACGCTGGAGGGGAGAATCCCGGACGTTTTCAGTTCGAGGTCGTACTTTACAGTACTTGACTTGTCGTACAACAGATTGTCTGGTACGATTCCGAAATCCATGTCCTCAGCTTCGTACATCGGACATTTGGACGTGAGCCATAACCACCTCTGCGGAAGAATCCCCACCGGTTCGCCCTTTGATCATCTCGAAGCGTCGTCGTTTGTTTACAACGCCTGTCTATGTGGGAAGCCTCTGAAAGCATGCTAATTACTATTACTTTTTTTGGTTTCCAAATCTAATTAAATCACGTCGTGAGTATGCTTTTGTATTTTTAGTGTAATTGTAAGAAAAGAATATATTTGGCTAGTTTGTTTTTATTTTAAAAATATTTTTGCATGCTTTTCGAATAAAAATTTTAAAAATACTTTTAATATAATTTTTAAAGAAAATTTTATTTTTTAAAATAAAAATATTTTTATCTATTTTAAAAATAATATTAAATCAGTTCATTATTTTCGTTTTTTAACTTACTTTGTGGTTTATATTATATATTAAGATAGTTAATTAATTTGTTACGAAAGAGTTTTTTCTCTTTTTTTTTTTTTGGTGCATGAAATTGATGAATGTGGTAAAGGAAGTTTGAGAGCTTTTTGAGGGACTACGTTGCGACGTGCAAATGCAAGTGTTTGTATAAGTGACTAGTGACGTGACCAGAAAGCATGTTTGCACTTTTAATAACGAAGCCAGCTCTCTATTGCATGTTTACGTTAGCATGGTTTTTTGTCCTTTTGCAATCTTGAAAGCAACTGTTAGATGAGAATAAAAGAAGTTAAAACTTGTTTTAGGGGTGTTTGGTGGTAATATAATGGGAACTACAAGTTGAATCAAAACATGTAGTATGTAAAAGTTTTACACTATAGTAAATTTTTATTTTATATCATAGCATATATATGAGAGATTTGTACGGTAAATTTGAACCTTATTAGTTTTAACTAGGTTGTTAAACGAAAACCAAAAATTTGAAAATTTTGATAAAACATATTTATCTAAAATGGAGAATTGAAAATTCACAAAGCGTCAACTGTGTCGTCTAGCCTATCCTCTTTTCTTGCAGCTGCGTTATCGCCGGTGTTGTCGTTTAATTTCTTTTTTCTTGACTACATCTTGCGGCTGCATCGTTAATTACAAAGACATAATTTGACTTTCCAGAGCATACTTGCCTTGTACGTCCAAAAGTTCATACGAAGGGTCACACTTTTCTTTGTTTTCTTCCAAATTAGGGAATAAATGACGGCTTCTATTCTCCCAAAAAAAGTATGACTGTATTTTATCATGAATGATATTAAGATTTTTAAAATTTGATGTTTGATTTGTATGCCTTTTTTAATTTAAATGTAATGATTTGATGTGATCACGTTGCTTTTCTTTTGGGAAATTGTTTTTAGTTTGTGTAAATTGCTCGTGAAAGGGGAGATTACAAATAAAGGAGAATAATTATCCCAAAAAAGAGGGAAGGGAATGAATACTTGGGAGGTCTTGAAGGATTTATATGCAGTCTATTTTTTAGTGTTCTAAATATTGTCAACCTATTACATTTTGATATGCCATTTAATAAACTCAAATATTATATCAATCTTAAAGATTTGAAATTTTTTTTAATAACATGGTATGATATGGTTAGATAAGAACCATTTTGGGCACTAAATTGGATATTGATTTGACTCCTAATAGGGTAAAATCTTATTGCAATTAATTCACGTCAATCAAGTATTTGTCTCTTTATATTTTTTCTTACAAAAAAAATAGCAAAAAATTAATGGTTTGTTTGGTGTGTGGGTTGAGAATAGTGTGATTTAAAATTTTATGGTTTGAACTATGGTTCTAAACTATGTGGTTCAAAACATGGCATTTAGAACATGAAGGTTTGAAACGAGAATCAAACATCATATCAAGTTTAAAACGAGAACTAATGCTTGAAAAACTATGGTTTATGAAAGAAAAACGAGAATAAGAATGGCTTTTACTATAGAAAATAGTTCAAATTATGTGAACCTAAGGGGGTTAAAGTTTGTATTTTGGAGGTTTTAGCCGGTTTAAAACCGCTTTTATGGTTTGAACCGGCCTCAGTTATTACTCCACCAAACATCAATTTGAACCCATAAATAGTTTTAAACATACGTACCAAATGGCCTATAAAATTATTTGTGAATATGATTGCAGATATAAACTTATTATAGGGATAGAGTACGAATCTACTTATCTAAGTAATTTTTAAAAAAAATAAAAAAAAAGGCACTTGTGAATGTCTAAAAAGAGAGTACCACACATATTCATGATGATCCAAAGGCAATAATACCAATATATGCATGGTGAAAAAGAGCATTGGAATGGGTCTTAGCTTTTGAATAATCATCCGACAATAGAAAAGATAACATTGAGACAGTTATAAATTCTATTATTGAGTTTCACTTACCGGATTCAACAACTCAAAATTCAGTCATTTCAACTACATCAAGTGATCTTTCAAATTGATCAAGATTCTCCAGTTTATGGCCGCTTCCCTATGGTACCAGTTATTGCTTTATTGAATTTGCTTCATTAACAGGCTCAAGATTCGACTTTAATCGTTATGGACTGGTGCCAAGTGGTGTGCAGAAAAATAGGAATGATTCATATTTTGCAATTATTTCGATTGGAACTAGTGGTGTAGATTGGGTTTGCAAAAAATGGCAAAGACACAGCACGTGAAGCATTAGAGAGATAACAATGACATGAGCGTAGTGCATATAATCTTGCAATCAAGGAGAGGGCCCAACGGTGAAACATGTGAGACATAATGCCATGTTTATGTTTACTTTGGAGAACGAGATTAATGAATAAGAGAATTTCATATTTACTTTATTTTGAAATGAGACTAAAAATTATATAACGACAGTTCTTGTAAAAGTTTTGTTAAATGTGACCGTCCACGGCCATTACCACATTTAACAACACTTAAAAGACCGTCACTGCGTGTCACTCGATTTCACGATTATAGATATAAAGATGACTGAGAATGTTCTAGTTAGTACACGCTCCAAACGAAAATGCTCACGAGCTTCCAGAATATCCCATCTTTTTTTTTTTCTCCCATCTTTTGGTTCCTCTCTTGTAATCTCTATCTCCATGCATCAACATTCAACAGTACTAATAAGGAAAAAAGGGTAATTAAGGTTGATATGTTGATTTGGCGCTTCAATTCCCACGCCAAATATATTTCTAAATTTACCTTTCATAGAGAATGAGCATCTAAGAGCTGTGTAATTTTGAGTGAAAGTTAACAGGAAAGTAAATGTTTTATATTGAAATGTATGCGATAAGAAACTGTATTTTGTGTAACAAATGCAGCGCAAACTTTGACTAAAGAAATTCCTTAACACCAATTCCACATTTTCGTCTCCCCAAATTGTTTCTGGTTTATCTTTTCACCAACCAAGTTCGCTTGTTGTTTATATAAGCAACAGTGCCACGTTCTTAGAGCTCAAATAAATGAAGGTGGGTAAAAAAAAAAAAAAAAAAGCACTGCCCAGCCTCATTGGCATCCCTACTTTTGCATGCATATCACATGGCCAATTATGTCCTTCCCCACTATCGTTCTTGTTGGTTTTGACGACTAAGCAGCATACTTCTGCTTCAGCATGGAAAAGTAAAAACAAAAAAAATAAATGAACTGAAAAGTACGTAGAAAGTAAAAACAAAAAAAAAAATGAAATGAAAAGTAAGTAGTTACTATTTTGTGCCAAGATAGCATAACATATTAATGAGATTTTTAGTTAATTTATGCTCGTTTTATCTTAGCAATTCATATTTTATTTATAGCCTTTTTCTATAATGCATTTTTTTGGCATCACCGGTTTTTTTTTTTTTTTTTTCACTCTTTTAATCGGTTAAAAGTCCTTTTGCTCACGTAAAGACAATAGTCAAATTTTGGAGTATGATTGTAATCTATTGCTCGTGAGTATGATTGTAATTGTAATTGGGAATAGACTAAAGACCACCCAATGAGAAGAGTGTCCAGTCGAGTTGTAGCATTATTTTGCCCCTGCCCATTTTTATGTTAGGGAAAGATTTTGGGATGTTTATATCACTGGAATGAGTGACGCCAACGCCTTATTTGTAAGAGGCCAAACACCTCGTGAAATCCATAGATATCCAAGGACTTCTTTAAATAAGCCAAAACTAACAATCTCCAGCTTGGCGAGTTTGAAGGTTCCACTCAATTTTCCAAGTCCACATATCCCCAAACAAATGAAGCAATCTGCAGCTGTGTTTTCCAAATGCAGCCAAGCTTCACGTCATGTGAACTTGATTCGTCACCACTTGGTCAACATATTGGTGTGTGTGTGTGTATATATATATATATATTTTTTTTTATGTTGCAATCTTTTAAAGTAATATCTCACCTTTTTTTAGAATCTCTCATACAAAGTGATTCTGAATATCGATATGCTTCTTGATTTTTGTTAAGTGAATAACGCTTTGACTAACACAATGCATTATGATGCGCATCGAACCAACTCTCAGGTCTATAAGCAACAAATGAAGCCTCATAGCTTCCCCCAGAGACTATAATCGCCGTGTAATCCAGCTCCATGATAAACAAAGCAATTATCGACTGTAAGATGGACTTCTAATTGACCGGTTCCTTAGCTAAAGGGCACTCACAGGAGCAAGAAGGGTACTCGTGGGTTCTGAATTCTCAATCCTACCAAAATATTGTATGTGGTACTTTCTTACATTTCGCTTCTAAGTCAAAAGAAGCTTGCCTCTTGTTTTGTCTCAACTTTATCTCCATCCCAAAAATCTTCCTAAGTTCACCTACATCCTTCATTTCGAACCCTTAATTCAATTGAGCCTTCAATTTCTGATCTCTGCATGGCTCTTTAATGTAATAAAAATGCCATCAATGTATATGAGAAATAAAAGATTTATCTTGTAGCTTATGCAAGTTCACACACTGATCGTATTTGCTTCGAGTGTACTTTTGCCTCGACATATATTTGTCAAATCGCTTGCACCGCTATCTCGGAGATTGGTTCAGTACACATAATGCTTTGTTCAACTTGCAAATCTAGTTCTCTTTACTACAACCTCAAATTCTTTTGGGTGAGTCGTGTAGATTTTCTGTTCCTAATCACGTGTAAGAACGCGGTTTTGACATCAAGTTGAGCTAGCTCTAAATTTAAAGGTACTACCAAGGCCGATAAAATTCTAACGGAGGAATGCTCAGATGTCATGGTACTAATGAGGTCGTTTTCTTAGTCCGAGCAGAGATTATTAATGTTTAAAATATCCGTCGTTTACAGGTTGTTGTCGTTTCTGAGGGTATGTCTTTTCTGAAGGTCATTTTTGTTACTTACTTTTTTCATGTTTCCGTTGTCATGGATATTGTTGTTCTTTAAAAAAATAAATCGTCTTTTTTGAGATGATGATGATGATTATTATTAGTTTCTTGAGATTTTCCTTTTGTTGTCGTTTTTAGGGCATTGCCGTCTCCTATTATAGTGTCGTTTTAACGTCATCTTCATGTTTCTACATGAGACATTCAATGGCATGCCCTTTTTTGTTGTCGTTTCTTGTTAACAAAAAATTTTAAACCGAAAACGACACATCTACTCAGCGCCGTTTCTCGCAAGAATTCAGCAACAGACACCAACGATTCTGATGTTGTCCAATTAAACCGTAGCATCCTGTAATAACAGTGGAAAATTTTTGGGAATTTACGGGTTTGCATGTTCATGTGTTTCAGGAAAGCACTCGAGTAAACTCAATTACCTTCCAACTTAACACCAGTTAATCATTTCTCTGAAATAGGATTTTGAGAACATAAACAACAAAAGGACCAATAAATACTTCATAATCCATCCCCAAATTCTTCTTTTCTCTGTCTTCAATCTTCAATCACTACCTATAAACTGAGGCTTACAACGTCTCATATGAAGATCATCTACACTGTAAGATAAAGTTATTCTTCAGTAATAAGAAGTGTCTGAAAAAGGAAATTTTTATAGTCCCATTCCTTGTTTGTACCTGGTTTTTCCCAGTCTTCTGTCCTAACTTATCTAAGTATGAATGTTGAAGTAAACAGTGTAGGATTCATCCCTGAGGCTCAACAAAGGCGCCAAAAGAAAGTTCCTTGATGCCCCTTTGGCCACAAAGCTGATAGGATGATACTCACTTAGTCCTTTGTTCATTACAAAGCTTGCCGCCTGGCTGAATTCCGAGTCCGACAGTTCGTTATTGCAGCTTAGCTTCAAGCTTCCACCAGAATCGTTGTTCACATTGTACACATAGCAACCTCTCTTGCTTTCTGATTCCAAGGATATTGTTTCTGAACTCCCGTCCAATCCGGATGCTAGACGGAAAACTGATGAAGACCCCTCGTCACTGGAGGAATCAGCGACTCCAAGGTCGTTATCTTCTCCTTGCTGCACCACCACCATGCCGGGAAAATCAAACGGTTCAAGCATGACCGACTTTCCAACGATGTCGTTCATTGTGGAGTGTTCTGAGGAAGACGAGTCCGCTAAGATGAGCCTGTAAGTGGCTTGAACTGAGGCATCGGTTCCAGATTTGGGAAGGTTTTTCATCGCAATCGATTCGTTTGTGTTCGTCATGACAAACGTTGATTTTCCCTGCTTTTGGGAGAAAGTGACTAGATAATTGTTGTAAGAGGAAGGGACTGGAGTTATCCAGTCTGAAGGAGAGCTAGATAGTCCGGTTTTGATGTCCCAGTCACCGCTTGTATGAGCTGCAAGCAAGTAGGGGCCATAAAGGATACCCTCAATTGAAGCATACTCAGGCCTGTCGTCTGTTTATATCAGGAAAATAAAAACTTGGTTAGTCTTATATCCTTCATTTAAGATCTAAGATCATCATTTTTTGCCAATCAATGAAATTGTTGAGTTATGCTAGCAATAGGAAAATGTGTGAGTTTATAAAATTGAGCTATCCAAATAAACCTACCTTTTACCGGGTCTGTTCTTAGACTAATGGGGAGTTGTAGAATTACTACATCACCAGTGTTCCAGTTCCTAGTGATTGATAGAAAACTACCTGCATTTAGAAATGATAAAATTGAGGAATTTTCGCAGCTTGAAAAACAAGGCAAAACTCAAGGTTCAATATATTTGCATCTCCACCTGGTGATGGTTGTTGAGAGTAATCTTGACCATTTAACTTGGTCTTCGCACCATTGGAATATGTCCAACTTGGAATCCGCAAGTTTAAGGTGGATGATTTGCCAGTTCCCACTGGAGAAACCGTCAAAGTTACTCGAAGGTAAGGATCCCACGAGTTGACAGGATCAACTTTCTGATTCAGCTTAAGGTTCCCTAATTCCCAGTTGAGTGAGCTTGATATATACTGGATAATGTAGAGGACCAGGAGTTTCCCCTTCCTCTTCAAAATATATAGAATCTCCTAGCTTTGAAAATGATTCGATTCCTGAAAAGCAAATGATGCCAGAAAGAACTCACAAATCAAGTTCTAAACTTTTAATCACTGGAGCAGAATTCATTGCATAATAACCACAATTAAGAAAATAATTCACATGAAAAGAGGATATAACTATCAACTAGCATAAAGTTGTAAGAAAGTAGAACAATCTCATACCTGTACCATAACAGCACCAAAAAGACTCGAATGGTTTTCCCCATCCATGATAGCTTTCGGCCTTGGAAACTCCCCAGCCTAGTGGAAGCATGTAAATCATAATTCCAGGCTCTCTTCCTCTTTGGATGCTCAGCACACCATTTGTAAGAGCGCGCTCATAATAATCTGCGTAAGCCACTTCTTTTGTCCACCTAAATAGGTTGCGAGAGACCTGCAAAATTGTAAACATGTACTTCGGTTGAATTAACACTCATGATTAAAAGTACATATGATGTTAAGACTACATGTTAGAATTGCTCAGGTGTCACAATCCAAGAAATATTTAGATAAATTTGTGATCACCAAAGGAAAAATGATACCTTGAGCATGTTGTAAGTTGTACACGATTCTTCATTCTCAGTTCCTAATCTGGTTGCCAATCTCTTCGGGTCTAACCTGTTCACATCAGGACAGGTTAAAGCTAAGTCACAGAAGGAAAAAAGAGGAATGAATATGAGAATAAAGCTAGCAATAGCCTGACAAAATAGTGCTAAAAGAGCCTAATAATGATCTACCAGAATTCGCTGGCTGATGTTCCTCCTGTTGCATAGCTGTAAGACGAGTTCACAATGTCCATGAAGAATGTTCCTATTTCCTGGCAAGTCAAACAAAATGTAAGATCTGGTAACAAAGTTCATTAGGATCTTGTATCACTAATTAAATCATTCGGAAGATAAGTTCACAATTCATTCATTAAACTTGACAAGCTCCACGAATGAAACAAAAGGAACGACCTTATAAAGTGGATCGCCAGTGACTTCATATCGCATTTGAGAACCAACAACAACTGGAATATGTGTATTGGCATGAAAACCACCTATGTCATCAGCCTACAAGCACGAGAAAAGACCTTCTTATACAAAATGGCTTCAACAAAATTCACACAAAAAAAATAAAAACATGACCAGATCCATCCGTTAAGAATTGACCATACAAGCTGGTTATACTTTAGTCTACATATAAACTAAGGAAAAAGGAAATGAAAACCGAAATCGTAGTGACACCAAAGGGCAAACCAGAGCTAGCAAAAAAGAAAGCACTGGTTACCTTGACTGCAAGCAAGCCTAGAAAGCATGGTTTGTCAAACAGGTGAGCCAACAGTAAATGCTTTGGATTTGCCTGATTATAGTAACAAAAAAACAAAAGCGAGTACAAATTAAAAGCTTATAATGATATTTGTGTCTTGAAATTACATATCAAAGAACCATTCAAATTACATACTGTTATTCGGTACAACTTATAAAGCACATCGTTCATGCCACCGGTTTCTTCATTGAGTGACAGATAATGTCTTTCCACTGTGTATTTGGAAATTACATTCTGAACTCGGTTGTAAAAGTAGTCGACCATTGACATCATCATTTTGAAAGCCTGATCATTACCAGCCAATGTATATTGATCCAACAAACCTGCTAGAATCTGTCAAAGTATACAAGTCAAAATGTATAAACACTTTTTAGGCCAAATGTATTAGATGTTGCATCTATTGAAACAAATTAATTAAGCAATCTCAAGCTCTCTACCTTGTGAATGGTGTAGTACGGAGCCCAGATAGGTTTGATGGCCTCAAAACGATCGAAAAACTCCGACGGAAAAGCAGAAAGATATCCTGTGCCAATTTTCTCCTGACAGGCAGAGAGAGAGGACACCACAGCAGACATTTTCTCCTTGAGAGTGTCGTTGTGAGTGCTAGCCCACATTTGTGCTGATGCACTTAAGTAATGCCCTGAAAGATAACAACACCGTGCTCTTTCTTTGTTACACCAATTGAAAGCACAAATATTGAAACATCATCTGAAGGTAATCCAAGAGTTCACAGAAACAGAACAGCTTTTAAAAACAACAGAAGTTCAAACCAAAAAAAAGTACCAGCAGAAAAACATGAAAATAAATCTCACAAAATTCATTATTTAACAACAAAACATATAATCAGCATTTATCACATGTTCTTGTGTATTTGGGGAGAAAGAAAAAGTAACAAAAAACAACAGTGGTTCATATTATGAAGAAAAACATGGACATATACCGTACACAAGACATTGTTAGCATAAACAAAAAAACACCAATTAGCAAATGTCTTTTTATGTATTGGGGTAAAAATTTCTACCATAGAAACACAGTAATTCATACCAAGAATGAAATATCAACATATACCTTACAAAATTCATTATAAACAACATTTAGCACGTGTTCTTTTGTAGTATGAACAGAAGAAAATAAAACCATATTATTACAAAAAGACATTATAATAAACAAACAAACATAATCATTATTTACAAATGTAATTAGGGAAGGAAAAGTAAAAACAAAAAAAAACAAAAACAAAAACAAAACCAACCTACAAAATGACCACGAAGCTCCACACTAGGGGCCTCCCAACCCTTGTAAGGTTCACCAGGCGTAGGCAAACCGGCAGTTTTTCTAAAACTCCAAACCAAACTATCCACATCCAACATCAACAAATACTCCAGATTGGTCTGCTGAGCATACCAATGCGGCGACTCCGGATCCAACCTCACATTATGCAACGACACTTCCTGTAGAACGTCTCCGGGCCCATCGAAACCGGTTCCCGAGGCTTTCATCTTCCTGTACATCATTGACCATTGAAACTCATTATTTTCTTCTTCTCTCAAGAGCTTTCTGGGAAGCAAATTCGACCACGCGGAGTCGTCGGTTGGGGTCAAATGGTAGTGAGAGAACATCTCCTTCCTCCAACTCTCGTTCTTTGACGTCAAAATCTCGTATCTAAGAGTGTGGGACGAGAGCTGAGTAGGAATGTTGGTACACTCCTTACCCGTAACAACAAGCCCACATAGCCCAAACACAAACAAAAACAGAGTAAACACAGCAAAGTTCTTCATTTTTGTTGAATACCCAGATTGGAATTTGACAAGAAAATGGATAAATTTGAGGACTATGAATTCAGGACGTTTGGTTTTAACGAAAGCCCAGACTGACAAAAAATCCTCAGGACGAGAAGAATTCAAGAAAAACTGAAATTCCAAGTTCAGTGAACTTTGTTTGAGGAGGAAAAATCCAAGAACAGTTAATTCAAAAGTGGAGTAGAAGGACATGTGAAGATGGCCTGTGTGTGTGAATATATACACGAAGACAAAGCTCTATTTATCCAAAGAACATCTCGTGAAAGCTAAGAATAGGTTGCTGGTAAAGTGAAAAAGGATCAAGGAGTATCCGAACAAAACAATAATTCTCACCAATAATTATATTCTTTTTTTATGTAAATACAGAACAGAGGAGATAGGGAGGGAGTAAAGAATCACGGATACGGTTGTTTTTACTTTTTGATCTTTCGGGGAGGGGCAGGTTTGACCGATTAAGATTCGAAAACTTGTGGTTTTATTTACTTACTAGTTGGAGGCGGGGCATAATTTGTTTGTTGCTTTTTTTTTTTTTTCATGTATAGAAGTTAAATGTTTGAATGGTTTAAATTATTTTTAAAAAATAAATAAAATATATAAGGTAGGAAGATGTGTTTCAATCAAGTATTATATATGTATGGATTAGTATAATATATTTAAGGGAAATATATTTGGTAAGGAGAAATCAAATAGAAAATATTAGTTGTACATATTAAAAAGAAAAACATGTTTAAGTAAGGGCACATGCATTTGAGAAAAATTGATTCACCAATCCAATTCAAAAGATATTTATGAGGGTCACATTTGACAAAATTACTTTTTAAATGACCGCATAAAAAAATCTAACCAGCGACATGTTTTAGAAAAAAATATTTTAATTTGAAAAATTTAGAAGAAAAATAATTAGAATAAAATTTATAAGATTGTAGGGATAAAAAACAAAAGAAAAAAAGATGACTTCAAGTAAAAACTTATATGACAAAATAGTATTTAAGAGTGTTGCAAGAGAAAGAAGTTATGTGAAATGAGTATTTAGAAGGGCCACACGTAAAAATATATATCTTAGGAATTGAAAGAAAAAAAATTAAGTAAGGGACGCATTTAAAAAAGTTATTTTAATAGGGCATATTAATGGAAAAAAAAACATTTTTAATGAGACACAATTGAAAATAGAAGATTTTTTAAAACTTAATTTTGCCAAAATGCATGTTTCAATTAAAACCACATAATTCAATGGAATATTTTACAAATATAAAGCACAGCTTGTTTAAAAAAATATTTTCATGAGGGATGATCAAATAAGGAATGAATTAGTGTCGACTAATTAGAGTGTATATAAGGGGGGTGGAAAATGTTTAAAAAAGGGTATGTTTGAAAGGAAAGTAATATAAAGACATAATTTCAGACAAAAGGGGTTTTATTAAGGTTACATTTGATGAAATAATATTTTGAAGGGATTATAATGATCAATACAAGATTTTGAGGTTAAAAATAGCAAAACAAAAGAAGTTGATGAAAGTAAAAGTAAGAAAGGAGAAATAAAAGGAGATCCAAAAAAAGACAAAATAACTTGACTAAGTTTTTAAATGGTGCACAAAAGGCAGCTCTCACTTATTATATATTAATTGATTGATTGATTTATTTTTTTTGAATTGGAGCCAATAAGTTTGTATTTTGTATGCAAAATTCCAAAGGCTAAATAGCGAGTAAGTTCAAGGAAGTTAGCTCAATTCACGAGCCGATAGGATTTTCTTGCCATTTTCACTGTTTTTTTTATTTTTTGGTTTTCTTTCTGTTTCATATTTTTAAAAGAAATTTTTTGTTATTTATTTATTACTTTTAAAGAGGGATTTTTCTGTTTTTTTTTTTTTTTTTGGTATTTGTAAAGTTTAAGTCTTTGACGACTTGGTACTTTTTTTTTTTTTTTTGAGGAAAGTACTAGTATACCCTACTAGTACTACTATGTCTGCTTTTCGTCGCTGGCACTGTAAAAAGCCTTACTTTTGGGTTTTTATTTTCATTATTTAATCTATTATTTATTTATTTCATGGGTCGTTAATTTCGGTGGAAAGGTTCGCGGGCTTTTCATGGGTTTTTTTCACGAGTCTTTCCCCTTTCGGTTCTACTAAACAAAATCACATTTCGCTTTAATTTTGTAAACTAAATAATCTATTCAACAAGTCCTAAAGCATTTTTTAAGTTCCAATTAATTTATTTATTTTTTGTAGCTTTTCACTATATTAAAGACATACATTTTGGCATAAACTCAAATCAGTAAACTTGATATATATCTCTGTTTGGATACTCAACACACTAACTAAATAACATGTATAATTCACTTAATTTGAAGTTTTATGTAAATAGCCAACTTGACCTTTAATTATCAAAAACTAGCCTACCCAACTTAATTTTCCATTAAAATAATTTATTAAGCATTATTATAGACGAATTAAATTTAATAAAATGAAAAAGAAATACAGTTATGTAATAATCTAGCGTATAAATAAGAATAGTGGGGCATGAGGTGCTATTATTAGAATCGACCTAGAAAAGATATAATAATGACATGGACAACGACTATAGCCTCTAATTGAAAATGATTATGCAATATCTCTTTCAACTTTGTACAAAATATCTAATCAATTTTGCTTCAAAGAATTTTGATTGAATTGACTGTTAACCTAATTAAAAGTTGAGAATTAAGGAGGAAGGTTTTATCTAGTTTTTCCTAAAAATCAGAAGTATAATTCATAAAGCTTAATGTAATTAAAAGAATAAAATATTAAGTTGTCCTAGCCACAAATTTAATGCATAAGCTACTCCTAGAAGTAACATTGACATCGTATTTAATTTTCAATAAGAAATCTTTTTTCTGTTTTTTTTTTTTTTTATCTTTTTTTGAAAAGTTATTGTAACACCCCTATGTGGGGGTTAACAGTTTTAAATAAATAAAAATAATTTTAAATTTTAAATTATTTAAATCAATTAAATAATGCCCATGGGTCTTTAAACAACAAGAAAAATAAAAATAAACGTTTTAAATACAAACCACAGTTTTTAGTGTAGCACCAAATATATATAATTACAGTCATCATCACCATAGTACAATTCCCAAATAACTTAACACAGCCATAAAAAAAAAAATAATACAACTCTTACATGTTGTAGATAAGTTGTAATTAAACAGGGTCTTCTAACACGAAAACAACAAGATTGTTTTCGCTTATTCCTCTTCAAATATGTTGCACTGAGTTCCACCTGAGATATGAAGATATGATAGGGATGAGCATCGACATGCCCAGTAGGGAAATCATGACTCACCTTATGGTTTATCCATTACCACATTAAAAACTGCATGGTTAGTAGGTTACATCATATTCCAGATTATGAGGTTTATTATGATCACATCTTATAGATACCGTAGTTAATCATTACCAAGTGTCATAATTACACATTTATACAAATATTACCAATCATCATTGTTCCTAGGTATCCATGTTAAATTGAGTATCACTCAACTCATCGAAACCCAAATGGGCGTACTTGATCACCCTATAAACATTTCAAGGGTGTTCCGGTGAGGGGACATCAAGCCCCGAGTCCTCACCAAATCGATTCCTGTACAGTGTGTTCTGGGACTTTCAACCCAAGGAAGCGTCATCACCTTCCCCCTATTTTTCCTTTTAGGGTATTCGTGCCCAAGGACGTAACCGTCGCCCTTTTTACATCTCACTATTCCTTTGTATTCAATTTATATTTATAGAGTCAATTTCCTAACCATGCTTCTCAATTTATAACATATGTCAAATCATTATATTTATCGCTATACAATATACATATTTTACAATATAAAACAATCAAATTTAATTTACCAAAACCTCACAAAAGATGAGTAATAGAATCCCTACCTTCAAAGCTTAACAACAAACTTTTATTCTCGGAATTAATCAACGTTAGCTCCACACATCCTTGACCCTAAGGCATGCATAAGGACAATTAAAACTAAAGCACAACGTATAATCACATTCATAAGTGAATTATGTGTAAACCCGTCTACTAGTGCCATTAAAGTATTTTTATGCAATTGTTCTTTAAATACCAAGTAAACAATTTTTATCTTAAACGCAATATAAAATACATACAAGCAATTTTTATGTTTTAGTCTCTAATAAGAATTCATAAATCATTTAGGGTAGTATTGGAAAGGTTGTAAGACATTAAGAGACTAGAAGGTGAGCAAAGTTGGGTTTTTGGTTCAAGTTAACAGCTAGTATACCATGGCAACATGGTGGTATACTTTTGTAAAAAGACGGGTTCACTATCTACAATTAACACACGGGTTAACATGTGGTTTACTTAAGATAGACGGGTGGTTTATTACCACTGGCAGGTTTACTAGTTTCTAATCCGAAAATTGAAAAATTCATAGAAATTAAAATACAACTCCGATTTAGGCTCATGATAGCTCATTGGAAAGCTTAGGATGTCTACTTTTTAAATATGCAAACCAATTTACAAAATTCATTTTCATTTAACTCCAGAATTTTAAGAAATAGCCACTGCCCATAGAGGTATTATAAAGTTTATGGGATGTCAAATTTTTCTTTAACTTAAAGCATATTATCCTTGTTTAAAATCTCAAAACCATTCCAAAATATGCAACATGCATTATATAATCAGAATAAACATATTCTCATGAGTTTTATACCAAAATCATTATCAAATTATATCTCTAGCCTTTCTTGTAAATAATGATGAAAACATGCTTAAATTTGCTCTTTAAGCTCAAAACATTAGAACATCAATCTTAAAGTTATGGAAACCGGTTTTAAACATTCCTAACATGTTTCTAACATTGTCATCAAACCAAAACAAAAGTTGGTTGTGGGTTGTAACTCAAGACTCAAGTTTTTGTTCATAAATGTTTAAGGATGCATGTTAACATAACTAGAAATTTGCATGAATTTTGAACACGAAAATTATGCATTAAACATGGAGAAAATACATACTAAAAACTAAGTTTAGATTAAAGAAAACCTACCTCAAAACTTCTTTGAAAAGCACCAAAGTTCGGGTTAACAATCAAGCTTGAATTAACTCTAAAACCGCCTCGATCATGGTTGGGAATTATAATTGTCTTGGCCACAAAGAGAGCTTTGTGCTCTATGTCTTTAGTTAGAAATTTGAAGTGAGAAAGGGAGAGAATGAGAACTAGAGAAGAAGGTGGTGATAGTTAAATAAAAAGATATCAAAATGCTTAAGAGGAATGGGATGTTTACAGGGGAAAGTTGTAAGAAGAAACAAAAGAGTCTTAAAGGAAAATATCATCTTGTCTCCCATGAAGATTTTTAGCAAATCATGCTAACATAATTGAGGGGACAATTGGAGTGAATTATAGAAGAAGATAAGGAAATAATTAAAGAGGTGGTTGAGAAAATATCTCCATGTCTTTTATGAATTGAGGGAAAATAATTCAATGTCCCCTTCGGATACCTTTAGCAAAATAAGAAGAAGGCTATATAATTGAGCAATAATTTAGGGAGACAAGATTGGTAGAAGTGTTGGTAAATTTTGAATGTTTCTTAGGAAGACTTGGTAAGAAAATACTAAAGTGGTATTTTTTTTTTTTTAATGATCGTAAACAACTTAGTAATTTTAAATAGTCACATTTTATTCATTAAATTTTACAAAATCATGCCCGTTAAAAATACGGGTGTTACAGTTATTTTTTATCATTTGGGTTACAAGTATTAAACTATCAACCGACCAGCCTGTTTTGTTTATGAGGTATATAAATTTGTTTTGAAATACATATATCGAATTTCGGTTTGTTGGGAGAAGCAACTTGAAGTTTTGTTTTACATTTAATTCTTAATTATTATTTTCTTTTGGGTTGGAAAAGCGTATTTTGTTTTAATATGAAAAGATTTATACTGGTGGAAAAAAGTTACTTTTCTTTTCCTTTTTCTCCTGATCGTGGAGAAGGTTAAAACTTTTTTTTTTTTTTTTTTTGAAAAGGAAAAAATTCCGAAGGAAGTATATATATTTTTCCAATTTTGTCCATGGCACTCTAAAAACTTACAAGCAGGTCTCACCCATAAAACTAACAAAAAAAATTGGAAAAATTCTTAAAAATAATATAACAAATCTTTCCCTTTTTTGATCCTGGTAGAAAACTCGTTCTCCTTATTATCACATGGGTCTAACTTTTCTTTTTGAACTCAAGAGAGCGAGAAATTTAAGCTCTACATCTTATGAGTAATCATTTCTTTTCTTTTCTTATTTTTGTCTCTTTCTTTTATATGAAAAAATCATGAGTAATCCTTTGCAATCGTTAGAGTATATTAATGTGACCAGACAGACTTGGGGTCGCTAGGGAGGTGGCACAACACATTGTCTTTGAAGTTTCAGTTCTTTTTTTTTTTTTTTTGGTGGCTCGTTAAGGATCCCGGGGGTGTCAGTTTTTGCCTATGAATTGCATCACTTGGTTGAACCTACCAGGCCCAAAAAAAAATAAAAAAAAAATATATATATATATATATAGAGAGAGAGAGAGAGAGGGAGAGGGAGAGAAATGTAGATAGAGATGTTGATATGACTCATTTTGCTGAGTTGCAAATACATCAAACGCATATGACAGATAGACACGTACATTATATACTGAAAAAGGCCAACATGACTAACTGCTGTCGTCGCATCAATTTCCTCGTTTTGTTTTTGAGTAATTTCCTGCTCTATGTAGTGGCGAGGGGGCATAAACGAGGGCAACTTTATGCATTGGATCCTGGAAATAGTGAGGCATTGGCAGCAATAAAGAGTAGCGGCACATCCTCATTGTGGCACCAAAGACTTGGACATCCAAGTTCAAAGATTTTATCATTGTTAAGAGGAAGAAAAGCAATTGATGTCACTAATTGAAAAACTAAACCATCTGTCTGTGTTAGTTGTCAATCCGGGAAAAGTTGTAAGCTACCATTTAATTTAAACAATAAAATTTCAAATTTGCCTCTTGAAAAGGTGCATTGTGATCTTTGGGGACCTGCCCCGGTCTCTTCCAATCAAGCTTTTAGATTTTATGTTGTTTTCATAGATGACTCGTCAAGATTTACATGGCTATACCCCTTGAGAAAAAAGTCTGATTTTTATTCTTGTTTTCTCAAGTTTCAAAAACTTGTAGAAAATCAATTTGATAGAAAGATTAAGATTTTTCAATGTGATGGAGGGGGAGATTTTAATTCCTTTGACTTTCTTAATCACATAGGAAATTGTGGAATTCAACTACAAATCTCTTGTCCTGGTACGCCTAAACAAAACGGGGTCGTCGAGCGAAAACATCGTCATATAGTGGAAACAGGCTTAACCATGTTATTTCATGCAAATTTGCCGCTATCATTGTGGATTGAAACTTTTCTTGCCGCCACTTATTTAATCAATAGAATGCCCTCCTCGGTCCTAAGCAATAAGTCTCCCTACTCAAAGTTGTACCAAAAGGAACCTGGTTATAATAGCTTGCGAGTGTTAGGATGTTTGTGTTTTCCTTCTATGCAACATCAAGGGGGCAATAAATTCACCAAGAAAACTTATCCATGTGTTTTTGTTGGTTATAGTCCAATTCATAAAGGCTATCGGTGTCTTGATCCAAAAACTAAGCGGGTCTACATTTCAAGACATGTTGTCTTTGACCAAGGAATCTTTCCATTCAAGCCGTCTCAACATGAATCAATTTTGTCCTTTCCAGTGCTTACAGAATTTCCTTCATCAGATGAATGGATTACAACGTCTAAAAAAGTTTCCTCACCATGGTGAGACGAAAATTTTCATATTTTGGTCCTAGACCACGAGCAAACTAAAACACCTTGTCGAGGTCAGAGACAGGTTTCTTGATGGCTACAAGATTGTCGCAAATAGATTTGAACTCTTTTATATACTCATCTAGGGAATGTGACCCTTTCTTTAAGGTCATGAGCATATTTTTGAGCAGTCCCTCTTTCTCAATGGTTGTCGGAAGCAACTGTTCTTCCAATGTACTCCAGAGATCACAGGCCGTAGCCTCTTCATCGATGGATGGTTGGGCTTCTTGACTTATCATACCGAGAAGCCATGAGACGAGTAACCCGTCATTGGTCACCCACTGAGTGTAGGCTGGATTCACAGTTTTATCTTCCTTTTGTGCCGCTGGTTTTCCACCGTCTTTCTGAAGATGATGGAGCACTCCGAGACTACGGGCAAGATGAAGAATTTGTGACCGCCAGAAAAGATAATTGTTGGAGCCCAATCTGATTGATACAAGGCTAGCAACTTGATGAAACGATTGAATTGTAAGATGTGGCTCTTTCATTTTTTTTTTAATAGAAACGAGTGACTGGTATTTTATTTTGCTTGCAAGTTTTTCCTCTCTAATACCATGAAAAACTTTCTGAATATTTTTATTGTTGTTCCAATACATATATATACGAGGGATTTTGAGAAATGGCCTCCGGCCAAATTTTTTTTGGACAGTTTTTGGCATAAAAAAAAAGGTTTTTTGGACATCAAAACGGTTCTAGTTTTTTTTTTTTTTATCATGTTGAGGTTCCTTATTCTGCTACAGTCATTTTTTTTATTTTGTTGAAAAAAACTTAGACAGTTTAACTGCACAGAAAAGCGTGTTTTTTTTGTTCCAAAAAAAAAGAGGCCTTTTACCCAATTTGAAATTTTTTTTTGCCCTTTCATCAAAATCTTCCTATACTTATACATAAGCTTTTTAATATTTACGGAATTAGACAATAGCAATCAAGAGCATAAATGACTTAATTATATGATGCCCATAATTAGTGTGATATGATGACGTTTTCCTTATTAGTGCAGACTTACTGTATTGGCTCCAACGTTAGTGGAATTTTCTTGATCATTATCCCATGAATTATGGGCTTTGTCAACTGCTAGGCTTTTGCTCAAACATTATCCCATGATTTTGCATTCAATGATTTTTGCCTTGGTCAATACACAGCTGCATTCCTTATTTGAGAAACATTCCTTATCAATTATCTACCAAGGAAAACCATTATCTCTACATATATCCCGATTGAAGAGTAAACTTTTGTCCTAATTTATGTACTTAGCCATTGCTTGAAGAAATGGTAGCATTTGCTTAATAATTTATTTACCGGTTACTCGTGAGTTGGCTTGCTTTGTGTCAAATACTCTCTTTGGCCCGTGGTGGGGACAATCGGCAAAATTGTCCTTTTCAAAGGCGTTGTGAAACAAGTTGCACTAAAAAGTTTGTTGCAGCCATGGTAATCCGATCAGAACCATAAGAATCTGCTAAGATCTCTTATTCTTCCGTATAACGACAACAGAAATTAGAGATCATACTCAACAGTTTTACTGTGTTTGCTTTCAAGGAAATATGAGGGCCCAACAAAAAAAAAAAAAAAAAAAGGCTTTTGTTTCCTCTCTCCCATATAAAAAGTAAACTATTTGGAGATCTTTAAAAAATAATAATAACAATTTTGATCAAATTTAACAGTTTAAAACATACACTCAGTTAAAATAACCATGAAAGACGGGCTCATAGTTTTTACCTACAAAGCAAAAGAAAGTAACACTTGTTTTTTACCACCTTTTTCCGGCTCATAATTAAAGTAACCAAATGGAATGTCAACAACACTTTTTAACTCAACCCCATAACTTTTTTAAAGTCTGAATCACGTTCCAACAATAATTAATAAAAGACTATATGTGAAAGGCATGGTGGTCACATGGAAATTGTGGGTTTGAGAACTTTAAAAGTGGATGAAGTAAATTCAGTTGCAGTTGGAGAATTAAAGATGCTACTGACGTTACATGAAGGGACCCTCCAATTTTCATTTATTTTATTTTAATAATTATATTTGAAATTTTAGTTACAACCTATTTATTACAATTGTAAATATTATAAAGCTTTCAACGGCTTTAATAAAAAATAAAAAATTGCTCCAATATAAGCTCTTCCATGCTACAGTTTTTAAACTTAAAATCTCAGTTGATCTGCACTGTTTGAGAGATTAGTCGAAAAATATTGCCATCATAATTAGTGAATACTTACGTATTAACGCTAACGTTTCCTAATAGAGAAATAAACAATATACCTACAAACGAAATTGTCAAATTATCAAAACTTTACATTGGATTACAGTTATGAACTATAGCTAGTGGAAGGGTATTAGTCATATTTCAATATCAGTCATTCAATATGATAGGTATTTCAGCGTGTCCGACTGCACTAGCCCATCGCTATTAGGAGATTCAATTGGCAAGTGGTCATGTTGCTTGGACTTCTAGCACCATCGTACCTCCTGACTATCTGAAGAGTGAACAATTCAAGTGCAATCAGAGACTCATGGCAATCATGGTCTTCCGATGGACGGTCCATCTCGTTTTTTGGGTCGTGCATATGTTTTAATTTTCAACTATAATAGGATGATGATGAGAAAAAACTACTTGAACTGTTTTTTTTTTAAAAAAAAGTTGGAGGGCAATTGGATTGTCTTTCAAACTGCTATTTCAAACTGTTAATACCGTACCAATGCAAATTCTCAAAAAAAAAAATATTGTAGTAAAATGAATTTGAATAGGAATTTCTCTGCTCTTAGTTACCACCTATAAGGGCTGTAGAAATTTAAGCAGTTGAGGGATTATTTTTAAGCCTTATCTAATGGCTGAAAGATAGGTTATATTTTAGGGAAAGATTTATGTATACAGCCTAAAATATGAATTGTACCGTAGTGTTGCTCTTCTGTTTGTTTTTTCGTAGAAGCTAGTGGCGATGAGGTGGGCAAATCCATATAACCTTATCTGGTAACAATCAGCCTAAAATAGCGCGTGTACAACTCTGTTATGTCCGTTTCATAGGATTATTGCTCACGCAACATGGGATCAGAAACATGGAAAACTTGATTCCTACAGTGGAAGAAGAATATGCAAATGTCATGGTATTAAAGGATCGGTAGTTAGAATATGAGGACACACACGCACAACACAGAGAGAGAGAGAGAGAGAGAGACTTTCCTACAAGAGAAATGAAGAAACAGGAAGACTCAAAAATTTGTTGTCTATTACATGTTTTCACTGTAAATTGCAGCAGCCACTTTGACATTTGTCGTTGTGCCTTTGGATAGGAACGGCTATCATTCTTATCTTAAGTACCACTTCGTCATTGCCAATATTAACTTGTGGGGCGATTCTCTATGTCCCAACCGGCTGCTGTGGGACCCAACCAGTGGGCCCTATGTTTGTGAGAGGACCGGGCTGCAGTCCGATTAGGAAAAAAAAGTTTTTTTAACTTGTGCTAGACGAATCATGACATTGTTGATCTAAAAAAGACAGTTGATCGAAAATACATGATTAGAAATTCTTCGGCAAAAACCCAAGTTTTCTTATCAGTTTGGAGTTGGATGAAAGTTTGGTTTTGCCCAATTGCTATAACATGGCTGCGATTCTTGTGACAAATGTCAAACATGGCATTTTTCACTTTTGGTTTAATTTTGCGCATAAGAGGTAAATCTTGTTCGATTCTGATGAGCTTGGCAGATTTTGCTCAGCAACTACGAAGAAACTTGCAAATAAATAATCGAGCACCATTTTGTCGTTGAAGGAGAGAGATGACCTGGTCTTGGCCGATTTTACTCACCTGCAAACGTAACCATAAAGTACTCAATTTAAAAAAATAAAAATAAAAAAAAATAGTGCAACTTTAAAGTGACTTTTAAGGTAAAACTTTAGCACCATGTTGTCATTTGACACTAGGCTGAGAGAGAGAATCCAAACCGCACCAAGACATTAGGCTGATCTTCTTGTTGGGATTTTTCAGTTTCATCAAGAAACCAAAACAAGAAGGACTGAAGCAATCTAATAATATCCGATATGTCATGCTCTGAATTAATGGGAAACAAAAAGGATAACTACAGACAATATCACGTCATGTCATATCCACGCAATATTGTACAATGTTAAAAGAGCAAAAACAGACTAACTGCTTCATATCTGCTGCAGAAACATCATAACTTAGGCAGAAGTTGAAAGGAAAGAAACTATCTATCTCCTCCTACGCTTCCTGCGTTTTTCATCCTTTTCACTTCCGCTTTCATCAGAACTTGATGATTCTGATTCTGACTCTGAATCCGAATCCAATGATCCAGAACTACCAGAGTCATCATCTGATTCTGACTCGGACACCGATTTTGGCCTTTGCATGATAAGGTGGGGCATGTTCTTCAAGTATTCGCGCAAGTTCTCAGTGATGCCACCAAGCCCAATAGATGTAAAAAAGTTGATAGCGAATCGCGTGTTCTTTGGATTGTCCTTTGGAAAAATAGATTCAAATGAATCCTGCATTGAGGGATCATTAAGCCGCTCATTTAACAAACGGAGGCCAAGATGCTCCGATAATTCCTGAATCAAGGACGACAACAGAATTATTATATTGCTCCAATCAACAAATAAATTTCCACTAGAGGCAAAGCAGCAAAACCAAACAAAATGTAAAACAGCCAAAAAAAAAAAAAAAGGAAAAGAAAAAGATGTCTCACGCATTACCTGAAAGAGAATCTTAATAAAGATTCGAGAAGAAGAAGTGGTATCCTCCTCCGTTAAACGTATATAAGCTAAAACATGCCAAGGCAGGGCATCTGTGCCGAGTAAATGAGCGAAAAACTTTGCAACATTACGCAGTTTATTTGTTTCGAGCCGGTGAATCATAGAATATTGCTGGACAAAGCTTTTCTCGAAATTTTCCTGGTGTACTTTGTTGATCATACAGAACCGCTGCCCCAGAAGGCCGTAATATCTGAGGTAGGTTCTCTCTTGGCTGCAACATTCCAAAAGCATGATGCACAACTCCATCTGCGTTCAGTATACACCAAAACAGGAAATTAAAACCTGCCCCAGGACCATGTAGATATACACATGCACACGAAACTCTGTATATATATGTACACACACACACACACATCTATAATTGATATTAATGAAATGCTTGAGCAATTAACCGAGCAAAATAAAAAAATCAACTCAAGTAACAGGAAAAGTGAATAACAAAGCTTTAAGCAACTAGTTAAGAACCTACAAGCAGGAAAAAGAAAATAGAGGGGGAAAATGCAGTAAACAATGTTGTTAGGTGGCAGAGATCTCGACTGCAAAGTTTTCTAAATTTTCCAATTTGGGTCCCTTAGTTATTAAAGTTTGTTGCTATCAGAATTGCATTTTTAGTAGAACAGAAAACTAAACTTCTCGCGCAATATGCAGAAAATCTATACTCCATTTTCCACATAGCACAAACAAAATTGAAGAAAAAGTAACCAAGGTTTTGTAACTTACCTCTTGACCCGGCTCTAGCTTAATCTTGAGGAGCTTATGACCAGCTTCCTCAAAGTCTACACTGGACATGATTGTCAAATATATTGTTCTTCGAAGATTTACAAGGTTTGTCTCTGTCTCGTCCTTTATTTGCATCCCCTCCTCCTCCTCCTCAGACTCATCATCATCATCCTCACTATCTGAAGACGCATCGGATCCTTCTTCATCCTCAGACTGCTCTCCAAGTATGTTCTTCTTCAATTCTTCATAACGCTTCTCATTCTCAAGGTAATTTGAGTCTGGTTTGAATAAATCTGAATAGGAATGGTGAAAGGTTAAAATCCATAATCATGTATCCAATGAGTAGGGCCGTCAAAAAGCTACTAATGATTGGACACTGTAAGACATACCAAGAGTAATTTCTGGATCTATCTCCTCTTGAAGAGAAATCTCATGCGTCAACTGATCTTCTTGCTCTACAAGGTCCAGTTCTGGACGAACAGCTGGGTACCCCTGTAAATGCATATTACCACAAAAACAAATTGAGTTTTAGATGTTCTTTTTGCTACATAATCATAACTCAAAGAGAATATTATATACCTGAAACTTCGCTCTCCTAATTGCAAACAAGCCTTCAATCAAAAATTGAACCCTTTTGTCTATTTCTCCTTCATGAAGAATTCCACGGAAGCGCTCAAAAATTCCTGTAAGCATAACAAACAAAAAGAGTGATATCTAAAATAACTCCCAAGAAAAAAGAAGATTAGCTTCAATATACGTTTATAGTAGTAGGAATCATAAACATGTAAAAGATTAAACAGATAAAACCACACAGCATAGCAAATAATTCTAATTCCAAAGCAAACATACCATGCAATCCTTTGGGTGAAAGGTCCTGCAGTATGGATCCACATTCAGTCACAAAGCCCACAGCAACTTCAACGCTGTCATCGGTAGGGTTCTCCAGAAGCACAGTAAGCAATTCTAGCGCTATAATCTCATGGGCCACTTGCTGGTTTACCAAATGTGCTATAAATTTAACAGCAGCTAGTAGTTGCGGCTGGCCAAGAAAATAATACCATATTAAAAATGAGAACAGATACAAACCTATATCAAGGCATGTTTATATATAAAAGTCAGTCGTTAAAATGACAAGAGGGGAGAAAATGCACCTTGTCGTTACGCTTATATGCTCTTTTGAGCTGCAAGACAATCCTTCTCAATAGAAGCTCGCCAATCTCCGGAAACTTCGTGTTGACAACAGCAACCAGGGCAGCAAAGACGTCCGTAAATCCAGGAGATGCCATTTGTGATTTCATACATGACCGGCAAAAGAGACCTCTACCCCGAATCAGATTCTCCGAAAAGAGTTCAGGCATAATATTCTTTATATTGGTTGCATTGACCTTGTTCACAAGACCATTTATGCTCTTCCGGAGGGCATCCCAAGTTAAACGCTGGTATTCAACACTGCTTTTATCTTGGACCTCTTTCATCATCCGAGCCAACTTAAACGGTGGAATGTAAACCCCTCCACTCTTACCCAAATTTGACGCATCGGTGCTCAAATTACTTTCTCCTGTTGATAGTCCTTGAACTTTTGAATTTTCAAGCATCTTCCCATTTACTTCGCTTCTCTGCCCCAAACTCCGACTATCTTCATTGCGTTCTTTGTCATCCTTACCTCTATGATTTCTCAGATCTCTGTCATCTTCACTCCTATGCCTCCTCTTCTTGTCATCTCCTTTCCTCTCCCTTTTTCGATCTGTTCTTTTTCGCTCCTCCCTATCATCTTCATCCTCCGAATAGTGGTGTGAAGGCCGATCCCTGTTTCTATAACCATGCTCAGTTTCTTGAGTTCGACGGCTGTTGTCGCGGTGACGAGTCTTCTCCCTTTCCCTTTGATCCCTCTTAATTTGCTTCTCATCTTCTTCAGAGCTTTGGTGAGATTCTCTCACAATATCATACTCCTCATTCTCTCGCCTTTTGTGCCCATTACCCTGCCTATGGCCTCTTTCTTCCTCCACCTTCTCGTCATCTTCATCATAACTTCTCCGAGATGGCTTCCTGTCTTCTTGATCACTTGACCTCCACCGACCTCTATCCCTGGCATCGGTTGCCCTTTCCCTATGCTTGTCATCACTACGACGGCTGTCCCAACCCTCATGTTGTCTCCTCCTATTTCCTCTATCAGAATCTGACGAATCACTTTCATCTCCAGGATCATGGCGGTCATACGACCTCAAATCGCGTATACTACTATGATGAAGATGTCTATCTTTCTCATTCCTCACGTCGTCATCACTTGATCCACTACTACTGTGCTTTCCAGCCATAGAGATGCAGTAAAGAAACCCAATCCAACAATGCAAATCAAAATCCCTGCAGTCGCGTAAATGACAAATTTAAGCAAAGATAAAGATGAAATGAGGAACTCAAGGTATTAAAAAGCAGGCGAGGCGTAAGGCAAAATAAATCATAAAATTGGCTTTTATATAACACACAAGATAACTTCTTCTTCATTTTTTTTTTTTAAGAAAACAAAATAACTATATATCTAAACGAATAAAAAACCACAAACTGCTTCTTTTTTATATATATATATAACCTTTGTATAACACCTACTCCTATACAATATGCATTACTTCAGTAACAATAAGAGGGGAGGAGGGGGGGAAGCCGGCCTACGGCAGAAAATTAAAAATAAAAAAAGAAAAAAAAAAACCTGAGAAGTGAGGACTGAGGAGATCGGAATCGGGAAGTAGCTGCCGCCGTAGCTCGTCGCTTCGGTCGCCGGTGGGTCGTCGCTGGTCGCTGCTCAGAGGGGAGTGGGCTCGGAAGTTGCAGCCGATGGTGGAGGAAAATGGAGATGGGGGTTGATGATGAAAGTGTCGATGGTGGACGCGTTAGGGTTTCAAAACCCCCTATTTGCTTGTTTAATATTCTATCTATATTATCACATTAAGGCCCAAGAAACGTCATTACATATAAATTTCCTCTCACTGCAAAATCAAAATGAACAGTTCTGAAAATCTGTGTAACAAGGAAAGGATAAGACGAAGCAAGAAAACTGTAGCAAACGAAATCGAAACTCATCAAGTTGAAACAAAAGGAAATCAACAAAAACTATGCAAAAAGAAAAGAACGTGAAACAAAAATGAATTAGGGTTGAAATATCAATTAATCCAAGGCTTAATAAAACCCTAAAAAAGAATAATGGTATAATTGCGATACCTATGAATATTTCAAAGTCGATTATGGCGGCAAAAGCTGATCTGGAAGAGTTCGATGCCGGAGCTCAACCGTTAAGGGTGGTGGCACAACTGAGTTGAAGTCGGCGAGCGAATGGGGGAGGGATGATAAATCATAAGAGGGGCGCGAATGCGATAAAGTCGGGGGACAGAGAGAGGGGGTTACTTGTCGTTTTTCCTAAATCAGAGTTTTGTTGTCGTTCTTATGCTTTGAGTTATTGAGTCGTATTGAGCCGACCTAATATCATCTTCTTTGGTGATATATTTTTTTTTTTAGGGCTAAATGTAATTTTCTTAGGGAATGTAAATGTAATTTAGAGCTGCACAAAAAGCTTTTTAAGGAGGGAAAAAAAACCTCTCAAATTTCTTAAAGTAGTTATCTTTTCTTAAAAGATTTTTTTTTTAATCTTCATAAGTTATAATCCTGCTACTCACAAAACTATAAGTCGCAGTCTAAAATATGGTCTATTTTTTAGACTAGGTCCTACTATTTTATTAATAATGGAGTTATAATTCTATAAGATTAAATAGGATTACTCTTTCTTAATTTTTTTTTTCTTTTAAACTATTTTTTGTGTTTGTGCTCGTATTGCTTTGTGCAAAATGTAAAGTGGGTTGACATGAAAGTATCTTAAAAGTTGAAGAAAACAATATAGATTTGTTAAGCTAAACAAAATTAGACTAAATGATATTACTTGTTATTGTAATAAAACTGTAAAAAATATAGTATTATATTTTGAAAATCATGCATGAAAAAACACAAATGATATAGTTTAAGAAGGAAAAAATACACAAATAATTAAAAACAAAAAGAGTGGCAAAATTAATTATAACCAAATTTTTTGTTGTTACAGTATAAAGCTCTTATATACTACAGTGATCGAAAAAAAATGAGCTACAATATTAAAGCTCTTACTTGCTATAATTTTTAATTTTAAAAGTTTCAGTTATAACCATACTTCCTAAACACCCTAAAAATGTCCAAAAACTCACAAAATATAATAAAAAGGAATTATTTGTCAACTGAACAAATTTAAAGTGACGAGATGTATTTTAAAAGTCAAGAATTAGGCCGTCAATATGGGTTAGGACACGACGATCTAACCCGGCACTTTTTTTACGGGTTAAGGTAAAAAAAAAAAAACATGGGTCATTTTTAGTGTTAACCTGAAACTAACTCATCCAAGACCGGGTCGTGTTTGAGTTAACCAACATGATACTAAAACGACCTGCATGTTCCACATTTAATTATTTAAATAT
This sequence comes from Artocarpus heterophyllus, assembly GCA_025403435.1. Classification (NCBI taxonomy): domain Eukaryota; kingdom Viridiplantae; phylum Streptophyta; class Magnoliopsida; order Rosales; family Moraceae; genus Artocarpus; species Artocarpus heterophyllus. Next base: position 1,793,603 of record CM046337.1, read on the forward strand.
TTTTAGAAATATTTTCTCCTATTATTAAATTTACCCATAAGACAAAATCCTAGTTCTTTTAATCTTAGACTAAACTTCAAAGTATATTGATTTTAACTCTTAAATAATAAGAATATGATTTTAGCTTGATCACTTTAGTCTTTTTGTTTTGTTGAACTTGCTATTTTGTTGGTGTTGGACTTATTATTTTGCTAGATGCTTTTAAAAATTATAGGACTTATTTTTTTATTAGTGTAATATGGAATTCATGTGATTTTGAGGAAATGTGTTTTTATTCGTTTCTATATTATATTAGTGTAAATTCAAAGCTAACAAGCATAGACGTTGAATCTACAATCAAATATAAATAATGTTAATACAAATGTAGTCGCTTCGCTCTACTCAACTCTTTTATTTGTAATGGTGGGCTGTCATTTCGGGCCTGTAGACAAATTGAGCCTGACCAAATTATATCCTAACAACAAGAATCAAGGGTTAGCACGGGTTACTATAGGTTATTGACGAATTGTGGGTCATTGGCATTTTATACATTGCATAACAAACAGGTTAGTATATGTCGTATTTATGTCAACCCCTGACGTTAGTGTACTTTGAATTATCTTTAGTGCTGCAGCATAGTCTAACATCCCTGTTTACTCAGAAATTAGGCAAAATAGCACCCGATGTCGAAAACAAATTGTAGAAGAGGAAATATGATTTTTACATCCCATGAGCTCACCAAACTAACTATGCACACGCGTGAAGCACGTGCTTGTCCCTTAGTGTAATTTAAAAGTCAAGAGCACACTGATATAAAGGACATGGAATATATTTTGAGGGGGGAAAAGGACATAGATTACATAAACTACATTTTTCGTTTGGTAAATGAATTTAAATTAGTGATTTGATTTGAGTTAGTGTGATTTGACTTAAAACTTGAGTTAGTGATTTAAATTGTTATTCGAATTGACGTTTGGACGTGCATTTAAGTTTTAATCTGAGTATGAAATAAAATTAAAATTTGTATTTAGAGAGGTAGTGAAAATAGTTTTTTTTATTAACAAATCTAATAAAATCTTAATCTTAATGATACTAAAAAATATACAATATGGATCTTAATTTTTTCATCTCTTTACTAGGAATACAATGAAAAAAAATCATCTTAATTGGATATCAAATGAAAAAGTTATGATTTTTTTTTTTTGCAAATGTAGAAAAGAGAATTTTAGTTTTTACTGCAACAGAATTATTAGAGTAGCAAAAGTCTAGAGAATAAAAACTCTAAAAACTTAGATTTTTAATACTCTTTGGGAGAAACAAACATGTATTTAGGGCATGTTTGGTTCGAGTATTTGAATAGAGTATTTGAATGAAAATTTAAATTTTTGTGAGAGAAAATACTATAAGCAAAATGATTCGAACTGTGATTCGAACCACGAAACAAACGGGCCCAATCCAAATTTGAATATATTGAGTCCAAATAATACTCAAAACAAACAAACATTATTCAAAGCCAAATATAAAAATAATCACAAACAAATAAACGCATAATAAATAATTGAAATAAGACTAGTGATAAAAAATATTTTTTATTTGATGCTATGTATTTTAAAGAAATATTAAATTAATACTTTTGTAACACCCATATTTTAACGGGCATGATTTTGTAAAATTTAATGAATAATATGTGACAATTTAAAATTTATAGTATTTAAAATTACCAAGTTTGTCTATGTTGTTTCAATAAAAAAAAAATGCCACTTTAGTATTTTCTTACCAAGTCTTCATAAGAAACATTCAAAATTTACCAATACTCACTTCTACCAATCTTGTCTCCCTAAATGAATGCTCAATTATGTAGCATTCTTCTCATTTTGCTAAAGTCTCCGAAGGAGAAATGGAATTAATTTTCCCTCAATTAATAGAAGACATGGAAATATTTTCTCAACCACCTATTTAATTCTTTTCTCATCTCCTTCCATAACTCACTCCAATTGTCCCCTCAATTATGTTGGCATTAAGTGCTAAAAGTCTACATGGGAGACATGATGATCTTTTCTTTTAATACTCTTTTGTTTCTTTTACAACTTTCCCCGTAAACTTCTCATTCCTCTTAAGCATTTTAATATCTTTTTATTTAACCATCACCACATTTTTCTCTAGTTTCTCATTCTCTCCCTTTCTCACTTCAATTTCTAACTAAAGACATAAAGCACAAAGCTCTCTTTGTGGCCAAGATAATTATAATTCCCAACCATAGTCGAGGCGGTTTTAGAGTTAATTCAAGCTTGATTTTTAACCCGAACTTTGGTGTTTTTCAAAGAAGTTTTGAGGTAGGTTTCTTTAATCTAAACTTAGTTTTTAGTATGTGTTTTCTCCATGTTTAATGCATAATTTTCGTGTTCAAAAGTTATGCAAATTTCTAGTTATGTTAACATGCATCCTTGAACATTTATGAACAAAAACTTGAGTCTTGAGTTACAACCCACAACCAACCTTTATTTTGGTTTGATAACAATGTTAGAAACATGCTAGGAATGTTTAAAACTGGTTTCCATAACTTTAAGATTGATGTTCTAATGTTTTGAGCTTAAAGAGCAAACTTAAGCATGTTTTTATCATTATTTACAAGAAAGGCTAGAGATATAATTTGATAATGATTTTCGTATAAAACTCATGAGAATATGTTTATTGCGATTATATAATGCATGTTGCATATTTTGGAATGGTTTTGAGATTTTGAACAAGGATAATATGCTTTAGGTTAAAGAAAAATTTGACATCCCATAAACTTTGTAATACCTCTATGGCCAGTGGCTATTTCTTAAAATTCTGGAGTTAAATGAAAATGAATTTTGTAAATTGGTTTGTATATTTAAAAAGTAGACATCCTAAGCTTTCCAACGAGCTATCATGAGCCTAAATCGGAGTTGTATTTTAATTTCTATGAATTTTTCAATTTTCAGATTAGAAACTAGTAAACCTGTCAGTGGTAGTAAACCACCCGTCTATCTTAAGTAAACCACCTGTTAACCCGTGTGTTGATTGTGGATAGTGAACCCGCCTTTTTGCAAAAGTATACCACCAAGTTGCCATGGTATACCAGCTGTTAACTTGAACCAAAAACCTAACTTTGCTCACCTTCTAGTCCCTTAATGTCTTACAACCTTTCCAATACTATCCTAAATGATTTATGAATTCTTATTAGAGACTAAAACATATAAATTACTTGTATGTATTTTATATTGTGTTTAAGATAAAAATTGTTTACTTGGTATTTAAAGAACAATTGTATAAAAATACTTTAATGGCACTAGTAGACAGGTTTACACATAATTCACTTATGAATGTGATTATACGTTGTGCTTTAGTTTTAATTGTCCTTATGCATGTCTTAGGGTCAAGGATGTGTGGAGCTCACGTTAATTAATTCAAAGATTAAAAGTTTGTTGTTAAGCTTCGAAGGTAAGGATTCTATTACTAATCTTTTGTGAGGTTTTTGGTAAATTAAATTTGGTTGTTTTATGTTGTAAAATATGTATATTGTATAGCAAGGAATATAATGATTTGACATATGTTATAAATTGAGAAACATGGTTAGAAAATTGACTCTATAAATAAAAATTGAATACAAAGGAATAGTGAGATGTAAAAAGGATGGCGATTACGTCTTGGGCACGAATACCCTAAAAGGTAAAATAAGGAGAAGGTGATGACGCTTTCTTAGGTTAAAAGTCCCAGAATACACTGTACATGAATCGACTTGGTGAGGACTCAGGGCTTAATGTCCCCTCACCGGAACACCTTGGAATGTTTACAGGGTGATCAAGTGCGCCTATTTAGGTTTCGATGAGTTGAGTGATACTCTATTTAACATGGATACCTAAGAACAATGATGATTGGTAATATTTGTATAAATGTGTAATTATGAAACTTGGTAATGATTAACTATGGTATCTACGAGATGTGATCATAATAAACCTCATAATCTGGAATATGATGTAACTTACTAACCATGCAGTTTTAATGTGGTAATAGATAAACCATAAGGTGAGTCATGATTTCCCTATTGGGCATGTCGATGCTCATCCCTATCATATCTTCATCTCTCAGGTGGAACTTAGTGCAACATATCAGAAGAGGAATAGGTGAAAACAACCCTGTTGTTTTCGTGTTAGAAGACCTTGTTTATTTGTAACTTATTTACAACATGTAAGAGTTGTATTATTTTTTTATGATGGCTGTGTTAAGTTATTTGGGAATTGTACTATGGCGATGATGACTGTAATATATATATTTGGTGCTACACTAAAAACTGTGGTTTGTATTTAAAACGTTTATTTTTATTTTTTTTGTTGTTTAAAGACCCATGGGCATTGTTTAATTGATTTAAATAATATGAAATTTAAAATTATTATTTTTATTTATTCAAAACTGTTAACCCCCACATAGGGGTGTTACAACTTTGTTGTTTAAAAAGTATAAAAATATATATATTTATTGTTTTCAAAAATATTTTTCCATACCCCAACTCATTTTTTGCAATGTAAAATCTCAGATTTATTAAAATATTTTATTTTTTGTTGTTGAGTAAATTGTCTTATTTAATTTCCATTCATTAAAAAAAAAACTTTAATCTTTTAACATATATATAAAAGGAGAATCGTAATCCTACACTTAATTACTCAAAACTTAAATTTGAAACGTTTCATTATTTTTTTGCAAGGTTTTTTTTTAATAGATAATTTTTTTTTTCCCTTTTGAAACGCTTTTTTCTTCTATGCTCTTGAAACTTTTTTTTTTCTTTTCCTTTTTAATGTTTAATACGCACATGTTCTTTCTAAAACTGGTATTTAACCAAGGCCAGTTGGGTGGGGTGTGAGAAAAAGGGTCGTGAAAAGAAACTTCAGCAAATGCCCAGAAAAGAAGAAAATTTTGCAGCACCATTTTTTTCGGAAAATCAAACCTTCTGCGCAGCAAAGTCGTGACTTTTGAAGATCTGTGGACGTTGCCGGTTGATTTCTACTTTCGGTCACGTGGGATAGCACATTAAGCGTACTTCTTCTTCCTCTTCATTTTCTTCTTCTTTCTTTCATTTGGCGAGCTAATTAGGCTTGAAGGGATTGATAACATGTTAGCCGTTTTGTGGGTGATGTTTATTTGCTACTTATGTTATGTTTTATTTGTGGTGCGTGTGGATATTTACGGCAATCACATGAAGTTGCTCTCCACATGTTTGATAATATGTTTTAGTGAGATGGAATGTTGTTTGAATAATTTTTTATTTGCACTCGAGCTTTAAAGGCAAGAATAGCGGGTCTATGAACGCGTACAATCACAATGTAGTGTGATTTATGCTCATTCACAATCCCACACTAGCCACGGTCCAGTTTTTTTAGCAAACAAATGGGATTCTTAGTCGGATTTTTTGGTTGGTTGTGACGGGTTATTTTCTGGGTTTGCTGTCTTTGTTTTGAATTATTTTTTTTTTCCGTCCCAATTCAAATAAGTTGGGAGATTTTCGATGTTATATTGTATCGGGTAAATTTATTATCTTGTTTAATTCAATTCTTATGTTTCCACACTCAATCTTGGAAAACCACTTTTGTGATTTATTGCCAGCAAAAAGGAGGGTCCTTTATACTCATATATGCAGAAAAAGGCTACATAATTTGTTACTTCTCTCCAAGACCTCTGCTTTCAACTTCTAGTGAGAGATATTATGAGCAGCTTGTTGTCGCGGTTTCCTGTGCCTCACAAGACGTTCTCTTTGGAAATTAAGGTGTTCTTTTATTCTAATATTAGTGATATGTTCTTTTGAAGATATTGTCATGATTGTGTCAACAAATGAGATGCAATTACTAGCTTCTGATCAGTCTACGTTATTTAAAGTGTAGAAATGTGTTGGAATTTTCCCAACAAAAATCTCGATCTCAACCACAGAAAAGAAAGAACAGAAACAAAAAACAGGATCAAGAACACGCGAATTTTAGCGAGGTTTGGCCAATTGTGCCTACGTCCTCGTGAACTCCCCTCAAAGGGAATTCGATATATTCTTTTATTGATGTTTGTATACGGCCCTTGAATTGATTACAAAGAACATCCCCAGAACTAACTTTCCCGAGAAAACCCACAAGAAAAAATCCCCAGAGAAAATTTCCTTCTCTACCTCTCTCCTGTATGACTTTTTCTCTCTCTAGTTTGTTATTCTGGTAACTCTCACACAAGACTAAGTCTCTTTCCACTCTTATATCTAGAGTACAAAATTACATGTATTACCAATAAAAGAAAGACTCGTCATTTACATACACAGACTGCACAACTTATTACTATTGCTGCACACTGTCGTTTTGACCCTTGAAGAAGTTCTTTGCTGTCGTTCCCAGGACTTGAAAAACTTGTCATAGTAGAACTGATTTTAACAAAATGTATAAAAGGTTTAAATTCCGAACAGACATTTTATTTTGTTGGTGTGATGTGAAATTCTGAGTGGGATACATTGTGCTTGGCAGGGGAACAAAACAGATATTGTCGTCTGCTGTTATGACGATCATTTCCTTGTAAGTTTGGATTATGGTTGTGGGTTTATTGGCTGTTTATGCTTGACTTCCTTGGTACTTGAATTGATCTCTTTCTCTCAGGTTATTGCGACGCAAATAGGAACTATGGGCACTATACTGCACGCCAGGTACGTATATTATTGCCAGTAACGCGTGATGAAAGTTGACTATCCTTTTATTGATTGATTTTAGCATCTAAAGGTGGATATATTTCCCTTCCAGGAAGGATGAAGGGGTCTTAACTGAACCGACATTCGACGTGTCTGTTATTTTTGGCAAAAGAGATGAAGTAAGTTAGCTTTTGCGGTGTAGTAGTACCAGTAGAGTTCTAAGTTTGATAACTAATTTATGCTTAGTTTTAACCCGCTGCAATTGGTGCAGCCAATGCTAGTGGCATGCGCCCGTCAGCTAATAGAACAAATTAGGTAAGGGTCATTTCCAGTTTGACATTTTATTTTGACCTATTATATCTGCTCCTTTTGTTTTTCTATATTATGTGCTTCATTCCCTGGTTTTATTTGATTATTTTTGCAGTGTCTCTGGTGCCACCAGGCCGTTAGTCCTCTCTCTTGGCCTGAAAGACCATTCTCCGGTAAATCTGTTGGAAATAATTTGGTTGGTTAGATATAAAGTAGAACACCTATCTCATGATATTTTGCTAATGTTGTGCAGGAGACACTGAAGGGTATTGTTTCTGCTGTGGTTGAGAATCGTCTCTGGTGACATTCTGTTGCTTCAGTAGTTGTTACCAATACACACTAGAGGATTAGCTTTTGCTTCTACAAGACTTGCAGAAGAATGCAAAAGGCCTTATTGGCACTTCTAGAGCCCTTTTTTGTTTTTAGAAGAATCTAAGAACTTTTAGAATAGATATTTTTCTTAAAGATAAGAATTCTAATCTTAGAAATAAGATTGGATGTGATGTGATCTCATTGGCATAATTTCTTACTTTCTTTCTAGACGAATGACTCTTCTAATAGTCTTATTAATTAGTTATGTTTCAGCAGAAAAATAATTTTAGATTTTGGATAGTGTCGTCCATATAAAAATGTGTTGTGTTTGTGTAGAGCGCTCTTTCCGGATTCTCTGACGCATTACGAACATCTTTAGAGACAGTAGAGAATTTCTGGTTGACAGGCGCTGCGTTTCATTTCCCTTCTTGGGGAGAACTCAGCGGAGGAGATTGTTTGTAGAATCACACCGCTCATAGATACATTCCTTTTAAGAGATTTACTGTTTGTATCAATACTATTTACTACTGACATACATCATTTACACATTCATTTTAAGAAATTTCTTCCAATATATAGCGCATCCATAGTCCATACATCAGAAAAAGCATGAGAGGGAACAAAACAAGGAACTAACTGATTCAAAGCATACAGGGCTTGTTTACTAAACCGTAAAAGAATGTAAGAGAAAAGGTTATAGGATTGGAAAGTAAAATAAAGTAATAGTAATAGAGAACATTTACTTCTTTTTTAGTGTTTACTTATTTATTTGATGGTATAATAGGAAACAATTTTACTTTTTTTCTAGTGTTTACTTACTTAGGAATGGGGATCTTATTCATTGTAATTATTAAAATATTATTTTAATATAATTAATAACCATTAAACAATAACATTTGAATTTGTACATTTAAATAAATATGGCATTTATTTCCCTTGACAGGGAATCAATACTAAAAGGTAAAAGGTATGAGAGAATTGGAATTTCTTTTCCTCATTCCTTATCTTGTGTGAGACTTACAAATGACTCACTACTCATTTTATGAGTAAACACATTATTTATAAGAAAAGGTAATCATTCCTTTTTTTTTTATTTATTTAATGCAAAGTAAACATGTCCATAGAGTAAGCAAATGGAATCAATTTTCAAAAGTTTGAGGCCTAACTTATCAGCGGCAAACAACAAACCTTAGGCATAAAATTACACAACTGCATCAACAAAGAGATCCCTAATTAATGCCAACATTCAGCATATATCAAAGAGTACTAATCTGACATCACGCATGGTCTTGGATTCATTGAGATGTAGGTGACGAAAAACTGCCCCACAATGTCTCTAATTCTTGGACTAAGCATTTGTCTGTCGACTTAGTTAAGTATCCTCCGCCGACATTTCAAAGTGATTACTGCCGGCCAATAGGTGTTTTCACCAACTGATCTTCAGGATTTGTGTTTTTATGATTTGAAGAGTAACAGGGTACAATATTTATGTCCATAAATGTTTGTGACGGACTCTACTACTTATGTCAGAGAGTATCTTTCTAAGTAGAGGGGCAGAAATTTGGTTTTGAAGCATTGCTTTGCTTTTCCTCCCCTTAGTTTGGTCTATTCTACTAGTGTTCTGGTGTTTAATGCATTTTAATTCTGCTGTTAGGCTAAAGTAACACCGACTCTCTTATTTTTGTTTTATCATCATCATTATCATGTACTCTTATTTCTAGTCACATTTTTATTATTTTGTTGAAGTTTCGTCATGTTTCCTCATTTTCTTTATTATTCCGCATAGACCACGTCAAGAACCAGAACATGATAACTGGATTCCACAAAGCGGAAAGGGCAAAGCTTCGACTCATTTCCAAGAAGCAACAGAGTGTAGTGTTGTTTAAGGAACATGTTGCTTGAGTCATCAGCTGATCTTCAGCAAATTCAATAGATTAGAAAAGGGGATAACTGAAAACAAAAAATAAATTGAAGCGGAAAAAAGATGAATAGGGTGTTTGGTACAATAGTTCAAACTCATCAGTTCGAATTGTCCATGGTACATAAAGCTCTTAGTAACTACATTAAAAAAAAAACCACTACAGTATAAAACTCTTACATGTTACAGTATTTTTTAAGGAAGAATAGTTTGAATCACTCTTTTAAACACAAAAAAAAAAAAAAAAAATAACACCTGGTTTTATCACTGTGCAAATATATTCTTAAACCTTCTTATTTGGCCCATATTCTTCGTTAGGAAGCTGCACAAAAAATTCTAATATTTAGCGAGTCGCAGATTTCTTTCAACTTTTACCCCTAATGAAACAGACACTGCTGCAGTGTATAAAACGACGAATGCAGCCGAATCTTGATGTCGCATTGCGGCGGTCTCACTGGTCTGCGCTCGTCTCGTGCAAAGTGTCGTTGAGTTGTTCTCGAGTTTTTATGTTGTTGTCGTTTCCCGTAATATTAAGCATTAACGTTTCTCCTAAAGCTGTCCTTTTTATAGTCTTGTCGTTCTAATCTGCTGTTTTACGACTTACGAGTGGTTTTGTCATTTTCCCGCACAATGTCTGTTTCTGCTTATGCCGTTTTAATGGCTTCGTCCTTTCTTATTGATGTCTCTTTATGTGATTGTGGTTTTCCTAATAATGTCGTTTATTGGTTTTCTGCTGTTTTGACTTCATCGATTTTAGGTCGTTGTGGTTTTATAATGTTACGCCGATTTTCCATTTTCTTCTCGTTTTCTCATGTTACTTGTCGTTTCCACATTACTTCTTTTCCATGGCTATTGCTGTTTTTAGCGAGACGACTAGACACCTTTCTTGATATTGCCGTCTTTCCCTAGTATTGTCGTTTCTTAACATGCTGTCGTTTTTAGTTTATACCCTTTTAAAATCCGTTACGGCTTTCAAATTAGATGTGTTCTCGCGCTTTTTCTTTAATTCTTGTCGTTTGTCTTCTGTGGTCGATTACCCAGCTAACATCCCTTCTCAGATTTTTGTCGTTTTCTTTATTAGTTGGCACGTAGCAGTTTCATAAATCTAAAGAAACAGGGAATCAGGGATGCTCACAACAACATCATCATCATGGTGAAAAGTGATGGACGAAAAGAAATTCAAGCAAAAAAAAGAGAAAAAATGTTATATTGCAAAGGTAAATAATAATATGCAGTTGTCAGTGACCAATTAGACTTTATATAAACATCAGAAATTAGCCCATTTCGTTTTTAACTTATCTGAAGATATTTCTTTGAATTTTTTTTATATGCCGTTATTTCTTTCAGTATTTTACCGAATATCAGGACAAGCGTGCATAAGAAGTTCCTTCTTTTCAGGACTTGACTAGCTCTTGGGACATTAACATTGGATGAAACCGAATCTTGAAATGGCTTTGTGGCAGCAATTTCCCTGGTGGGATTTGCCAACTCTTTTCTGATTTACTTTTTGGTTCTTTCTTATTTCTCTTTCTAGAATTGCAGCCACTACAGTAAAGAAAAGCACTGCATGCAGGATTTTCTTCTTTTTGAGATCCAAAAAGCACCGCACTCAAAAAAAAAAAGAGAAAAAAAAAAAGCAAGACTTTCAATCGACTTATAATAAAGGCATCTTCTTTAATTTAGACCAACTCAGGCGCCCATATTGTCCAGACAGTGCAGCCTTCCACAATAATATTCAGGAGCCACATATATCTTGCCAGCTCATTGGCAACAGTGTGTGTATATATATTATATACACTTACTTTCTTGACATACAGCTGAAAAAGAACTTACCTATACATACGCATATACATGTATATCGGATTTTCTACGGTCCCCAATAGGTGGTCACTCCAATGTAACGTTGGTGTTTGATTGATTTAACATTAGAAAATTTAGTTATTCAGAAACTATGTTATGTATTTTTAACATCTATCGATGTTAAATTGACATAATAATAAAAAATTTAATTATCTAAAAATTATATTACGTAGTTTTAATGTTAATATATATTATGTTTAATGCTTATCATGTTATGTTTTTTACTACAACATGTTATGTTTAAGAGACAATTTCTCTAAAAAAGGTAATATATATATATATAGCTTTTCATATTTGAAATTATCTTTTGTATACATAATTACCAATATTGTTGTAGGGTATGCATATTTGCTTCCGATAATTAAAGACTTTCTTTTCCTAGCAAATTACCCACAAAGAAGGCTAGCCATGAATTACCAACATTACTAGGCCACAAGAAGCTCTTGTTTCTTATGGCCCTAGCTAGCCCAGCTCCTTGTGTCTGTGCTTCTGTGATTACTTTGTTTTTTTTCCTCTAAAAAATGCGACCTGATTTGACACCAAATTTCTAAGAAGCCCAATCAACGACATCCTCAAACAGAACCTTCCAAATTGCTGAATGAACATTAACTTTGCAGACCCGATCTCTTTCCTTTTTTAGGAGTTGATTTGGGCTAAAAGCCTCCATTCCCGTTTCCCGTATTGGCAATTGTTATCTTTGATAATGCATAATATATAGTCGTTGGTCAGTCCGCGCATAAGAAGGGTTCTGTCTGGTCCTTTTAAGATGAAGTAGAGCCACACACACGTATATATAGACGAGTTTTTAGTTACATTTCTAATAATTACCTTGTAATAATAATTAAAAATGTAGTATGATAATAATTCTACTTTATCAATTATCATAATTTTTTGTCAACTATTTATTTAATTACAACTATTAAATTTATATAAAATATAGACATACTATTCAGTCAACATTAATGTGTGACATTTGATCAACGTTATTTCTGGCTATAGTTATCCTAGTTCTTGTCAATTTGCCTTTTGGACCGACCGTAGAAAGTTTGTTCTAGCCTAAGACGGGTTCAAACCTAATTTCATCACTCAAACTCATGATGGTGATGACCGTCAAAAGTTCTTGTTGTTAATAATTAGTTGCTTTGTTCTTTCAAACCCACCGTATATATCACAGAACTTAGAATTAGAGCTTTACATGTATTAATTGAATTCTAAAAGTTTTTGTTCTCTTTGACTGATCAATGATAATATTTTATTATAGAATAAAGCTGGACCGGTTTTCTACTTTTCTCCATGAAAACGTTACCGTGGAAACGTGGTCCAAGTATCGGGCTTTTTCAAACAAAGATGCCACGTTGAACGTCAAAAATTAAGCAAACTGCATCATTACGATGGAAGGGTTCCAATGCTGGTCATGGTCAGAAAAGAGAGAGAGAGACATATGTGTAGTGTGTAAAAGTAATTCCGCGTTTGTTAGAATTAATTAGTTTCGACTAATTTTAGTGTAAAATTATTATATATTATAATAAAATATAAAAATTATTAGTATAATTTTTTTTTATATTATAGTCTTTAAACAACTAATACTTATAACTTTAGTTTTAACTAAAGTGTTAAACCATAAGCATCGGTGTAGATTGAACTTTTGAAAATATCCAACAGACCTTTAGAGTTTTGCAGAAAACGGAGGATTCAATGGCCAAAAAAGTAAATATATATACAAGTAACAGTTCCATGACAACCAATTGATTATAGCATGACGCACATCAACTTCGTTACAATATTGTGGCACTCACATCACACGTGTGTGCACAAACTGATTTTCTGCATGTCATTATCCTTTCCTCTTTAGCCTTCGAGACATCAAGTACTGAATTTAGAAAGGCGCTAAAATTTATATAATTATGTTGCAATTAGAAATTTAGACATTTTCCAGTTATCTGAATTAACCATACACGTATATACATATGTATACGGTATACAAGAGTCTCACACAAGTTCTAAACTAATAATTAATATATTATACAACAAATTAATTAGACAAAAATAAAGTACTATATACAATTCAGAACCATCACGACTGTAGTGACAGCTGATCACTCATTGTCCCAGTGAAAAAAAAAAAAAATTATTGTACGTCGTTCACGGAGATTTCTCTTTCCTTTCAGTGAAAAGATACAAACTTTGTAAAAAAAAAAAAATGTACGAAAAAAAAACAGTACTCGTGATGTGTACTTTTCTTTGTAAAAAATAAAGACCGCACTTAAAGCCTCTTCGTTGCCCCATTCACAGGCAACAAAGTCACGTAACATCAACTAGTTTTTGGCTATTAATTATATCTATCTATACATATATATTTACATACATACACAAAGAAATGGAAGGAGCCAACGCACGCATCCGTGGCATAATGACAAGAGTAGTATTTGGTTCTTGCCCACATGCGGGGTCTTTAAAGAATTGCCACTTGAAATGATCTTTACAGCATTTATAGCCTTAAATTCGACGACACATGGAATAATTTCTTCATGTTATTTTCTTCAACGCATCCAATTCTTGCTTGTGATTCTTTGGTTAATTTAAGCACCCGATACTTTAAGAAAGATTTTTTCCCCAAAAAAAAAAAAGTCATTGGCGACAACACATTATAATTCTCCTTAATCCGTTTCATTTTGTAACTAGCTAGGAATTACAAATAGTTTTTCCCCTTTAAATCAACAATTATGGTAAATAACATTTTGACAAAACTAATTATAAGTAGATAACATGTTTTAAAAATATTTATAATAAATAGTAAATTTTCTTAGTAAAAATCTATTTATTACAAGTAAAAAAAATAATTTAAAAAAGTAAAAATTTTCATTTATTACTATTTACTTCAATTATTTCTAGGAGCTCCCTTATTAATATTTGTTGTTATATATAATGAATATGTTGATGTTTCTTGATATTTTTAACTCCCTTTGCCCCTTTTCTTATCTGTAACGTCTAGAGATTCTCGAAATCTAGGTTGTCGTTTAATGTGTTGGGCCTTTTTGCTAGCCTACAAAATAGAGTTCATATAGTACAACGTAACAATATTTTGTCATCTTTATAAATTCCATGACATATACAAGTCTATGCACTCTTTTAGATGCACTGAATTCAAGCTTCGTACATTAATAAATTTTCATTTACTTTTTTACCTTCCCTCACAAACTTTTTTTTTTTTTTTTTTTTTTGTTTGGGGTCCCTCAACAACTGAACAAGTTGCTCCATCAAAATATTATTTACCGTACTTTTGCTTTTGCCCGGGAAAATTCTGAAGTGTTATGTATTAAAAAAAAAAAAGGTTCTTTTTCATCCACTTCCCTGTAAGAGTCCAAAGTGTACAGTCTCTTAAAGCTGGTAAGCTTTTCGTTTTTGCACACGAGTGGTCCCTATATTATACCAAAATTATGTCAGTCACGTGCTTCTTTTTTTTTTTTTAAAAAAAAGAAGAAATAAAATCATTCCAACTTTATAATTGTCGAAATTTTCTTAATTTGCACGCTCTTCTGTGAACAAAAAAACCTTTTAGTTTCGTTCTCAATTAGCGAAATATTAATCCAGTGTGGTTTGGAGCAGGATGGACCTCAAAGATCTTGTTTTATGTTGCCCTAATTATTTGCTTTAATTTCTTAAGTTGGATTAATTTTTCCAGTGTTATTTTTTTTGTTTGGGTGAAAAAAGTTGTAATCATTACAAGTATAAACTAGTTTCGACAGCAAAAATGGAAGTCATATGAATGTTTGGTAAAGTAAGAACCAAGTTAATAATCTAAGACTTAAATCCCGTGATTTCAGAAAATTTTGTCCCATAATCATAATAACCTCTCACCCTTTCTGTGCCCAAGTCTGTAAATTAATGACAATCAAAAGTAATCTTTTTAAAAGTAACTTAATTATTTCTTCCTCTCTCTTTTAAAACTAGTTTTATTAAGCATTTAGTTTGAATTAAGAATTCCCCAACCAGCCTAAGGTAGAAGATATAGACTGTGAGCATCTTTGTACTAAATTTTCCCAAAAGCTCACTAATATCAATCATTTTTTAAATTTTTTTAGGAAATCATTTTTTTAATTCATTTCCATTTAAGTAAAGATGTGTGTAACAATTTAAATGTATATAAGCTTATGAAAAATACAAATAAATGTTTTCATAAAAAAGCGGCTATGCTAACAAGTGCTAGCATACTTGGGTGCGTAGACTAAGAGAGAGATTTCATGCTCAAATCTTTAAGAACTACTATCATTTTGTGTGCATGTATAAAAGAGTTATTGATGTCATAATAAATTTTGAAACCCTCACAAAAACGAACAGAAAAAGTCTGATTCAATTCTACTTAAAAAAAAATGAGCTCGATTTGGAACAAACTATCAAGAATCCAACGTCTCACAACTCTTTGACAGGACAAATACCTTTTATCTAGAGCTTGTCGAGATTTAAACTTCGTAGTATTTTGAGAAGAGAAGAATAACACATCCATATCTCTCAAAAATACAAAAAACTTAAATGCCTAGGTATGGAGAACTAAAAAAGGTAAAAGTTGCCTAAATTTTATAAAAATCATTGTTTGGATTGCTCATCGAGTTTTTAAACCTATATAACTAGCTGCCTGCTATACCACCTTCAACTCTCGTCACCTTTTCACGTGATCACAGAACGTAGGTGACATATATATAAAATCCTTATACATGATGCTATAAAGAGTATTTATCATAAGATTGCATGTGTTTATTCATCATAAGACCATTCTTATGACAATAAGCAAAGAAAATAAATAAAAAAAATGACAAGATTGCCGAAAGCCTGATCATATAAATCCCAAAGAAGAAGTAATGATCAAAGCAATGGAGTACATCACGTGTAAAAGTATCCCAAACTTTGGCTTTTAATTACTTCGATGATGGTGTAACTCATGTAAAACCACCCTTCACGTTACATATACCGTGTGCTTGTAATTGTCTTTTGGTGGTAACATTAATGATGTAAATCTTACTTCTTGACCCCAACACCTTTTATTTTTCCTTTTCTAGGTGTAAATAAATCTTGGACACTTTAAAAAAAATTAAAATTAAAATTAAAATCTTGGACACAATTCACTGGAACGCAAAATTTGAGCACTTGATAGGTCATTACCACATTCTTTTTCCCCAAGTAAAGATGGTTCTTTTCTCTTCTCTTCTTTTTTAGTGTTACCATTCAAATTAATTTGGAGCTTAATCGAGCCTTTAAATGAGTGAATGACAAGTTTGACATCTACTTTACACATTTTAAATGAGAATCCTATATGCTTTTCTTTCTTTTATGCGAAGCTTAAAAAAAAAAAAAAGACACGACAACAATAACAAAAACGAAAAAAAGATGACACACAGCCACGAATGCACGCGCCGAAAAGTGAAAGTGGGAAACATGTACACTGTATAAATCTGGAATCAAGATCCTCCGTATTTTACAAGTCTAACGGTTTATAACCAACGCCGTTTTCCAACTTCAATCTTATTTTATGTACACTGAATAAGGAGTGGGGGAAAGAAATTAAGAAAATATATATAGGAGATAGAAAGTAACTACTTCTTACACGCGCCAACTCTCCGCACGTACGTCAGAACTCCGTTAGTAGTTGACAATCAGGTGACGGAGGCATAGAAGGCGGTGACCTCAACTTTTGGAAGTAGTCACGAATATCAAAGCCAGCCGCCGTTGACCTCTCCGTCAAATCGGCGTCCTCACACGAGGGGATAAACGGAGGCCGTGAGACCTCCGTGAGTAGGTCCCACCTTACGCCGCGAAAGAAATCGTGTTCCTTGATCTCGCACGCTCCTCGGGAGTAGCCGAGGCGCCTGGTGGGGTCCTTCTCCAGCAACCGTCGGATCAAATCAGTTAACGCCGTGGGCTTCCCGACGAACACGGGCTGCTTCATCAGGACATTTCGAAACGTCTCCTTCCGATTCTTCCCCTTAAACGGCGTCGTCCCGTACATCATCTCGTACGTCAAAATCCCAAGGGCCCACCAGTCCACCGCGAACTCGTGCCCTTCCCCACGCACCACCTCCGGTGAAACGTACTCCTCCGTCCCGACGAACGAGTTCGACCGCTCTCCGTTCGAAAAACTCGTCTTCCTCCTACTCACCGGGCTTACTCGGGCCGATTTCGTCTTCTTTAATCCCTTACTACCAGTACAAGAGCTTGCGTTGTAATCGCTGGTGGTTGAGGTCGAGGAGCTGATCCAGCGGGCGAGATTCCTCCGATTTTTGCGGCGAATTTCTCTAACCGCCACCGCCGACGAAGACGACTCGTACTCCGAGGAAATGACGTTTACGACAGCCGTACGGCGCTTGAGGCTTCGTGATAGGTCGAAATCCGTGAGGGTCACGTGACCGGAGTGCTGAATGAGGACGTTCTCCGGCTTGAGGTCTCGATAGGCGATCCCCAGGGAGTGGAGGTGGTCAAGAGCACAGACGATCTCTGCCAGGTAGAAGCGGATGACGGCGGGGGAGAAGACGCGGTCGGTCTGGTGGTAGCGGAGGGCGTTGAGGTCGCCGCCGGGGCAGTAAGGGACTGCCCAGCCCAGATAGTCTTGGGCCTCAAAGGAGCCCAACAGTGACGGCAGGAAAGGGTGGTGGCCAGAGGAGGACAAGCGGGAGAGGACGGCGACCTCCCAGCGAGCGCGGCGGTCGGCGTCGAGCTTGGTGTGGAGGGAGGACTTGTCGACGACTTTCAGCGCGAAAGGGTTGCGGGCTGAGGGATCGGCCGTACGGTCGTAGACAAGGAAGACCGTTCCCATGGCTCCTTTTCCGAGGACTTTCAGAGCCTTGAGGTTTTCCAGCTCCAATTCCGGCGTAGATGGCAATGCTATATCCATTTTTTCTTTTTCTTCTTTTTTTTTGGGGGGCCTATATACTCTGTACAGAGAGAGACGGGGAGGGAGAAGAGGGAGATAACAGAGATGGGTCTTAGCGTGGGTTTTTGGCTTTTATAGGCCATACAACATGTTTTTTTTTACTTTTTTATTTTTATTTTTTTCTTATACTTTTTATTTTTTTATATTTTTTTTGGGTGTATTTTTTGGTGAGATAGTGCGGGGGTGACTGATCAATGATGCGTGCTTGGTATTTTAGTACGAAAAACAATTGTAAAGCATGATTTGTTCTTGGTAATAATAATGTGTATTTGGTATTTTTGTACGAAATGATTATATTTAGTTTGTCGTTGGTAATTAGAGGGAATAAAGATCCTGATTATCTGGGCTAATTTTTTTGTTTAAAGCGACTCGGTTATAATTGCGTGCACTATTGCCTCCGCGGTTCCTTTCCACCATGGCACTATGTCTCCCAAGCGATTTGCCTGCCATCTTTGTTATCTCTCTTTTATTTTCTTTTTCGTTAATTTGTTGTTAGTCTTTCTCTGTGTGTTTTTTTGGGTTATTTTTTCTATGTGTTGACCCGTAATTAAGTGAAAATGGCCCATAATAATATGTCGTTATAACCATTTTTTACCATATTTCTTTACCAATACAATAAGGATTTAGACCATTTTGACATAAAATTGCGTTGATCAAGTCTTCCCACTTCTTTCGGGAAGAAGACTGGTGACGATTTTGGACGGCATTGAGCCACATGATCATTGTCATTTAAAATAATTGCACCCGTTTTTAATATTAGAACCTTATTGGTCCAATATTTTTCTAGTGTTTCAATAAGAAATTGTAGTGTGTAGTTGTCTTTTTTTTTTGGTTTGGAATAAGAGTATAGCTCCCACTCAAAATCATTTGGGGGTTGGGTTACAGCATAGTCATCGTACCTAGTTAGATATAATAGGTAAGATTACTTCTTTAAAACCTAAACTCCTGCATTTCTTTTAAACTAAAATTCAAATAAAAATAAAACCCTCCAAAAATATAATCTTAGTGGGATTTACTCCAACTTTTTCATGATTGTCCACCAAATTCCTCTAAACCAAAACAATTGACAGTAAGACGGTCCAGTACCATACATCTCTACAATTAATGTAGTTTAACTGTAGTTGAACGATCTTAAACCTTTAGAACCATACAAGCCAAAATGAGCGAATTGAGGCAGGCTTTTTCTCTACTAGCAGGGCTCGGATCTGGCAACTCACGACTAGCTACAACCAACTTTTTCTCCACTAAGTGTTGGAGGAATTCGGCTAGCAGCGGTATCTGGCTCTGGTGTTTTGGGAACGTGGTTGGAGGAGATCTCCCGCTTTGCTCTTTGGTTACGAGCGACCAATTTTTGCATTAATCGGTCTATGGCATTATCTCTAGTTTTATTTTTTTAAAAAATAATTTTGTTGTTATTTCTACCTCTTTAGTGTTTGTTTATAGTTGATTTTATTGATGTAACAACGGAAGTGGTCTCTATGATTTTCGGTTGAGTTTCTGTCCATTTCATGAGAGTTTGCTCTTTGCAGTATTGTGTGTCTAATTGTGGTAATTGGTGGCCTTTGTACTACGGTGTGCTCCAACTAAAGTTAGAACTTAAACATTAACATATAAAAGTTTTATATTATAAAATACTTTAAATATGTAAAATTTTACACTATAATAATTAAAACTAATAAATTTTAATTTTATTGTCAAACAAAACCTACGGTCATGGCTCTTAATCTATCAAATATTTCGATCTATAAGGGAGGTTTGTTAAAAGAGTTACGCATGGACTCGTTCCCATTGCGTCAAAATCCTTCCTAACCGTTGTATATTTATGATATATATATATATATATGTATGTATATTTATATAGGCACAGACATCAATGTGTCATTATGTGTATGGATATTGTCCCCACGAGCGCGCAGCCGGCTTGGAGCTTTCATTCTAGGTACATTGCAGGGAATTTCCTTTTCTTTTGTCTTGTTATCTTTTTTTTTTTTTAATTTTATTTTTCAAAAGTCCAATGAATCAACTAAAAGCTTCTAAACAAAATGGATTCTCAAAAAAATATACCAGCAGTCTGTTTTGTGGTTTAAATTATTTTATTATATTATTTTTTTATAAAAATTTAAATCTTTATTTTAATATTATATTTAAATACTTAAACTAAACGAGCTCTATATATATATATATTTTAAAAATTATGATCATCGTTCAATTTCCAAGTTTCATATATCTTTGCTAATGTGAAATGGAGTAATTTTTAAACAACATTATAATCAAAAATCAAGCTTGAAACAACATTATAATTTGAAATTTGATCACGACAAAAAACAATATTTATAAGATGTTTGATAGGATGGTTAAAATCGTTAGTTAGAACTGTTTTTATTGTAGTATATGAGAGTTTTATACTGTAGTTATTTTATTGTTACTGTATCATACGAAAGCTTTACAATATTTATAACTGAAAAAATAGTCCAAATCTTAACCTACCAAACACCCTTTTAGAATAAGCCAATTGAGATCAAAAGTGAATCCGTGACATTGCTTGATCATTGGAAAGGATCCACGAAATATTGCATATTTTTTTCTTTTGTTTCTTTATTCCTAAATCCAGAGTTTAAAAGGAATATATTAAAAAAGTATATAATATTTATTATGGATCGCAAAAAAAATTTAAAATGAGCAACAAACAAACGCAGTTACCATATCCTGGATAACGCCGGACCAGATGTATCCCATGCAAGACAATGGATGATCAAAAAGACAATGAATTGACTTGTCACTATTATAGCATTAATTGTAGACAAAGTTTCTTTACGAAGGGCTGCCCTTACTTTCTAGGGGTCCATCCTTCTGATGGGACAACTAACACTTACCCAATTCCATCATATAAAATATTATTCATATACTAATCTAATAATTCATAAATAGTTGCCTGACCAAAACTCAAATTATTAGTGTTTTATTTATTTTTTCTTTCTTAATTATGGAGTTCTGCATAAATTAATTTCTCTACGAAGTTTATACATAGTGCAGTTCACATGCCTAGAACACGCTTTATAGCTCGATAATACACATAAAATTAAGTTATTGAATTAAGGATGGTTTTTCTTTATGCACTGAATGATAGAGAGTATAGAAAAGACAAATAAATGAAATGACATAATAATAATAATAATAAGGAAGGTGACAATAATATTCCGACAGCAAACACAAAGGCACGTTCACAGTTTTTTCCTTAGATTATGAGAGCCCCCCCATTCTCCCCCCATGTGATGTGATTACCGTACAAACAATCTTCAATCTGTGCTTTGTTTGGCTCTATGCATCCAATTATCTTTTCTTTTTGAGTCTTACACGTGTGCCTCCACCTATTCTTTAAAGCCCCAGTGCCAACTCATTTACACTCGTGCCTAGCCATTTATTTTATTCGGAAATATAGGCATTCTAGGGATGAATTAATGGAAGTATTGATAAGCACAATTGGCTCATTTGTTCCTATTGAAGAGTGGATTTCATTTGCTCAAAAGAAATATAAATGCAAAATAATCCTGCAATATACTGTTTAGATAAGTTGTGGAAACTAATTTCTACTACTTTTTTAGTTATAAATAGTATAAAGTTCTCATATGTTACAGTAACAATAAAAAAAATCGCTACAATATAAAGCTCTTACATGTTACAGTAAAAGTGGTTCTAACTAACAATTCTCATCACTCTTCTAAACATCCTATAAGATATCACCTCTAAATGAAATCAGCTCTAATATGATTAACATTTAAAGGGTATTACTAATGTCAGAAAGTAAAAAAAAATAAAAAATACTCATTTATTATATGATGCAGTATAAAACTCTCATATGCTACAGAAACAATAAAAAAATATTGCTACAATATAAAACTCTTATATGTTACAGTAAAAATGGTTCTAACTAACGGTTTTCATCACTTTTCTAAACATCCTATAAGACATCACCTCTAAATGAAATCAGCTCTAATATGATTAACATTTAAAGGGTATTACTAATGTCAGAAAGTAAAAAAAAATAAAAAATACTCATTTATTATATGATGCAGTATAAAACTCTCATATGCTACAGAAACAATAAAAAAATATTGCTACAATATAAAACTCTTATATGTTACAGTAAAAATGGTTCTAACTAACGGTTTTCACCACTTTTCTAAACATCCTATAAGACATCACCTCTAAATGAAATCAGCTCTAATATGATTAACATTTAAAGGGTATTGCTAATGTCAGAAAGTAAAAAAAAAAAAAAAAAAAACTCATTTATTATATGGTGCAATATCTTTTTTGACCTTTGAAATATCATAAATAAGCAATTTGAATTTTATATATCAATCATTCCATCACAATTTTTGATAAGTCAATGCCAAGTGTCATACCGAGGCATAATAATTATACATCTTTTGCACATCAATTCAAAAAATCAACTTTGCATTGCAGATCTATATTTGATGTCATTCAGTAGTGGTGGGAAGATCTCACCTTCATAATATTGTTTTTTTTTTTTTCATTTTTGAAAGGGGTGTTTGAAATGTTATTCCATTTACATATAATTTATTCAAACTATTAAATATCATAACGAGCATATTGTTCCAGGGAAAAAAAGAAGAAGAAAAGAACACATTGATTCGAATTCCTGTTAGGTGGTGCTGGTTAAAAAAAAAAAAAAAGGATTGTGCTTAAATTCACTCTATTTGTTTAATTATTTATTTATACTCTCTGTTCAGCTCCTATATTTTTCTCTGTATAGCTCTTTTTTTTTGTGGGAATAGTATTCTTTGTGCCTTTTGTCATGGGGGTTTGATTCTTTATATTGACTGATGTAAAATCCTCGTTATTCTGTCTTTCCTCTAATCCAAGAGACACCAAATGCTCTCAATCGTTTTGTGTATGTATAATCCAAAACCTTTTTGGAGATTCTGCACCGAAATTTTGCCTTCGTTTTCACTAAATCTTACGAAAGATGCCAATTGCGATATTATTTGACATCTGGTCCAATAATACTAATGAATCGTTGTCTTTTACAGTGGCGCATTTGTCTCACTGTCCCTCCCACATATTGAAGACATGTACATGTGCATGCAGACAAGCTAAACAACTCAATTAGTAATTTTTCAGACAGCTTTTTCCAAAAAAAAAAAAGGAATTTTTTTTGTTAAATTTTAGTTATTATAGGGTGATTAGTAAACCAGATTGATCAACTGAAAACATTAGTTAAAAAACTATAATATACAAGAGCTTTATATTGTAGCTATTTTCTACTAATTATCGAGAGCTTTACATGTTGTGCATGGTTTGAACGAGAGAGGTTGAATGAACGATTAAACTTGTTCTTGTGATAAAGCTAATCAATGCTATATGCTGATTTTTTCCTATGTACATGTAATTTTGTAAAAAGTTACCATTAGTTATTTGATAATTTATGTAGATACAACGATGGGGTATTAACAAGTATATTTATATCTGAAAGAGACATTAATGTAAATCTCATTGCAACATCACATTTTGCATTCAGTGCTGATTGTCGCAACTCGCAATTTCACAAAAGCAGGGATTAGAGTATGTGGTCCTACTTGTATTTCCTTCCTCCATTAATTACTCATATGCCAATGTCTGGGTTTAAAGGAAGATCTCAGTTTCAAATCATGAAAATAGTTAGCATTATATATATAGAGAGAGATATATCTTAAATGTTTTTACAACTGTATTTTTCATAAATATGAAGAGCGAAATTCAAATTAGCCACCTAGTTGCCTTCCCAAAAAAAAAAAA
The DNA here is from genome assembly GCA_025403435.1 of Artocarpus heterophyllus. Lineage (NCBI taxonomy): Eukaryota > Viridiplantae > Streptophyta > Magnoliopsida > Rosales > Moraceae > Artocarpus > Artocarpus heterophyllus. The sequence continues at coordinate 1,817,372 of CM046337.1, forward strand.
AAAAAAAGCTAGCTACGTATAAGCTTTAAATATTTTATGTGTTACTGAAAATCATTGTACATATGCATAGTACTCATCTGCTCACTTACGTGTACAAATAATAAGCGCCTGGTCAGATGTAGCTGTTGTCAATTATTTGTTCTTTTTTTTTTTCCTTTTAAATATTGTTAAAAGCAACATTTGAGCTGATACTATATCTAATAGGATGTTTAAAAAGATGGTAGAAATTAATAATAGGAATCATTTTTATTGTAACATGTGAGAGTTTTTATACTGTAACATATTTTTTTATTATTACTGTAGCATGTGAGAATTTTATATTGTTCATAACTGAGATTATGATGGAAACTTAATGGTTCCTACCATTATCAAACACCCCTTAAGTTATGCACTCATTCCTAACTCGAATTAAAATTAACTATTTACCTTGCAAGTGGCAATCATGACAAAATATTTTTACAAAGAGAGGTACATATACAGATATACATATATACATATGTATATATATGTTATCTTTACAACTTCATAAGAACCTTTTTGTATTAAAAAAAAGTCCACAAGTTGGGACATTTTAAAGGATAAAAATGAAAGATGAGTTGATTCCGTCCGTAAATATTCACAGGACCAAAATCTTCCACAAGTTAATTTCACTTTGCTAAGGATATTTCTCTGCCCTTGTCTTCTTAATTTGATCATGACGTAACACAATATCATATTCAAAAAATAAAAGAAGAAAAAAAAACTATTGCTGTTCAAGTTTTTTTAGCAGTTTGATTAATTGTATATAGATCTATTATTATAATGCTACACCACAAGTTTAAGTTATGTCGTTCTCTTTAATAAATAAAATCGGCATAGATATCTTTACGTAAATTAATTAATTCATTAATTAATTGAAAAACGGTTGTTTGATTATTACTTCCTCATGAAATATCCAATTTGGTAAGATGGGATTCTCAAATCTCCGCTTTTTCGGCTCCTTCGCTTAATCCTATACTTACAAGACAAAATATTACGAAAGCCTCTACCAAATATTGGTAGGTTATCAACAACATATAGTTGAATCAAGTACTGAATAAAAGAGTACTCTATATAAACTGATCATATATTTCTAATATTGAAATTAAATTCCACGAGCAGGAATCATATGCTGAATTTTATATTTGTTAGTGACAATCGTATAGAGTTTGCTCCAAAAAAAAAACAATCGTAGAGGTAGACAAAAAGCTGTGAACGTACTAAAAACAAATTGCACCAAACTTCATAATTGTCCTTCTTCAAAATATATAAAATAATGGCCATAGATTATAGTTGACTTAAAAGTAGTTGAGTTTCCAATAAATTCAGCAAGGCGTGTGCTAGAGATTGTTAAAAAATCATGAACTAAGGAACTGGGTTATATATTAATATGGCATGTATATAAACTAAAAGTTTGAACAGTTCAGAACAATAAAAAATAAATCATCTTAATACATATGTGATTATATATATCCTTTACTCAACCGTAAGTTATAATTAGCTCTGATTAAGAGTAAATTAATTAACATTAGTGCCTGACAGCTCTTCAAGTTTAATCTGCACCCTGTGCACAGATTCTCCTCATTAATTGAATATTCAAGTATTTAACTCTTAACTTATCTGCAAAAAAAAAAAGGACGTTTATAGGACAGATTAGAGTGACAAAAAAAGTTCACATTTATTCTAATTTGTTTAGTGAAAAGTTTGTGGGCTATTATGTCATGGAAGATCTACTACATGCTAGCATATCTTATAATGTATATGGCTAATTAAGTTATTTAATTATTTAATAGGGCAAACGTGAGAGCATGTGTTGTCACAAGTCAATTGAGAAAGAGAGGAACCTAGGCTTTAACTAGTCTTTTAGATGTTAGCAATTAGTTTCTACAAATAATACATAAAGAAAGGATTCTTTAGAAAAGGATCTTCTTACCTAAAATCCCCATTTATCTATTTCCAACTTTATGTTACACAACACACCAAAGATCTTTGCATACTGAATTTTCTTTTTGGCAATTTTTTGAGCCTATGTTGGGAGCATCAAAACCCCACCAAGAAATTTTTTTTAGAACCCTCCTCTCCTTTGATTTGCTTTTGAAGTTTTATACAATGTGCTCCTGTCGGCCATCATTTGGTGGGGGGAAAATGTAAGCTTCCACCTAATATAATCTCTCAAAGTAAAAGGAAAAAAAAAAAAAAAAAAAAAAAAAAAAAAAACCTACCTAGCTAATTCTATAAATCCCTCCACCCATGTCAAAGTTTGGAACATATGTACCTTAGAGGAAAATAAAATAAAATAAAATGCTTTTGTATACTTCATGATGACCATTGTCGGCCATGATTCCACCATCACAAGTTATCGTTTGGTCTTGTGGATTTGAAAATTTTCATGGATCGTTCAGAGGAAGAGAAACTTTTCTTTGATACGTCTCTGGACACTGTGGGGACGCGTTTGTGTGCGTGTGTTTGTGAAGCAATTTTTAGCTTCTTAGTATTTGTTTGGTTTGCTCTTTGATTAAGCAAGCAAAAAGGTATACTTAAAAGGAATTTATATACTAATCAAGGTTGTTGGTACAAGTAATTTTCTCTCTAATTCATATGGGTCAATAGTCTTTATTATGTCTTTCTCAATCTATACAACATTTTTTGGTAGAACCTTAATCCATGATATATAAGACACTACCCCATTATATTATGTCTAGCTATTAATTAATTAGTGGAGAAAGGAGCACAAAATAAATTCGTTTGTACAAAAATAAAAAATAAAAAATAAAAAAATAAACCCATTATTTTACAATAAGTTATATGGATTTCTTGGAGGCTCCTTCGATAATGGCTAAAGTGGGTGTTACACATTCATACTGATTAATTAATTTATCCTTTTATTTGTGAGCTCCAATGGGCAAACCATCTTGCTAGCTAGTTCGTTGCCAAGGGACCCACCAGGCGGTACAGAGCCTCTTTTTACTATTCATATTATTTATGCCAAAATCATAGAATTACCATCATTTATGCTGTTAAAAAATGATATGAAAAATCTTATTGTCTCAATTACTTACAACCATCTGATGACACTACGATTAAATCGTACATAAGTACGTGTATGGGCCCTCGCTTGATCGAAGCCAAGGAGAATGAGAAATTTTGAGAAATACTAAAAAAATATTTCAGCTTCAGTTTTCGTCACAATTTTTGAAGTTTTTGATCTGTATCATGTAAATAAACTAGACAACAGCGAGCAACATGTACTAATTCAAACTCCAAAGAAATTATGGTATAAATCAAAAAACAAATAAAACTTATGGAGAATTAAAATGATCTATTCATTTATATTCGCTCTATGACATTTCAGTAGTTAAAATTGATAAGGAAAAAAAAAAAAGTGCATTGGCGTATGTAGTTGAATCCACTTATATATATATATATATATAGATATATATATGGTAGTTTTATGCGCTTGTAATGATGGACTAAGATAATTTGTACCTTTCTGCTGCTGCCACCACACTACGAGATAAAAGGACTCGACCTTTTTTTTTTTGGTGTTGCTTTTTCTTTTCAAACATATTTTTCTTTCTTCTTTTGTTCTTTATCGTGAAAAGAATTATTACTGTTATTACTGTGGAGGTTGATGACATAGACGAATTCAAGTATAATATCATTGCAAGTGATTGATTATAAAGATCATCAACATTACAGAGCATGATGAGGCTACCTGCCATGATATGATGGTATAGTTTTTGTAGAAAAAAAAATATAATTTTTAATATACAAAAGATTACCGTCGTTATTATGAACATTTGATTAGACTAATATTAATTTGTTTGCTAATTATAATTTTCCTTTACATATTTTTTGAAGTTTAAGCATCAGGAATTAATCACATGGTAATTACTGTAGAGATTTTCTTAATTAATAATTAAAGCCCTTGTGAAGCATGTAATTAGCTGCAGATATTCCTATTTTACACCCAGGCCCCACTTGTAACACCATTACGTTACGTGGTATGCGTCTCTTCGTGTGTATTCGCATTGTATAATTTTGAAAAGTGCTATGCCTCCAGTCTGGATTTTGTGTTCAGCCTTTCTTATTTCTTAATTAATTAACCCATCTTTTTTCTTTTTTCTTTGCCGAGTTCAATTAGCAGAAGCAACTAGTCCCCTTTTTATATATAGTATTACAACTCTCTCACCCTAATAAAAGCCTGACTTAATTAATCTTAGATGCACGTTTCTTGGAAGACATAAGAGGACCTGACAATTAATTTATTGATCTTGTATATCAGTATATGAGTCCATTTAATGAAATTCAGAAGTACAAGGCCAACTAAAGATTTTTTTTATTTCAACCATCTCTAATTTCTACAAAATTTAGAGGTGTTCATCGGTTGATTTCTGTCTGTTTTTGATCAGTCGGTTTTTGGCTGACGACAGTCGGTTTTTAAAACGTAGAACCAAGAGTCGATCAAATAGACAAAGAGTCGGTTCTAGTCCATTCTCAATTAACATAAACAATCAGGATACTACAAGTAATCCAACAGTTGAAGAGCAATAATTTGGACTTTATTTAATCCAATGTTACACAATAAACTTGCAAAAATCCACTTTATGCAAAAAAAAAAAATTCCCATTAGGAGATGTGACTTTTTCGGTTTTCACCTTATATTTATTGTATATATTATATGGTATATGATTATTCTAGTTTGAACGTTAGAAGTCCTCCGTCAGTCGGTAAGGCAAAATATTATTTCTAAAAGCTGACCGTCAAAAATTCATGGACGGTTAATTTTCAACCCACATTGTCGGTTTGTATTATAATAGAATTTTTGGTTTTCTTCTGTTAGTTTTTTCAGTTTTTTTGAACAGCCCTATCACTCCTTGTTAATGCGATGTATAAAAGTGGATCAAGAGCAAAGTCACATATAACCAATTGTAGGCAGCTGTTCAATCTGAATTTTTTCCACTTAATTTTGTATGTATAATCTGTTAAAATTTATAATTCATCCCTACTTTAAAATATGAAATTATACGTATACCTCTTCTCACTAATTTTTCCTGGCTCTATACTACTATTGCAAAGTAGTCCTACACATGGATGGTGAAATATCAATTGCTTATATAAGTTTGTCAACACGATCAATTGCGTGAAAACAGAAACCACATGCGGTCGCCAAAACACTAGAAACACTCAAAAAGACTGCGCTTTGCCAAAATCCATTTGGAATCGATTATGAGCTACTAGAAAATTTGGGTTCTAAAAGCGTCTCTTTACAACACGGCCCCTAGAAAATATAAAAATGCTAATCAAATGATTTCTGTTGTTTTCTTCATTCCTTAACCGGTCTAAGACTCGGTAAGTTTTACGTTTCTGGACCAAAAAGTGGGCTACTAGATCCACTTTTCAATTAATGGGCTTGCCCTAGTCGAAGCCCAGGGCATCCAAGAAGGGTAAATGGATCAAATTAGGAGAATTTTCATTTTTTAAGATTTACTTTTATAAAATGTAATATATGTTTATTTGTGACGCAACTTAATATGTGATGTGAATAGCAATATGACTAAGTACGGTATTAATAAATATAATTATTAAAAGTGTGGCATAACATGTAATTTTCTTATCAAATTAGATGTCTCAATATAAGTTATATTTACGAGAATTTTTGTTTCCCCGGGTTGAAAAGAGCTAAGGTATTTATCAGGGTTGAAGATGTAATAGATGGATTTTTAGAAATTTTTTTCCACCAATTAGGAGAATGCATTAGAATATTCATGAGCGCTTTATTTTGGATGGGTTGATTTTTATTTTTATTTTTTGATAGGGACTAACACTGCATTAGTTTTAGATTCAACAAGAACACTGCGTGCCTTTTTGCAAGCTGAAATTCTGATACACCACTATGATTTTTAGTTTTTAAAAATGATAAATAGTATTTGTTAATCTTAGAACTCAATAAAGGGAATTAAATCCTACAGAGAGAAAATCTTTGGAGAATATCAATTTTGTAATTATATTGACTATCAATGTATTTTGTCTAATTTTCTTCTTCAATATAGCTCATGATAAGATGTTTTTCTACTGTACTACTATATGTTAACAAGTCGGAGTAAGTCTTTATGTTGTTGCCCTTCTCATCACTTTCATGACGTTGTTTGATTTTATCTCCTTTTGTCTTTGGTTTTTAGTTGTTGCTGTTTCTCATGAGTTTTCTGAGATTTATGTCGTTTCTAACTTTTTTAATTGTATGGTCTCATCCTTTTACAATTTGCAGTCGTCTATGGTTTCTATTTTGTTGCAAGTTTTTTTATGTCGTTTCTCTTTGATTCATGAGACTGATGCCGTTTTCCTCTATTGTCCATTTTCATTTTGTTGTCGTTTTTCCAATCTCTTTTTTTGTGGTTATGTTACCCTCCAGCTGTTTCTTTTTTTTTTTTTTTAAATAAATTTATACGTACTTTTCTTAGTTGTCCCCCTCCAACTTTATGATTTCAGTTTTTTTGCAGAATGTCCTGAAATATTTCATTTATACCTTCACTTTACCCCAAAAATTTGCAATTATAAATTTTATGCAGCATGTTTAAAAAGTTTCAATTATACTCAACTTTAAACAATAGTTGTGTGTGTGTGTGTGTATGTGTATATATATTCATTTACTTCTATCCATTGTATTTAGAATTTTCGAACTCAAATAAATAAAAATTAAGACATAATACTACCCAAGTTTATTGGAGGAAGAAAAAACTGATATTATGATCAATAGAAAAACAAAATAAACGGACAAACAATAAAACAAAAAGAAGAATAGTAAAATTTTTAGTATTTATTGCACTATTGCTTTAATTAAAAATTTTAATTTTACTCTAGTCCTCCTAAATGAGTTATATGGCTTCGTCTCTCTGATAACAAGTAGATTAAATGTGGAACAAATTATGTTACAAAAGGTGTTTAGCAAAGCGAGTTAGAACTCATGTTCTAACTCAAATGGTGAAAAGCTCTCATATGTTAAAACTCTCACATTTTCATTTATACTCAACTTTAAACTATAGTTGTGTGTGTATGTATCTATATATTTTTAATTGTATCCATTATATTTAAAATTTTTGAACTCAAATAAATAAAAATTAAGACATAATACTTGTAACATCCGTCATTTTTTATGTAACGATTAATTATTGATATATAATGATGTTAAGTAATTTCTTTATGATATAATGTTACTGACCATTTTATTTTGAGTATGATGACAGGTGACGGCCTTGTGGGATCGATGTGCTCGGGATGTTCATGTCAAAAATGATGATAAGTTTAAAGTATTTATTATTTTTTAAGAGTTTTTAACTTGCCCTAAATTCATGATCTTTATAATGTTCTAGGGTTATGTATGCTTACGGTTATATTCTTGATGATGATGTGAATTTTATTGCATATTTAATTATTTTTATAATATTAATGATGTCATGATAATTATATGTGTATTAATATTTTTTGGTCATAGAGTAAAATATTATTGTAGTGTATAAACAATTATATATTTTAATTATATTATATATATATATATATATATATTATGTTATAGTCATTAACAGCAATTACCGTGTAAGAAGAAGAAAAAAAGAAGGTAGTTGCCATGAGAAAGAAAAAAAAAAGAAAAAAAAAAGAAAGAAAGAAAAAAAAATAAAAGGAAAGATGAATTATATTAGGATTAGGGTTTTCTACACTTATCTAATCCCTTCTCTCTCATAGACTATAATATAACTTTAAACTACCAAAGTCTTCATTCTCTAAATTTCTAGCCAAAGAAAATTCTCTCTCTCTAAAATTTTCTTAGACACACACTCTTTCTTCTCCACATTTTCTTCCCTTCTCTCCCTTTTTTTCTACAAACAATTGATTGAAATATTAGGTTTTCACTTAGATAAATTCAAGAGAATTGCAAAGAATCATTTTGGAGGTAAGAAACTCATTCTAGACTATTGTTGAAATTTTGTTTCCTTTGTAATCCGACCCCATAACTTTGTCTACAAATTTTCGTTTGCTCTGAAATTTTAGTATGATGTTTATGTATGTGTTATGTGATATTCCTTAAAATTTCATCTTATTTGGAATTTTTTATGCTGAGATATTAAATTTTCATTCTCTGCCACTTATGACCAAACTAGTGCTGATTGGTATTTTGCACAAAAATATAGTCCATGTTTAAGGGGCAAACGACCTTTGATTTGAACAAAATTTTACAAAGATATTCATGCATATGTTAAGTTATGATCTGGAAAATTCGTAGTTATTTGATAAATATTTTATGAGTTCTTGAATTTTCTTTAAGATAGGTTTTTATGGCTGTTTATTCAGTGAATTCGGTACTTCTTGTTTATATGACCTATTTGTATGGCTAAACAAATTTATTTGCTAATGAGACTTTTTGTGGTGCTACATATATATGTTATTAGGTTGTCATAAAAATTTTAGGGTTAAAGTATTTTTATTTTAATTATTGGAATTTTGTGATCATGTGTTGCTCACTGCTTTAGGTAATTAGAGTTTGTTTGGTCTTTGAATTCTAATGCATGTTTTGAATTATTGAAAATTTATTTGAAGCTAATTTTTTGATATGTTATAGTTTTGGTGTATTATGTTAGTATTAGAATTATTAATATCATCACATGGATTCTTTTATTGTATGTATTTTATATCAATCGGCGATTGAAAGAGTTGATGATTTACTTGTTTTGATTAACCTTTCGTTAAACCCTAGATTGGAGATATCATAGATTTTTATATTTTCTTGTGTAGATCTTTATGGGTATATTTTATTATCAATTAATATCATGTTAATTATGTGTTTACAATTTTAATTGAGGTTTTATTGGGTTATGAATTGGTATTGAATTTTTTAATTCCTTAAACCTATTTTTCATACAAACACCTGACATCCATCATGTTTCAGTAATTTTTGATTTTGTATTGTGTTGTTTATATTTTTTCTTATATTTTTTCTCAAATACTCGACATCTTAAACTTTCGTTTGGCTTTTGAATCTCTTGAATTGGAGTTTTTTTTTTAAATAGTTATGATTTTTTGAAATTGACGCTAAAAGCTATACAGTTTTACACAGACCTAAAATTTAAATTGAATTTCGAGGACTTTTTCTTCATGTAAATTATTGTCAAAATATGCGTGTGATATATCAAATTCTTTCTTTTTGAGTCTAGTTTCTAATGTCACTGGTTTTGACTGATTTGGAATTAAGATGAAATTATTATGAATTTTTAAGTGAATAAAGGTCATTCTGCCTACTTTTGGGAATTATGCCCTAGGTTCATAAATTGTGATTTTATGCTTTTTGATATTATTACGTGATAAGGTGATGTTTCATGATAGTATGAGATGTTTATATATTGCTAATAGTGTTGATAGTGAGTTATGGTTAATATGAATGTTTAACATGAACATTCTAAAAGGCGAGCACACCGAGAACCACAGCAACGTCACCCAAGTTAAGGTTTAGTAAGCAAGCAAGACAAGTAAGTACTATTTTCACCTGCAACATGATAAAAGTTTATGAAAAGGTTTTGAGAACATGTTTTATGATTATTCTTAAGTTTGTTTTTACATATGGTTTTTCTTATAAAAACTCTTATTGCAACAAGAAAGTTTAACGAATGTTTCAATGATAAGGTATGTTAAAAGTATATTTATATATAAGTATCACTTAATTAAGTGTTACACACTCTATGTTTATGTTTATGTTTATGTTGTTCTGAAGGTTGGACTTGTCATGTTTGGTTTGGGATTAGCTACTCCTCTCCTCTCATGACGGCACGCCTATGATGATGATGTTTATGGTGCAACACTTGGGCCCCCAAAGATAAAATGAATGAAGTTTTTAATATGTTAATGATAATGAAAGATATGTTCTATATGAAACTGTGCCAAGTGCACTATTATGTTAATGATGATTATGATTATGATTATGATGTTTCATAAAGGTGTTCATAAAATGTTTTATGTTGTGAGATAAAAAAAAAGTGTACTTACTAAGCTTGTGTTTACTTAGTTTATAATCATATTGCAGATAAAGGTAAAAGGATCATGGAATAGGTGGAGGGCGAAGACGGGCGTGTGGGCTAAGAATGATGGATTGGAAACGGAAGAACGCCAAAAAAGAAACAAATTTTTTTTTAAACTATGTTTTTATTTCTTTGAATGCTTAAATTTCCCCACTATTAAGTAAAAAGACTTGTTTTACATTTATTTTGATTTTGCAAAAGTTTGAACTACCAAAATGTTTAAACAGATTTTAAAGTTTTTTTTGAAAGTTTATTTGAATTATGGTTTTATTAATTTGGCATTGATAAACTATAAAAAAATAGATTTGGAATATTTGGAATATTTTTTTTAAATAAAAAAAAATTGTATGCATGGATCCTGGGATATGTTTATCAAATTGTGTTTAAATTTAAATAGTTTATCTTAAAAATAATGATAACAATGATGAAAGTAACGACATCTGTGACATCTGTAAGTGGGCGTTACAATACTACCCAAGTTTGTTGGAGGAAGAAAAAACTGATGTTATGATCAATAGAAAAACAAAATAAAGGGACAAACAATAAAACAAGAAGAAGAATATTAAAACTTTTAGTATTTATTGCACTATTGCTTTAGTTAAAACTTTTAATTTTACTCTAGCCCTCCTAAATAAGTTATATGGCTTCGTCTCTCTGATAACAAGTAGATTTAATGTGGAACAAATTATGTTACAAAAGGTGTCTAGCAAAGCGAGTTTGAACTCATGTTCAAACTCAAATGGTGAAAAACTCTCATATGTTAAAGTAAAAAGCAAAAAATTGCTATAGTGTAAAGCTCTCATATACTCGTTGGCTCTAACCATGCATTATAACAAACTGTCCCTTTAGTCACAACAGTTTTTAGTAAAACTTTTAATTACAACATTTTGGTTAATTCAAAAATTATATTTTTGGTTTTCGATCTCATTGAATGTAACCTTTAGATTAGATTTAATGATCAAATTAAAACTTCAGTCAATAGATAATTTTGACCTTTAAAATGATCAAATTATCCTCAAGTTAAAGATAAAAAATTAAAACTTTCAAAAATAAGAAAAACAAAAATAAAAACACACAAAACACCTATTTTTTAGGGTATTCTATACATTTTTTAAGATAAAAACCTTAGTGTAATTTTTTTTAAGTTTTTAAGGTCATCTTCTCTTTAATTTGAGGGTATTTTGGATAATTTCTTATGTCAAAATTGAAAAGTGATTGGACATAGGGATAAATTTATGTATTAAATATAATCTGAAGGTATAAATTCGATAAGATTAAAAATCAAAAGTATATTGTTTAAATAAATCTAAAATATAGAGTATAAAAAGGTAAATAATCTTTTTCCATTGCACGGACAAAGATTCTTGCTTTGATACCATTAGAGCTCAAGGAAAGTATCTCTAGAAGAGAAAATCCGTGGAGGATTATTTGTTATTGAATTAACTGTTGTTTATATTTTGTACAATAGTTTCTAATTAGATACAAAGTATTACAAAACTAATGTTGTAACGATTTGTCTAAATGACACTAACCAATATTATTTACAGCAAATCTAATTCTAAAACTAGCAAGTGCACTATGCTGGATTTAATTCTGTATTTTGTGGAATTCAATTCAAACGAGGTAGTCAATCCGATCGTGATTTCTTACTCCTTCCAATTCTAAATTTTTTGCTTTGATGGACCCTCCAATCTAGATTTTACTTGACATAAATATTTGGTCAATTACCTACCAAAAAAATATTTGGTCAATTATTCATTATTTAATTTTTAATGATACTTCTAATTGTGTTGCATAAAACAAGAAAATGTCATGCACATGCCCCCTTGATATCCCTTTAGTTTAACCGTAAATGGTTTATATATATATATATATATATTTTCATTTTATATGCTATCGATATTGCGGAATTCCCATTACTTACGAGGGGTTGTCGAGAGCATGGAAGTTGGCTGAACAAATTAGATAATGGATATCACTTTTTGCCCTTTCAATAAATTTTTTTAATTGATCACACCAATTCATGTTAAGACTCCTTTGGCGAGGCCATTCCATGGGAGGGAAAGGCCCTAATGTACTGCTTCTTGGGATGACCAAATAAAAGGAAAAATATTCTAAATTACAATCTTATGAAATTTATTTTTCATATATCTATATATATGTATGTGTCTGTATACTATTACAGCACGGATCAAAATCTCCTTTTAAAATTTTAAGCAGTTTCAGCTTAAGAAGATCAGCTGCAGTTGGTCATGCAGCCATTTCGAGCACATTGATATTCAGTTATATATATATATATGTATGTGTGTGTGTGTATGTATGTGTGTGTGTGTATGTATGTATGTATGCATATTTATTACACACACATACATATGTGTGTGTGTGCATATATATTCAGCAGGGGTGGTTGGCCTCCTTGCGCATCGTGTAGAACTAGTTGAGAATTTCTAGGGATCTTTTAAATATTGCTAATAACCTGGTACTTACTCAATTTAACTAGACATTGGCGGTTCACTCTATCACACACAAAAACCATTTATAGTGGTTTAAACCCTCGTATAAAATGGCCCCAAAAGGGGACAGAATATTTTAGTTTCTATGTTTCAACCAAAACTTAAAAACCAGGTCCACAAAAAAAAGATCACTTAAACCAAGTAGTCGTAAATGAGTTAACTAACAGTTTAATTGATAACCACGTTATGACACTTTAATTGATAACCACGTTATGTTAATAGAACGAGGAAATATATAATTATTGTACTAGTTCTTTAATTACGAATATTTGATTGAATTAACCTATAAAAGAAGATTAAATTAATGAATTTAGCGTTACCTGCATATGTATATATATATAATTAGGCAAGATGTTTGGGATCTACATCAAAATTAACTTTATTAGTCGTTTTTTATATTTTAGTTTTGCTTTGTTATTTCTTCACTATGTTATTTATTTTAACAAGTATTTGTTATTGTTTGTTAGAGGACTATAAATATCTTCATTAGCTAGTCGTAAAAGAAGACTAGAATATTGCTATCTAAAGTATTGATGTCTAATACAAAGTTTGAGCATTTTCTTTCAAATTTGGAGATTTTCTTTTTGTGGGATTATCTTTAGGTGGATTTTGAAATCCTCCATCCGAGCGAGTAAAATACTCTCCTTCCCAATCCGGTTGCATTACGTCTCTAGCATTCTTTTTGTTTATGTTTTTTTTTTAAGACTCTAGAGTTGAATCAATACTGCAAAAAACGAAAATTTCACAAACCCAAAGAATTTCTTTATGTGAAAATTTAAAATGCTACTCATTTTGTGTAGTATGGAATAACCAGCAACCTCTTTGCTCTCGAAGCTTCGTGCAGAGGAATAATATTATTAGCTAGTGTGCACATTGATAGTATCATTCATCAACATTTTCTCCACAAGATGAGGAATGTGCTTATAAATGTTACAAAAGTTGTTATAATATATGATCTATACTCTCCACAGAGCACTAGTTGTTTCAAGACAACCCTAACCCTACCCTAAATATATATCCCAAACCTAAGTTAGGGTTTGGTTTTTACAAAGGAAAACAAACATTAATAAGAGAAATATATTTGCCTTTCCAAGTGCTTCATTTCGAGGCGACACGAGCACTTTCCCGGCGTTTCCTCCCACCTCTTGGAAACTCGCAATTTTTTTTCTATGGATTCTCGTGACTTCGTTTTCCCAAAAATGCCCCTAGGGCTACTCTTTATTTACGAATATGTACCCATGTATTCAACTTAGTCTTAATGCTTCTGATAACATGCCATATGTACAAATGACACATGGAATATAAAGCACTTCTCTAAAAAAAAAAAGGAAAGAAAAGCATAGGTTTTTCAAATCCTTTCGGTATTTATAAAATTTTAATTGTTTGCGCTTGGGATTTGTTGTCCAATTATGTATCCCTTATCTTCTGGGCAGTCATTCTTAGTAATCTATGCACTAATATTTCAAAACTTTCGAAGTTTTCCACAACTACAATCTCCAAACCCGAAACTATTTAAATTGAATAATTAATTTAGGTCCATCTCTTGTTGCTACAATTCCTTGAACACCTTAGGAGTGCAAGGACCTAAAAAGACCATTTCGGGATTGAAGTCTCATTTTAAGGTTAAATTCAGTGGTTTCAGATCCAAATGAAAAGCTTGAACCAAGTATATAGCAATATTCCCTAGATTTTCTTTAAAAAATTTTAGGACAGTTTGGTTAGAATTGGGTTGCTAAACTTTTTTTCCCTTCCTATACGCTTCGACTATATGCATATAAATAAATATATATATATTATATACATTTTTGTCAACAAAAAGAAAAATCTCCGTACTATTATCATCAAGAGCCAAGAGGGGCACATTACAATATTGCTAGCTTCTTAATTCTAAGATATATATCAAAATTTCCAAAATGTAAACGAAGGCGAAGATAGAAAAAAAGAAACAAGAAAAGGTATGTGTGTGTATGCTTGGATGGTGAAAAGGCCTAAAGGGTAAAATTGTAAAATAACCTAAATATGGATAGATCAGTGGGATTCACGGTCATAGAGAGTGGTCAAAGTATCTTCCTTTTTGTGTTTGTTTGTCGAAAGCATGCAAACCGGATAATTGGCCCGCCTGGCTTCAACTTTCAAACCCTAAAGAACAAAGACTGACACGTGGCGGTCACATTCCTTCGAATTTGGTCACAAAACCTGAAACGGTGTGAGGGGACTGAATTTATGAGGTTATCACAAATGGCCAGTGGCGATTTAATCCTTTAATAGTATTTACCACCCAATATTTCCTGATTTTTTCCCTTCCTATTAAACGACATTTCTCGAGAAACAAACACAAATCTCTCAGGGAGAGACTTTCAGAGAGATTCTTGTTAGTTGTTATAATATGTTGAACCTCAGCGAGTTCATTGTTTTTTCTCCGCATTCAAATTATTTTTTTTTTTCAAACTTGTTCTTATTAAAGTGCAATATATGTGTTTTTTGAAAGTCAAGTGCAATATATGTTAGGGTAATGAAAGTCCGTGAACTTTTCCATTTTGTTTTTGCTTTTTTTTTTTTTGTTTACCAAAACAAGTTGAAGGAGACTAAAAGAGTTAAGTTTTTTTTGCCCCAATTGAATGTTTTTGCGTACAAGTAAGTTTTTAACTTTCTGATTGGATTTTGTTACTTTTTTTTGTTCCAAGTTGAAAGAGGTTTTTGTGTAATCAACATTTTTTTGATCTATAGATTGTAAGAGAGGGTTAAAGAAAGCGTCGAGAGACGAGGGTTTTGCCTCCTTATTGTGGTGCAAATCAGTCAAAGGAACCTTATATTTATGCACAAAGAATTTGGCGGGAACTCTGTCATCATCTATCGCAGGTGATATTTCTTTTTCATATAATGAACAGTTTTTTTTTTTAAATGGGAATAGCACAATATATTTTTTTTGTTTGATGAATATAAGTGCCGCAGGACTAATTCAAACAATTTGCTTAATTAACTTGGTGCTCTTTGAGGGACTGAAAACTTTAAATAGTGAAGTTGTTAAGTAAAATAGTCACCCAAAAATAAAAAAGAGATCTAATTTCATTGCCAACAAATAATAGATATTGGAAAAAGTTCTTGGAGACTTATGATAAACTTTTTAAATTTTGTTTGGAATTGCATGTTATAAAGGTTGTTGTTAAAACGTACAGGATTTATCATGAATTGGGATCTTGGAATCTTTTTACTACATATTAAAATTTTCTTCAATCATAAACAAAAATGATCCGAATCAAATCACAAAAAGTGTGAATTATATCCATTACAAAAGGAAACTGTAAAATGCTATTATACCTTTTGTCAGAATGTTTTAACGAGTAGTGAGAGTCAGAATGTATATATGTATATTTGTATAAATATGTCACATTGTTTATTGATCTATAGTGGAGTCTGAGTAATTCAATAGTTAAGATTTTTTTAATCGTTTTTAAATTTGCCTAACTGGCTAACACAAGGCACAATACAAGCTTCTAATGCAATAGGACATGAATTAGAACATTTTTAATTTTTTCATCTGTTTCTACCCTTTTGACGGGTGCGAAAACCAATTAGGTGGTCAACAGATTTTTACTTGGGGAACCAAACTAAATCCTTCAATCTTTCTAAATTTCTATTTGAGATCCATAATTTTTTTTAATTGTGATATTTGTGGAGTGCTACTGGTGGGTGCTTGGTGTACACGTAATTTTGCACTAAACTATTGCGTGTCCGTACGTCCACATCTTTAACACATGCAGGACTCGGGGATCCACAAATTGGGTTTTCTTTTGTGAGTACCCTCGCTTCTGAAGATCTTCTCTGATTTGTGGGTTTGATCGTCTGCTCTCTATCTCCATATATATTTTATATGAATGTTATCTCACCTCTTGTATGTGTGTGTGTATATATATATAAGTACATAAGAGAGAGAAAGAGATGTTATATATAATTAACTTTACGTAGAGTGTCGATTTTTAAGACTGAGAGATGATTTGCAGAGTGTGGGAATGCTGGGCTTTGGGGAGTCATTTATCACGCATAACGAGGACGAGAGTTCCAACAAACCAAGTGGGGGTAGAGAGAGAAAGAGAGAAAGAGAAAGAGATGAAGAGGTTTTGGATTTTCCCAGTTGGAATTGTGGGTTTGTCTTAGTGCAAAACACTGAATTAGGACTTGACACAATTTCTATAGTTTAGTACGACACTCGTGTCCTTATATATATCTATGTGTATATATCAAAGAGATAATAATATCTATTAAGTTTTAAATATCAATATATTTTGGTGTAACTTAGTGGTCAAGTACTGTTGGAAGGATCATGCGGTGGATAAAGCCAGACCATCCTAAATTGACCTCTGCAAAAGGGGTTACAAAAACAACTGCACATGTCTTTGTATGCATGTCAAAGGGAGAGAGAGAAAAAAGTCATGTGTTTAAATAGCTTGTCTCTTTCTGAATGTTTTCTCTTTTCAGTCTCGGCCGATCTTCTCTGAACTACTTTTTTCTCTGCAAACATAAAACAAACATTTTACAGCGGTTTCAGGAGCGAGACACAAGGCGAGAGAGAGAGAAAGATTGTTTGGAATATCGCATAAAACTTTCTAGTACGTACTTCAAATCTTTGGTACAAATTAGTATGCTAGTACTTTCTTTCTTTTTTTGTGATGAACACTGCTTTTTTTGATTTTCCTAGATCAGTTTTATTTTGTTCTCAAACTAATAAATTAGTACTTCGGCTTCAGTCGCAGGAGGCTAATTTTGATTCGTTGAAAAGTGGGTTCAATGACTTCGAACAACTGGCTTTCCTTTCCTTTTTCTCCTACTCACGCCTCCTTACGACCCCATCTTCACTCATCCCAGTCTCATCAATTTTCTCTAGGGTTAGTCAATGATAACATGGACAACATTAATCCCTTCCAAAACCAAGGTACGTATACCTTTCACTATTTTTACATTTTACCATGTTACAGAGAGCGTTTGAAAATACACCAATTTGGTTTAATTAGGTTTAACCTTGTTATAATATTTTCTCTCACAAAATTTAAATTACTTTTTGTTTGAACTTGACGGTTTGAACCTATTTCAAATGCCCTCGTATTCTTCATACATGTATACTAATATTTTTGAACTTACAACAGAGTGGAATCTGATCAATACCCACGATAGTAGTGAAGTCCCTAAGGTGGCAGATTTCCTTGGCATGAGCAAAACAGAAAACCAGGCGGATCTAGTGGCGTACAACGAACTTCATGAGCGCGCAAATCATGAGTCTGATTATCTTTTCCCAAACAACATGAGTTCAGTCCCGGTAGTGCAACAAAGTTGTGCCATTAATAGTAATACTAATTACGATTTTCAAGAGAATAATCCAACCAATCTTCAGTCATTGACGCTGTCCATGGGGGGCAGTAGTGGCAAAGGTTCAACCTGCGAAACTAGTGGCGATAATAGTACTAATACAGTGCTGGAATCTACCCCAAGAAGAACTTTGGATACATTTGGACAAAGAACTTCAATATATCGTGGTGTCACAAGGTGATGTATATATTATATCGACATTGAGGTTAATTTGCATATATATTTTTAATTTACAACACTACTGTAATTTTATTCTTTTTATAGTTGTTTTCAACTTTTTGAAGAAGTCGTTCTTTGCATATATATATCTATATATGGGTTTTTTTTTTTTGGAGATGTAGGCATAGGTGGACAGGAAGGTATGAAGCTCATCTTTGGGACAATAGTTGTAGAAGGGAAGGGCAGTCAAGAAAAGGCCGGCAAGGTGAACTTTTATAGTCTTTTGATCTATGGTTTTTCCTTTTGGATATCTATTTTTATACATAAATCATATATACCATCTTAAAGCTTACTAACTACTTTTCTACATCATATCATCATGGACTTTTTCGTCTGCTTGGCGTCTCTTGAAGTTTATTTGGGTAAGCAAAATCTATTCAAGTGTTCAATCAATATTTCTTTGTAGTTCTTTGGTTTTGAAATGCTTTTTTTTTTTTTTTTGGTATTTTCCTGTAAAACAGGTGGGTATGATAAAGAAGAGAAAGCAGCTAGGGCATATGATTTGGCTGCCCTAAAGTACTGGGGAACATCTACTACTACCAATTTTCCAGTAAGTTTAATTTTCTGATACACTGACCATTGACGCAATGAAAATAAACATATGTCAGATCAAAATTTTATTACAATAAATAATGTAATTGTTGTAGATCAGCAACTATGAGAAGGAATTAGAGGAGATGAAGCACATGACCAGACAAGAATTTGTGGCCTCCATTAGAAGGTATTTATTTGCTTTATTTATTTGCATTACTACTTAATTAAATTAACGAGAGAGTAATTTAACTGCCCCTTTGATCTTAATTTTTAGGAGTCATTAGAAAGATGAGTCATTCTAATTATTTGCCTTTCCATGGTGACAAATTTCAGGAAGAGCAGTGGCTTTTCAAGAGGTGCATCAATGTATCGCGGAGTCACAAGGTACTAATTATATTGATGGGTACTAATTAAGTTATAATTAGTACGTCTTGTTTTCGTCTATTGGAGCTACCTCTCTTAGTTTGTACACACTGTTATAAAATAGTTCAGTGCTTAAAGCGGAGTGGGTATCTTGAATTAACAAAAAGAAAAATAGGATTAATTTTAACCAAAAAAAATGGGATTAATTAACTTCTCTTCTCTATATAATCATATATGTGTATGACGTGACATGCACAATCCCGATTCAGGCATCACCAACATGGAAGATGGCAAGCAAGGATTGGAAGAGTCGCAGGCAACAAAGATCTCTACTTGGGAACTTTCAGTAAGTACTTGAAACTCATAAAATATTTGATCTTAATCATAAAGCATTAGAAATAATTCTAATTACATTTTAACTAAATTGCTAATTAAGCCAAATATGTTAATCAGGTACGGAAGAGGAGGCTGCCGAAGCATACGACATCGCGGCAATAAAGTTCCGAGGCCTAAACGCCGTAACAAACTTCGACATGAACCGATACGACGTGAAGAGCATTCTAGAGAGCAACACTCTCCCAATAGGAGGAGGAGCCGCCAAACGACTCAAAGAAGCTCAAGCCTTGGAAACTTCTAGAAAGCGCGAAGACATGATTGCTCTCGGCTCAACCTTCCAGTACGGAAGCTCAAGCACTACGGCCTCCAATCGTCTACAAACGGCATATCCTCTCATGCAATTCGACCCTCATCTTCATCATCATCATCAGCCAAGTCTTTTGAGCCTTCAAAACCACCACGACAACATTTCTCATTACACAACTACTGCTAACACGACACAAGACCCTTCGTCGTTTCATCAAAACTACATCCAAACCCAGCTCCAGTTGCACCAGCAGCAATCAGGGACGACGTCGTTTAACAACATCAATCATTATCACCCACAAGCTCATGTGGGCCAGAGTAGTAGTAGTACTACTAACAATTCTCAGACGTTCTACAATGGTTATAATTTCCAGAATCATCCGGCGTTTCTTCAGGGTTTGATGGAGACTGCTGTAATTGATCATAATAATGGTGTTAATACTGCTAATGCAGCTGGGTATAATGCTCTTGGGATGCCTTCTAATTCGACGACCACAGGAAATACTGCCGAGGAACTTGCTCTAGTGAAAGTGGACTACGACATGACTGCGGGGTCGGGCTACGGAGGCTGGTCCGGCGGATCGGGTCAGGGATCGAATCCGGGTGTTTTTACTATGTGGAATGACTGATTGGATTTTTCTTAATGATGGGGTTCGTTGAAGCTAAGAACATTTTATAACAAGCAAATTTGCCATGGTTAATTTAACAACTTTTTTTTTTAAGTTTTCATTTTTATTTTTACCAATATGTTTGAAAATGCGAACCCCTAAACGAGCTCCATTGCCTTTTTTTTGGGTTTTTTTTTTTTTTGTTTTATTTAAATGTAGGAGGTTAATTTGGATTGGCATGTCAGCTAATGGGTACTTTAAGACTAGGACCCAAGTTTTGTATACAGAAAACCAATGTCTAATTTTGGATATTCTGATTAGCTGATATTTATTTTCATTTATTTATATTTCCGCATTAACAATGATCCTGATAGTATTTTACTTAATAATTAATTGTCATATAATATATATAGCTGCTAATTTTTCATTATGTATGATTATTTGAGAATGAAACTCTTAAGAAATTTCATATCCGAGGTGGATGTGAAATTACCATAAATAAACATGCAACCTCACCGTGACGTGATACTTATCTCTTCTTTTCTTCTTAAGTTTGTCATGCAAATATTAAAAGAAAATTAAAAACAAAAACAAGATGATATCCACTTCATGATGATTTCAGCTTGTCTACATTTCTTTTTTTTACTATGTGAATAAGGCATGGGAAAGTAATGAGTTCTACCTCAAATAATAACAATATTGAAGGGGAAAATATTTAACATTCATTGGGTGAAATTCTTCAATATTAATGAAACATGAGAAATAAACACAACGATTCTATGGATATAA
This sequence comes from Artocarpus heterophyllus, assembly GCA_025403435.1. Classification (NCBI taxonomy): domain Eukaryota; kingdom Viridiplantae; phylum Streptophyta; class Magnoliopsida; order Rosales; family Moraceae; genus Artocarpus; species Artocarpus heterophyllus. The sequence goes on from CM046337.1 coordinate 1,838,483, forward strand.
AATAAAAGACAACAGTTTAAACAAATACGGGGAGGTTTATACTATAAGATTATTGCGCTAATATCCATTATATATATAGGTGCCGGAAAAGAATGTCTACAAGTTGTGATATCTACGCATAACTGCATAAATTGCTAATTCCTACTATACCTTAATCACCCCTCAATGTATGACCATTACATTTTATAACTGCTTTAAAATAGACAAATTGCTCATATTTTTAAATTGACGTCATGTTTTAAATAAAATGTCTTAAAGAGTCATATTTTAGGGAGAAATACATATTTCCTTGTTTATCAAAATGATTCAGGAGTAATTTAAAAGAGAGAGAGAGAGATTTACAAGTGCAAAATCTTTGGGCCAGTGGGTTGACAGTCAACCCAGCCCAAAATGGAGTTCCTTAGCCATGGCTGTAAATAACACGTAGACCAAAAGCTGACGGCTTCTATTGGACTTTTCCCTGGGTTAAGTCTTGTGCCGTACCGATCTTGGACATCGCCGGTCTTGGTTGTACTTATTCCACAAAATTTCTCTTCGGTTCTTAAATTTACTTATTTTTTATTTATTTTAATAAAATTCTAATTCATTTTGCATAAAATAATCAGTAATATGTAATTTCACTTTTTTTCCTTTAGTTTCTGACCCTTTTGATTTCACATCCTCAACATGCAATAAACTAATACCCTGTTTGTTTGACTGATTCGGTTCACTTTAACTCAGTTTGAATGGCCATCACAGTTTAAATTGGTATTTGGTAAAGCATTTATTTTGAACAAAACTGACAATTTAAATTGGGCTAAACTACCTAACTTAGAGTTCAAACCCCCTTATATTTTAACATTTTGAACCAATATTAAACAGTAATTTCACTTCTTTATATTTGTATTTATAATTTAACATTATTATTTTATATTTTTTTAATTAAATAATTTCTTTTTACATGTTTCATATTTATTCTTTAATTAAATAAAATTTTCATGCTTCAAACTAGAGTTTTCAATACTCATTCAAACACAAATTCAAATTAAATATCATGTTTAAATTAACACCTTAATTACACATACAAACCCCAGTTCAGATTATTATCTAAAATACACGATCTAGATTTTTCTGTTCAAACCATAAAAGTTCAAACTAATACACTTTGAACCATTAAACCAAATGGCCATAAGAATGTCCTTCAAAGTATCATTTCTTAAATTCAAGAAAAAAAAATCTTTAACCTAAAAAATTATTTGTTGGATCAAAATCCAATATATATGGGCTAATATATTAAATAAATATGAATTAAAGGCTATCAAATAAGGTTGCCTAATTAAAAGTGATCAATTTAGGTTTTGGGCTTTTAATACATCATTAAGTGTGGGCCTCCTATGTGTAGAGACCAAAAATATAATTACTAATTTTATGATGGGCTAAATTGATAATTAAGGATAATTGCCAGGGTTTAGCAATTATATAAAGGGGTTGTGGTCCCCAAGTTAGTACGTACATTATTTTTCTGTTTCCCATCTACAGAGAAATTACAGAGCATTTTGAGAAGGAGGATTTACGTACCAGACTTGGAAGATCCTCAACCTACAGACTCAAGAATCACATTCAATCCATGGATTCAGGTTAGCTTCCGCATCTTATTAATATTCTTGATAATTTGACATGAACGATCCTAGGTGATGATAGTTTTCCTCACAAATGTATTCTAACAAGTGGAATCTAGAGCCTTTTCATGTTGAATCATTGGGAATCAAAAATTTTTTGTAGATGTGATTCTCAACCTACAGACTTGGAAGATCCTCAACCTACAGACTCAAGAATCACATTCAATCCATGGATTCAGGTTAGCTTCCGCATCTTATTAATATTCTTGATAATTTGACATGAACGATCCTAGGTGATGATAGTTTTCCTCACAAATTTATTCTAACAAGTGGAATCTAGAGCCTTTTCATGTTGAATCATTGGGAATCAAAAATTTTTTGTAGATGTGATTCTCATAAAAATTCTCAAATTTAACAATCTATAGTTTTTTAAAATTGTTGAATTTGAGAACAATTGATTAAAGAAATTTTCTGCTTTTTGATTGTTTGAACTCCTTTATACGGCACGATTGCCGAAAAAAAAATAAATGTTCTGAAGCTTTCGTTCGGTCTTGGATTCCTTATACATAAACTTTCTTCTTCTTTTTTTCTTTTCTGCCTGAATACGACTCTGTTGCTGAGAAAACAAAAGAAAAATAAAATCGTTATTAACGTTTCACTGGATACTTGGTTTATATATATCGCACGGAGTACAGAAATCGTTATTAACATTTCTGGGTTTTATGGTTCAAGAATACAAAAAGCCAGCGGCATCCTTATTGTCGCCGGTGAATGACTCCGTGTGCGGCTGTGAGGCTGCGCCGGATAGACAGTGCCTCGGCCAGAGGCCGTGGTGCAGCGAGAAAGCGACGGCCATAGAGGCCGTCGCATGAGGAATTAAAAAAAAAAAAAAAATATATATATATATATATATATATATATATATATATACATATACATAGGCCAACTAGGCCTATGACTGGACAAAGAATTCATACACGGGCTGGGCTCTTGACCAGTCAGTCACCAGGGGTTCAACCCCTGGGTGACCCGGAAAAAAAAAACTTTTTTTTTAATTTTAATTTTGGTCATTTTTTTGTGCAATTTTAAATTCAAATATTGGTATTTTATATATATTTTGAGATGAATTAATTGAAATAACATTTCACCAAAGTGGCCTCTCTTGTGGAAATTAATTTGTTTTGAAATATAAGCGGTTATGTTCATGTAACTTATGTGAATATTGACCGGCCCAAAGGAAGGCAATATTTGACAGAATTGCATGTACACCTGTGGTGATAAACACGTGATGATTATTCGGTTTTACATGTAAGCAATAAATCAGCCCAAAGGAAGATTTATTGTTTGACATGTTCTTATTGTCAGTGTTTGATTACTACACCAAGATATCACTTACAAGTTAATATTTCTGTCCAAAGACTAAATATTAATGAAGTGCCCGATATCTTGAGATGGGGTTACCTTTATTTGGATTTATTATTGTTATTATGGATTCTTATGTGAGCTTGTTTTGGTTTTGTTTATTTTGTTCTCTGTTTCAGCTACTAGTTCTGCCTCTAATATTACTGTCAACATCAATTCAATTCCTATGCTGAATGGTAGCAACTTCAAATCATGGCAAGAGAACCTCCTAATAGTTCTCGGAGTCATGGATCTCGACCTTGCGTTAAGGGTTCATTCTCCTACACCTCTTACAGATAAAAGTTCCTCTGATCAAATTAAGGACATGGAAAGGTAGGAGAAGGCAAATTGCATGTGTATGATGATCATGAAGAATGCCATTCCAGAAGCATTCAGGGGCACTATATCAGAAACGATAAAGACAGCCAAAGAGCTCCTTGAGGACATTGAGAAGAGATTTGCCAAAAATGAAAAGGCTGAAACAAGTACACTTTTGGCAAACCTCATCTTAATGAGATACAAAGGTAAGGGGAACATTGGGGAGTACATCATGGAGATGTCTCATCTTGCTTCAAAATTAAGAGCACTTAAGCTTGACCTTTATGAGGACTTGCTAGTGCATTTAGTTCTTATATCTCTTCCTGCACACTTCAGTCAGTTTTAGGTGAGCTATAACTGCCAAAAGGAGACTTGGTCTCTTAATGAGCTCATTTCACATTGTGTGCAAGAAGAGGAAAGGTTGAAGCAAGAAAAGACAGAAAGTGCTCACTTGGCTAATACTTCCAAGGACAAAGGGAAGAAAAGGAAGAAGGATAAGGAAGCTGCAGTTACGGCACCTCAAAAGAAGCAACAAAAGAGACCGCTTGATCCGGAAGGTACGGGTTGTTTTTTTTGTGGAGCTGCAGGACATAAGAAGAAGCATTGCACTAATTATCACGCTTGGCGTGCTAGAAAAGGTATGCTTCTTAATTTGGTTTGTTCTAAGGTTAATTTAACTTCGGTACCTGAACACACTTGGTGGATGGATTCTGGTGCAACCACTCACATCAGTGTGTCTATGCAGGGATGCCTGAGATGCCGAAAGCCAATTGATGATGAAAGATACATCTACGTGGACGATGGCAAGAAAGTTGAAGTTGAAGCAATAGAAAAATTTTGATTATTGTTAAAGACTGGATTTTATTTGGATCTTGATGAAACATTTATTGACCATCTTTTAGACGGAATTTGATTTCTATTTCAGCTTTGGACAAATCTGGTTATTCTTGTTCACTTGGAAATGAAAAATTTAGTTTGTTTCATGATTCAAAATTAGTTGGTTTCGGTTCTTTATCAGGTTACGATAATCTTTATTTACTTGATACAATTGCTTCATTTAATGAATCCTTGGACGGGCAACTACCAAAACCCAGTCTTTAACAGGGTTCCAACTAAAGCAACTGCCAAAACCCCTTACGAACTTTGGACGGGCAAGAAGCCTAGTATAAAGCATTTGCATGTTTGGGGATGTCCAGCTGAGGCAAGGCCTTATGGGCCTAATGAAAAGAAACTGGACTCAAGGACGGTTAGTTATTATTTTATTGGATACTCTGAAAGATCCAGGGAGTTTTATGATCCCACGACCAAATCGATATTTGAGACGAAAAATGCCAGGTTCTTTGAGGATGTCGAGTTTGCAGGGGGAGATGTGGTTAGGGACTTTGTCTTTGAAGAGGAATATGTTGATATTCCCACAGCTGTTATTGACATTAATTAGCTTCCTACTCCTGACATCGTTCAAGAAGCAGACCCAAATCAAGACAATGTCAGAGAACCTCCTATTCAAGAAATTGTTCCAGAAGAACAAACTCAATCACCTCAAGAACCTATGCCATTAAGGAGATCCACTAGAGAAAGGAGAAGTGCAGTGCCAGATGATTACATTGTATTTCTCTAAGAACATGAGTATGACATTGGTATGGTGGAAGATGATCCAATCAACTTCTGTCAAGCCATGAAAAGTTCTAGATCTCAAGAGTGGATTGATGCCATGAATGAAGAGATAAAGTCTATGAAAGACAATGACGTTTGGGATCTTGTCCCATTGCCTGAAGGTGCGAAACCCATTGGTTGCAAATGGATATTTAAGACCAAGAAGGATTCAAAAGGCAATGTGGAGAGGTATAAGGCTCGTCTTGTCGCTAAAGGCTTTACACAGAAAGAAGGCATTGATTATAAAGAGACTTTCTCTCCGGTTTCTTCGAAAGACTCTTTTAGGATTATAATGGCATTAGTGGCACATTTTGATCTTGAGCTTTATCAGATGGATGTTAAGACTGCGTTCCTCAAAGGTGACATTGATGAAACAATCTATATGGTGCAACCAGAAAATTTTGTGTTGGGAGATGCAAAGAAAATGGTTTGCAAATTAAAGAAATCTATTTATGGGCTTAAGCAAGCTTCTCATCAATGGTATTACAAATTTCATCAGGTTATCATCTTGTTTGGTTTTGAGATGAATTTGGTCGATGATTGTATATACCACAAGTTCAGTGGGAGTAAGTATATTTTCCTGGTTTTATATATCGATGATATTTTGCTTGCTAGCAACGATATAGGCTTGTTGCATGAAACCAAGAGATTTCTATCAAAGAAATTTGAGATGAAGGATCTTGGTGACGCCTCTTTTGTGTTGGGTATACAGATACACCGTGATCGCTCTCGGGGTATTTTAGGATTATCACAAAAGGGCTATATCGAAAAGTTTCTTAAGAGATATGGCATGCAGGATTGTTAACCAGGTGATACCCCTGTGGCTAAGGGAGACAAGTTTAGTCTCAATCAGTGCCCTAAGAATGATTTTGAGGTTAAGGAAATACAGAAGATTCCTTATGCGTCAGTTGTAGGGAGTCTAATGTATGCTCAGGTTTGTACGCGTCCGGATATTGCGTACATTACAGGGATGTTGGGCAGGTACTTAAGCAATCCTGAAAAGGATCATTGGGGTAGCAGCCAAACGAGGCTTGAGGTATTTACAGAGAACAAAAGATTACATGCTCACGTATCGGAGGTCAGAACAGCTAGAGATCATTGGGTATACTGACTCCGATTATGCTGGATGCCAAGATAGTATGAAATCTACATCGGGCTATGTCTACCTTATGGCTAGATGTGCTGTCTCTTGGAAGAGTGCTAAACAGTCTCTTATAGCATCTCTACAATGGCGGCAGAGTTCATAGCGTGTTATGAGGCGTCCAATCATGGAATATGGCTGTAAAATTTTGTCACGGGACTGCGTATAGTGGACAGTATTCAAAGACCACTTAAGATATTTTGTGACAATAAGTTAGCAGTTTTGTATTCCAACAACAATAGGAGCTCGATGAAGTCAAAGCATATAGAGATCAAGTTCCTAGTTGTGAAAGAAATAGTTCAGAGTGGAGAGTTGTCTATAGAGCACATCGGCACAAACTCCATGATTGCGGATCCGCTTACTAAGGGATTGCCATCCAAAATGCTTCATGAGCACACTGCTCGTATGGGTGTCATATCATTTCAGGATATTTAGTTTTAGTAGGAGTTTATAATTTTAAATGCTCTTATGATATAGACATTTTTGTTATTTTAGTTTATGGATATTTTAAGGTTATTTTCTGTAGAAATAAAGTTTTCAGTTTATTCACACTCTGATTTTGGTATGGTTTGATCTCACTAAAGTTTTCAGGTGGACCAGTTAGAAATAGGCATGTTAAGATCACATTGCATGAAATTTCCATGCTACACATCCATGCTTGATCTTGTCATTAGTTGTATTGGTATATGTGATCATTGATGGGTCTAGTTACGACATATGTAACGAAGGTCGCTTTGGTCCTCTATTGATATGGTTAATGGACAAGATTGTTGAGGTGCATAAGGTTTTGATAGCAAAATTCATGAGCTCATAAGGTATAATACACATTTATAAAGTTTCATATATAGCCCAAGTGAGAGATTGTTGGATCAAAATCCAATATATATGGGCTAATATATTAAATAAATGTAAATTAAAGGCTATCAAATAATGTTGCCTAATTAAAAGTGATCAATTTAGGTTTTAGGCTTTTAATGCATCATTAAGTGTGGGCCTCCTATGTGTAGAGACCAAAAATATAATTACTAATTTTATGATGGGCTAAATTGATAATTAAGGATAATTGCTAGGGTTTAGCAATTATATAAAAGGGTTGTGGTCCCCAAGTCAGTACGTACATTATTTTTCTGTTTCTCATCTACAGAGAGATTACAGAGCATTCTGAGAAGGAGGATTTACGTACCAGACTTGGAAGATCCTCAACCTACAGACTCAAGAATCACATTCAATCTATGAATTCAGATTAGCTTTCGCATCTTATTAATATCCTTAATAATTTGACATGAATGATCTTAAGTGATGATGATTTTCATCACAAATTTATTCTAACATTATTTTCTGTTTATTAGCTCACTTATTATTATTATTATTATTATTATTATTATTATTTGTTTTTCATTATATATAACAGATCAGAACCGTCGACGGTTCTTCGAAAGAGCACTGACCAGATTACGAACCTCTCGCATGACTATTATCAGTCATTTCTTGGCAATTCCCTCTCTCTCATCGCTTTCTTCTGTAAGTCTCCTCTCTCTCTCTCTCTCTCCATGATTCATTACTAGGGTTTATTCAGTTCCATTGTCTGGACACTTGTTGTAACTGTCTCTCTTCTTTCTCAGGTACTTTTCCATTCTCTCTCTTGTCTCCGATTTTCATTCTGTTGATTGTTGTCTTGTTCCTGTTAATTGCCCTTTTCTTATCGCAAATTCTAAGCTCTATCACAATTCGAGAGATCAAGACGGTGGCTTTCACTAGTATTATTAGCGAATGAGATCCTTTTCTAGCTGTGAAGTTGCAATATCGTGAAATCGATTCGACTTCTTTCGTTAAATTCTCTGTGTTCGAGTGATGGATCTCTGTTTGGCAATCTTTTGGTATATTTTATGCTGTTTTCTTTTTCTTTGTTTTCTTGCCTGATTTATTTTCTTTATTTGAAAATTTTTAGGACTCTTGCAAAATCTTTGGCGTCTTGAATGATTTATAGCTGCTCTCAGATGGATAAAATAAACAAATAAATGAAAAATTGTTTTGATAAGCTTTGTTAAGATCATATTTGGTTGCTAATTGTTTATCTTCTACGATTCTTTGGAGTTGCCGTGCAAGGTTTCCCAATAACTTAAGCTATTAATGCCCATGAATTTGTGTTTTGGCTCAAGATAAGTTCGTTTCTTGTCACCTTGGTAGCCCATTTTGGGCTTTGAGTATAGAATTTGCTTCTTTTTTATTTTAACTTTTATTCTTATTTTTAATAGTTTGAGAAGGGGATTTCACAGTTATTTTCTTAATTAAATGTACAAACTTTATGTTTAGTAAGGAGTTCTTTCTGAAATGGATTATTTTTTATAAGATTCCCATATGCAATCCTATTTTTATCAGTATATGTAGTTATATATTGATGCTCCAATCATGTGGTCACTGTTTTGCAAGCTTCCTTGATTAACATTTGGATAACTTTGTGTTAAACAAAGCCATTGTGGTCTTGTTACTTATATGTTTGATGCCATACAGAAGATTTGGACCTAAAGAACAAATTGTAGTTTTTTTCCTGGTTTTAGATCAGCTTTTTTATGTGAATGAGAATCATAATGCTGAATACTTTCGCTTATCCTTTGATGTGAAAACTGATGTGGTATTTGTTTCTTTACCAGCACGAGGAGTGATAAAAGAACGTGATGGTTAGAGCTTACAAACAAGAATACAAATACAGGCACCCGTGGGAGCGGGTAACTTCTGCATCTTGGCGCAAGTTTGCTGACCCTGAGAATAAACGAACACTATCGCACATCCTTGAAGTCGATACAGTTGAACCACAAGCTTGATCCTGACTACTGGAAAACTTTACACTACTCGTGCAATCACTGTTCATGCTCCTGGACCGTGGTTCATTCGCAAAATTGTTGGCCAGGATATCTGCCACTGTGTTGAGTCAACTGTTGTTGATGGCCAATCACGGTCTATGCAATTGACAACCCGTAATATCAGTCTTCAGAAGTTCATAGAAGTGGAGGAGAAGATCCGTTACGATCCACACCCTGATAATCCTGATAAGTGGACAGTCTGTCGGCAGCAGACTAGCATTCAGATAAAGCCCTTGTCTGCCCTGGCATCAATGGCAGAAAAGGTGGAGCAACGATGTGCTGAGAAGTTTGTGCAAAACAGCGCCAAGGGTAGAGAGGTCATGGAGAGAATCTGCAAGTATCTTGAAGCTGAATCAAGTGGAATTTCCCTCTGACGCCTACTATTTTTTTAACCTCTGTAGTCTTAAATCTTTTAGGCTGTGTTCCCTTCCAGCTTTTGGAGGAATAACAAAAGAATTTTTGGAGTCGAAACGATAGAGGACTTATATATTGCTTTTGAAATCAGTTTTCCATGCAATTTCCTAGCTGTTCTTGTTTTGCTAATAAGTAATACTCTGGTTTAAGTTGGGAGATAAATCTGTAATTATTGTGTTGTTTAACTAGCGTATTGCGCACGCGTGTTGTTTTGGGAAACTGAACGAACAGGCTATTGGGGAACCACTCGTTCCTTTTCTTTTTTTTTTTTCTTTTTTTTTTCCTCCAAACAGATACTGTGGTCGGAAGGAATTAAACACCGATGAAAGATAAAAGTAGAGGATCTCCAAAACCAGAGAATGCACGGACTTGCTATCTCGTCGACGCTGTTAACCTTTCTAGTATCTGATTACTTCACTTGGATGCACAAAATGTAAAAGCATACCTCTTGATTGATTACTTTTGTTTGTGTGTTTTTGTTTCCTTTAGCTCAGCAATTACCTCTGTGATTTCAGTAACAGAAATTAATCATGCTTACTCATTAATCGGTATCATCAACATTGTTTGTTATCCTGCCCAAATAGAATTCCATGTACAAATTCTTCTGATTTTTTGCTAATCTCCGCACTTGAGCAGTCAGGATGCATACGGGAACAATAATCATTTTGGAAGAGGAAGAGTGTCTACTTTTCAGGTTATCTTTACCTCTTGTTTTTCGCGAGCGCTCAATAAAAGAGAGAGAGATCTAAATACGCACGGCACGGTAAAGGGTGCTGGTAAAATTTGAGAACTAAGCATATAATTTATACAATGCCATTCAAGAGACTGTATGGATTGTTTTCGATGTCATTCAAGATCTGCACATTCCGAACATGCCTGCTAGACAAAAGAAATGCCAAATGAAACAGAACAGATATATTACAAAGTAACCATGACAACGTCAAGTAAACCAGAGCATAGAATTACAACTTAAAAAAGACACCGGTGCAACATACGAAATTCTCGCCAACCACAACAAATATAGAGTTTCTTCAAACTGCAGAGATGTCACAAAGGCCTCCAAGTAGAGATAACAAGATAAATGGGCACTCGATAAAGATATTGCCGCAGCAAACTCAGAAGCCATCTCGTGCAGGTAAACGAGCATCAAATTTCAGAACGCAACATCACTCTTCTCAGCCTTTATATTTTGTCAAGCTTCTCAGCCTTGACCACTGGGTTGGCTTTTGCTATGGCATTCTGGGCAGCAGTGCGGTAATCATAGGGGCAGTCATGTTTGTCCGAGTAACGATGTACTGCACAGAAGAGGTTGCCGCACCGACAATTAAACCCCGTTAACCTTACCCTCTTGTTGCAGCTGGTGCAGCGTTTTGGGCCTTCCTTCGGCTTTGCCTCATCACACTCCGATCCCGAGCCAAATGGTGGCACAGAGATAGGTTTTGGCTCTACTGGGTTGGTTTCAAAACCCACACTAGCAGCTGCGGCGGCAACAGCAGGGTCATTCCCGCTGCTGCTTGATGATGATCCATTGACAATACTTCCAATGGATGATGCAGCGAGCTTAGCCTGCTCCTGTTTCAACATCATATCCTCGTGGCATTTGGAACACATGTTCATCGTGGCTGCGCTTCCAAAGAAACCACAATTATTGATGCACAATATGGGACCCTCTGGGGGAGCCTGGCATCCTGTCTTGTCATGGTCCATCTTCTCAATTCTCTGCAATCAAATCATCAGAATACAGGCAAGGATCTATGTGGAGAAAAAGCATACCATGCAATTTGGACAAGATAAAATGAAACTAATATGAATTGTACCATCTTTACAAAAAAAAGAATATGTAAAATAACTTATAATAAATAAACATTTAACAGAAGACCTATAAAAGTCTCATTTATCCCTGATTTTAAATACAAAAAGCTAAACATCTAAATTCATTTTATCTAAACCCCTCAGAATTATAACAATATATTATCCAAAATATTGACGAAAGTCCTCAAATTTCAACGTCCTAAAACCCCTTAAATTAGTTAAAAGAACAATTAAACAGGAAACAGAAGTGACAACCTCAAAAATTTTGCATGCCCAAAAATTACTTGAGCTTCACAACCTTCAATAACATCCAATACCGCGTTTTAAAATTATCAACAGCATTATATAAATACAAATAAATTAATTAAAAAAATTTAAAAAAAAGGCGCGCGCAGCAACCCTAACCTTTGAGCAAACAACCACGAAGCGAACCTCTCAAACCGATCCCCGTGGAACCAAAAAAAATAGAAATTAGAAGATCGATCAAACCCTAAATCTGTTGCGAAATAAAAAACGAAATCAGAGGCTAAATATTCGAAAGCGAATAAATCTTTAAATAATTATAACCTAACCCTAGCGGATTTCAGATTACCTTATGAAAGAGAACGCAAAGCCGAAGAGAGAAAATCCTTCCTCTCTCCTTCTTCTTCTTCCTCCCTTTTTATTTTCCCTCTCTGCGACGTCCTCGTTCTATATAGCAAGTACCATTTGCTTTCCTTTCTTCCTTTGCCAACAAACGCTCTTCACTAATTAGGAGATTACGTGGGCTTTACCTATTGGCTAAGAACTTAACCTTAACTTCAACTTTCCTTTTTTGTCCTTCTTCAAAGTTCATAATAACGGCTTTGCCCGGTAGGTATCTAGAGTCACCGCCATCATGGTGGAGAAAGAAGACTGTCCAATGGTTGTTGAGATAAGTGATTACGTCATCTGAGGACTGGAACTTGTCAAAAGAATAAAATGTTTTTTTTTTTTGTTTTAGTTTTTTTCCTTTTTTTTTGGTTAAATTATGAAAAGGAAGACTAATTGCATTATCTTACGCTGATTATGGATCTCAAGGTTGTCAAGGACGGGAAGATAATAATCAATGCTTTTCCATGAAAGTGAGCTATCAATTTCTTTCAACAGAAACAAACAGAACCTTTTTTTTTTTTTTTGGAAGGAAAGAACTTTTTTTTTATTAGAAGAATGTTGTTGTTAATGATATTAGATAATTTATAGGAATTTATACATACATATATATATATATATAAAGCCAAAATTGACAGGACTCTTACACTGTCCAGATACAGAGAAAGAAAACAGAAATGATAAAAAATGTTAGTTTTTTTAAAAACTAATAGTAGTAAATTTTAAGTTTTAAAAATATTTATAGTAAATATTAAATTTATAATATAAATAATTTATTTATTTTTTTATTTATAAAAGTGGAAATAATTTTTATTTATATAATAAATAAATTTATGGTAATTTATTTTCTTGTTTACAATGTAAGTATTTCTTATTTATATAATAAATAAGTTATTTACGTTATAAATCTGACATCTACTATAAATATTTTTAAAAACTAATATTTATTTCAAAAGATTTCAAAAATCCGACATTTTTCCTTAAACTCCCGAAAGAAAATGTTTACATTTTACATATATATATATATATAGGGCTTTTTTTATTTTCGAGAATACATATGTATTAGGGCTTATGACATTAATATTTAACAATAATAATTATAACAAATAATCTAGAAGTCTTCGGATCTTATGTTACGTGTAAAATTCTAAACCCTGTAGGACAGTCATGCTTTTTTTCCCCTAATCAGAAGGATGACGTTATTTATCTTTTGATAATTTTGGATCAGTAAGGGATTTGCACCTGTTAAGTTTGAACTCTTCGTTTACGACGAGACGTTTGGGGAATAAAAAAGATAAGATGATGTCGTTTATGACTAAAATATCAACTTTCATAAGAAAACGACAGGTATTTTTTTAAAATACAAACGACAAGTTGCGTATGTAATAAAAGCAGCAAAATTTAATACAACCCTGTAAGGATTAAGGACATATTATAAATAACAAATAGTTTACTCAGGAACTGACAGTTCTTTGTAGCTTATACAACAATTTAGAAAATACAAATACTGTATCCTTAATCTCATCCAAAAAAAAAAAAAAAAACTGTCTTTAAATACATACATATGTGTGATTTGATTTGATGATCCAACATAACAATAGTTTTTTTTTTTTTTTTTAAGTACGTTGTTTGATGGCCCCACGTGACAATGGTTTTTTTTTTTTTTTTTTAATATTTTTCATCGTGAAGGAAGACAAAATAAGCTTTTCAAACACTAAAGGATTTGTTATTTAATAACATAATCAGAATGTCGTTTTTCCTTTTTCTTTCCTCTGATAATCGTTTTCTACTTAAAAAAAAAAAAAAAAAACTACAGATTAATTATGCCGAAAACTAATGCCCTTTAAGTGATAGAGTTTTTTTTTTTTTTTTTTAAGTAAAAGTAATAAAAACTCAAGACAATAATTAAACATCGACAATTACGTGAAAGATTAAAATGGTTCATTAATGGTAACAAACTTCATGAAACGGCATGTCGTTTTCAGCTTGACAAGCAACACGCCGTTTTGTATTGAAAGCACGGGAAGGTTAAGGCACACCGTTGCGCAAAAATTTATTAGAACTCCCAGGAGCATGAGTTTGTTCTTTTGAGCTGAATATACAGAACGTACGTCTCATGTGGGAATTGATTATTGCCATTATATTAAAATTTCCTCAAACTCATTCATTCTCTCTAGAATTTCATCGCAACGACATGTCGTTTTTAGATCCTAAGCTATATGGTGTTTTTGTATTAAAAGTAAGCTGTGTTTTTTTTTTTAAAAAAAAAATGGTAGTGGAATGTAAAGAATACATGTTAATAATACTTTTTTTAATACACTACTAATAATACAATTTTAAACTGGCGGGTCACGCGTAATTAAAAGTACAAATCTAAAACAACTTGATAAAAATTCAATACTTCGCGATAAAGATATAATATACATAATATATATATATACACACAATATTATGCTTGCTGCAAAACTCACCTTGTATTTCAATAAATTTTAACATCAAAATCAGCAATTTGTATGAGTGAATCAAGTGAACGACAGTAAAGTTGGAAGAAAACTGCAAGAAGTTTAAGTTCTTTACCGACAACAAGCTTCAAACCCACACGGAAAATTGTTGTGATTACGATAAGAATTATGTAATTTTGCATAGAAAGTAAGCACATGTGTCTTCCACCGTTCAATATTTCTACAAATGTCTTTCAAAAATCTCATTTCCGCCTATACAGTGTACATATCATATCAGATATATACACGCCACATGTAGTGTTTGACAAACGTGTATGGCTAGAGGACAATATTTATGAATGAAAAAGCCTTGCCAAACAGTCATTTTTGGCTTTAAATTCAGGAGAGGAAGGAAAAAAATGAAACTTCCGTTATGTAAAAAGATAAATTGCCAAAACGGCTAAAATAACAGAACTAACAAAATAAGGAACAAACTCCACTGTGAATACATCCAAACTGCTCCTAAAATATAGAGTTAGGTAACAGATGAGGAAACATGGTTACAAGTCATACCAATAGAAACTAACAACTTCAGTCGTTTAATGTCGAAAATAATAGGTCTGGTTACTTCTAAAGTCAATGGAGACTTCACTGCAGCGACAACATTGATCACTGCAATTTATTCATTTATTTATTTTTTACAATTGATGGTTTTAATTGTTTTCACTTTCTTTTTTTTTTATTAATTAATTTCATCAATTTTTTAAACGCAATAAATGTTTTTTTATAGTTGTTGAGTGGGGAGACATGCATGCTTAAATGTTGTATCAGTGATTGCATGATTTAGTTTCAATGGGTCATGAGACATTTAAATGTTAGGTGCCCACAAATTTGGGGGGACAGTGGACTAATTAATGGAAAAAAGGTTGGATGAATGTCAATTATTTTTTCTTTTTTTCAAATGAGCTATTGTGTATTTTTTCATTTGTCTTTTGTTCTTTTTGATTTGGAGGTGAGGGTTTAACTTTAGACCTTGTCATCCTTAGGCTAAAGTCTCAATCACAATTAATAAATTCTCTATTTAATGGTTTTTTTTCCTAAATTTCCAACATAGAGATTGAAAACATAGAAACAAATTTGCACTTCCAAGAACAAAATCTATAAGGATAAAAGTTGATGAATTTGTAATACAACTCATTTTTAATCTCCTAGTTGCGGTTTATGACCTTTGAAAGAACATAAAACGAGTCCTTGAACTATAGTCGTGCATGTTTTACCAGTTGTTTATCTAATAGGGTGTTTGAAAAGGTGGTGAGAACTACTTTTATTGTAGCATGTGAGAGTTTTACACTGTAGCATATTTTTTTATTGTTACTGTAGTATATGAGAGCTTTACACTATTTATAACTGAGATTGTGGTGAAAACTGAGTGGTTCTCACTACTGCCAAACACCCCCTAAATGTTAAAATTTCAACGGAAAAAGATGTGACTTCCTTTTTAACAAGTACGGTTCAACATGTAAAGTTACAAAATTAACTTATTTTTAATAAGTTATTGCATGAAATGATGAATTTGTAATACTCCAGTAGCACAGTCGACAAATGGTTGCCAACATTTTTGGTATTACAACGGGTCACTCTTAAACAGTCACTAGTGGCTACAATTTGTGAGCGTGGCGTTTGTATAATTCTTCCTCTCATAATTATTAAAAAAAAAAAAAGCTTACTTTCCCTCCCTCTGTTTTTTTTTTTTTTAATCATTTGTTAGCTACAGGCATCAAGTGCTGACGATAAATACGTCCCACTAAAACCTTGACCAGAAACTTGACCAAATTCTTCACTAATTTTGTCACGTAATTATTTTATAAGGTATTTTTAAACTTTTAGAATCAATTTTAATTAAAAATATTATAACATATAAATGTCGTATATTATAATATATTTTTAAAAATATTATAATATATAAAAATTTTATGCTATAATAACTAAAAATATTATTTCCAACTCAAGTTGATGTCATACACCACGTTAAGCTTTTAGCATAAGTTAATTTAGAAAAATAGCATATAAAAAAAGGGTGGCAGTTGGGAATCAAGTATCAATCCCCAAAATTAAACTGGGGCATGCCTCATGCCGTAGCCGGAAATGCCAGGTTAGGTATATCAACTATCCAAGTATCAACTCCACCGAGAAAGAAAGAAAAGAAAGAAAGAAAGAAAGAAGATGGAAATTGTTAAACCCACCTCTTCAAACCATCTCTTTCTTCGACTGTAGAAATTCCTCTCTTCCTGTCAGAGCTGTTATGTATGGCATCTTTGGTCTAAGTTTACCTCTAACGAACCACCCGGATTGATCAAGCTCTTCGCTTTGTCTAAGCAATCTTCAAGCGCCTTCGAATTCTTTTGCTTTCTTTGTTTCGACTTTCTGGGCAGAAGACCGCCATGGATTCTCAGGTCTTGGTGGCTCTCGGGCTCTCTCTTGTCGGTGGACTTAGTACTTCCATAGGTCAGTGAGTCTACAAGATTAACGATATTTTAGCTTTGAATTGAGTAATTGAATACTTTTTTGTTGTCAATTGTTATAACTTATAATTGGGTTAATGGAACTTTGATTATCCAATTTGGTTTATGGGTACTTGTTATCCGAGAGAAGTTTGCTTTCTGAATATACGAACGAATTCATTATTGAGAAATGGTGTATGATTGCTTTTTATTGTTTCCTAGGATTAAAAACTTTGTAGTTTCATGGATTCTTAACGAAGTTGCGTCATTTTGTTCTGTAATCTAATTGTAAGAGAGTTCATTGTGGAACAGGTGCACTTTTTGTTATCCTCAATCCGACTCCCAATTTGAAGATGCTTGGACTTCTGCAGGTAATGTTCACAGATTAAGTCCTCCATCACTGTTGCTTTGTTTTTTTTTTCTTTTTAATCCCCAACTAATAATAATATGGCATATTTTTATTGCTTGGAAGAGTTATTATATGAACCATTTGGTTCATGTACTCGAATATAAAGTTTGAACAAAAATTCAAATGTTTATGAGAGAAAATGCTGTAGTGAAAAGGTTAGAATTATGGTTGAACCTATGAAACAAAGGGGACACATAATTCACTTTGTTCGCATATGCCCTTACTTTGCTCTGTTTCTTCCACCTGATGATTATGTGCTATTTTTTACTTAGCTACTAACTTTTTCTGAATTAGGCGAAACCATTTTCTTTTTTGGCAATTCTTGCTAAGTCAGTGGAATTTTGGCTACATCTCCTAATGTTCTCTCTGCAGGGTTTTGCTGCAGGTCTGATGCTGAGTATATCATTCCTGGATTTGGCTCACAATGCAATTAACTCTATTGGATTCTTAAAAGGGAACTTATGGGTAAGCTGGTCACTTCAGTGCTCAAAAGCTGAATGATATTGTGAGATAGGAAACTATTTGTGTTTGCTTTAATGATCTATATTCTGCTTTCTCCACTGTGTAGTTTTTCGCAGGTGTTATTTTCTTTGCCGTGGTTGCCAATTTTATACCAGAACCAACACTTGCTCCTGTTCCGGACACAAAAGATAAAAAGGTCTGGATTTTCCATTCCATAGGATATATATATATATATATATATATATATATATATATATCCTAGTTTCTTATTATTAGGTATTTGAACTGTCGTCCAAAATGTAGAAGGCAAGTTGACCATTAGAAAATGTACCTGAGAACAGAAAAAAGGGGATGAAGGGGGAAAGGACATTATGAAAAAGCATCGCCGTCAAGTTTTGTTCAGTGGTATTATTACAGCAATAGGTATGTCCCCCTTGTTGAAATGCTTTAATTCACCTTCTAGAGTGTGATTATTAATTATCATTTTTAAGATTAATTGCTAAAAACCTGTAGAATTGTCATTTACTGTGATCTTTATGCATAAGGCTTTAACTTAAAGCATAGGCTGCATGCTTTTCACTGATCTAATCATTTTTTCAAATGCAGTAAAGATGAATGAATGTCTAAAGATCCATTTCTTGATAGTTATTTAATGTTTAAAATCCTGCTAATCATTCCTACGCTGATAGTTTTGCACCCACTTTGAATCATAGGCATAAGCTTGCATAATTTTCCAGAAGGAATGGCAGTGTTCCTTGGATCCATCAAGGTAAGATTGGCATAACCGAAAACCAATCTGATAATATCAGAGGTCTAGTTTATTCACTGTGCTTTCCCGTGGGGTATTAGCTAAATCTACTTTCTGTTTTCGATTCTCAGTCTATTCTTCTATGATTTGTTGCTCAAGTGGAGCTGTAAATTTGTTATTAAGAGACCCTAAGCAAGTTTTTGTTTTATTAGATATTGGTTTAACATGCAAATTTTTGTTGTTGAATTAGTTCTTTTGCATGCACCAACAATATTACCATGCAAGTGCCTATTGTTGTTGTGATTTAAAATTCTTATTTGTTCCATGATGTTTTACAGGGTCTTCGTGTTGGTCTCAACTTGGCACTGGCCATTGCTTTGCACAACATCCCAGAGGTATATATTCAATGGATCAGTGGGTATCTCTCAATCTGACTTGTTTAAGTTTCCCTTGTGATGTTTATAACTTTTGAAAGAGAGAATTAAAAAAGTTGGAAAGCATTTTAGTTAATAGTTGGTGCTGTCAGAATAAAGGAAAAGGAAAATTTGAAACTGGTTTTATGATGTTTTGAAAGTCCAGCGATAATATATAATTGTCTCTGTTTTGATACGACCTCTTGTTATCTTGTAGGGCGTTGCTGTCGCACTTCCTGTTTACTTTGCGACACAAAGGTAAGAATTTTGAAGACACCATGCAAGTATTTGAAAGAACTGAAATATGTTTGATCTCATATTTCACATGTAAAATAGGTTTACAATAAATGCTAAATTGGTTATTTCTTAAAGTAAATGTAATAAACTAAGTAGTTAGTGTGAGCTAGAGGATAACGGTATAAGTGGTACAGGCATTTACCGTCTTGGCGTATCGGTAGGGCATGTTGGTTTCTGGTGGTGATACAGAAGATGGTTGTGAATAGGTTCCATGCTCATATCAGTCGTGGCACTGAAAATGATAAGGAAGAAAGAAAATTAATGGGTTGGCTGTAAATGATGTAGTGGCTATCATATGGTTGTGAAGGAGTCTTGTCAAGAGCCAGGCTTGCACTTCTACGCTTAATCCAATATTGCTATATTGCTGCACATATTGGTTTCTCCATTTCCTCAAATTTGACCCTACTAAATAAATCAGTTTATACTAACACTGAGACAGCAAGCTAAGTTGCTTTTGTGTTATTGACAAAATTGCAAGTCATAGCTAAAACTCTGAGTCATGCACTTGGATTTCACCGTAGTGGTGTTTCCAGGGTTGTGTTTGTGTTTATCGCTTTTGGTTCATTTAGTGCATTGGTTTACTTGTCAATTTTGGCCTCTATGTGTTGATATTTTACAAATCTGTCTCAATAAACTAGATATACTTATTTGGTTGTCTTTCACAGCAAGTGGCAGGCGTTCAAATTGGCAACCCTTTCTGGTTTTGCTGAACCCTTAGGTGTTATAATCGTAGGTACGTCAACTTCTTTCTTGTGGATACACGAGGTTTTCTTCTTCTCTGGGGGAAGAAAAAAAAAAAGAAAATTAGAAAAACACAAACTTTATTATTATTTTTGGCTACCAAAACAGAGTTGCTCTTAGAACATAGAATTATTCCAGCTAATCCTTCCTTCACTTTTCTCAACATTAATGCTGGTCACTTTCTGAACAGCTTATCTATTCCCAAGCAGCTTAAATCCTGAAATTCTTGAGGGCCTTCTTGGATCGGGTTTGTATTATTGATTCTTCCAAACTTTTTCCATGGACAGATAAGATTTTGATTGCCAAACAATTAGGATTCTTACATATATTTTTGTAACAAGTGCAGTTGGTGGAGTAATGGCTTTTCTAACTCTGCACGAGATGCTGCCCTTAGCGTTTGATTATGCCGGGCCGAAACAAGCTATCAAGGCCGTGTTCTTGGGAATGGCATTTATGTCCGCTAGGTAATAAACCATGAATAGTGATAGTGTGAAAAAAGATTGTTATTGATGCCTTGTGAGAATACGATATTGACTATTTCTTTGTCTCGTGTTTAACTTTTGCTCGTTGGTTTTGCAGCTTATATTTCCTTGAAATCAGCTTACCTGAGGAGATGAGCTTGTAGAAACTGGTCAGCATTTTACTGTTGTACATGCCTAATTATCCTGCCCTGTCAATTGTTCTATCCCAGCCAGTGACTTTTCTTCGTTCACTGGCTTTTGAAGATTAGTACTGATAATCAGCTTCCTTTAAGTTCCTTAAATTACTTAAAGAGCAGTGGCTAATTTGGCAACATGTACTTGATATATTGACCTTTCTTTTTTATTATTAAAAAAAGAGGGAATGGCACAAAACCGCTATGAATTTATCAAATTAAGAGCTGCTCATCATACCCAATAAAAAATAAAGAAAAAAGAGAAAAAGGAGCTGCCCATCATATCTCTCTGCTCTTTGTACGGAGCTAATAGCCATTTAGAAAATAAGTTAGAAAGTAAAGGTTTGAAGTAAAAATACTGTAATACATGCGAGAAAAAACTATTAAAAACTTAATTAAAACTGTAAGCTACAGTTTTAACCGTGTCTCTTAAACTGCCGATAAATACTGATCATGAGAAATCTAGAAGTATGCTCGTCAGCTAGTGAGCAAGCACAAAGAATCATGCCCCTTTTTTCAGATACTTCAAAATATGTGCTCTCCCTCCATGATTTTCTCTGTGATCTTTCACCTTGCAAGACTATTCTCTAAAGTTATTGGGCTTTGCTTGGTACGTTGATGACGTGATCATTGTGAGGTACTAGATGCTGCCTAGTCTATCATCAAAAGAAATATATATTTTCTTGAGCCACGTAGGTCAAGTTTAGTTGCCAGTAGAGTAGCGATAGCACAAAGAATCCTAGCGGAAGGTTGGTTTGTTTGTTTGTTGTTGTTTTTCTTTTTTTTTTTTAGCCATAGCATGTTACAGCTGCCAAACAATAAATTTCAATCTAGGGAACCAGACTAATGACTGTAGATTGATAGCCGCCATAAATTGAGGGATTTTTATAGCACCCTTGCACTCTAAGAGAGTTTTACAACCTTGTTTCAACTATTATAGTGTGAAATTCTCACATGTTACAATGTAAAATAAAAATAAACGATAATGTAAAGATCTTGTATACGATGATAAATTAATTTCAACTTTTAGTTTTAACTGTATTGTCAAATCTACTCTTAAATTTTGGCATTCTACTCTTTAATTTGTGGTACTATTTAAAGTGACCTATGTTATAGACAACTGTTAAATTAATGAATGACCATTGCTTCACGTGAGATCACAAAAGCGCACCACTGGTTTAAAAATCTTAAAATCTCAATACAAATCTTGACACAAGTCACTTGAATCTCAGAATCAACTCCCAAATCAAACTAGAAAAAGATGAAAATGGGGCATGCTGC
Source organism: Artocarpus heterophyllus (assembly GCA_025403435.1). Classification (NCBI taxonomy): domain Eukaryota; kingdom Viridiplantae; phylum Streptophyta; class Magnoliopsida; order Rosales; family Moraceae; genus Artocarpus; species Artocarpus heterophyllus. The sequence continues at coordinate 1,860,259 of CM046337.1, forward strand.
GACAAATTTACAAGTTTGGGAGTGAAAGTATTGAAATTTAAAGTTTGAGAAGCAAGTTCTAAAAACCCAAAGGTTTGAGGGGATAAAAACGCTAAAATCCATAGATTAAGATATAATTATATATATTTATTTATTTATAATAATAAAAACCCTAAAATTTATGAAATAGATTTCAATCTTGGGTTCCAATCCGAGTTGAGGGATTAACAATCCTATAAAGCTAAAAATCCTAGAAGAGCAACGTTTTGTTTCTTTCATTTAATAAAGTGTAATATCCGATATTATCTTGGTATTTTTTCTTTTTCTTTTGCTAGTAAGTTTAACTCCTACATGAAGTAGTCCATTGCCTTTTGCAAGCACAAAAGCAGACAATTTAATGCAAAGGGTCGTCTTTGTTGTTTTGAAAGGATAATTCAAAGAGACATTGAAAAAGGGAAAGGGAAAAAGGAAAAGGAAATGAGAGTAAATGATGACTATCATGGATTGCAATGCAACCTTTTAACCCAAAGTTTCAGCTCAGGAACTTTCCTAGTTGCATTCGAATATTTTGGGGTCTTTTTTCCTTCTTTAACGGTCAATTGAAATTGCTCCTGATTCCCATGGCGGAAATCTTTGACGTCCCTTGGAGATGGATATTTCCGTTCAACTCATAGGATCATAAGAATATCTCTTCAAAGAGGTTATGAGACTACTTTAGATCTGGTCTTCAAAAATTTCAATTTCGTCTTTCAGGCATGTTCTCTTGTTCTTGTCGTCTTTTATATGTAACTCTAATAATCTTAGTCATATTAATTTAATATATTTTAATTGACGTAGTATGATATTATTAAGGGACACAAAAAACGACAAATGAGTCAAAGTCACTTGTGCATATACATAAACAAGATGTGAAATTTTTATACTATATTTGGTTAAATGGAACTAAAATTAAGACAAGAATATATATATATATATATATAACCGAGATAAGGAAAATAAAAAGAAATGTGGGGACCTTTATATTGTTGTAGTTCTTTTATAAATATTCTGCTCCCACTTGAATTGGATCAAAATTAGGAGTTCAATGTATATTTTTAAATCTTATGCCGAAAAGATTCACTCCTCTAAACAATCATGCAAACAAATCATGCTTGAAATTCATATGCTAATGTTCCCTTCCAATCATTCCTTCCACTTTTTCACAATCCAAACAAGGTCTAAGTCTTCAATTAAACGTAATATTTCGGCTTTTGCATGCTCAGTTTTGTTTGTCTGGCCAACCAAAGGAAAAAATAACAATAACAATAATAATAATAATAATAATAATAATAACAAATAGTTAGGCAATATAGGAAAGAATTAAAATGCTTTGAAATTCATGAGAGGAGTACTTAAACGTCACGTAAGTAATGCGCAGTTATAGCCATTGCACTCCTCTGCGCTTAATCCATTGTAGAGACAGATTGAATAAAGACATGCATAAAATACACTCTACCTGATCAAAATCTAACTTTTTGTGCCAAAATATTATTTGCTTCTTTTTCTCTTTTTTCCTGGGGCCTACTTGGATTGTCTGCATATTCTTGGGATACTGCACAAAGTAGGTTTAGCACACTCTATATATACATACATATATATATATATATATATTTGGATGAAAAAAAAAAGAATTAAAAGAACAGAACTTAAAGAAAAATTAATATATAATGTATATGTTGCACGTAACAATACAAGGATCTGTCAATATATCTTGTGTGAAAAACAAAACTGACAGTCGACAGACAAACTGTCATTAACGCTGTGACATAACACTGGATAACAAAAGATCACAAGTAAAGAATCCACATATTATATTATTAATTTAATAATTAATATGCCATATTTCATCACCCCAGTCTGTCACTGTTCCGTTGAACTTGAATCTATAAGTACATTGAAAGCCCTGATAACCGTCAAACTGAGATACTTTCCCTCGTCATAATAAAAAAGTGAGAGAGAGAGAAGGGGAGAGAGAGGATAAGTTTTGGGGAGGGGGGGGGGACCGAAAATTGAGAAGCTCAATGGAGCACACGAGAACCCACGAAACAGTACATACTCTGAAAATATTGTAGTTTGATATGACAAATGAGGAGACCTTTTGACTGCTCTCTCTCTCTCTCTCTTCTCTCTCTCTTTCCATCTCTTAAAGTAACAAAGCTGCCAACAAGATCTATTACATCCCTTCTTCCCTTCAAGTTCCAACCTATGCAAAGAAAAAGAATATTAACAATATTGTAAATCACTAGTGCTCTATAATTGCACAGCTCTTTCTCTCTCTCTCTCAAGCTAATCATTTGATTTTCAGTTTTATAATGAATCTATAAAAACATAGTATATATGATCTGTCCATCAATGTTGAACTCTTCCCATGACGCAAACTAAGAGAGATTGCATCATTTGCACTGAAAAAAAGCTGTGTATTTTACTGATTATTAGTAATGTTATAATTGAAGAGCATCTCTCAAGCCCCACATTCACACATGTTTATATCAATTTGTCTCCTTGGACACTATTATAGTATTATGGATATATTTCACTTGGGTGTCATGTATATATACTAACTTGACCAAGGAAACAAGTTATCAATATAACAACAAACATCCGTGTGGGGTATCCTGGCCATGCTATTATAACTATAGTTCTTTGCCAAAATAATATTCACACATATATATCTGATAGAGTAAAATTAGCCGTGAAATATGGCTGTGCACATGCACTGATGAAATCATAGAATAAAAAATTGTCCCAATCTGACTCTTTTATTTTCGCATTCCCACTTCAATTTAATCAATTATGCAAAGATATGTTAGTTTTCAAACTCCATTCATTATTGTTAATAAGTCTTACCAAAAAAATTATGAATTGAAATGTGAATGCATCATGCATTTGTGCTTTACCAAAAAAATTTAATAACAAAACATTGACATCCTCTAAACTTCTTGATCAGTATGTAAACCAGAGAGAGAGAGAGAGAGAGAGTTATTAGTGAACATATATAAAGCAAAGAGTAGCACCGATCCTAATTAAATATGTTCTCTCTCTTTTTAATATGGATTGAAACTCCTACTTGTGGAGCAATTATATCATCTAATGAGCTCAAACTTTGATATCTAAGGGGGAAAAAAAGCCACTCTAGCTAGCTAGATAAGAGAAATATATATTACTATTGATCATGAGTCAATAATAATATTATTATCTTCCTCAATCTCTGAGGCATCGTCATCTTCATGATCAAAACAGTCAACCCCATAAGCCGCATGACCATTCCCAAAGGCCTTGATGTGGTCCTTGAGAGACCTCTTGTGCTTGAAATCAGATCCGCAAGAGCAGTACCAGAGCTTCCCACAGTTCTTCTCGTGGGTTCTCCAGTCGCCTCTAACGGCGAAGGCCTTTCCGCATTTGCGGCACATGAAGGGCTTTATACCATGCTTCCTCTTGTAATGCGTTTGGAGTGTTCTGAAGTCCTTTAGAGGCCTTGACCGGGGATGGTCTATGTTGTTCCTGCAACCTGGTGCACAGCAAAAGCATGGCAGCCTAAGCATTGCCGTTGGTTGTGTTCCCCTTAGTGAACCTGGTCCTTTTCTGTATTGTGATCCATGCCCCCACATATGCATCTATATATAGTATACAAAATACATACACATATAATGATCAACATATAATACATTATACTGTATGTTGTGTATTAGTCACAATATTGATAATGAAAAGGCACAATTGAGGTTATTAATTCATGATCACCAGTTGGTATCAAATCCTAGGAACAACTAGCACAGTATTAAAATAAAATAGAGAGAGCGAGAGAGAGAGAGAGAGAGAGAGAGGGAGAGAGAGGGAGAGAGATTTCATGTTCAAATAAAAGGTACTTAATTAGAAGATATTGGAATGGGCCAAGATTTGCCTTTAATTCAAGGGGGGAAAAGAACTTGAAAATTAGAGAGAGTTAGAGAGTATTACATTGGGGGCTAATTTATACCTGCATGTGATCTTCACATACAGATATTAATCGATCTGAAGTTTGTGAAGAGGGTTTTTCTTTCATACTCGGGGTATAAAAGCAAGAAATTGGAATATTTCTAAATGTATACATACGCAGGTTATAAGGAACCTTGTTCCTAATTTACTTTTTTTTAAGACAAATTCCGCAGGAAAACTAATATTATATTCTCTTTTTTATTGTTATTCCTCAATTGTATATATGCGTTCAGTCTAAAAACAGGAGGGAGACAATGTGGTTCTTGGATATAATAAAGAGTTGAAAATGGGAATTCATTATGTACAGGAACATTTATTCACGAAAACATGAATCAGTTAGATTTATCTCTTCAGGTTGTGTGTTCAGAAGAGAGTTTTTTTTATAATTTCTTTTTTCCCCTAGGGTTCTGATGAAGAGCGTCATCTGAAGCCTGTAAGAAATTAGCTGAGATATCTTCCTGCAAATGTGTAATAAACACAAACTTCAAGGTGCAAAAAGCAAAATGGCTGTGTGTTCCTTTTCATGACTAGAATAATTGGCTGTGTAGTTCAATCACATAAAAGAGAACTTGGCTTGTACCATATATATATATTTGGTCCTTTTTTTAAATCCCAAAGCCCACAAATCATGCAGAAAAGAGAGAAATTTGAAAAAGGGTGTGGGACGGAAGAAAAAATTTTGCACGGAAAGAAGAAAAAAAATATTGAGTGTCAAACCAAATGCATATAAAATATGAAAAGGAATGTGATTAAAGTAACACTAAGGCAAAGAAAAAAAAAACGCTAAGGACCCATTTCCAACTTTAATCCCATTAGTCCAACGTATAATAAAAGTTAAAGACTAATTAAGCTATGTAGGTAAGGAAAAGCGAAAATAGGAACAAGTATCAAAAGGAAAATGAGAAAGTGAGAAGAGAGAGGAGGGACAAGGGAAAGGGAATATATATTGGGAACTAATTCACTTTTTTTTTTCCCGTTATCTTGCTGTTTTAATATCAATATATATTCATGTATAAGAAATTTGCTATATTATATATATAAATCATTATATATTATGTAGTATATACCTGCATGTTATTGTATCTGTTGAAGGTCTTGAAGCAAAGAGGGCAAGAGAACTGTGTGGGACCAATCAAAATCTGGGCAGGGGTAGGGATCCAATACTGCCCATTGTTGAGTGATCTGTTTGAATTTTGCCCAGAAGAGCTAGCAGCAGTTAGATTATTATTATCTTGATCAACTTCTTTATCTGAAATCTCTGTGGAAGACAGCCTTGAGATCAATTCAGCAGATGCACTACTAGGGCTTGGAAGCCCTAAATGCAAAGCAACAGTAACTGTTTGTTCTTCATGGTCTCCAGTGGTACTTATACTATTGCAAATATTCACTATTTCTTCTTGATCTCTCTCTTTGATTTCCATAATATTATTGAAGAAGGAGGGTTCTTGGTCATCATGATCTTGATCAAGATCATGACGATCATGATCATGTCTTGTGGGGCTAAGGCTGAGTAGAGGAAGAGCCTCTTTGAGAGGAGGAGAAGGAGGAGGAGGTGATGATATTGGCGTTGATGATGAAATGTTTTGGATAATATGGTTGTTGTTGTTACTGTTACTGTAGTAGTGATGATGATAAGAAGGAAAGTAATTAGGGTTAAAATTAATGGTAGTGGGAGAAGAGAAGTGGTGGTAGTAGTGATTATATTGGTGATGATGATCATGATCAACTGGGTTGAGATTCAACCAACCCTTCGAGTGATTGTTGGCATAAGGATGATCAGTCATGATGGAAGGAAAGGGCTGTGGGAAGGACAAAGTGGGTTGGGTAGATGGGCTTATTAGGTTATTATAGACAGACAAGAAACAGAGAGAGAGAGAGAGAGAGAGGTAACCAAAAAGTTAATAGGGGGTGGAGATTGAACAAGATCACCAAATTGAGAGTGGTAGTGTGAAGGGGAAGGGGGCAAAAAAGGGGGGGTCCTGTACAAAATCAAGGTCGATAAAGTAAAACCCTATTGAGTAAAAAGGAGAGACATGATATCACTTGTGCGGTGTGACTAAACAGTGTAGAAAATATGCTCAAGTTTTGGAGAGAGAGAGAGATGTGGAACCATGCATCTGGTTGGCAGGAGAAGGGTACTAGTACTGGGATTATATTGGGAATTAGAGAGCAATGCTACTCATTGAACCACATGTATTACCGAGTGTTGGGACTATTTTGTGGTTCTAATCAAGTTTTTTTTTTTCGTATTTTCTTTTATATATTACTATATTTTTAGTTTTAATTTATAGTTTAAATTATGTTTTTAATTAAATACATATTAGACTGACTAGATCCATTGTAAATATAATAAGTAAAAAAAAATATGAAAAAGAAATAATTATCTCCTTTTCCTCGTTAGTCACCAACTCATTAAAGGGTTCAAGAACAAGTAATACTTTGAAACAATTAATATCAATTAGAAAGTAACATTTAATATGAGGGGCCAAAAAACAAAGTGATCAGTAGTTAATTAAGAAAGTAGGTTTGTCCCCATAACCACAATCCAAATAAATTTCATTCCAAACCCCCACGCAATGGAGAGAGAAAGAGTGATTGGACCTTTACCCAAAATCACACATGAACTGATGAAGCAGATCCATCAAAGCTTTTGAGGAGAGTTTGATCTCATCAATGTAAGTTTGCTTGACTCATTTGGCTTTTTCTCATGCATTGGGTAACAAATAGTGTTTGAATGTTAAATGCAAAAACCAGCATTTGCTTTGGTGGGCGCGCCCCGGTCGGCTTGGTTCACTACCGGCTCAGGGACTGTCCCTTCTTAGTTCCTTTCATCATCACTGTTTCACATATTACCCTTTTACATGCATATATATACACACAAACACACATAAACACTATAAGTATTAGTTTTGTTTTCCTTTGTTTCTCTCTCTTGATTCTTGAATATTGGCTTTTGGTAGTATTAGCTCACTGCGCACCAGCCGATCCCCATGGTAGTAGGCGTTATTCATTTCCTTTTCTTGATATGGGTCATCATGACGATCAAATCAGCCATTTAATATATACAATGGCATTTCATATACAGTAATTTTAAAGATAAAAATAGAATTTTGCAAGATTTGTACTTTTGGTATAAGAATTATGATTTTTAGATTCTTGAAAAACTAAATCCTATAGGATTTATTTTACCTTATGTTTGAATCCTACACAATGTGTTGATATTTATATTTATAAGAATCTCAAGACCATAGAAATCTCACTTTCTCTTGCATGTTGATGATTATGATGTTAATAAATAAATAAATAAATAATCTAAAATACTATTGAAAAATTATAATATTATCATAAAATATTGTTATTTAACGTTAATATTAATATAAAATAATAATATATTATTAAGAATTATATTTTTGTTATTATTTATACTCATATCAATATGTTATATATTATATATACAATATATTTATATAATTATATATTATTATTAAATGATATTATTATTATATTTATTAATATAAATTAGTACTAATATAAAATATAACTATAAAATATTATATTAATATAGATAATATTAATATTAACTAATATGATAATAGTAGTAATAATAATAAATGTAATATAATATAATAACTATTTATAATATTATTATAACTTAATATTATTATTTAATGTTTATATTAATATAAAATAATAATCCATTATTAAGAATTATATTTTTATTATTTATATTTATATCAATATATTAATATTATATAATTATTATCATAATTAATATTTTTATGTAATATAAATAAATATAAATATAGTAATTTAATAATAATGATAGTAGATTTATTATTTTAATATATTAATATTAATAATATAAAATAAAAATATTTTATATTGAACAATAATATTATATTAATATTAAATATATTAATATAAATAATAATTTGGTAAGTAATAATAAATATAATATTAATGTTGCTGTTGTTGTTAGTAATGCTGATGATGATGATAACAACAATGGTAATATCAATATTAGTAATATAATTATCTTGTTACGAGTGTAATTATCTTTTTAACATAATGAATATAAACATTCTATTAATATATAAATGTTACTGAAAATGCTTTTTAAAAGATAATCCAACAATTTGTTTTTGTCAATTATATAAAATTCCCATGTACAACAAAACATAGTAATATATTATTCCTAGAAATCTAAAAGAAGACTCTTGTGTACAACTAAAAGTGATAATATTGGTTTCTTGGGAATCATATTGTCTGCTATTACTTTCATAGATATATGATTTATACTGATTACTGTATATCAAATGCCCCCATAGGGTGTTTGTGATGTGTGGTTAGAACCAATAATTTGAACTAATTTTTATCAAGAACACTATAGCATGTAAGAGCTTAAATTGTAGCAACTTTTTGCTTTTTACTATAGCTGCTAAGAGCTTTATCCTATTTATTAGTTACAATCAATTGGTTCTAATTGAGGGCCAAAATACTCTAATACAATAACACTCTAATATATATATATATATATATATATATATATATATATATATAAGGCCATTTTAAAATGGAATATTGGGTAACATTCACACGGCTGCTAATTATGCATATGTGGATTAGAGATTATCTAGATGTATAGTTGTCTTGCAATCGACAGAAAACTCGTTTGGCTGATTAATTAAATGAAAAATTGCTTAGAAATTGAAACGTTTTATTTGAATAAATTATAGTACTGGCATTTTATTATAATACGAGTAGTTACATAAATATACCTTCTGTTTTTGCAATTTTTTTAAATTTTTTAGAAAAATACTGACAACTCGTTTGACTGATTAATTAAATGAAAAATTGCTTAGAAATTTAAACGTCTTATTTGAATAAATTATAGTACTGGCCTTTTATTATAACACGAGTAGTTTCATAAATATACCTTCTTTTTTTTGCAATTTTTTCTTTGCTTTTTATTTTTTTTAGAAAAATAATGACAACTCGTTTGACTGATTAATTAAATGGCAAATTGCTTTGAAATTAAAACGTCTTATTTGAATAAATTATAGTATGGGCATTTTATTATAACACGAGTAGTTACATAAATATACCTTCTTTTTTTTGCAATTTTTTTCTTTGTTTTTTAATTTTTAGAAAATATTAAGGTCTTCTTTTTAATTGAAAACGTTGTTTCAATTTTATCAATATAGCAATCAATAGAAAATACAAAGATATCTTTAATTAGATAAATTTATTTTTGAAATATTTTTTGTTGAGAAAAATTTCTGAAAATTATCTTTTAAAAACCAAAAGTCAGCATCTTTGGCGATTTATGTTTTATGTTTTAAGGTTGTAAATGTTTGAAAATAATTTTGGAAATTATATTGGGGTAATTTGTTTTTTTCATTCAATTTTTGTCCACAAAGTATGAGAGGGATGAAAGGAAAATAAATGTTTTAAATATACACTGTAGACGTTTTTAAAAAGAATGTGATAAATTAAAAAAATTAAATTAAGAATTATATATATGTAATTAACATTGTTATTGTTTTTTCAAGAAATGATGATCACATTGACTTCAACGTTGAGATTTATTATATTTTGAATTCTTTTCATCCATTAATAAAACTCAGACAAAAGAAGTGACCTCAGTTGTAAAACATGGGCTTAAACAAATTTCTTAATTGAAAACACTGTGTTAATTCAAGTTTTAAGAGAAAAGACACCGTAACAAAATTAGTTTAACCTAAATTTTTATATGAATTTGTATTTCTAAACGGGTTCTTAATTTTTCTAATTTTTTTCTTCTCTAGGAGTGGAAATTAGCGTTGGAGTTACGGGGGAAATAAGACACAACAGGATTAATTAAGAGCTTAATAACGTCGATCACAGAGACAAAGTGAAAGTATTACTTGGGGGAACACAAGTATTACTGCGAAACAATTAGCTGCAGCCAAACTGGGTAAGAGTCTATCCACAGAACTCTCCTTTGGCACTTAATGCTAGCTAGAGCACCTAGATCCTGAGTCTAGCTAGTTTTAGATATGTGCAATATCTTATGAGAACTATTGGATGGATGACATTCAAAGTTAGGGAAAAAAAATTGTGGGGCCGTCTCAATAATTACATATGTGGGGCAACATGAGAGAGAGATGATCATGAGGCCGACTTTTTCCAATTTGGACTTTTGTTGGGGATCAAATTAAATAATTGATGATTTCATGGATAGGTATTAGAATGGAGACAGTTTGGAAGTGTCTGGGGAGTTTCTTTAACAGATAAACGTAACCGGCAGGAAGAACAGTAGTACTGTACCAGCTGCAACAGTTAGCGTCGATATGCTAATAAGTGAAGTTAAAAAAGCGAATTTATTCTCTGTACTTAAGCTGAACAATATGTTCTTTTTTGTGCACCAAAAAGAAAAAGACCATTCAACAACTCATCTATCACTTAGGGGAGAAGAAAAAAAGCTTTTAGTATGAAAATATATTTACATCGAATAATGCACATGGGAAAAGCCTTAAATCAGCCTCCGAATTAATCCGACATTTAAGATTTTTTTTTTGTTAACCAATATGGTATCGTTTGTACTTTTGTTTTAATTTGTATAAGTGTAACCTTTAATGTTATAAGTGTTATGTTAAACTATATTAAGTGTTATACACATGTATGCCTCAACGAACAAAAAATATTACAAATATTTGATTAATCGGGTGCTTTATTAGAGACAATTTCAATGTACATATACATATGGAGCATTGTGAGTGAGAAAATTTGTCCATTTTTGGTAAAAGCAAAAGTTATTTTTTATAATTTGGTAGTAACACTGATAATGGCTAGCTAGATATGATCAAAAGTGCTTAGATCCTTAAACAAATGCAACTTTTTTATTAAAAAAAATGCTGCTAATTATTGTAGTTTCTTTATTTATTCATAAGTGCTTAAGAAGATGGGCCACACAAGGAGAGAGGGAAATGATCAGAAACAGTCCTTTTTTCTCGTGGCTGTCCCAGAACTTGAAGTAGGGCAAAGTAGAAATATCGGACATAATGATCTTGTTGTAGAAAAGAAAAGGCTATGGTCTTCAGTAGATGGAAACTATGAAACACAATAATTTCTTGGGAATACTAGAATAAACCTTGAAACAACTATTGCCCAAAAAAAAAGAGAAAAGAATACCATGATGCACCTGTGAAGAAAGGTCCTTCGTGTCCTTATTATGAACTTCTCATCATTAATTAATTGTGGGCAAAATCCCAATATGTGGACACTTTATTTATTCGTTGCAAGATCACATATAACCAAAACAAAAAAAAAAAAAAAGTAGGATATGAAGAGAGAGAAAAATTTATGTTGGTAAGAAGAAACAGTTTTAGACTGTTACATTATATATATAAATTGTAACATACACTAAAAAGTATAATAATGTAGATAATTTGATGAAAATTTTATGGTTGAGATTCATGTCTTACTAATTCTAGGGTTATTTTTTTAGAAGTCTAAAGAAAATGTTGGCATTTTTGTATTCGACAAATACCTTAACTTAATCCCAATATTCTCAAGCACTAGTAACAAAGACTTAATCCATAAGTGAAAAAAACCCAATCTATTTTTTAACATGGTTCTCTCACAATCTCTACATGTTTTGGGTTCTGTTTTTTTTTTAAATGTTTTGTTGTACGTTATGAGTTATGGGCTTTTAATCTGTTAAGGAATTAGAATAGAAGAAGAAGAAGAAGAAGAAGAAGATCTAGGGATATTGGCCAGATTCAAAGATCTTAGTTTTGTGTAATTGAAGCTGTGAAGTTCTCTCAAGCGGTTACGGTTTAGATTTTTGTACTCAGGACAAGAAAGAACTTCTTCTTGGTTTGCAAAGGCCTCTGTTTTATAGTCACTTGAAGTCATGATGGAGTGTTGAACACCAGCGACTAAAGAGCTGACGATGGAGCAGCTGTATTTTTTTGTTTGTATAATTTGTATTTTTTTTAATTTTATTTTATTATTATTATTTTTTTTGTGTTTAGAGTTTGATTCGGTGTGGTAAACAGTATGTGAATCCTTCTCAAGATTGCACAATAATCCTTGGATCGTTCTCCACAGGTGAAAAAAAAAAAAAAGCCCCCACCATAGCATTTCCCTAAAAGAAAAGTCCATATGGATGTAAACTTTGGTCCCTTCATACTAATTGAGTAATTGTCTTCACTTGAATGTCAAAGTTTTTGAGCTCAAACGACCTTAAAAAAAAAAGGAAAAAATTTTGAGTTCAAAATAAGAAATATATATATTTTTGAATTGAAAAAATAAAAATATAATGAAAATAAAACGTTGAAATTTGAAATTAAGAATGTAATGTTAACCAAGATTGGTAATTTATGATTCCAAACTTTGATGTTACCGAGGAGATTGTGCCAATGCGTGTTGTATTACTCGTGTCCATGTTTTGCCATGAGCTTTACAAACATCTCCCCCAATTTCCAAAACCCCACAAAGCTCGTTACTATTTTTTTGTTCTTTGCAATTTGCCGCTTCCTATATATTTCCTTCTTTTTTTAATTTGTTCTTGAATTGGAGTAAAGTGTTATTTACTACTTATTTAATCAGTTTGAGATAGCTCGTGCTTTTACTTTTAAGTTGTAAAAAAAAAATTATAGAGTTTTTTAATTAGTGTTTAGATAATGTATGAAAAATACTTTTTTTATATCATATAAGTGTTTTTTAACTTATTTATTAAATAAATCAAAAGTATTTATTGTTATAAAAAGTAATATAATATAATAATATAGATAGAATTTACAATTTGTCATTCACAAAAATAAGATTAAAAAGAGAAACATAAGATTAAAAATGTAAATAGAAAAGCTTTTAATAAGTGTTTTTTTATAAGCACGGAAGAAATGGCTTGTTTTAAAAATGTTTAAACAAAAACCAAAAGTATAAACAACTTGTTCATCTAAATATGTCTAAAAATAATTTTTACAGCTTATTTTAAGCCATTTCAAACGGGCTAATTTTAACGTCTCTCTCCTTTCTGTTTTTGGATTTCATTCATAAATGATAGAAATGACTAAAATTCAATTTGTTATGAATCTTTTCTAATTCATTGCCTACTGATATTGACTTATGTACTGGCGTAGTTTTGGATAAGAGCCTATTATTCCTTCAAAAAGTCAATAATGGATCTCATCGCTAATTTATTAGTTACTTGTCAATAATTTGTTTCTGATTGCTAGTGTGAAATCTGATCAAATCAAATCCTTTTTTTTAAATTTTTTATAGTGATCACATTCTACACATACATATACAAAACTATATATATCCAAAGGAAATTAATTAATCAACTGTAGTTTTGATATTTCACATACTGTTTTACCAATCTGATTACTTTCTTTTTGCTAATTAATTTTAATAACTGGTTTTCTTTTTCTTTTTTTTTTTAATATCTCATTATGAGGAGCGTTTGAACTCTACATGTACGTTGTGATAGAATCATGTACAGACAATGTCTTTTGCAGCCCCTAAAAGAAAGGTGCCAACAGAATGACTTTTCAAGGGACCATTCATTCTGATGTCTCAACCACGCTTAACTGTAGAATTCTGATGAGATATTATTCATATTATCTCTGCATTATAAATTTGAGATGGCTCAATGGGCAGGAGCCCAGCTACTTGACAGTATGGTCCCGGGTTGGTCCCGGGTTCGAGTCTCAATTGCTTCTAGGATCAAAGTTACAATCACACGTACAATGGCCAAATCTATCAGTATCATTTTAATTACATACAGTCGCTCTTTTTACTTTTTTTTTTTGTACCTGCATGGTTTTAAGGCTTCGGTTGATGGCGGGTTAGACATGGGATTAAGATATAATAATCCAAGCACATATTTGGTGCTAAACAAGAAGGGATGACTAAATTACATGATCCTCAATAGTCCGCTTTTGCGCAAAAGGGCCCGAAACTGTGTTTTTTATTTATGGTCCTCTAATAATATCATACTTCAATTAAAATATAAGGTTAATTAAAATATTATATCATTAATTATATCAGTTAAAATATTTTAATTGACGTGATATGATACTATTAAAGGACACGAAGGAAGATAAAAAAAAAAGACATAAAACCTAAATCCACGCAAAAAGGTAGAAAAATTAAGTACTTATTTGCACCCTTCAAGCCCACTTATTCTTTATTTATTTTAAATTCAATATAATTTAAAAGTTTTTATGTTTGAAGACATTTATGTTTTTGAAAAATAATGCAATCCAATCCAGTACTACTACACAAGACAATGTTTAAGTAGAAAATATAATCGAACAAATCATTACTCGTGGGTCATATAGAAACCTATAGTGTCAATGAGTTCAAGTCACAATGACTAGAATTTTTGGATCATGTACCTTTTGCTAACAACTTTTTATATTTTGTCGCTTTAATTATCATACTATTTTACAAAACAACAGCTTAACTTTTTCATAAAACTATTTTGTATTTTCTCATGGCTTTATTATTCCTATATCCCTAAACACCACGTATTTTGTAGGGTTTTTTTTTTTTTTTTTTTTTTGAAGAAGCAAATGAAGGAATAAGTTTTTTTTTTTTTTTGGTAGTTAAGAAATGAAGGATTTAGTTACAACCCATTATTCCTTTCAAATAAAAAGAAGGTTTATTTTAAATTTGACCCTGAAAAGTATAGATTGTCTTATTTTGCCATTTCCAACTCAATATGGCACAAAAGTGCTTTCACAACTTTGGTGTTTTTATCAATTAAACGTCAATTTCTTAACAGTTTAATTCACGTGTAGGTCACGTGACTAATTCGTATAATAATCAACACAAGAGGACAATAGTAATACGGAGGCGACAATAAAGGCTTGAGCAAGTGCGGGACTCGCCCGTTGTGATATCCCTTCGAAGATACAGCATTGTTGAATTATCTATAATGGAATTTATTAGAATAAATAAACAAAAATAAATAATAATTATCTATCATGGAGACCCGGATCCAACACATCCATCATCATCAATGCTGCATGTGCATGGATGATGTGGGTCAGAGAAACACGTTATCAGGACACGTGTCAGAGAGCGAGAATGATAAGCATGGAGATTCATGCAGTGGAACCAAATGGACTGCAGAGATGAGGCTGACCAGGGCCGGACTACGGCCTAAAGCGCATAGCAGGGCTCTACTTTTGCAGGCTAAACCAGTGCAATGATTGACTAATTACCACTGTTCACGTAAAGCCATGACGTCACTTTTTAGCATTTTGATGTCTCTCTCTCTCTCTCTCTCTATGTCTCTGTTTCTGTGTTGTTACTTTGTCCCGTTCGTCGTATTTTTTCCTCCAAAATACCACCCCACACAATTTGCACAGGTAAGGCCTTGTCGTTTTGTCTCTGCAGCTTCTTATTCATTGTCGCGTTACTGCAAAGCTACCATGAGTGCGACTGAAGAAAGATAAAAAGGAAATATCAATATGAGATGGAGATGATGAAGAAAAAGAAGAAGTGGTTTTAATTTGAAACCTTCCTGTTTGTCTGTCCGTGAGATGTACAGCTAGATTTTATGAGCCAGAAAAATTGCTATATAAATATTATATATATATATATAATATTTATATAAAACTTAACTAGGGCTCTCACGTGGATGGTCTTCCTCTTTGTCTTTGAGCAGCTTAATTATTATTACAGGATATCTAAATCAGTTTGAGTTCACACGTGACATGTGTTTGATCATTTTCTTTGGTATTCTTTTCTTTTCGGGTTCCAATTAATTATTGGCTTTTCAAACACTTTACGCATAAAACTTCAGTTATAACTGATATTTAAAATTATAACTGACATTTAAGTTTAAATATTATAACATTAAAATTTTACATTGTAATAATTTTTTGTTTTTTATTATAACCATTAAATGATATATATTTTTTATAATTATAATTAATGGGTTAGAATTGAAATTTCAAACACTCTCAAATATTTATTGCAACCATGACTGTTCAGTGCGGCCAGAAGTGTAGTACTAGTGCCTTCATGCCAATAATTCCTGATTTCTCCGCAAAAGATATTGAGAAAAAGCAAAGGCTCTCTTCAATGCTGCTGCCTACAACTCAAACTTTGAATGTCTTGCACTTCTTTTGTTGGAATTTCTTTCACTCTCACTCTCACTCTCTTTCTCTCTCTCTGTTTTAAATTTATTATGTGTATCATAGTAAGTACTATTGTATACAGCAAAATCTCTTCTTTGATCGAGTGAAAAGTAAAAAGCAAAATCTCCACCTGCTGTCAATAATTAGTTTCCAATGGATGTACTTCATAATTTTTAGTCGAAACAGGTACTTTTATGTGGTTCATCTTATTCATTACAATCTCACCCTCAAAAAAAAAAAAAAAGAAGAAAAACAAATATCGAAGGAGAGCATTGCAAATTGGAAGCATGTCATGTATTCGGTTTGTTGAATTTGTTAGATATGTGGATGAAAAATTTCTTAATTCAATATTCTTTTAAGAGTTTAGTTGTTAATTAAAAACATATCTAAATAGAACTTCTTTTGGGGGGGAGATTAGCTGAGCAAATTACACTACATACTTTTTAAAGGGCGTCCATAAGAAAAATTTTATTTGGATGGCTAGAAAAAAAAAAAGATGTTCAACTAGGAATACATTTAAGAAAATTATTTTAGCACTGGAATTAGGGGAAAAAAAAAAGAAATATCCAATGGTCGCATAATATAAAAGTAAATTGTTCAAGAACTACAAGAGAAAATATTTAAATAGAGGAAAATTTGAGAAAAGTTACTTCAAGAGGGGTTAATAAGAAAAATAATAATAGGGCATACTAGGCACATTTACAGCATAAAATTAAAATTAAAAAGTAAATGAACCAAAATAGACTTTTCAATTAAAATGTGGCATGTGCATTATGGTTGTATTTTATACGAATAGACTTATTTGAAGAAAAAATAGAGTCGGTATATCATATAAGTAGGAGAAACTTATTAAAACAAAAAAGTAGTTGAGAACTTGAGATGGCTAGGAAAAATGTTTATAAACGCAATTTGGAAAAAAGTTACAAGTATCATTTTTATTATAATAATATTTTAGAAGACAAAAAAAAAAAAAAAGATCAAGAAAGGAGACATTTGAAAAAACAAACACATACAAATTAGAAAATATATTAATTTGAGAAAATAGTCGTTGGCCGCATTAAAAACATTCTGTTAGGTGCAAATTGAAAAAAAAAATAGTGAGATAAATTAAAAATACAAAATCTGCATGAGGATCACTTTTAATATAGTATTAGAAAATATATATATCCAGAGAAACAATTGGGCAAATATGGGCAAATGAAAGAAAAAGTATTACGATAAGAACATTTAGCAACTTAAGATGAGATTTAAAGGAAAAAAAAATTAAAAAAAATACTCGTTAAGCCAGAATTTTCCCATAACTTCTTGTGAAGAGATCTGGGTTCTCCCAATTTAAACAATGTCTCAAGATACTGACAAGTCAAGGACCGGAAAGTAGAGAGGAAAGGACAATGTTCTTGGGCATTTATTTGCATTCAAAGTGTAACGGATTCTTCACGAAGTGAATTGTTCATGTACTCGACTCCAATGCACCACTTGTCGAGAAAAACAAGCCGCCTGACTCACCATATGACCGGGTATAATTGTCCACAATTCTGTCCAAGTTTTACTTCTCAGATATATCATAAATGTCTCTTGTCATTTCAGTCATTTCCGTGGAAGTTTACACAATTGATACTGATGTGGAACAGAACCTTTTTTTTTTATTGGAGGGATTAGGGAATATTTGGTTTTTAGTGTTTATCCTTTTTAAACAACAAATATTAACAGTAGGAACGGTCCCTCACGATGTTAACATGTTACGGACAGGAAAGAAAGAAGCGACAATTTTCTTGGGCATTTATTTTCACCAGACAAATATTTAACAGTTGAAAAGGAGGTTAGCCTTTGCCTTTTTGTTGTTTGAAGATGTTAAAACTATATAGTTTAAACTAAAGATTTTATATTATAATATATTTTTACGTTTACACTGTAATAATTGGCTCCAGTAAGTTCTACGACGTTTCTGAACAAAGCTTTCAAGAATTTTCATGCAAATAGAGAGAACGAACTGATGCGCAAACGAAAGAATCTGTAACAAATAAGAATAATGCAGACGGGTGACAATAAACTTACTCCAGTTCACTTTGAAAGCCAGGAGAAATCCAAGAAAATGAATATGATTGATATAACTTACCTCATTTCATCTATAAGCAAAAACACCGTCGTAATGGCAACAGGTCTCTATTCCATGAACAACAAAGCCAAAGAGGGAAAAAAATAACCAATTGAGAACAAACCAAGAAATACAAAAAGGGGATTAGTTCCTATGACCAACTCCAAAGTGAAACCGCTTATTCTGGCTATCATTAAACGCATATTCGAGGCGAAGAGGACCCAAAGGAGAGTCCAACCGAATGCCGACCCCATATCCATATCCACTTCCAGGCTTTAGCCTAGCCCCAGCAGGATCACCTAGTGAAAATGCAACATAAATGTTTTTGAGAATGTTGCACCACACAGCAATTAAAGAAAGGACTGATTATGCAATGAAAAAATTGCCGCCTCCTATCCTTGTGTTGACAAAAGGAAAAAAGACGGGAACAGCACCACCATCACCAGCAAAGAGAACAAGAAAAACAAGGACCGCAAGGAAAAGCAGAAAGAATGAACACTTGAACAAAACTAAGGACCTACCAGGCACGGTCGGGCCAGATCCAATATCAGTTCCATAGTCAGCAAAGATAACTCCTCCAACAGGTCCCACCTGCAGAACAAAATATGTCAAAAAGGATTGAGGAGTAGGTCCACCATCTTGTGAACTAAACCTTGATAGTTCTAGACCTAGCACAAATGTCTCAACAAAGACGTTCTAGGATGGGAAGTTTATGTCTCAACTCTCAACCAAACAAAACAATGTAGCGCACAAGCAGAGACCTGATTACTCAAAGAACGTAAAAAACTGTTCACAACGTACCAAGGGAAAAGAGATTTCTCCAGAGCCAACGGCATACGAGCGACCAGAACCTACAGCGCCTTCTTCGTAACCTCTAACACTATTTGTTCCACCAATGGCAAACGCTTCATGTGGTGAAAAATTACCCACCACATGACCGCCAGATAAACTAGGAATGCAGATAATAATGCATCATTACAAATAAGAAAGATCATTATTTGCTCCGCTATCAAAGCAATAACCAAAATAACAGAGGCCAGCAGACATAAGACATTGATCCCATGGCCAACAAATACATTCAATGTGCTTTCAGCTTCAGTTGCAAAGGCGTTACAATACCTAAAAAGAAGACGAGCAGGACCAATTTCAATATCCTTCCTTGCACGAGCATTCACTCTGTTGAAGAACAACCATTCTGGCAACACAGGAAGCCCTTGCTCCATATTAAAAACAAACTGCAAAGACAGTGGAGTTGAGGGTTGGCGACAGTATAAAACATATGTAAAAGGGGTTCAAATTACTAACCATTGAAGATCCATGATCACCAGAACCCGTGTAGACTGTCTCAAACTTGGCAAGCAGTGTATCATCATGGATCTTGCCACTGAGAAACAAAGACAAAAAAACAAATGCATGAGGCCATGACCAACTAATAAAAGGCAGTTAAAACTTAAAAACCACTACGCTTCAGTGCCAACATCAGCTTGCAGGCTCGCATACCTTGCAGTAAGAGGACTGCCAAAACAATCTTTGATAACAGGCTCTCCTCCTTCATTACGAGCGCCAGCATGCTTTAAGATTGCAACCAATATAGAGAGATTAATAATAATGAAACACACAATCAAATACAGATATCCTTCCACAACAACAAAAATCTTTCACCAAACTTCCTATGACAAAAGCATAGTCGAACATCACCATAAATATGTGAAAACTTAGGATCTACCTGAAAGATAAGTCCAGCTGTCCCACTCCACTTAGGTCTGAGTGGTCGGCTGAATTCAACACCAGCTGTTACACGACCTATGGTTGGGCTGATATCCTCATCTTGCACCTTACCATGAACAAGCGTGCCAGGGGTTCTTGAATTCTAACAAAAAACAAGTCACTCAAGAATTAAAAGCTTTTCACTCCCAAAAAAAAAAAAAAAAAAAGACGCATCGTAGTGAGAGGGAAAAACATCAAATTACCTGAACCATTATTGTTCTGGAAGTCCGCTTATCATCTCCTGCAATCCATGGGTCTGTGTAGTTGATACGAAATATAGAGTCAATTTGGCCCCTTTCTAAGGAAACATGAAGTTTCTGGTTTCTTCCAAAAAGATTTCTGTGAGAATATGCAAAACTGCAAGAAACAAAAATACAATAACATAAAACGCACCACCACATGATTAAAACTAGATTTTAAGAGCCGCTCCAGTTCAGGAGTTTATTATACAAGTAGAGAAGAAGTGCGTCAGCTTACCTTCCAATGAGTCCTGATAAAGGGCCACTTGTAATCCTACAAATGCAAGTGATCCAAATAAATATCATATAGCAAAAAGTAAAGACATGGCTAGCTATTTAGTAATGACCCAAAAAACAAACGCTAGTAATCTAGTTCTACACATTAAAAAGTACTTACCCGCTTGATATACCACCACCAGCAGAAAAACCACCGCTTGGACGCTCAACAACATTCATTACAATATCAACCTTACCGGTATCTGCAACATGTGAAATGAAAAAACAAATTTATTTAAGCACACATTCAAGGAAAGAACAGGTCCTTTTAAAAATTAACACCAGAACTACTATTGAAAAACTTGCATTTCCCTGTCATCCGGCCAAGCAAATCTGATTTACAACTCAAATTTCAACCCAAATCAGCTAGATATCTATGATGTCAGAAAACTGAATGAATATCCAGACATTTTTCAAATCAGAAGCATTATGTAGGACTTATTGCAAAAGAGATAAAAATAAAGAGAAGGTCATTGAATAGACAAGCATCAATTCATCACCTGCAGGTTGGGGAATAATGCTAACATCTTCCATGATTCCCATGGTCAATACAGTCTCCACATCTCTTTTCCCTTGAAGCATACTGTAGACCTACAAAACGATAATTTCAGATGCAAAAATCCACAAGTTAGAAAATCCTAGAATCACACTTCCCTCTTTTGACAAAGGTCAGAATCACCACCAGTGACCTGGGTCACCCTACGCACACAATTTCAGTTTCACTTTCACAAAGACTTGCAAAGACTAATATTGTTGGGTACTAGAAGTATAGGTCAGGAAAACACCTGTCCCTGCTTGGTCGTTAGCTGACGAAGTATGGTTTCAGGCTTTGTCTTCCCTGAAGTTGGCTCACCACTGAAGAGAAATCATAAAAGTAAAACATATGTTAATACTAAATCCTACCATTTCAGAATCCAAAATTTCTCATTATGGATGTCACAGTATTTGCAATATCAGTAACCCCATAAATGTAAACCAAATTAATGGCATGATCTTACCTTTTCCTGTCAAGGAAACGTATGGAGATGTTGTTAACCTCAGCTTCTGAAACTTGTAATTTAAGAACACCCCCAGATAGTATATCAACAGCCGATACCTACAAAATTATCGAGAAAAGCTAGTAAAGTTAATATTAAGCAATACATCTCAGATCAATTATCCAATATCAAGAAAAAAAAAAAAAGGCACATGAAACAAGAAAAACAGGTGTAAGCTGAGGAACCAACCATGGCAAAAAGACCTCGCTCCATATACCAATCATTGATGGAAGTTATCACTTTGTCCAAACGCCTAAGGTTAATCACTTTTCCTGCACAACTTGACACCAAAATAAGAGAAACAAACAGGCCTCCTATGAGCACATTTTCAATACTTTGCACAAACACTTGTAGAAAACATACGCATAAGAAGATTAGAAAGAACATACCATAATCATCTCGAAATGAATCCTCTATAAACTTTGCCGGAAGAACATTTGCTCCTTCACAAACCAGCCCTTGAAATTCCTGGTTTGGTTCTACCTTGCACCACGAAATACCCATAAACAAATAAATAACCTTTTAAAAAAATCATTTTTTTCTTCTCTCATGCATAATTCTGACTTAGAATTACAATTGAACACTAAAATAGCAAAAAGTAAGATCAGAGTTGTTATGTATACCTGAAATACCAATCTGATACCGTCCCTTGTATCGACGGCGACAGGCATGCAAGAGCAAAAGTAGCCACTGCCGATGATCCGATGCACGTCCTCTTGAACTTCGCGCACGGTCAACGCTGAGTTGGCTCGGCACGCCTTGAGCGCCGCCAAAGCCTCCATTTCCAGGTCCTTCCTCTCAAGCACGTCCCCGTCCCTGTCCCTCACCAACACCTCGCTGATCAGAACCCTCTCCTCGTGGTGTCGACTCGCCGCGTGCCCCTTCTGCGGCGGCGGTGTCGTCGTCGTCGTCGTCGTCGACTCTCGTCCCTCCAGTCCTGACTGAGTCAAATCGTCCGGCCGAGTCAGAGACAACGAGGCCGAACAAAGAAGCGGCGATTTCCCGATCGGTAGTCCCTTGTCTTCCTTCCCAGTTTCCAACTCGGTAGACCGAGTCAGGGATAGCGACGCCCAACATAAAGGACGGAACTTTGGAAGGCATCGACTCCCTGATCCGGAGTCGGTGGAAGGACTCCGAACTGGCGGTCTCGAAGGTAAAGGAGGGAACTTGGGGCTGAGTCGTTCGATTCCCGAGCGAGTCTTGACCGAGTCAATGAGCTGAGCGAACGAGTTCCGAGTTCTGGTGAAAAGTGGGGAAAGGTCAAATGGCGGTGTCGGTGAAGGGAAGGGGATTTTGAGGGAAGTGAAGCGAATGTCGTCGTTTGCCGGCATTGTCGTCTTCCTTGGTGAAAAGACGATTGCTTGGTAGTGGAGACTCTAGGTGTTAGACTTTGGCCCCAAATTGATGAATTTTGACTACCTGAATTTTTAGGTCTAGGTTTTATTTTTATTTATTTTTATCGTTTCCCAATGAAGAGGTTCAGGGTTTTTAAAGGGCTTCTCCAGTCTAGAAGTAAAAGAGACTAAAAATTCTTTTTTTGGTTATAAAACAAATACAAAAAATTAAATTACAAAGCATAAAATAAAAAGACACAAAAAAAATAAAAAGAAACAATTTTTATTATTTATCATCTCATCTCATGTCTAAATATAAGCTCTCAAATGTCATATATATAGGCCAAAGATCATAAAGTAGGAGAGACCAAAGAGCAAGAGTTACAACAACAAAATAAATATAAATAAAGTGGTAATTAGGAGGTTATAAAATACCAACACTAATGGTTATTAAGGTGAAAATAATGTAATTCATGAGGGAGTTAGGAATATAAACATCCACAACATTAAACTAATTTATTCATAACATTTTTTTATTTTTATTTTTTGTTTTTGAACTTCTACTGTAGACTTGTCATAATATTTTAAGCATTAGATTGATTTTAGGTTAATTCCAGGAATGGCCCCTAGGTTTACCTCCAATCATGTTTTAAGTCCTCAACTTTTAAAAGTCTCGTTTTAGGATATAATCTATTATTTGATTTCAGTTTTGGCCCCTTTATTAGTTTAACATTAAATATTTACCAAAATATTTTTAAAATGTCTTACTTTCATTCAAAATCTATTATTTTGTTTCATTTTTAGTACAAAATCTTATACTTACATAATGCTATTAAAAACTCAACTTCTGTTTTTCTAAATTAAAATTAATCTTACTAAAATATGATAAAATTGCTTTTAAATTATATGCATAACTCATTATATTTAGTTTTTCACTTTAGATTTTTTAAATTTTAGTTCCTAATAACTCTTAGTTATAATAGAAGAACCAAAAGCAAAGCAAAGTAATAGGTTAGGAAATAAAGTAGGACATGCTAAAAGTTTTTCGTTAAACACTTAACGCCTAACTAACAAAATGATCGAAACTGAAACAAAGTAATAGATTATGGACCAAAATAAGACTTTTGAAATATTAAGGACTAAAATAAGACTGAGAGAATCCATTTATTTTTTAACAGTAGATCTATGAGCATTCACTTTAAAAAATTTACATTGTATAATAAGAACTACTCCATTATAGGTGGTCTAAAAAGTTAATCTAGCAACTAAAATAATAGTCCTACCAATAAGAAAAAAAAAAGACATTTACCATAAAATTTCCCCTAAAAAAATCAGAGTTCTAGCATTTCAAGTGAAGAAATAAATAAACTAGAGGTATGTGACACCCAGTAATTTCTAAGCACATTATATATACAATATTTAAGGATTATGTTAAGTAATTTATGTACAAATTTTGTGAGCTAAAGTTTATGTTCAAAAATTTGTTAAGAATTTTAAGAAAAATTTTAGCGTCACATGGATTATTGTTTTAATCCAATTTTTGTGACAAATTTAATAAGAATAAATATGAGATTTTTAAGATTAAAAATCATGTCATAGTCTCAAACAAAAAAGAAATGATATGAAAACAAGTTAGAAAACTTAATTGTTGCAGAAGATATTGCAACAAATTTTAAGATGAAAATACCGTAAATAAAAAAATACTATATGAAAATATAAAAATTATGCAGTATAAAAATTCTACAGTATTATAATAATACAGTATAAAAATTATACTAATAAAGTTAACCTTATACTGATAAAATTAAGCAGTATAGAAATTATACTACATAAAATTATGTAATATAGAAATTAGGCTATATAAAGTTAAGCAGTATATGAATTATACTATGTAAAGAATATAGATGAGGATTAAAAGTTGTGAAAGCTCATAACAGTATAGGAAATATACTAGAAGTATAAGAAAGTATACTGGTAGTATAGAAAAAATATTGTCAGTGTAAATTTAGACTGTTAAAGGATGATGTGGGACTCACTAAAGTGACACCCAAAAGGTGTAAAAATGGCCACATCTTGCCTTTGGGAAACCAATGGTGGCTATGTTTTTGAAGCCAAATTCTTTCATTTTAGTCCTTGGTTGGGTTCTATAAATACGTAAGGGCATTTTTGAGATAAAAGGTTGGTTTTATTCCATGAAAATTGCTCCTATTTTTTCCCACTCAAAGGAAATCCACCTCTCTTCCCTAATCCATTCTCTCTCAAAGTTTTTGATGATTTTATCTTCCAATCATCCTTAGAAGCAAACTCAAGGGCTTTGGTAGAGTTCAAGGAAGTTTCAAGGTGAAAATCTAAACTTTACCTTTTATGTTTTAGGGTAGGGATTCTCATGGAATGATATGAACTTGATGTCAAAGGATTTTAGAAGCTTTCAAGTGCTAAAAAGAGAGGACAAGCACTTTGGAATAGTTAGACAAAATTCTAGTCCTTGAAACTATGTTAAAGTTTGCATATTTTTATGCACATCAAGTGTTTGATGCAAGTTAAGGGCTAAGGCATGTAAAGAGACTTTATGACATGATTATGTTATGTAATTTGTGGATGATGATGATGATAATGGATAGATGAAAGTTAGGGTTTATAACCCAAAAAAAAAAGTGTGACAAACTTTGTCATAAACATAAAGTTTAAGCATGTAAGGTGTTTCATGAAATGATTTTAACCATGCCATGAAAAGAAAAGTACTTGAAAAAGTGTTTATAACCATGTAATTTGTCATGAAATGATTTTTCAAGTACTTGAAAAAGTTTAAGAAAAGTACTTGAAAAAGTTAGGGTTTATAACCAAAAAAAAAAAAAGTGTGACAAACTTTGTCATAAACATAAAGTTTAGGCATGTAAGGTGTTTCATGAAATGATTCTAACCATGGCATGAAAAGAAAAGTACTTGAAAAAGTGTTTAAAGGGGGTAGAATAGGATTAAACCTAGTAAACTAAGATAAACTAAGTTTTGACACAAAGAGTGTGTTTAAGGGCCACTTTGAAATATCTAAGTATTTAAGGCCTTTAGAGGTTGAATCATTCTCTGAGTTTAATATGGGACTTTTGAAATTATGATCCGGACAACTTTCGTGAAGAAATACTGCTTAAATTCTGATCAGAGCAAGCCAAAAAATGTTAATTTTTGTTCTGTCTTTTCACAAACGTTATTAAAATGAATTATTTTTAGAAAAAATTAAAACACGAAAGTTGTAGATCTCATTGAGACTAGTAGGAAACGTGAACAGCTTATGAAAATTCTATGCCGGTTTCAAGTTATGAATTTTATGAGATTTTAAGTATAAAATTTCGTAAGAAGAGAAACACTATGTAATGGTTTGAATTTGACCAACGGTCTTTTGTAAGTTTTAATCCTTTCAAAAAACTAAAAGTTTTAGTATAAGATGGTTAATTTTGATTCTAGGGCAAAAATACCAAAATTTTTGGGTTTTGGGCCAAAACTATACAACCATGTGAAGTTGATTTTTACTGAAATAACATTGGTTTTCTACACTGCTATAGGTAGTGAGTAACCACAGGTTTTAAGTTTGAAAGAATTTAAAATGTTCATCCAAAAAAGAAAGAGAAAAATGTTAAGGGCGTACTTGTTAAGATTTTCATATTACAGGTCAAAGCCTTAAAGTATTGATAAAATACTTTTTCCACGAAAAGGAAACCGATGTTTGATTTTTTGTAATATTATAAGAAGTGAGGAAATTTAATTTTTGATTTAAACGGGGCATGAAGGTTTTTTAAGGCCCGTCAAGGACAAAATGATCATCTTTCATAAAAAGGTCAAGACGGACCCCAAAATGAACGATTTAGGAAAACACTTATTAGCAACAATTTTTCCATGACTCGTGAGTATCAAGATGGTAATGTGAAACAAGAAGTTTAGTAATGTTACGAAATTTACAAAAAAAAACCCGTTAAGGGTAAAACACTTATTCTTAAAAAAACCGTTAAAACAGATCCCAAGCCCTCCAAATTAGACAAACACCCTTAGACGAAAAATAATTCGTAATATGTTAAGTAGCAAAACCATTAGGTAAGGCGAGAAATTTGACTAAGGGACATTCAAGTTAAGCAAAGGAAAGGTAAACCGATGAGAAACGAGAGTAAATATAAGAAATGAATATTCAACGTTTATGTTTGTGTTATCAATCAAGTGGGTCAGTAATAAAAAAAGTAAGCTAATAATCAGGTGTCATTGAAACAAGACACAAAGCCGACTAATAGAAGGAAAAAGGATAAAGTGGGAACGTTAGAACGTTATCTAGGTAAGTCTCAAATCTCACCTATAGCATTAAGAAAATGAATTTTAAATGTTTTAAATATGTTTTTATGTTTCCATTTGTTATGCATAGTGCTTTAATAGTTCAAGTTATGATTTGTAATATGTTTGCAATTGCTATGTTTAATGATTCAAGTATTTAGCATGTCATGTATAATGCTAACTAAGATTGCAAGATCGATAATCTAAACCCGCATGTTAAAGATAAGTAAGTGTCGTATTAGCCTCCTTGATGTGAGTTTTACAAGTTATGTTAAGGTTATGACCTTATTGTTCAATGGTTTTAAGTCTTCTACAAGGGAAGCTTTATGCTCTCATAATTGATGAGGTTGGTATAAACACCTAAGTTCAAAAGATAATGAAAAAAGAATGATGATAGGAAACTGAAGTAAGTTAAGAACGATAATAAGAAATTCAATAATTGAGCATAAATAGAATAATGCATTATGAAATTACTTGCATTCCTTTTCAGTAATATTTATATGATGAACGTTTTATGAAAAAACGTTTTACGAGAAATGTTTTACAAGAAATATTCATAAAAAACATTTTATGAAGAATATTTACAGGAAATGTTGTATCTAAGATGTTTTACAAAAAAAAGTTTTATGAAAAAGGTTTTCTAAAGAATGTTTATATTTTGTGAGATTATGTTTAAAGCGAATGCTCATTATAAGTTCCTTCATGCTATAGGTAATCCTACTGAGACCAGTATGATAGGTTGAAGAGCTCGGTGTCGCGAAAACAGATCCGAGGGTTGGATATGGATCCATTATTATAGTTTTTCGCTGCTTAAAGAAAAGGTTTTCTGCTTATGTGTAACGCCCCTAAATGGGGGTTAACAGTTTTTAATAAATTAAATAAAGATCAGAAAATAAAAATAAAACATCAAAAGAAATTTGCCCATAACTTAAATGAAATCTCTCAAAATCAAAATAAAAATATAAACAACAATTAAACTACAGTTCAATATAGCACCTTAAATTTAATAATACAAAACTGTCATCATTATCATTCCAACCCTCAACACAATTTAATTAAGTCATAGAAAGTAACATACGATGCTTACGTTATCATGATGGACATTCTTTAATAAATGAAGCAATTTCAATGTATACCACTACATAGCTTCCTCAGCTATATTTCTTGTTACTACCTCACACATTGTGAGTTCTAAAAAGATGTAAATATAGAGAAATGAGCGACAACATGCTCAGTAGGGAAAAACCATTACTCACCTTTAGGATTTATTTATTACCACATTAAACCTACATAATTAGTTAGTTCTTAATATTATTCATCAATATTATCATGTTCAATTACGGTGGATACTTATGATCATTCTTACCAGGTTCTATTTATACATGTATACATATTAATTCAAGATTCAATTCTGCTGATCTATATCCATCGTGCAATAAAATGTTATATCACTCAACTCAACGAAACCACAATGGGTTGCACTTGACCACCCTACAATCATTCCAAGGGCGTCAGATGAGGGGACATCAAGCCTTGGATCCTCACTAAGTCAATTCCTATACAATGCGTTCTGAAACTTTCGACCCAAGGGAGCGTCATTATCTCCTCCCTATTTTACCTTTTAAGGTATTCTTATTCAAAGACGTAATCGCCGCCTGCTTCATGTCTTACCATTCCTCTATAATCAATCATTATTTATAGAGTTAGTTTTCCTAACCATGCGACTCAGTTTACAATAATATATATCAAATCAATTTATTCCTCGTTGTATAATACAAGATGAGTTCATGTCATAGTTTCATATGTGATACTCATATAATAGCAGTTCAACATACATATATGTATTGTAATGTAAATAACCAATTTTAATTCTACAAAAACCTCACAAAAGATGAGTAATAGATTCCCTACCTCTTGTTGAATACCATGCTGATAACTTTCAACTCACAATATAAAGTTTACCACGTAATCTCTAAGTACTTTATTATCCTATGACGTCTAAAATAACCATACTTAAACTAAATTCCTAATTCATAATCATACCAATTTACCATGTATTCTTATTAGTGTGCCATAATCATTAATATAAAATCTTTGAAACGTTTCGTAACATAAAACGTTGAAAAACATATGAGTTTAGACTGACTGATCGGCCTACCCATCATTTACTTTCGGTCTACCGATCAAACTACACATTCTAGGCCTCTCTGTCAGCTTGTCAATCCATAGGGTTCAACCTGCTGGTCTGGTAGAGTTTGGCTTGTCGATCTACAGGGTTTGGCTTGTAGAACCTGTCGATAGGTCAGGCCTACCGACAGAAGAATTTCTTGAAATTCAATTTTCTCTTTTTGAAGGTTTCAAACTTTACAATTCAATCCAACCCTTTTTATCAACTTCCAAGACATATAAAATGCATAAAAACTATGAAAGATCACATTCAAACACATATAGATCATCTTTCTTAAAATTTTTATACCTAGCATATAATTCTAAACCAAAAATCAAAACTTTTTAAAACTAATTTAAATCTCATTTAAAACAAAGATTATGTAAATCAAACTTCAAAATTGTTGTATAACTACCCAGAAGCATCAAACACACATTTTTCACAAATCTCATGATAAAACACGAATTTAGATCAAAGTTTTAGCTTAAAAAACCTTACCTCAAGTGTGAAGAAAATTAGTGATTTTGTTTGCAAAAATCTTTGATCTTTGTTCTATGATTTTGGAAGATCTAAGAAAATAACTTTGGATTTCTTTCTTGATTATCTTGAAGCTAAGTTGATGATCCTCGATCTTGGAGAAATCAAAGAAAAGAAAGAAAAGACGAAATGAGAGAGAAAAAGAGAGATAGACATGTGAGAGAGAGTTAAGGGATGAGACTCAAAGAAGATCAAAATAATTGAAGGGGAACAGATAGGTGAAGGGTGGTCTCCATCGAAGACATTGGGGCATATAATCCCAAATGGCACTTTTGAAATAATTTAGAAGTTCTAAGGGCATTTTACTCAATATACTAAATAGGTATAGAAAATTTAAAAATGAGTAAAAATAAATAATGTGAAATAGATATTAGATGAAATAAAATTTTTAATTGACACACTAATAATTAATTTAATTATAATGATATCCGTTAGAAAAATAACGGATGTCATATTTGTGAAATAGTATTTTAAAAGTTTTAAGTAAGTAAATGTTTGAGGAAAAGTCTTATAAGAAATGTTTTATGAAAAACCTTTTAAAACATATATTTCATGAAATGTTTTGAATAATTATGAAGTTAAGTTCTAAGCTATGTTTTAGCATATGTTGCAACAGATTCAAGTTCGTTTTAAGTATGTTTTAACTGAAAAAAAAAATTACTTTGTATTTTCTTACTAGTAAGCAAGAAACAAAGTTTAAGAAATGAAATTTAAGAAAGCTAAGTAACGGCCTAAAAAGTCAAGTTGTTACAAGGTCTTAGTTCACTTAAAAAATAAAGGAAAAAAGTTTCATTTAAAAAAAATAAAATCTTTTGAGCCACTTATTGGCCCAAATACACAATTATAAAGTATTTGGGAGCATTGGTTCAAACAAATTAAAACCATTTTAATATGTGAGAGCTTTACATCGCTTGTTTTTTTTTTTTTTGACATTGTAGCTTTTTTTTTATAATGTAGTATGTAAAAGCTTTGCACTATAACAACTAAAAGTTTTAGTTGAAACGGAAAATGCCAAGCAAGAAAATATTGCAATGCAAGGTTTATTAGGACATATGTAATTATAGGACAGTAAAATGATTTTATTTCTGTATACTTTTTATTTGGGGGTTATTTTAAATTTTGTAGTCATCTCTACCAATTAAGGCTGGTTGAGCCATCTACAAAATATTCCTCTCTAAAACTTGTCATTGTGCAATTCTGTCTAATCTACACAGAATTCGTGTTCTATGTTTGCTAGCTGTTCTTTCTACAAACCATTGTTGGTTTGATGTATCTAAAGAGAAGGCATTACGTAGCATTTTAGTTTCTAGAAAAGACAGGGACAGTCATATGATCTCGTCCCTCTTCGTAGCCTATATATTGGCTTTAATCCTTATAGGATCTTTTCCTTAGAACATACTGCAAAGATAGATAAATACAAGGGAAATTAGGGAAGAGGAAAGGGAGTGTAAGGTTCAGTTTGAGTAAAAAGATGAACAAAAGAGAAGAAATCTAAATATGCAATGGCAATGTTTAGCCCTCAATTTATAGGGAAGTAAAATCATAAAATAAATCAACTAATTAGTAGGATCTAGACTCGTAGATAAAGGAGTAAAAGACTATTCTGCCATTACTAGCAAAATAATATAAAGTGTTAATAGTATAAAGAGCCTAAAATTTGTTGTTCTTTTTTCCTTTCATTTGTTTTCCTTCCTAATTAAGTATTAGAACCTTATTAAACATTTACGCATCATACATTGTTAGAGTTACCATCGACGGAGTTAACTCATGAGTTTTAAGGGTCCGTTTGGTTCGAGTATTTGAATGAAGATTTAAATTTTTGTGAGAGAAAATACTGTAGCAAAATGATTCAAACCGTGATTCGAGTATCGAAACAAACGGGCCCTAACTTTTTTTACTCAAAACTTCTTTAAACTATTCCTTTTCAACCCAAATCAAAAAAAAGAAAAACTAACAATTAATCTTGTGTTTAGCAAATGAATTCAAACTCATAAGCTTGAACCATGTATAGCACAAACTTTTTATATGCTACAATATAAAATATAAATATCATGCAGTATAAAACACTCACATACTAATACTACAGTGCTTGAACTTATTGTTTTGAGATTATCTATACAAGAATGAGAACCTTCTCCAAACTCAATTCCATTTCCTGCATAACCCAAGCTTAGCCCTGTCGTTCCATGGTCGTCAAGTGTGCGTCGAGAATGAACTTTGTGTTGTCTATTCTGTTGTAGTCTGATCTTCTTTCCATAGCTAGCCAATCCAGCTGGGGCTTCATCACAATCTTACCTTGTGATTTCCACTTCACTTTAAGCTCTCCCAGAACCATAATTATAAGATGATTCAATCCTAGCCACGCCCGTATAATTCTCAATTGCTTCAAGACTTACTCCAACGATATTATATATATATATCTCTTGAGGACTCAAAAGAAGGCACACAGGGACATAGGAACTATGTCTGATGTGTCCAACAGTACAAGTGTAAACTCTTTGGGAAATTACTCTATCCTTTGAAAGCCAATTTGTAGAAGAAAGTAAATATAGATTAAAAAAAAACGAAAGGAAGGCCTGTAAATATATGGATATGTATAATTATATGACTTCACTTAACACTCCAATTTTCTATTTAATGGTAAATAGAGAATCTAACACTAGAATCGACAACAGTGATATTATTACTAACGTGCTATTTAATGATATTATAGGTAACAGCAACGAGGGTTCAATGTGTTAGAAAAGTTCATACCTATTATAGAGGGATTATAGTTATTTATAACTAATGATGTGATGAAGTATTTGGTTTTGTTTTAATTAAATAAAATATGATAAGATGAAATTGATATAAATTTTGGTTCATACGTGATTTATTTATTTTTACCATAAATATATATACACAATAATATATGTAAGTTAAATTATATATACAATGGACTTGTTATCTGCACAAGAGAAAAGCTTAATAGAATTAAATTTTGTCAACATGAGATCTCGGCAACGGCGATGATGCGATGGGCAACTTGCAAGCTCCTTCGTGCTGCGATCTCGACGACAGGCGATGACAACGGAAGAGGTTCGACAGCGATCGGCGACATGCGACAATAACAGCGGAGGTTTGATCTCGATCGGCCTCGAAGAGCAACAATCTAATGAGGAAAATGGACGTTGGTGACCTTCGGACTACGACAACTTTCGAAAGACGGAAATGGAGGATGACAACCTTCGAACAACGGCGACCTTTAAATGACCAAAATGGAGGACAACGACCTTTAAATGATGGTGACCTTCGAATGATGGAAATAGAGGATGATGACCTTCAAAAGATGGCGACCTTCAGACTGCAGCGATGGAGGACGACGACTGAGCTTAAGACCGTAGACTGGTCAGGAGCTTTCGAAAATGGCAAAATTAGAGGAGAGTGTGTGTAACATTTATAAGAGAGAGAGGAGGGTATATTTGTAATTTCATATTGGTGGAAATATTGTTTTATTCTTAAATGGTCTATTTATTAAAGGTTCTTAAATTGCAGTCTATTAATTTTTATTCAAATTTTATTTTGGCCTAATCCCTTCCTTGTCCTTTGTCACTTAAATATGAAGTGCAGCATATAAAAACACATACATCATGCATTTATAGTATGTAACTGCACGTGCATTATATTTACAGCATGTTTTATAAACTGGTTTGAACTGAAAAATGAGTTTTAACTATAAAAGTATATGAGAAATGAGAGCTTTATATTATAGTTGCTTTTTGTTTCACATTATAGCTACAGAGAGCTTTACACTATAAAAGGTTTGAATTAATGAATTTAGACTAATGTGTCAAACATGGTTTTAGTTTTTCTTGAATAAGTATAACCAAATTTGACAAACTTTGATGACTGCAATATTTATCATCCTCGCTCTATCCTTCGCATCATTTAAGGCCATTGCAAAATAATAAGAGTCTTATATAAAGTCATAACAAGTTGCGATTAATCATTCAACTCAGGATATTGTTTGTACCAATGCACTACTACAAATATGTTTTACGTCATATGCTAACGGCAAATTGTTGCTCTATACAATTGAGTTCAATCGTTCAACAAACAAATTAGCCATCTTTCCCCAACACTGGGCTGTCCCGTGTTGGGGACGGGGTCGGGTTAGGGCCTCCTATAATCGAATCTTAAGAGAGACAATTGGTAGACATATGAGTGCATTATTAACCAAAAAAAATAGCAACCTTTTCCATCTAGTAGTTGCGTGGTGGATTATCAACCAATAGTGGTAGACCCCAGAAGAGAGAAAGAAAGATGCTACCAACACAGGAACGGGGACTTTATTTGCGGAACATCAAAAGGAAAGTCTTTCCTTTTAGTTTTTTTAATTAAGGGAAGACAGAAAGCATACAGGCACACATCAGAAACAAAAGACAGTTAACCGTTCCCTCAAAAAAAAAAAAAAAAAAGGCACTCACCCCTTTGTTTTTAAAACTTTTTTTTCTTTCCAAATAATCAAAGGGACCTTAATATAACGTGTATTTAAATATAAAAGGAGTCAGGAGAGAGTTGGCTGGTTCAAGAGGGGCAGGAAACGTGGAGATCAAAAGGTTTTCTTTGTTTGATGATAACTATGATATAGATTTAATTTTAATTATTTGTTTTATTTAAAGTTTATCATTTTATGCTGAGTGTTCGTTACTATGCTTAATTATTTGACTGATTTATATGTTTTTCTTTGTAATGAATGCCATGAATTATACGAGCGTGATTTGTGCGGCCCTTTATATGAACTGCGATTGATTTTAACAAGATTTCATATATCATAATTCACATAAGATATAATAAATTACTATGCAGGAGTATCATTGGAATAACTCGAGAGAGTATATATCAAAAGAATTACGGTATTCAGTAATCAGTTTTGAATAGAGCTAGGTACGGTAAATGGGATGTTATAGCCTTTTAGTTATTTGAATCGTCTCAATTGTTGTATTAACTTGTACTTGTTTTCTTCAAATTTTATGATTCAATGCTCCTTAATTGTTTTCTTCAAATAAATCTAAGACTAGTTAATTTTGATAACTAATAAGTTAAACAATACTATTAATGATATTTTTCTTATATATCACTTCATTACGTTCGATTCATACAGATGTGGTCCACGTCATGCAATGGCATGCAATAAATAAACCGATAGTACTATCATAGTTCTTTACATATCCTAGTACCAATGCTCTACTCTGTGTGTTATTACCACTTGTGTGTTAATACATCATATGCTAAACAGCAAGCATTGGTCCATATATGCAGTTAGGTTCCTTGAGCAAACATACAAACAAAAGTGGTAGACCCCAGAAGACAAAAAAGAAAGATGCTCCAATATCATTGCCATGAATGAATCTGTAGTGGATGCCATGTGTTCAAAGCACAGCAATATTGCAGAAGACGCCTTATAGAGTGCTTGTCATGATGGTTAGAACTATTGGTTAGAGCTGTAAACACTATACCATGCAAGAGCTTTACGCTGTAGCAATTTTTTTTTTAATAGCTTTACACTGTTCTTAATTGAAAAATTTGTTAAATCTGAACTTTACCAAATAGGCTACTAATATTCTTTGCCCAAAAGGTGGGAATGACTCTGACCTTACTATAACCTCTCTGCATCTCATTTAATTTCAAACTGGCATTTATTTGAAATGGAGCTTTATTTTTCGTGAATGACTTTAGTACCCAACTAGCGTAAGAAACTGCTGAAAGTTTTTGGTGCTTTTTCACATATATGTTTGCAGTACACCACGCTTGCCTCGAGAAAGAGGATATACATAGGATAGTTCATGGGCTCATCTACATATTCCGTGGTCCTAGATACATTTTTTGTCATAAAATTATTATCCAGAGAGTTTCAACCAATAATTCACTCTATATATGCGACAACAATTAAGAGCGTATTTAAAAATATAGTTTGAAAAAAAAAATAGTTTAAATCAAGTTTGTTACAGTATTTTCTCCCACAAAATTTAAATTGTTGTTTTAGATTCAAACTATTAATTTGAATTATGTTCACAATCAAGCAATTTTTTCTCTTGATTATAGGTAAGGTGTTTGGCAAAATAAGTTCTAATCAAAACCTTTTGTTGTTATAGTGTAAAGCTCTCACATATTGCAGCGATCATAAAAAGTAAGTGAGATACAATATAAAGCTCACACGTGCTACGAATTTCAGTTCAAAAGTTTAGGTTGTAACCACACTCCCAAAAACCCTAAAAATTATTCTTCACATTAAGTGTTGTCTAAAAACAAAATCAAAACAACTCTTTCACCTAGTTTCCACCACCAAAATTCCTAAAGAATGGCACTTTTTTTGTATTAATGAAAACGTTTCAATAAAAATAGAGAGCAAATTTACGTATCTATAGCGCTCAACATTGACTGTTCTTGTTTGACATGAATGATGATAATGAATCAACTAGTAATTCCATACTTTAACCCGACAGAGTTAGACTATCTCCAACCAGCGTTATTTTTGAGAAGATTTTACCATTTTGGTGTTGGATTTTATCCAACGTGACACCAAATCCTCCCAAAAAATAGCGTGAAAATAGGAATTGAAAGCAGCACACCACATTTGTTGTGCTGCTATTCATCCACGCCATTTGGCCTTTTTTAAAGTTTATTTATTTATAAAAAAACCCCAACTTAAATTTATAGCTTTCTATTTTTGACCCAATTTCATAGTTTTTGTAACACCCGTTATTTGAACGGGAATAATTTTTGCAAATTAATGTATAAAACGTGATAATTTAAAATTTTGTTGCATTTAAAATTACTAAGTTGCTTTTATTGTTTCATTTATCACAAAAATACTACTTTGGCATTTTCTACCAAAAAGTCTCCGGAGGAGACATGAAGATATTTTCCAACTACTCATAACCCTCATTTTCTTTATTTCTTTCGTGACATGCTCCAACATGTCTCCTCCATAATTGCTTCTATCACTTCTCTTTAAAAACTTCACCTTCTCTTCCTTTTTCTCCCTCGGTTCCCACACTCTTCTTCTCATTTTTGCTGAAGCAAAATAGTTAGAAAATTCGTCAAGGCAGCCACAAAAATCAGCCACCATCACGTCAATTTAAGCAAGAATTTTAGCCATACCAAATGCAAGGAACCTGTTTGAAGCCATTTCAAGTTTTCAACTAACCATAATCTGAGGTTAGAATCTTATAAACGAATTTAGTTTTTCATTTATAAATTTTTATACTCAAAGATTATTCAAATTTGTGTTCTTAAACCTGAGTATATGTTTTGCTGCTATTTTGGAGCATATGTATACAGTCTAAGTGTATATGTCATAAATAGAAAATTTTATTGTTAAACTAGTTCTGTATGCATGTTAGAAACATATTTTAAAGGTTCATCACAGATTTGATTGAAGATTTCTAAGGTTTGAATGAAAAAGTTTGATATAAGCATGTTTTTACCCTTATTTGTAAGAAATACTTGAGATATGATTTGATGATGATATTGGTATAAAAATCCATGTGAATATGTTTATTATGAGTATATAATGCATACTACATGTTTTGACATGGTTTTGAGATTTTGTACAAGGATAATATGATATGGTGTAAAGGAAAACTTGGTATTCCATAAACTTTGTAATAACTCTATGGGCAATGGCTCTTTTTTGAAATTTTGGGATTAAATGAAAATGAATTTTGTAAATTGGTTTGCATATTTAAAAAGTAGATATCCTAAGCTTTCCAATGAGTTATTATGAGCTTAAATCGAAGTTGTATTTTATTTTTTATGAATTTTTCAATTTTCGGATTGAAAACTAGTAAACCTACCAGTGGTAGTATACCGCCTGTTTACCTTAAGTAAACCACCTGTTAACCCTTGTGTTGATTGTAGATACTGAACTTGCCCTTTTTGCAAAAGTATACCGCCAGTTTGCCATAGTGTACCAGCTGCTAACTTGAACCAAGAACCCAACTTTGCTCACCTCCTAATCCCTTAATGTCTTACAACCTTTCCAACACAATCTTAAGTGACTTATGGATCTTATTAGAGACTAAAACATATAGATTACTTGAATATATTTTATATTGTGTTTAAGACAAAAGTCGTTTATTTTGGTATTCAAAAAGAAATTGCATAAAAACTTTAATGGCACACTAGCGAGATGGATTTACACATAATTTATTTATGAATATGGTTGTATGTTGTGCTTTAGTTTTAATTGTCCTTATGCACGTTTCAGGATCAAGGGTGTGTGGAGCTAATGTTAATGGATTCCGAGATTAAAAGATTGTTGATAAGCTTGGAAGGTAGGGATTCTATTAGTCATCTTTTATGAGATTTTATGGAATTAAAAATTGATTGTTTACTGCAAGATATATATGTATGTTGAACTGTTATTATATATAAGAATATGACATGAACTAGTACTGTATTGTACATATAAGAACGTATATTGCTTTTGACACATGTTGTTATAAATTGAAATGCATGGTTAAGAAAAACTAACTCTATAAATAAAGATTTATTATTGAGGAATGGTAAGACGTAAAGAGAGCGGCGGTTACGTCCTTAGGCATAAATTCCCTAAAAGGTAAAATAGGGGGAGGTGATGACGCTCCCTTGGGTTGAAAGTCCCAGAACGCACTATATAAGAATTGACTTGGTGAGGACTCGAAGCTTGATGTCCCCTCACCGAAACACCCTTGGAATGTTTGGAGGGTGGTCAAGCACGCTTATTTAGGTTTTGATGAGTTGAGTAATACTCTATTGAACGTGGATACTTAGGAATAATGATGAATTATAATATTTGTATATATGTATATGTATGAAACTTGGTAATGATTAACTATGGTATCCATGGAATATGAACATAATAAATCTCGTAATTGGGAGAATGATGTGGACTAACTAACCATGCAGGTTTAATATGGTAACGATAAAAACCTAAAGGTGAGTAATGGCTTTCCCTACTGAGCATGTTGTCGCTTATTCCCTTATATTTTCCTTTTTTTAAGACTCATAGTGTGTGAGGTGGTGACAAGAAATAAAGTTGAAGAAACTATGTAGCTGTATTATGTTGGAATTATTTCATTTGTTAAAAAATGTCATTCATGGTAACGTAAGCATCGTTTGTTACTTTTTGTGACTGTATTAAGGTGTGTTGAGGGTTGAATTGATGATGATAACAGTTTTATGTTATTAAAATTAAGGTGCTACGTTAAATTGTGGTTTATTTGTTTTTTATGTTTTTATTTTGATTTGAGAGGTTTTCATTAAGTTCGGGCAAATTTATTTTGATGTTTTATTTTTCACTTCTGATCTTTATTTTATTTATTAAAAACTGTTAACCCCCACTTAAGGACGTTACAGTTTTTAATAAAATTAATTACTTTTTGTTACCAAAAAATAATTTATGTCCCAAAAAATTGAACTTGGACATAATTAGTGAAATAAATAAATAGAAGAGAATTAGTAAAAAGTAATATAAAAAGTAAGATGAAGTAGAATATACCAAGAATTTTTTTTGGTGTTAAAAATGGTGTAATAAGTTAAAGATGAAATTTACTATTTGATGTGATAGCTATATCATTTTGGTGTAAAATTTATACTGTTAAGCAATAAAGTCAATCTAAAAAATATACCATATATTAGACTAAGGTCTATAATTTTAGAGGATATAACCCCATAGGAATGAAAAGTATTTTTCCGAATCCACCATTGAGACATTGGAGATAGTCTTACGATTTTGCCTGCACCATTATCGCAACAAAGGAAAATCAGATGGGCGAAAGAACGAATATGGTGTTTGATAATAGTGGTTTACACCACTTTCTCAGTTATAAATATTGTAAAATTCTTATATGTTACAAAAATAATAAAAAAATTTATAATATAAAACTCTCATATATTATAAAAAAATAGTTATAACTAACTATTTTAGCTACTATATCAAACACTTTATAAAAAAGAAAAAAAGAAAAAAAAAGAGGCGTGGTGGGAAGTTGGAAACCACTGGGCGGACGTTATAAGAATTCAAAAATTCAAAAAAATAAAAATAAAAAACTCGGTAGTATACAAGCCAAAACGACAAAGACTTCCCACGCGAACTCTCTCTGGCGCCTCGTCTTCTTCATCATCTGCTATCGGTTGCCGACCTCATTTTTCCTTTTTTCGTTTTTTCTCTCTCTAAAATTTCCCAATTTTGATAAACCTATTCGACGTAACATCCACTAACTCACACTCTTATCTTTCCTTTCCCAGAAACCCCAACCTTTTTCAGTTGCGGAGCCTCTTATTGGAAGCTTTTTTGTTTCTTTCTCATAACTGCTCCACGTGATCTACGTATTCTTCTTCTGACGCCATTAAAGCGGGGGATAAGCTTGACGAGGTTCTTTTGAGGTGTGATTTTGGTTCTTGAACGTCTTCAGTTATTGCTTTTATCGTCATCTGTGCGCAAAAATTGTAATTATTTATTTCTGTTTGCTTGTTCATTTGCTTTTGTTTTTAAAGTTTTCGAACTTTTGATTTTTTCTCTTTTTTTTTTGGGTTTAACTCTTCATTTCTTAGTTTGAGTTGCTGAATTTTGATGCTTGGCATTGTTCATGATGTTAATGGGTTGATTTATTTTTTTATTTTTATCTTTTTTTTAAAAAAAAATTATTAGCTTGTCATCTAAAGAACCAAAAACCTCTCTAGGTGTGTTTTTCTTAATGGTTTTTTCAATGTGTTTTTCTTAATGGTTTTTTCAATGTTTGAATAGGGTCGATGAATTTGAACACTTGCAACGTAAAGATGGAAGCCAATGGAAACAATGACCTTAAAGCGCCTCTATTGCAGTGTTCTGATAGTGTTGCAATCACAATCCCCCAACAAGACCGCAAGAAAAATGAGAAAGTTAGTACAATTATGTTCAGGGTAAGAGGTATCGAATGCGCATCATGTGCAACGTCCATAGAATCTTCACTTGGAAAGCTTAATGGGGTTCGCAGTGTTATGGTGTCGCCACTTCAAGGCCAAGCTGTTATCAAATATGTGCCAGAGTTGATTAACGTAAGCTAAGCTGTGAATAATTTACCATTTCCTCTGGTTAATGAGAAAATTAATTCATGCTTGTGGTTTTCATAAATTATTATTATTGGAAATTGGAGGAATCTGTGATGATGATCTTTTGTAGGTGAAAGAAATCAAGGAAACCTTGGAGCACACGGGCTTTGAAGTTGATGAGTTTCCAGAACAAGACATAAAAGTATGCCGGCTGAGAATAAAAGGAATGGCATGCACAAGCTGCTCTGAGTCTGTTGAACGTGCCCTTCAGGTGGTCAATGGAGTTAAAAAAGCAGTAGTTGGTTTAGTGCTTGAAGAAGCGAAGGTCCATTTTGATCCAAGCATTATTGATGCTGACAGCATAATAGAAGCAATAGAAGAGGCTGGCTTTGGAGCCGATCTCATCAGCTCTGGGAATGATGTTAACAAAGTGCATCTAAAACTTGAAGGAGTTGACACTCCTGAAGACATTGCCACAATAAAGTCCTCTCTGGAGTTGGCACTTGGTGTGACTGATGTTTACTTTGACATGAAAGATCATAAGGTAGCTATTAGCTATGACCCAAAAGTCACTGGTCCACGATCCCTTATAGAGTGCATTCAAGAAGCAGGGCATGAACCCAACACATTCAGTGCAAGCTTGTATGTTCCTCCCCGACAAAGGGAACAAGAGCAACTGCACGAAATTCTGGTCTTTAGAAATCAATTTTTGGTGAGCTGCCTATTTACAATTCCAGTATTTATGTTCTCCATGGTACTACCTATGCTTCCTCCTTATGGTGACTGGCTAGACCATAAGATTCACAACATGCTTACAGTTGGGATGCTTTTAAGTTGGATCCTTTGCACACCTGTGCAGTTCATTGTTGGCCGAAGGTACTCATATGGGCTTCTACGTAATTTTTTGTTTTTGTTATTGGGATATCTGAACATTCTTTTGTAAGCGTATACTTAATGCACACAGTCTGTCAAAAAACAATAATGCTTTCATGTCTCTTCCTTTCAGGTTCTATGTGGGATCATATCATGCATTAAGAAGAAAATCTGCAAATATGGATGTTCTGGTTGCACTAGGCACTAATGCTGCTTATTTTTACTCTGTCTATGTAGTAATTAAAGCGTTGACATCAGAAACATTTGAGGGGCAAGAATTCTTTGAGACTAGTGCCATGTTGATTTCTTTCATTCTCTTGGGAAAGTATTTGGAAGTTGTTGCTAAGGGGAAAACTTCAGATGCCTTAGCAAAGCTCACTAACCTTGCTCCTGATTTAGCTTATCTGTTAACACTAGATGCAGATGGGAATGTGGTCTCAGAGATGGAAATTAGCGCTCAATTGATACAAGGGAATGACATTATCAAGATTATGCCTGGGGCAAAAGTTCCCGTTGATGGAGTTGTCATAGATGGTCAAAGTCATGTAAATGAGAGTATGATCACTGGAGAGGCAAGGCCCATTGCAAAGAAACCTGGGGACAAGGTATAATTTGCTTGGATTTTGATTTGGGAGGTGATGCATATGTTTCTTATTTCAGTTTATGATACAATCGATTGAATATTTGGTATGGATGAAGAGGCATGAAAAAAATGGCAGTAGAGAGGAAACAAGGCCTTTCTTTTTTTTCCTTCACAAAAAGGATCCTAAATGCTTTCTATGGTTGTGCTCCTTACAAAACATTTTTTTTTAATGTCATGAACAGGTTATTGGAGGGACTATGAATGAGAATGGATGCTTACTGGTTAAGGCAACCCATGTTGGATCAGAGACTGCACTTTCTCAGATTGTTCAGTTAGTTGAAGCTGCTCAACTTGCCAGAGCGCCTGTCCAGAAACTAGCTGACCAGATATCAAGAGTTTTTGTTCCGACAGTGAGTTTTGTGTTTCTTTTCATAATTTTTCTGTTTGCATGTTCAAGGCCATCATTTTTTTGGGACTGTTTTTCTGTGGAGTGATATCTTGTTTCTTTGTACGAATCAGGTCGTTACTACGGCGTTTATAACCTGGCTGGGATGGTATATTCCTGGAAAGGCTGGTATGTACCCCAAGCATTGGATACCAAAGGACATGGACGGATTTGAGCTTGCACTGCAATTTGGTATTTCAGTTTTGGTTGTTGCTTGCCCATGTGCTCTGGGTCTAGCAACACCAACAGCAGTCATGGTTGCCTCTGGAAAAGGTGCTTCTCAAGGTGTCCTCATCAAGGGTGGAAATGCGCTTGAGAAGGCACACAAGGTACTGCCAATAGCTCTGTGTTCTCTCTCTCTCTCTCAAAGCAGGTTTAAAATATAGCTAAATCATACAATAAGTTGGGTTGCATCTGAGTGGATTTTTTATCCATAAACCCCCTCTGCTACAGGTCAGAACTATTTTATTTGACAAGACTGGAACGCTAACTGTTGGGAAGCCATTGGTAGTAAGTGCCGTACTATTTTCTAACTTTTCGATGGAGGAGGTATGCGATATGGCTACGGCTACGGAGGTGGGTGTTTATGTTTTTTAGATATGAACGTTTGTGTTTTGCAAATAGTTTTAACATAATTCTTCTCACCAATGTAGGCCAACAGTGAGCATCCAATTGCAAAAGCTGTGGTGGAGCATGCCAAGATGCTGCGCCAGAAGTTTATGTCCAACACCAAGCATGTTGCTGATGTTAAAGATTTTGAGGTGCACACAGGAACGGGAGTGAGTGGAAAAGTAGGTCATAGAGCAGTTTTGGTTGGGAACAAAAGACTCATGCGTGCTTATGATGTCCCAGTTGGCTCCAAATGTTGAGGCCTATATTTTGGAAAATGAGCAACTGGCTCGGACATGTATCTTGGTCGCCATTGATGGGGAGGTTGCCGGAGCTTTCTCCATAACCGACTCCGTGAAACCTGAGGCAAGGCTTGTCATATCATTTCTCCGGTCAATGGGAATATCCAGCATCATGGTGACTGGTGATAACTTATCTACTGCAACTGCTGTCGCAAAGGAGGTTGGCATTGACATTGTCTTTGCTGAGACGGATCCAGTGGGAAAAGCTGATAAGATCAAAGAATTACAGGTAAAGTAACTTTGCCTTTATAATCATGACACTCTTTTGGACCGCATTCAACCCGTTGCCTCAATATTCCCTTTCCCTGTAGGACGTAAAAAGTTTGATCTTATTCT
Source organism: Artocarpus heterophyllus (assembly GCA_025403435.1). NCBI lineage: Eukaryota > Viridiplantae > Streptophyta > Magnoliopsida > Rosales > Moraceae > Artocarpus > Artocarpus heterophyllus. Next base: position 1,904,358 of record CM046337.1, read on the forward strand.
ATTCGTTATCAGCTTATAACATCGATTCATACGTTATCGACTTCATGATTGGAAAATGGATGCAGATGAAAGGAATGAATGTCGCAATGGTGGGGGACGGAATAAATGACTCGCCCGCGTTAGTTGCAGCTGATGTTGGCATGGCAATTGGGGCCGGCACTGATGTAGCTATTGAAGCAGCTGATATAGTTCTTCTCAAGAGCAACTTGGAAGACGTTGTCACAGCCATAGACCTCTCCAGAAAGACCATGTCTAGGATTCGGTTTAATTATGTGTGGGCCCTGGGCTACAACATCCTTGGCGTGCCAATAGCAGCTGGAATCTTATACCCCTTTACCGGAATCCGACTGCCGCCTTGGCTTGCTGGCGCTTGCATGGCTGCTTCATCCCTTAGCGTGGTTTGCTCATCTCTCTTGTTGCAGACCTATAACAAGCCTTTGCGAGTTGAACACACCTGAGACCCAATTGACATTCCCACAACTTGTGGCAAATCTACACAGCTTGGCCACATTTTGTGGCTTCCATTTGCATGCACCTGAGCTTGAAAAAATTAATTAATTTTGTGATTCTTCCCAGCCTAGAATTTCAGGCGATGGCTGGGGCTGATTTCTTGGAAATGTTCCCTAACGTGATGAGCAATGCCAAATGATAGATCGTAAGACTTCAGGTGACTAGACTGTTTGTATAGAAGAACCAACTTTGATTCAATCTTCTTTAGTCTGATTAGAAGTGTAAGAATATTTCACTAGTTTGGTCTCTCGATAAGCGACGTCATTTCCACTCCCATTAAATTAAAACGACAGGTCCTTTTTTTTAAAGGAACGACAAGTAGTTTAAGGATGTCTTTCTAGTTTATCTAGAAAGTTATTTATTTATTTTCTCATGCAATAAATTATCTATGACGGACTATATGTTGGGTTTAGAAGAAAATTATATGATATGGCACACTTTTAAAAGTTGTTTTTTTATGTCATATTTAAAAAAAAATTATGTCACAATATCATCTATATTATATATTAAGTTATGCCATATATAAATGCGTGTGACATTTATAAAAAATAAATTTTAAAAAATAATATTAAAAAGCCCTTTTCTCCTTGAGAGTTGGGACATGAAGTATCGTTTGCTACGTCATGCAGTTCTATTTCTAGAGATTAAAAAAAATAAAAAAGAAAAATAAAAAAATCTATTTCTTGAGATTTAAAAAAAAAGAAAAAGAAAAAAATCACCGAAAGAAAGAGCTGTAAGAAATTGTTTACCCAAATAAAACCGAATTAAGTCCTTGTTTCGTATCTCGGTTAAAACCAATAGTTCTCAACCAACAAATACTGTAAAGCTCTTAACAATTACAATAAAAAGTAAAAAGTTGCTACATGTTCTTCCAAAGACCGGATAAATTTAAATTTAGATGTTGTCTATGGATTGGAGCTTTCTTTTGTGACTTCTCTTTTTAAGGGTGTCGTTTATGGCTTTGCCATTTCTATGACGTGTCGTTTTAGATGCTATTAATGTGAAAAAATATGTGAATTTTTTAAATGTTTATGGAAATGTTTTTGCACAACTTTCTAAGCAAAATTTCAAAAACACTCCTACAATTCCCCAAAAGTTTTGATTTTCTAAAATAAAACAATTTTAAAAACACTATCAAACATGTACATTGCTTTTTATCTTTTAAAGGATATATCCTTTTTGTTTCTGTTGTTGTTTATGATGAAGCACAACATGCCATTTCAATTGCAAAAAAACAAACAACTTTACATTTGTTATGAATTAGACACCCTAATTCTAATGAAAGAAAAAAATGCGAGAAGAAAATAAACAAAAAAGAACACACAAATTTTCAATAATTCACTCTTAATGTGAGAATTATGTTCATTTTTAACCACTCTTGAAAATTTCCTTTGACAAAAATGAAGCTTACAATAAAAAAAAATTACACGTAACTCTAGGTTTTTTTTTTTTTAATGTTGTTTTCCATGCCAAACGAAACTCCCATATGTTTTTAATGAACAAAAAACGACATACATGGAAAAACATTTTTTCCCATCACACTAAAAGTTTGTCGGTTTTATGCCACACTGTTCCTTTTCTTCAAAATTAGGAACCTAAAAGGTCGTCATATATGATTTGAATGCTGGTTAAACTAACACGTTTTCATGAAAAATTACGTTTTAACCTATATACGACTGCTGTGTTTAGTAGTTGTAGTTCGGATCATTTTTTTAATTATAAATAATATAAAACTCTCACATATTACAATAATAATAAAAATTACTATAATATAAAACTCTTATAAATTACAACAAAAAACAGTTATAACCATAACGTTAAAAACTCTAGACATGTTCTTTATGTGTTAAAAACAACATGTCCTTAAATGCATAGCAACAGTACGAAACGACAAGCGGTCTCTCAAATGAAAACCGTCGTCTGGCATTAGCTCGTATAGTTTTTTTTTTTTTTTCCCTGGTTTTTGAAAGACAATAAGCTCGTATAGTTATAAACTATAAAATTGTGTTTATTTTGTATTTACATTTTCTTTCAGAATAAAATTTAGTATGTTTACAAATAACATTTAAAAAATTTAATTTTTCTGAATAAAAATATATATTCTCAAGAATCAAAATTTTCTAATTACGAAACTACTATTTTAAACTTTGCCATGGAAACCGCATATAAAAAACAATATTTTGCCAAAACTTTTCTCCCTTCTTGTCCCTCTTCTACATAGAGCAAAAAAGCAGGCTTCTTGATCCAACAAAAGGACAAAAAAAATATAAAAAATAATAATAATAAAAAGCTTTCCTTGCGAGTTGAGACTCAGAAACGTCCGATTTCTTTCTTTCTCCGTCCCAAACTGATCAATATCATCGTCACAGACAAATACATATTCTCGTGTTAAATCTTCGTGGTGGATTGTTAAAGGTAAAGCTTAAAAAACTTCTCTTTTCGGCTTGTATTTCTATTTTTGGAATAATATTGGCTTATCGCTGTTCAAACTATTCCTTTTAACTTTCTAGGAACAGTAGGCCTCAAAAATCCTCATATTCCTACGAACTCGGTGAAACATGGAGGTCAGATCTTATCTGGGTTCTTTCGCTTTTGGTGTAAATTTCACCTTTTTTGTGCATTCACTCACAGGAATGAGCCTTTGGGGATAAGAAGTGGTTATGTAGGTGCTTTATTTTCTTCTTATTCTTCAGATTATTATTTCTTCGAGTTAACAGAAATTTGGGTCCTCCTGATTTTCTGGTGCATATGATGTTTGAGTTGGAAAAAGCAACTGGGATGAATAAGTTAGTATATATGCATCCAACTTGGCTAAAGTGGGGATTTTTCTCTTGATTTTACTAGGATTGGGATTTAGTTTCTGCTTGCAGTGGATCTGTTTTTGGGTTTTGGCAGAGTGTGTTTTGTGCAATGGATAGTTCAGGTCTGGGCGGTGGGTTTTTGTCGGGTCCTAATGGGAAGATACTAGACTTGGAATCACCAATGCATAGACACCAAACAAGGCACTTGAGTCATTCGTCCTCATTAGCACATCAACATCACATGATGGGTGGTGCTGAGGGAGAACACCTTCCGATTTTGCTTACGGAGGTGCAAGGATCGATGTCAAAAGGTGTTTCTATGTTTGGTAAAGGGATAGGAGTTGCCCCCATAAATGGTAATCATGGTTACAGTCTGAGTGAAGAAGATGAGCCGGGTTATATGGATGATGGGAGTGGCGAGAACTTTGATGGGGCTAAGGGGAAAAAGGGTTCTCCATGGCAGCGAATGAAGTGGACGGATAATGTCGTTAAGCTTCTTATTGCCGTGGTCGCTTGTGTGGGTGATGATGGAATGGTTGCAGGCGGGGAGGGGCTTAAGAGAAAATCTGGGATTTTACAGAAGAAGGGAAAGTGGAAAACAGTTTCAAAGATAATGATCAGCAAAGGCTGTCATGTGTCACCTCAGCAGTGCGAAGACAAGTTTAATGACTTGAACAAAAGGTACAAAAGGTTGAACGATATACTTGGGAGGGGAACCAGTTGTAGAGTGGTGGAGAATCCTGCTCTTATGGAATCAATGCCCCAGCTATCAGATAAGGCGAAGGATGATGTTAGAAAAATACTAAGCTCAAAACACTTGTTTTACAAAGAAATGTGTGCTTATCACAATGGGCAAAGGATACCTGATGTCCATGATATTGATTTGCAAGGTTATTCTTTACCTCTCGGGAGGTGCTCAAAAGATGATAATGGATCCCAGGACGAGGAAGCTGAGGAAAGTCATGATAGTGAGGATGATGATTTGGATAATGAAGACGATAATAACGATGACAACAATGGCGAGAGGATGGCAGAGTTCGGTGACAGGAAGAAGGTAAACGAAGATGATTACCAATTTTGGACATTCCCACGAGATAGTTTTGAAGGTGATATGGCAAGATTTTTCCAAGACCCCACAAAGTCCTTATGGGAGCAGCGAGAGTGGGTTAAAAAACAGATGATGCAACTCGAAGAGCAAAGAGTCAATGTCCAGGCTGAGGCTCTTGAGCTTGAGAAGCAGAGGTTTAGGTGGTTAAGATACTGCAGCAAGAAAGACAGAGAGCTGGAGAGATTGAGGCTGGAGAATGAGAGAATAAAATTAGAGAATGAGCAGAAAGTGTTGCAACTGAGGTATAAGGAGCTAGAATTAGATTTGAGGAGTTCAGAGGCTTCCTTAGAGCATTCTTCTCTCGGCATTGATAGACTGCAAGGAAGAGATCAGATTGATTTGGGCAGGCATCAATCGATTTTGAGCTCAAGTACTGGCAATGTAATGTGAGTATTATGTTTGACGTCTCCTGTTAATCCTTTGTCCACAAAACTTTTAAAGCATGCTAACCATGTGATGTATGTATACACCTCTAGGTTTTTTATTCCAAGAATTACTAGTGCTTTTTGTTCTATACCTTTCTCGGCCTGTTGGCTACAATCAAGTGTAGTATTTGTTCTTATTAGTGCTAATACTTTTTGTTCTGCTGTTGAGTTTTCTCCTTTGTAAAATTGAAAAGTTGGCTTAGCACTTGTTACTTCTTTCATTTTTCTTGTTGCGTGGCCCATGTGATAGTTCCTCCGTCAACTTTAATTGTATGTGAACAATAGCAGCCCATTAGAAAATTTTAATTCTGTGCAAATTGCATGACAAAATGCCTTCCAGGGGAAGGTGAATTATTGTACAAATTCTCGGTTGCATTACTTTTCCTGTAGGTTTGAGTTTTGTCCATGAGAGAACTTTGGGGACCTCAGTTGCTTTTAAAGAGTGAAAATAAACCCTTTTTCCTGGTACTTTTTTTCATCCTCGATGAAAAACCTCCAGACAGTTTATCCTTGCATGGTGTGAATGTGGACAAATAGCTTCTCATACCATTCCAAGAGTCGCTGAATTAGTTATTACTTTGTTAAAATGAATGGCATTGAAGAGGGATTCCTTGTTAAAATCGGAGTCGTGTGTTGTTGCCTGCACTTGCATGCCCTAATCTTTATTTCGACGGGTCATTTCCACCCAATGGGTCCACGCCCTTCACGGTCAAAATGTCAAGTGACCACTTACCAATCGACCTTGGCTTCACTGTGTTATGTGGAATTTGTGGTCCCTCAAGAATTGACGACAGCAAAATGAAATTATTGTCTCTTTACAATCTTCTTGTTTGCATGGAAGCTCATGGTTTCTGTTATGTTCGTAATGACATATGTATTGTTTATATGGGATGGCAAACGTCTTTTCTTTCTTCTTCTTCTTCTTGAAAAAATAATAAATAAATGCATTTCTCGTGTTTTCAGGCACCCAGATGCCCACATGCGCATGCTCATTTCATCTGCATCTGTATGATGTAACTTTCAATTTGTTTGACATTGGGGTGTGTGTGTGTTGTAGAGAAATAGGTGGGGGGGGGGGGGGGTGTTGTCATTTCTTTCCTCCCAAACAGTGTAAGGAACAATTCAAGTTGGCCTTAGAGGGTGTCTGGCAGTGGTGGGAACCACTCAGTTCCTACCACAATCTCAGTTATAAACAGTGTAAAGCTCTCACATGCTACAATAACAATAAAAAAATATGCTACAGTGTAAAACTCTCATATGCTACAGTAAAAGTGGTTCTCACCACTGGTTTCCACCACCTTTCCAAACACCCTATTAGTCTAACGTTGAGGGTCAATTTACGGCCTTACGTGGAGCTGCTTAGTTAGGGCACTCCTGGGGCATGGCATGTAGGTATTGGTTGAGAATTTTATAGTAAAAAAAAATAAAGTGGTCATATTTCTAGACATTTAATATGATTGTGTTTAGTTCAATGAATGGCTCCTTAAAAAATAACTAATGTCAACAAGACCAACATTTACAAGTTACAACCCAAAGCACAATTGTGAATTGGCAAAATCGTGTGATTGACGTCATGCTCTATCTAGAAAAAGGCGACTGATTTTATCTAGAGATTCAACCCTCGTTGGAAACTGTATACAGTTATTTTGCAAGAAATTATCTTCATGTCTCAAGCCAATATTAATATTATATATATTTATATATATGTATATATAGAAAAAACCTTATAGACTATCAAAAAAATTGTATTTTTTTGGGAAAATTTTGTTTTTTTTTTTTTTTGTTTTTGGAGGAAAGTTCGGAATTGAATTTTATCTAAACAAAATTGTAAACAACTGAACTTCGTAATAATCAGAGAAGCAAAAAGAAAAAAGATTTTCAGTCAATATTAGCCCAAGTAGGAACTCTGCTTTTTAGTCAAAAGAAAATCATATACCAAACACACAGGACTTTCCGGAAAACCACCACGTATTATATCATTAACGCACATTTTCCCCCCTAAAAAAAAAGATTTTCAGTCAATATTAGCCCATGTGGAATACTTTATTTGACAATAACTTTCACCACAAACTTAATTATAAACAATGACAATAAAAAATTATTACAGTATAAAACTTTTATATACTACACCATCCTTTTAAACACCCTTGAAACGAAACACCATCTGAAAATACATTTTTTCCGAGAGATTTTTATAAAGGGCCTTCAGGGAAATTTTTTTGGACAAATGGTCTAAATTTTTTTAGACAGTTTTTTGCATTAAAAAAAAAATTTTTTAGACATCAAAACGATTTCAGTTTTTTTTTCATTATGTTGAGACTCCTTTTCTTGCTACAGTTATTTTTTTTTATTTTTTTTTAAAAAAATTAAGACAATTTACATGTATAAAAAAATATATTTTTTGGTTAAAAAAAAAAATCATTCATCCAATTAAGATTTTTTTTGACCTTTTGTCAAAATCTTCCATTTTTTCCCCTTCCCTTCTCCTTCGTATAATCTCAACCTAAGACTTGATCTCCACACCTCAAGATTCAATACAGCAACGGATGTGGTGCTCTAGACCATTGAATAAAGGTACACCTTGAAGCATCGGATTTTTTGGACTTGGGTTTTGTGTTTATGAGGAGACCTGGGAGGGGGGAGAAGGGCCTTTAAAAGCGGAGTTTTGCCATTTTTCTTCGGCCTCTTTCATTGGTGTACGCTCCCACAAACCATAAAGCTCTCTTTTTTTTCAACCATTTCGTAGCGCTGAATCTAAAAGGGTATCCTTTTCCCTAATTTCTCATCATTTTTCTTCTTTAATCTCACTTGAAAGATCGGATCTTGCTCTGTTTTTTGTTATATGCCTTATTTTTCTGCGATTTTTCACTTTTTTCCTCATTTTTCTGAATCCTAGCAAAAGGGTATTTTTGATTTCCATGTTTTGTTTATGGGTCTGTTCGATCTATTATTTTCTCTGCCTCTTTGCGTCGGTTAAGGCCATTATTGCTTAGATTTTGGAGCTCTCTTTTTTTAAATGGATAGTTTCGTTAGATCTACGCGTTGTATAGCTTTTGTTCAAGTGGGTTTGGCAGAAAGGATTTGGGATTTTTATTTTAAGGGTTTTTTTCCGGTTGATTGATGATGGTATTCTTCTGTGTCTAGATTTAATTTGATAGTTATGTATTATTAATAATAAACAATTGCTGATGTGACATCTTGTTTGGTTGTTAAAAAGTTGTCTTCGTTTAGATTCGATTTCGTTGTGAACTACTAAATTGTTGATGTGATTTACATATAAGATATTTACCTTTGACATTGATTGATTTTATTATTGGGGAACTATTCAATCCATTAATTTATTTTTTCCTTCGTTATATTATTTAAGGAACTGTTTGATTGAATTTATCAAGCAAGCCTATCATTTAAGATTGTACACCTGTGAAAACCGTCTGAAGACTCTGATTTTTCATAAGTATACAAACAATGAACTATTTTTGGCAGTCTTCATTTTGTTTTATGCTGTACACAAGCAGTTTAAAAATTTGTTGTATGTCAGTTTAGTCACTTCTTTTATCATAACTGTGGTATGATTTTGCAGGAGTGTATTTTATATTAAGTGATGGCTGAGAGACAACAAACCCCAACTGTGATTCAAAAATTTGCTGGTCAACTCCATTTGGGTTCCAGCCTTTCCCATGATGCTCAAAGCCGTTACAGTGGCTTCCGGGGGCCTGCAATCCACCAAAGGCGATTTGCCTACGGGAACTACTCCAACGCTGCATTGCAGTATCCGGCCAGATCCACCATTGATCTGTCAATGGTTGCTTCAGCTTCCTCGCCAGTGTGTGTCCAAGCCCCATCGGAGAAAGGATTTGCTGGCTTTGCCATTGATTTCCTGATGGGCGGAGTGTCAGCTGCCGTCTCCAAAACCGCTGCTGCACCAATTGAGCGTGTCAAGCTCCTGATCCAAAACCAGGATGAGATGATCAAGGCTGGAAGGCTCTCTGAACCTTACAAGGGTATTGGAGACTGTTTTAAGCGCACAATTAAGGATGAAGGATTTGCGTCATTGTGGAGAGGAAACACAGCTAACGTCATCCGTTATTTCCCTACTCAGGTTTGTCATATATTTTTTCCGTTCTTAAATACTTTTATTTATTATTTTAATTCCGTTTGTTATATTTTATCTCTTATTGAATTGTGGTTACATTATTGATTTCTGATTCAAACATTTCAGGCTTTGAACTTTGCGTTCAAAGATTACTTCAAGAGGCTGTTCAACTTCAAGAAAGACCGCGATGGCTACTGGAAGTGGTTTGCTGGCAACTTGGCATCTGGTGGTGCTGCTGGTGCCTCTTCTTTGCTCTTTGTTTACTCTCTGGATTATGCCAGAACCCGTCTCGCTAACGATGCCAAGGCTGCAAAGAAGGGAGGAGAGAGGCAGTTCAATGGCTTGGTCGATGTCTACAGAAAGACTCTCCAATCCGATGGTATTGCTGGACTGTACCGGGGTTTCAACATTTCCTGTGTTGGAATCATTGTCTACCGTGGTCTGTACTTTGGAATGTACGATTCTCTGAAACCAGTGGTCCTAACTGGAAAGTTGCAGGTAAGATTAATTTGGAAGTCACATCGTTTTGCAATTGTTATGGCTGCACTTGAACTTTTTTTTCATAAGATACATTTTTTGTCATAGATGATATGCAACAATTAAATTTATCTTTTGCTGTAAGAAAATGTGACGTTCTTTTCATATAAGATTTGTTGTGAATACTGGTTACATTGTCATGCTACTTACACTTGTGTTTCTCTTTCTTCTTGGAAAATTTGCAGGATAGTTTCTTTGCTAGCTTTGCCCTTGGTTGGGTTATCACCAATGGTGCTGGTCTTGCCTCGTACCCAATTGACACTGTTCGCAGAAGAATGATGATGACATCCGGTGAAGCCGTCAAGTATAAGAGTTCTCTTGACGCATTCTCTCAAATCCTCAAGAATGAAGGACCCAAATCCCTCTTCAAGGGAGCTGGTGCCAACATCCTTCGTGCCGTTGCCGGTGCTGGTGTCCTCGCTGGTTATGACAAGCTCCAGGTCATTGTTTTTGGAAAGAAGTATGGTTCTGGAGGAGCTTAAGCAGCTTTGAAAAGTTGCATTCAGAACTCCTACCACCGCCCATTTTTTAATAGACATTGACGAAAATGTTTCCGTCTGATTTCGTTTTGTGATTTTTGTTGGGAAAATTTTTCACTCAATAACCACCACCCTTGGTCTTAGAGGATTCAGACCTAAAGAATTGTTCCTTTTCAGAAGGATTTTTGTTTTCATCGATTATTATAAGAGCCGTTGTAGGCTCGTTTTATTTTGACAGTTATATTATTCATCGGCAAGTTTAATTTTTCTCTTGAATTCTCTGAATTTGTGCCTCATCACCTGAATTTTTTGTTGGAAAGCACAACCCAACTCAAAAATAAAGATCAATAGGGTGTTTAACATGATTGTTAAAACCAGTAGTTAGAACTATAAACATTGTAGTATATGAGAACTTTATATTGTAGCATTTTTTTTTTTTTTTTACTGTAACATGAGAGAGTTATATATTGTTTTTAACTAAAAAGTTAGTTATAATCTACTTTGCCAAACAGGCTACAAATGAAAATAAAAATAAAAAGCTGTTTATCTATATTAGTACTCAATTTGAGCTTCTAATATAAGCTAAAAATGATATAATTTTGTTTACCTTCTTTTGCTTCATAGCAAAGATAATAGTTCTTCAACCACTAACTTCTCCACAGTTGTGAATGTTTTTTTAGTAGATTGCATCTTTTTTACGAATTTTATACGATTTAACCTTTGGAAGTCAAGCATTGCCAAAAGGTTTTTGTTACCACTAGGATTTTTCAAACTTGAAGATTATACAGAAACATTTATTCCCGGTTTTGAATTTACAAATGTCATGAATGAAGAAAAATCAATAATACAGACTACTTGCTAAAATGTATAAAAAAAACTATTTGCTAAAATGAGTAATTTGCCAGATTTTGGATAACAAATAATTTATTAATTAATGACAAAAAGAATTTAAAAAACAAAACAAATAGATATTTTTTTAGTCACACAAAACCTCTAAATGACTAATTTTGTTTTTTAATAAAAAAATAATAATTTTGCACCCCTTCGTGGCATCACAACGTTCTACTCCGCTGATCATTTCGCTTGGTTGACAAGTCAACGTCCAGTCCAAAGACCTTAACCTTACTTCAACGGCTAGTCCCAAATTTCCCGCCAACTCCAGTCATAACTTCATAACATAAACTCAGAAGCTCAAACAGAAATGCTCCCGCAAAATTCTGATGATCAGTTTTCCTGTCGTTAGTTTCAGATGTCAACATCTGTTGCCAAAACCCATCTCATTTCCATTTCCTTCTCTCCTTCATACTCTCTCTGTTCCATTTCCACCCCACAAATACAAACCCACCAACTTCAACTGGAACACAACCCATTCTCTTGTTCAATCCAACCCCTCCTCTCTCTTCTCGAGAACTCCAAGTCCATCTCCCATTTGAAGCAAATCCAAGCCCGAATGACCGTCACCTGCTTAATCTCCGGTCTCTTCACTTCAAGTTGGCTTGTTGCTTTTTGCGCGCTATCCGAATCAGGTAATCTTGATTACTGCACTAAGATTTTGCTCAGCTTGGAGAACCCAAATGTGTTTTCCTGGAATGTGGCCATTGGAGGGTATTCAGAGAGCAAATCGCCGAGGGAAGCGGTTGTTTTGTACAAGCGGATGTTCCGAAATGGCGGGTCATGGCCGGATAATTATACTTACCCTATTTTGTTGAAAGTTTGTGCAAATTTGGAAGCAAAGTTATTGGGTTTGCAGCTTCTTGGGCATGTGATGGAGTTGGGATTCGATGCTGATGTGTTTGTTCAGAATGCGGAGATTCATTTGCGTGTGACATGTGGAGAATTATGTGATGCGCATAAGATGTTTGATGATAGTCGTGTGAGAGACTTAGTCTGTTGGAATTATTTGATTAATGGGTACGCTCGAGCTGGGCTGGCAGACGAAACGTTAAGACTCCATTGGGAAATGGAGGAAAATAGAGTTAAGCCAGATGAAGTAACAATGGTTGGGGTGGTTTCTTCTTGTGCCCAACGAGGGGATTTGAGTAAGGGGAGGGAGTTTCATCAATTTATTAGAGAAAATGGACTGAATTTGACGGTTCCTTTGGCTAATGCCCTTATGGACATGTATGTGAAGTGTGGTCACCTTGAAGCGGCACAAGAATTGTTTAGTGACATGGCGTATAAAACTGTTGTCTCGTGGACTAGAATGATAGTGGGTTATGCCAAATTCAGGTTCTAGAAGTTGCTCTAAAGCTTTTGTATGAAATGCCGGAGAATAATGTTGTGCCATGGAATGCAATGATTAGCGGCTACGTTCAAGCAAAATGCAGTAAGGAGGCGCTAGCTCTGTTTCATGAGCTGCAAGCTAGGGATATAAGGCCTGATGAGATCACCATGGTTGGCTGCTTATCAGCGTGCTCACAACTTGGAGCACTTGACATTGGAATATGGATCCACCATTATATTGAAAAGCATTTGTTTCCTCAAATGTTGCGTTAGGAACTTCTCTTGTTGACATGTATGCCAAATGTGGGAACATCAAAAACGCCCTTCAGATGTTTCAAGAAATGCCAGGAAGAAACTCCATGACTTGGACTGCTATTATTTGCAGTTTAGCTGTCCACGGGCACACAATGCCTTATTTTACTTAGAAAAGATGATTGAAACAGGGCTAATGCCAGATGAGATCACCTTCATAGGGGCCTTATCCGCTTGTTGTCATGGAGGTTTGGTTGAAAAGGGTCGCAAGTATTTTTCCCAAATGACTTCGAAAGTCAATCTTTGCCCCAACCGCAAACACTACTCTTGCATGGGGGATCTTCTTGGCAGGGCTGGTCTTTTGGAAGAGGCAGAAAAGCTTATCACAGGCATGCTTATCGAGCCAGATGCTGTCGTTTGGGGTGCATTGTTCTCCGCTTGTCGCATTCATAGAAACGTTGTGATGGGTGAAAAAGCAGCTTTCAAACTTTTTGAGTTGGATCCTCATGATAGTGGAAATTACATCTTGCTTGCAAGTATGTATGGGGAAGCAAACATGTGGAAGGAGGCAGAGAAGACACGGAAGATGATGAAGGAAAGAGGAGTCAAGAAGTCTCCCGGTTGTAGCTCAATTGAGGTGAATGGCATTGGACATGAGTTTACAGTCAGAAACAATGTGCGCCCTCATTCAAGGCATATATATATGACTGTTTGTTTCAGTTAATAAGAGAAATAGAGATTGTTGGTTCTGTACCGGATGCTCATATATTCAGGGATAACTTTTTCCTTGGAGCAGAGTTTGGCTAATGAATTTTTTGTAGGTCACCTTGGTTAAATTGCTGCAAGCTCAGCTTACCATAGTAGTCAAGCAACTACGAAATTTCGATGCAGAACATGACAATAAAGACGAGTGCTGAAGGACCTGGTGTCTAAAACGGTGAAGAAATGTTCAAAAGAGCGCATTTTGACGGTAAATGATTCTTTGTAAGAGTGATGGCTTGAAGAACTCTATAGCATAATCTGGACCACCGAATAAATTCCAAAAGAAGACAACTTTATTAATTTTCTTTTTGACTGCCTTCACCAGACTACGAAGACTCTGAAGCTTTTTGTCTTTTGCTTATTCTCGTATGATATGAAACAATCTATCATAGTATTCATTTATTTAAACAAAAGATGCCATGTGAGATTTGAAATTTCATTTGCCTCTCTGAAGTTTCCTGAATATAATTTCCTTTTTTTTTTTTTTTTGCCTTTTAACACTTGTCCCCCTGCCAGTGCCTGTGCAGGTGTTTGATTTACTAGGAAAACTGGTAACCCTTGCAATTATCAATGTTGTTCACCGGCTTATCAGCAATTCCATCTTCTAGAAAACTTTCCAGAGTACTTCAGTTGCCTAGATATCTTTTCCAACACCCTCTTCAGACCGAGTCTTTTTCAGCTTGCTTCAGCACAGTTTTCCAGTAGCTGCCATACCCAAAACATACTGCTGTGAAACTTCTGCTACAATACCCGGCTGATAAAATGTAATCTTTTATCTCTTTTTTTATGGTGAAATAAAATTTAAGCTATTTAGCAACTTTACAGCGCTATATAGGAGCCAAAATATAACATCCAGAATCAGGTTGATAAACTCCTCTCATGTGGAAAAAATTTGTCAAAACTGCATGAACTGATTCTTCAAAGTATCAGGAAGAAGTCAAGAAAAGTTGGGTTTGTTAATGGAGAACTCAAATCCCAAGAGCTGTTTTAATCTGGGTTTCAAGTTGGGTTGAAGACCCAATAAGAATAGGTTGCTTTGGGTTTACTTCAGGTTGCAAGTTTCTTCCCATTCAACTAGGTGGTAAAAAAGAAAAGTTGCCTATGGAATGTGCGCCAAACTGTAGACCTGTGAACCGAAGCTCCTGAACAGAGCTAGAGATTTGTGAAAAGAAATCATGTCATTTTGCAATTGATTTTTGTTGTCTGAGTAGCGAGCCAGCTACAAGGCTTTTTGGGATGCCAAATGATATATAATTGTTTCTCTAGAAGACTTGGTATGACACGTATGCAGACAAAAAGGAGGAAAGCAAAATATAATTATGTGTCCTTGTCTTCCCTTGCACGAGTTTTTTGTTCCATTCTGATAATTCACTCATTCATGTCTCATATCTGCTTCTTAGTGACCTCCCTCTCTTTCACATGCATGACAGCCTTTGCCATTTTGGTCAGAGCTGTGACTGCCACCACCCCCCATGGCGGTCCCTCCAGCTCAACTCAAACCATTACCACCCATAAAAAAGTTTTTGGAGACCAGTGACAATAGGTAGAAGAAAAAAAAACTCACGGGGTGTAGGTCAAGTGGTAAAAGACCTTGGTCATGGTGGTGCATGTAAGATGGCTTAGACGCTTGTTGGGTAACGAAAAATATAGATTTTTTTTTTGGGGTCAACAAAGGGAATATTGTTGGGGAAATCAAGGTCCAAATATAGATCAAACTATAATAAAAGAATCACATTACAACAAAAATTGTTATGAGTTAAAATGGCTTGAGTTTAAGGGGCCAACGTAAATTTATGGAAGTTTGGAAGTGTAAGGAAGCAATAGTTTAACCACTATTTTGGGGGTTATGTCAAATACTTGCAAATGTGGAATATATAGAATGAGGAAATCCCCTAAAAAAGGAGGAAAAGAATAATTGTTAATTTCACCACAATTGGCAGAGGACCTAATCATAGTGTACAATGGGCGCACACACATGCCACATTGAGGCAGCACTACTATTTTTTTTTGTAGACCTCTACCCCACACGTAGGAAATCTCACGCAAGCATTCCTAACACATGAGAACTCTTCAAGCACACGTAATAAGGTAGACCCCATGTGAGAATAATTGATTCCTCATCATGCATTTCTTTTTCTTTTTCTTTTTTAATAAAGAATTTCATCTGAAAAAATAACATGCAGATACACATATATTCATTCTTTTCTCTACAGTTCTCTGATGCCCAAACAAAAGGAAGGCTCCTGCAATCCATATCTTCTCCATCTCAATCCTTTACAGCTTGTATACAAGGAGAATAAACCTATATTTTGGATCTTTCATCCATATGCCCACAACAGAAAACGATATGATTCTTGTGATGTGAAAATTTGTGTTTAACTTCCTTAAAATTTTTATGCCCAATTCACAAAGTGTATTTTACTTGAATGGAGATATCCCAACAATAAAAGTGTATTAAAAAAAAAATAAGATCCTCTGCAAAAGTGTTTGAGAAGTTTAAACCAACAGTTTGAACTAAAATACTATAGCAATCAAATTTTACGAGAAAAAACACTACGACAATAAATTTTGTTTGAACTAAATTTTTTTGAACCTCAAACGGGCTTGGACTTAAATTTGAGGATGACTGGTAAGAAAAGGAGGGATTAATTTTCCTCAAGTGATTTGTTTATTGGTAGGTCGATTTCTAACGAACCTCAACTGACAACATGCTCCTTTTGGGGGTGTCAGATGGTTTTGGTGATCTCAGTTGAACCACATTTATGGCCCTCTTGCATTATGCAAGCCAACCACTTATTGCAAACCCCAACCACAATCTAAGATTTGGTTCAAATGACATTTTTGAGGCATGACTTTTCTATGTCTCCCCTCATGCAATGTGGAGCCATCCTTCGCATGCCAGGTGGGGGCACTTGTGACATTACAATGTCACATTTTTTTGAGTACCCTTTTTGGAAAGGGGGCGAAATTATAAAACTACTTATGTCAAGTTTTCCATTTCCGATAGATTTCATCGTCATCAATAGGGACACCTAACTGTTATTGATGAAGAACCTAAACATGGCTTTGCCTCTCCTCATGCATTAATTGCACAAGTTTGACGTTCGAACCTTCTCAAATAAAAATGGAAGCATTCAACAATGTCAAATCGAAGTTGAATCATAACTCACAAGGGACAATAGTTAAGCTTCCATTTACTGCAACTAGTGTGAGAGTAAAAGCTAGTTGGTCGGTTTTAGTTAGTAGTTATTATTAGGGACATCAAATCAAACTATTATAATTTATGGGAAATTTTTATCATAGGACACCTAGGGTAAATTTTTATAAATGCTATTTTGTAAGATATACACTTTATAAATGTTGTACATGTTTATTTACGGTATAATTTAATATGTATTATGAATGATAGTACGACATTAATTTTTTTAAATATGACATAAATAAATACAACTTTTAAAAGTATGATATAACATGCAATTTTCTCTTTACATTAGGCTGTGTTTATGGAATAGGAGTAATAACATTTTATAAAGAATTTACTTAGGATTTTTTTTTTTTAAATTCTTATGTATGTATCTTGGGCGTCTGATTACAATTTGATTGTGGTTAAGAGTTAAGAGGAGTCTGAGGTGAGTAAAATAAGCGGCCTCACAACAGAAATTTCTTAATTTATGAAAAGAAAAAAAAAGGTAAACTAATATAAAAAGAGGTCAACTAATAAAGAATTAATAAGAAAATGATAAATTATAAATAAGTTGGTACAACAATAAAAATGTCTTTTTTTTTTCTTTCAATGATATGGATGATGTGTCGATAGTTTGATGTGGCATTCGGTGTAACACAAGTGAATATTAGACCTGTTTTACACCGATGGTTCTTTTTTTTAGGAAAAAAATGGTAAAAACTAATTAAAAATAAAACAAGTCTCTACCCTAGAATAGAGTCAAAATCCTATTAAACAAAATACAAATTACAAATTAGCATAATTTTATAGGTTTAAAATAGAATCCTATGAGAAGTACTTTTCTTAATACCCTACGATAGTTTTTTTTTTTTAAAAAAGAAATGATAATAAAAGAGGAAGAGAACGGTGGTGGCCGGTGGGTAAGGAGGGTAGCCAAAGATATGACGGGCAGCTTTTAAAGCAGGGAAAAACAGGGGGATTGTTTTTAATGAATCATCCTTTTTTATCGTATGACGCGTGACACCCGATCCCAATCTCTCTCTCTCCTTCCTCTCTTTCTCACTCATCCAACGGACTTTGCGTGTGTCTGCACACCCACTCTCTCTCTCTCTCTCTCTGCTTAAAACAGACGAACGTAGAGAGAGAAAGTGAAAGAGAAAGAGTGAGTGAAACAAGTGATATTCTCTCTCATCTCGTCTTATCTTAATCTTGATGCTTCGCTTCTCACAAACAATCGGAAGCTATTCCTCCGCAGAAAAGCGATCAATGTCGGTTCTTTAATCTCTCACTTTCACGCTTTTGGAATCATTCTTCTTCTTCTCCTTCTTTTTGCTTTTGTTTTTGTTTTTTTTTTTTTTATATCATTTCTTTTGTTTGTTATCTTTATATATTGCTCTCTGATCCGTCAAGTGGTTTTGCTTTCCTCCGTATCTCGCGTTTTCCGAGAAAATTTGGTTCTGAAACTTCGGAAGACCAGATTTTTCTCGGCGCGGTTTTATTATTTTCTTCTCTTTTTTATGTTCTTTTTAAACTTCCGTGTATTTTGACGGATGTTAGATACCGGCATTCTGTAATTGAGGTATTTGCAGACGTTCTTTATTTATGTATTTATTTATTTTTTTTGTGTTTGTTTGGTTGCTCGGAAAAGTGCAAGAAAATGAAGGAATATTGCTTCTTTTGCATTTAAATTAAATGGAGGAAAAGAAAGAATCGCCTCTAGTTTCGATGGCTAGTTTCGCCTGTAGGTTCTTCCTCCGAATTGTTTCTACGATTCCTTCATTGCCAATGGGAAATTTGTATAACGGCGGATATTTTATTCTCCTGCACTTGATCTGTTTCATTCTTTATATGATTGCTGGTAAAAGCAAATAATGTTCATATTTAATTTGCTGGGAAATTTCTTTTGAAAGCTGTTTTCTTTGTTAATTCTTATTTTTATTAAAAAAAGGGAGTGTTTTGTAATATAATTAGTCATAATTTGTGAAATTGTGGATGAATTATCTGTCTCTTTGTTTCTGAATCTCCTAAGATTACTCCGAGCTAATTTGGTTTTTGGCCTAAATTTGCAGGAATTGCAGAAAAACACAGAGCCTATTGGCGTTGGCTGCAGTTTGATTTTGTTTTTTGTTGGATCTATCTGGAGACGTGAATTTGTCGATAGATCGGTTTGAAGAATAAATTTGTTTTTCTTTTGATATTGATGTCACTGCAATGTTTTAGATTTTTGTTCTGATATGTTGTATTTTTGTGTTACAGTTTAGTCTTTAAAAATGAGTTGGAATCCACACATGGAGGTTCATTACGTTAATACTAGTTATCCTTACAGCTCAGCTGGTAGCTTTATGGAATATTTTGAAGGCCTTACGTATGAACATGTGAATTTCATTTTTTCTGGCGCTTCACATGTTCAGGTACTTTCTTTTGAAATCTCTCTACATATTATATGTTATGAATAGTGAAGTTATTCTTAATAGCTCATAGGATTCATCGGCATACTGATTGAAAACCTGCAACTTTGAATGCAGTGAGCTGATTTAAGTTGTTTGAGTGATTTGCAGCATAGATTTGCGCACCCACACCCACACCCACACCAACACCCACACCCACACACACACACATATATGTTCTTATTTTGTATTGCAACATAGATTTGCCAAAATAATAATAGTAATAATAACCGGGGAGGATGAGGGAAATATCAGATTTTTGATACTTTTTGAAGTAAATATCAGGTTTTGAAAATATGTATAGTAAATGTGAGATTTACAATATAAACAACTTATTTATATTTACATTGTAAACAAGAAATATTTACATTGTAAACAAGGAGGTAAATACAATATTTACACCGTAAATCTATTTATTGTGTAAATAAGAATTATTTACACTATAAACAAAAATGTAGATAAATTATTTACATCATATATTTGACATTTACTATAAATATTTTGAAAACTTAACATTTACAACAATTAGTTTTGAAAAAGTGATATTTCCTACAATTTCCGTAGTATAATAATAATAATAATAAACTGTAGCTTATTGAGTGAACAACTATAGGCGTTGAGTGCAGGATTTTTTAAGATTTTATCGTTACTTATTTGGTTATTCGTATATGTAATTCATTTGAAAAGTGATATCTGCACTATGCGTATTTGAACACAAAATTAAAATGTTCCTACTCTTGTTCTTTTTTCTTTTATAGGATAGTGTATGTCCTTCCCCAAGTAATAGTTTTTACAAGTTTGGGTTATCTGAACCTGGGAGCGGCTTGTATTACGATGTTCCACATGCTTATGAGGTGCATGATTTCGAACTGAGAAATGATGAGTATAGAAGGCCCTCAGAGAACTCCTCAACAATGACCAACGAACAGTCTGCGGCAGCAAATTCAGAGTGGGAAGGAAATGCAAATATTAATACACGTGGCAATCCTGTGGAATGTGAGTTCCTTGTCCATGATTTGATTTGGTAATGTTTTGCCTAAATCGGTTTTAGAGTTTGTTGTGCTGTTATTCAGGGCTTTTTAAAGCCAGAATAAAAGATTACCACAGTAAATGCTAGATCGAGCATGTGCTTTGTTTACTTTGCCAGTTGTATGTGATTTCAGCTCAGCAGCATAAGTGCTTTATGGTTGCTTAATAGCTTTGTTGAAATGATAGGGAAGAGCACTATAGCATTTTAAGCAGTACATTAGCGAGCTTTTTGGTGTACTTGGGTAGAGAAAATAATAGCATTTTTATGAGAGAGGAAAATTGGTTTTTCTAGTTGAAACTTGAAAGATGAGCTTTTTAAGAGGCTCTTAGAGAGATTCCAGATTTCCAGCCATTATTTTTCTTCCTTTAATACAATTTCTGGTCATTTACATTTTTAATTATTTTGTGAATCCTAATGACGGCACACTATTTCCTATTCTTCTCTTCTTTTCTTCAGTGTATCTTTCTGCCTCATACAATATAGGATAATTAAACTTGTCTCTCATTCTCTTCAGGTCCACGGAGACATCACAGTTCTCGTGATTATCAGGTATGTAGCTCATATGAATAGCCTCTCTGTCTCTCTCCCTCTCTGTCTATATATATATATGTATGTATGTGTGCATGTATGTATACATAAACTATCATATTTCCTTCCAAAAATATGTTCCCTCAGCTTCTGTCCAAAATTTTCGCCCTAGATTATTCTTGCATACTTGTAATTTTCTTTTTGAATCCATCCTATGATGGTTGAACATCATGATGAATTGAATCATTTTCCTTTTGAGAATTATGCAGGTCATTTGGCAAGACAATATTGATCCTGATAACATGACTTACGAGGTTAGAGCTTGAAAAGATCTGCCACATGCCCATAATGTCTCTCTTCTTTAATCTGATTGTATGTATTTTTTTTTTCTTCTGATTATGGGACATTTGATAATCTTGCATTGAACACACAAATTTTTATAAAAATGCAGTTGAGAAAGGATTGAATCAATTAATTTTTTAGTTGAAAGAAATTTCACTTTGAAATGTGTTTTATACGCTGGCGCAGATATTACTTTTGATGTTTTTTGTTACTCATAAGTGGTTGTGATGTTTTTGTTTGAGGATGCTTGAAGGCAAATTTTATTGGAGGCAAATTTTGGCTAATCGGATAAATATTATTCTTCGGCTGGCTTCTTTGATATGTGTGATCTGTTACATACAAAGAAGCTGCTTTATTTCTGTTTTCTTCCGCTTTATTCTTGTACGGTTTAATATGATAAATAACCAAGTTGGATTTCTTTTAAGTTCAGGAATTACTTGAGTTGGGTGAGGCAGTTGGGACTCAAAGTCGAGGTCTTTCACAAGAGCTTATTGCTTTGCTTCCAGTCTCAAAATACAAGTGTAGCTTCTTCTCAAGAAAGAAGTCACGAGATGAGAGGTAAAGATTTGAACTTAGGAATTAGAACTAACCAATCGTCCAACAAATATGCTGCGTATGCTATGAAATTTAGATTTTTCTGTTATCTGGAGCTCTTCATGTAACCCTTTCACTCATACCTATTCAATTTTGCATTCTATCTCCTGGACCTAAATCACCGTGAGGTAAATTGAGAAAATTGTTAGCTGAACAAAGAATAACCAATATAGGAAACTCAGACCACAAGTTTGAAGAGCCTTTGGTGTTTTGCCTGGCAGGAGATTCTATGAGTAGTTTTTTTCATAAATCAAATAAAACAAGAGAGAAACTGATAGATTGGTTTTGTGATTATATCTTGCAATCTGACTGCAGACATGATAGACTGAGTTAAACGTATGAAAATCGACATAAAATTGCAGTTTATTTTTTACCGTTCAATTTGATATTTTGTTGCCGGTTGCATGTAGATGTGTGATTTGCCAGATGGAATATAAACGAGGCGACCGGCGAATCACTCTTCCTTGCAAGCACATCTACCATGCTGGTTGTGGCACCAGATGGCTTAGCATCAACAAGGTCATAGACTTGGCCTTTTAGATATAAAGCTGCGGCAAACAAGCAGTTTATGGTAATAATTGCAACCAAATTGAGCTGACAATCTTTCATGTTTTTCAGGCTTGCCCAATATGTTACAAAGAGGTGTTTGGCGAGGCGTCAAAACATTAGGAATTACTGACTGATGAGCACAAGGAAGAGAAAAATTGTTTTTCTGT
Source organism: Artocarpus heterophyllus (assembly GCA_025403435.1). NCBI lineage: Eukaryota > Viridiplantae > Streptophyta > Magnoliopsida > Rosales > Moraceae > Artocarpus > Artocarpus heterophyllus. The sequence goes on from CM046337.1 coordinate 1,926,389, forward strand.
GTTTCTCTAGTTTGGGTATCTTCCTTCCATATACGAGTGATGTTTGTTTCAGGTTTCCAATTTTTTGTTTCCCCAGCTAGTTTTCCACTTTCTTTATAGGCATTTGACTAGCTTTTGTAACAAGTCGAATATTATGAACTTGATACGAAACGGCTGTGCAAGAAGTGTAGGAACTATGCTTTCAGTTTTCATGCTTCATATTATCCATCCGTCTTCCCTTTTCTCCTTATCCTTTAAATTTTCATATTTAATGCACAGCTACGAACAGTTAAAGGAGTTGTCGAAAAATTTGGTTTTTCTTTTACTTTATTGTCCCTCGACGAGTTTTGGAACAATTGTTATATGCGGAATGTAGATTGCTTAAATGACGAGAGCTGTAGATCACTTGTTACTCTAACGAATTCTTCTCAAATTATGTTATTTGTGTCAATATACCTTTAAACATATATATTGTACTCCCTGAATTATAATATTTCTTCGTATTTATGCATTGAACTTTAAAACATATTGTTTGTTGGATGAAATTGTTGATTTTCACATGATTTATGATTGGACATGATACTTACGAGTGAATAGAAATGTCATTTTTACTTTAAATAAGTTAGTTAAGCATCAAACTCTCGTATATTTTATCTTTAGATACGTATTCGAAGGCAAGGAAAAGTGGAGAACGCACTATAATTTACGTTGTTTCTTTAAAGGTTTTGAGTAAACTGATGAATTTATCTTTTTAATGAGCTCATTAAATATTATTTTGTTGAAAAAAAACACATCTCAAAGTTAGAGGGTAAATATATTATAGTATTATACAACAGGTATGTTTTAAAGTTTGAGGAGCATTTTGACATGAGTGACACAGCTTGAGAGAATTCAAAGAGAATTCAAAGAATTCGTAAAATCTGTCCAAATAAGAAAGGGTGGCGCCCAAAGTCTTTAACTCATGTGCCAATGTACGTTCGCAATAGATTGTTCTATTTTGCAATTTCAAACATTCAAGATATCCAGATATAATTGTTTTCTCTTGTATATTTCATGACATTAGATGCTTGAACATTTACAATTGTAACGTTCAGGTTCACAAGTATTGTATATTTTTTCACCTCCCTTTCCCTATAAAAGATGGATTTTATTATTATTATTGTTATTATTTATCCTTGGAATTCTTCTCCCAACAAGATAGTACAACCCAGCAAGAAAGCCATAAAACCATAAGAGACAAAAGCCTAGTTATGGGCAGTCTTCTTATGTGATCTAGCAAGGATAATTTAGGGTACGGTTTTGCACTGGTCTTAAAGAGGTGGATCATAGATAATTTCTTCTAAAACCTTTTTTCTGAAAGTACCAAAATTAAACCTTTACAGCTTCGCCCAAGTTTAAATCTCTTTCCTCCTCTTTCCTCCTTTTTGTCTTCTCCATTCTTATCTCATCTCTTCCTACTATCAATGTTATCAGATTCCCTACGTGCGATGCCACTGCCACTGCCACTGCCACTGCCACTGTACACTCATGTTGTTTACTTGCGTAAATAAAAGTAATTCCGATGCAATGCATAAGTAGTATGTACGCTTGAGTAGGAAAATCACTTACCGATAAAAATGTTTTTTATTTTGTTTTAAATTTGACATATTGATACTTGATTTCAAATTTAACACTAATTAAATTTTAGCATTGGATTGCTGTTGTTTATGTAATGAATTTTTTTATTTAATTGGTACAAAATCCACATTTTTAAATTATTTAAATTTTAAAGTGTAAAATTATGACAAAAATATAGTATTTTAAATAGTATTATACACTAGACCATTAATTCTAAGTAACGCCTCAAATAAATCATTTTCACTTAGAGAATATCGTTACCATATTTTTTTAGTGCTATATATAACATTGTATTAGTTTAGGTGGGAAATTAACGTTATACATTGGAGAATTAATCAAACAAGATCTCAAATATATATATATATATATTTATATATATATTTTTTGGCCAAATATAACAATGCTATTATTTTAGGTGGCAAATTTTGTTGTTTAGCAAAGGAAAAACGACAGGTCGTTTATGGCTCGGGCATTAAAGAGATGTTTCAAGTTTGTCGTTCAACTTAATTGGCATCAAAATGCATATAAAAAAGGACATATTGATGTAAACGACATATAATTTTTCCTTTATCATGATCTTCCTATTAATGGCGTCTTTCATTTTATTTTTCCGTTATTCACCTTCACCATTCCGAAGTTAAAAAAAAAAGGCGGCCGTTGCTTCGACCATGCTTTGGTTACGAAATTAAATCCCTAGAAAATTATTAGAAATTCCCCAATTCCCTTAAAAAGTTAGGACGACGAGTGGACGAGTAAGTTTTAACTGAAATTTGCTTTAAACCCTAAATCTACACTCTTTCCAGTCTCAGTTTCGCGCTCTTCTTCTTCATCGTCATCGTCATCGTCATCTCACGTACAATCACCAGGTATGCATCGTTTTCATAGCTTTTCCAGTTCGTGTTTTCCCATTCAATTTTTTCCCCAGAAGTTTCCAAATTTATGAGATATGTATAATTTCTATGGGTTTGAGTTCCTCTCAATCTTTTAGGTCAGTTTGGATTTTGGAATTGAAAAAAAAATTGTAGGGAATATCTTTTTCGATGTTTGGAACTGAGCGAAAACAATTTTTTTGGAAGAAAATATCGAAGAAATTTAATAAGAAAACGCAATTTCTGTTTCCATTAAAAGAACAAAGCGTTCTTCTTCTTCTTCTCCTCCTCCTTGCTCTGCTTCCTGTTGTCGTCTTCGCAATTCATAGAGGTTTAGGGCAAAACCTTCACTGATCTCAACGGGCAGAATTTGAAAATTTTTTGTTCGGTGAAGAACTCAAAGAGAAGCTCACATTAGGAGGATTCTATTGATTTCCTTTTTTTTAGTTGTCTATAGAAATAAAGTGAGTGAATTTTTTTTTTGTTTGGTGATGACATTAAAGAGAAGTTCACATATTTGTTGTGGAAACTCTACCGTACCAGTCTAATTCTATAGTCCCTCCTTTGTTAAGGAGAGAAAGCGAGTTGAGAGAAAGGAAGAAGAGTGAAAGATACTAGCGAGATGAGGAGTATAGAAAATAAAAGTTAACTCACTGTTGAAAATTTTTAACATCCAAACACAATAAAAAAATTGTTAAAAGAAATTTCTTTCCTCCTATTTCATTAAGTTTCCAAACACAGGCAAACATCTAGCTTTTCTTCCTCTTTATTTTTTCAAGCATAAAGGGTTATTATTTTTAGCTTGTTTTGAACTGAAACTAGAAGGGTACACTTTTGCCAAGATTGTTAACGTCATATGTTGTTTCTATTATATGTTGAAAATTATGTTTTTATTTATTCTAATTTGTCTATCATATGTTGAAGATTAACGTGCCTTATATATGTTGAAGACTAACGTGCATTTCACTTGTACGACGAATTTCATTCTTACCAACTGAACATAATTGTCTTAATTGTTTTCTAGTTATGTATATATACATATTTTTTTTTGCATTGATTCAGGTTCGAGTTGGATTGCCCACTGTATGTTTTAAGATAAGATTTAATTAGTCGACAACCTTTTGGATCTAGGATTAATATTATAAGCGTTGAATAATCTTTTAAAATCCCAAACAGAACTTTAGGGAGCCTTTTTAATTCCAGAATAAGAGTACAAATCTTGAAATTTGATTTCACGTAAGAAGCTATCTCTTATTCCCAATATATGTGGCTTACTACTGTTTACAAAATCTTAGTCTGATTGTTACTAATATTGTTGTTTTTTCAGAAAAAAATTTGTTGCCCAGTTCATTATCTTGAGTCTCCATGGACATGGAGTGGTCCGAATCGAGGTATGAACAACATGATGATCGAGATGACTCTCCTAATCATGGAAAGGATAGGAAGAAGAGCAGTCGAGGGGAAGAAAAAGATCATAGAAGTAAAGAACGCGAAAGATCGAAGAGGAGCAATGATGACATCTCAATGGAAAGAGAGAAAGAGGCTAAAGATGCAGAAAAGGAGCGAGGTTCTGGTAGGGAGAGGAGGAAGGATGATAGAGATGAGCAGGACAAGAAGAAAGATGATAGAGATGAGCGGGATAAGGAAAGGAGCAGAGATAGTAAGGTTAGAGAGAGAGATCATGATCGAGAGAAAAACAGAGAAAAAGAGCGTGAAAGGGATAGAGATCGAAAAGATCGAGCGAAAGAGAGAGACCATGAGAAAGATAGGGATGTAGAAAAAGATAGTGAGAGAGGACGGGATAAGGAGAGAGGAAAGGAGAAGAACAAAGATAGGGAAAAGGAAAGGGATAGGGGAAGGGAAAAGGAACGAGATCGAGAGAGAGAAAAACATAGAGACAGGGAGAAAGGAAGAGAAAATTATAAGGATATAGATAAAGAGAAAGAGAAGGCAAAAGAGAAGGTTAAAGAGAAGGAGAGGGAGGCTGATCAAGATAAGGAGAAATCAAGAGATAGGGCGAGCAGGAGAAGTGTAAGGGAAGATTATGAGTGGGGCAAGGATGGGGGAAAAGATGATACAACTAAGCTGGGTGATGATAATAGCAGGGATAAAGATGCTACACAAGGGAAGCTTTTGCAGTATACAGATGGTGAACAGATTGCTGACGATTTAGCATATAAAGCACGTCCAACAACATCAGAGCTCGAGGAACACATTCTGAAGTAAGCAACTTAATATATTGTTTCTTGTTGAGCTTTTTATCGTGCAATATTGAGTCAATGCTGCTACAGACTTGAAGATAAATCTTTTCCTTTGAAAAAGTTGTCCAATGATGTTTACATTTGATTTATTTTTGGTAAGGATGAAACAAGAAAGATCGAAGAAAAAAACGGAAGATATTTCTGAAGTTTCAGCGTGGGTGAATAGAAGCCGCAAGCTTGAGGAGAAAAAGAATGCTGAAAAAGAGAAAGCTTTGCAGCTTTCTAAGATTTTTGAGGAACAGGTTATTGCATCTTCTAGCAGTGTTTCCTTGCATTGTCTTTTGAGACATGGTTAATCTTAACCTTATGTTAACTTTATGATTGATTATATGGTATCGAATCTATCGATTTCTTCAGGACAAAATTGTTCAAGACGATAGCGAAGACGAAGAGACAACAACCGCCCAACATCGTAAGATTCTTTTTTGCTTCAATCTTTCTTTCTACACTTAATAGTAACTAGTTGTTCTAAGGGTTCTCTAGAGATAAAAGGGATTTCAATTAATTCATTTGGTTTTATTGGACTTTGATCACACGATATGGTCCAGTTGTGGTTTATATAGAGCCACATCTATGATCCATGAACTTGCCAAATTTTGTTAATATGTCAAAGCACCAAAAAGATTTAATTAAAATCATGGCTTTATAAACATAAATACCTGTATATCTTTCTTGTTCTGTTCCATTATTCAGTGAATGTAAACCTGGTGATGCTTTATGGTCCACCATGTTTTTTGAGATATTGTTAAGGAACCATCTCACTTGACGTTTTATATGTTTTGGTTGAGTGACTGGCAATGTTATTAGCTGAAATGCTAGTAATTTGATCCTATTCATTAAACTTTATTTCAAAAATTGTTTCAGATAATCTAGCAGGGGTTAAAGTTCTTCATGGGATCGACAAAGTAATGGAAGGTGGTGCAGTTGTTTTGACGCTTAAAGATCAGAATATTCTAGCTGATGGTGACATTAATGAAGGTGACTATTTTGGGATTACTTCTTTACTTTCCAGCATATAGGTACCCTTTGATGGCATGGCATTTTTATATAAGAGAGCATTTTATTCTGATGTAACAGAGGTTGATATGCTTGAGAATGTGGAAATTGGAGAGCAGAAGAGGCGAGATGATGCTTATAAAGCAGCAAAGAAGAAAGTGGGGATATATGATGACAAGTAAGATTACTTTAGTTTTACTCTGTTCTTTGGTTAGCTTATAAATGTGCCGGAAAAGAATTGTGTCCATTGATTTGAGATATTATCTGTCGGGATGAGTAATTCTCGGAGTTTTGTAGGTTGTATTGTTAACCAAAAGAGTAATCGTGTTTCTCAATATTAGTTACTGATTAGCATTCTGTTGTTCAGGTTTAATGATGACCCGAGTTCAGAGAAGAAAATACTTCCACAATATGATGATCCATCCACAGATGAGGTTTATATTCTTTTCGATAAATATCCTGTTTACTTCCAGTGTGAACGTTTCTTTTTCCTTCTTTCATTTATACGTATTTTGTTTCTACAAATTTTAGCTATGTAGGAAATGTTGATTTAGTTTATTGTTACTTCTCTTCAGGGGGTAACTATAGACGAAAGAGGGCGCATTACTAGCGAAGCAGAGAAGAAATTAGAAGAGGTATTATTTTCTTCCCTTGAAACTTCCCTAGAGATAGCCAAAGAGGGATTGCTTTTACCGAACTTTATTTTCTTGCAAGTATTTCTTTCATTAGTTTCAATTTCTTCTAGTTCTGTTTACATTTTGTATGCTTTCCACCTTTTCGTTTTTAAGGGTTTCTTCTCCTCTATTTGATTTTTTATTTTATTTTATTTTTTGTTCATAAAATTTTCTGCTTCCAGTAAATGGAGTGTTCAGTTTTATGTGGGGTTTATTTTCTTCCATGTGCTATGTATCCTTTTTAACTTTCACGGTGCCTGAATTGTTTCCTCCCTTTTTTATTTTATTTTATTTAACGTTCATAATGTCCTTTTTGGCTTGTATTGTTAGCTTCGTAGAAGATTACAGGGTGCTTCTACCAACATGCGCTTTGAAGATCTCAACTTTTCTGGAAAAGTCTCATCAGATTACTATACTCCTGAAGAAATGAGCCAGTTCAAAAAGCCTAAGAAAAAGAAATCCTTGCGGAAGAAGGATAAGCTAGATATTGATGCCCTTGAGGCAGAAGCAGTCTCTGCAGGGCTGGGTGTTGGTGATCTAGGTTCTCGGAATGATGTGAAGAGGCAGGCCATTCAAGAGGAGCAAGATCGAGCGGAGGCCGAAAGGAGGACTAATGCATACCAGACAGCTTTTGCCAAGGCAGATGAGGCATCGAAATCGCTACGACTGGAACAAACTCTTCCCATTAAATCAGAAGAAGAGGAGAATCTAATTTTTGCAGATGATGATGAGGATTTTCATAAAGCCATAGAGAGGGCAAGGAAAATAGCCGTAAAAAAGAAAGAGGAGGAGACACCATCTGGTCCTGAGGCTGTTGCACTGCTTGCTGCAACCATTGCTAACAGTCAGACTGCGGATGAACAAAATCATTCCGGAGAGTCGCAGGAAAACAAGGTTGTCTTTACGGAAATGGAAGAGTTTGTATGGGGTCTCCAACTTGAAGAAGGTATTTTTTTCTACGTGTATTATTACTATAATATCTATCCGCTAAACAAGCTATTTATGCTCGATAGACTGCAACTGCATGATGGCTGTAATCTTATTCTCAACTAGTTTATGTTATGGCCTTACAGTGCCTGCCATTGGATTTTGTTTACATATTTTAGGCTCGAGGAGATTTTTGGTAATATTGCATGTAATGTATATTTGGTAAGAAATGATTTTTTTTGGTTGCTTTTTCAGAAGCCCAAAAGCCAGACAGCGAAGACGTTTTTATGGATGAAGATGAGGAACCTAAAGCTTCTAATGAGGACATAAAGGATGAGCCTGGTGGGTGGACTGAAGTTAAAGAGACTGATAACGATGAACAAACTAGTAAAGAGGAGGAGGAGGAGATAGTTCCAGATGCGGTTATTCATGAAGTCGCCGTTGGAAAGGGCTTATCAGGTGCTTTGAAGCTGCTGAAAGAGAGAGGGACACTTAAAGAAAGTATTGACTGGGGTGGCAGAAATATGGACAAAAAGAAGTCCAAGCTAGTTGGCATCGTAGATGATGATGAGCCAAGCCAACAAGTTCATCAAAAAAAGGACGGAACTCGTAACTCCTCTTCGAGCCATTCAAAGGAGACTCATGCGCGTAAGGTCTATCAGGAAAAGGACATCCGTATTGAGAGGACAGACGAATTTGGTCGTCTTGTAAGTATCCCATCTTATTTTCTCTCTGTGTGTGTGTGTCATCTTATTTGCTCGGTTAAACATGGTCCGACATGGTTTTGTGGCATTTTGAAATTCGTAGTCAATTGAAGGACGCTTATGCTTATTATTAGTTAGCTACAATGCTTGATTATCATATAGCATTTGAATTTTAGGAAACTTTTTTAATATATTTTAATATTTATACAATGCAACACAGCTATTTGTTTGTTGTGTGCATTGTGAGATGCTATTTTATAGGGACGAATTACGAGTAAAAGGGCATATTTCTTTATCTTTGAAATTAAAACTGAGTATTATTGGTGATTGTCTTATCTAAAAAAAATTTAAGTATTATTGGTGATTGGTTTTACATATGGTATTGTTTCCACAAACACATAAAGACTGAAAATATACAGTGAAGTGCACTGATCACTTATCCATATATATATATGTATATAATTACACGTTCTATACGATGATTAGTTGGAGTTATGTCTTGTGAACTGTATCTCACAAATTCATTGGGAAAAAAAAAAAAAAACCTCATGCATGTGATGATATTTATTTTTAGGTCTTTGCTTCTCTAGCGGTCACGAAGCTTTGCTTCTGTTCTTACAAGTCATCTCCTTGTTTTTGACAGTTGACTCCAAAGGAAGCCTTTCGGCAACTTTCTCATAAGTTCCATGGGAAGGGACCTGGAAAAATGAAACAAGAAAAGCGTATGAAACAATTCCAGGAAGAATTGAAGTTGAAGCAGATGAAGAGTTCAGATACACCATCGTCATCTGTGGAGAGGATGAGAGAAGCGCAAGCTAAGTTGAAGACACCCTATCTCGTTCTCAGTGGACATGTTAAACCGGGGTATGCTTTATTCTCTTGTTTAATTTTCGGATACTGATTGTGGAATTTACCAGAAGGGAAACTTAAAAAAAAAAAAAGAATCATTTTTTTTTCTTATTTGGTCATGTTGCTTGTGTTTCAGGCAAACCAGTGACCCCAGAAGTGGTTTTGCTACTGTTGAGAAGGACCCCCCAGGGGGCTTGACACCTATGCTTGGGGATAGAAAGGTCAATAAGCTAACTCTTTTATGCTAATACATCTTGATGCATTTGAGATAAGAGTTTCCATGTATAGGAGTCCTATTTTTTCCTTCTTCGACGTTTCGAGCATGTTGTTCGCTCTTTTTTATTTTTTATTTTTTTTTGGTCAATGTTCTATAGCAGCTTTCCATGATTTACACCAACTTGTAAAATTTCCAGGTGGAACATTTTCTTGGAATAAAACGGAAACCAGAGCCTTCCAATTTAGGAGCGTCAAAGAAGCCTAAAAATTGATTCTTTGGTGGAATTTTGAAGCTGATGGCATGTATGATTCTTTGCTGGATTTGGAGCTGGAGTTTTCAGGAGCGGCAGCGGGGAATCACTTAAATTGTTCCATTGACATTTGCAGGGCAAACTCTTTGGGGCAAACTGTTCCCTTTCTGTTTATGCTCCTGACTGTAAATATATAACATCCTTTGAAAACAAAGGGCTCTGGTAAAAACTTTTGGGGGAAAGTTTTGGTTTATTGGATGTATGAACAGTTGATATTTCAGCCAGAAAAAAAGGTTTCAGAGCACATGAATTTCCGAATGATTTGTATTTGTGGCCGAACTTCTGAGTAGTACACAAAGCTTATAAATTGAAAACAAGGGTTACATATGCATTAGAGATCAAGAGTCCATTTAAGAACTTGGTTTGAACCAAAAAATTTTAGTTTAAGCAAAAAATTTTGCTATAATATTTTCTCTACCGTGTTCTAGGTTTAAAACCTTTGGTTCGAACGACTTCTCTCGAATGCCCTCTGAACATCTCAAATGGTTGAATCATGGAACACTTGTTACAGGTATATGTGGTAGTTTAAGTCTGTCGGCTTAGGAAACTACGAGATAACTTGACTTACACTCCTTATGACAGGGACAGTAATTTGCACCTGTCAAAAGCCAAAGCCGAGGAACAGCTCAGGGTTTGAAAGTCATATTTCCAGCTTCTTTTTTCACCGGATCAAGCGATACAGACTGACAGGTACCTTTTTCCCAAAGCTACCGAAAATCACCTTCATAATCGCATATTTATTAACCACATTCAAGCAAATAATTTTGGGGTTCATGGCCAAGAATTTTGGATTTAATGAACTTAAAAGATGGAGACATTACGGCTCTTTAGATACGTGTCTTTTTGGAATTTTGTCCCGCTTAAGCTAGTTTGAAAAAGGAGAACTTGGGGCAGAAATTAGCGTTGAAAAATTGTTAATTCATTTCTATGCTCTGACTGGTGAAGCAGGTTTTCCTTTCTAAAAAAAACCCAAATTGTCAAATCGTGCACTTTGAGACTAGCTTGTCCAAATAGCACCAAAAGAAAAGAAAAAGACGAAGAAGAAGAAGAAGAAGAGGGCGAAATCCATAGAAATGTCCCTCTAGTATTAAGCCTATTGACTATGCAGTAGTCGACCCGTCTCACATTTGGTTGAATTTTTTTTTTCCAACTTTGAAGAAATTCTCCCTTGAGCCAAACGCACAAACGAAAACAAATATTTGTTCTAAAAGTTCTCAAGACAAAATCTGTATCCAAACAGCGATACAGCAAAAATGCCATTCATAATGTTGAGGCGTATATTCAGATATGAGAAATGTGGTGTCCAGTCTAGAACGTGAAAAAAAAAAAAAGAAGTTGAACTTGTTACAAATAGTTTGTTTGACATTAGTTGGTTCTAACCAACTTTTGAGTGAGGGATAATGTAAAGCTTTCATATGTTACAATAAAAGTAAAAAAGTTACTGTAGTATAAAACTTTCATATGTTATGATATTTACAGTTTTAATTAATGGTTCTAACCGGTATCTTAAACATAACTTACAATCTCCAATCACGAACCCATTAAGATTTCAGCTTTGTGTATTGCCCGTGACATCATGTGAGAGTCAGCTTATTTTTTTCACAAAATATCAAAAACGTCAATTGTGCATCTATACTGGCCTCTCTTCTAAGAATTAGCCACTTGCAAGAGAGAGCAATACAAATTAGACACTAGTAATGAGTACCTTCGAACAAAAGCTGTCATAATTTGACTTTTATTATTGTTTCGTGCATTTTCATTCCTCCTCAACCCAAGTTACTTCTTAGCTACAACAATATATATATATATTTTTTAAGAGAGAATTTCTTGATTGAAATCCAGCCCAATACACACCATCTCACCCACTGTGATGTGAGATATATATATTTTACAAAAATTCCATTTTAAGTAAACAATATGTGAACTAAAAAATAGTCGTAAATGACCATCGATTACAAGAGGCTTTGATGGATCTACTGGTGAAGACGGATGAAGTACAAAGACGGATGAAGTACAAGGTTGAACACAGGATTAGAATATCGTATAATATTGTTGTGATACTAGGATAATATATAGTATATTATGTTTGCATCTCGCTTGTTGTAGTTTCCCAATTTGATGCTTATACTTGAACAAACAAGAGATAATGTAGATTATTATTTCACTAGGCTGGAAATTAATAAATTTTATCCTATCAAAACGAAGTTTCATGGGAGAAGAATAATCACGGTCGATTAAATAATAATTAAAGTAGATTATTCCAAGGCCTATTGATCACCGTGAATGTGGCCGTCGCTATAGGAAAGTCACACTTTCAGGCTCTTTTTTTTAAACCCACTTGTCAGGCGTAGGATTCTCATTTTCTTTATTAATAAGTGACATTGACCAAAGTAAAAACTATTTTCAGTCCCCTCTACCATGCATGTGTTGTAACTTGTATGTTACTTTCACCATTATACTTTCTAAGAAACCAATCAAAATGGGATAATGTCCTCGAGATGATATATAATTTTTGAAAATAGAATTTAGAATTCCGAGCCGAAAACTATGGTTTAAAATGTAAACGCAAATCGGATATTTTGAGAATATGGGAGATTCGAAAGCGATGATTCATTAATATGCAAGCCAAGTCAATGAGAGCAATAAATAACAGCGTTTCTGACTGCTAACGTGCGTATATGTATTCACTCATACATACACGTATCTATCTTTTTAGGAGTTAATAAGTGCCTGTTATTCGGTCAAAATCATATCAAAACGAAAAAATTATGTAAAATTAAAAAAACTTGGTAAAATCTGATCGTTAGAGTAATTTTTTTAAATATTTTTTCGTTAAAATCTCCATATTTGTATGTATACTACATATGTAGATATATTTTTGCTAAATATCAAACTTTATTCTTGTATGTATATATACATATGTAGGTGTATGTACGAGAAAGATGGGTATGCAAGTGGAACACACATATATTGCAATGTATCCTTCAATTGGCACTCCATTAAAAAAAAAAAAAATCCCACCTGTAAGCTTAGAAGACCTTGTGATACAATTGTGCACACCCAAAATGAAGGGCCTTGACATTGTAAACAATAATGAGATCAAAGAAAAATTAAAGTGTTTGATCAGGGAACAGTGTTTGAATTCCCAGAAATTGTTTTGTTTTTTATTCTTTGAAAAGAAAAATTAGTAAACTCTTTACTTCATGGACCCTATTTTATGCTTTTCATTGGGAAAATAAATTAAAGTACAAAAATGATGCAGAAAAATTGTATAAAAAATGATGCCGAAATATTATTTAACATGTGAAAAGATACTCACGCCGGGCCTGGTTTTGTTTTTGAAATGTTTTTTGACATTTTCAAAAATATAAAAAATGACAACTATCTTGAAAACTTGTTTGGTTAATAAAAATGTTGAAAATGAAAATAAAAACATTTTTCAAAGTATGTGAAAAAGTTGAGAGTTTTGAAAACAAAAAAGACTTGTTTTGGTTTTTTTTCCAAAATTCTCATCTCCCTCAGACCCTCTCCTAAGCCTCTCTCAGTTGAAACATATCCCATCTCTAGCGTCCTTGCTTGCCGGATTCCGTTGTTGGCCCAACTGTCGAAGTCCCACACCCGCCACCGGAGCACGCTGGAGGTTGTCGTCAAAGCACCCACCACAGCAAATTCGTCGCCCAACCATCGTTGATCACCAACAAATCTCGGCATTGCCCAGTTGCAAAAATCGCAGTTCGCTCGCCCACGTTGGGGTACATCCGATCTCTGTCAATCCGGCCTAGAGACCCACCGTAGCAATCGCTATCCACCCCCAGCGATGCAAATGTCAAAGTTCCACACCAATCTTCGGATCGCGATGGAGGATGCGATCTGAATAGCGGAGAGGCCTGGCGATGTGGGTTGGTGGCGCGAGGGGCTACGGCATTCGATCTCAGTTGGTGCATTGTCGAGGGTAGGAGCTAGGCTCGTCGGAGTAGGGCTAGGCCAACGGGGGACTCGTCATCTCGTGGGCCATCGCCGACGTCTTGGCCTCATCGGAGGAGAGGAGACCCCAACCATCATTGTGTTATTTTTTTATGTAATTCATATTATTGATTATAATTAAAAAAATTAATAATTAGTTTTTTAAAAATTAAATTTGGGTTTTATTTATATTAATAATTTTTTAATTAAAAAATATTTGGGTTCAAAAAACATACCACCATATACAACCAAACATAATTTCAAAAACAGTCTTAGCATATTTCTCAAAACATTTTCATTTTCAGGTTTTTTTAAAAACAAAAATTAAAATAAAAACACTACCAAATGGGGCTACTGTTACCCTAAGCAATGACAAGACACATGGGCCATGCCCAACCCCCCTTTTATATAGTGGTTTAATTTTAATATGGTAGGTATACGTATAAATTAAACTTACTCTTTCTTAAATTAATAGTTCTTTACATGTTAGTATGATGTTGATTAAAAAAACCGTATCAATAAATCCTAGCCTCAGTCATTGACCCTAACACATTTTCACACAATTCTTTTGAGAGTTTTTACAGTAAAGAAAGCAATTTTGGCCAACTAGTAAAGCACGTTGTTTTATAATATTAATTTTTAATGGTCTAATCTACGACTAAAAATTGTTCTATAATGCTTACTGGAAATCTTTAATGTAGATGATAGCAAATCAAACCACTAAAAAATTAATCCAATGGTTAAGGCAACATGATCCATTGATAATACAAAATTGCCTTCTTATAGGCCATTTGAAAGACCGGTTGAAATCAACAGTTTAAATTTGAGAACTATAACATGTAAGAGCTTACACTATAGCCTTTTAATGCAACATGTGAGAGCTTTATATTGTTTAAGTTGTAATTGATAGTTAAAACCACTCTTTTAAACTAGTAGTAAGTATCCCCAATTCTTTATATCATAAATGGGACCAATTATTTCAATCAAGGCATTCTGATGAATAATATTATTAGAACTAGATGCAGACTCATAGATAGCGCCTACAGACGGAATCACGTTCTGGTACGTTATTCGATGGATTTATCAAAATGACTTATATATGTATGCAACTTTTGATTGAGAAAGTGATTTCTCAACGCAGTTCCTTCGCTAATAATAGAAAACATTTATATATACATATATACATATATGTGATGCTTTATTCTAATGTTCTCAAATACAATTAGTTAAATCAGAGTTGTCATATTAACTCAGGTTAAAGAAAGTTTCATGTTGTTTGTTTCAATGATATGAAGATATTGAACCATAATTTCAAGATGACAACCACGAGAAGGAATAGTGGATCCGCATGACATAAGAACTACTAGCTTTCCCAACAAAGAAGAAAAATAAGAGAAAAATGAAAGTTGACTTTTTTTTTCTTTCTTTGAACTGTTTATATGGAATACAAATAAAGAGTCTGAACAGTGGAATAAGCATAAAATAATTACATATAGATACACTTATAGAGGAAAAATATATTAAATAATGATGCTACATTACCCAACAATAAGCTTAAAAGAATTTTTCTTTCCAAAAAAAAAAAAAATACATTGTATCAGTTAACATGAACTATACAATGAAAAGGGAATCGGTTTCCTTTCAAGTTTTGTGGATTTGTATGTTATTAGTTCAGTGAATTGCTAATGTTATTTAGGCACTGTTAAAAATCCTTAATATAAAGTTCTAGAAGTTTTCCACGTGCAAATTACCAGCTAATCCGGCACTAAAACAATCATTAGAAAACAAAAAATTCCATGAACCACATGCTAGATGCCAGACTATGTTGCACTTTGACTTTAGATGTTTCCCGTAATCCTTCCTTGTTTTCATTTTCAGTACCAAAAGCCAAAAAAGACAAAAAAGGGAAACAAAACAAAAAACAAAAAAACAAAAATAAAACAAGCAATGTTTACTTAAAACACGCTTTGAAGTTTTTTAGTCGCATATCTCCCTTATTAATTTCCTTGCCCACTACTATATATGCTTCTTTTCTTGACTGGCTCCTAATAGAGACAATATAGTGGGAAAGCACAAAATCACGTTCAAGAAATTTTTTCATAAAAAAGACATAGTAGGCAATGGTTATATATGGATGAAAGTTTTGAATTATTAAGGAAAAAAATAAACTGAAATTGACATTTTGAATAATATTGTATAAGCAATAAAGACAGCCTGTTTTGTTGAATAAACAATGATGCCATACTCAACAATGAGTGTGGGAGCACACTATATAAAGGAGTTCATCTCAACCTTACCATGCAATTCACTAAACAATTCTTAGTTGATCTAAGAATTAGTACAAATTTCCGGAGATAGGAGTCGAGTAATTTGCCGGAAATGGGTACTTTAGGACAGCCGAGGCATTGGCCTCGACTGGTTTATGCCTTGGCATTTTGTTTTGTAGCCACTAGTGTGGTTGCTGATTACGAACCCTATATTTATGCTTCTCCGCCACCTCCGATGCATGTAGTTCACCAGCCATATCTTTACAAGTCTCCTCCACCACCACCAAAGTATGCTGCGCATCCACCTGACCATTACAAATCGCCTTCACCACCAAAGTATGTTCAGCATCCGCCAGGCCACGACAAGTCACTACCACCACCAAAAAATTTTCCGCACCCGCCATACCATTACAAATCCCCCCACCCACCAAAGCATGTGAGTTACCCACCATACTACTATGAGTCACCACCACCACCTTCTCCTTCTCCTCCTCCCCCATATGTATACAAGTCTCCACCACCACCCTCTCCTTCACCACCCCCTCCTTATGTTTATAAATCTCCTCCACCACCCTCTCCTTCACCACCGCCTCCATACATCTATAAATCTCCTCCACCGCCATCTCCTTCACCACCACCTCCTTATGTCTACGAGTCTCCACCACCACCATCTCCATCGCCTCCTCCTCCTTATGTTTACAAGTCTCCACCACCACCATCACCGTCTCCTCCACCTCCTTATGTTATAAATCACCACCACCTCCTTCACCATCACCACCTCCACCATATGTCTACAAATCCCCACCTCCGCCATCTCCTTCACCTCCTCCTCCATATGTGTACAAGTCTCCACCTCCACCATCGCCTTCACCACCACCACCCTATGTCTACAAGTCTCCGCCACCACCATCACCATCGCCACCTCCACCCTATGTCTACAAGTCCCCACCCCCACCATCACCTTCACCTCCACCTCCTTACGTTTACAAGTCCCCCCCTCCACCATCCCACTCACCACCGCCTCCTTACGTCTATAAGTCCCCTCCTCCACCGTCACCATCACCACTGCCTCCTTACATTTACAAGTCCCCACCTCCACCATCGCCATCACCGCCACCTCCCTACATTTACAAGCCGCCTCCTCCACCATCTCCCTCACCGCCTCCTCCTTATGTTTATGAGTCACCGCCCCCACCATCTCCATCACCACCCCCGCCCTACGTCTACAAGTCGCCACCCCCACCATCACCATCGCCACCCCCACCATATGTCTATAAGTCCCCTCCTCCACCATCTCCATCACCACCACCTCCTTACATTTACAAGTCCCCACCTCCACCATCGCCATCACCGCCACCTCCCTATATTTACAAGTCTCCTCCTCCACCATCTCCCTCACCGCCTCCTCCTTATGTTTACAAGTCACCACCCCCACCATCTCCATCACCACCCCCGCCCTACGTTTACAAGTCCCCACCCCCACCATCACCATCGCCACCCCCACCATATGTCTACAAGTCCCCTCCTCCACCATCTCCATCACCACCACCTCCTTACATTTACAAGTCCCCACCTCCACCATCGCCATCACCGCCACCTCCTTACATTTACAAGTCTCCTCCTCCACCATCTCCCTCACCGCCTCCTCCTTATGTTTACAAGTCACCACCCCCACCATCTCCATCACCACCCTCGCCCTACGTCTACAAGTCCCCACCCCCACCATCACCATCGCCACCCCCACCATATGTCTACAAGTCCCCTCCTCCACCATCTCCATCACCACCACCTCCTTACATTTACAAGTCCCCACCTCCACCATCGCCATCACCGCCACCTCCCTACATTTACAAGTCTCCTCCTCCACCATCTCCCTCACCGCCTCCTCCTTATGTTTACAAGTCACCACCCCCACCATCTCCATCACCACCCCCGCCCTACGTCTACAAGTCCCCACCCCCACCATCACCATCGCCACCCCCACCATATGTCTACAAGTCCCCTCCTCCACCATCTCCATCACCACCACCTCCTTACATTTACAAGTCCCCACCTCCACCATCGCCGTCACCGCCACATCCCTATATTTACAAGTCTCCTCCTCCACCATCTCCCTCACCGCCTCCTCTTTATGTTTACAAGTCACCACCCCCACCATCTCCATCACCACCCCCGCCCTACGTCGACAAGTCCCCACCCTCACCATCACCATCGCCACCCCCACCATATGTCTACAAGTCCCCTCCTCCACCATCTCCATCACCACCACCTCCTTACATTTACAAGTCCCCACCTCCACCATCACCATCGCCACCACCTCCCTATGTTTACAAGTCCCCTCCTCCTCTATCACCTTCACCCCCACCTCCTTATGTTTACAAATCTCCACCTCCACCATCCTCATCACCACCACCCCTCTACATTTACAAGTCTCCTCCTCCACCATCTCCATCACCGCCTCCTCCTTATGTTTACAAGTCTCCACCCCCACCATCTCCATCACCACCCCCGCCCTACGTCTACAAGTCCCCACCTCCACCATCACCCTCACCACCCCCGCCATATGTCCACAACTCCCCTCCTCCACCATCTCCATCACCACCACCTCCTTACGTTTACAAGTCCCCGCCTCCACCATCACCATCACCATCACCACCACCTCCCTACGTTTACAAGTCCCCTCCTCCTCCATCCCCTTCACCACCACCTCCTTACGTTTACAAATCCCCACCTCCACCATCCCCTTCACCACCCCCCTACATTTACAAGTCTCCTCCTCCACCATCTCCCTTGCCGCCTTCTCCTTACGTTTACAAGTCCCCACCCCCACCATCACCATCACTACCCCCGCCATATGTCTACAAGTCCCCTCCTCCTCCATCCCCATCACCACTAACTCCCTACATTTATAAGTCTCCCCCTCCACCCTCCCCTTCACCTCCACCTCCTTATGTCTACAAATCTCCCCCTCCACCATCACCATCACCACCACCTCCCTACATTTACAAGTCTCCACCTCCGCCATTTCCGTCACCACCTCCTCCATATATTTACAAGTCACCGCCCCCACCATCACCTTCACCACCACCTCCCTACATCTAGTCCCCTCCTCCACCATCACACATAGTACATCCCTCATACTTGTACAATCTCCTCCACCACCACCTCCCAAATATTATTATAAGTCCCCGCCTTCGCCAGCTCACAAGCCATATATCTACAGTTCACCTCCACCTCCAACACACTATTAGGCTTATGATGGTTGGCACCAGTTGATTTCGACTTGAATAATTAACTTCATCTTTTATGTTTGGATTTGAAGAAATTTCCAGCATTGTTTCTATTCATGAACTAGTCTACTTTCCACGAATGTAATAAGAGTGTGAAAATCGTTTCTGTTGAGCATCATTGATTTGTACTATTTCTTTTGTGGAATGAAATGATTTGTACTATTTCTTTTGTGCTTACGGTCTCTTATTTTTTTGCTGTTACTTTGTAGATATGTTTTAGGATTATTGGTGTGATAAGATATGATGATAATAATGGTAATTAATAATAATCTATAACAATTTAGTTTGTATTTTCTAAAACGTAATACGATTAGAGATACTGCATTTGATCCGTCGTGACATTCATCTAGCAACTTATAACGTACCAAAAAAAAGGAAAAAAAAAAAGAAGAAGAAATATTTTCCCGTAGTTTTTTGTTTAAAAAAAAAAAGTGGCTAAAATTATTTGCTAACATACCAAATAAATGCCATATAAATGATTAATATGTTTGGGAAATAACCGTTCATTTCACGAGCCAAACACTATTTAACACTACACAAGTTCATAAAATATCTAGACTGGAGGGGGAAAAAGGTAAATTTCTACAGTTAGGTTGGTTGTGACTTTTGAGACGTGAGGTAAATTCAAGATTTTTCAAATAAATTCAAGATTTATCAAATTTTGTTATGTGAATAAATTCGGTAAATTCTAAATTTACTGTGAAAAGAAAAATTAGTAAACTCTAAACTTCATGGACCCTATTTTACGCTTTTCATTGGGAAAATAGATTAAATTACAAAAAAGATGCAGAAAAATTGTACCTTTTTTTTATATATATAGTGGTTTAATTTTAATGTGGTAAGTACGTGTCTAAATTAAACTTATCCCTTTTTAAATTAATAGTTCTCTATGTGTTAGTATGATATTGATTAAAAAAAAAAAGGCCCTCTTACCAATAAATCATGGCCTTGTCATTGACCATAACACATTTTGACACAATTCTTTTGAGAGTTTTTAAGGTGAAGAAGGTAATTTCGCAGTATTAGTAAAGCACGTTGTTTATAATATTGATTTTTCAACGGTCTAATCTACGAGTAAAAGCTATTCTATAACGCTCGCAGGAAATTTTTTACGTAGATAATCGCTAATCAAACTACTAATAAATTAATCCCTTAAAACAACGTGTCACGCCCCGGGGTATGGGAGGTGACGTGGACGGTCGATTTAATTTAATTATATATAAAATTTAGTTAAAAACATGAGTTTAAGGGTTAAATTAAATATAAAAGTATGAAAGATTTAAAAACCATTTTGTAAAAGAATTCATAATCATTAAACAGATTAAATCATTGAGCAAATCATTAAGCATGAAATAAAATAATAAATATAGCGAGTATGGGTCCCATTGACCCACAACTTATGCACACACATTGTACTGACAATATAATAATACAACCACAGTCCAAGCACAAAGAAAGTTAAAACATTACATGCCTTGCTTAATTATTACAAATAATCTAGAAGCCATTCTACTTGCTCCTGAGTTCTATCCGTTGAGTCCTCTTTGAACTTAAGAGGAAATCCACCTAGAGGGGGAAGCTTGAAAACAAATAAAATATGAGCGAAAGACTCAGTAAGACTATATTTTAGGAAACCATTTAATTTAAAAGGAAATATCGTTATTCAAGAGATTATTTAAAAGAAAGCTTGAATAAATAAATTTAAGTAAAACCGTTCTTACCCAAAACAGTTTATTTGGTCGACCAGAAATCTCATCATTTTCTTTTTCTAGGCAAACCATATGAATAACACCACCGTAGTGGCCTAGTTGGGTTTCGGGACCTGCCCCTAAGGTCGATCAGCTACATGACCCGATCTCTGATATGACATCATGCCCTTATGTTCATTTTCATCATTATTCAAAACCCATTTACCGAGTATTATCATTTACATTCATTATGGAGTTCATTATAAAATTCATCTCAATCCACGGTTCATAAAACAACCGATAAACTTTCCTTTTAATTCATCCTTGAAAACATTTTAATAAAAATCATTTTCAAGGTCAAATCATTTAAAAATTAGGCTACCAAAGAAGGGGGTAGAAATCCTACCTTGATACTCATGCCGGTGCCCCATACCGTAATCCCAGTCCGCTTTACGTTAGCTCCGCGGAACCACGAACGATCCTAAATACAAACTAGATCGATCAATATCTAGTTTGAGACATTCTATGTTACTAAACCGTTTCATGATGTCCAAGTGTGCCATTTATATCTTTAAAATCATTTTATAAAGTTTAAATTTCAATCGGGGTTCAAAACAGTTAAAACGGATGAAAATCATAAAATTTGCCCTAGTTCGGTAGGCCTGCCGGTCCCCTGGTTTGGCCGGCCGAACTGTGCCCATGTCTGATCGGCTGAACATTCCTAGGTTCGGCTTGCCGAACGGATGAATTCGGCCTGCCGAACTGGAATATTTTCAGAAATCTCAAGCACGGGTTTTGGGTCTCCCAAAACTCAAATCTTTGTTTTAACATGTTTTTCTCAAATCCCAGGCATAGAAAACAATCATAGATGATA
The DNA here is from genome assembly GCA_025403435.1 of Artocarpus heterophyllus. Classification (NCBI taxonomy): domain Eukaryota; kingdom Viridiplantae; phylum Streptophyta; class Magnoliopsida; order Rosales; family Moraceae; genus Artocarpus; species Artocarpus heterophyllus. Next base: position 1,947,874 of record CM046337.1, read on the forward strand.
GAAAAACATAATAAAACACTTTTGAACTCATTTAAATAAGATTTGAACACAAAATCTCAAGAAATATGAAAATAGAGAAAATGAGGAAAAATGAAAAATCTTGAATCGAATCCGTTTTTCTTCAAACAAAGCTTAGATTCTGGGTGTTCTAAGTTCCTTTAACTCAAATCAAGGGTTTTCTAAGCTCAAACAAACTTAGATTTCAAAAATGCATGAAAAATTGAAAATTGAAAAAAGTTTAGAAATTCCAAAACTAACCTCAAATACAAGCCTCAAATCACGTTTTTGGTTACCAAATCACGTTCCCGAGCTTCCTTATTGCAAACCCGAACTTGCCTTCAAATTTTCTTTCAAAATTTTGAGGAAAAATTGAAAGAGAAAGAGGGAGACCGAGAGAGAGAGATGAGCATGAGAGGGAGAGTGAGAGAGAGAGTGAGCGAGTGAGTGAGAGAGGAAGAAAGTGAGAGATTTAAATAGAGAGAAATAATTTGCGGTTTTACTGTATGAAAACCATGTGCCGCCCACGGTTTTGTAAAACTGAATACATTTGACATTTTACAAATTTTTTTGTGTCCCAAAGATCCAAAATGACATTTAAAATAATTAAAAATAATTAGAAGTCATTAAGATAACCAAAACAACTTTACACCTAAAATTTTATTAAATGATCAAATTAATTATTTAAAATATTGATTATGGCATACTAATCCATCATTTTATATTATAATAACATTAAATTAATTTTGGGGCGTTACACAACGTGCTCCACTAATAGTGCAAAATTGTCTTCTTAGAAGTTGTTCGGAAGAACGATTAGAATTAACAGTTTTAGTTTAAAAATTGTAATATATGAGAGCTTACATTATAGTCTTTTACTGCAACATGTGAGAGCTTTATACTGTTTACAGTTGTAAGTGATAGTTAGAATCACTCTTTTATACAATTAGTAATTATCCCCGATTTTGTATATCATAAATGGTACCAATTATTTCAATCAAGGCATTCTGATGAATAATATTATCAGAACTAGATGAAGACTTATAGATAGCGCCTATAGACGAAATCACGTTCTGGTACATTATTCGATGGATTAATCAAAATGACTGATATACGTATGCAACTTTTGATTGAGAAAGTGATTTCTCAACGCAGTTCCTTCTCTGATAATAGAAAACATTTATATACACACACACACACACACACATATATATATATATATATATATACATATATGTGATGCTTTATTCTATTGTTCTCAAATGCGATTAGTTAGATCAGAGTTGTCATATTAACTCAGGTTAAAGAAAGTTTCATGTTGTTTGTTTCAATGATAAGATATTGAAGCATTATTTCAAGATGACAACCACGAGAAAGAACAGTGGATCCGCATGACATAAGAACTACTAGCTTTCCCAATAAAGAAGAAAAATAAGAGAAAAAAAAAAGTTGGCTTTTTTTTTTTCTTTGAACTGTATATAGGGAATATAAATAAGGAGTCTGAACAGTGGAATAAGCATAAAATAATTACATATAGGTACACTTGTATAGGAAAAATATATTAAATAATGATGCTACATTACCTAACAATAAACTTACAAGAATTTTTCTTACCAAAAAAAAAAAAGTTACATTATATCACTAAACGTGAGCTACACACTGAGAAGGGAATCAGTTTCCTTACAAGTTTTGTGTGTCGTATGTTATTAGTTTAGTGAATTGCTAAAGTTATTTAGGCACTGTTAAAAATCCTTAATATAAGTTCTAGAAGTTTTCTTCGTGCAAATAACCAGCTAATCCGACACTAAACAAAACAATCATTAGAAAACAAAAAATTCCTTGGAGAGGGCACATGCTAGATGCCAGACAATGTTGCACTTTGACCTTAGATGTTTCCCTTAATCCTTCCTTGTCTTCATTTTCATTACCAAAACTAAAAAAGACAAAAAAAAAAAAAAAAGGAAAACAAAACAAAAAACAAAAAACAAAAATAAAAATAGCAATGTTTACTTACAACATGCTTTGAAGTTTTCAGTCTCATATCTCCCTTGTTAATTTCCTTACCCACTACTATATATGCTTCTCTTCTTGACTGGTTCGTAATAGAGAGAATATAGTGGGAAAGCACAAAACCACATTGAAGAAATTTTTTTTTATAAAAAATACAATTAGTGGGCAATGGTTATATATGGATGATAGTTTTGAATTATTAAAAAAATAAACTGAAATTGACATTTTGAGTAATTTTGTTTAAGCAATAAAGACAGCCTGTTTTGTTGAATAAACAATGATGCCCTACTCAACAATTATTATGGGAGCACACTATATAAAGGAGTTCCTCTCAACCTTACCATGCAATTCAGTAAACAATTCTTAGTTGATCTAAGAATTAGTACAAATTTCCGGTGAGAGGAGTTTGAGTAATTTGCGGGAAATGCGTACTTTGGGGCAGCCGAGGCATTGGCCTCGACTGGTTTATGCCATGGTGTTTTGCTTTGTAGCCACTAGTGTGGTTGCTGATTACGAACCCTATGTTTATGCTTCTCTGCCACCTCCGAAGCATGTAGTTCACCAGCCATACTCTCCTCCACCACCACCAAAGTATGTTGCACATCCACCATACCATTACAAATCACCTTCACCACCAAGGTATGTTCACCATCCACCAGGCCACTACAAGTCACCACCACCACCGTCTGCTTCTTCTCCTCCCCCGTATTTATACAAGTCTCCACCACCACCCTCTCCTTCACCACCCCCTCCGTATGTTTATAAATCTCCTCCACCACCCTCTCCTTTACCACCGCCTCCATACATCTATAAATCTCCTCCACCGCCATCTCCTTCACCACCACCTCCTTATGTCTACAAGTCTCCTCCACCACCATCTCCATCTCCTCCTCCTCCTTACGTTTACAAGTCTCCACCACCACCATCACCATCTTCTCCACCTCCTTATGTCTATAGATCACCACCACCTCCTTCACCATCACCACCTCCACCATATGTCTACAAATCGCCACCTCCGCCATCTCCTTCACCTCCTCCTCCATATATGTACAAGTCTCCACCTCCGCCATCACCTTCACCACCACCACCATCACCATTGCCACCCCCACCTTATGTCTACAAGTCCCCACCCCCACCATCACCTTCACCTCCACCTCCTTACGTTTACAAGTCCCCTCCTCCACCATCCCCCTCACCACCAACTCCTTACATCTATAAGTCCCCTCCTCCACCGTCACCATCGCCTCCTTACATCTATAAGTCCCCTCCTCCACCGTCACCATCACCACTACCTCCCTACGTTTACAAGTCCCCACCTCCACCATCCCTATCACCGCCACCTCCCTACATTTACAAGTCTCCTCCTCCACCATCTTCCTCACCGCCTCCTCCTTATGCTTACAAGTCTCCACCCCCACCATCTCCATCACCACCCCCGCCCTACGTCTACAAGTCCCCACCTCCACCATCACCATCACCACCCCCACCATATGTCTATAAGTCTCCTCCTCCACCATCTTCATCATCACCACCTCCTTACATTTACAAGTCCCCACCTCCACCATCACCATCACCACCACCTCCCTACGTTTACAAGTCCCCTCCTCCTCCATCTCCTTCACCCCCACCTCCTTATGTCTACAAATCCCCACCTCCACCATCCCCATCACCACCACCCCCTTACATTTACAAGTCTCCTCCTCCACCATCTCCATCACCACCCCCGCCCTATGTCTACAAGTCCCCACCTCCACCATCACCATCACCGCCCCCACCATATGTCTACAAGTCTCCTCCTCCACCATCTCCATCACCACCACCTCCTTACGTTTACAAGTCCCCGCCTCCACCATCACCATCGTCACCACCTCCTTATGTCTACAAATCCCCACCTCCACCATCCCCATCACCACCACCCCCTTACATTTACAAGTCTCCTCCTCCACCGTCTCCCTCGCCGCCTCCTCCCTACGTTTACAAGTCTCCACCCCCACCATCTCCATCACCACCCCCTCCCTATGTTAACAAGTCTCCACCCCCACCATATGTCTACAAGTCCCCACCTCCACCATCCCCATCGCCACCACCTCCATACGTTTACAAATCTCCACCTCCACCATCCCCATCGCCACCACCACCACCCTACATTTACAAGTCTCCACCTCCACCATCTCCCTCACCGCCTCCTCCTTACATTTACAAGTCTCCACCCCCACCATCCCCTTCACCACACCCGCCCTACGTTTACAAGTCCCCACCCCCACCATCACCATCACCATCACCGCCTCCGCCATATCTCTACAAGTCCCCTCCTCCACCATCCCCATCACCACCACCTCCCTACATTTATAAGTCTCCCCCTCCACCCTCCCCTTCACCCCCACCTCCATATGTCTACAAATCTCCCCCTCCACCATCACCATCACCACCACCTCCCTACATTTACAAGTCTCCACCTCCACCATCTCCGTCACCACCTCCTCCATATATTTACAAGTCACCGCCCCCACCATCACCTTCACCACCACCTCCCTACATTTACAAGTCTCCCCCTCCACCATCTCTGTCACCCCCACCTCCTTACATTTATACGTCCCCTCCTCCACCATCGCACGTAGTGCATCCCCCCTACTAAGTCCCTGCCACTGCTAGCTCACAAGCCATACATCTATAGTTCACCTCCACCTCCTACACACTACTAGGCTTATGGTGGTTGTGACCAGTTGATTGCGACTTGAATAATTAACTTCATCTTTTGTGTTTGGATTTGAAGAAATTTTCAGCACTGTTTCTATTCATGAACAAGTCTACTTTCTACGAATGTAATAAGAGCGTGAAATTCGTTTCTTTTGAGCATCATTGATTTGTACTATTTCTTTTGTGGAATGAAATGATTTGTACTATTTCTTTTGTGCTTACGGTTTCTTTTTTTTTTTTGCTGTTACTTTGTAGATATGTTTTAGGATTATTGGTGTGATAAGATATGATGATAATAATAATTATTATTAATAATCTATAATAATCTAGTTAGTATTTTCTAAAACGTAATACGATTGGAGATACTACATTTGATCCGTCGTGATATTCATCTAGCAACTTATAACGTACCAAAAAAAAAGAAGAAAAAAAAAAGAAACTGTTTCAAGTAGTTTGTTGTTTAAAAGAAAAAGTGGCTAAAATTAATTGCTAAGATACCAAACAAATGCTATATAAATGATTAATACATTTGGGGAACAACGGTTCATTTAACGAGCCAAACACTGTTTAAGATCACACAAATTCATAAAATATCCACATTAGAGGGGGGGGAAAAAATAAATTTCTACGGTGGGGTTGGCTGTGACTCGTGAGACGTGAGGTAAATTCAAGATTTTTTGGATAAATTCTGGATGAGAATAAATTTGGTAAATTCTAAATTTACTGTTATTTATTTACTTATTTAAAGCTCATGTTCTTTATTTTTGTCCCATCTAAAAATTCCTATTCACTCCCGCTTCTTCCCTTAGGTGTGTTATGTTATTTTGGCTACACATATAGTGTTATACATCTTGTAAGTAATAAATGTAACTGAAAATTTAGCTCTATCTAATCAATCTATGAAAAATCTTCTTCATCTTTATGGGTTTATAAACCTGTTAGTTAATTATAGGCTTAAATTTAGTATGCAGTGTATCTTTTAGACTGAGTTTTACTATTTTGTTAATAACAAGGTTATAACCGAGTGGTTAAATAATATTGCTTTCAAACTAAATAATTCAGTTCTACAGAGACGTCACTGATTTGGCTTGTCCATGCATCTGTAGAAAGACAGAAGATTTTTGTCAAACTTGAGCAAGTGTTTGACAGAATGACATTTATACATATTATTAATATAACTGTGAGGCATCAACCATATAGTGCAACCTATAGCCGTATATTATTAAGTCTCTAGTTCTTAACATTTTTTTTTCTTTGCACTCTTCCAAAACTCGGATTTGCATGTTTACAAATTGCAATTAATAGCACTTTTTTATTTATTTTTTTGGCTTATAATGGTCAAAATATAATTTTTTTTAAAGAAAAAGTGCCTGACGTACCACACGATGTGGAATTAACCAGGTCTCCATCTAGCTTAGGCATGCAAGTTGGTGGCCTACCCTGAACTAATCTAATATATATATAGTTATATATATATATATATATATATAACTCAATTGTTTGGAAGTGATATATTATCAGCACTGTTATATATAATAATATAGTTGAAACTTGGAAAGTATAAAATGTACTATATATTGATATTGGGCTTAGCACTGTAGCCAATTGAGCTAATCACTAAACCAATCAATTAGTGTCGGTGAAATAAACAAGTTTGATTACTACATGAATGTTTATATGGCAAAACTAATCCGTACCTGTTTATTGCCAAGAATTAATGTTTCATCAAATTCTGCGCAAGTTTCTTCTTGTACTATCCTGAAATAGGGTATTTTTTCAGTGGAGAACCTTACCATAATAAACGTTTTCAAATTGTTAAATTTGATAAAAATCAATTTTTTATGATAAAAAAATCTACAGATCACAGACGACTAAAAGACAAATACCTATCGATAAGTTATTTTTTCAGTATCACCGAAAAAATTGCCCCTGTAATGAAGTACTTTATAATTAGCATGACCGTAACTTGTTTGAAAAAAAGTTGTATACCATTTCAATAGAAGACGTGAAAGAGATATGTGAGTTACAAGTATCCAGCAATACTCATTCAAACTGCCACAAAAGATTTTTAACTCACATAAACACGCTTTGAAATTTCAATCAGTTACCTATTATACGCGTCAAATTTCTTGTTCATGTAAAAATCATAATGCATATACATTCATTTCAGCAAATTTTGTAAATAAATAATTTATATAATTTTTTCTCCTTCTTTTGCTTGGGAAATAAAATGGTTTCTGAGCTGCCAACTTTCATTATGACACATATACCATACATTAATAATACTCTGGATTAATAATAACATGTAAATTAAAGCAAATCCAATTCATTTTACTAGCTAGCTTCAATTGAGTGAACATATAATTGCACTGTGCTTATTGATTTGGAGAGTAAACAATGTCAAGCTGCATATATTCATAGCAAAAATTTAACTATTTTGACATAAGTTTTCAATTACATCGTGGTTCCCAGTCTGTTGTGGCCACACATATAAAGCATATTATATATATATATATATATATGTAAATATGCATATATGGATATATTGACAATCTTAAACATACCATGGAGGCATAAAGACCACGAATCTTTTTAAATTTATTTGTATAATTTTTTTTTCAATAGGATTTATAATATTTTACAAAGTAAGAATTAGCATCATTAATGGCAAACATATTTCCATTTTTCTGACATTGAAGCTAGAAGGATCCAGTGACAAATGGCTTGAGAATATGTTATTTCGATTTTTGAAAATAAAAATAAATAGTAGAAATTGGCAAGCTTTGACTAAGACTATGGCAACATTAATATGTGGGAGCTTCTTGCCGATCCTTTGAATCCGGCCTGCCGAACTGAAAAAACCCAGAATTTTCAGTCACGGGTTTTGGGTCTCCCAAAACCCAAATTTTGATTTCAACCTGTTTTTCTCAAATCTCAGGCATAGGAAACAATCATAGATGATAGAAAAACATAATAGGACATTTTTAAACTCATTTAAACAAGATTTGCACTCAAAATCCAAGAAAATCCAAAAATAGAGAAAAAAGGGAGAAAATGAAAAATCTTGAATCAAATTCGTTTTTCTTCAAACAAAGCTTAGATTCTAGTTATTCTAAGTCCCTCTAACTTAGATCGAAGGTTCTCTAAGCTTAAATGAGCTTAAATCTCAAGATGAAAGAAAAATTGAAAAATTAAAAAAGTTTTAAAATTTTGAAAACTAATTTCGAATCGAAGCTTTAAATAGCGTTTCCGGTTGCCAAATCACGCCCCCGAGCTTCCTACTTGCTAACCCGAGGCTTGGGTTGAAATTTTGTTTCAAAATTTTGAGGGAAATTGAGAGGGAAAGAGAGAGTGTTGCACGGGAGAGAGAGAGAAAGGGAGAGTTGAGAGAGAATAAGAGAAAGAGAGGGAGAGTGGGATATAAATAGAGAGAAATTGTGGGCGGTTTTACTGTGCGAAATCGTGTGCCGCCCATGGTTTTATAAAACAAAACATATTAGACATTTGACACATAGTTTGTTTTAAAAACTCAAAATAACATTTTAAAACAATAAGAAATCTTTAGAAATCATTAAAATAAGAGAAACAACTTTAAACTCAAAATTTCACCAAATGATCAAATTAAGTTTAAAATATTCATCATGGCACACTAATCCACCATTTTACATTCTAATATCATTAAATTAATTTTGAGGCGTTACATAAAAAGATTCGCTTAACTAAAAATTTTGACGCCAATAGTAGGGTTTATTAACTTTTAGGGCATGTTTATCAAACCGTGAAAAAATATAAAGAAAAAGATAATGTGATTGGAAAGAAAAGTAAAGTATTGGGAGTAAGCATCATTCATTTCCTTTATAGTGTTTGTTTACTTATTTGATGGGCTAATGAGAAACAATTTTATTCTCTTTCTAATATTTACTTACTTAGGAATGAAGATCTTATTCAATATAATTACTAAAATATTATTTTTACATAACTAATAGTTATTAAATAATAACATTTGAATTGGAACATCTAAGTAAATATAGTATTCATTCCCATTGATAGGAAATCAATACTAAACAGTATTCGAATTCCCTTTCTCATTCCCTATATTGTATAGGACCTATAAAACTTTCATTACTGATTTTGAAAATAAACATATTATTTAAAGGAAAAGAGAATTACTCCTTACTTTCTATTTCCTTTTGATGCAAAGTAGGCATGCCCTTAATACCCCCAAAATGTAATTCCCTTTTTCTAGATAGACTCTTATCTAATGTTCCAGATGGCATCTCTTGTTTTAATTTATATATGCTATGAGAATATTATATGCTCTATATAACTTGAAGTTACATCTCTTTTATATATCTTTGTACAGCTTCCACATATTATGTTACAACTGTAATAAATAAATAATGCAACAACCAGTTCTTAAAAGGAAGTTTTGAGGAAAAAGATTAAAAACATGTTTTTTTAATACTATTAGTGCAAATTATGGTTGTAATTATACAGAGACCATTTACCCCGTTTATGTTAGTAAAATAGGGATAAAAGCGTGAGTTTCATTCTAAATATAGTTGAGAACATAATTTGAGCCAATTACTTTTTTCATTTAGGAAATATTGGTCGAAAATAGCTTTTTTGTCATGTTCAAAGAACGTAGAGGGAGTTTTTTTTTTTTTTTTTTTTTTAATTCTTCTAACACTCAGATGATGCTAACATAACATATTTTGGTTAAAAGATGCCTATCTAATTTAACCTCGTTTATGTCAAAATATAAAAGGGTAAATTTAGACGTCATTTTATGCATAAATTCGATATAATTACGAGGTAAAGAAGCGAAAATATTTTGGTCAAGAAATGTCCTTGTAATGTTAGTAATTTACAGGAGTAAAAGTTTGAGTCTGCCAAAAATAAAAAAACTAGAGACCATTTTATGCATAAACATGTTTTTTTAATACTATTAGTGCAAATTATGGTTGTAATTATACAGAGACCATTTACCCCGTTTATGTTAGTAAAATAGGGATAAAAGCGTGAGTTTCATTCTAAATTTAGTTGAGAACATAATTTGAGCCAATTACTTTTTTCATTTAGGAAATATTGGTCGAAAATAGCTTTTTTGTCATGTTCAAAGAACGTAGAGGGAGTTTTTTTTTTTTTTTTTTTAATTCTTCTAACACTCAGATGATGCTAACATAACATATTTTGGTTAAAAGATGCCTATCTAATTTAACCTCGTTTATGTCAAAATATAAAAGGGTAAATTTAGACGTCATTTTATGCATAAATTCGATATAATTACGAGGTAAAGAAGCGAAAAAATTTTGGTCAAGAAATGTCCTTGTAATGTTAGTAATTTACAGGAGTAAAAGTTTGAGTCTGCCAAAAATAAAAAAACTAGAGAGTAAAAATGTCAGAAGTGGGATTTGAACCCACGCCCTCTCACGAGGACCAGAACTTGAGTCTGGCGCCTTAGACCACTCGGCCATCCTGACTATTGTACTTGATTGTCAGAAAACTTTTAATATCACAAAATATAATTATGTTCAATGACGTTTCCTTTCCCTCCCTTCAAAAAAATAATAAAATCATTATCCTTTGTCATATAAAAAAATGTGCCCTCTGAACATTCTGTATCTGAAGAAATAAGTTTTTTTTTTCTTATTTATTAGAATACATGCTAATCACATTTTCTAGAATAAATATTAGATCTATCACGTTTATTGACCTCTCTAATTTTATAATAAACATAAATCTGTCATTATCCTTCATCATATAAAAAAATGTGCCCTCTGAACAATCTCTATCTGAAGAAATAACTTTTTTTCTTATTTATTAGAATACATGCTTATCACATTTTCTCGAATAAATATTAGATCTATCACGTTTATTGACCTCTCCAATTTTAACCATCTCTAGTTATAAATAAAAAAAAAAAAAAAACCTCTCAATAGTATGGTATTTGTGAACAAAAAATGAAGGTTAATAACTTACATATTGAAGGATTAATTAGTTATGTATTCATTCGTCTTTTTGGTTAAAAGCATAGATATGTCGAATGGTTAATAATCATAGCTTTTTTTTTTTTTTTTTTTTTTGGTTGCTGAATACCCTTGCTTTTACTGTATAGAATATAAGTCTCTCGTAACTTTTCTTTTTCCTTGTATTTGTTTTGTGCACTTGTTCTCGAAGTAGAGAGTTTTTTAGTTGCTCAATTTAATTTTAATTACTCTTTATAATTTAATTGCTCAACTAGCTTCTCATCATCAGGGTCAATGCCATGTGTGATCTAAATATTAAATATTTAATGATTAGACAAAAGAAGACTTTTGTGAGTAACTTCCATTTTATTTAACCATAAGCATATATGAAACAAATAAATACATTTTCCAACAGACCACACAGCGTCTAAGGAGACGTAATCATTCAAAGAAATCACAAAAACAAATCAACAATGAGTCATAAAAGTAACAACAGTTTAGACGAAAGCTGCAAAGAATTATCTAATCATATTCGGCGCTGCCTTTTCTTCTTCTTCTTCTCAAATCGGCTTCCCCATTTGATATGCAACACGTGCAAAAGCGCACCCAATATGAGACTGTTTTTTGCAACAATTATTTGTTTACCTCTACGGAAACTGCAAACACAAAACATGATATATATTATAAAGGAGAGAAAAATTAAAGGAAAAACTGCAAAAAAAAAAAAAGTGATAATTATTTCTTACGTGGAAAGAGCGCAAGAGCTTATGGCCTTAGTAGTGAGATGGAGGTGGGGGGGATTTGTAAGAATATGGAGGAGGAGGCGGGGATTTATAGACGTAGGGAGGCGGTGGGGAGCTGTACACATAAGGTGGGGGAGGTGAAGGTGATGGAGGAGGAGGAGATTTGTAAACGTAAGGTGGTGGTGGTGGGGATTTGTAAACATATGGTGGTGGCGGCGGGGACTTGTAGATGTATGGTGGGGGAGGAGATGGAGGAGGTGGAGATTTATAAACATAGGGTGGCGGTGGTGGAGAACTGTAAACGTAAGGCGGAGGAGGTGGAGACTTGTAGACATATGGGGGTGGAGGAGGAGAGCTGTAAACATAAGGTGGGGGAGGTGATGGTGATGGAGGTGGTGGTGACTTATAGAGATAGGGAGGTGGCGGTGGAGAGCCGTAAACATAAGGTGGGGGAGGTGATGGTGATGGAGGAGGTGGTGACTTATAGACATAGGGAGGTGGTGGTGGAGAGTTGTAAACATAAGGAGGTGGAGGTGGAGACTTGTAGACATAAGGAGGTGGTGGTGGAGAGCTATAAACATAAGGTGGAGGAGGAGATGGTGATGGAGGAGGAGGTGACTTATATTCATAAGGAGGTGGTGCTGGAGAGCTGTAAACATAAGGTGGAGGAGGAGGGGACTTATAGACATAAGGTGGTGGTGGTGGAGACTTATACATATAAGGAGGTGGTGGTGGTGGTGAGCTATAAGCATAAGGTGGGGGAGGTGATGGTGATGGAGGAGGAGGGGACTTGTAGACATAAGGAGGTGGTGGCGGAGAGCTATAAACATAAGGTGGAGGAGGCGATGGTGATGGAGGAGGAGGTGACTTATATTCATAAGGAGGTGGTGGTGGAGAGCTGTAAACATAAGGTGGAGGAGGAGGGGACTTATAGACATAAGGTGGTGGTGGTGGAGACTTATACATATAAGGAGGTGGTGGTGGTGAGCTATAAGCATAAGGTGGGGGAGGTGATGGTGATGGAGGAGGAGGGGACTTGTAGACATAAGGAGGTGGTGGCGGAGAGCTATAAACATAAGGTGGAGGAGGCGATGGTGATGGAGGAGGAGGTGACTTATATTCATAAGGAGGAGGAGGGGACTTATAGACATAAGGTGGTGGTGGTGGAGACTTATACATATAAGGAGGTGGTGGTGGTGAGCTATAAGCATAAGGTGGGGGAGGTGATGGTGATGGAGGAGGAGGGGACTTGTAGACATAAGGAGGTGGTGGCGGAGAGCTATAAACGTATGGTGGGGGAGGCGATGGTGATGGAGGAGGAGGGGACTTGTAAACATATGGAGGTGGGGGTGGAGAGCTGTATACATAAGGTGGAGGAGGTGGGGACTTGTAAACGTAAGGTGGTGGTGGTGGAGACTTATAGACATAAGGAGGTGGCGGCGGAGAGCTATAGACATAAGGTGATGGAGGTGGCGGAGACTTGTAATAGTACTTAGGCGGAGGCGGCGGCGACTTGTAGTAGTACTTAGGTGGCGGTGGCGGCGGTGACTTGTAGTAATATTTAGGTGGAGGCGGCGGCGACTTGTAGTAGTATTTGGGTGGTGGGGGTGGTGATTTGTAGTAATACTTGGGAGGAGGAGGTGGAGATTTGTAGTAGTATTTAGGTGGTGGTGGTGGTGGAGACTTGTAGTAGTACTTAGGTGGCAGGGGCGGTGATTGGTAATAATACTTAGGTAGCGGCGGTGGAGGGGACTTGTAATTATAGGGTGGTGGTGGTGGAGATTTGTAGACATAAGGTAGCAGGGGCGGAGATGCGTATGTGTAAGGCTTTTCATCTGCAGCTACATTGGTGGCAATCAAGCATATTGCCAAGGCAAAGACAAGATGAGGCCAAAAATTGGCCATTTTGAGAATGCTGACCGCTAAGAAGCCCCAAAACTTAGGACTTCAATTGCTTAGAGATTGATGGATCGATGTGAATGAATGCTAAGGGAAAGAGTTTCACAGCTTATATAGAGATCTCTTCAAAGAGTGAAGCATTTATGTAGCAATATTTGAAGTTTCCTGCCTCCAACAAACATATTATTTAAGCTTCAAAATTTATTGTCAACTTTAATATTTTAGTATGAAGAATTTGATAATGGGAACCCACTCAATCATTAGATGATTGTTCATGCATAACAGTCTAGTTAGACCTCTTCTGCAATATATCAAGTAATAAAGATTTAACAAAAATTTCAAATTTTATATATTCTCATTTTGACATACAGCTATCAACTTTTTTGATTCACAGCTCTGAATTTGTAAGAGGGAGTAGGTATTCGTTTACTTGCCGAAACGAACATTCTATTGAAAATTATTTGAACTAAACCAAGCTTTGGCATTGGTGGGTTAATTAACTTGGTCCAAAATCGAATTTACAAAGTCAATACACATTTGTGAGGAGAAAGCCTGATTTGGAAGAATTTATAAGTCCTAATTTAGGTTAGAAATCATTATCAGAAGTACCAGCCAGAAAATTTGACCTTTTTAAACCTCAGCTTATAAACCATATATGTTGGTAATTATATTTGTATGGCAGTATTAGTCAATGGTAAATAATAATAATAATAATAATAATAATAATCAGAAAATTTCTTTAGTGGGAACCAAAAAAGATACCCATCAATTAGTTTCTACCTCTTAGCCACAGATTTGCAGAAAAAGAAAAATTTTACCAGTTCTACAGTTTCAAAACATACACTATCAGTTGGGTTCTACAATAGAAGTCCCGACAAATCTGATAAAATAGATACAGATACGTGTGAAATTACTTGAGTAAAGTTAGCATGAATTCTGAATTGAGTTTGGAATTTAAGGCAATCTTGTAGACACTTATTTCATACAAGAAAATTTAGCATAGAGATTTTAAAGATTTAATCAAGAATATTAATTTAATATTGGCCCTTGATCAAAAGATAAAATTTGTTTTATATATATATATAGATATATATATATATATATATTATTTTCTCTCTGTCGGCGAAGCATGTTAATTTGTCCATTTAATTTAGTAACAACCTATTCCAACTTGTTGGTTGTTGGATATTGTTTTTTTTATTATTATTTCGTTAATTTATTGCTTCAACATAAACTAACAACTTGGTGATTGTCAACAGTGCTCTAGTGGCCAATAAGATCGTGCTTTCACTTTGAAATGACAAAGTCTCTCTTTTTGGTTTGTTTCGTCTTCTTTTGGCCGAGTAGAAGAGACAGAAGGATGGAAGGATGGCTGCGAGCATATGATCCAAAGTACAAATGGACGCCTGCAATATTTCTTTGCCCTTTTTTTTTGTTTGAAATTTGAAGAATTTATTGCTTTTTCTCAGTTTCAAATTAAACGACCAAGTAATAGTCTCAAATTCTCTTTATTTTCTTGCCTAGCAGACTTTTTATCTTTTGCAAGTTTGTCAATATTGTTAATTTTGTTGTATAAAGGTCATCCTTATTGGATCAAGTATTTAACAATGTATATATCTATATCTATATATATTTATGTATATGCAGTCACCCGCATTACTTCAGCATGTTGAAAGATTCATTTAATCTGTCACGACGAAAATTATATAGTAACACATAACAATCAATAAATGATTAAACAAAGAGAAAAAGAAAAGGTCCTGCAAAAGGATTACGAAAAAAAAATATACATGACTAGTACTTGTTATCTTCCTTGAAGAGAGGGAGAGACGTGATCATTTTACTGTCTTTTGCTTTCTTGTTTCAATTATGAAGAAAGAATATGAAAGTTTTTTTTTTTTTTTAAATAGTCAGAATAATTTATGCTTGTTAACAACCCGATAATGATTGAGATAAACTCGTTGTAACTAAAAGTTAAACAAAATCACGATATTAGCTGTGATGCTTATACTAGGTCGTATTTGGAGCTCTTTAACTAGACCAAACCCAACCAAGAAACAGGTTAGTTAATTAGAAAATTGCTATAAAAATGTTTTTTAGATCTTCCTTAATTATTTGATCTCTTGGGATCAATTTAACCGATATTTTTCTTGAGCCGTTGACGTTGGGAACTTGTTTGGTAGGAGGGAAAAGCAAAAAAAAAGGGCAGAATCTTTTGCTCAAGCCATTGACATCGGGAACATGTTCGGTAGGAGGGAAAAGGAAAAAGAAAAAGAGAGGAGTGGGTGGATTAGTCGATCGATTTTGAGAAATCATACTATTGTTTTGAGTGAGAGAAATAAACAGAAAGTTATAAAATGAGTTTGAGAATATGTAATGTATTGCTTCAAAAAAATGTTGCCAACAAACGGGGAAATATGAGAGATTAAAAAAAGTTTAACCAACCGATAACGATTGAAACAAACTTGCTCTAACTAAAACCATCACCAAACAATAATAAGCCTGATTGGTTTCCGTTTCGTTTCTAGTGTTTTGAAACTATTCCTTTTGAAATTAAAATTTTGGAATTAGTTATTAGAAACTGTGCGTAAAAAACTTGTTTAGTGTTTTCAAAATTATAAAATGTTATTTTGCTCAAGTTAATAATTTATGTTTTGTATAATCATGATTTTATTAATTGTTTGCATGTATTACAAGCAGATTTCGGCATGCTTTATTTTCCAACATTCTGCAAGAAGCATGGATGAGATGGTCGGAAGCTGTACAGCATAAACACGAATGCCGACGTTAAATTTAAATTACAGAATTCACGGATGGTGACAGAAAATTATTAAACGCTAAGCTTCGGCCGGAAATTGGCGCCAATGAAGGGCTCAGTGAATTGATCAAAACATGCCACACGTATTCTCTCTGGCGTTGCTGGATTGTCAAGAGGAAACCAGTCGTTGTTCCCTACTTCTGCTCTCGCAGATGCAATGGCGTCTTTGATGGCAAAAAAAGCTGCTGAAGCCAGAAAGAATGGGGGCTCTCCAACAGCTTTAGATGAATGGATAGGCTTCACGTTTGGGTGCCCCTACAAAGACAAGAGTATCGGGCTACTTTTTAAAAAGTTTGAGATACTTATTCAGTAATAACCAAACACAGAGGTACCAAATTCTAATCCGCTACTTCTACAAAATACAAGGTAAATTTTCTCGAACAAAAATTAAGGCCTTATAGGCCATTTGAAAGAATGATTGAAACTAACTAACTACAATTTTAGTTTGAGACTATACCATATGAAAGCTTTACATTATAGCTTTTTACATTATTTACAGTTATAACTTATGATTAAAACTGCTCCTCCAAACAGCCCATTAATCAATTAACAGCATGACTTTTATGTTCAAAAGAAACTCATCAACACAAACATGAAAGAGATGGCAAAAGTCTTTCTGTGAACTCTCTTTAGTTCTACTGCCATCTTGTATGATTTGGCAATAATCTGTACTTGTGTATTTTGGCAGTTGTCTGTAGCCCCCCATCTTCTGAAGTAATATAATTAGTAAAATGACCTTGCAGGATAAGAACATACCTTGAGGAGTGAAACATGGAATTTGAAAGGAGCATGATTTAGAGAAGGGATTTTGTAACTCCCAGGACCACACGTGTATAGATATCCAGGTGGAACCCACTTATGAGCTGGATCTCCCCTCTTTAGTTCTTCTAAAGCTACCCATCCCAAACCTTGTATAAAAGCTCCTTCAATCTGCATTTGGGCAATGACCCCCACAAAAGTAAAAAGATCAAACAGAAAGCAACAAAATGATGTGAAAAAATGACAAGGAGAAGGATAATTATTACCTGCCCAACATCAATGGCTGGGTTGAGAGAATATCCAAGGTCCAATATAATGTTTGTAGCTCTAGTGTGAAAATCTCCAGTTAGCGTGTCAATCTCAACCTCAGAGAATGCAGCCCCATTGGTGAAGTACCGGAATGGATTCCCCTTACCAGTCATCCAGTCAAAGCCAATGTCGGGTGTCATGTAAATCCGTGAGCAGAAAGGTCTATTCGAGCCACATAGCAGGCAGTCCCTAGCTGAGGATCATAACAAGTACAATTGTCATATGCTGTTGTAGTTGTTTAAATTCTTAAATGAAACTCTTATCCTAATTGGAATTACGCGAAAAAATAGAACATCTTAAATGCTAGATAAAGTAGCAGTAAGATGAAGGCAATGGTACCTCAGCAAAAGAGTTGAAATTATGCTTTGCGGCGATGGGCTCAATGCGTGACTTAATTTGCTCACAGGCATCCAAAACAACAGCTCCATACATATCGGAAATCGCAGAAGCTGCCGTTGGTGATGCATTGGGAACCTTACATGAGAGAAAGCACAAAGACAAACACAATGCAGACTCCATATATTAGCAACGCTACGATTAATAGTAAAAATAGATAAGCAATACAAGTAAGTATTGCAGAGTCAACTAATTAAATCTTGACATTTACATATGTTCTCCTATGTTACCAGTTTCCATAGTGAGGTTAAACTTAGCCATTGTTTCAGCCCCCTCAGTCTGTTTAGGTTTGTTCTTTAGGATATTTGACTAACAAGACAAGTTTAAAAAAAATTCTACCAATTAAGACAAGCTTGGTTTTCTTCGTGATGTGGTCTACAGAACAGATAATTCATCAGCAAAAGGAAATACAAATCCTTCAAAAATAGATTGTGATTTACCTTGTCAGTACTTGCCTCTGATATGAAGACAGAACTGAGAGGGATGTTGAAGGCAGAAGCAGCAACCTGAGCAACTTTAGTATGTAAACCTTGGCCCATCTCGACACCCACGAGTGTGACTAAAACAGTACCATCGGTGTAGACATGAACAAGACCACCCGCCTTCAGTTTGTTAAAGGATAGATAATTAATACGATTTGGACAGAATTTTACAGTATAAAAGATACTAGTGAAATTTGTTGTTTAACCTGAACCAACCCAAATTCTACCCATACCTGGTTCATAAGCTTTAAAGTAAAGGATATGCCAAATTTTGTGGGAACCATGGAACTACCACGCTTCTTTCACCGATTCTGAGAACTAAATCGGTCAACTTCTTCGCGAGCTTTCGAAAATTCACAAGATAACTTTAGCTCGTTCCAGACCTAGGCTAGAGTACAATGTTCAAGTTGTTGGCCGTAATGCAATACCGATCCTTCACCTTGAAAATTAATTTCCTGAATGTTATATATAAAAAGTGAAAAATGCAAGCTCAGTGCTCTTTAAAAAATAATAATAAATATTAATAAAATAGAAAATAGTGTTTATAAACTGTTTCATGAGAACAAACAAAAGTATCATATAACTTGCCCTGATTTCTTCCAAAAATAGTGTGTATAAACTGCTTCATGAAATCAAGTATAATATAACTTACCCAAATTTCTTCTGGGCTCTTCTTGAGCTCAACCGCAATTCTTTGAATCCAATTTTCTGTAATAAGCATTCCTTGAGGACCACCAAATCCTCGAAAAGCAGTGTTTCTAGGGATATTAGTGAAACAAACCCTTCCCATGATCCTCACGTTTGGTATCTCAAAAACATTATCTGAGTCGAACATAGCACGTTTAAGCACAGCAAGAGACAGGTCTAGTGAATTTCTGGCATTATTATAGATTTCAAGGACCAATGCCAGTACTTTTCCGTCATTTGTGAATCCAACCTATGTCACAAAAGATTCCACAATCAGAATCTCTTATATTACAAGAAGGTTTGTGACTCCAGTAAATAAATACCGAGACCAACAGATGGTCAAGTAGAAGCAACAAAGTATTGCTTTAGAAATTTAGATTATTAAGAAGTTAACCTCCTTTCTCTCTTTCCCCAAACTCTCCTTCCTTGACCAAAAAAATAACAGGCAAAAGATGTTATAGATTAAGGTGCAATATGGGTAGCACAAATGAACCTTTTATTTTCAGAAAAAGCTATGCCGCTGCCCAGTTGTCATCATGTCTGTAACATGGTCTAATGTTATTTTGACAGGGTGATTCAATAGATATGAAGGGACAGAAGCTGCAGCAGCAGTGAAGGCAGATCTCGTCTCCTTTCCACCAAAACCACCACCAATGCGCTTGGTTTTACAAACAACTTTTGACATTGGAAGGCCAAGAACATGGGAAACTCATTTCTGATGCTTCTGCGAAGCCCGAACATGGATAATATTTAAAAATAATTTAGAACACACACAACCATAACATATTAAAAACTAGTAGAAACCAAAACTTAGCTTGGGCAAGCAATAAAAGAAAGGCAATATGGAGTTAAGTTTGGACAGGTTAAAATACTTGTGTGGATGAAACCATATGAACTTCGTTTCCACCATCCATTGTCCGTACGATGCTGCTATTTGGCTCCAAATAGAAGTGTTCCTGTCCTCCAACATGAACTTCCACCTCTATGACCTTGTCACATTGCCCTGATTGGAAACACAGATCAACATCGCCCTTTCTCATCCACTTTTCAGTGTTAGGTGGAAACTTTTAGCATTGATGGCATCTTGTATGGATAATATTGCCGGTAACTCTTCATACTCAGCATGAACCTTTCTTGCTGCCAGCTTTGCATTTTCGTGTGTAGCAGCAACCACAACTCCTATAACCTACACAAAACGTACAATCCCGTATTAATTGATAGAAGAGGGGAAAAGAGTGGAATCTCCGATAATGTTTTTATAGAATTTAATGGTTGTTCATTTTGTTTGTCATACCTGACCTACATGTAGCAAATAGTTCCTCATCTGCAACAACTGCTCCAATCTTATTATCACCAGGAATACTGTTAGCAAAGTATATCCCGACGAACCCAGGCGAAGATTTTGCTCCTGAATCATCTATTGAAAGCATACGGGCATGAGGTTTTTTGCTCGGTACTAAAGCGGCGTGCAAACCGTTAGGTGGCACCGGTGTTTCGTCATATTCAGCCTCCCCTGGAACCTAGTTGAAAATTATTAAAACAACATCACTATGCAAAAACAAAAGTGAAAAACGAAAAAGAAGAAACAAAATTTATGTGAAACTGAGAGAGAGCAACCGAAACATTTTCTACAAAAACTCTCTTCCTTTCTAACCCAAAATACTACAAGAACTTGGAATATCATAAACAACATCTAGTGCTGCTTTCCCTACATACATACCTGGAGTCTTGATGACAGATGAACTTCAGGGGAACCCACAGGCCGTTCCATGTCTTGTAATGCTATAATCTTGACGTCCTATAAGGGAGACCGGTGGAATGACTCCACAGCAGATTGATAGGATAATGGTACACTCTTCTTACTGCATTGTGTTTCGTCTATTTGATGAGAAACCCATAGAAAAAATTTGAAGAAAAAAGCTAAGAGTTAAAGATTTCCTAAACTCCACCATTCCACCAGGAGCGTCATCCTTGATCAAAATATCCTTTTGTAAGACTTTCAAAGCACCCTGAAGTAAATCCTGGTTCCAAATCTTTCCAATGAGAAAATCCTTAGTTATTTTCGCAGAGAGAGAAAGCAGAACAACTCCACCATAAAAAATAGATGCATCTGAAACAACCCGATTTTCACCCCTTTGCTCGAGATACACACGAATTCCGGCATTTACAATTGCAATGTCATCCTCCCTTCGATGAGCCTGCGTAAATTCTTTCACAAACTCAAAAGGCCTAGTCCATGGTAAGAATATTGACAGCAAATTTTATTCGTTGCTAGATCCACCTTACGGTAACCAAGGAAAAATTTTTCTGCTGGGGTTGTTCTAGTATTCTTTTGCAATCAATAATTTGCAACTCTGTTCTAGCAGCCATCCACAACGGGTTCAAGTCTGATATTGGACTAGCCGTACATATATTCCCACCAACCGACGCAGCATTTCTAATCTGTCCCAGCAAACCATTTTAAGTGTTCAAGAAAGGCCTTACATGAAGAAGTTTCATGAGCAGCACGCTCTGCTACAACCTTTCTGAAAACTTTCATGAGTTCCGATAGTCTTACTGCGGCACCGATCTCTATGCCGTCATCCTTCACATTTAACGCATTTAGTTCCGGTACATGTGTAACAGAGATCAAAACCCAATATTCCATGTGCTTCAACCTCATCTCAATTCCTACTTCAGTATTACCAACCAATAACTTTGCATCCAAATATTTTGCTTTTAGTTGCAACAAATTTTTAAGTCTAAAGGGTCTAAACAACCTAAGCCCACCAAATCCAGTCAAATTCAAAGGACTTGATTTTCTAATCTTAAGTTCAGGAGGAAAAGAAAGTTCTTTGTCTGTGTATTTGCTTCCTTCTATCTCACCATATGAGACCGGTTGAGACCTCTCCATACAAACCGTACCATGTCCCATACTGCACTTGTTGGTGTTGCTTTCTACATGAGCAGGGCTTACCAGTAGAAGGGCAGACAAACTCGCGTTCTTGAAGGCTTAGGGAAGATGCCTCAGTAGATAGCATAGCATCAGTTTTGGCAAAAACTCGAAATGCGTCAATGATTGGTCTATAACCTGTACACCGACACAGGTTTCCTGCAAGGCATTCTTCAACTTGCTCTTCAAAAGGCGGGGTTTGACTCGACCTCAGTAGCGCATACATGGACATAATAGAACCAGGGGTGCAAAATCCACATTGCGAGCCATGAGAAAGGGCCGATGATTCCTGCGGAGTAAATGACAGGACATCACTACCGTAAGTTACAAATTAAGCTCACACACAAAATATTCCAGCTATTCATGTAGAAATACCAACTGGGTTACATAATCCCTGTTTGTTTCATTGGTTCGACCAAAATTTAAACCTTTAACTACAATTCTCGTTCTTAGAAAAATTTGAATTTTTGTTCAAACCTTTGAACCAACTAGACTAGTACTCTGTATATTCATTTCAGTCTCCCTAGCAAGAACAACGAATTAATGGAAATGCCCACGTTAAAATGTTCATAATTTTTCACGCATGAAAAGTTTCTTCCCACGTTAGTATTGGAAGAGTGGGAAATTTTCACTCCCTTAAAAAAAATAAAAATAAATCTGTCATTATCCTTTATTTTTATTTTTTCTTATTTATTAAAATAAATGCTTGTCACATTTTCTCGAATAAATATTTGGCCTATCACATTTATAGAGTGTTTGGAAAAATGAAATAGTTTAAACCATTTTTTGTTCAAAAATACCATACTGTTGAGAGTTTTTTTTAACTAAAGATGGTTAAAATTAAAGAGGTCAAAGTGGTGTGTCAAACGAAACTTAATAATTTATATATTGGATGATTAATTAGTTATATATTCATTCGTCTTTTTAGTTAAAAGAATATATATGTCAAATAGTTAATAATCATAGCTTCTTTTTTTTTTTTTTTGTTGCTGAATTCCCTTGCTTTTACTATATAGAATATAGGTCTCTCGTAACTTTTCTTTTTCCTAGCATTTGTTTGTGCACTTGTTCTCGAAGTAGAAAGTTATTTAGTTGCACAATTTAATTTTAATTACTCTTTATTATATAGTTGCTCAATTAGCTTCTCATCATCAGGGTCAATGCCATGCATGATCTAAATGTTAAATATTTAATGATCAGACCATATGAAGACTTTTATGAGTAACTTCCAATTTATTTAACCATAAGCAAATATGAAACAAATAAATATATTTTCCAACAGACCACACAACGTCTAAGGAGACGTAATCATTCAAAGAAATCACATAAACAAATCATCAATAAGTCATAAAAGTAAAAAACAATTTAGACGAGAGCTGCAAAGAATTATCCAATCGTATTTGGAGCTGCCTTTTCTTCTTCTCCTCAAATCGGCTTCCTCATTTGATATGCAACACATGCAATAGCGCACCCAATATGAGACTCTTTTTTGCAACAATTATTTGCTTGCCTCTACGGAAACTGCAAACACAAAACATGATATATATTATTATAAATGAGAAAAAAATTAAAGGAACAACTGTTAAAAAAAAAGTGATAATTATTTCTTACGTGGAAAGAGCGCAAGAACTTATGGTATTAGTAGTGAGATGGAGGTGGAGGGGATTTGTAAGCATATGGAGGAGGAGGTGGGGATTTATAGACGTAGGCAGGCGGTGGGGAGCTGTACAGATAAGGTGGGGGAGGTGAAGGTGATGGAGGAGGAGGAGATTTATAAACGTAAGGTGGTGGTGGGGACTTGTAAACGTATGGTGGTGGTGGAGATGGAGGAGGAGGAGACTTATAAACATAGGGTGGCGGTGGTGGAGAGCTATAAACATAAGGTGGGGGAGGTGATGGTGATGGAGGAGGTGGTGACTTATAGACATAGGGAGGTGGTGGTGGAGAGCTATAAACGTATGGCGATGGAGGAGGAGGGGACTTGTAAACATATGGAGGTGGTGGTGGAGAGCTATATACATAAGGTGGAGGAGGTGGGGACTTGTAAACATAAGGCGGTGGCGGTGGAGACTTGTAGACATAAGGAGGTGGCAATGGAGAGCTATAGACATAAGGTGAAGGAGGTGGTGGAGACTTGTAATAGTACTTAGGCGGAGGGGGCGGAGACTTGTAATAGTACTTAGGCGGAGGGGGCGGTGATTTATAATAGTACTTAGGTGGCGGTGGTGGAGGGGACTTGTAAATATAGGGTGGTGGCGGCGGAGATTTGTAGATGTAGGGTGGCGGAGGAGGGGATTTGTAGACATAGGGTGGCGGGGGCGGAGATGCATATGTGTAAGGCTTTTCATATGCAGCTACATTGGTGGCAATCAAGCATATTGCCAAGGCAAAGACAAAATGAGGCAAAAAATTGGCCATTTTGAGAATGCTGACTGCTGAGAAGCCCCAAAACTTAGGACTTCAATTGCTTAGAGATTGATTGATCGATGTGAATGAATGCTTGGGGAAAGAGTTTCACAGCTTATATAGAGATCTCTTCAAAGAGTGAAACATTTATTTAGCAATATTTGAAGTTTCCTACCTGCAACAAACATATTTTTTAAGCTTCAAAATTTATTGTCAACTTTAATATTTTAGTATGAAGAATTTGATAATGGGAACCCACTCAATCATTAGATGATTCTTCATGCATAACAGTCTAGTTAGACCTCTTGTGCAACATATCATGTAATAAAGATTTAACAAAAATTTCAAATTTTATATGTTCTCATTTTGACATACAGCTATCAACTTTTTTGATTCACAACTCTGAATTTGTAAGAGGGAGTAGGTATTGTTTACTTGCCGAAACGAACAACCTATTAGAAATTATTTGGACTAAACAAAGCTTTGGCATTGGTGGGTTAATTAACTTGGTCCAAATCGAATTTACCGAGTCAATACACATTTGTGAGGGGAAAGCCTGATTTGGAAGAATTTATAAGTCCTAATTTAGGTAAGAAATCATTATCAGAAGTACTCGCCAGAAAATTTGACCTTTTTAAACCTCAGCTTATAAACCATATATGTTGGTAATTATATTTGTATGGCAGTATTAGTCAATGGTAAAAAAAAAAAAAAAAAAAAACAGA
The DNA here is from genome assembly GCA_025403435.1 of Artocarpus heterophyllus. Classification (NCBI taxonomy): domain Eukaryota; kingdom Viridiplantae; phylum Streptophyta; class Magnoliopsida; order Rosales; family Moraceae; genus Artocarpus; species Artocarpus heterophyllus. Next base: position 1,972,703 of record CM046337.1, read on the forward strand.
ATTTCTTCTGTGGAAACTAAAAAAGATACCCATCAATTAGTATCCACCTTATAGCTACATATTTGCAAAAAAAGAAAAATTTAACCAGTTTTATGATTTCAAAACATACACCATCGGTTAGGTTCCATTATAGAAGTCCCGACAAATCTAACAAAATATGCACGGATACCTATGAAATTACTTGATCAAATTTAGCGTGAAAGTTGAAATGAGTTTGGAATTTAAGGCAATCTTATAGACACTTGTTTCATAAAAGCAAATGTGGCATAGAGATTTCAGAGATTTAGTCAAGAATAGTAATTTAATATCTGTCCTTGATCAAAAGATAAAATTTGACATATATATTATTTTCTCTCTGTCGGCGAAGCATGTTAATTGGTCCATTTAATTTAGTAATAATCTATTCCAACTTCTTGGTCGTTGGATATAATTTTTTTTATTTCGTTAATTTATTGTTTCAACAGAAACTAACAAATCGACAATTGTCAACAGTGCTTTAGTGGCCAATAAGATTCTGCTTTTGCGTTGAAATGACAAAGTTTTTCTTTTTGGTTTGTTTCGTTTGTTGTGTTTTTTTTCCTTCGGCCAAGGAGAAGCGACAGAAGGATGGTTGTGAGCGTCTGATCCAAAGTCCAAATGGACGCTTGCATTATTTCTTTGCCTTTTTTTTTTTTTTTTTTGAAATTTGAAGAATTTATTGCCTTTTCTTAGTTTCAAATTAAACGGCCGACTTAGTAATAGTCTCAAATTCTCTTTATTTTCTTGCCTAGCAGACTTTTATCTTTTGCAAGTTCGCCAATATTGTTCATTTTGTTGTATAAATGTCATCCTTATTGGATCAAGTATTTAATAATGTATATATCTATATATATATATATATATATATATATATATTTTATATACATGCAGTCACCCGCATTACTTCAGCATGTGGCAAGATTCACGAAATCTGTCACGATGAAAATTATATAGTAACACACAACAGTCAATAAACGATTAAACAAAGAGAAAAAGAAAAGGTCATGCAGAGGGATTACGAAATAAAAATATACATGACTAGTACTTGTTATCTTCCTTGAAAAGAGAGAGAGAGAGACGTGATCATTTTACTCTCTTTTGCTTTCTTGTTTCAATTATGAAGAAAGAAAATGAAAGTTTTTTTTTTTTTTAAATAGTCAGAATAATTTATGCTTGTTAACAACCCGATAATGATTGAGATAAACTCGTTGTAACTAAAAGTTAAACAAAATCACGATATTAGCTTTGATGCTTATACCCGGTCGTACTTGGAGCTCTACCAAACCCAAGAAATTTGCTATAAAAATTATTTTTAGATCAATTCAACGGAAATTTTGCTTGAGCTTTTGACGTTGGGAACTTGTTTGGCAGAAGGGAAAAGCAAAAAGAAGGGTGGAGTCTTTTGCTTAAGCCATTGACATCGAAAACTTGCTTGGTAAAAGGAAAAAGAAAAAAGAAAAGACGAAGAGTTAGGGGATTAGTCGATGGATTTTGAGAAATCATGCAATTGTTTGGATTGAGAGAAATAAACAGAAAGTTATAAAATGAGTTGAGAATATTTAATGTATTGCATCTAAAAAAATGTTGCCAACAAACGGAGAAATATAAGAGATTAAAAAAAGTTTGACAACCTGATAAAGATTGAAACAGACTTTGCTCTAACTAAAACCATCACCAAACAATAACAAGCCTGATTGGTTTCCGTTTCGTTTCTAGTGTTTTGAAACTATTACTTTTGGAATTAAAATTTTGGAGTTTGTTATTAGAAATTGTGTGTAAAGACTTGTTTAGAGTTTCAAAAATTATACAATGTTATTTTGCTTAAATTAATAATTTTTGGCTTGTTTGACACACCGTAGTATATTGTATTACATTGTATTTTTTGTATATAATACAATATAATATAATGCAATGTAATACAATACAATACGGTGTGTCAAACATGCCTTTTATGTTTTGTATAATCATGATTTTATTAATTGTTTGCATGTATTACATCCAGATTTCGGCATGCTTTATTTTCCAACATTCTGCAAGCATGGAGGGGATGGTCGGAAGCTGTACAGCATAAACACGAGTGCCAACATTAAATTTAAATTACAGAAAACATGGATGGTTACCGAAAATTATTAAACGCTAAGCTTCGTCCGGAAATTGGCGCCGATGAAGGGCTCGGTGAATTGATCTAAACATGCCATACGTATTCTCTCTGGCGTTGCTGGATTGTCAAGAGGAAACCAGTCGTTGTTCCCTACTTCTGCTCTCGCATATGCAATGGCGTCTTTGATGGCGAAAAAAGCTGCTGAAGCCAGAAAGAAAGGGGGCTCTCCAACAGCTTTAGATGAATGGATAGCCTTCACGTTTGGATGCCCCTACAAAGACAGAAGTCAACATAACTTGTTTTGGATACGAGAAAACACAGTTATTTCTTAAATAGAATGTAATTGCAAACCAAAGGCCAAAAATTACGCAAGTGGAACGGTACCAACCTCCACGTTTGGATGATACTAAATACGAAGTACCTCGAACTTTTAAAAAATATCATCCAAATACCCTGCGCCTTTTTTTAGGGCTTGAAATGTCCTTCATTCTCTTTATTATTTTTTTCCCTTCCTTAACTCTAAAATTGCCTTAAAAAGGGTTTAAATATATCTTTTTTTTTAAAGTGTTGGGTAAAAATAATTACAAATATATTTTTCTAACTCTTCTACAAGTAATTTCATAGTAGTGGAAAAAAATGATAAAAGGACATAAAAGGTCATTTTAAGTCCTAAAAAATGGCCACAGGGTATCGAGCTACTTTTTTAAAAGTTTGAGATACCTATTCAGTAGTAACCAAATACAGAGGTATCAAATTCTAATCCACTACTTCTACAAAATACAAGGTACCAAGATGTAATTTTCTCAAACAAAAATTAAGGCCTTATAGGGCATTTGGAAGAATGATTGAAACCAATAAACTACAGTTTTGGTTTGAGACTGTAACATATGAGAGTTTTACACTATAGCTTTTTACTGTAGCATATAAGAACTTTACATTATTTACAGTTATAACTAATGATTAGAACCGCTCCTCCAAACAGCCCATTAATCAATTAACAGCATGACTTTTATGTTCAAAAGAAACTCATCAACGCAAACATGAAAGAGATGGCAAAAGTCTTTCTGTGAACTCTCTTTAGTTCTACTGCCATCTTGCATGATTTGGCAGTAATCTGTACTGGTGTATTTTGGCAGTAGTCTGTAGCCCACCATCTTCTGAAGTAATATAATTAGTAAAATGACCTTGCAGGATAAGAACATACCTTGAGGAGTGAAACATGGAATTTGAAAGGAACATCATTTAGAGAAGGGATTTTGTAACTCCCAGGACCACACGTGTATAGATATCCAGGTGAAACCCACTTATGAGCTGGATCTCCCCATTTTAGTTCTTCTAAAGCCACCCATCCCAAACCTTGTATAAAAGCTCCTTCAATCTGCATTTGGGCAATGACCCCCGCAAAAATAAAAAGATCAAATAGAGTGCAACAGAATGATGTGTAAAAATGACAAGGAGAAGGATAATTATTACCTGCCCAACATCAATGGCTGGGTTGAGAGAATATCCAAGGTCCAAAATAATGTTTGTCGCTCTAGTGTGAAAATCTCCAGTTAGCGTGTCAATCTCAACCTCAGAGAATGCAGCCCCATAGGTGAAGTACCGGAATGGGTTCCCCTTACCAGTCATCCAGTCAAAGCCAATGTTGGGTGTAATGTAAAATCCGTGAGCAGAAAGGTCTATTCGAGCCACATAGCAGGCAGTCGCTAGCTGAGGATCATAACAAGTACAATTGTCATATGCTGTTGTAGTTGTTAAAATTCTTAAATGAAACTCTTATCTTAATTGGAATTACGCGAAAAAATAGAACATCTTAAATGCTAGACAAAGTAGCAGTAAGATGAAGGCAATGGTACCTCAGCAAAAGAGCTGAAATTATGCTTTGCGGAAATGGGCTCCATGCGTGCCTTAATTTGCTCACAGGCATCCAAAACCGCAGCTCCATACATATCGGAACTTGCAGAAGCTGCCGTTGGTGATGCATTGGGAACCTTATATGAGAGAAAGCACAAAGACAAACACAATGCAGACTCCATATATTAGCAACGCTACGATTAATAGTATAAATGAATAAGCAATACAATTAAGTATTGTTGAGTCAACTAATTAAATCTTGACATTTACATATGTTCTCCCATGTTACCAGTTTCCATAGTGAGGTTAAACTTAGCCGTTGTTTCAGCCCCCTCGGTCTGTTTAGGTTCGTTCTTTAGGATATTTGACTAACAAGACAAGTTTAAAAAAAAAATTCCACCAATTAAGACAAGCTTGGTATTCTTAGGGATATGGTCTACAGAACAGATAATTCATCAGTAAAAGGAAATACAAATCCTTCAAAAATAGATTGTGAATTACCTTGTCAGTACTTGTCTCTGATATGAAGACAGAACCGAGAGGGATATTGAAGGCAGAAGCAGCAACCTGAGCAACTTTAGTATGTAAACCTTGCCCCATCTCGACACCCCCATGTGTGACTAAAACAGTACCATCGGTGTAGACATGAACAAGAGCACCCGCCTTCAGTTTGTTAAAGGATAGATAATTAATACGATTTGGACAGAATTTTACAGTATAAAAGATACTAGCGAAATTCATTGTTTAACCTTAACCAAACCAAATTCTACCCATACCTGGTTCATAAGCTTTAAAGTAAAGGATATGCCAAATTTTGTGGGAACCATGGAAATACCACGCTTCTTCCACCGATTCTGAGAATTAAATCGGTCAACTTCTTCGCGAGCTTTCGAAAATTCACAAGATAACTTTAGCTCATTCCAGACCTGGGCTAAAGTACAGTGTTCAAGTTGTTGGCCGTAATGCAATACCGATCCTTCACCTTGAAAATTAACTTCCTGAATATTATATATAAAAAGTGAAAAATGCAAGCTCAATGCTCGTTAAAAAATAATTAAAAAATTAATAAAATAGAAAATAGTGTTTATAAACTGTTTCATTGAGAACAAGCAAAAGTATCATAACACTTGCCCTGATTTCTTCAAAAAATCGTGTGTGTAAACTGCTTCATGAAATCAAGTATAATATAAATTACCCTAATTTCTTCTGGGCTTTTCTTGAGCTCGGCTGCAACTCTTTGAATCCAATTTTCTGTAATAAGCATTCCTTGAGGACCACCAAATCCTCGAAAAGCAGTGTTGCTAGGGATATTAGTGAAACAAACCCTTCCCATGATCCTCACGTTTGGTATCTCATAAACATTATCTGAGTGGAACATAGCACGTTCAAGCACAGCAAGAGACAGGTCTAGTGAATTTCCGGCATTATTATAGATTTCAAGGTCCAATGCCAGTACTTTTCCGTCATTTGTGAATCCAACCTATGTCACATAAGATTCCACAATCAGATTTTCTTATAGTACAAGAAGGTTTGTGACTCCAGTAAATAAATACCGAGACCAACAGATGGTCAAGTAGAAGCAACAAAGTATTGCTTTAGAAATTTAGATTATTAAGAAGTTAAAGTCCTCCTTTCTCTCTTTCCCCCAACCCTCTTTCCTTGATACCAGGCAATATGGGTAGCATAAATGCACCTTGTATTTTCCGAAAAAGCTATGCCGTTGCCCAGTTATCATCATGTCTGTATCACGGTCTAATGTTAGTTTGACAGGGCGATTCAATAGATATGATGGGACAGAAGCTGCAGCAGCAATGAAGGCAGATCTCGTCTCCTTTCCACCAAAACCACCACCAATGCGCTTGGTTTTACAAACAACTTTTGACATTGGAAGGCCAAGAACATGGGAAACGTATTTCTGATGCTTCTGCGGAGCCTGAACAGGGATAATATTTAAAAATAATTTAGAACACACACAACCATAACATATTAAAAATTAGTAGAAACCAAAACTTAGCTTGGGCAAGCAATAAAAGAAAGGCAATATGAAGTTAAGTTTGGGCAGGTTAAAATACTTGTGTGGATGAAACCATATGAACTTCATTTCCACCGTCCATTGTCCATACAACGCTGCTATTCGGCTCCAAATAGAAGTGTTCCTGTCCTCCAACATGAACTTCCCCCTCTATGACCTTGTCACATTGCCCTGATTGGAAACACAGATCAACATCCCCTTTTCTCATCCACTTTTCGGTGTTAGGGTGGAAACTTTTAGCATTGATGGCATCTTGTATGGATAATATTGCCGGTAACTCTTCATACTCAACATGAACCTTTCTCGCTGCCAGCTTTGCATTTTCGTGCGTATCAGCAACCACAACTCCTATAACCTACACAAAATGTACAATCCCCTTATTGATTGATAGAATAGGGGAAAAGAGTGGGAATCTCCGATAATGTTTTTAGAGAATTTAATAGTTGTTCATTTTGTTTGTCATACCTGACCTACACAAGTGACATATTCTGTAGCAAATAGTTCCTCATCTGCAATAACTGGTCCAATCTTATTATCACCAGGTATACTGTTAGCAAAGTATATCCCGGCGAACCCAGGCGAAGATTTTGCTCCTGAATCATCTATTGAAAGCATACGGGCATGAGGTTTTTTGCTCAGTACTAAAGCAGCATGCAAACCGTTAAAAGGCAACGGTGTGTCGTCGGCGTATTCAGCCTCCCCTGTAACCTAGTTGAAAATTATTAAAATAACATCACTATGCAAAAACAAAAGTGAAAAACGAAAAAGAAGAAACAAAATTTATGTGAAACTGAAAGAGAGCAACCGATACATTTTCTTCTTAAACTCTCTTCCTTTCTAACCCAAAATGCTACAAGAACTTGGAATATCACAAACAACATCTAGTGCTGTTTTCCCTACATACATACCTGGAGTCTTGATGACAGATGAACTTCAGGGGAACCCACAGCCGTTCCATGTCTTGTAATGTCATAATCTTGATGTCCTATGACGGAAGGCCGGTGGAATGACTCCACAGCAGATTGATAGGATAATGGTATACTCTTCTTATTGCATTGTGTTCCATCTATTTGATGAGAAACCCATAGAAAAAATTTGAAGAAAAAGCTAAGAGTTAAAGATTTCCTAAACTCCACCATTCCACCAGGAGCGTCATCCTTGATCAAAATGTCCTTTTGTAAGACTTTCAAAGCACCCTGAAGTAACTCCTCGTTCCAAATCTTTCCAATGAGAAAATCCTTAGTTATTTTCGCAGAGAGAGAAAGCGGAGCAACTCCACCATAAACAATAGATGCATCTGAAACAACCCGATTTTCACCCCTTTGCTCGAGATACACACGAATTCCGGCATTTACAATTGCAATGTCATCCTCCCTTCGATGAGCCTGCTTAAATTCTTTCACAAACTCAAAAGGCCTAGTCCATGGTAAGAATATTGACAGCAAAATTTCATTCCTTGCTAGATCCACCTTACGGTAACCAAGGAAAAATTTTTCTGCTGGGGTTGTTCTAGTATTTCCTTTGCAATCAATAATTTGAAACTCTGCTCTAGCAGCCATCCACAAAGGGTTCAAGTCTGATATTGGACTAGCCGTACATATATTCCCACCAACCGATGCAGCATTTCTAATCTGTGTCCCAGCAAACCATTTTAACTGTTCAAGAAAGGCCTTACATGAAGAAGTTTCATGAGCAGCACGCTCTGCTACAACCTTTCTGAAAACTTTCATGAGTTCCGATAGTCTTACTGCTGCACCGATCTCCATGCCATCATCCTTCACATTTAACGCATTTAGTTCTGGTACATGTGTAACAGAGATCAAAACCCGATATTCCATGCGCTTCAACCTCATCTCGATTCCTACTTCAGTATTACCAACCAATAACTTTGCATCCAAATATTTTGCTTTTAATTCCAGCAAATTTTTAAGTCTTAAGGGTCTAAACCACCTAAGGCCACCAAATCCAGTCAAATTCAAAGGACTTGATTTTCTAATCTTAAGTTCAGGAGGAAAAATAAGTTCTTTGTCTGTGTATTTGCTTCCTTCTATTTCACTATATGAGACCGGTTGAAACCTCTCCATACAAACCATACCTTGTCCCATACTGCATTTGTTGGTGTTGCTTTCAGTTTTCGGTCTACATGAGCAGGGCTTACCAGTGGAAGGGCAGACAAACTCACGTTCTTGAAGGCTTAGGGAAGATGCCTCAGTATATAGCATATCATCAGTTTTGGCAAAAACTCGAAATGCATCAACGATTGGTCTATAACCTGTACACCGACACAGGTTTCCTGCAAGGCATTCTTCAATTTGCTCTTCAATAGGCGGGGTTTGACTCGACCTCAGTAACGCATACATGGACATAATGAAACCAGGGGTGCAAAATCCACATTGCGAGCCATGAGAACGTGCCAATGATTCCTGCGGAGTAAATGAAGGAACAAAGAATAAATGACAGGACATCACTAAGATACAAATTAAGCTCACACACAAAATATTCCAGCTATTTATGTAGAAATACAAATGGGGTTACATAAGCCCTGTTTGTTTCATAGGTTCGACCAAAATTTAAACCTTTAACTACAGTTCTTTTTCTCAAAAAAATTTGAATTTCTGTTCAAACCTTTGAACCAACCAGGCTAATACTCAGCATAATTCAGTTCAGTCTCCCTAGCAAGAACAACGAATTAATGGAAATGCCCATGTTAAAATGTTCATAATTTTTCACGCAGAAAAGTTTCTTCCCACGTTAATATTGGAAGAGTGGGAAATTTTCACTTGAAGAGTTCTTACAAGGAAATATGAATAAATCGCTAGTCACATTCAAGAAACATGGTAATAAACAATAACTAAAAACACAAACAAAATGGGCTAGCAATACTGAAGAAAAGCGGATTACTTGAATTGGGTGTAGGCCACCCTTGCTGTTTCCTACTCCTTCCACTGTGATTACATGCATCCCTTCCACGGAATATAGAGAAGCCAAGCACGCATTGATAGCATAGTGCCTGAAAAAAGTTTTTCATTTTTGCCTTTTTTTTTTCATTTTAACTTAAAACTCAAGAATATTAACCAATGATTTGGAGAGAGAGACTCACAGACATTTCCCCAGTTTCTCGTCATAATATGAAACCATGACAGTACAGGCTCCACAGCCACCTTCGCCGCAGCCAAGCTTTGTCCCCGTCAGACCAACAATATCTTTTATCACCCAAAAAAGTCGATCCTAATTAGAATCTTTTCCAATTCAACAACAACAAGGCATGGAAAGACAAATCTAAAGTAAATACTCAAAAGTACGCCGGACCCACATTTCTCTTTTACACTCTCTCCCTAGAAACCAATCTTGGACACAACTCAAATCTTAAGCTCAAAAAAAAATTCTGGGGAAACAATCAAACAAAAAATTTGAGAGAAACCCAATTTGAAAATAGTTGTTTTGATACCTCTGAGGTACTCAAGGAGGGTAAAGTGAGCCAAGCCATCAGGCAAAACTCTTCTAACGCCATTGACGTACAGAATCGCTTCCTTGGAATCCTCTCCAATCTGGTCGATTTCTTCATCTGTCTTCAACGACCCCATATCTGATCACTCAGAATCTCAAAGTTTTTTCTTCTTTCTTTCTCTCTCTCTCTCTTTTTCTATGTATTTTGTACAATTCGAGCAAATAGTTATGTATCCAACAGAATCGTGCAAAATTTTTTTTTTCCCATTCATCAAAATCTTCCTATTATATTACTATTACTATTATTTTGTGGGTCAGAAATAAATAGTCAAAAAAGATGTTAGAATAGAAGTGGGACAAGCATGGAGATCGAAGAGAATGAACCGTATGTATGGCTGTACCAGGAAGTGGAAGATTGAGATTAGGGATAGAGACAGTGTTTTCTAAGTTCCGTGTCTGACCTGTAATTTAAGAAGAACATATGCTTTCCTTTCAAAAATAAGCAAAAAGAAACATATGCTTTGAAAATAAAAATAAAAAATTTTATCTTGTAAGTCAAAAATAAAATTAACGATAAGATTTATATAAATAATGTGAGTGTGACATATATATATATATATATATATATATATTTATATTACAGGATTCTCAAATCTGGTTGACGTGGAAATATGCGTCCTTTAGGGTAAAAAATTGGGGATTAGTGGACCACAAGGTCCAAAAGTGGATTAAGATCATGCAGTATACCTTTGAAGGATTGTTTTCCTTCTTCTTTTTATGAAAATTATTGGCTATTTGATATTATTTTTAAAATAGATAAAAATATTTTTATTTTAAAAAATAAAAAAATTTAAGAATTATGTTAAAAATATTTTTAAAATTCTTGTCTTAAAAAATATGTAAAAAAATATTCTCAAAAATTTTAAAAATAAAAACAAACAGGCCTATGTATTGTTCTTTAACAAAGCAAACTTGTTGGTCCTTTCACATGTATTATCCACGTCCACGTGATGTATATGGATGGGAAGTTCAAGGTTAGGAGTGAGGAGTTAGCAATTGTCCAATTGCATTAAAGAAAAAAATAGCAACCCTGTTTAATCATATTTAATCACGTGAAATTATAATTTTAGCACTAATAAAGCAATGAGATTCAATCTAAAAAGCATGTTATATATCATTTTAAGAGTTATATTTTTGTGAGTGGTGAAAATTTAACCCCGTAAAGAGAAAAGAATTTTTCTAAAAAATATATTTTCAATTTCTTAAATTTGTGTAAAGCTTAAACAACCTAAAAATATACAAATTAACAATATTTTTGTCGGTTTAGTTGGTTTAATATTTTTCTAAAAAAATAAATTAAACTATATTAATTATGTTGTATTTGTTTGACTCAGGCTTAAGTCTAAAAAAAATTATGAGAAAACTACATGGAATACTCCTTATGGACACTCCTAATTAAAAATGTCCTATTATTCTTAACTTTTCAACACTGTGACGCCCCGCCTTTTTGGGCTGTTATTTAACTTACTTAAACATCTTTAATTTAACTTAGTCTTACTTTCAACTAAGAAAAATACCAAATAATTTTTTTCTTTTAACATACTTAAATTTGTTGCAACATCTGGTGCAACGTAAATTGAAACATAACTTAAAACTTAACTATTATAATTGTTTAAAACATTTCATAAATATATCTTTTAAAATGTTTTTCGTAAAACATTTATTATAAAATATTTTCTTAAACATTGACCTTATTAAAACTTTGGGAACACTATATCAAATAGTGAAAAAAAATTTCTTTGAGCAGCGGAAACAAAACTATAATGGTATCCATACTCAATCATCACATCTGTCTCTCCACGACACCAAGCTCTTCAACCAATTATATTGATCTCTGGTAGAACTACCTACAACATGAAGGAACTAGTAATGAGCTTTTGCTCAATAAGTTTAAACATAATCTCACAAATCAATATTTATAAAACTTTCTAAATATTGCTCTGAAACTTTTCTTATAAAACTTTCTTCATAAACTTTTTCTTAAAAACATTTTCCATATAATGTTCTTAATGAACATTTATGGTAAAACATTTCTCAAAACGTTTTTCATAAACATATCTAATAAACATATCATAGAAAGAAATGCAAACAAGGTCATTATGCATGATTCCATTTATGCTCATTCGTGAACATCCTTTTATGAACTTCTTATGATCATTCATAACTTACATGAATTTTTATCATTGTTCTTATCTTATTTTATCTTGTGCTCCAAAGTGTTCGTACCAACATCATCAATCATGAGATCGTGACTTTAACGTAATATGATGCTTCCCTTGGGGAAGACTTAAGACCATCAAACAAAGATGTCATAACTTTAACATAACTTATATACTTCACATCAAGGAGCCGGCATGACACTTAATTAATTTACCTTCTTGTATTGTTAGTGAGCATATCAAATCTTAACATATCATATGCCATAACTTATATTGAAACATTAAGCATAACATATGCAATCATATTAATTACCTTATTGTATTGTTAGTGAGTATATCAAATCTTAACATCTCATATGCAATAACTTAATATTGAAACATTAAGCATAACATATGCAATCATATTACAAATCATAACTTGAACTTTTAAACCATTATGCATAACCAATGCAAACATACTTAAGTACAACAATTTGTGAATACATTGCAATTCTTCAACTTGATCTTTAAGACTTAATACCTAAAAAATGCAAACAATTTCAAACATATATAGCATTTGAAAATGATTTTCTTCATGTCATAGGTGAGGTTAGAGATTTACCTGAGCAGTGCTCTAATATTTCTATTTCATTCGTTTTTCCTTTTCTTAGTCGCCTTTTGTGTCTTATTTCAAATGACGCTCGACTATTAGCTAACTTTTCTTATTATCAATTTACTTGATTGATGATGAAACTTAGACACTAACCATTCATTGCTTTTTCTTAGTCCAATTTTCTATCGGTTTATCTTTTCTTTACTTAACTTGAACATTCCTTACCCATATTTCCCGTCTCACTTGACGGTTCTGTTTAAAGGCGTTTTGCTAATTTGAAGCGCTTGGCTCTGTTTTAGTGGTTTCTTTAAAAATGACGATTTTACCTTTAACGAGTTTTTTGTAAGCCTTGTAACTGTACTAATCTTCTTGTATTACTTTACTATCATGATGCTTACGGGGTACAAAAAAATTCCCGCTCAGGTGTATTTTCCTAATTCGGTCGTTTTGGGTCTGTTTTAGCCTTTTTATGAAAAATAACCATTTTGCCATTTACAAGTCTTAGAAAAACTTTCGGAACTCATTTTAAACCAAACTTGCATTTCTTAACTTTTCGTAACATTAAGAAAACAAAACAATAGTTTTTCTTTTGTTAAAATCTATTTTATCAAAACTTTACAATTTTGACCCTGATTTGAAAATCTTTACGATTACGCCCTTTACACGTTTATCTTTCATTCTTGATAAAATCTCTTAATTCTTTCAAATTTGAGACCTATGGTTAATTACTACCCACAAAAGTGCATGAAAACCGATATTTTCTCAGTGAAAATCTAATTTCTCACGGCTTTAAGGTTTTAGCTTGAAACACAAAAATTTTGACCTTTTTTCCCCCGGGATCGAAAATAATTGTCTTATACCAAAAAGTTCAATTTTTAATAAGGGTTAAGACTTACAAAAGCTCTGTGGTTAAACTCAAAAAATTTCAAAACGTTTTTCCCTATTACCGTTTTGAAATTTTGTGATTAAATTTTGTAAAATTTATAATTCACAAACTGTGCAGAATTTTTTGCTAACTGTACATTAAACTTAACAGTTTCAATAAGTCTTACAACTTTTGTATTTTAACTTTCTTGAAATTCGGATTGTACAGTAGGGTTTTTGGCTGTTTTTAAAACTACCAAGTTAAAAAAAAAATTCAATTTTGTCCTTTAGAATCTTACAAAACTTTGTTTATAAAAGTTTTTACCCTCATTGTTTTGGGCAAATTTCATGTTCAACTTATAAAGTAAATCATCCTCTAAGCATATCAATATTTTAATTCCTTGAAAACTATCCAAACTATGTTTAAGATTAAAGTTTGTGAAAACCTTAAACCTTAGTTTTAAGACATGTTTCATCATCATCATCATATACATCTCATATAATAATCATACCATAAAATTTGTTTTACATGCCATAGTCTATACTTAGACAAATACAAGTCAAGCTTCCATAAAAATAAAATAACAATTTAAAAGTAAAAGGGTTTAAGCTTTTACGCACAATTTTGCAAGCTTAGTGATTCTTCACAAAAGGCATGAATTTGGTTAACTTCCTTGACATAATTCATGGTAAAAATCCCACATTAAAACCATCAAAAAACTCAAGAAAAACACAAAATTCTATAAGGAAAAACTTGAGACTTTTACCTCAAAATGTGCTTGTTTTTGAACCAATATTCTTGAATCTTAAGTTTAAGCTTGATTTGAGGTTTACTCTTGAAAAAAATATTTGGAGAACTTAAAGGAAGGCTACTAGTTTTCTTGGAGGAGAAAAATAGCTTGTTTTGGTTCCAAGTTTTCAAGTGGACACCTAAGTCTTGTGTTGACTTCACAAGGACTAAAGTGGAGAATATTTTGCCAAAATTGAGACCCAAAACTGGATCTTCACAAGGGAGGATGTGGCTTTTTATCCACATTAAAAGTAGCACCTAGGTGGTGTGACGACCCGCCTTTTCAGGCAGTCACTTTACTTTCATAAACATCGTTTCATAAACAGTAATCTTACTTACTTAGTAAGATAATACTGTAATAAATTTTTTTTTTCCTTAAACGTTCTTTATACTGATGCGACCTCTGTCGCATTCAAGTTGAGACATCGCTCAACACTTGTCCTTAAAATCATTTCAAAACGTTTCTTAAAACTTAATAAGAAACATTTATTAAATCATAGTTTAAAACTTTACTTTATAATTACATAAAACAGTTCATAAACTGTATCTTAAAACTTTGAATACAATTCTTAAAACTCTGAATTTCTTTAAAACTTTGAAAACACTACATTAACAATGGAAAACATTTTCTTTGCATAGCGGAAGCAAACAGTGATGGTATCCATACCCAAATCTTCGCATCTGTCCTCCGCAGCACCCAGCTCTTCTAACGGGTCCCATTGGTCACCCATAAATTACCTACAGCATGAAAAACTTTTAATGAGCTTTCGCTCAGCAAGTTCAAACATACTCTCACAAAGCATTTAAACATGCTTTAAAACTTTTCTCATGAAAACCTTTCTCTTGAAATGTTCTTCATGAACGTTTTCCATAAACATTTATGAAAATATTTTTCATAAACGTTTTCCTTAAACATTTCTAAAAACGTTCTTCATAAACGTCTTTCATAGAACATTTCTGAAAACATTATTCATAAAACATTTCTTCAACGTTTTTCTTAAAACGTCATTCGTAAACCTTTTCTTGCAAACATGAAATGTTTTTCATAAACATTTAATGTAAAACCTTTCTCTTAAAACATTTCTTGAACGTTTTTCTTAAAACGTCGTTCATAAACCGTTTCATGATAACCTTTCTCAAAATGTCTTTCATGACATGACATATAAACATTTCATAAATTAGCATTCAAGTAACATCAGAATGCATGACTCCATTTATGCTCAATTATTAACTTCAATTATGAGCATTTTATGAACGTTCTATAAACTTAAATATTCCTTTCTTTCTCAACCTTTATTCTTGTTCTTTAACTTTCTTTATCTTATAACTTTCATTTTCCTTACTTTCTTTAGTGTTCGTACCAACTCATTAATCATGAGATCATAAACATGATGCTTCCCTTGTGGAAGACTTGAGACCATCAAACATTGAGGTCTTGTACCTCACCTTCAGGAGGTCACACTTTAATTTCACTTTCATTACCTCATAACAAAGAGGCTGGTACGACACTTTCTTTTTATCTTAACGTTACCTTCTTATTAACTTTAGTGAGCATTTCAAATGCAATCACATCATATGCAATACACTTGCAATTCATAGCTTGTACTATAAAACCAATTGCATAATAAATACAACTCATTGCATAACAAATGCAACATAAAATGTAAACACATTTTACTAATCATAATTTGCATTCTAACACTCATTGCATAACAAATGCAACATATTGCTTAATAAATACATCATAAAATGCAAACACATTTTGCAAACTATAACTTTTATTCTTAAATTTATTGCACAATAAATGCAACTTATTGCATAGTAAATGCATCATTAAACCTTTAACTTAAACTATAAAACATTATGCATTGTCATAATACAAAACATACTTTCAATACTTTGAAAATCATAACTTAAACTTTTAAATAACGTTATGCATATCAATATGCAAATAAACCTTTAACATAACGATTGCAAATTCATTGCAAATCTTTTTCTTGAACTTTAAAACTTCTTGCATAATAAATGCAAACATACTTTAAAAACAACTTGCTTAACACTTTGCAAACACATTTGCAAACATATAAATAAGCATTTAAAAATCATTTACTTCATGCTGTAGGTGAGGTTTGAAACTTACCCAAACTATGCTCTAGCGTTCTCTATTCCGTTCCTTTCTTCCTTTCCATTCATGTCGGCCTTTGTGTCCTGATCAAACGACAGCCGACTCATTAATTAACTTTCTTTATTATCAATCCACTCGATTGATAATAAAACGTAAACATTAATCATTCTTTCCTTATTCGACTAGTATACTATCGGTCTACCGTTCTGTTTACTCAACCTTATAAACTGTCAGTTTACATTTCCTTATTTAGCCTTGTAACCCACCGGGGTTACTTTTCCGTTTAACCTTCATAACCCATCGGTTACCTCTCGTTCACTTAAAACATTCCTCGTTAAATCTTGATCTCACATGACCGTTACGTTACTTAACGTATCACGGAACATTTTCCATCTAATAACATTATGCTAAATCGGAGTGTTCGACTCCGTTCTAGCCGTTTCCTTAAAAATGATGATTTTACCCTTAACGGGTTTTTCGTCACCTTATAACGTTATAAAACCTATTCTCACATAAAACAGTGTAACAATCACTGATCATGCATTTCATAAATTTCTATGAAAGCATCTAAAACAGTTCATACTGCATGCAAGATTCCTACTTACTTGAACTCCAAGCAAGCAGATCCAGTTGTATCTCGCTGCATCCACAGTATGTGAAGCATCCTCTGCAGTGCTCCTCGAGCTACCATAAATGGCTAGGAATGCTTCCTGGAGATCATTCATTCTTGAAACTGTCATTCTGAACTCCGATACTGCTGTTTGAATCGTCTCGATCCGCGTGCAGTCGGTACCAGACGATTTTCATCGAAGTAGAATTAGCTCGAACGGAGGTCACCATTGCGTTCAGAGCGTCGAAACGAGTCGGGAGGCGGTCTCGGATCTTCGATCGGAGGTCCGGATCACAAAATCCCATTTTGCCCTTTGACCGGCCGTTGACCGCCGTTGACCGGCGGCGGTTGGCTCCGTTGAGGGCTGAGCTCGAGCCTACCCCCCCTAATTCGACCCTCCTGAGTCGATTGGTGGGGTCAATTTCACCCAATTCGGCCTCCAACATAGCAAATCGAAGACGGAATTCTCGGCTAACACCGGCGGCTCCGATCTCGGTCCTCCGGCGACGGTACCGTGAAATTGAGGTGGGGGAATTGTTCCCCGACCTCCTCTGAGTATTTCCCCTACGGTGGGGTAGCTCAACATCGCGTGGAACGGCGGCTCCACCTCTCCACGGCGGCGCTAGGCGGCGGGTCCTGGTTCTCCGGTGACCGGCCGTCGTTTCGTGCAATTGAGGTACCGAATTTCTTCCTCTCGGTCCTCTGAAGGTGTTTGTGCCTTCAATTTGGCACAAAACGGCCTAAAATGGCCAACCCAACTCACCCACGGCGGCTCACGGCGGGTGCCTTCGTTCTCCGGCGAGGGGCGGCGGAACGGTGCAATTGACCGAGGGGTCTTGCTCGCCGTCGCCCTCTGATCATTTTGGCACCGGCGGTGTGCCACACCGCCACCAGGCACGACGGCTGCGACGGCGGCTCCACGGCGGCGACGGGGCAGCTCTGGCGAAGCCTTTCCAGCCAAAATTGAGCTGGAAAATTGGTACCATCTTGTTCCTCTCCTCACACTGAGTCCATAGACACCAAAATCACGTCGATTGGTGGTCGGACGGCGGAGAAATGACGTCGGGAAATTATGGGTTTCGCCGCCACTTTGGGCGGCGCGTGAGGCTCCCTCCGGCGTCTATTTGGGTGGCACGACACCTCGTTGGACTCAGCTCAACGAGAGCTTCCCACTGGTATGGGAGGTGTCGAAAAATAACGCCGGAATCTCAAACGAGATTTGAGGAGAGAGAGAGAAAATCTAGAGAGAGAAAGTCTCGAATTTGCTTAAATTTCTGATTTTTCCTTTTTTTTTTCTTTTTCTTTTATAAAAAGTATAAGATAAAATTGTGGTCCACACAATTCAATTCTTATACTGCATTACTCTAACACTGTATAATTTTCCATCTTATTATACAGTATTTTTCTTTAATTGTACTTTGTCTTAACATAATCTTTAATTTAATGCATTTTTAATGCATTAAAAATCTCGGGTGTTACAGGTGGGTCCCACATTAACTTTTTAACAGTCCAAATTTACATTGACAGCATTTTTTTATACTATCGATATATTTCTCATATGCCTAGTATTCTTTCTTATACTATCTTTTATGGTCCACAAGATCCACATCATCTACACAATATGATTCTTATACTGCTTAACTTTACACAGTCTAATTTCTATACTGTTGTAACACCCGTATTTTTAACGGGCATAATTTTGTAAAATTTAATGAATAAAATGTGACTATTTAAAATTACTAAGTTGTTTATGATCATTTAAAAAAAATACCATTTTAGTATTTTCTTACCAAGTCTTCCTAAGAAACATTCAAAACTTACCAACACTTACTTCTACCAATCTTGTCTCCCTAAATTATTGCTCAATTATATAGACTTCTTCTCATTTTGCTAAAGGTATCCGAAGGGGACATTGAATTATTTTCCGTCAATTCATAGAAGACATGGAGATATTTCTCAACCACCTAATTAATTATTTCCTTATCTTCTTCTATAATTCACTCCAATTATCCCCTCAATTATGTTGGCATTATTTGCTAAAAGTCTTCATGGGAGACAAGATGATATTTTCCTTTAAGACTCTTTTGTTTCTTCTTACAACTTTTTCCCGTAAACATCTCATTCCTCTTAAGCATTTTGATATCTTTTTATTTAACTATCACCACCTTCTTCTCTAGTTCTCATTCTCTCCCTTCTCACTTCAAATTTCTAACTAAAGACATAGAGCACAAAGCTCTCTTTGTGGCCAAGACAATTATAATTCCCAACGATGATCGAGGCGGTTTTAAAGTTAATTCAAGCTTGATTGATAACCCAAACTTTGGTGCTTTTCAAAGAAGTTTTGAGGTAGGTTTTCTTTAATCTAAACTTAGTTTTTAGTATGCATTTTCTCCATGTTTAATGCATAAAAATACTTTAATGGCACTAGTAGACGGGTTTACACATAACTCACTTATGAATGTGATTATACGTTGTGCTTTAGTTTTAATTGTCCTTATGCATGCCTTAGGGTCAAGGATGTGTGGAGCTAACGTTAATTGATTCTAGGATTAAAAGATTGTTGATAAGCTTGAAAGGTAGGGATTCTATTACTCATTTTTGTGAGGTTTTTATAGAATTAAAATTGATTGTTTTGCCGCAATATATATATATCTATGTTGAACTGATATTATATGAGTATCACATATGAAACTATGACATGGACTCGTCTTGTATTGTACGGCGAGGAACATAATGAATTGACACATGTTATAAATTGAGAAGCATGGTTAGGAAAACTGACTCTATTAATAATGATTTAATATAGAGAAATGGTGAGACATGAAGAGGGCGGCGGTTACGTCCTTGGGCATGAATACCCAAAAAGGTAAAATAGGGGGAAGGTGATGACGCTTCCTTGGGTTGAAAGTCCCAGAACACACTGTACAGGAATTGATTTGGTGAGGACTCGGGGCTTGATGTCCCCTCACCGGAACACCCTTGGAATGTTTATAGGGTGATCAAGTGCGCCCATTTGGGTTTCGATGAGTTGAGTGATACTCAATTTAACATGGATACCTAGGAACAATGATGATTGGTAATATTTGTATAAATGTGTAATTATGACACTTGGTAATGATTAACTACGGTATCCATAAGATGTGATCATAATAAACCTTATAATCTGGAATATGATGTAACCTACTAACCATGCAGTTTTTAATGTGGTAATGGATAAACCATAAGGTGAGTCATGATTTCCCTACTGGGCATGTCGATGCTCATCCCTATCATATCTTCATATCTCAGGTGGAACTCAGTGCAACATATTTGAAGAGGAATAAGCGAAAACAATCCTGCTGTTTTCGTGTTAGAAGACCCTGTTTAATTACAACTTATCTACAACATGTAAGAGTTGTATTATTTTTTTTTATGGCTGTGTTAAGTTATTTGGGAATTGTACTATGGTGATGATGACTGTAATTATATATATTTGGTGCTACACTAAAAACTGTGGTTTGTATTTAAAACGTTTATTTTTATTTTTCTTGTTGTTTAAAGACCCATGGGCATTGTTTAATTGATTTAAATAATATAAAATTTAAAATTATTTTTATTTATTTAAAACTGTTAACCCCCACATAGGGGTGTTACAGAATTTTTGGTATCAGAGCCTAGGTTCGATTAACCTAGGGGGTATAGCACCACCTTAAAAATTAATCTTTGGGAATGGTTTTAAAGTTAGGTGTTAATGTCATCATCATTTGGTACTGATCCTAGTTAAATTTTCGCAGCCAGTAGAAACTATGCCACCAAGACGTCAAATGCAATCGTCTGAGCTGTCACAACCGGTTGAACATGCTCAAGAAGTTGAGCAACCGGAACCGATGGAACAAGCTCAAGAAGATGAGCAACTACGACATGCAACACAATCCCCGCCAGCTGCACTAGAAGTAAATAATTTAGGACAAATTCTTCAAGCATTACAAAATGTGCAAAGACCTGTGGAGGTTCGTGATCCCGAACAACGACATCTAACTCTGTTGAAGGAGTTTATGAAGCAGAAACCACCCACATTTAGTGGAGAACCTAACCCGGTCATAGCAGAACAATGGCTAAAGGCAGTCAAAAAGAAGTTGGACACCTTGAGGATTCCACGGGAGTATTGGGTTAGCTTTTCAACATATATATTTGAGGGTAAAGCCGAAGAATGGTGGGATCTTCAGAAAGACGACTATGACGTGCCGAATCTTACATGGGAGCAGTTCGAAACCATTTTTCGCAACACCTATATTCCTCAGAGCCATAGGCAAGCAATGATGCGAGAATTTGAAAACCTGGTGCAGGGAGATACAACAGTTGCTGAATACCATGCTCGATTTATAGAATTGTCTCGCTACAATCCCGGGGCTGTATCGGATCCAATGGCGAGATGCGAAAAATTTAGAAATAACCTGAGGCCGAAAATCAGACAAATGATAGCTGCTGTTCCATCAACAGATTTTCTTGATCTTGTAGCTGCGGCACAGCGGGCAGAGACAGAACTAAATAACTCCTATGGAGAGTATAAGGGTTCTGGTGGGCGTCAAAGGAAAATAAGTAAGAAAGAGAAGTCACAAGGGCAAGTCATTCAGCATAGTGGAGTGACTATTGGTGGTGGATCTTCTGGCAGTGGTCGTTTCCAACCGTATGCTTGTCATAACTGTGGACAAGTGGGACATCTGAGGAGAAATTGCCCTAACCGCCCTACACAATCATCCTTTGCACCAAGGCCACAAGGAAGTCATTTTGGCTCCACTGTTTGGGGAGGGAGTCAAAATCGTGGAGCGCCTCAGCAAAACACTCCAGCTTCCCAAGTCTCAGTAACTCAACCTCGAGGGTTCCAGCCTCAGTACAACTATCAACAGCGGCCACAGGGTTCCAATTTTTATGCTAATCAGAACTTCCAACCGACTCCACAAGGCTCAGTGAATCAAAGGCCATATTTTTCTGGGAGAAATAATAATAAGGCTAGTAGTAGCCAAGGAAACCGAGGAAAAAGTGATAAAGGAAAAGCACCAGCACAAGCTTATGCAATTACGGCTACAACTGGACAAGGAAAACAGGCTGATCACTCAGTTGTAGACGGTATGATTCACGTGTCTCATTCTTGGGCTCATGTATTATTTGACACTGGTGCCACTCATTCATTTATATCTATGTTATTTGCTTCCGTACTACAATTAGAAACTGAGACATGTAGTTCATCATTAACCCTTAGTACACCAATGGGCGGGATAGCTGAAGTATCCATAATTTGTAAATCAGTGTGTATTGTTATAGGAGAACATAAACTATCGGCTGACCTATATGTAATAACTATGACAGAGTTTGATGTAATCTTAGGAATGGATTGGCTAACTAAATACCAGGCAATAGTAGATTGTCATAGGAAACGTGTCTCTTTATTCACCAAGAATGGACAAGTCATCGAATTTCAAGCAAAAACAGGAACAGTGACGCCAGCCCCGGTGCTAAAGGCTTGTATTGGAGGACGAAGGAATTTCACCAATCTTGGGACGATCTTTGCTTCAGATGGAGAACTAAAGAAGAGTGACCTATCCTCTCACACTCCTGTGGTGGACGAATTTTCAGATGTTTTTCCAGATGAATTGCCCGGACTTCCGCCTGATAGAGAAATTGAGTTTGTCATCGACTTAACTCAAGGAGCAGCGCCTGTTTCTATTGCCCCGTATCGAATGGCACCTGCTGAGAAAGTGGAATTGAGGAAGCAGTTGGACGAATTACTGGAAAAAGGATTTATTCGACCAAGTACATCACCTTGGGGAGCTCCAGTACTTTTTGTGAAGAAACATGACGGATCGTTGAGGCTCTGTGTCGATTATCGCCAGCTTAATCGATTGACTATCAAGAACAAGTACCCTCTACCCCGAATTGATGAGTTGTTCGATCAGTTAGGAGGATCTTGCTATTTCTCAAAGATTGACTTACGATCCGGATATCACCAACTGAAGATAAGAGCAGAGGACATTCCAAAGACAGCTTTTCGGACTCGCTACGGTCATTTTGAGTTTCTTGTCATGCCTTTCGGGTTGACTAATGCACCAGCGGCTTTCATGGACTTGATGAACCGTGTCTTTCGACCGTACTTAGATCAATTTATCATTGTTTTCATAGATGATATCTTGATCTATTCTAAAAACGAAGAAGAACATGCTGAGCATTTGAGGATCGCTCTACAAACGTTGAGAGAACATGGTCTTTATGCAAAAAGAGAAAAATGTGATTTCTGGATGACGAAGGTCAAGTTCCTTGGACACGTTGTCTCTGAAGAAGGCATCTCAGTGGACCCCTCCAAAATTGAAGCAGTGCTAAATTGGGAACGACCAAAGAACGTGTCAGAGATTCGAAGTTTCCTCGGACTAGCTGGATACTATCGACGCTTCGTAGAGAATTTTTCAAAGATTGCTTCTCCATTAACAAAACTCACAAGGAAGAATGTCAAGTTCGTGTGGGATGATAAATGTGAAGAAGCATTTGAGGAACTGAAACGAAGACTCACTAGTGCACCTGTGCTGATCATACCTAACAACGAGGAGCCTTACACAGTATACACTGATGCCTCAGGAAACGGTTTGGGTTGTGTGTTAATGCAGCATGGACGAGTAGTTGCCTACGCCTCACGCCAGTTGAAACCCCATGAGAGGAACTACCCCACACATGATCTTGAGTTAGCTGCTGTGGTTTTCGCACTCAAAATTTGGAGATGTTATCTATATGGCGCAAAGTTCGAGCTATATTCAGATCATCAAAGTCTGAAATATTTGTTTACTCAAAAGGATCTCAATCTAAGGCAACGAAGATGGACTGAGTACATGGTGGACTATGACTTTAGTATCCAATATCATCCTGGAAAAGCGAATGCCGTGGCAGATGCTCTAAGTCGTAAGAACAACGGACGTATAGCCAGTTTAGCATTGGAAGATTGGAGACGAGTCACCATCGCCGACTTCAACTTGCAATATTATGAAGATAACGAGAGAGCTTTCTTATTCAATGTGATAGCAACTCCTACGTTAATTCAGAAAGTAAAACAAGGACAATGGCACGATGAAGGATTACGTAGGGTTTGGAAACAAATACAAAATGGAGAACAACTGGATGGATGGCAGATTGAGCCAGAAGGATTTTTACTTTACAAAGGAAGATTAGTTGTTCCAGAGGATCCATATCTCAGGCATGCGGTGCTAGATGAGGCTCACCGTTCAAAGTTTGCTATTCATCCTGGAAGCACAAAAATGTATATGGATCTAAAACGACAATACTGGTGGCGAGGAATGAAACGAGATGTAGCAACCTTTGTCTCTAAGTGCATGACGTGCCAACAGGTTAAAGCGGAACATCAAAAGCCTGGAGGCGAGTTGAGGAGCTTACCTATTCCAGAATGGAAGTGGGATCATGTGACAATGGACTTTGTTACTGGATTTCCTAAGACTCAAATAGGGCATGACGCCGTTTGGGTAATTGTAGATCGTTTAACTAAGACAGCCCACTTCATCCCAATCAGAACTAATTATAGTGTCTCAAAATTATGTCAATTGTACGTGGAAAAGGTAGTGACATTGCATGGAGTGCCAATGTCAATAGTTTCCGATAGAGATACACGTTTCACGTCGAAATTTTGGAGAGGATTGCAGAGGGCCTTGGGAACTCAATTGAATTTTAGTACAGCTTTTCATCCTCAAACAGATGGACAATCTGAACGTGTCATTCAGATTCTCGAGGATATGCTTCGGGCTTGTGTGCTGGACTTTGGAACAAATTGGGCTGCACAGCTGCCATATGTTGAATTCGCATATAACAACAGTTACCAAGCAAGTATTAGAATGGCTCCATATGAGGCCTTATATGGTAGACCTTGTAGATCTCCATTGTGTTGGGCTGAAAAGGAAGAGCGTCTTGAACTTGGGCCTCAGTTTATCAGAGAAACAACGGACAAGATCCAGATTATTCGCGAACGTCTTCAGACAGCTCAAAGTCGACAAAAGAGTTATGCAGATAAGAGGAGGCGACCTTTAGAGTTCATGATCGGAGACTTTGTGTTCTTAAAAGTGAAACCAAAACGAGGTGTATCTCGATTTGGTGTTAAAGGAAAGTTAGCACCAAGGTATACAGGACCGTTTGAGATTGTGGAACGCATTGGAACGTTGGCATACCGTTTAGACCTACCACCACAATTGTCTCATGTACATAATGTGTTTCATGTATCGATGTTGAGAAAGTATGAACCCGACCCTTCACATGTGATCATGTGGACAGATGTGCCAATTCAAGGAGATACGAATTATGAAGAAATTCCAGTTCAAATACTGGATCATGAAATAAAATTATTACGTCGTCGTGGAATTCCTCTGGTGAAAGTGATGTGGCAACACCATGATGTGGAGGAAGCCACATGGGAACTTGAATCTGAAATGAGAGAAAAGTACCCACATTTGTTTTAACATTGTAATCAGTGTACGAAATTGCGAGGACGAAATTTTTATAGGAGGGGAGAGCTGTAACACCCGTATTTTTAACGGGCATAATTTTGTAAAATTTAATGAATAAAATGTGACTATTTAAAATTACTAAGTTGTTTATGATCATTTAAAAAAAATACCATTTTAGTATTTTCTTACCAAGTCTTCCTAAGAAACATTCAAAACTTACCAACACTTACTTCTACCAATCTTGTCTCCCTAAATTATTGCTCAATTATATAGACTTCTTCTCATTTTGCTAAAGGTATCCGAAGGGGACATTGAATTATTTTCCGTCAATTCATAGAAGACATGGAGATATTTCTCAACCACCTAATTAATTATTTCCTTATCTTCTTCTATAATTCACTCCAATTATCCCCTCAATTATGTTGGCATTATTTGCTAAAAGTCTTCATGGGAGACAAGATGATATTTTCCTTTAAGACTCTTTTGTTTCTTCTTACAACTTTTTCCCGTAAACATCTCATTCCTCTTAAGCATTTTGATATCTTTTTATTTAACTATCACCACCTTCTTCTCTAGTTCTCATTCTCTCCCTTCTCACTTCAAATTTCTAACTAAAGACATAGAGCACAAAGCTCTCTTTGTGGCCAAGACAATTATAATTCCCAACGATGATCGAGGCGGTTTTAAAGTTAATTCAAGCTTGATTGATAACCCAAACTTTGGTGCTTTTCAAAGAAGTTTTGAGGTAGGTTTTCTTTAATCTAAACTTAGTTTTTAGTATGCATTTTCTCCATGTTTAATGCATAAAAATACTTTAATGGCACTAGTAGACGGGTTTACACATAACTCACTTATGAATGTGATTATACGTTGTGCTTTAGTTTTAATTGTCCTTATGCATGCCTTAGGGTCAAGGATGTGTGGAGCTAACGTTAATTGATTCTAGGATTAAAAGATTGTTGATAAGCTTGAAAGGTAGGGATTCTATTACTCATTTTTGTGAGGTTTTTATAGAATTAAAATTGATTGTTTTGCCGCAATATATATATATCTATGTTGAACTGATATTATATGAGTATCACATATGAAACTATGACATGGACTCGTCTTGTATTGTACGGCGAGGAACATAATGAATTGACACATGTTATAAATTGAGAAGCATGGTTAGGAAAACTGACTCTATTAATAATGATTTAATATAGAGAAATGGTGAGACATGAAGAGGGCGGCGGTTACGTCCTTGGGCATGAATACCCAAAAAGGTAAAACAGGGGGAAGGTGATGACGCTTCCTTGGGTTGAAAGTCCCAGAACACACTGTACAGGAATTGATTTGGTGAGGACTCGGGGCTTGATGTCCCCTCACCGGAACACCCTTGGAATGTTTATAGGATGATCAAGTGCGCCCATTTGGGTTTCGATGAGTTGAGTGATACTCAATTTAACATGGATACCTAGGAACAATGATGATTGGTAATATTTGTATAAATGTGTAATTATGACACTTGGTAATGATTAACTACGGTATCCATAAGATGTGATCATAATAAACCTTATAATCTGGAATATGATGTAACCTACTAACCATGCAGTTTTTAATGTGGTAATGGATAAACCATAAGGTGAGTCATGATTTCCCTACTGGGCATGTCGATGCTCATCCCTATCATATCTTCATATCTCAGGTGGAACTCAGTGCAACATATTTGAAGAGGAATAAGCGAAAACAATCCTGCTGTTTTCGTGTTAGAAGACCCTGTTTAATTACAACTTATCTACAACATGTAAGAGTTGTATTATTTTTTTTTATGGCTGTGTTAAGTTATTTGGGAATTGTACTATGGTGATGATGACTGTAATTATATATATTTGGTGCTACACTAAAAACTGTGGTTTGTATTTAAAACGTTTATTTTTATTTTTCTTGTTGTTTAAAGACCCATGGGCATTGTTTAATTGATTTAAATAATATAAAATTTAAAATTATTTTTATTTATTTAAAACTGTTAACCCCCACATAGGGGTGTTACAACTGTATTATTTTTTGGAGTATAATTTTCATACTGCTTAACTTTTACAGTATAATTTTTATACCGCTTAACTTTATCAGCCCAACTTCTAACTACATATCTTTACCAATATAATACTTATATTGCATTGTTCTTATACTGCATAATTTTGTACTGCTTAATTTTTATACTGTATAATTTTTTATATTTTTATACAGTATTTTTCTTTTACTATATTTCCATCTTAAAGTTTGTACAATATCTTTGTAATGATTAGGCTTTCTAGCGTATTTTTACATCATTTTTTCCGTGTTTAAAACTATAGCATGATTTTTAATCTTAAAAATTTCACTTTTCACTTTTATAGAATTTGTCTTAAAAATTGGATTATAAAAATAATTCTCGTGACACTTTTTTATGTTTTTAAAATATTTAACAAAATTTCAAGCATAAACTTTAGCTCATAAAATTTATGCTTTAATTACTTAACACAATCCTTAATTATTGCATATTTGGTGTATTAGAAATGCTCAGGTGTCACAAAAACGACCCCTTTTTGATTTTATTTTTTAAAATATTAATTAAACATTTATTATTTTACCTATTATAATTTAATCTCAAAAATTGAAAACCCTAGTTCTTTCTCTATTCCCTCACGAGGGAGTGAGAAGGAATGATAAATTGGACTTTTTATAAATCATTAATTTTTAATAAAGGGACAATTTTAATAAATAGTGTGTTGAAAGGCATTTTTAATAAATTCGGACATTTGGAGGCATTCTTATAAATTGCCCAAGAATTTTTGACATAGTTTATCACTTAACTTCAACATAATAAACGTTTGATTATTATAAAATTTTTCAATTGGCGACGATGTATCCATAATTGCTTTGTGTTTTTTTTTTTTGTTATACTTTATTTTTTTTTATACTTATTATAATAACTAATAAAAATCATATTAGAAAAATTTAGGATTAATTATACTGACACCCTGTATTTTATCAAGACTATAAAGACATTTTTTAGATCAAGTCTAATTACACTAACACTAATTAGCTCACAAATAAATCTATAAAAATCAATAATTCTATTAAAAATTATAATTCATTAATTTACATGAAAATCTATAAAAAAAAAGAATATAAAAAGATTGTTATGTGCATGATACCAATTAACTCACAAAAAAAAGAAAAAAACTAAAAAAAAAGGATCAATAATTTAAAATATTATGGTTTGTTTGGTGCGTGGGTTCGGAATTGTATGGTTTACAAATTTATGGTTTGAATTGTGAGTTCTAAACTGTATGGTTTGAACAATGATTTTGAATTAGTGTTTAAAATGTAAAGGTATAAAAAAAGAATAAAATATCACATTAAGTTTAAAAGGAGAACTGGTATTTAGAAAACTATAATTTATGAAAGAAAAACAAGAATGAAAATGATTTTTACTATAGAAAATTGTTCAAACCTTGTGAATTTGAAGGGGGACAAAGTTTAGATTTGGAGAGTTTAGGCTGTTTTAAACCTGCCTCCACATTAGAACTGGCCTTAGTTATTACTCTACCAAACGTTAATTTGAACCGCCTTTATGATTTAAACTGCCTTAAACAGTTTTAAACCTACGTACTAAACGGCCTATTAAACATTTGATTCGGTTTAGGTTGAATCTAGTAGTCAGGTTTTTAGTTCATTTAAGTTTTGGTGGTGGGGCTAGTTCCCTGGCCTTGGTAGTTTGGCACTTTTGCTTGAATTGGACATAAATGTCTGATCTTTATTATTTTCAATTTTCTCCAATAAACTCAAACTGGTATTTTATTAATTTGATTTTTCTTGCATCAACATCTAATAGTTGTAAATCTACAAGTAACTTTTCTAGGAGGTGTTTGGGAGAGTTTTAATTTTAGAGTTTGAACCGCACACTATAGCATGATAGAGCTTTACACTAAAATATACTTTTATTTTACACTGTAGTAAATGAAAGTTTATACTATTTACAACTTGAGCGCCACACTCTCAAACACTCTAAAGGTTTCAAATTAAAAAGACAAAGACTCAAATTGAAATCATGCGATTGGTATTAAAAATATGTATAACTTAAGGGATCTATTAAAATAAATAATTAAAAATTTTAAAAAGTAACCACTCTTTTCTATAAGTCAATAAATGTACAATCAAACAACATATTTTGAGCACTTCTATTTAACCCCATAAATTTAAAACTCCACTACTCAAAACAAAAAAAAAAAAAAAAGGTTTTAAAAATACATTACATATTAAACTGGACCACTGTCTTGTAAGTATTGAGTTTTAACCACGTGATAACAAAAAATGATTTTTCATATATATTTGGGCTACACTAATAGCTGTGTTTCCAAGTCATACAAACAAAGGAAAAGCATATTTTTGATACTAGCAAACAAGGGGAAAGAGAGATTATATTGGTTTTATTGTTGAGTCTCAGCATATGCCTGAATAAGTACTTGCTTCATAGGATCTTGTGACGGTAACCCAACTGGCGTGGATCGCTCTGACTCAGATGAATGAACCAAGATTTGCATAATAACAGTGACAAGAGCCAGGAACGCCCCAGAAAATGCCATGCCTTGCCATGATGATAGGAAGGGAGACGATTGGAACAACTTCACAATGCAGTACACAATTAAACACAGCCAGAAAACGACAACAATTAGAGACTTTTTGGGTCGGCCAATCTCTTGCAGTTCTAGGTCACTGAATGTGCCTTTAGTCGAGTACTTCTCAAGCAAGGCGTCCTGAGGAGAATATATATATATATATACACACACACACACATACATACACATGTATTATGTGGAAAATCAACAATAATATGAGGTAATAGTTCTATTTTTGCATATATGTTTATTATATTATATTATACCTTGGTGACAAATAAATCTCTACACCATTGTGCTGTGCCATCATCTGTTTCTGGCAGTTCATGCATTGAATGTCTCCTGATTTGAACTTTTACCTGTAATATCATGGGAAGCACTACTATTAACGTACTCATTTACAGGAATATGACATGTTTATACCTGTCTTGAGTTACTTATATGCATGAGAGTCATTATATGCATTGTATATGATCCAAACAAATATCTATTGATCTTTAAAAAAAAAAAGCATTAATCTAGTTTAAGGTACTTGTTTATTCCAAACAGATCTTTATTTTTGTTGGCGTACCACTGAAGTTTTGCCTGCAAATATTCTCAACATTGTTGGTGGAGGCTGATTGTTGGAAACAGCCACCGTACAGTCATAAATTGCTGGAACAAATGAGCGCATATGACTTACTGCTGAAACAAAACCCTGCCAGCAGAATGCAAACTTTTATTAAGAACCAAAGAGATCAGGACAAAACCAAAAGTATGATTGCTAATTCCTGAAAACTAATGATTTAGTATATGTGTGTATATATATGTGGGACCGCGCACACGCGTGTAATTTGTATGATTTGTGCAGAGATGAGTTTGCTTTGAGATTCGATAAATTACTACTTGAGATATAGGAATTTCAGTCTCTAGTTATACCTTTGTACGTGGGATCAAGACATTCCTAGGAAGGGGCAACCCTCTTGAAGCTGCATAATGTTGAGCTGCAGCCAACTTGGGCAGCGTAAAGCGAGTTCCTTCGACAAAGAGAGCCAGCCAAAAGGGCATAGGAAAATCCTCCAGACGCCGAAACGCCGACTGTTTTAGCTCCCGAACACGTAATTAGATAGAGGAACAACAACAAGGAAAAAAAAAGTGTACAAATTAATGCATTTAAAGATTTATAAACCTTCAATGTGCTTTCATCTTTAGCCCATTTCCTCTCCAAGAAGACATAATCAGAAAACCACATTGACCAACCTATGATCTGCATGTTAATTTACTGCCTTCTTTTAATCACTGACTAAAACAAAGCAAATTAAGAAAACTACAGAATGTAGGGTAGTACTGTTTGATTATTGATCAGGACTTACTGGTAGGAACTTGGCTTCCTTCTTCATGATGGCTAGTGAGCTACCAAGGCAACCTGAACGCTGTTGTGTAATTCATAGACTCAATATATATTCAATCAGTTCAAATTAATCAAAAAACAAAATATTTACCAAGAAAAAGAAAAAAAAAAACCTTAAAAATAATGAAAAAATATGCATAAATTAAGTACTACCTGAGCTAAGACCCAGCCAACAAGCCAATCGATGTCACTCTTGTGGTTGCTTATAACAAGTGCATGCTCTTTGCCTGTGAATTAATGCCTCAAAATTAGATAAGGTTTTATGCTTTTTTTTTTTAAATATATCTAACATAATCTCACCAAGTAATCGAAACGTTTCTGAATCTGTATGCACCTCAATCTGAAGAGGAGAAAAAAAAGGAAGGTTCTAATTAGTTTAAGTCACTTGTTTTCCTTTAAAGCAACCAAAAATTCTTGAATGCAAGAAAAAGAAAATGCAAGCTATATAAGAAAAGATCATGAGGCAAAGATATAATTACAACACGTATATAAAAAGATCATCATCCATGCAATATATATATATATATATACATATACCTTAACAGCTGCCCACCAATCAATGAGCCAAATGAGTTCCAACCACAACAACTCTGCAATTACTTTGTTAATCCTTCTATACGTGCTCTTTGAGAGAGGACGAACAAGAATGAATAAGATAGCCTAAAAAAAATAAAAATCAAAACGTGCTCTTAGTACAAAAATAAAAATGTCATATATACATATATGTATGTATGTATGTAGATATAAGAAAAAATAAATAAATAAAAAACGTGCCTGAAGGAAATTGATAATGAAGCCTGTGAAAATGAAAAGGATGCCGATGGGAAGGATAACCAGAGAAGCTGGGACGGCCATGATTTTTGAGAGAGAGAAAAAAAAAAGAAAAAGAAAAAAAAAGATGAGAAATTGAAATGAGGAGTATATTATTTGAAGAAGGAAATTAGAGTGGATGAGGAAAACTTGCGAATGTGTTGGAGAATCGCAGACTCTGAACCTGCTTCAAACGCTCGCCACCGTTCCTTTGCATCACCATGACACGTATGCACTGTTTTTGAACTTGAAATGTTTGTCTCATCATCACACTAATTTCTCTCCCAAACAAATACATTATACATATGACGTGTATAATAAAATTACGTGTCTCAAAAATACTGGCGTAAAAAGTTCAAAAGAAAAATATCAAAGTCATGCAATGGTCTAGAAAGAAATTTGCTATTGTTATTATTTTTATTTGATTAACAAGAAAAAATAAATAAAGATTTAATGACAATCAAGAATCAAAATGTCGATATCGTCGAAGTTGTTGAGGTTTTAATTTACAAATTATGTCCTGAATATTGTCGATGTTGATAGGTATTCATGAAAAAAATAGATATCATGAAAAAAAAAACTTGTAATTTTTTCTTATAACTTTGCACAATACTAAAATAATCTATATTATTTAATTTTGAACTAAGTTAATAACATAAGTAACTTTACATGAAGGATGCCTTCATTATATATGTTGATTGTGTTTCTAATATTGCTTACTATAAAGGATGCCTTCATTATATATGTTGATTGTGTTTCTAATATTACTTTACATGCTCATTACAAATAATATACAATAAAATGATAAAATACATAAAACTATCACAAAAAATAAAGTAATACATACAAACTTCAAGTGACTTTAATACTAAAAGGAGTTTTCTAGCCGGTCAAAAAGTATTACATAGGTTTCGATCTTGATTTAAACAATACATTTATTAAGATGTTACTGTTGTATAGTTTTGGAGGTATCACATGTATGTTTCTTGACCTCTTTCTACTATTAATCCATAAATTAGATACTATAGATTTAATCTAACTTGATGAGTATCTTTGTGGAGTTGTAACGATATCTCAATACTAATTTATGGTGGAGGATACATAAGTATATCAAAGAAACCATCTTGGTTTTGTACTTTTGATCTCATCCCTGTTTGAGAACTATAAAGAATATTATAACCATGAGAATTTTTGTTAATTCCAAAGCTCTTAGAATCAAAAGCCAAGGCAACAGAATCCTCAACAGTTTGACTCGTTTGAGTTGCATCACGTCTTCTTATATGTCGCTTTATAATTGTCCCAATACCTCACCTGCTACTCTACAACCATGATCTTCATCTTGTGTAGCATGTGTAAATTTTTCTTTTCCATTGAATTGACTCAAGGATATTTGATTGGACATTATACTTCCTCTCCTTTCATGGTTTCCATCATCATCATCACCACCCTACCATCGTCATCATCATTAGTGTCGTTGGAATCATAACAAAATTTATGTGCTCCATGAAGAACAATAATTAGAACTAGTAGATAAAAATAGTAAAAATATAGTACACATATCTACATGTAATTAGACATGCATAAAGTTTTGCAGAATAGTCATGAACTATTCATTTAAAAAAATTATTTAAACACTAAATAAGCTTTAACAAATAATTTTTTATTCTCTTTAGATTCAAAATATTAATCACATTTTATTGAAAAATAATTAAAAAGTCTTATAATATTGATTTTTGTGCAAAAAATAAAAATTTCCATGTCTTGTTGGATATTTTGAGGAAATATCTAGAAATATCCAGGATTTTCACAGATGTTTACTGATATTACAGATATTTGTGGACATTGTAGATATTTTACGGATATCTCGGAAGAAAAATCATTCCTTATATCTATGTTGAGACTTCAAAATATAGATATTATCGTAGAAATATCAACAATATTGTGAACATTTTCATTCTTGCTGACAATAGATAAAAACATAGGTTATAACAATCATAGAAATATCGACAATATCATGAATGTTTTCCTTCTTCTTGACAATAGATAAAAACATAGGTTATAACAAGAAAGTGTTTTTCTAAGAAATAAAAAATCTCTTTTTAAGTCAAAAATGTTACTATTTTGAGTAAAAAAAAGAAAAAAAAAATCTACGATTGGTCCAAGGCTAGTTGTAGATTTGTCATTGTCAGAAATCTAATGATGATTAGCAGCCTATGGCCCTACAATCCCTGCAGAAAAATTGTATCAAATAGTACACTTTTCAAACTTAATGTAAGCAAAAACATACCTTTAAATATATTAAAGTATACAACACTTTTATAATCTTGTACTCTTTTTTAAATACTTAAATTTCTAATTTTAACCTCCTATCTTTTTCATCTCCTCCAAAAAACCTTAGATCCACTTTCTCTCTCCTTTCCCTCCTATCTCCTCTTCTTTTCTTTCCAGCTCCGGCGGCAACTCTGGTGACGTTGTTGTCCCCCAGCGATTTTGGTAACCTTTTCTGCTGTGACTCTGGCAACCTCGAGCTACTTTGGCAATGACTCCAACGCTTCCCTCCGCAATGACACCTCCCTCCTTGACTCCGATGCTTGCTTCCATCACGACAACATCGCATGATCGTATAAGCCTCTCATTGTCGACGCCGTTGTGGGGATCATTGCCAACTCGACTTTGCATAACTCCCAATGTCGTCACCCTCCACGTCTAGTCATTTGACTTCCCTCATCTTCCTTTGCTCGATTGGCCGTCATTCGGTCAGTGCTAGCATTGATGATCGCGTTAAGGCTCCCAATAATCGATAAGATCTATGGCAGCTAGTAGAGAAAAGGAGAGAAAATGTGGTAGAGGCGAGAGAAATGAGAGTTTAGGGTTTTTGTGGTATTTTTGGAATTTTCAATGGTTAAATCATAATTTACTTTTAAACATGCTATTTTCTTCTTCTTCTTTTAATGTTGGGCTATTAGACCTTGGTTATTTGCCTCATTCCTCCCTCTAATACTAATATCAAGTGGGATCTATTAAAAAAAGAGAAAACTATATGGAATGTGCCTAAATGACACAACTTATTAAAACTGTCCTCCTCTTTTTGACTTTTCAAAACTGCCCATTTTCTGACTTTATTTTTTAAAATTCTAATTACACATTTACTATCTTGCCCATTATGATTCACTATCAAGAGTTAAAACCCTAATTTTCTCTCTCAATCTGTCTCTTTCTCTCCTGTCTTTCTCAACAAAGTAGCCTCTTTCTCTCAGTTTTCCTCCTCTCTCTCCTCTCTTTTTTTGAGTCTTGATTTTCTCTCTCTCTTCTCTCTCTCAGCTTCCTATGCTCTCTCTCCTCTTTTTTTTTTGCCTCCATTGCTCTTTCTCGTCCGTGATCTCTGTTGTCAACGAAGACTTGCGGAAGAGACAGCAAGAGCCTCGAGTAATGCGCCGACAGCCTTACGATCTCGAACTTGGTGGTAAAGTCGAGGTCCACGAAGTACTAGCAGCTTTGAGTCGATTTTCTAGTTGGTTCAATGACGATGTCAAAGAACTCGTAGTTTGCTAGTGGAGTCCTACCTCGTCTTGCAGATCGCGACATTGTGCCCTAGCTCCCTCAGGTACAACATCATGAAGAAAATGCCTTAAACCTTGGGAGGCAAAGTTGTCGATGATGACAACGACGATGGAGGAAGAGAGAGAAGATCCTTGTTTCTTCTTCAAGAATGACAACAATAGAAGCGAGCTCGAACTCAACGAGACCAATCTAACCTTTAATCCAACCTGCGGAACCCTTAGATCCAACCTTTGCTCATCCCCTCGTTGCTCGGCAGCGGTGAGACCACAAACACCAATCCGACCTCTGATCCAACCTGTGAAACCCTCATATCCAACCTCTACCCATCCCTTCATTTTTCATCATAAGCTGTGCTTTATATTTTTTTTTTTCATTCTATAAACCTTTGTTTGTCTATATTATTTTTGATTTTTTAGTGGCATATTATTTGTGATTTGTTGGTTAATAACTAGGAAATGTGAAAGGAAGTTTTGATTAGAGCAAAAAAATGCAAATGAAGTGTTTGAAGTTTTTATCATACTGTTGTTATGTAAATTAAATTTTTGAGAAATTGTCTAATAGATGTTGAACAGGATGAGAAAGTGTGATGTGTTTGTTGTTTTGTGTTTTTTCCATGTAGTTTTCTCTTTTGTTTTTGCACATAAATGGAACTTGGCAGATTCGAGAACGGAATCTGTTGGGTTTCGGCGAGTTACAAGACATATTTTGCTGTTTCGATGATTTTGTAGATGGAATCTGGCGTTTTTTGTTGTTTGGAACCTGATAGGCTTTTAAGACAGAATCTAGCGAGTTCAGGCTAGTTTAGGGACAAAATTCGGTGGATTCTAGCGGGTTCTGAGATAAAATCTAGTAGGTTCTAAAAACGTTTGTTGGAATCTTGTAGGGTCTACTTTATAACCTAGCAGGTTTCAATCCGGCACCCCGTGCCGACGACTAGAGGCGATTGATGCTCTTTTGTTTAAAAGAAAATATATTGAAATATGGTAGGTTCCACTTTGGAACGAGGCAAGTTCCAATCTATCACCCCACATCGGCAACCGAAGGCGGTTGATACTTATTTATTTTAAAGAAAATATGTTAGAATCTGGTAGATTCTACTTTGGAACCTGGCAGGTTTCAATCTGGCATCCCTGCATTGGCGACTAGACGCAGGTTCCACGACAGAACTTGGTGAGTTCCAAGAAGAAACCTAGCATGATTTATTTCAAGAGGAAGAATATCTTAGACTTTTAATAAATCTTTTTTTATTAAAAAATAAGTTTTGAAAAGAGCCTTGTAGGAGGGCAATTTCGGGCATTTTTGTAAGTCGGTAAAAAAAAGAAGAGAAGAGCAGCTCCACCCACAAGGAGAAGGGTAAGTGCTAAGTACGACGTCGTTACACAGAGGAAAGGAAGTACGACGTCGTAGAGGAAAGACTGGTGGCGGTGGAGTGGTTATAGTGGTAGAGAGAGAGAGGGCGAGAGAACTTGGGAATATTGGAAAGAAAGACTGCGGTTTCTGTCAGCCACGGTCAGGCAACAACACAAGAAAAGCAAAAGAGCAATAATGGCGACAACGACGACGTTTCAAGGTTACCCTCAACCTCAGCCGCAACCTCAACAACAGCATCATAATCAGGCAACAACGGTTGAAGAGGTGAGAACACTCTGGATTGGCGATTTGCAGTGTTGGGTCGACGATAACTACCTCAATTCCTGCTTCTCTCACACCGGCGAGGTACCTTCTCCATCACTCCTTCTCTCTCTCTCTCTCTCTATATATATATAGATATAGATGTGTGTGTGTGTGTCTTGTTATTATGCTAGGTTTTTTTTTTCTCCCAGAAGTTATTGTTAGAAAAAGGCCTATTAACGTCGCTAAATACTCATCTTGTTTTTCTGGGCAGCCACAAGAAAAAGTTTTTTTTTTCCCTCTTCAATTTCCGCAATTTAGCTGAAAGATTGGAAAATATATACTTTTCTCCCCATATTTCTCTAATTAACATGAGTACTTGTCCAGTTTTGAGAAAGGCATACGAAAAATATTTGTCAAAGTTTTTTAGGGCTTTTGATCCTATGGCTAACAGTGACTGTGAGTTACTGTGATTGCGTTAGGTAGACAAATTATAATGGATTCTGCTAGGAGTATCTATAGAAACATAATTATTACTAGAAGCAAACTTATAGTTGTATGGTAGTGTACTGAGAAAAGGGTCTTAATCTTATTACAAACCTATGTTCCTTTGTTCTGTGTAGGTAGTTTCAATAAAGATTATACGGAACAAAATCACTGGCCAGCCTGAGGGCTATGGGTTTATTGAGTTTGTTTCTCATGCGGCAGCCGAAAGGATTTTGCACACTTATAATGGGACTCAGATGCCTGGAACTGAACAAACTTTCAGGCTAAACTGGGCTTCTTTCGGTCTGGGGGAGAGGCGTGCTGATGCCGGGCCCGAGCACTCCATTTTTGTTGGAGATTTGGCACTTGATGTTACGGATTATCTCTTGCAAGAGACCTTTCGAGTTCAGTATCCGTCAGTTAGAGGTGCCAAGGTCGTGACCGATCCAAACACTGGACGATCCAAAGGGTATGGGTTTGTGAAGTTCGCTGATGAAACAGAAAGGAATCGCGCTATGAGTGAAATGAATGGCGTCTATTGCTCAACTAGGCCAATGCGGATTAGCGCAGCAACACCAAAGAAGACCACTGGTTTTCAACAGCAGGTCGCTGCTGCTAAGGGTAATTTTCATTCAAGAACCGATTTTTATAATTGATGATGAAATCTTTTATGCACTTACCTTTGGATTTTTTTTTCCTGTAGCGGTATATCCATATCCAGCGTATACTACACCTGCAGCTCCTGCGCTTCCAGCAGATTATGATACAACCAATACTACTGTGAGTTAGACTAAATTTCAATTTTTACTGGTTTTATCAAATCTCTTAATCTTACTATCTTTATTTATTGCAGATCTTTGTCGGTAACTTGGATCCAAATGTCTCAGAGGAGGAGCTGAAGCAAACTTTTTTGCACTTTGGGGAGATTGTATATGTCAAGATTCCTGTAGGCAAAGGATGTGGTTTTATACAGTTTGGGACGAGGTCTGTTTCAGTATGCAAAGCATTTTACACGATTTCCACAAAAATAGAAAACAGAAACAAAAACTCTGCACATATGTTATTTTTCCTTTATTTATTTATCTTTTTTTTTTTATGTTTCCTTTCAATAGTAATGGTTTCTACAGCCAGCAATGGCTGTTCTCTCGTCCCCCTTCTCTTGCAATCATGATTCTCGTTTTTCTCAGACATGGTGAAAGTTGCACGAGTGTGAAGGATGGATGGACGCAGAAAAGTTGCATGCAGAAAGTGCTTTAACTTGTTTCACTTTATGTTGTAACCTTAGATATTTTTCAATCATTTTTCTTCCCCCTTTTTTTTGGGATTTTGCTTTTATTTATTTATTTATTTGTATTGGTTTACCAAATTTTCTTACCACATCTTTCTTTGTAGGACATCTGCTGAAGAAGCCATTCAGAAAATGCAGGGAAAGATGATTGGTCAACAAATAGTTCGGATTTCTTGGGGTAGGAGTCCAACAGCTAAACAGGTTAGCTTGCCTTTTTAATCCTCATTTTGATTGAACTACAAGAATATTTTCCACATTCCATCCCTTGTTATGTATTGTCGCGTTTAAAAAACAAGGAATAAATCAACAGTTAAGTTTATTTAGAATGGCGCTCAATGCCATGTGTATTCTAAGTGGTGGGAAGAAAAGAAGATTCATGGTTCTAATCTAAGAAATGGCTGCTGATTATAAACTCATACTTGGCAGCTTTAAAGATAATTAGTGGTATCTGCATTACATTGAATGATCACTTACATCTTTCTAGGTTGGCGTGATTAATGGAATAGGTAAGCAATGTCTCTCTAGTTTGAATGCATTATATACAAATTATGGGCGCTAGATATACATGTGCATGTACAGCACACACACTTTGACAAAATTTTCGCACGGATTATTGTAGGATGCATCCGGCAGCTGGGGTCTGCAAGTAGATCCAAGTCAATGGAGTGCATACTATGGCTATGGACAAGGCTACGATGCTTATGCTTATGGTGCAACCCATGATCCATCCTTGTATGCATACAATGCGTATGCCGGCTATACTCAGTACCCTCAACAGGTAAGTTTATCAATTAATGAGTGTTTTTGAGAATCTTCACTTGTGTAAAAGGGGTTGTTTCAAAAACTGCTCTTGCAGGGGTCACTAAACATTCAACCCTTCCTTCCGGTAGTAACCAAAAGTATCCTTGTGATTTCAGTTTGTAACTTCTAATCTTTAAGGATGTTGTGAAACCTAGGAATTTGGTAAATTAAGTAATTTCCCTTTGCTAAATTCTTCATCTGCTGTTCTCAGGTTGAAGCCACTGTCCCAGCTGTAGAACAGAGGGAAGAGTTGGACGATCCGTTGGCTACACCTGACGTTGATAAGTATATCTTCACAAAATCCTATTCCTTACCCTTTTCTTTTTATGTCTCATTTTGCCTGATGTATACGAAAGAATATATATATATATATATATATATATATATATATATATATATTAACCCTGTTATGCATCTATGTGTCTTACAGACTCAGTCATCTATTTTAAAGCATCTTCTCATGTCTCTATCATTTCTTGTCTTTGTCACTTGTAATGTTTTACTGCTAGGTTAAACGCTGCTTACCTGGCTGTTCATGGACGTGCCATTTTAGGCCGTTCGTTATGGCTGAGAACGTCGTCATTTTCGCAGCAAGCTTAGACGTCTATCATAACCCAGTTCTTTTGAGATGATGCAGTGAAGGAGAATCATTTCGGTCTTATGAGTAAGAATATATCGGCAAACTACAATTCAACGAGGCCATGAAATTTTAGATATTTTGCCATTGGCATCGCTTTGTATCATCGGAGGATTATTTGGTCACTTTTCAGAACTTCCGTACCTTGCGTTATTACTTGGTAGCAAATATTTATTATTATCAACATAACAGTACTTACTATGTTCGGTGGCCTTATGTGCAAACTCCATTTCTTCTTCTTCTTCTTCTTTTCAAGTTTTTGCTTTTTCTATTTGGTTCTCGTTAAAAGGCTGTTAAAATATTTGATTTCCGTTGAAAGAAAAAGAAATGGACATTTTTTTTTTGGGTTAAAGTGTTAAGGCAACAAACAATCTATAGTTCTTTAAACTTTATTGGCAGCAAATTTTGAAATGACATTTCTCGATGGTCTTATGAATTAAACACAAGAGACTAGAGAAAGATTTGTTTAACTAATACAAGCACGGAAGGAAACTACAAACTTTCCAACAAAACGACACCTTTTAGGGCAGCGAAGTTTTTACCAACAGCAGAAACTAAAAATCTCTTAATTTCAATCAAACAGATTGACCTTTTTCTTTTCATATGGAGTAAGTTCTATCGTACATTGTGTCGCCATCCCTTAATTCTATCTGAAATAAGAAATCTCTATATTGTAATCTTAACTACCAAAAATCTGTTTCATAATCTTGTGCTTAAAGCCTCATCATAGTCACTGAAATTTAATCATTAAAGACCAATTTGCTGACATACCCAAGAGTGTAAAATTTTTGCCGAGCTTTATTCACTTCTTTATATTAATTAATTAGTGAATGCAATTTTTTAATATTGATTGATGTGATCATTTTTAAATATTTATCAATTAAAAATATAATCAAATAGGATAAAAAAAGGTAAGATAATCCCATCAAAAAAAAAAAAAAAAAAAACAAAAGTTGAGATAAATTTTAGGACCGCGATCTTTATTCTATAAAAATTAAAACGCTTTGTGAGTTTTTTCCAATTGCATTATCAAATCAAAAATTCAAGGGAACAATACGAATGCAGTGTTTTAAGTATAGAAAATCACCTTAGTTTACAACAAGAATGTAATAATGTATAATTATAAAAAACTATGATGCAAGGTCAAAATTTCTGCTCCTTGTGAACAAGGAAATTTATTTTTAAATTTCAAATAATGTTCTTTTTCTATTTTCTCTTTTGCTTGGACTTGTATCAAAGATACATGGTCAACCAAGGTAGCTCCTTGCTGTCCTTCAGTGCAAATGCCACATCGTCACTGCAAAAAGAGAGACAGATTTTGATCAAGTCGAATGATGTTGAAAAAGTTGTCCGACGTTCGAATAGCCTCTGTTGTTACGTAATTAAGTATGAGTAAAACTGTCAATAGATAGAGTACTTTGCCACTAAAGTCTAAGCATAATGTTGTTAACGGCTTATGAGTTAAGGCACTCACACTCCAGCTCTTGAATAAAGCAAAATAAGTGAATTTCTTGCTATGTTGTAGGAAGTTGGAACAAACCTTGGAAAGTTGAGCTGCAACTTCTGCAACCTGTGTTTAGCCCCCGATTCACATAGGACAATTCTGCATTCACCAAGCTTACACCTGCCGCAGTTGTAATGGAAAATTCTATTTAACTGCAAATAAAATTCATTAAATATCATCTTAACCGAGCAAGCTTATATTCTCGATATGTCTCTCTACTTCTCAAAAGGTGTATCTTCTTTATACGATGTGGTGCACACTGTTCCAATCTCCATTAAGTGCATAATGAAAAAAGGGATCATATAAACATGCATGCACTAAAGGAAAGTTGAATCATTTTGCTGAGTTCCTTCGACATGGTTCCCTCAAGCACCCTAATATACTCTGCTTGTTCAACAGTGTCGGTTTGGGGTAGGGTCAGTACAACTTGGGATCACTCTCTTTTTCATCCTTATGTTCTTAAGAAACTAGAATGATTCTCCAAGTGTAACTGCTTGTCATGCTTACCCGACTTTCAAGAGTGTGTCATAGCCAGGAAAAGTTTCTCCATTGCTTGCACAGAGACATGAAACGGTCTTTGCCAACTGCAAGTGTTAGAAAGAACATCAATTGTTGACTTTAAAACTATAGTTGTATGCAGATGCTGCAAATTGGAGAAGACTTGAGGTCTCAAAAGAAGAAATTCGTATTTGTTGTTACCCATCAAAAGCAGAAATAAAATGAGAGAAAAAGATGAATTATATTATGTAGAATGAAATTTTTGTTGAAAGAAATTCCTGACGTTGAACTAGAAATGTAAGCTTATAAAGATATATACATTCAAAGAAGAAAGAACAAATGTTACTAAAACAAGAAGTGAGACCACGACGTTGAGGAGAAAGCTTGAGAAGTTGACCTTTTCAAAGGTGGTTTCACCCATTCCCGTTTTATAGAGCTCGTGCACCATAGAAGTCAAGAAAATTTTACTCAGTTTACAACTGCTTCGCATCACCTGCAAAAACAAAGAGGATCGTGTTGATATATATGTTTTTTATAACAATCTTTTTTTTGGCTAAAGTTCTTTTAATGAGATCTAAAATTATTGTAACAATTAAAAAAAGAAGTTGCAATGCCTCATGCAAGAATTTTCCCACTTCCAATTTATGATCTATCTTTATAACAAAGTTGTAACAGAGATAAAGAGAGAACATTATCCAGTTATGACTCACTTGAATATGAGGTGCCTGGAACATCTCTAGAATGGCTGCTTCAACATCTGCCATGCCGACAAGTGCTTTTCCTAAAAATTGGATGCGTAGGATCCTGTAAGTGAGAAGCTTTAACTTTTTTCTAAGGTGATTACCAGAAAGAAAAAGAAAGCATCGACTTGAATTAACTATTGAGTGAAAACAAACACTTGTTCAAGAAATATGAAAGAACTGGGATGGCATGATATTCAAGAACGAGAAAAATAAAATCCCACCAAGGCACAAGCTTTCTTCCATGTTGCATGAAACAACATAATGAGTTTCAGCGAATTGAATAGTTCCAGCATTTGAAAATAAATAAATAAATAGTTCCAGCATTTAGAAAAATTAAACGTGGTAATTTTGAATATTGAAAATGGGGCATATGAAGCTTGACCAATGTTATAGAAATCCTGGCCCCAATTTTCTTTTTCTATTAATTTGTGACAACAAAACTAGCGAATAATAATTTAGTAAACTGTGCACCTTCAGAAGCATTAGAATTTGAGCTTAGTTTCTTGACACGATAGTCAGTGATCTCTGCTGCACGCCTGCAAATCTCTAGAGCACGACGAGCATCTCCACAAATAGCTGCGACCTGAATATATGTACAGCAAGTTAAACAATATGTAAAACGAGCATTCACCGCCTCATCCACTTCAGGAGATGCAAGAGACAGAATTGAATTTCATGATGCAAACAAGTAGCATAAAACTAACCTTTCTTGAAGCAAACTCTATAGCTTGTTTTTCAAATGCATCAATTCCTTTAAGGCGACTCATAATAATTTCTTGAAGTTGCTGATATTTATAGGGTCCAAAGCAAAGCCTTTGGATTCCCATACGGCTTGAAATGCGAGGAAGCAACTTCTCTGGAAGATCCATTGTATTTGCTATGCCTAAATTCATATTTATGATGAGAGGATAAAAAAATGGCAAATTGTATAATCAAATAGAGAAGCGGCAGCTACAATGATAAATGTGTACCTATCACAATCAATTTGGAATGTGGTTTGGTAGGCCAATCAAGAATGTTGTAAAGCACCTGTAAAAAGAAAATGTTAGAGCATACAATTTTCACATTTTTATGAACACTCGTAGGACAAATGATTGATTTAAACGACTCAAAATATAGGAGTTCCAGCTCAGCTTAGGAAAAGCTTTGAAAAAGAGAAGAGAACTACCGACTGATTTCTGGTAACAAGAAGATCAAGTTCGTCAATGAGAAGAATACATGGTCGGTCATCCTCTTTGCCAAACTTCTTGCCTTCTGAAAATCGTTCATTCAGCAATTGAAAAGCCTTTTTCCAACCAACCCTGTGCCCACTCAATGCTTCGTATATAACCTGTTGGAACAGATTTTAGAGGGCAAAGACAGTTTCCAGCCCTTAGAAACATACAAGTAAAGTTATTTATATCTCACCCTATAAATATTTTCTGGTGATGCCAACTTTAGACCATTAATCTCCACAAAACAATAGGGCCTTATGCTTCCTGCATCAACTTCAGACCTTAGATTCTTCATTACCGTCAGTACACTCATTGTCTGCAGTATCACAGAGCAACGATCAAATAAATATACTGATCTGAAGGGACTCTAAAGCCCGTTCAAACTAACAGGTGTATTACACTAATTAAAAGCA
Source organism: Artocarpus heterophyllus (assembly GCA_025403435.1). NCBI lineage: Eukaryota > Viridiplantae > Streptophyta > Magnoliopsida > Rosales > Moraceae > Artocarpus > Artocarpus heterophyllus. Next base: position 2,017,425 of record CM046337.1, read on the forward strand.
AATAAATCCTACCTTGCCAGTTCCAGGAACACCATGGATGTACAGGCAACGACCCAGACACTGATAATCACATATAGCATCTTTGATAAAGGAAGTAATCTCCTCCATTTCTCTACATAAAAGAATGTACCTCTCAGAAAGTAGAACTCAGTGCATGCTAAAGAAAATCTATACGCTCAACTTCAACATACTTATTCCTGCAAGGAAGACACTTTGGCATCGATGACAACACAAGTGTTGCTTTTGCTTTTTCAAGTTCAGTCTGCTTGTGGCATCTTACATGCTCTGGGATTTTCTTCATTCCCACCTTTTCAAGTCCAAAGAACCGTCCCTTTCTTGAGTTCTGCATAAAACATAATGGCATGATTTAATTTGCAAACCTTCAAACTAAAGCCGCAAATATGTGTATAAAAACAGCAGACATACAGCAGCCAACTCATGAGTTGAATATGATTTAGCTCGTATATTTTGGATGCTCTCTTCTTCGTCGTACATCTCATCATCAGTGTCAGAGTCTGCATCCTTGCCAATTTTCCAATCTTCATCACTGTCAGGTTCTTCAGCATCCTTTAAAAAGAAGAAGAACAAGAACAAGAAGAAGAAGTAGAAAAAAGAACCCACATATTTTAATTAACTGACAACTTAAACTCCTTTAATTTTGTATACAGATCCTGCTTCTAATTTCACAAGCGCTTACCTCTTCGTCGTCTTTAATCTCAGCAAGACGCTTGAAACTGTGCCAATGAATGTCATACTCATATTCACATAAGAAAACATCATCCCCTTCATCACTGGCTTTGGCATATTCTTTAGGGTTCTTGACAAAACAATGTCGAAGGACACATTCCATCTGAGGCATTGCATTAGTGGGGTACAAAAATAAGAAAAAGGTGCCGCCTCTTTTTTTCAACAAAACACACCATTTAATAAAAAAAAGAGTATCACACAAGAAAACAACGGTACACAAAAGTCCCAAAATGTAGGTGAGTAAGTTTAGCCTTATGTCGCAGTGTTTTGACTGTTGTGGAAGTCTTAATGATTGGAAGCTCAAAATCTGCTCCAAATAAAAAGGATACATACAGCATAGAGGAAGAAAAAAAAGTAAAATTGCAACATGTATTGTGTAATTACAAATAAAAAGAAAATATGTACAATGTACCGCAAGTCAAAATATGAAAACGTCCATATAATACCAATCATGCAAGAGCTGTATTGGGAAGCGTCATTGAGCAGCTCACTCAACAAAACTAAAAGATATAATCTCCCTAAGACAAGACACAACCTTAATTCCCCAAGAACATAATGCCAAAAAAAAAAAAAGAACAATCAAGTCAAGATTTTCTCTTTTACCTCAATGTCAGCAAAATCATTGGTGCGATAGAGCTCCCTCTTCAGATTATGCGGTTGTCTTCCGGAAGCAGTCTCTTCAGGTATTATATACCAACGCACCCTACACCAATAGCTACCGCCCACTTCTTTCCATATACTGCACACATGAAACAGGCCATAATAAATTACCAAAATTTTACAACATTGTAAAGGATAAAATTGAATACAATTCCACATAGTTCTATGAATTAATGCTATCTAATCAAAAGGGTACCTTTCAATACGAGCAGCCCACAAATCACTGGAAAGAAGTTTCTCCCTCATTGTTCTAACCAGTTTCTTTCCTTTGGGTGGCAACGGAAGCTGAACCTTGTTGCCCAACTTACGAGCCTCGCAGAACCCACAAATCCAATCTCCGTCGGGAACCTCCTTCAATGGCGGTGTCAGACATTTCAAATGGAATCCACCCAAACAATCATCGCACTCAATCATCACTGCCTTCCCGGACTTGAAGCACACCCTGCACTCCTCCACTTCGGGGTCTTCATCGTCTGAGCTCGCGTCCTCCCTCCTCTTGACATACACATCATCTCCGACCTCGAATTCTCCGCCATCGTACATGACCTTCTTGTAATGCACTCGTCTCTTCGACACAGTCCCGCTCTCCTTCTTCTCCTTTTCGGAGCTCTTACCTTTCGAAGCCATAGATCGAGTAATCACAGTTCTTCCATTGTCCCTTTTTCTCTTCCTCGACTCCGGCTGCTCAGGCGATACGGGAGAGAATGAAACTTTGCCATCAACCAGGCAGTTCTCCTCTTTCCGATAAGGTTTCTCATCCTTTTCCGTAGAATCTTTCACATTGGGGGTTTTGGGCATTGTGCCGGATTTTCTCTTCGAGGTCTTCTCATTTCTAGGAGTTTCCTTCACCGAGTCCCCAATCGCGTTCTCGATTAGATCGATAGGTTTCCGTGGAGTCTCCGAGTCGAAATTCAGCGAGGTCCGGCGAGTCGATCGGCGAGGAGTTGACGTTTGGGCGGTCAAAGGTGTGAGCGACGGTGAGGGCTTGGCGTCGGAAATGAGGCAGTTTCTTGGATCTTCTCAGGGAATGCGCGGCTCTCTGGGGAGTCTCCGCCATTGATGTACGGACGGCGCAGGGGAGGGGCTTCTGGGGTTAGAGCACGGAGAGGAGAGGAAGAAGGTAAATGAGAAAGGCAAACTAGATTTCTGGAGAGGGAGAGGGGAAGAAAGAGAAAACTGGCGGGAAACTTCCCTCCCATTTTGATCCTCCGCGAACGTTCTGTTGTCACGCTACTGCTTTATTACCTTTTTTTATGCATTTTTTCGGTGTTTTTTATGCTTTTCTCGAAGGCTCCTCCGGCCATGATTCTGATACGTTTTTAAATCGTTAGATTAGTTATAAATCACTATATTTTTTTTTTAGGTTTGACAATTAATAAGATGTTTAGAATAATGGTAAAAATTATTCGATAGAATCATTTTTATTGTAATATATAAAAGTTTTATAATATAACAATTTTTTTATTGTTAATATAACATGTGAGAGCTTTACATTATTTATAACTATAAAAGTGATGCCCTTCTAAACACCCTCTAAAAATAATGGGTGTTTTTTTTTAATCTCACTAAAAAAATTGCGTCCTTTTTGTTATTTTTTTGTGCACACTTTTATGACGGTAGAAAAAAGAGAGAATTACATTTTGTAATTTTAATCAAAATTGTTATATAATATAATTTTTTTCCTGCAAAACTTAAACTAATTGTTTTTTTTTAATGTATTGCCTGAAAAGGAAAAAATAAAAAAAAAAAGTGAAAAAAAATAAAATGCTTCTTTCTTAGAAATATAGACAAATGCACCATTTTGGTCGCTTTTTAAAGAGATGATCAATTTCTTTTAAAAAAATAGAAAAATAACTAAACTTTTTGAATTAGAGAAATAATTGTTTCTTCGTAAGAGTACATAATTGATTAACATTAGTATATCACTGATTAACTATAATTTATCATTAATTTGCTTAATGATTTATCATTGAAAAATCAATAAATTATTCATCATTTATTTAAATTAGTCATTTACAAACCACTAATTTAATAAATGATAAACTTCTAAACTAATCAGTCGTAAATCACAATACTGTACATATTAATTAACATCAATAAATTACTGGCTAAAAATTAAAAAAAATGATTATTTTCTTAGTTTTCAAAAACTTCATGCATTTTTTTTAAAAGGCTTAAAACAACTATTTACCTCCAAGTCCCTTTTTGTTTTACTTGAAAACAATAACACTAAATTTATTTGTTAATTTTCATTATTTATAAAATACCTTTTTATAGAGTTTTTTTAAATAAATATGTTTATATATATTTTTTTAAAAAAATTTAAAGGCGTGGGCGTTCAAACTTTTTACCTTGTGGTAGAGCCAGATGTGGTTTTACAGCTAAGTTATGCTTGCAACCACTTTATTTGTTTAAGATCCCTTTATTTTTGCATGGAAAGAAATTGAACATTGTTATGGAGAGGATTTTTGGTAGGATAAAAAATATTTTAATATTATTTCAACTATAAAATTTCATCAAGTTTTTAAATTATTTTTTTATTGTAAACTTTTTTTTTTATGTACATTGTGTTTAACATGGTGGTTGAAACTGTTTTTACTGTACCATGTGAAAGCTTTTATACTGTAGCAACTTTTTCTTTTAAGATAAAAATTGATATGATAGGGTGTTTTGTAGAAAAGAAATTAGAATGAAAAAGAAAAATAGGTAGAGAACATGGCATATGGGTCCTACCAAAATTGATCTCTCTAAATATTGATAGATTTTGTGAGGAAAAAGTTTGACAACAATACAAAGAAAATGAAGTTACCAATTTGTCATTCTTTTTCATCAAAATTTCAACAAAAAATTTGAGCACAAAATTTAAAAAAATAGTTAAATAATATTTAGGTAAAATAGTAATTGTATTAATATTAGTTTTTTATTTCTTTGGTTTTTCTTGCAATACCAAATAAAAGAAGATAAAATCATTTTCTTTCCACCTTCACATAGCAAACAAGTAAAGAGAAAATCAATCTTTCCTTTCCTTACAGTTTTCTTTCCTTCATAGTCTTTTCTTCCTTCTTATTTTCATTTTTTCTTATCAAACAGAGAGGAAAAATGAGAGAAATTAATTTTTACTTTAAATAATTGAGGTAAATAACAAGTTTTAAAAATATTTATAATAAATTACAATAAATAAAAGATATACTCAAAAGCAAATAGATCAATAAAAAAATTGCCTACTCAATTTTTTATTTATAATTATTTACTACGAATATTTTTAAAGCATGTCATTTAACGTCATTTAATGGTTTTGTAAAAATACTATTTACTACACATTATTGTGAGGAGTTATAGGACCTTGAATTTGATGAAGTAAAAATATATGCCTTCCAAACAACCCCATCAACACTAATAATATTTCCCTAAAAGAAAAAGAAAAAGACAAACAACAACTACCATGATAAATGTTAAACAACAATAACAACAATAATAATAAATGTCAAAAAACAACAACAACAACTGCAAATCATCCCAAGAAAAATATAGTAAGTTATTAGGCTTTATTGCAGTTACATTACACTTAAACTTTGGCCCTTGATATGATATTACAAATCTATGAACATTGGCCTCACCTTAAGAGCTACAGCTTAATCATAGAGGGCTAAGAAAAGGTTTAGATTAAATGAAGGCGATTCATACACACACATACTGGCTATTTCATATAAACTTCACGCAGAAGAAAAGCCAAAGCAATTAAGCCCACAGTATTTTTCTTGAAAAAAAAAAAGGTGTTTGTGCAACAAATCCGGACAGAAATACATATATGCATATGTGTGTGTGTGTATATATATATATTTCTCAATGGGCATGTGAATCCTTTTGGGGTTTCTTCAAGCCAAGGACCACAAGAAGTATCCAAGGTAGTTAAAGTTGTAAGCCTCACGAAAGAGCTGAAGCTTGTAGTCATTCCATGGAGGGAATCTGAACCAAAAATCACAGAGGAAGCTTCTTCTTGCCACTGCTTTCTCATGGCTGAACGCATCAAAGGAGAACTTTCCATGGTACCTTCCGATCCCGCTTTCTCCGATCCCTCCGAAAGGGATTGTATCTGCAGCATACTGCATTTGGCAACAAAAAAACACCATTGACATAACATAACAAGTATATACCATGATGTTTAAAGATAACCCTTTTAATGTTTTCAAGAAAGCAGTACTTGGATTATTGCATCATTGAAAACTAGACTCCCTGATGATGTTTCTGATATCAATCTTCTCTCAAGTGTTTTGCTTTTGGTGAAGGCATAAATGGTGAGTGGTCTAGGCCTTTCCTTTATGAACTCTATGCTGTCTTCAATCTTCTCCAACTGCCCATGCCAAGGAATTGACTCTTTGATAGTTATAGCAATGGAACAAAGAAGAAATATTTGAAAATATATATATTAATAAAATATACAAGATGTGTGTGCGTATCTCACAGTGATAATTGGAAGCAATGGACCAAATATTTCCTCTGTCATGATTTCTGCTTCAAGAGGTGGGTCCACCAAGATGGTTGGCTCAATGAACCTAACAAAACCAATGAACTTGATGAAAGTTACAATTCAGCTAAGCAAAGAGCATGTCCAGCAAAAAAAGAGAGAGGGCTACTAAGATTCTGCCATTTACAAGTTCTCTTCATCCGTTTTGCCACCATAAATAATAGAAGCTTTAACCGCAGGATTGTCCATAAGATTCTTGAGTCTAAAGAAATGTTGCTTGTTAACTATTCTCGCGATGGTGTTGGTCTCCGCGGGGTTTTCTCCAAACATTTTCCCGGTGATGATCTTCATTAGCTCCACCTAAGAACAAGAATATGTGAAACCAAAACAGTGTCATCTTGGAAAATCCAACAGACGGAAGGAAAAAAAGAAGTAAGAATGTTCAAGTTTCTTACTGCTTTGGACAGGAACTTTTTCTCTACTAGGATATAATCAATTGTTATGCATGCTTGACCAGCACAAGTCCCAAACTTTCCCACCAGAATTCTTTTTACAGCCGCCTTGTGATCAATGAACAGAAAAAGGCCAACAAATCACTCATTTTTTGCAACTAAAACCTTTTTTTTTTTTAATAGAATAAGGTTATCTGGCCCTTTGGTCTTTACCTCTCTGTCCCAAGAACATGAAAGGGAATCAAGAACAGCAGGGCATTTTCCACCAAGCTCCAAAACAACCGGTGTCAGATGCTTCACGGCTGCAGCCATGACAATCCGCCCGACTCGAGCACTTCCTATATTGTTAAATTAAGGACTCAACTATAAGCATATCACAAGCGGAAACACCGACTTGACATTCCAGACATTAGTGAAAAAGAAGATGAAGATAAGAATGATCATGTTTACACAATCTCCTTTAAATGTCTTCATGTACATTTTTCTCCTTTTTTGTATATAAAAATTGATACGAAACATTTATTGACCAAGATTATTAACAACTAGAACCTTGGTGCAAGTAAAAATATATTCATTTATTAGAATTCCTCTTTAAAAAAAAATAAAAGATTACGCTATAAAATAAAGTAATGCAGAAATCAACATTTACTGACACCTTGTAACAAATTATGAGCTATAATCTCCCATTTTGAATCATAATACTTTTTTTAAGCAACATATAAGAATGGTTTCAAAGAATGAGAATTTTACTTGATAATTTTAATATGACAACCGACGTTAAATAGAAAATATTAAACTTTTTATAGCCATTGTTTTAATTATTTCTTTTTATAAATCTCTTTATGTATGCTTTCACTAAGATAAAATTCTGGATCTGTCAAATACCAGTCAAGAATATCTTGTCCCATCTTTCCTGTAGGAGATGTTCACCAACGGATGGACCGCCTTCGATGACCTTGACAGCATTACTGTCAAGGTAAGCGGTCATGGTGTTTGCTAGAAGAGAAGAGCAGGCAGGAGCCAACTCTGAAGGTTTCAGCACAACTGTGTTTCCAGCTGCTAAGGCTCCTATGAGGGGTTCCAAGGACAATCCTACAAGAAAACAATTTTATGTTACAAATATAAAGCTCAAATAAACTGATAGAAAAAAATAATTAACAATGACAAGGTTTCTCGTTTTGTCTTTCAGTGGGATTTGAGTCATTTGACTCACCAAATGGAAAATTCCATGAGGAGAATATGAGGACCAGACCAAGAGGCTCAGGAAGCAACTCTGCAGTGGTCAGTACTGCAATTGCTGGCAGCTTAGCCTATCAACCCAGAAGATAAAATATCATTAAAAAATTCACAGAACATAAACAATATTTTTAATGATAAAAAAAGTAAACCTTGTAGTTTCTTATCTATATTTTCATTTGGCACAACGTGAAAAGTTGTCTTATGTTAACTATCACATAGTTATCCTTTTCCCAACCTTAGTGACACAAGACTTACAAGGATAGGAACTACCTTTTTGGGTGACATCCATGCTTTCAAAGATTTCAACGCATGATTAAGAGACTTTATCAAGGTTCCAATCTACAAGAAAAAAAAAGGTGTTATTTTCTCTCTTTGTAGGTCTATGAAAAACATTTCTCAGTAAACGCTGATGTGAAGTTTTAAACATACTTTCTTAAACCAAATCCTAGTAAAGTGATGACTAGCTAAATATATGATGTTTCTATGTATTAATCAATCTCAACCTCAGTAATATTGCTTGTAATAGAAGTAACGAAATCCATAAAAAGGAAACATATCATATAATCAAACCTCATCTCTATAGGCCTCAGCTTGATGTTTTCCCAAGTCTTGTTTAAGAGCCTTCATAATATCTCTTTCATTTTCTTTTATAAAACTAAGCAACCCTTTGAGCTGTGATATCCTCCAAGGGGCTTCCTTAGTTCCTCCACTTCTGCAGTACACCCTCATAGACTCAAGATCTCCTTGCAAATTTCTTGGAGAATCCATAATAGCTCAATGGAAACAAACTTTCTTAGAACTTGTCACTTGATAAATACTAAACTTCATCTACTGTTTCTAACTTTCTTTTGTCACTTAACTCAACCAACTTCTTGGCTTCATGTTTGGTTGTAATACATTTAAGGCGCGTCTGTATGGGGAAACAACATAGGAGACTTAGGCCCCAGTGCCTTTAGTTTACTTGATCTTGGTAGATCGGAGTAGTCTATTGTTTATAGTGGCGTATTGAAAAGAGCCTTGTGTATCCCTTTACTTACCCTTTGTTGTAATTTAACACAAGCGTTATTTCCTTGAGCGTTTCAATCAAACTTACTGGGGGTTTCGTTCTACAGCCATGGTTGAGTTGCTAAGTCGGTTTCAATCTAGTTTGGAATGAAAGTACCGTTTTTCTGAAAATTAAAAAAAAGGAAAAAATAAAAGGAGATGAATTCACATCTTAATTACCTTTCCAAATTCTAGTCCAACGTGTATGTATGTATGTTCATAAATACAGGGTATAGAATTGTTGTCATAGCCGAGGACCACTTTCCATAGGTTGTGACCGACGAATTAAATAGCATTAAATAGATGGGAATTGACAAATTTTTCATAAGGGTTCCAAAAACATTGTAAACCATGAAACAAAAGGCAGTTTTCTTTCTGTTGCTGAAATGAAATGCGAGTCTATTTGGCTTTTTCTTCAATTAAGGTGTTAAGGATATAAAAGACTGAAGCTTATATTATGTTGGATATATGACACTTGAAAAAATGTTTGTTAATGGATTGTAAACATGAAACTATTTTCCATTTTTAAGTGTAGGTTTTAGTACTAAAACAAAGGTAGGCACTTATAGTACCCACGTTGCATGAACCCCCATCTTTAACTGAATAAGCTAATATTCTCTTCTTAACTTGCAAGCGTGAGAGGGAAAATGAAAGAAAAAAAGAGTTAAAAGTTGAATATGAACGAGATGTCATAACATAGTGTTTGACAAAATAGTTAAAACTGTTTTTATTGTAACATGTAAGAGCTTTATATTGCTTATAATTAAAAAGATGATGTAGACCGTTAACTATGAAACACCACCGAAAAATAATTTCGCGGCTGAATAAGACTTCCTCCTTTTAATCAATTCACACGGCTTGTTTTAAATGCATTTCTTTCTTTCTTTTTTTTCTTTTTGTTTTTTTGTTTTTTGTTTTTTCATAAATTTCTTTATTCTTTCCTTTCCTGGGTAAGACTTCAACGCTAGCCTGGCCATGTGAGATATAAATATACTTAGCTACCCCAAGAAGCCACATGAAAATCATTGCAGGAAAAAAGCCATTTGTTATGTTTTAACTGCTTTTATTTTGATAAAATAAATGGCAATTCCAATTTAACCAAATTTCCTCATGGACCTCATTATTCTTGTCTAACATATGAATGTTTCCATTTACAAGAAAGTAAAAATGAAAAGAAAAGGCTAGAAGAGTTAATGTTGAAGAGTGAAGACAGAGAGGTAAAGTTCATGAAAGCTGACAGAAGGAAACCGACTCTTAAAAGTGGCATTCAGACAAATCATGGACGGGTGGTTGTACCCAATAAAGTGAAGCATTCAATGTAAATCTTTAAACATTGCCTTCCCCATAAAAAAAAAAAAAAAAAAAAAAAAAACACAGCTATTCTTCCTTTCATTCCAGTTTAATATAACAAACAAATCCTGTGGAGATTTTTTTTTTTTATTTTCTTAACTGATCTTGTCTGGAGGTTAACTAAATGTTGGTAAGCTACATGAATGCAAATTTGCTAAAGTTTGATGGATGAGATGATCATGATGGGGGGAAGTTTGAACCGGTAGTAATATTTATGAATAACAACACTTAGGCAGTTAAAATTGATGATCATTGATGTCTGGCATAGCTTAGTTTTCTACCCTTTTTCCAGGACCTAGTAAATATTACCCTTTCTCCACTCCAATTCAACAAGACAAGTTGATTGCTTTGGGTTTGCGAATATTATATGACTTTGGGACCACCGATTCGAACAAGCAATTCAATTGTTATGAAAGAAATCACTGTCGAATTGGAAATTTTTTTGGTTCGAACCTGTGAATCAAACATCACATTGGTGTTATAAATAGTAGAACGAGCCCTGATCGGAAAGACAGCTGATTTAGTTAGGCACTAGATTATTAAGCAAAAACTGCATGTACTCATCTAAACAAAAGTGTTTAAGCACCAACACCATAAATATGATTATGCTCACTTGTTTAGACTAATTGTAAGTTACCAATTAATGGCATGTGAAGAACCATCTGATAAATAAATGTGTCGGTTGTGAAGCATATAATTGCAGCACTTATTAGTTTGTTTAGATAGGAATTTTACAATAATTTTTTTTAAATATTTTTTACAATGCACGTTTCTCCATAGGATAAGCAACTTGAGGGCAGATGCACTTGCAGACTGTAGAGCCAAAGTCATTACCATCAGACGGAGAGGTGTATCTGCCTGTCCTTTTCCAATTCCCTGATTGATGGAATTGGCCCCACTTTCCAGCCAGGAAAGATGTAGAAAAAAAAAAAAAGGTTTATACAGCTTGTAATTTACTGGTCTATTCATTCATATTTGGAAGTTCACCTGTTATTTTCAGTATTTTTCCCACGGCATTTTTCGATGTAATGTGCTTATGAGACGTCTCATCTCCGGGCAGATGACGGTGCCAGTTTTCTATTACGCGGCACAAGATTTGCTTGTGGCACTATTTTTGATTTTCCTGTAAACCAAAAGGAGTTGTTAGAGATACATATGCTTACATATTCATGTTTAGGCAAAGCCTGTAGTCCCAAATCCTCAAAAAATGTCCGTTTAAAGTTTAAAGGGATTCAAGATTAATCGGAAGGTTAAAAGAGACTTGGGGGAAAACAGAGAAAACCCATATGTACTATGCATATATACTCTGCACTCGTGTATATGTACTAACCATCACTTTTTTCCAATTTTCTCCTGCTGCGCCAAAGAAGCCGGATCGGTGTACCAGAAAATCCTGCATCCGTTCGGAGTTGCTTCTCCATGTAACGCCGGTATGTCTCAGGAAAAAGTTTTGCATCATTAACAAAGAACACAAATGTAGGCGGTCTAATAGCAGCCTGCATATGATGAATTACAAGTAAAATCCATAAAGAATGCCGAGTTACGACGTAATATATAGGATATAGAAGTTCAAAAAAACAAAACGTAAAGTGCCAATGTAAAGAGATGAATTTAATACCAAGGCGTCATAATAGAAACACACTTGTTTTTGCTAGAAATAAATAGAAACAAACTTGATTACACGTTTCAAGTATCAAATGAGATGTATCTTAACATAAAAATTAAAGACACCCTATGATCATGACTTCTGCTAAATAAAAGAGAAAATGTTAAGAACTATTATAGGCATTAACAACTTAAAGCAGCAATTTACATGGAATTCATAACAGGAAGTATCATATTGAAACCGGAATTGAAATCATTAGTTGAACGAGAGCATGATTATTCTCTATATTGCATTATCAATGGCTACCTGAGTACAGTAATAAACACGTCCACGTCTGCCACCTCGGGTTCTTGGAGGCGCTTTAAAAGCAAGTGCTTCCGGTACAACTTGATTCAATATGGAAGTACCTAACCTTCTTGATCTCTCCTTCTCAACCATGCTAGCAGCAACAATTATCCTATACCAAAAAAACCAACAATAAATAAATGAAAATAATGATAATTATAACAAAAGCAATGCAGAAAGATGAAGTGTGACCTATGGCAATCAATACGGTACACTTGATTACTAAACAATATTAGCAAAATCTGGGATTCCAGCTATGGAAGAACATACTTTTCCACACTCTGACCAGCTATGGCAGTTGAGTATACAATTGGAGCCCAATCAAGTATGCGGAGCTTCTCCCTAACATCTTGTTCATAGTACGTTGCAGTCTGCTGGTTTTTATTTGGTATAGTGTCCCATTTGTTAACTACTATAAGGCAACCCTTCCCTTCCTTTTCTATCCTTTCAGCGATCTTGGAATCCTACATCAAGGTGAAAAAATTGGTATTAAAACATTAAGGGGGGAAAGGCATACTACTTTAAGAGAAGTAGAGGCACAATTCAGAAATTATCAAATTCTGACCCTTCATAAAGTAAGGATTAACTACCTGTTCTGTAATACAAGCCATGGCCTCAATAACAAGAGCTACAACATCAGAACGGCGAATAGCATGGAATGCTCGATTAACAGACAGAGCCTCTGTCACGCTGCCCGATGAAGCTACAGCTGCTCTTCTTCTGATTCCAGCAGTATCAATCAGACGGAACTTCTGCAAAACATTGAATCACAAATAAAGCATCTGACAACAAATTTAATAGCCAATGAAGTTTCACTCTCATAGGATCGGAAGAAATAAGCTTCAGATCATAGTGAAGCATGTAAACCAAAGACTCAAGCAGCAAGATATATACATATATATACACACACACACATATATGTATATATCTCTATATATACATTCCTTGTATGAGTGATAGACAAGCAAAGAAGCTTGAATAGACAGAATGCCTGAGCCAGACAGGAAACAATTACAACACGGAAGTTGGTTAGAAGATCCTTCTATCTTGGTATTTCTAGTCTAAAATGAGTAAAACTTTCAGAAAAATAGTCAACAAAAATAGTCAACAGATGGCAGAAGGAAGTGTAGCAAATCGTAAGGAATCCAAACCTCGCCATCTGGCCCTATATACTCAGTATCAACGGCATCTCGGGTGGTTCCACTGACAGGGCTAACAATAGTCCTGTCTTCTCCAACCAATGCGTTTAAAATGCTACTTTTACCAACATTTGGTCGGCCAACAATTGCCATTGCAGGAACATAGCCTTCTTCTGCTTCTTCAAAATCCTCTTGATCCTAGAAACCAAGGGGAAAAAAAGATAATTAAATGCAGTTATAAAGAAAAGTCAGAAATGCAGTTATAAAGACGAAGTCTCTGACCTTAAAACATCAAAAACAAGCTTTCATGAGGCTCTTTTAAGACACTAATGATGTGCCAGGAAAGAATAGATAAAGAAGAACATCTAACCTCAATTTTTCTCAGTCCTGAACAAACAAAATCTAGCAGTTCCCCGGTGCCAGTTCCAGATAAAGCAGATATTGGAAGTGGTGAAAACCTGGTTAAATAATTAAAAAATGCACACTTCTCGGTCAAACCATGAGAAGCCAAATCTTATATCCACCAAATAAGTCTTAAGTAGGGGAAAAAAAAGAGAAGGAGATTGCCACACCCTAAGGTCCAAAAATCTGTTGTTTGCAGCATTCCTTTCCGAGGAGATTCACACTTATTAACTGCAAGAATGACACACTTGTCTGAGTAGTTTTTACGTAACCAGTCTGCAATTTCCTCATCAGCTGCTGTCAGACCTGCCTGCTAGCAATTTTAGTATCACCATCCTTGTATTATGGCACAATACCACTTTCCAGATCATAAAGACAAGAGGGTGAAAATTTAATAAAATGTTTTGAGTAAATTATGGAGGATCAGGAGAAAAGCAAGAAAGTCACAACAACCTTAAAGACTAGAAAAGAGGCATCCAATACTAGGTTATATTCTTATTTTTCATGGTTCGCACCTGGCCATCTACGACAAATATGATGACAGATGATTCTTCGACAGCTGCAGTAGCTTGCCGTTCAATCATTGAGGGCATTCTGGCAATAGCAGCCTCCCTCGAAGCAAGTGGAATCCCATCCATGCCAATTGTTGTTGTAATAGCTAATTCTTCCATAACATTATCCTGTGATTTGGAAAGTGTGAGAACACCTCCAGTATCAATTACCATAAATTCATTATCCCCCCAGAAAGATCTGCCATATAAGCGGTCCCTTGTCACCCCAGGTTCATCAACAACAATAGCCCTGTTCCCCTACACCATTGTCAACAAAAACTAATCAACTTTCAGAAGGTAAATTTGTACACAATGAACTCAGGAATCATATGTTCCTGAGTGGTGAAAGCATGAGGTGAATATAAAAAGGCAAGAATTCATTATAAAATACCCCAACAAGGCGATTGAATAACGCTGATTTACCAACATTTGGCCTTCCAACGATTGCAACTTTTGGAAGACGATGGTCGGGGATCTGCACAAGTGATTTTAATTGTTTACATAATAGAAGATACATTCTCAATTCCCCTACAAAAAGACACATTCTGAACAAATTTCTTCTTTTTTTTCCTAGAGATGAGAGTTCTCCAAATTACATCAAAGATTTGATGGTTTCATCACATGATAGAAAATAGAATCTCCTAAGTCGTTAGCATTGGATAGGAAAATAAATCCACCCTCTTTCCCCAGTTATCTATAGTGAAATATTATACATCCAAAGATAACATGTGATCAAGAAAAAGCTTCTTGCTTACATTCTTCACCGTACTTTTTTGCCTCTTCTGCTTTCGACCAATTTGCCTTTGGTCAATTTTCTCATCTTCTGAAATCATCACAGTAATTTATATACAATTAACATCAAAACCAAAACACAAACGAGATTGACAACTCAAGGCTGCAAGCTTGGAACTTTACATTGAAAAGCTCAATTAAACATTAAGATCAACACAACAAGATCACAGAATTGTCTATTCTTCACGGCACTTCAATGGCAAGCCAAATGCAGAAGCAAAATCGAGTTTTTATTCAAACAAACTATCTTAGAAACATAGTGCGAGATATACAGCACGAAAAACGCACCCATTTTGAGCTGTTTGGACAGGGAAGAAGAAAATTCTCGAACAGCGTCGCGAGCTTCTTCTTCCAGAGCGTCCACATCAATCATGGAGTAACTCTCACCGTCAGAATCCTCGCCACTTTCGTCTTCATCTTCAAATTCCCTAAATTCTTCGTCTTCTTCTTCTTCTGCGTTGAATTCATCGGAAGATAAGCTGGAAATGAGGCGAGGAATGGAGCGGAAAGATTTACGGAGCGGAAGAAGCGAGGGACGTGAGGGGGAGAGAGAAAAAGAAGACGGTGGTCTGAGAAGTGAGGGAGAGAGGAGAGAGAGTGATTTGGACAGAGAGCATAATGAAGGGGCTGTGCTGGAGAAGAAGAGCTCTAAAGCTGCCATTTTCAGTTCAGAGAGAGCTCTACGAGCTCCGCTTCAGCTTCAGCTTCTGCAAGGGTTTATGGAGGTTTATCCACAATTTGGTTTGGGGTCTTAGACGTTGGTAGTCAGTACAGATATTGAAAAATAGAAAGAGAAGGAAAAGAGTGGAGATGTATTGCTAATAAAAACGACACGTCGTTTACCATAAAAGAACATGTCGTTTATACGTCTGAAAAGTTGTCATTGTCGCTGTAATCAAATAATCTATTTTACTCAAACGTGTTGTTTCACGTTTGTGGGTGTGCTACTGGTAGTAACGAAACGATTCTTTTTTAAGTCTCAACATCACTGTCGTAAACCCCTCAAAAAGAGAGTCATTATTGATTTAAATTTTGACATATTAAATTTAACATCACTCTTATTTAAATAATTACTTGCCTAGGATCTTATTTACCCTTTCTTTACTTTACCGTTTATAATATAAAGTTTTCAATTCGAATCATTTATATAATATAAAGTTTTTAACTACTATAATGTAAAGTAATAAACAGTTAGTATAAAACTTTTACATGCCAAGCTAAAATATTTTGAACAAGGTCAGAAGTTTGCTAAAAGGACTTTCGTGTTTTGGGGAAAAAAAAAACAAAGAGAGAAAGAAAAAGGCTAAACGTAGTTTCAATTTGAGATATTTCAAGATGTTTTATCTCCTTTCCAAAAACGACGGAAGTTACTGATAAATGATTTGCTGTTTCTCTATAAAATTTACTGTCGTTTAAACTAACGACCTGTCGTGTCAGTATAATAGAACGACATTTCGCTCCTTTTATACATTTGCTCTCTAAAGTCAGATAAACGACATATCAGTTTGCTATAAGATTTGATGTCTTTTATTTTAATTTACGATAAGTTTCTAATCCATAACTTGCGTTCATCTATGAAACAACGTACAACGTACACCAACATAGCAGAGACGACACGTCAATCATATATAAATAGCAATGTGTTTGCAAACACGTCGTTTTAGGTCAAGTCTACCGTGTTTATGTAAGAAAACGACATGTCGTTAGATCTTATTTTTTTGCTGTCGTCCATGAGTAAAGGGACATGTCGTTTACATTAAAGCTGAAGAGATTCATGTCGTGAGAGCACTTTACAGGGTAAAAACTTAAAGAAAATTATTCAAGCAGAATTATTTAGTCATACAAAGAAGTTTTGCAGCAAATTTTGGTGAAAATTGAACCCACCTATGACGAAAATGTGGGCAATGTGAACTGACTCTATACATCAACAGAGGACCACTTGGAAGACCAAAGGCCCATATCTAATCGTCACCTACAAGAATTTTCCATCATTCCATGGCTGTATAACTCAACTTACATGTGTGCACTCTCAGAATATCCGAAACCACATCTCTCGCAACTGTTGAAGCCACTTTCTAGGGAAGAATAATGCCGGCTCACCTTGTTTGGCAGCAGCAATGTGGGAACTTCTCCGCCCCCGATCAAGCTTTGTACTGCTTTCCTGACCAAGCTCTATAGTGGGGCTATCCGGCTTCACTTTTATCTTAACTGGTTTTCCAAGGAGCGACTTATCTTCCATTTTCGCGATCTCGAGAGCTTTTTCACATACAGGAAAGCCCTGGTCATCCCAAGACTCTAAAATTATGCCGGAGCCCAAGCAGGTCTTTCCTTGGTAGAAGGCTGCAAACTGTCCAGCTGCCAGGCCTTGATCATCTTCGGATAGCTGGACAACTGCGACATCTTCATTGCTGTCTTCACTGGATTCCATATTAAAACTACAATTGTAAAAACCAGGGCCATGTCTGACCTGAAACATTTAGAGTACGACAAGATATTACTTCCGTGCCTTTGTGTATAAGACATGTTTTCAGTGTCTTGACTGATCAAGTATTAGACAGGTAAGATTGGTTTTCTTTAGCATGGTTATACAGCTCATAAGAAAACCAAGATTGCATGGCAAAATGAAACCTAATTGAATGACTGGACAAGCAAGAAGAGGCCTTGGAAATAAATCTCTCTACCTTGCACTGAAGTGGACAGGTTTGATCTGGAGGCAACCCATTTAACCATCTCAAGGAGCCAACACGGAAAACCCGTCTTCTTTTGTCAAACGAAAAATAATTTCTTGATGCAAAAACTACATTGTTTTTTACATCCTTCTCAACCACATACCTGCATTAGAAAAATCAAAATGACCACTTAGGAGAACAAGTATCTTGCTAGAAAAACTGAGCAATTGTCAAAAGTAAAATTATCTTGATAATATGCATAGAAGAACATTTTTTTGAAGAAAAATCATGCGAGTGATGCTAATACTAAAGCTGAGAAAAAGCAAAGTTGTTACAACATCATACTAGTGCACATTTCCTCCCCTGGCCATAGATAATGTGGCATAAATGGGGGCAAATATGAATGACAATCGATAGTTAGAGAGTATACCAGGGTCCTCCGGGAAGGCGTAGACCTTGACGCTGACCAATTGTATAGAACCAAAAACCTCGATGCATTCCCAGGAAATCTCCCGTTTCAGCTTCTAATATGATACCTTCCTTCTCACCTATGTGTCTAGCAACAAATTCGCTGAACTTTATCTATTTCCAAAAAAAAAAAAAAAAGAAGTCATTGTTGATGGCAACTCAAATATTTTCCCTGGCATGTTGAAAGAGGAAACAATAAATATCAAAGGTATAGTATTGGAATTTGGAAAGAAATTAAACTTAGTGTCACACTAGGGACATCAAGGGCTAAATTAATTTCTAGGATTTCTTCTCTAATCCAAGGCAACAAGTAAATTATACATGGGACGGTGGGAAAAAGTTAAGCAGAAAATTTTTCATAATGTGCATAAAAAAATCTTCAGAGGCAGGTAAGAATAGGGGGAAAACAGATGTATAACATATACCTTCCCAAGAAAGCATATCCCTTGTGAATCCTTTCTGTCTTTATTAGGAAGATCGAATTTTGTGGCAAGCTTGCGAACTTCTTCCTGGACATAAATATTTACACAAGAGAAAAAGGAAATTAGACCTTACTAAAGATGAAAACTGATGAAAAGATAACACGGAGCGGGTGCTCTCTCTGGTTGTCTGAATTCGACAGTATCTTTTTCTCTCAGATATAGTGTATGATATTGTCTATGTTATTTAATCATGCAGCAAGAGCATGATGATGGATGAGATTCATTTGGAGTAAAAATTTGACTGCAGATGGATGAGATAGCCATTTAATAAAATGTTGCAATGCAGTCAAAACTAGCCACTGACCTTGGAGATACAACCAAGTGGAAAAACTAATCGCTTAAGCTGGGCCTGAGACAGATGTGAAAGGAAGTACGTCTGATCCTTCACCTAAAAAGTAAAAAAATTAAAGATGGTGGGTACCATTTACATAACGCATTGTCCAAAAATACTTGAAAACATATAATGATTATCAGAAGGCAAAGTAAAATCATAATATAAAATGCAGACAGTGAAATAGATTACATAAGCACATAGCATCAAAGAAAAGCCAACAATAACTGAGGACTAAGAAGAATTGTAGTTAGCACTAGGCAATTTGTTATTCATATGGTACCATGTCTTGTGATAGTTCCAAAACAGATATATCGCCCCCTTCATTTGTAAATGGGTGGACGACGTTTGCATAATGTCCAGAAGCAACGTAGTCGAACTCCATACTGCTGATCGCATCCAAGAATGCACCTGAAAAATATCATAAGCAAATCACAAAAAGGTTCTAAAAGCACAATTACTGCCTCCTAAGTTTCCACGTAACACGTACCAAACTTTATTCTTGTATTGCAAAGAACATCTGGATTAGGGGTACGGCCACAACGATACTCGTCAATAATGTAGGATACCTGAACCACAGAACAATAATTTTCAGAACTTATTTTCAGGCCAGGGATCAACTTCTAATTTTTCTAATGTCTTAGCAGGAACAAAAAGGGACACCCAACTTTCATGGTTTAACATTATAAGAACTGGATTATACAAAAAAAAAAAAAAATGATGAACATCCAACTTTCTTTTCATTTAAAGCAGCAACACTTTCAGTCAGAAGAAGTCCATATGCACAATTCAAAGGCTTTGTCTCAATGGTAAATGTTTCAAAAAGGGCAACCATAAACCAAAATTTTTTTGGTTTCAAATATAAGAAGGAACAAAGAATAAGTCTTGCATGTGTGTGTGTGTGTGTGTGTGTGACACTATGTTTTTACATGATTAGTAAGGTTTTAAAATATATATATATATATATAGAGAGAGAGAGAGAGAGAGATAAATGAACTTATAAAAAGCAAACTAAAATAAGATACTTTAGAGCTAGTAATTCATACCACATTCTTCCAATATTCATCAGTCAAATGCACAACTTCAAGTGGCACCTCAATCTGAAAAAAGAAGATGCCAAAATTCCATAACTTTTGCTCAACAACTCATGTCAATAAGCAAAGACAAAGTAAAAGCTTCCAATGAAAATAGACCTGACTACAGACAGCTTTCGCATACTTCAAATCCTCTTCCCATGGACACTCCGACCAAAAGTTTTCAAAATCTTCCTACACCGAAAAAACCCACACATTAATCATATCATTGATTGATTAACCCAAAACTAATCAATAATTAAGTTAACTCTCCTCTAGAAAAGAAGCGTACTTGGAACCAAATCTTGAGGTAGAAGGCGGTGCAGGAGTGGCCGGCGGCGTGGAGGAGGCGGAGACCGACGCTGCTGTCGACGCCGCCGCTGAGAAGAACGGCGACTCTGAGGCGTTTGTGAGGCATCGAGCACGACAAGTACGGCTCAATCTCGCCATCGAAAAAGGCCTTCGCACAATTCAAGGACGAGACGGCGGAGGAAGCGGAGACGGAGAAGCGTCTGAAAAGGAAGGTTCTGGAGGGAGGAAGTTGGGGTTTTGGAGGGAAGAGAGTTTGGGGCTTGAAAGGGAGAGAGATGAAGCGAGATTGAAAGAGAAGAGAAGACGAATAACAACAAGAAGGAATTGGCATAACTCTGGTACGTCTGAGTGTTGCCATTTCTTCATCAACTGATGAGAAGGTCTCTGTGTTGGATAAGAACTTAAGAAGCTTTTGGCTATGGCTATGGCTATGGCAGCTTCTAAGAAGAAGGACTCTGTGTGTGACTGACTGTACTCGAGCTGCGAAATCCGAGTATTCGAATTAGACGACATCTCGTACAAAAGGGCAAAAGTTTTGGCGCACGTTCTAATTTACAACTTCGTACCTTTGTTTTATGTTTTTCATATGTTGGCCCGCTACTATTTTCATAATAGACGATTTGTCTCGATATTTGACGCAAAATAGTAACAAAAAATACCTTGAGGTGAGAACTGAGAATATATTTGTTAAATTGGAAATTAAAAAAAATTGCAGTAGAAGAAGTTCAAAAATATAAACGAGAAAATAGTTCAGAATATGCAATAAAATTGAGTTTTTAAATTCCACCTTTTTTGGTCATTTGAGTCCAACTTTTTTTGTTATTTAGTCTTATAGGGTGTTTGAAAAGGGAATAGCTTAAAAATATTTTTACGGTAACATATGAAAGCTTTACACTGTAACAATTTTTTTATTATTATTGTAGCATATGAGAATGAAAGCTCTACATTGTAATAATTTTTTTTATTATTACTGTAACATCTGAGAACTTTACATTATTTGTAACTAAAAAAGTTGTGAGAACCACTTTTGTCAAACAGCTCTTTAGATGTTTAGTAGCTCAGGAAATGTAAAATAAATAAATAAATAAACAATCAAGCACTTATGCCTTGTTTTGCAAGTCGGTCCGGACCACAGTTTAAACCATTATCTTAGTTATGAACAGTGTAAAGCTTTAACATGCTACAGTAACAATAAAAAAAAAAAGTTATGGTAGTGTAAAACTCTCACAAGCTATAGTAAAAACAATCCTAATTAATGATTCTAACCATCCTACCAAACGCTCTATTAAAAATCCAAGTAGACAATTTTAATTTTAACACCTTCTTTATCTCTTTTTATTATTGGTTTTTAGAGATATTTAACCACACGACATAAAAAATATAGATATACTTTTCTCAGTTTAATGTTTATGGTACAGGATTTTTCAAGGCATGAATTCATGATATATGGCCATATTTTTTGGCTGGCGAAATATTGTTTGATTTATTTTTATATATGTGAAAGGAAATAGAATGTTGTCGAAACTTGCAAGGGCTTTTTCCAAAAAAGAAAAAGATCAATGGCCTATATGCAAATACATCTGAAATTTGGGGTTTTTTTGAAAAACTAAACAGGCTCAATGGGATAAATATCTGAAATTAGGGAGTCCTTCTCAGGAAAGAAAATAGGGTTTCTCTAAACCCCTTGGCTGTTCTTTTCATCTTCTGTCCTTCGCTCACCGCCACCGAACCATAGCCACACCGCCACCTTTTCGTTCTTCGTTCTGTCTATCGCCGCCATCTCCGGCGGCTTCAAGGTTTCTCTCTCTTTCTCACTCTCTTCTGTTTATGCTGCATTTCTGAAATTTAAATCTCATATTTGGTCCAAAAGAAATAAGTATAGTCTAGTATGAAGCAAGTAAATTATAGAATCGGCGTTATATCATCTAGTTTTTCTTGATTAAAATGAAAAATTTTGTGTCCAGCGTTTTTTTTTTCCTCGATAGTATGTGGTTGCCAGATCCACCGAAAATGTCTCCTTTTTTTTTTCAAAGATAAAAAACTTTATTTTCCGCCACGCCTTTTTGTCATGAATGCGTTCCAGATTTTATATGTAATTACTGTGATTTTTATGAGTTTATCGACTAATTTGTTAGAAAAAAGAGACATTTGAATTTTTCATGAAATGCTTGTTGAGGTTGAGATACTTGAACTTTGCATTTCGGGTGCGACAAAAACTGACAAACTGATTTCTGTTGTTTTTCATTCTGGGAACGGTGGTGAATTTCACTATCTTTGATTGGTTCTGATCAATATGAATCTTTTGTGTCTTATCTGATATGCCGGATTAATCAGGAACCATGGTGCAATATAACTTTAAGAAGATCACTGTGGTACCAAATGGCAAGGACTTCATTGACATCATCCTATCTCGCACCCAACGGCAGACCCCGACTGTCGTGCATAAGGGCTACTCCATTTCCCGTCTCCGTCAGTTTTATATGCGCAAAGTGAAGTATACCCAGCAGAATTTTCATGAAAAGCTTTCCACAATTATCGATGAGTTCCCAAGGCTTGATGATATCCATCCTTTTTACGGTGATCTTCTTCATGTTCTCTACAACAAGGACCACTACAAGCTTGCTCTTGGCCAAGTTAATACTGCAAGGAACCTAATTAGTAAGATTGCCAAAGATTATGTCAAACTATTGAAGTATGGTGACTCACTTTACAGATGCAAGTGTCTGAAGGTTGCTGCCCTCGGCCGAATGTGTACTGTGATAAAAAGGATTGGCCCAAGTTTGGCTTACTTGGAACAAATCAGGCAACACATGGCAAGGCTACCATCTATAGATCCTAACACCCGCACAATCTTGATTTGTGGGTATCCTAATGTTGGAAAGAGCTCATTTATAAACAAGATCACGAGAGCCGATGTTGATGTCCAACCCTATGCTTTTACCACAAAGTCGCTCTTTGTGGGTCACACAGACTATAAATACTTGAGGTACCAAGTGATTGATACACCAGGAATTTTGGACCGTCCGTTTGAGGACCGCAACATTATTGAGATGTGCAGTATCACAGCTTTGGCACATCTGAGAGCTGCTGTGCTGTTCTTCTTGGACATCTCAGGGTCTTGTGGCTATAGTATTGCCCAACAGGCTTCTCTTTTCCACAGTATCAAGTCTTTGTTTATGAACAAACCGCTGATGATAGTCTGCAACAAGACTGATTTGCTGCCATTGGAGAGTATACCAGAGGAAGACTTGAAGTTGGTCATGGAGATGAAATCTGAGGCCATGAAGACTGTGATAGGTCAAGGAGGTGAGCCTACAAATGATGAAGGAGTGCTGCTTACCATGAGTACTTTGACTGAGGATGGGGTAATTGCTGTGAAGAACGCAGCTTGCGAGAGGTTATTGAATCAGAGGGTGGAATTGAAGATGAAATCCAAAAAACTGAATGACTGCCTTAACAGGTTTCATGTTGCGATGCCGAAACCTCGTGACCAGAAGGAAAGGCCACCATGCATACCTCAGGCAGTTTTGGAAGCTAAGGCCAAGCAAGCAGCAGAGACGGAAAAGAGAAAAACTGAAAGGGATTTGGAGAATGAAAATGGTGGTGCAGGTGTATACTCTGCCAGCTTAAAGAAGAATTATATCTTGGCCAATGATGAATGGAAGGAAGATATAATGCCTGAAATTCTTGACGGGCACAATGTATATGACTTTATAGATCCTGACATCTTAGAAAGGCTTGAAGAGTTGGAGCGGGAAGAAGGACTCCGACAGGCAGAGGCAGCTGATGATGATTTTGAGATCGATGGACAGGAATTGACTCCAGAAGAGCAGAAGGCATTGGCTGAGATCAGGAAAAAGAAAAGCCTGCTCATTCAACAGCATAGGATGAAGAAAAGCACTGCAGAAAGCAGGCCAACTGTACCTCGGAAGTTTGACAAAGACAGGGAGTTCACGGCAGAGAGAATGGGAAGGCAGCTATCAGCTTTGGGGCTTGATCCGAGTCTGGCAATTAAACGTGTTCGAGGCAGGTCTCTCTCCAGGAGAGGAGAAAAGAGGGGGAGATCAGTTGATAGAGATGCTGACGGTGAAGATATGGATGTGGATACAGACACACCTAACAAAAAGCTGCGTGCGAGGTCTAGATCCCTGTCGATGTCAAGGTCGAGGTCAAGGTCAAGGCCACCAACCGAAGTTGTCCCTGGTGAGGGCTTTAAGGACTCTTCTCAAAAGAGCAAGGCAGTCAAAATTGCAAAGAAATCTATCAAGAAGAGGAACAAAGATGCCCGTCGCGGTGAGGCAGATAGGGTTATTCCTACTTTGAAACCAAAGCACTTGTTCTCAGGAAAACGCTCTACTGGAAAAACCCAAAGGCGTTAAATTGTTTAAGGTATGCTACAAGATTGTATCTTTCTTTTTTGTTTCTTAAATAGGGAAACAAATTGTTAAAATATTTTCTTGTTGAAGATTTTGTAGGTGCTCAACTGCGCATTAATTTCTGGATGTTTTGTGTGTGCTTTTAAATGTTTTCTGAAATCTGTTTTACTTGTGTTATATGTGTCAATTTTCATACTTTTGTTGTAAACTTGTATATTCTTCTTACGTAGTTATCTTCATTCTTTTAGATTGTTAAACTCAGGTTCTGGAAATTTGGATTGAACATAATGATCCTGTTCTTTTGGCAGAGGGGTGGTTTTGTGCGTCGTGGAGAGTAAAAACTGTGCTCTTAACACATATCATGCTTCTTGTGGAGGGATAACTGCACCATTTCAGTTATCGTTTGTTGGGAGATTGCCGTTTGTGTGATCCTGGGACTTGATGTTAACATCCATAACGTTGGATGCTTCAATTTTGCCGTGTCATAAGTCTCATTTTTGTTTTTGTTTTTTGTTTTTTTTTTGTTTGGAAAGGAGTCACACAGCGTCAGAATTAGTAGTTTTGTTCTTCCAGAATTGTTATGTTAAATAATGAGTTTATTCAAGTAATGCCCTTTTTGTAGGGCTCTTCGTTTCTCCATGTTTTTCATTCGATTCCCCTTTCGCGTTACAATACCTCACAAAATGAAAAGAGAAGAAAACCATATAATGTTTTTGCTAAAAAAGCATTATCATATAGTTGGTGCGGCTAAACTTGAATCTCTGTTTGGGAATGTACAAGACATTTTCCTGAAGAGAGATGTGTATAAATTTTAGTATTATTAAATTTATATGAGATTAATGGTATGGAAAGCTAAACAGTCTAAGAATGTATGAAAAAATTATCCTCATGTTTTCTTATGGCTAAGGCCGAGTCTCGATCCAGCTACGGCCCGCCACTTTCTTCACGCCGATCCCTCTCATCTCATCACGAACCCTGTTAGCCTCACTCCATCTTTCAGAACTTGCATAACTGTTGGATAACAAAGCAAGAGTTCCGACATTGACATCCCCGCCGTTACCAACGTAGTGCCTGATTCTTTCAAACATCTTGTCATTACCATGGATTCTGCAAGCATTGAGCAAAGCTCCCCAAACTGCAGAGTCCGCTTCAATTGGCATCTCTTTGATGAAAGCCTCCGCATCCTCCAAGTGTCCTGCTCGACCGTACATATCAACCACGCACGCATAATGCTGAACTCGAGGCTCAATTCCATAAACACCTTTCATGGCATTGAATAACATCAGTCCTTGATCGATAAGGCCAGCGTGGCTACATGCCGCTAGTAAGCCAACAAAGACAACATCATCGGGAGTGATTCCGTTGACTAGCATGAGCGAAAAGACTTGCAACACTTGTTTTCCATAACCACTCATGGCCATTCCACTCATAATTGTACTCCATGAGATTATATCCTTGCTCTCAAGGGCGTTAAAAACCTCAAGGGCCATACTTAAATGACCACACTTGACATACATGTTGATCAAAGCATTGCCCACATTGCCGTTTGCTACAAAATCATGTCTTCTTCCGATGTAGGAATGTATCCATTCGCCCAAATTCAAAGCCCCAACTGAAGAGCATGCAGACAATAAGTTGATAATGGTTATCTCGTTAGGCTCAGCCTCTCCACCTTCGGTCATTTCTTGAAAAAGTTCAACAGCTTCTTCACAAAATCCCTTTTGTGCATAGCCCCCAATAAGCGTAGTCCAAGAAAACACATCTCTCTTAGACATTTTCACAAACAAATGGTGTGCATTGATCAAAGACCCACGTCTCGTGTAAAAATCAAGAATTGCATTATCTAATATAATGTTGTTTTCGCCGAAATTCCTCAAACTATAGCCATGAACGGCTTTACCTAATTTCAAAGCTTTTAGACTAGAACATGCGGTCATGACACTAACAAGCGTAAAAGAATTAGGCTCTACGTCCATGGACAAGAACTTAACAATGGCTTCCTCTTCAAAGCCACATCTAGAAAGCCCTGAAATGATCAAACTCCACGAGACGACATTCGGAGAACTTATTGAGTCGAAGACTCGGGAAGCGGAGACGATGTCGTTTTTGGTTGTGTAAAAATGAAGCAAGGAGTTTTGGATGAAGATGTCATGGTAGTAGCCACATTTTAGGACGTATGCATGGATTTCAAGTCCTTTTTGGCGCGCATATGGCAAAGAGGTGCATGCCTTGAGGGCATATGTGAAAGTGTAATGGTTGTAACAATTAGTTGGGAAGTGCAACATTTGGTTGTAAAGCAAAATGGCATTTTCTGGTTTGGTGGATTTTGCAAGTGACCCAAGTAGTGGGTTTAAGGGGTGGGGTTTTGGGTTTTTGAGGAGTTGAGCATAGATTTGATTTAGTGTTTTGTGGGTGAAAGATGCAGGAAGTGGCTTCAAGGGCATGGATATTTTTTGGTGCTTCCAAAAAAAAAGTAATGCTTGACTCGGTTTTATAGTGGGATTTACCAAAGTCTAATTTTCAATTTGGTTTTATATAAAGGTTGTGCTTATAACATTTTCTTAGGTGGGCTCTAGTTAAAGGGATTTGTAAGAGCTTAGACCTGGAATAATACTTAGCCGTGCAGCGCTAAAACTATGCGCTAATAAAATATGCCTCAAAGGGATTATAGAACCCACTTTTTATTAGCTCTATATTTACAGTGTCCCTAAACATTCTTAATTGGATTTTGCAGCTTTTTGTTTCCCCTTTGCTACTAAAATAATTGGGTTTTGGCTGGTGAAAACTGTTTTTGTTGGCCTAGGAGGTCTAGTGCATAGGTTATATATTATGGGACGACGACATTATACTAAGATATGTGTACGAATTTTTGAAGCACTATGAAGGCAGCCAATTTATGGGTGGGCAGCCAATGAGGTTTTGGGATCTGAATGGGTGGGAGCAAGAAAAAGCAATATTGCCCATTTTCAACACAACTTTATTTTGGGGGAAAAAAGGGCTCAGAGAAAAAAGGAATCACTGGTTGATGGAATTGGCAAGTTGCCTTTTACATCTGATTAGATGCTTCTTTATCCCTTAGATATGAAGGAAAAAGAAAACACTGCCACTTTTTCTAAAATCAGAATAAAATATCTCACTCCCTCAAAAAAAAAACAAAAAAGAAAAAAAATATCTCGCTGCATTATATCTAATATCCCGTTATTTTGTTAGGTGGATATCAGTTTGATGAGAATCAAGATGCAAAAGTCCTTCATATTTGTGACTTGTTATGCAGGTTGATGTTTTGTTATCACTAAACCAGGCATTTCCGTGCTCAACAATATTTTATGCAATATGAACTCTCCCCCCCCCCCCCCCCCCACCCAACCCCCCTCTTCTCTTTTTTTTTGAGCACCATCCCCATCAGACGATGGTACTTTTTAAAGGAAGAAAATTACAAGGTGAAAAGGGAAATCAAAGAACAACTTGGTTAAGGTAGTTGTTCATTTTGAAGGCTATCAATGAGATGTGGTCAATTGGAATTTTCAGATCTGAGACAGACAATTTTTTGGGGATGAATAAGATGCTTTTGGCCATATTGATCGTATGGGACAGGTACATGTATATAATGAAGAAAGTGCAATCATACATGCAATAAAACTTAGGACACAACTAGGTTCAATAGGGACCCCATAAGAATACAAGGGGGACTCCAAAAGAATCTGAATGATCAGAAAAATCCAAAGCACCATTTTCTTCTTGCTTCTACTTTGACACATGTTACCAATGTCTGAAAAACGATGTCAACAGACACATAGACTCATGAAGTAGTATTCCCTACTCATTTGACTTACCCTACCAACATTACTGATTTTTGTTGATTGAGTCTTCCAATTTTTGGTTCTGCATTCAATTCATGGGGATAGCTAGCGCTATTTTTTTTTAACTACAAAAAAGTCTAGAAAAAGAGCAACCAACATTATCATATGTCTCCTGACGTATCAAAAAGAATCTCTAAACACTGACAAGAATGTTCACGAACGCATTAACCATAAGGACATGTGAGAGCGTGGTTCCATGCATTATAAATCAGGTACTAGATCGACAGGTGCAAACTTTCACATTTAACACGTTTAGAGGAGATCACCACTGCAAATCAACAATGGAAGTCTATTATACCGCTAGGCCGTCCTACTCTATGGTGATAGCTAGCCTGGTTAATTAAAAGGTCGCACATCATTTATTAGGTTTAGAATCCAAGGACCACTGTGAGTTGGGCCAGTCTCATCTCATCAAAACTAAAGCCATTTTTGCTTACTGCTGTGGTAATCAAACGATACATTGGCATGGCCAAAAAAAAAAAAAAGCCTTTGGCAAATAGTAAAGTGAAAGCATACAAAAAGTTGGAGTCTTTGGAGTGCCTCCACTGTTTCCTCTTTGCCTTTATTCCCCTTCCCTTGTTCCTTATACATCCTTCACACACATATCTTGAGTTTTTTTTTTTTTTTTTGGAGTATTTCTATTTGCATGAAGATGTCAAAGGAAGCAACTTTTAACAAAGAATATGCTTCTTTCTTCATTGTTAATTATTAGAGTAATAAACAATGTCTAAACAATGTCTACTTTCCCAATTACTGCTCAACTTTCTGTATAACTGCCGACATGGGTCATATTCTTTAATGTATTTTTGAAGGTAATTAGGTTGTCGTCACCTTTCATTGGAGTCGCTGTGGTTAATTACAAGCTTTGACTTTTTTTATAATATGACGTGCTAATAACGGCATAATTTGAATAATTATGAAAGATGAATGATTTTGGTTTGATTTTATTTATTTCTTTATTATTATTATTACTATTATTATTTTTATTTTACTCTTCCTTCATCTACCCTACAATTCTAAACAAATTGGGAATTGCCACAAAGGGTTCCAAAAGTACTTAATTTTATGATTGAAATTTGATCTCTTTGGTTCCTCCATGCCTTTTTTTTTTCCACTTGAGAGTATTACATTTTTTGTCCCCTTGGGGACTTCAAAAATTTTCATCTCATTGATTGCTCTTTTATACTTTCCAATGCCGCCTTTGGAACTTTTAGACCATTTATCCTTTTAACTTTATGTGGAACCCAGAAAAGAGCTGGTGCTGTAAATCACAGTGGAAAAGAATAATGATACAGAAGATTTCTAGATGAAAAATATGTGTATGAGCATATATGGCATATATGACAAAGTACAATATATATCTTCTGAGGGCCATTAATCCTTGTTCATTTCACGTCTACTTTTTTTTAGGAAATATTCAGCTCATTGGTTAACTTAAAAGAAGAAGGACAAAAAAAAAAAAAAAAAAAAGAAACTGAGAAATAGACAGTACATCAAGGTTTTTTTTTTTTTTTTTTAATGAACTGGCCTCCAATTATGAGCCATTTAATGTGGCTTTCATTTTTTTGCCAATGAATTTTTGAAGAGTGTTTGAGTCTGTCCCATCACTACCATGATTACCCCAGAAGCTGTTTGGTGCATAAGTAGCAATATATCACAGTTTTGGATCAAAAAATGCCGACTCTCTGTACTTCTAGAAGATTATACTGTACTACATATATGTTCTTCAATTTGTCATTTGAAACAAAGTTAAGAGTTTTGGTGTCTTGTACTCTACCTTGGGCAAGGATATAGTTAATTTCCAAAGAAAGAAGTATCTGTAGAGTTAGTTGCTTTCTTTCACTATCATTTGTTTGAAAATCAAATAGAAAAAGAAGAAGGGTGTTATAGATCTTTTCTTCTTACTGGTTGCTAGTTAAACAGAGAAGGAAAATTATGCTAATTTTCTTTTGCTTGTAATTGATGTTATTATAAGTCAAAGATCTGTTGTTGCACCATTTCTTTCTTTCCATTTTCACATGATTCATGCTCTGAAAGCTTTGCACATATATAGAAAGAAAAAAAAATACATGCATTTCATGTGAAAATTTCACTTCCTTGAATTGCAAATCTGTTTATTCTAATTTATTTTGTGCTCTTCTATTTTACCTTGTTGAAAAACTTAGACACAAGGAGAACGTGTGAAACAAGTATTCTTCACTCTAGGACCAGCAGTAACAAAGCCTACTAGTTTTCCTTTGCTTGAACCATTTCTGAAGTAAAAGAAAAAATTGAAACAGTTTGGAGCCAGTTTGCTGGTTATTCAAGATTAGCCATTACTTTGTCGTACTGATGAATGGGCAATTGTAAGTCATTCCCTAACGATTAATCTTAGAAGAGCTGTGGATTTTTTTTATTTTTTTATTTTTGTACATATATATATATTTGTTGATCACAATAGCCAAAGGTGCCTATCTAATGATGGAGAAACCTGAGTGGTTACTTGGGGACCCCACAAAATAAATAATAAAATGCTCAGAAGCGAGGTACATTAATATTTGCAGCCCCTTTAGCAATATACATAGATACGTTGAGAAAGCTCCAAATCTCTTCTTTTGTCACCTTTCTCATAAAAGAATATTTTATGGTTATGTTTCTAGAATACATGTATATTGGAGTCTATTCCTCAACCTTCCTAATTATACTAGACACTATAAAATATATATATATATATATATCATAAAAAAAAAAGCTTAAACATGTGGATCTTATGGCCAAGTTGGAAAATGATCTGTGGTTGCTAAATATATGAGCCGCGTGCATTATAATTGCATTATGCTTCATTATCTTATTCTATATCTTCAACTACACGTGTGACAGAAAGATTGAGAGATTATGTGAAGTGGAAGCAATTAATATGTTGGCTTGGTTATAAAACAAGCCCCTATATTATATTATATTATATTATAAAATGTACTATATATATATTTCATAGTCTGTTTTCGAATTTATAAATGGGGGAGGATTATATAATATCTTGAGAATGAAGAAAATTGATATTAGTAGATCATCAAAAAAAAAAAGACAAAGGTCATGGAGTCAAAGACAAGACGACCACCAATCTCTCTCATGCCCCAGAGGTCCCTCTCCAAACCGTTTTCTACTCAGACCCATCAACCAACCCCTCTCTCTCTCTCCCCCTCCCTCCCTCACACACACACACACACATTCATATATACTACTCTCTCTTTCCTATATTCTAAGCAAACCCCACAACCATCACCATCATCATTATCATCATCATTCCCACAACCTGAAGTTTCTATATGATCAATTTAACATCTCTCTTTTTCTCTATAAAGTCTCTGCAGTTTTACATCAAACCAGTTGGGAATAATAATATTGACAATATTGTCAACATTTTTTTCTAAATTCCCTCTTTCTCTTCCCTTCTCTCTCTCTTTCTCTAGCTAGCTCATCACAATGAGGAAGCCAGATCAGGGAGGCTCTACAGGGAATACCAACAACAATTCGAACGTTGTAAACAAGCTGAGGAAAGGTCTTTGGTCACCTGAAGAGGATGACAAGCTGATGAACTACATGCTCAACAATGGACAAGGATGTTGGAGCGATGTTGCCAGAAATGCCGGTTTGCAACGCTGTGGGAAAAGCTGCCGTCTTCGTTGGATCAACTACTTGAGACCTGACCTCAAGCGTGGTGCCTTCTCTCCTCAAGAGGAAGAGCTCATCATCCATTTGCATTCCCTTCTTGGCAACAGGTTTAAACATATATATATATATATATACATATATATATTCTTCATAATATTATAACTATATATGCATCATATAAATAACTGTGTGTGCGCTACATAATCACATAGCTATATAGTCTATTTTTGGTCTATGATTAATTATATATTTTTTGAGTGCTTCTGAGCTCATGTATTGATTTTGATATTAATTTGGAGGATTGTTATTTTCTAATTTTTATTATTTTGCTACCTGCTCTTGAAGAAAAAGGATAGAAGCTTGTCTCCTATTTTTGTCGTTATGTGAAATAAAAAATACATTTCATAGACCGTATATGAAATATATGTATGTGTGATAAACATGTACTGTATACTGTGTTTGGTAATAAGAGCAAAGTAAATTAATAGCAGTCGTGTCAATTGATTAAGTTATGTCCAATGGAAAGATTCATCATACGAATTTCTATTGTTGCCGACAATAGATTTCTTGCATTATTACATATATATACATATATATGTATGTACAGAACTAAGTCATACTTTTATTTTCCTTTTTCCGATAAATTACAAATATACATCCGTATAGATGGAGGTATATAACAAAGCCATAGACGTGTAAGCACAGGGATAAGAAAAGTGGGACCCCCTCGCCCCTTTTTGTTTGTTCAGAATACTAGTATATATCAATCTTACATATTTCTTCTACTTATAACATTAATATATATATATATATAGCTTACATATATATATATAGCTTACATAAAGGATAAACAAAAAGTTGAAAATGACACTAGCCTTATATCAAAATAGCATATCTTTTATATGTGCGTATACACATCAGCCCTTGAGTTGAAGACACTCCAAACCTTTTATAACATTTTAGTTAAGTATATATATTTAAGATCACTTGTTTCCATTCCATGCAATATTTCATGCGTCAGACCAAAGACTAATAGTATTATTTTGGCACCTTAATTTCTCCACCCAACAACTACGTTACCTTAATTTCTCCACCCATCAACTACGTAGTCTAATATATACAATTTCGTGTTTTTCTCGAGTCAAACTTGTTCGGCGGCCAAAAACACAAAATCTGAGGTAATAAAAATACATTATTAAATGCATAAAAATTAATACAGGTCTCCATCAAGCCCTTGGAGTTAAAGACACTCCACACCTTATATACCTTTTTGTGTGTATTAGGTCAGCGATTCTATATATGACCATGCAATTCATGCACATTAAGGAAAACATGAGAATATATATTACACTATATTTTAGTTTAAAAAAAAAAAAAAAAGCTGACTCTCCATTCTTTATCAAGGTGGTCTCAAATTGCGGCACGCTTACCAGGAAGAACCGACAATGAAATAAAGAATTTTTGGAACTCAACAGTGAAGAAACGTCTCAAGACCTTGTCATCTTCATCCACACCCTCACCAAACACAAGCGACTCGTCGTTCGAGCTCAAAGGCTCCAATATGGAAGCTTCAAGGCTCAACGTAATCCCCTGCAGGCAACTAGAAAATAACTATGCCAACATGTTCTCAACCACATACAATCTTCAGGACTCTTCGCCGACGTCGATCCAATCCAGCACTACTCATGCCCTCAACGGCCACATGATCCGTCCATTGATGCCTATGCTTGATCTTGATCATGATCATCAATTTCATGGTGGCCTAATTAACAACGTCATGTTTGGTCCAAACGGGTACAATAACAACATTCCTAACTCCTCATCTTGCGTGACACATGAGATTATTGGTGTTCATGGAGTTGATCATCATAATAATCATGGATTATTCTTCGGAGAAAATGGGGTTTTTGTTCCTCCTTTGGAAAGCATAAGCACTACTGAAGAGAGTTATAAAACTGATGATCATCATCATCATCAGGGATCAATAATCTATGATGATCATAACAGTAGCTATAACAACAATATGGTGATCAATAACATTAACAGTAATATCGTCAACTGCAATAACAGTAACCTTATCAAAGCAGAAAATAACCAAGGTGGGGTTGACAACTTTTTTCAAGCGGAGCTAACAGTTGGAGAGTGGGACTTGGAAGATTTGATGAAAGATGTTTCCTCCTTCCCTTTTCTCGACTTCCAAATCGAATAATTTTCGTTTCAAAATTTTTCCCTTAATTTTTTTTCCCTTTTTCTCCCTCAAAACAATATTGTTTTCTTTCTTTTCTTTGTTTCATTTCCATAAAAGATGAGGTTATAAAGTAGAATAAGGAAACACCCTTTATACCCTGATGATCATATAATATCTGATTTGATGTGGTTTTGCTTTAGAAGGGTCATCTCATGAAATAAAGGGGTCACAGTAGTGTATGTATATCAAGTGACCGTGACAGTCTTTGTATGTAATATGATCTTGCTTTGCCATGTAAAGTCATTTTGGTGATCAGGGCAATGTTCAACCGGCGAGCTTCAACAGTTCTTTGTCATATATATATATATATGTGTGGCTTATACAATTGTGAAGAGTGATGTGAATAATATAGCTTCATACAAGTAGGGAAAAGAATTTCATCGAAGATATAATTAGTAGTTGGTATATATAGAGAGAGAGCTTTTTAGTGTACTTTTGAGATGTACCAAAAGAATGTTGAGAAGTGCGGAAGTTGTTATTAGTGGGTGACGAGTAGATTGTAATCACACATTTCATGAAGATATAGAAATTCCTTCTCTCGTTCTTGTCTTATATCTATCTATCTCTCTATCTCTCTCTCTATAATACACACACACACACACATATATATATATTTATCTTTTTTTGAGGGTTATATCACTTACATTTCTTCATATAATCAATTGACAAGTAATGATATATACACCTACACTAAGTTCTTCAAACCTTTTATCTAAGATACGT
Source organism: Artocarpus heterophyllus (assembly GCA_025403435.1). NCBI lineage: Eukaryota > Viridiplantae > Streptophyta > Magnoliopsida > Rosales > Moraceae > Artocarpus > Artocarpus heterophyllus. The sequence continues at coordinate 2,052,410 of CM046337.1, forward strand.
ACCAAACTCTCTCTCTCTCTCTCTCTCTCTCTCTATATATATATATATATATATACATATTTTTCACCACAAAGTTTACTTGATATTAATTCATTTTTATTACTAAAGGGGCAGCGTAGTTTTTTCAATGTTGACAGACGTTAGTGCTTTAATTTGTATTCAAAAAAATACCAATTGCAAATTAAATAAGTCAAAATAAAGGTAAAAAAATCCATTAAGAACCCTTTATTATTCATCTAATGGGGTCTAATCTTTAAGCAGGCGTGCCCACTTGGGACAAAGATCGGCATTAATAAAGCTGTAGTAATTAAGTAGAGACATGACCACTCTCATCGTCATCTTGGTGGTCTTATTGTAAACATGGGGTATTTTCTATTGCTTATATATATATATATTTAGTTAGTTAGCCAGAATGGTTATAAGATTCTAAAGAACAATTATAACTCCTTAATTCTACTTTCCATTCCTATTTGCTATGGCCAAAGATGGCACATACATAGCTATTATTATATTCAGAAGCAATCAATGCAAAGAGAAATTTAGGCCCAACTCATTCAAGAAGTGAATAGGAAGCAACTTTGGAATATGACCCATGCTTATATATTGTTATGCAAGAAGACAAAGCGACCATTTTCACTTGAATGACAGAACGAAGAGAGAGTGCTTCTAAAAATGATTTCCCTTTAGATTTCAAGCTTACCATAACTAACCATTTTGTCATGTGTAATAAGCAATTATTTAATTTGATAATTGGGAAGGTTGTTTTCTTTTGAGAGGCATATATTATATAGCAACCGATGATTACGCCAGTGTTTCATGTAAATGATATCATTTGTTTGACATTCGGCGAAAGTAAGATTTGTGATTGGACAACTTTTTTTTTTCCCATAAGTTCACTTTTCCTAAGCCCGGTAAAGGAAGAAAGAAAGAAAAAAAAAAGGAAAAAAGTTCATCTGAAAGTTGACAAGTCCACATTTTCATGGGTCATCGGCGTGCGAATGCATGATTGTTTGTTCTCTTCTTTATTTTTTAAAATAACCGATCGGGAAATACCTTCACAGTAATTCATATTTTTATCCCATAAGACAAAAGGAAAATAAAACTCAGTTTAAAAAAACTGTTGATTTAGAACATAAACATTTAGAAAATTGTAGCTAATATCCTGGTATTGAATATTTACAATTGAAAATAGCTTATTTACTATAATTTTCAATGACAATAATTTTTTTTTTAATTTTCAAAGAATATTGTAAAGGTAAAAAGTGAGTTTAGTGACTCAAAAAGTAGGTAAATATGATGTAAATAAAATGGTATATATTGATTAAAAAATTCATATAATTGAGGTTTTATGAGAGTATATCCAATAAAGGTCAGTACTCAATTTAATCATGAAGTAAATTAAATAAGTCCTTAAGTCATTAAATTTAATCGTGAGACTAATCTGAGTAAGTCCTGTATTTTATCAAATATTGGCCTTGGCCATACAAGATAAGTCCGATTCTCATATTTACTTCAAAAACTATCTCCTTATCCCAAACATTTTTCGAGATATCCGTTGTTCCATCACTAACCAAAACATTTTTCCATCATAATAAAAAGAAAAAAAAAAGGGTGCATTCCCCAAACATTAACGTTGTATTAGATATGAGACCCAACCCGTTAAGTCTCTTTCCTGTGACCCAACCCACCATAAGCAGAAGAAGATCTTTTCGGCCATTTAAAAGAATTATTTTAACCATCAGTTACAACTATAAACAATATAAAACTCTCGCATACTACAGTAAAAAGCTACATTATAAAGCTCCCACATGCTACACTTCTCAAATAAAAACTATTAGTTGCACCGTTCTTCCAAATAGCCTATCTATCTCTTCAAACCTCTTAGTCCATGATTTGATTATGTTGATTTATATTGAAAACAGTCCATGATTTGATTCTGTTGATTCACATTAACGTTGTATTAGACATGAGACCCAACCCGTTAAGTCTCTTTCCTATGACCCAACCCACCATAAGCAGAACAAGATCTTCTTCAGCCGTTTGAAAAAGCGATTCTAACCATAAATTACAACATTCTAACCATAAATTACAACTACGAATAGTGTAAAACTCTCACATGTTATAATAAAAAAGCTATATTATAGAGCTCTCACATGCTGTAGTTCTCCAATAAAAACTATTGGTTTCAATCATTCTTCCAAATAGGCCTATCTATCTCCTCAAACCATGTAGTCCATGATTTGAGTTTATTAACTCAAAAAGTAGTAAATATTATGTAAATAAAAATGGTATATATTGATTAAAAAATTCATATAATTGAGGTTTTATGAGAGTAATCCAATAAAGGTCAGATGTGCCCAATTTAATCACGAAGTAAATTAAATAAATCCTTAATTTATTAAATTTAATCATGAGATTAATCTAAGTAAATCCTATATTTTATCAAATATTGGCCTTAGCTTAAGTCCAATTCTCATATTTACTTCAAAAACTATCTCCATCTCCCACTCATTTGTCGAGATATCCATTGTTCCATCACTAACCAAAACATTTTTCCATCATAACCACCAAAACAAAAAAACAAAAAACAAAAAACCACTACCCAAACATTAACGTTGTATTAGATATGAGATCATAACACACCACTATGCTTCCGACACAAATGTCCACAGCGGCCCACTTTAACCTTCCTAGGTCGCCCTCCGCGATGTGGCTGAAGCGTAAAGTCACCCATAGATTTTTAAACCACCAACTAATTCCTATAGGTTTATAACATATTATGACCCCATACTTGGTCAATGTGGGATACGTTATGAACCCACGTCGACTAGGTATGAGATTGGTTGGATAAACCTATAAGTTCCCTCCCCTACAAGCCGATTTTTAAGGGTGAGTTTCACCTATGGGTTTGTGACAATTGGTATGAACCCAATATGGGATGGGTTACTATCAAATATACAGATCTAATAAATTTGTGTTGTGCCCATCTCTTCAAATAAAAAATTATCACCATGAAGCTCAAATCATCTGAGAAAAAAAAAAAAAAAAAAACCTAGACAAGAAAATTGCAAATAATCTACTTCTCAATCGTTGTTCAAAGGTGCCATCGCAAAACTACTGGTTTTCCTATTAGCATTGAAATGATCTGGATGAACAAACCTTAATCATGCTTTAAACAAACTCTACAATTGTCAAAGACCTCGACTCTACGTTGAAGTTTGCGCGGAAGATTTACCCTCACTTCCTTCTGCAGCTGTCAAAGGTTGAAGAGCCTTGAGAGGATTCATTATCACACCATCTATGAGTCCGTAATCTTTGGCTTCTTTCGGGCTCATGAAAAAATCGCGGTCTGTGTCCTGGTTAATCTTCTCCAGACTTTGACCCGTGTGATATGCGAGGTACGCATTTAAAGTTCGCTTTATGATGCAGCATTTCATTTGCCTACACAAACAAGATCTCAAGTGCTCAGGGATGGGATGTATACAGAAGAAACTACACAAAAGTTGGAGTCGGATGAAGGCGTTGGAATTTCAGTTATACCACCAACAAAACCAATTTTCTCTCAACAAGCCATACAGCATAGTTCCTTTTATAATACATACATGTATACACATGTAAATAGATGAATTCCCGAGAACAGAAATTTATCATGACTGATCAGGAATGCTAAAACCAATTTTCTTTCAAGAACAAGCCAGCACATACATACATGCAAATATATAGTCCATTACTTCAGTTACCATGTTTGCAATTCTTGTTTGAAGAACGCAGATAACTTAAGTTTCCATTCAAAATTAACATTAGTTGGTTGATGTATGTAATAAGCAAGTGTTTACTTTCTAATCATGTTACAGAAAGGAACGTTCAGTATATAGATTGAAAGTGGAGAGAGCCAATTATGTACCTGAATATCAATATCAGTTTGTCCACCCTGAGCTCCACCGAGTGGCTGATGGATCATAATCCTTGAATTTGGCAGACTGTATCTTTTTCCTTCAGTTATCAGTACAGCAGGAAGAAGACATTTAGCAAAAGCAGGATAATGAACAAGATCAGATCACAGGTAATGACAACTGATTTACCTTTGGTACCGGCACTAAGCATGAAAGCACCCATACTGTCAAGGAGAACAAAAGATGCATCATTAAGGCGAGGGAACTGATAGGTTTTACATAAAAATAACAAAGAGACGCCAAAAGCAGTGTAAATAAATCAGGTACCTAGCTGCTAGTCCGACGCATACAGTGGAGACATCAGGTCGGATGTGCCTCATTGTGTCGAATATGGCCATTCCTACAAAAGCAACAGAGAAAGATAAGCAAACAATTATCAATGCACACCTTGTGAAGAATACACTAAAAGCACAGTTCCTGATGTAAATATTACCAGCGGTAACCGAGCCACCAGGGGAATTTACATACATGACAATATCCTGTTTACGATAAGAGAGAACTAACATGGGTTGATCATCTGCGCATCAATCTTTAATTTTCCAATAATCACAAGAGAAAGAAAGGAAATAAGTCTGAGGAACCAAAAGGGAAATGCAACCACCAACAGACCTTGTTAGGATCAACAGCGTCAAGATAAAGGAGTTGAGCAACTATTATGTTTGCCATGTCATCATCAACAGCACCACCACAGCGAATTATTCTCTGATGGTCATAACCAAAAGATAATAAATAATCAGAAACGTCAATAATCAAGCCAAGATAACCATGGAAATTATCAAAAACTACTCCTTACATGCTGAAAAAGCTGACTAATGACACTCTGGAAGCGCTCTTGTACCATCGGTGGAGGCCCCTGTCCCTGCCCCTGTGCATAAGTAGGGAAGTATGAAGACGTTGGGACTTGCAGATCATCCCTACAACATCCAGCCAACAGTTTCCAACATAATAAGTGACCTAAATGAAAAGGAAAAAAAAATGGGCAATTTTGTTCAGACACATTATAAACTATCTCTGTAAACTCTACCTTATCGACCAAATTCCCTGACGAGAGCTCTTCTCCGGCAGCCAAAACTCACTGGAGTAAACGGCCGTGATAGATGAATTTGGAACAAGTTTTTTTAACTTTTCCAACTAACTTCTTTAATTTCCTGTAAAAATATGGACGAGCCCGATGACATATAGGACTGAAATGAAGCAAACAACAGTAAGGCAAAATACTTGTCTTTTTTAGGTTCGCTTTACCAATAGTACTTGAAAATAAACCTCGTAATTAGTTAAACTTTAACATTTCCGCTTAACGAATCCAAGGTAATCCTAACAGACAAAATTTTGCTAATTATCTGTATCTTGCTCCTCATCTCATCAATTATATAATAATTCGGCTTTCAATCAATAATTTTCACCTTCAAACCGCGACTATTCTCCTAAACCAATACCAAGAGCTCTATCAAACAAAAGAATATGGAATCCCATTTTTGCACAAAACCAGAACCCAATCGAAACCGAGAAAATACTAAGAATTAAAGAATAATAATAATAATAATAATAATACAATACAACTAGAACTAGAACTTGGGATTATAACCACAAAACTTGGACTATATAAAAAAAAATTAAAAAATAAAAAAGAGAGTTGTAGGACAGAAGAGTACCTAGAACGCAAGGGTTGAAAAGGGAGAGAGAGCTTGAGAAGGTCGGAGTGGGAGTTAGGTTTAGGATTAGGGTTACGAGCGAAGAAGGCAACGGAGTTGAATCGGAGAGAGGAAGGCGATGTGGATAGGAAAGTGTGAGCCATTTCGCGACTACTTCGGAGCCGCCGACGCCGAGAGAGAGTGATCGGATAGATTCGCTTTCCCGGTGAAACCGAGACGTTCGGCGGCGGAGAGAGAAGAACGGATGATAAGAGAAGAGAAGGAAAGCAGCAAGAGCACTGTACCTGGAGTAGAGAGTGACTACTAGCAATCTCCTGCGGCTGGTGTATCTTCTTCAATCTTCCTAAGCGTAGTCCTTTCAGACCATTTTTACGTTATTGCCCTCCGTTTGGGTTCGTTTCCTTTCGGGCTGAAAACAATCTGGAGCCCAGCAAATAGGGAAAACCATTTCGTGAGCCCATGATTTGTTGAAAAACTGGCCCAATAAAATTTTCACTCCTTGGTCATTTTTTTTTTTTTTTTTTTTTTTGGGGAAAGGATCGTAGGTTCGATTTTCCACCATGTGCGCTTTGAGGTACATAAGGGCCTTTTCGGCTGGTTTTATGATTCAATTTGTTGCACAGAAACTTTTAAAAAAAGTGTACCTTTTAAAAAACTGCCCATTTATGTTTTTTTTTTTTAATTATCATTTTTTTCTTTTTTCTTTTTAAAATTTTTCCTCACTCTTCCCTTCCCTCGCACTCTTTCTCCTTTTTCTTTGTCTTTCTCTCTCTTCTCTTTATCTCCTCTTTCTTATCTTTCCTCTTCTATGTTTTCTCTTATCACGAAAATAGCGACCGGTGGCCATTGAACGGTGTTTAGAACAACCGATGTTTGGAAGTTTGGATCTTTGCGCACCCACAATGATCAAATGGCAATTAGAAGCTTGGATCTCCATGCGATAATCAACGATCGAACGACCGGTGTTTAGAAGCTTAAATCTTCGCACGACCCACCGAGGATGATCACAGCCACCACCGCCGTCATTCTCGTTGATTGATTGCCTCAGATCAGACACCGCATCGTAGCTGCCACTGACGTCCTCCTCGTTCGTCAATCGCCTCAGATAGACTTTTTTCTTTGAAGGTCATCAGTTTATCATTTTCGTATCACGTTTTTTTTGTTTTAACGATTTGTTGCTTTGTCATTGTTTTATTTGATTTGTTCTTCGGCTCTAAACAGATCCATATGGACCTTTTGAGTCGAAGAAGCATCAATAGGGTAGTTTTTGGCTTTTTTCAAAAAGTGATGCCATGTGAATTCATATATACCACATACGCATATATACGTATACATATTAAATAGGGGTGGCAAAACGGGTTAGCGGGTTAGGTTCGTGTCGAGTTAGAGTTAATTTTTGCAAAATTATGTCGACACTAACCCGACCCGTGACATGAACAGGTTGAGAATTCTCAACCCTAACCCGACCCGTTTTGACACGAGTTGACACGAACACGACTCGTGTTAACCCGTTTCTTATGCACAGTGTCAAAAAATAATAACCCGTGACCCGATTTTGACCCGTAACCCGATTATGACCCGCAACCCGCCTCCAACCCCCCACATTAATATATATAATATTAAAAAAAATAAAATTAGAAAAGTTTCATACCACTTCAACAAGAAGATGAGTGATAAGAGAGGTAGGGTTTGATATTTTAAGAGCTTATATTATGTATGAAATAATATTAATTTTTTAAAAGTTAATTAATTAAATACGGGTCAGAAACGGGTCATTTTCGTGTCAGACGGGTTGACCCAAACAGACCCATTTTTTGACTGGTCAGTTTCGGGTCGACACTAAAATGACCCGTGGTCAAATTTTCCAACACTAACCCGCAAAAAAACGTGTCATATTCGTGTCGTGTTGTCGTGTCGCAACCCATATTGCCGGCCCTAATATTAATGAATTCATATATTCAACCAAAAATTTAACCAAAACTTTCAACCGAAAATTCAACGAAAACTTTGAGAAATATTTCTCAATGATTCAACATGAAATCGCTCTGATACCACTTGTTGGGAAACCAAATCAAACCAAAATTCTACCAAGATCGTTCATGTTAAATCATCGAGAAGAATAATTCTAAATTTGTGGAAGCGTACCTTGATTCCTGATCTTGGATTGTTGTGGGTTATTGTCTTCCAATCCAATACGTATTCCTTTTGAAACTTCAATGAAGATGGGATTTCAAATAAGTAGGATGTCTGTAAACTTTCTGAATTGAACGATACATACGTATGGATTGGGGACCATAACCAGAATAAATAACTTTAGTTATTTTAGTGTATTTTCAGTTTTGCCCATCATAAAATCTAAAAATTACAAATTGGTATCTACACATATAATAATATTAATAATAACTCATACATTATTTTAATACCTAAAAATAAAGCCTTTTAACTTTATCTTAATTATATCACTTTAATTTAGGCTTTACCTTAAGATAGCATTATACAACACATTTAATTACATATGTAGGCCCACATGAAAAATTATTTTCCAACAAAATAACTTTTTGTTCTTAATTTTCTTGGAGTTTCATCTAAATTGGATAATACTGCTCGCTTTTTACAATATCGTGGTCCAATATTAGAATCGGAAGGTTGAATTTTTCATGTTTCACTATACTCAACGATTAATGAAATGAAATATTAGATAGCTATTTTTATGCTTGTTAATTTTAGGATTTTTGTTAAAATTAAGAAATAAATAGTATGCTATATTATGGGATAGAATTTGACGGGTTTCAAGACGGAACCTGACGGCATTACGCTCTGACACTCTGCATCAGTGGCCATAGGCTGTTAGTACTTCTTTGTTTCAAAGTTTGAACCTACTAGATTATAATTTGACATCCCACACCAACAACCAGAGGTGGTTGACATTTCTTTGTTTTAAAGAAAATATATTAGAATCTAGTAACTTCAAAGGTTGAAACCTACCAGGTTACAATCCAACACCCTGCGTCGGCGACCGGAGTAATCTATCACATAAGGAAGTGAGAATAGAGAGTAATTTAGGCTTTTAATAAATCATCTTTTTTTAATTAAAAAAGAATAGTAACTTAAACTTTTAATAAATCACATTTTTATTAAAGGTGCAGTTTTGAAAAAAGTCTTTTAAGAGCACAATTTCAAAGAGACCCTCCTTTAGGGAGCATTCTTGTGAGTTACCAGGAAAAAAAAAATCCCTCCTAAAACATTGGGATCCTGTGATCTACAAAAGCCATAATGTTGTTTTTAAAGTGTGGTTTTGAACTGACGGTTGAAACATTTAGAAAAATATGGTTTATGAAAAAAAAATAACGCAAAGTTTGAATCTTATAGGTTTAGGTGGAAAGGATTTCTGGAATGAAAAAGAATTTCAAATTCGTCACCTGAAAAATTCTAACTCTCGCATCAGGCACACGTCTTAACCGTGCGGCCAAAACGACCGTTGTAGATAAATGACATATTTAATTATTGAATGGAATTATTGGTTTCTTATTATTACTACGGTAGTGAAAGTATTTTACCACTGGTCAAGCAAGAATTTAATTATTTAATGGAATTTCAACCACTTTGTTCTAAAAAAGGGAATTGATGTTAAAAATATATTTAAAGGGATGGCAAGATACGAGTAAAGTAAAAAAGTTACCTGTACATAGAAATTTTCTACAAATAAACTATAACGTCCACTGAATCATAAAACATGAAAATGGTTGTGTTGTAACGGCCTTTTTGGACAACGATGTCATAAAACACTAGAGATATTACTGTGTAGATCGAAACCTGTGTCCTTCAAAAACAATACTATTGTACGGCTCATTCGCAAATGACAAAAAGCACCAAAAAAATTATTTACTTGTTTTTTTTTTATTTTTTATTTTATATTTGGCTAAAAACAATTAGAACAAAAAGATATACTAAGAGCTAGTAACATTTTACTCACAAATTTGTGTTTTTTTTTTTTTAAGTTACTTCCAGCTCCTCCTTATCACATGTGAACTAAATCATAAATCAAGTACTATCCTTGGCACAACTAAAACAAAGCATGCCTCTTGGCAATAGCAAAACAAGCACTGACTTTTGGCATTGTCAAAAGTTTTTATTTATAGTAAACAAATTAACATAAAACATAAAAAATGAAAGCCCGTTTGGTTCGAGTATTTGAATAAAGTATTTAAACGAAGATTTAAATTTTTATGAGAGAAAATACTGTAACAAAATGATTCAAACTGTGATTCAAGGATTGAAACAAATCGACCCGAAATATATGTGTGTGTATATATATAGAGGGAGGAAAAAGAGTTAAAGAGTGTTTGGAGTTTGGATCACAAAATCCAACTGGCTGAACTAAACGTAACCACGGTTTCAAAGTGGCAAGTTGTGAACGACAAATGTTCACCTAAAGCCCTTGCACAACACAGCACAACGCAACAAACTAACGGTCTGTTACTTATTATCAGCTGCACGACAACAGAATCCCAGCAGTGTATCACTTTCTGTGGCTCTCAATAGAACTGGTTTCTCACTTTACAAGGGCACTTCCGTCATTTCACTTCCCTCTGACTTCTGGTCCAGCACTTGATCCAGATCTCTGCCTTTTCACCATGAAGTCCTTAAGTGTTCATCAAAATAACAAATCAGGACAAAAATAATTTGCTTAGCAAGACCCTGACATTCCTACCCAATAGAATCAAGCCACGTGCACGTCCGTCACGTCAGGAAAGAAAAGCTAATCATCTGGTCATTAACAAACCACAACGTGGTTTTGTGGGCCCATGGGATTCACAGTTGAACAACCCAACCTGGCAGTACTGCTTCTGGCGGAGATTTCAAGCCACACGACGGCATTTCATATGACTGTCGAGAAAGGACAAAAATGGAAAAAAAATACCTCGAACGTGATTGAAAACGAAGACTGTATATACCAATCCCAACGTCCACCGTCGGATGCTACACCGACGGTTCACGTAAACTTCTCCTTACAATTCTCCACATCTCTTTCGTCTGTTTTTCCAATTTAATACTATTATATATATTTTTCTCTGAATTATAAATGTACAACTCTGTTGCTGCTCTGAGAGCCTCCGGAGCTCTGCACAACACCAGATCCCAAGCTCTACTCCCATGGCGTCCCTCGCCCTTGCCACCATTCCCGCCTCTCCTGCCCTAACGTATCTGAGATCTCGCGCTTCTGTTACGAAATCCGCCGTTCTCAGGCACGACAATGGATGCTCCGTTCGGCCTGCTCTTCCCCAGAGAACCGCCGGTCTCGGAACAATCCGACCGCTTATCTCCATCTCCTCCTCCTCCGGCCTTGCCAACTCAGCTCGCGGTTTCACCGTCAAGGCATCCTCCGCCTCCACCGTGACCACCGGGGGAACGCCGGCTCCGGCGGGTCAGAAGCCGTGGCAGGGAGCGGCGATTAAGCCTCTTCTGGCTTCGATCGCGACGGGGATTATTCTCTGGTTCGTTCCGGTGCCGTCGGGGGTTTCGAGGAACGCGTGGCAGCTGCTGGCCATTTTCCTCGCCACGATCGTCGGGATCATCGCCCAGCCGCTTCCGCTTGGCGCCGTGGCGTTGATGGGATTGGGCGCTTCGGTTCTCACCAAAACCCTAACTTTCTCAGCCGCGTTCTCGGCCTTCGGCGATCCGATCCCGTGGCTCATCGCTCTCGCGTTCTTCTTCGCCAGAGGGTTCATCAAGACCGGTCTCGGCAACAGAATTGCTTACCAATTCGTCTCCCGGTTCGGTAGCTCGTCGCTTGGGTTAGGTTACAGTTTGGTGTTCAGCGAGGCTCTCTTGGCGCCGGCAATTCCGTCGGTCTCCGCAAGAGCCGGCGGTATCTTCTTGCCGTTGGTGAAGTCACTATGCGTCGCGTGCGGTAGCAATGCCGGCGACGGGACGGAGAACAAGTTGGGGTCTTGGTTGATGCTGACTTGCTTCCAGACTTCGGTGATTTCATCGTCCATGTTCTTGACGGCCATGGCGGCGAATCCTCTGAGCGCGACTTTGACACTCAACACGATTAAGCAGACGATTGGGTGGACCGATTGGGCCAAGGCCGCCATTGTTCCAGGATTGGTGTCGTTGCTGGTTGTCCCACTACTTCTATATGTGATTTACCCGCCGACCGTGAAGAGCAGTCCCGATGCGCCGAAGCTTGCGAGGGAGAAGTTGGAGAAGATGGGACCAATGACTACCAACGAGATTATAATGGCTGGAACGCTGCTTCTTACGGTAAACTACTTTGTTTTGTTTGTTAGTTTGTATCGTCTTTGTTCTTAGATTGCATGCACTTGCAGGGACTAGTCTTGATTTCTTCTATTTTTTAATTAGGATAATTTCTTAGATCTCTGTTCTTTTGTTAGTATTAACGAGGATTTAATGAGTTTCGTTATACATTGATATCAAATGAATTAAGGATAGAGAAGTTTTAACTAAATCCTTATTGAATCGTCAAACTTTTGTGTGCCGTATAGGGTAGCAACTTTCTGAATCATCTTTGTCATTAAATTTCAATTAGTCTGTATTTAGTAGATCAAATCTATGGTATAAATATGTTTCTTAGTTAATCGTAATTTCGAAAGGAAAAGCACTAGTTTCCACTGATTAGTTGGTATTATATACAAATTCTGCGTCTGGGCAGAGTAGTGGTCCAACAGTTTCGTCATTTCTGGACGATAGTTATTATTGCAGGTTGTAAAAGTCATCGTCGTGACTCAATCGGGTCGTGTCAAGATGGTCTCGATTGTGAGGCAGTAATTGTTACCTCATTACAGTTGCTCGTTTAGACACCAGACACTTGGCTTGATAATGCATACACATTGTTTTGAATACGTGTGACGGAATTAACGTCAGTTGTTTGACGTTAGTTGTCAAACGTCGCTATGTTCGGTACAATAACAGTCTCACCTTTGTTGTTACATCCAGGTGGGGCTTTGGATTTTCGGAGGGATGTTGAACGTGGACGCTGTTACTGCAGCAATTCTTGGATTATCTGTCCTTCTTGTGACTGGAGTTGTAACATGGAAGGAGTGCTTAGCTGAAGCAGTTGCCTGGGATACTCTCACTTGGTTTGCTGCGCTTATTGCAATGGCTGGCTATCTCAATAAATATGGTCTTATATCCTGGTTTAGCCAAACGGTTGTTAAGGTTTGTCTTCTTTTCCTTCTTAGTTTATCATATTGCTCAATTATTTCATCTGTAGAAAATCTGATTTGCCTCAACCGAGAATCACTGACAGCTTTATTCAAGAACTCACAAGAAATCAATCACACACACAGAAGAAAAAAGAGACAGAACTTATAGAGGTTCGATCAATGTTGATCTACGTCCTCTTTGGAAACACTCACTGCAACTTTCATTAAGACTCACTAATGGAGGAGAAATACACACTGCTCTTCATTACAAGAACTCGAACACTCAGGGCCTCCCTTTTTTGTCAGGAAAGAATAAAAAAAATGAAACAAGAAGTAGAAGAGGAAGAAGACTTAATGTTTTTCTCTCACCCCCTATATTATTCTAATATTGGCTTTATAAGAATAGTTGAGTACACAAAATGTCCAATCCCATGTATACACACCACTCAATTTAACAGTAGCATAAACTCCAACCAATCCAAAAGCTACACCTCAGATAAAAAAAGCTACCAAATTATCTGCCAATTTATTAACAAATCTCCACCTTTGGCAATAATTTGTTAGCTCTCCAGTTGCTCGTTTCCATTATGGCCCCAATGGGCCTCTGCTAATTCTCAATAACCTGTACCAAGTCTAAGCAATGCTTGAACTTGGTTGCTGGCAGTGCTTTTGTAAGCATATCAGTTGGATTTTCCTCTGTTGGAATCTTTTGAATCTTGACTTGATTTATGGCAATGATATCTTTGATGAAATGCAGTCTTACATCTATATGCTTGGTTCTTTCATGATACATTTGATTCTTACTCAAATGTATGGCACTCTGGTTATCATAACTTATCTTCACAGTTTCCTGTTTGAAACCCAACTGAAAAGCCTTTCAGCCATGGGGCCTCCTTTACAACTTCAGTTGTAGCTATATACTCCGCTTCTGTGGAAGAAAGTGCAACTGCAGGTTGCAAGCTTGCCTTCCAACTTATGGTGCTTCCACCAAATTGAAGATATACCCTGTGAGAGACTTCCTGCTATCAGTATCACCAGCATAATATGAGTCTATGAACCCCTCAATTTCATTATTAGACCCATTCAGACTTCCATACAGTAACCAAATGCCTACAGTCCCTCGAAGATACCTTAGTATCCATTTAAGTCCTTGCCAATGCTCTCTGCCTGGCTTAGACATGAACCTACTTACCACACTTACTGAATGAGCAAGATCAGGTCTTGGACAGACCATGGAGTACATTAAACTGCCCACAACGTTTGAGTACGGTATTCTTGCCATCTGTGTTAATTCATGATCATCCTTTGGAGACTGGCTCATTGATAGTTTAAAGTGTTGTGCCAAGGGAGTCAAAACTGCTTTGGCCTTATCCATTTTAAACTTATCAAGTACCTTCTCTATATACTTTCTTTGAGATAGAAACAAGGTTCCAGTTGACCTATTTCTTTTTATCTCTATTCCCAACATATGCTTAGCAGGTCCCAAATCTTTCATTTCAAATTCATCTTGTAATTGCTGTTTAACCACACAAATCTCATTCTTATCTTTAGAAGCAATGAGCATATCATCTATGTAGAGTAACAAGTAAATGAAGGAACCTGATTTTGAAACCTTGATACGTAGAGTAACAAATAAATGAAGGAACCTGATTTTGAAACCTTGAAATAAACCCACTTGTCATAGAGACTTCTTGTGAACCCTGCCCTTTCCATAAAAAAAATCCAATCTTTTACACCATTGTCTGTGTGATTGTTTCAGCCCATACAATGATTTCTTAAGGAGGCATACTTTATCTTCCTACCCTTTAACTTCAAAACCCTCTAGCTGACTCATGAAGATCCTTTCTTCCAGTTCTTCATGGAGGAAAGCAGTTTTAACATCCAACTTCTCTAATTCAAGATTCTGACTTGTCACTATGGCCAATAACAACCTGATGGAGTTGTATTTTACAACAAGAGAAAACACCTCTGTGTAATCAATACCCTCCCTTTGAGTGTATCCTTTAACCACTAACCTGGCTTTGAATCTAGGTGGTTGAATTCCTGGAATCCCTTCCTTCAACTTGAATATCCATTTACACCCTACCAATTTCTGTCCCTTTGGTTTATCAACCAAATCCCAGGTTTTGTTTTTCTGCAAGGACTGATATTCTTCTTCCATTGCACTTATCCATTTTTTAGCTTCTTTGCCTGAGACAACTTGTGAGTAGATTAATGGCTCCAATTGAGTCACTTCACCTGCAATTGCTAGTGCATATGAAATCATTTATGCAAAACCATACCTTTCAAGTGGCCTTATATTTCTCTTCAGTCTATCTCTTATCAAGTTGTAATCTCTAGAGGCTAGTTGTGTTGACTCTTGTCTTGACCGTAATTCATCATCCCTGTCAGATTCTTCATTTGCAGTAGGTTCAGCTTGGTCTGTATCAGTTTCTTGCTACCTTCAAATTCCAATCTATAACCATCTAAAGTTCTATCAGTTTCTTATGTTTGAGACTCCTTGACATCTCTATAGAACAACTCTTCTTTAAAAGTCACATCCCTACTAACAAAAGTCTTGGGATAGCCTGCGTCTACACATCATAACTTGTAGCCTTTGACTCCCTCAGGATAGCCAAGAAAGACAGACTTCTTGGCTCTTGGTTCAAGTTTTGCTTGGTTGACATGAGCATAGGCTATACACCCAAAAGTTCTAAGACTTTCATATTTTGCAGGATGACTAGACCACATTTCCATTGCTGTTTTGAACCCAATTGCTAATGAAGGACACTTGTTTATCAAGAAGGCGGCTGTAGCAACTGCTTCTACCCAGAACATTTTGGGCATGCCTGCAATTGACAACATACACCTAACCCTCTCCAGGATGGTCTTGTTCATACGTTCTGCAAGGCCATTCTGTTGAGGAGTTTATCTTACAGTCAAGTGCCTTGAGATTCCACATTCTCCACAGTGCAGGTTGAACCAGTCACTACAGAATTCTAGCCCATTATCTGTTCTAAGTATTTTTATCTTTTCTTAGTTTGAGTCTCAACAGGCACCTTCCACTTCTTAAAGGTCTCAAACACATCATTCTTGTTCTTTAAAATGTAGACCCATAACCTTCTTGAATAATCATCAATCAGAGTCGAAAAATATCTAGCCCCTCCATGAGATTTAACTATTGATACCCCCCACAAATCAGAATGAATATTGTCAAGAGTCCTTTTTGATCTCTGTATGCCAGTACCAAATTTAATTCTATGTGCCTTCCCAAATATATAATGCTCACAGAATTCTAATTTGGTTACCTTATCACCTCCTAGAAGACCTTGCCTGCTGAGTTCATTAAGGCCTCTTTCATTGATGTGTCCTAACCTATTATGCCACAGGGTTGCCTTTGACATAATCCTCCCTGTTGCAGCACCTGCAGATCCTGTCTCCACCTTACCCTGGAGAATGTACAATCCGTGTTGCAAGCTTCCTTTCATGACAACCATCAACCCCTTTAAAACCTTTAGGACTCCACCTTGACCCTTGAAGCTACGTCCTGATGAGTCCAGCATACCTAGTGAAATCAGGTTTCTCCTCAAATCAGGCACATGTCTTACTTCTTGAAGAACCTTGATTGTCCCATCTGAAATCTTCAAGTTCATTGAGCCAATGCCTACAACTAAACACTGTTGATTGTTGCCAAGAATTACTTGTGTTGTACGTACAGAACCATGTCTTATTTGGGCACATATGAAAGGAGCAACCCTAGTCAAGAACCCTGTCACTTTCTTCTGACTTGTGTGCTATCATCAGGACTTCAACACTTTCATAACCATTTGAAATTACTTCAGCTTCACCCAGATCTTTAATAGCTTGCTTTCTTTTCTTTTCTGGGCATTTGATTTTGAAGTGCCCTGATTTATGACAAATGAAGCAACGTTTCTCAGCCTTATCTTTCTGCAGTTTCTTGTCTTTCTTGAAGCCCTTTTTGTTTGATTTTTGTCTGGTAGCCACTAGCCCATCCCCAGAATTCTCAATCGAGTCAGATTTCTTATTTAACTCTTTAGACATAAGAGCAGATTGTACCTCTTCCAGCGTTAGAGCTTCACAACCATACAACATTGTATCTTTGAAGTTCTCGTATTTTTCTGGGAGGGACCTCAGCAAGAGTAGGACTTGATCTTCATCTTCCACTTTGATGTCGATATTCTCAAGATCCAATATGATTTTATTAAAATCATCTAGATGGTCTTCTATTGTTTTCCCTGGTGGCATTCTGAAGGCAAACAATTTCTGTTTCAAGAAAAGACGATTTGCTAGGGATTTTGTCATGTACAAGCTCTCCAATTTCGCCCAAACAGCTGCAGCACTTCTTTCTTTCGACACTTCTCTCAGCTTTTTTTCTCCAAGACACAAGATCAGAGTACTATGTGCCTTTGAGATGAGGTCTTTCCTTTCTTTTTCGGATAAAGATGTTGATAGATTGCTTTCACTTGAGAGTGCATCTTCCAACCCCTATTGCACCAACAAGGGCCTTATTTTCAATATCCAGAGCCCAAAGTCGTTCTTCCCTTTGAAATTCTCAATTTCGAACTTAGCCATACCCATTCCAATCAAAGACGTCAGCTCTGATACCAATTTGTAGAAAATCTGTTTTGCCTCAACCGAGGATCACTGACAGCTTTATTCAAGAACTGACAAGAAATCAATCACACACATAGAAGGAAAAAGAGATAAAACTTATAGAGGTTCAATCAATGTTGATTTACGTCCTCTTTGGAAACACTCCCTGCAACTTTCATTAAGCCTCACTAATGGAGGAGAAATACACACTGCTCTTCGTTACAAGAACTCGAACACTCAGGGCCTCCCTTTTTGTCAGGAAAGAATAAAAAAAATGAAACAAGGAGTAGAAGAGGAAGAAGACTTAACGCTTTTCTCTCACCCCCTATATTATTCTAATATTGGCTTTATAAGAATAGCCGAGTACACAAAATGTCAAATCCCATGTATACACGTCACTCAATTTAATAGTAACATAAACTCCAACCAATCCAAAAGCTACACCTCAGATAAAAACAGTACCAAATTATCTGCCAATTTATTGGCATCATCAACTATGAATTTTATTACGTAACTTGGTTATGTCAATTAGCATATACTCCAGAGCATAGTCTCTTTTCTCATTATATATCTGCCCCTCTTAAGTCTGACCTAGTTATTAGTGATTATCTATCTGTTAATTGCTACTAATATGAGAAGTATGATTGTAGAAGAATCAGGGAGTTTAGAAAAATTAGGAGTTTCCATGATTTATGGGCTGATTAGTGCTAGATTGTAGATAACACTCATATCCTAAAGTTTAGGGATTCTATTCTCTGTTTGTTCCTATTTGTTAGGATTTGTTTCCTCCCTTTTAAGGATGATATCGTGTATACATTGGCTGGTACAGCCTTGTAGAAAAATTAATTCAGAATAATTCAAATTTTGTTCTTTTTAACATGGTATCAGAGCGGCACAGTTTAGGGTTTCTGGGAATTTGATTTTTTGGCCTTCATTGCCAGCCTTTCGTTTCTTCTTTTCTTTGGTATACAGTTTCCTCTCTTAGGTTTAGGCCTTAATTGCCATTACAACCTTTTTTTTTTTCTTTTTTGGCCTTCATTGCCATTTTTTCAACATGACAAAGACAACTATCTCTACGCCTAGCACTCCTCATGAAACCCCAGCCTAGCCCGTCGAAGATGATAGCAAACAACGAAACACCAGCGAACTCCAGCACATCCAACCTGCATATCGACTTAATGGCAGAAACTATTTAAAGTGGTCTCAATTGGTTCGGACATTTTTGAAGGGCAAAGGAAAATTGGGACACTTGTTGGGCACTGGACC
The DNA here is from genome assembly GCA_025403435.1 of Artocarpus heterophyllus. NCBI lineage: Eukaryota > Viridiplantae > Streptophyta > Magnoliopsida > Rosales > Moraceae > Artocarpus > Artocarpus heterophyllus. The sequence goes on from CM046337.1 coordinate 2,071,043, forward strand.
GAAGGAGGGAGAGGCTGGTTTTGAAATCTGGGATGAGGAGCATTCCATGATCATGTCATGGTTATGGAATTCTATGACCCCGAAGATCAGTGACACCTGCATGTTTCTTCCTACAGCAAAGGCAATCTGGGACGCCTTAAATCAAACCTATTCCAAGGTCCATGATGCAACGCTGATTTATGAAATCAAGACCAAGACAACAGCTACAAAACATGGGACTAAAACAGTGACAGAAAATGCTAACTTTCTACAACGATTTTTTGGCTGGCTTAAATCCTGAATTCAATCAGGTACGTATTCAGATTTTGGGCAAACCTGAGGTTCCATCTCTTAATGAGGCAGTGTCCTTGGTCTGGGCTGAGGAAAGTTGCAGAGGAATTATGTTAGAACTCCGACCAGCCGATAGTTCAGCCCTTCTCAGCACTAAAACCTGAAACTTCACCCTGGATAGACCACCGGATGCTGAAAACAACAATTCAGAACCATCAAGAGGAGTAAATCGAGATAAACTTTGGTGCACTTTTTGTAAAAAGCCAAGGCACACTAAAGATCATTGCTGGAAATTGCATGGGAAGCCTTCCACAACCAACCGTGAGTGGGGAACTAAGGGAGGACAGCAGAAGCAAGCTCAAGGACAAGCTCATATGACTTCTCAAGATCAGAAACATAGTCTTGGAGGACTCAACACTGAAGAAATTGAAAAATTGAGGAGCTTATTGGGGTCTCTCGAAAAGCCTCCTTCAACCGAGAGTCATTGTTCCTTAGCATTCTCAGGTGAGTCTCGAACCTTTCTTGGATTACATGTTTCTAATAAAGTGTTTGGGAATTCTTGGATTCTTGACTCCGGTGCCATAGACCATATGACACATACTTCAAACCAATTTAGAACCTACACACCATGTCCAAGCAATAGAAAAATAACAGTTGCTGATGGTACAACAACCACAGTAGCAGGAATAGGAGATGTTCAAGTTACCCCTAGTCTGGTTCTTAAAGATGTCCTTCATGTCCCTCAATTATCTACTAACCTTGTGTCCATACAAAAACTTACACGAGACTTACTTTGTCATGTTACATTTTATCCATCTTATTGTGAATTTCAGGCCAAGGGTTCGGGGAGGAGGATTGGACTTGCTGAAGAGTATAACGGACTCTATTAATTGAATACATCCAATCAACTGAAAGTGATCAAGTCAAATTTATCCACTTCGTTTTTATCTTCGTCCAATAAAGATGTCATTTGGTTACATCATTTGCGTCTTGGTCATCCTTCTTTTTCAGCATTAAAAATAATGTTTCCTTCATTGTTTAACGGATTAGATGTTCAAACTTTTCATTGTGATGTTTGTTAATATGCAAAGCACACCCGTGTAACTTTCCCTATTAGCAATAAAAGGTGTTCTTCTCCTTTCTTTTTAATTCATAGTGACATATGGGGGCCTTCAGCTATTTCAAACATTTTGAGAACAAGATGGTTTGTGACCTTTATTGACGATTGTACCAAGGTCTCTTGGATTTTGTTACTCAAAAATAAGTCTGATGTAAGTTATATCTTTCCTAATTTTCACAAAATGGTTCAAAATCAATTTGGTACAAACATAAAGAAATTTCGATCTGATAATGCCCGAGACTATTTCAGTCAAGTCCAGTCTCCTTATTTTCAAAAAGAGGGCATTATACATGAATTATCTTGCATCAACACTCTACAACAAAATGGGGTAGCTGAACGAAAAAATCGTCACCTTCTGGGGGGAAGCAGTTCTTACATCAGCTTATACCATAAATAGACTTCCTTCTTGAGTACTAGATTCAAAGAGTCCAATGGAAATCGTTTCCCAATTTTATCCCGATCTTCGCCCTTCCTTCAATCTTACTCCTCAGGCGTTTGGGTGTACTTCCTTCGTCCATATTCATAACAATAACCGGGGGAAATTGGATCCTAGAGCCATCAAGTGTGTATTTATAGGATACTCAGCCACTCAAAAAGGGTACAAGTGTTACCATCCTCCCTCCAAGAAACTATATGTCTCTGCTGATGTCACCTTTGTCGAGGGGAAACCATACTTCACCACACCTTATCTTCAGGGGGAGATATCAACAATGGAAGATAAGGATTCCTTACTTTTAGGTTTACCGTCTCTTGAAACATCCACCACGCCATATCTCTATCCCGCATCAGCTAATTCTCCCGAGTCATTGAACTCCAAAAAATCTGAAACACCTGAGTCACCCACTCCAACTGAACATCCTAGTGCATCCGAGTCACAACAAGGGAACAATAAGAATTTTGATCATTTTCTGTTTGACCAAGTGTATGAAAGGAAGAGGGATCCAACTCAAGCGCTGAGGCAAGTTCAATCCACCAATCCGACTCCTGGAAATGAGGTAGTAATTTTTGAACCTAACTCACCTCTTACATCTGAAACCAAGCCCCTCTCCACTAACGATGACTTGCCCATAGCAGTGAGAAAAGGAACCCGAAAGTGTACCAAGCGACCACTATATCCCTTATCTCACTTTGTATCCTTTCAAAAATTCTCACCAAATCATAAGAGCTTCCTTTCAACACTAAGCAAAATCCCTATTCCCAACACTTTATCTGAGGCATTATCTAAGGAGGAATGGAGGAGTGCTATGATGGCAGAGATGGATGCGTTGGAAAAAAATGAGACTTGGGAATTGGTTGACTTGCCAAAAGGAAAAAGGGCAGTAGGATGTAAGTGGGTGTTTGCCTTGAAGTTTAAGGTAGATGGGTCATTAGAGCGCTACAAAGCAAGACTTGTTGCTAAGGGCTATACTCAGACGTACGGGGTAGATTATCAGGAGACCTTTGCACTTGTAGCAAAAATGAACACTATGAGAATTTTATTGTCAGTAGCTACTAATTTTAATTGGGAGTTGCAGCAATATGATGTGAAGAATGCGTTTCTTCATGGGGAACTAGAAGAAGAAATTTACATGAGTATCCCACAAGGGTTTAGTGAAACAGATAAACACAAGGTTTGTCGTTTAAAAAAAGCTTTGTATGGCTTAAAACAATCTCCATGTGCTTGGTTTGGAAGATTCACCAAAGTAATGTTGGCAATTGGTTATAAGCAAAGTCATGGGGATCACACACTCTTCATTAAACATTCGGCCTCAGGGGGAGTCACAGCCTTAATAGTCTATGTGGATGATATAATTGTGACTGGAAATGATGAGAAAGAAAAACAAGTATTGAAGCAGTGCCTGATCAAGGAGTTCGAGATAAAAGATTTGGGAAGATTGAAGTATTTCTTAGGGATTAAAGTAGCTCACTCCAAACATGGAATCTTAATCTCTCAACAGAAGTACATCACTGATCTCTTTAAAGAAACTGGCATGTCGGCAAGCAAACCCGTTGCAACCCCAATCGAGCAGAATCACAGGCTTGGAGAAGCATCCAAAGATAAAGAGGTGGATAGAGAGATGTACCAACGACTTGTTGGGAAACTCATTTACCTTGCACACACACGACCGAACATAGCTTACTCAGTTAGTGTCGTCAGTCAGTTCATGCATAATCCTAAGGAAATTCATCTACAGGCAGTGTACAGGATATTGCATTACTTAAAATCCCATGTCGGAAAAGGAATAATGTTCAAACGGAACTCTGAAATCATTCTTGAAGCGTATACAGATGCAGACTATGTAGGATATCTCGTGGACCACAGATGAACCTCAGGGTATTGTACGTTCCTCGAAGGAAATCTAATATCATGGCGGAGCAAGAAACATAACGTGGTGGCTCGGTTAAGCGCAGAAGTAGAATTTAGAGCAATGGCACAAGGAGTATGTGAGTTGTTGTGGGTGAAAATCATTTTAGAAGATCTGAAGATCAAATGGAGTAGACCCATGAGACTTTACCGTGATAACAAATCAGCCATTAGCATTGCACATAATCCAATGCAACATGATCGGACAAAACATATCGAGATAGACAGACATTTCATGAAAGAAAAGTTGGACAGTGGTTTAATTTGCACTCTATATGTTCCCACAGGGGGCCAGTTAGCGTATATTCTCACAAAGAGACTTAACAGCAAAATGTTCCAAGAAATCATTGGCAAGCTGGGAATGAGAGATGTATATTCACCAGCTTGAGGGGGAGTGTAGAAGAATCAGAGAGGTTAGAAAAATCAGGAGTTTTCGTGATTTATGGGCTGATTAGTACTAGATTGTAAATAACACTCATATCCTAAAGTTTAGGGATTTTATTCTCTGTTTGTTTCTATTTGTTAGGATTTGTTTTCTCCCGTTTAGGGATGATATTGTGTATATATTGACTGGCACAGCCTTGTAGAAAAATTAATTCAGAATAATACAAATTCTGTTCTTTTTAACAATGATGATATGCAACTAGCGGCCCATCTGATTCTAAATTTTCTGATTTCTATTTTGCCCTTATGATGCTGGGTCAGTCCCTTGGTATTGTATTATGCATCAAATTTTCTAAAGTTGTTGGGCCTTCCACCGGCCCATGCCTACAAAATGAAAAGCAGTTTCTTTTGCAGTTTGAAGTTCTAGCACCAATGAGGTTTTCCACTTTTATACGCATGTTATTTGTCCTGCTATGTTCCCTGTCGGTGTAGTGTCCTAATGAAAGACGTGAATCTGAGGTGGACAGACCCATTTGGATAAATTTATCAACATTTTATGATTTAATAAATTTGATAAGGAGCTAAGTTCCTTGAAAAGGGGCATTTTGAGGAAGGGGCCTGGCCAAATTTTTTTTTTGTAAATAAGTCACTTTTTTTTGAATAATTTTTGGTACTAAAAAAAAAGTTTTTTGGACATTAAAATGATTTTAGTTTTTTTTTTTTTCATCACGTTGAGGTTCATTTTTCTGCTACAGTCATTTTTCTTATTTTGTTGAAAAAAACTGAGACAATTTATCTGCATAAAGAAACGTGTTTTTTTGATTCAAAAAAAAAAAAACTTTTACCTGATTCAAATTTTTTTGTGTCCCTCTCATCAAAATCTTCCCTAAATCTGCTTCATTGTTATGGAAATCTACTTTCTATTCGCGAACTCAATCGATAACTAACCATTCTACTCCTTTTTACAGTTTGTTGGCGGATTGGGTCTTTCATGGCAGTATTCTTTTGGTCTCCTGGTTCTTCTGTATTTCTACTCTCACTACTTCTTTGCAAGCGGAGCTGCTCACATCGGTGCAATGTTCACGGCATTCTTGTCCGTCGCTAGCGCTCTTGGGACTCCGTCATACTTTGCTGCAATGGTGCTGGCATTCCTCTCCAACCTTATGGGCGGTCTTACCCACTACGGAATTGGATCAGCCCCTGTTTTCTATGGCGCCAACTACGTTCCCCTCGCTAAATGGTGGGGCTATGGATTTCTAATATCTATTGTTAATATCATTATTTGGCTTGGAGTTGGAGGAGTTTGGTGGAAGTTCATTGGCTTATGGTAAGGAGTTTCTAATTTGCCGACCCAAAAGATTGGGAATTATGTCTGAATTTGTTCATCTTCAAGTTTCCAGGCAGGTTCTTAGTTCTCTTTTACAATTCTTTTTCGTACAAATAAATTTTTGGCCTTTTATTTTTTGGGGGCGTTTGTGGAGTCTTGGGTGGAAATATAGTACACACACACCTTGTTATTTATTTAGACAAGAGGGTAGAAACATCACCAGAAATTTTGACTTGGCATTTTGGCTGCCTTCAATTTTTGGCGGTGGCTGATCTTGCTTAAAATTTTAGTTTAATCATTATGTATTCAGAAGGAGCATTAACATTTGTTTCCTCGATAAATACAACTCTTTTACCAAGGCTATTGCTCCCTGACTTGTTATTTACCTCTCTTTTTTCCCCACCTTTTGTTTAAACTAGAGAGGAACGCTGTAACTTCAAACTTGAGTTGAGTAATACTAAAGATATTGGCCATTCTACTTAGAGTAAGCAGTCTCTTTTTCACTCTTTTTAACACATATGAGATCAGTTAACATGATAAAGTATTATTTAAACAGAAAATAAAAATGCATTGTACGTGTTGGACGGTAAGTATCATATAGGAAATATAAAGAGGGTAAAAAAGAGTGAAAATATTGTTATCATTCATTTTCTACTTATTAAAGTAATATCTTCGAAAAACAATATGTTCAACAAGTTGATCATAAACGTTCATGATAGAATTATATAAACTTAAATATTCATCCGTGGGCTTGTTCATGACACGTCGACATGCTTCCTGTTTTTTTTTAGGCATTTGACATGCACTCTTTAAGCGTGATTAGGATGTACTGGTAAAATGGGTCTCTTTTAGGGATTATGCCTCGTATTATAATGTCATACACACTGTTATTCTTTTGTGTTGGAATAAAACCTTTTCTAAAAAAATAACCCTCAAATATTCCTTAAAAAGAGAAAGAGGGAAAGGACTCATCTATGGACTAAAATAATCGATGCTATGATACGTTGAGCCTACGAGGTCCCATGTGATAGTCGAGAAATTTGAGTTAATCCATCGAAGTATATACATTAACTTTGTTATTAGAATGATCAGAATTTTACGACGAGAAATTATTTTTTGATGAGTTTAGTTTAATTTTTTGTTTTGATTTTCTATAATATTTTACAAAATTATAAGTGGTTCATTAATGCTAGGGTAAAAAGAAAATTTTACATTAACAAACACAAACTCTGAATACCAAAGTTATATTTTTAAAACTATAGGGTATCATTTTGATACTTTTCTAAATAACAGATCATCAATATAATATTTCTGTAAAACACATGTACCAAAACAATAGCAACTCATTATTTTACGTCCATAATTTGAAAGAATAATTTTCACTTTTTATGTTTATTTAAGGAACGTTTGGCTTTTGTTCATGTAGTTTGAACCCATGAGTCTAGTTCAAACTGTCGTTTAAATATACAATTGTAAAATGTGATTTTTTTATTTATCATTCAAACCTTTACATTTTCAAACACCAGCTCAGACTACGGTTTTAACCATAAATTTAAAACCATCGGTTTAAATTTCAAAAGATCAAAGCTCTATCAATTTAAACACGTAAACCAAACAAGACTCTTTAAGTGTTTAGATAAGAATACTTTCTGATGTCACAACTGTGATGTTAGTAATATCAACCACAAAGGGACTGTGGTGTTAGCAAGTGGGTGTGGAGGAATCCCACTACCAATTTTGGGGCACAAACAAAACCATGGATCATGAACCAGTAAATTTGGGATCCTACTTGGACCATAAATCGCCATAAAGTCATCCTTATAATCAAGCATATCATATTAAAGTGGCCAAATTCAGAAAGGAATCTCATGCTATCTTTATATAAGATTATGATGCATTTTAGGGAGTGGTGGCATATATTAAAGAAGCGTTTACAGTAGTACATGGTTGTGTTGAAGCATTAAAGAAAGTTGTGATGAAGTTGATTGGTAACAGAATGTACGCTAGCGCACGCTTCTGTTTGGAAAAGGAATGCCTTTTCCTCCACTTTGGCCATCTTGTTTGAAAATTTGGATTTAATATTGGGTTACTCATACTATTGATCTTCGAATCGTGATGGTTGCACGATTTTGGTTTCCATTTTTTTTTCCTTGGTAGGTTTCTCTTGAAAATTCTGATTTTTGGAAAATTTTTGAAACAGGGTATTTGATAAATGAGTTTCAACTCAAAAAAATAAGTTCAAGCACTCTAATGTGTTAGAGTTTTATACTGTAGTATACTTTTGTTATACTATAACATGTAAAAGCTTTATTATATGGGTGGTTCAAAGTCATGAACTTATACTTAGTTGTCAAATAACCAGGATAATTGTATTTTAAGTTGCATAGAAATTGAAACTTTTTCAAATGAAAAATATTTCTTCACTATTGTTAAAAAGGCTTAAAAACTTTACGTGTTGTATTTAATGCGACTATTTTTGTATAAATTTTAATTACGTGTTTATCTCTATGAAATTCTTTAAAACTGCAAATAAATAAATAAAAGAGACTTATATGTTGAGAACATAATATTTCAATGAGAAACATTGAAATAAAAGATTTATTGAAAAAATGGCAAAAAAGTAGCTGAAATTTTAAAAAAGGGTTATTTATTTTTTTATACCATGTAATTTAGGTTTATTTAAACACTATACTTTCGGCTTTAGATCTTATCGAATTTATATATTTAGATTATATCTAATATATAAATTTATATCAGTTAATAGTTGATTTTTACCTTTATAATGACCAAATTATCCTAAAGTAAAATAGAGAAAAAATAAAAAGAAAAAAAAATAAAAACACACAAAACACCTATTTTTGAGGATATTCTATACATTTTTGAAGTCTAAAACCTTAATATAAAGTTTGTTTTTTAATTTGTAAAGTTCTCTTCTTTTTCAATTTGAGAGTATTTTGGGCAATTTTTAGGTCAAAATTAAATATTAATTAAGAAAATATATAAATTTGTGTATTAAATCAAATCCGAAAGTATAGATTCAATGAGATTCAAAACTAAATATATAAGTTTTGAATTAATTTAAAATAGAAGGTATAAAAAATAAATATCCCAAAAAAATGCAGCCCACTTTTTTTTTTTTTTTTTGCCCCAGTCCATCTAAAATACTTCTCGAATGGATCACAATGGAGAGATCATTAATATAAATTATGTAATGGAGACGTTTAAGAAAATATTTTTCAACAATTCTCCAAAAATTATAAAATCCATTACTAATCCTTTTACTATTACCACTGCTACTTCAAATTGTTTTTCCCCTTTGAAATTGTGAAAGTGGTAAAGCATCAAATGTGGTGTTTGGTAACGTGAGTTAGAACCAAAACTTTTGATTAGTAAAATGTAAAGCTCTCACATGTTATAATATAAAATAAAAAAAAAAAAATACTACAGTGAAAAATTTTTACATGCTACAGTATTTTCAATCAAAATTAGTTTTAACTAATACTTTCACAAAAGTCTTGAGATTAGAATCATATGGTTGTTGATCAATTTGTTATTCTCCTTCAAATTGGTGAACGAGACATGCATCAAAGTTGTTAAGGTTGGAAAGCGAATCAAACAAAGAATACGCGTAATTAGCTTTTCTGATTCAGGGCATTGATACTATACTTTCAATAACGTTTAATTCGAATTTATTCCACTTTGTACGGTGGAAAACGACGAAAAGGCTAAGAAAAATCTTTTTCGGGATTTTTATTAGAGAGAATGTCTCACCAAATGAAGATGGCCAATTTTGGGACCTTTTTCTACCTAGATTTTTATTATTACTCATCATTGATGTGTGAACAAAAATCAATATTTATGTAAATAATTAGAGGTACCTGTAAAATGCTCATATTTTTTTTTCCCAGAAAAATGATCTTGGTATTCCCAAGACTAAGAGCCTCTTAGTTGGATTTACTCTTTTTTTTTTTTTTGTGTTAACTTGGAGTTGTGGCCTCTTACTCCTTTTGTAATTAAGTATAGCATAGTCCGTTTTTGACGAAGTTGTAGTTATATATATACATATATATATATATATTTAGTCAACAAAGTATAATAATAAGCATTTGATTTGAACTTAGAATCATACAAAAAAAAAATGTGACATGAACGTGGAAGTAAAAAAGAACGTATAAATATAAAAGTCATTGCTCAAATACGGAGAAAGAGATAGTAATGGCTTTTTATTTTCAAGGCAAGTTTTATCTTTTTCATGGTTTCTCTGCCGTGCAAAATATTTCTTCATATGCTTGGGAAGTTCGTCAAGAGGTTTGTTGGGTTTTTGTGAATTTAAGAGGATTTTCTTTTCTTCAAAAAAAAAAAAATGATTCTTAAATAGGAGAGAGAAAGAAGAAAATGAAAATGGGGTTGAAGGGGTAACACAAACCTAGGAGAAGAAGATTTGATTAGATTGAGGAAATTTTTTTACCCAATTAAAGGTAAAATAATAATAAATTAACATTAATTAATAATAGAGAAAAAAATTACTAGTTGTTATAAAAAATGTGTCTTGAATAGTTACATTCTTACTTTGGCGGTAAATTCGCAACTATAATTTTAACATTGTGGTCTAAAATTTGGATTTTTTTTTTTTCATTTAATTTTCTTTATATATACGCGTCTTGGCAAATCTTGAGCTTGAAACTTCATATGCATATTTAATATTCTTTAACACCTCCATAAAGTATGAAACGGCTTTTCAAAGAGAAATAAAAAGGCTGTAACGTGAATAAACATTCCTCCATAATTAACCTTTGCAAAATCATATAAAAATCATATCTGAGAGATAAGGTTGGAATCTATCACATCCATATATAGTCTGTAATGTAGAGATTATATTGATATAGAAAATGAAATATTATTTAGGTACAAGATGGTAAAAAAAAAAACCAAAAAAAAAAATCTGAGAATGGAAAGTAAACAAAGTGGAATATTAGATTGTGGGGCAATTGGTATTTATGAAAGACAGGAGAGCTTACTTGTTCTTTCAATGGTTAGTAAAATACAAGAGAATTCAATCAGCTAGGATAGGAACAAATTTGTTTCTCCAAAAGTGGTTTGTTTGCTCCTGTGCTTTCTTTTCTTCCTAGATTGTCTTGTTCTGCAGCAGTCATGAAATGTATTATTATGATAATATTTGCAATGGGACTAGTGCGGGACACGTGGCCTTAATTCATAAGCTGCAGTGCCACTTTTGACGCAGAAAATAATTATACAAGGTTGTCACTGGCAATGTATCTTAAATTTTAGAGCTTTTTTTTCTTTTGTTATTTAAATTTTTAAAATTATTATTTTATTTTTTAAACTTTTAAACCTTTTAAATTTTAAAAATTATCATTTCACCCCTTAACTTTTAAAGCTTTATACTTTGCCTCTTAAATTTCTCATTTTTTATTTAAATAAATAAAATTAAGCCTATGTAATTTACACATTGATCACTTGTAAAGGTAAAAATAAGATTTATCATATTAAGTTTTGTTTCATATTTACATTTTCACTTGACTTTTTTTTATTTGAACTCTCATTTAGAAAAGATTTACCTACACATTTATTTTCATTTTTAATGCACAACTCATTTAATAAGTCAATATTGTTCACTGATATCTGAATTTAAATATTGAAAAAAATGACTTACACATTAATAATAAGGAAATATCATCGAACAATATTAAGAAAAATATACATAAAGACTTTTCTTAAATGAGAGCATATTAAAAAAATATTAAGTGAGAGTATAAACGTAAAATAAAATTTGAGAATGATAAAATCTTATTTTTTCTTTTATAAGTAACATATATGCGAATCAAGTGGCTTGTTTTGTCTATTTGAATGAAAAATTAAAAAAAAATAAAATAAAAAACTTAAAACAAAGGTGAAATAATAATTTTAAAATTTTTAAAAAAATAAAAAATTTTAAAAATTTAAAAGATAAAATTATAAATTTTAAAATACAAGGAACAAAATGAAAAGAAATCTTAAAATTGAAGAGCTATAAGCGTTGATAACTCTCTCATATAAATGTAGACGTTTCTCTGAAACCTAGCAGTGCCACACAGTAATAATGGCTTCGGTGGAAGCTTTGGTGTTGTGAAAAAAATGCTTACGAAGAACCAGCTTTTTATGAACTTTGGAAAGGCCTCAATGACTTTGTTTGACATGAAGACCATCTCTCTCTTTCTCGTGCTTAGCTCTTGCTTATGTTATTCCTCAGTGTGTTATTGAAAGTGAAGTTGAATAAAATTTTTCTCAACTGGGTTTTGAAATTTGGTTCTTGAAGGTCCTTTGGATTTATGGGTATTCAAGAATTTCAGAGCTGAAACGTCAAATGGGGTTGAAAATCTTATGTGGGCTTTGAATTTAGTTCTTAAATAGGAGGCTAGTTTAGTGATCAAGATTCAAGAGAGAGAGTTTGGTAATGATTTTGTTGTGATATTTGGTTGGTGCCCTGTTGAGCTTTCAACAACTAAACTCTATCAGGTACTTACTTTCTTTCTTGGCCTCGGGATTTGAAGACTTTTTTTTTTTTTTTGATGATTTGAATTGTGTATTCAAAGGTTCAAAAGTCTATAAATGCATGAAACGGAAAAACATAGCTTACTAAGGAAACTTCATTGAATAAAGTTTTTCACAGTAGTGGGAAACTTCGTTGGACTTTCTTTCTCTATATACCTCTTGTTAGCAAATAAAAGGTATATTAATTTTCCTCTGTATATATATATATTTTTTTTGCTTTTATGTGTGTATATATATTGGTGTTGGTGATCTGATATTTTTATTCTTAGCAAAATTTGGTTTTTTCGGTTGCTCAGTTATGGTTTCTCTCTTTTTGGCAAAGAGAAATTGGTTTTTCCCGTTTCTTTCTTCTTCTTTTTTTTTTCTCTCTCTCTCTTTTTGCTGAGTTAGACGGTTAATTTTGTAGCCACTTTGTTTATTTTGCCCTGGTATTAATGCTTTTTGCGTTCTTCAACTGTTCTTAGGTGCTGCTTCATCATCCTTCTGTCTATCTTCGCTTTCAAATTAAATGTTCTCGAATTCAATAAATTCACTATGTGAGACTTAATTTTGTAAACTCTTATGTTGTCTTTTAATATTGGCATTAATATTAGGCTTTTGATGATTCAGCTTCACAAGCTGTACTGTAACCGATGCTTGTAAACACAAAAGAAAAAAGAAAAAAAAAGGAAAAAAGAAGACAATTTAATGAAGTGGCTTTACAAATGATGGCTGAAAAGGATGATGATTCATCTTCGTGTGAGAACAACATGAGACTTCCTATATGCATCTTCTTTAAGGATGTCAGGTGCTACTACTTCAAATGAAGTTTTCATTTATTTTCTTTTCTTTTTTCTTTTTCCTCTGTACCGATAGATAAGAGCTTATAATATGTATTCTCAATTGTATGAGCAGACACGTTTTGAGATTGGACAAACTTGGTGCGGAAATAGCTTCTATTGCATTCCCTGCTGCTCTAGCTTTAACAGCTGATCCGATCGCTTCTTTAGTCGACACGGCATTCATAGGCCAAATAGGTTAGTCCTTCTGTTGTTTATTTAAGAACTTTTCCCATGTTATCAAACATTTAAATGCTTATTGTGTTTGGTTGAGAGATCTCACTCTTGCATTTTTAAACCATGCAGGTTCAGTGGAGCTTGCTGCTGTGGGAGTATCTATCGCTTTGTTCAATCAAGTGTCACGGATAGCGATATTCCCTCTTGTCAGCGTCACAACTTCTTTTGTCGCTGAAGAAGACACCATGGGCAGAGTGAGCCCCGAAGAGACGCTGGATAGTGAGACTCTTGAAGCAGGTTTATCGATAAATGCCGAACATCAACAGTTGATAACAGAAAATGGTAAAGCCTTTTCCCTTAATACCATGTCCTATATAGGCGGCTCTTAACTGCGTCACCAAGGCTTCTTAACTTTTCTCTGAAATACTATTTGGTCTAGTTCTTTACTGCTTATGAAACTTTCCTTATATCGGTTCCTCTCTTCTTTTTTTTTTCCTTTCTTTTTTTTTTTTTTTTAATTTAGTATCAAAACCAGCTGGCGAAAGCTTTGATATAGAGACCGTCAAGCCCAGGAGACGGCATATTCCGTCGGCCTCATCAGCAATGGTCATCGGTGGAGTCCTTGGCCTCCTTCAAGCTATATTCCTCATAGCCGGAGCAAAACCTCTTCTCAACTTTATGGGAGTCCGTTCGGTATGTTCTTACTAAAGCTATTTGGTACATTTTTCCTTTTCCTTTTTTGTTGACACGAATTCTAAGAACATCATGCTTTTCTATGAAGGATTCCCCCATGCTAAAGCCTGCACAGCAGTACTTGATATTGCGGTCCCTTGGTGCTCCTGCAGTTCTTCTATCTTTGGCAATGCAAGGAGTGTTCCGTGGATTTAAGGATACACAAACGCCTTTATACGCGACCGGTATATTTTACTGGAATTCATTACTTGGAACTTAAGATTTGATCTAAATCCATTTTAATCTGATTCATAGTTTCTTACCAAAATCAGTGGCAGGAGATTTGACAAATATTATTTTAGACCCGATATTTATATTTGTACTTCATCTCAGTGTCAGTGGCGCAGCTATTGCCCATGTCATTTCTCAGTAAGTTTATCTTGATCCTGGGACAACCATGAAAAATTTCTCACTTTATATACTTTGGGAAACTTTGTCTCACATTTTTATAATTTTTCTAGGTACTTGATTTCAATTATACTCTTGTGGAGACTAATGGATAAAGTTGATCTCCTACCCCCAAGTATCAAACACCTTCAATTTGGTCGATTTCTCAAAAATGGTAAGACTTTGTCTAGAAAAATAGAAAATAAACCCAACATGAAATTAAAATATTTAGGCTTATTTGAATCAAGGGAAGGCCTATGAACACTTACAGTCACCAAGTATGTCATAACTTGGCAAGCTTTGAGATACATTATATTGTTGCCAATTAGTTCTTTCTTTTTTATGCTTGAAATCCAGGTTTCCTGTTATTAATGAGGGTGGTGGCTGTGACATTCTGTGTGACTCTGGCTGCATCGCTGGCTGCACGCCAGGGGTCGACATCCATGGCTGCATTTCAGGTCTGCCTTCAGGTTTGGTTGGCAACATCTCTTCTTGCTGATGGACTTGCAGTTGCTGGTCAGGTTGGAAATTTTCCTCATTTAGTTAACTGCTTGTTGACATCACTTTTACATCTTCAATTCCGCACTTTTATCTTATGTGACTTTATAAATTCCATTATTTCACTTCCTTTTTCTTTGGACTGACTTGTCCAGGCTATTCTAGCAAGCGCTTTTGCAAAAAAAGACTATGACATGGCGACTGCCACTGCATCGAGAGTATTACAGGTACTTGCTACTAAAAATGACAATTTAGAAGGACAAAACATCTTCCATTGAAGTTTCATTTCCTCTAAAAGTAAAACGTGCTTTAAACTTGCAGTTAGGATTGGTTCTCGGGCTAACGCTAGCAATATTCCTTGGAGTAGGAATGCAGTTTGGGGCTAAGTTATTTACTAGTGATGCCACCGTTCTCCGTCTCATAAGCATAGGAATTCCGGTACCTCCTTGTCTTCTTTACGAACAAAAGAAAAGAGCAATATTCCCATTTTTTTTGTTTTCACTTTTCAATGGCATTGGAACTAATAAAAACGTCTTCCACTTGAAAATCAGTTTGTTGCAGCAACTCAACCCATCAATGCTTTGGCGTTTGTTTTCGACGGTGTCAACTTTGGCGCATCCGATTTTGCATATTCAGCATACTCCATGGCAAGTCCACTATCTCATCTCATAACAATCAATGTAAGATGTAATGAGAAGACATAAATGTGGCTCAATACCCCTTTTTTTTCCAGGTTCTAGTGGCTATTCTCAGCATCCTATGTCTTTTTGTTCTCTCCTCCGCTAATGGTTTTGTTGGAATCTGGGTTGCTTTGACCATCTACATGAGTCTTAGAACATTTGCTGGATTTTGGAGGTGAAAAAGTTTCATTAAATTCAAATATAACCCAAAATTATGTAAGTTCACTTTTTTAATCAAAGTACTATCTATTGCAGGATTGGGACAGGAACAGGACCTTGGGAATTTCTACATTCCAGGGGCTAATTTGCTTCTTGTCCTTCAATTGTTCACGTGGAATCTCATTTGGCAAAGTTCAAATCACTTTTGCAGTTTTTATGGTAATTTTTGGAGTTTTGATGGATGAAAATTTCTACAATTTTGTATCCTATTTGTGCATGTAAAGTTAAGAGCACTAGATATTTGTTATGTGAGAAAACAATGCAAAAAGGGGGAAAAAATAGAAGAAGCGTGTTAGTATTTCTTTTTTGAGAAGAAGTGTATTGGTTTTGTGCATATATAAAGCTATAAAGTCGTATGAGTATATTTAATCATGATGTTTTCTTCATATTATTCAAACAAAAAATAATTGATAAATCAAAACAACTAGTGTTACTGATAAATATTAGTCAGTAATACACATCCTTTTTTGGTAGCATAAACCTAAACAAACAAATTTATGAAAACTCTTAAAACTTGTTTTTACATCAATATTTTTAAATTAATGTTTCAAACCACCAACTCCAAATATCTAGTGCTCTTAACTTTACATGCACAAATAGGATACAAAATTGTAGAAATTTTCATCCATCAAAACTCCAAAAATTGCCAAAACAGTAATTTGGTTGTATAGGTGAGAATTGCTACAAGACACTGACGGTGTTAAGTATCATCACTAATAAAAGATGAGTCTTGCAATGTGGGATCTATAGATGGAGTTTATTTTTTATTGTTTAGTACCGATAGTGCCCTTAAGCATTTTTCATAGCTAAAAGTCATGTCATCATACACTGCTAACAGAAACAGACCTTGAGCCAACAAAATCTACAAGCAAAAATCAAAGTAGGGGCTTAGTCTAACGATAAATTCACATCCTTTGTCTAATATTTGTGGTCTAGAGTTCAAATGTCACTTCCATCACTTAAAAAAATAAATTAAAAAAAATTGTGGTTGTAACCAAATATTCTTCGTTGCCAAGCTGTGTTGAATTCCACGAGCAATGTGTGACCTCTTCACATTGTTGTCGTTTGAGTGTTGTATGGTTGTTCACTTTATTGTTGCTTTTTACGTTATGGTTCCATTTTTTTGTCATTCTTCTTTTTGTTACTTTCACGAGCAATGTTTGATCTCATCACGTTGTTGTGTTTGAGTGTTGCCTAGTTTTTCACTTGTTTATGTTGCTTCCGTCTTATAAATTGTTGTCGTTTGTGATTTTATCGTTTCACCTTGCTGCCATTTTTAAATTTGTCTGTAGCTTTTTTGGTTACGACCTGATTCTTTTTTGTCGTTTTCTCCCTTTGTTTCTTATACATTGCTATCGTTTCCTCGTTTCTTGTCGTGTTTTACTATGTTGAAATTTTCGCATTTGTTATTGTTCATACTCTCTTTCGTTATTTGGACTTGTTTTTCAATTATTTTTATGCCATTTAATCTTGTCATCCTTTTCATTTTTTTGTCGTTTTCTACTCTTTTGTCCTTTATTTGTGGTCGGTTTGTTACTCCTTGTCGTTGCGTTGTTGTTTTTCATGAACTTTGAGGGTTTTTTGTTTTTTGTTCTTTTTTTTTCCATGTTATTGTTGTTGTTTCATTTGTCATCGTCTTTCATGTTCCTGTCGTTTACGTGAATTTATCTTCATACCTCCAAATTTGTCGTTTTTATCTTTCACTCTTTATTATTTATTTTTTTAAGGATTCATATACAATTTAATTTACGCATTACTAGTCCACGCGGGACCACGACACTTGACAATAAGCAAAGATTCTACTCGGGTTTTTCTTAATTTAATTTAGGATTGAGGTTCTATTATTCAATCCTCATTTATTTTATTTTACTTTATTTATTTGCTACACAATGTATGTTATTTGAATAAGAAGAAGAAGTTCGTCACGAGATAATTTAGGGGAAAACACAACAACGACAAGGACGATGACGACTCATCTAACTTTATCTTTGACTGTGAAACATGCAAGTGACATGGGGACTTTTATAAATACCATATTTTAAAACTTCTTTTCTATAAATGCACTAAATATTGTAGTGTGACATAATTTAGATAAATAATACGAGTAATAATGTAACATAACTTTTTTAAGTATTACATGAGTAAAAACAATGTTTAAAAGTTGGCATAACATGTAATTTTCTCAGGTGACATTTTCTTTCTACAGCCAACAACAGAAAACTTTCCCAATAAACGACAATCCTTGTTAAAGAATACAGCGAATGAGTATCTATACAAATAACGGCAAGTCGTTTCACGGCTTAACCAACTGCAGCAGGCCTTTAGAGGAAACTACATGTCGTTTTTCAGAACAGTTTGTTGTTTCTCTTGTCATGAACGACAAAAAAAAAATAAAAATAAATAAATAATAGACGCGTTGCTTAGCTAGACTTTTGAAGGACGACGACCTTCTATATCTAAACGACAGCAGAAATATACCACAAACAGCCTGTCGGTTTTCATTCAAACGACACAAACAAAAACAAAAGACAAAAACTTCAACGGTCAATTGGGGCCAGTGACCACTCATCAGTTAGTCCGTGTCATCATCCTCTTCATATTCCCGCCAAATGCAAAGGAACATTTTCATCTCTCAATGGATATACTTCCTACGCGAAGCCTTCAAAAGCTACCTTTCGTGGCCAATCAGTCCCAAATCACCCACCCAAAAGACTGGAACTTGTACATCAAGCACCAAGCCAAGCTCAACAATGACTACGCAATTCTCTCTACATATACCCATATGGAAGTTCTCGGCATTGCTCCTGATAAAGCCACTCTCCCTCTCGTTCTCAAGGCGTGTGCGAGGCTGAATGATGCAGAGAGGGGAAGGAAAATACATTGGAAAATTAGGGGCACGGATTTGATCGAAGATGTCCGAGTTGGGACTGCCCTTGTCGACTTTTACTGGGAAATGCGGGCTAGTCGATGATGCCTGTGAGGTGTTTGAAAAAATGCGTGAGAGAGATGTTGTTTTGTGGAATGCTATGCTACATGGTTTTGTGGGGTGTTGTTGTTTTGAGGAGGCAGTTTCGTTGTTTATACGAATGCGGAATGAGGGTCTTAGACCCAATTCGCGTACTGTTGTCGGGCTGCTTTCTGCGTGCAAGGAGCTTGATGAGTTGAGGTTGGGACAGGAGGTTCATGGTTATTGTTTGAGGAATGGACTGTTTGATTTGGACCCTCATGTGGGGACTGCTTTGATCGGGTTTTATTCAAAATTTGACGTGGGGATTTCGCGCCTTGTGTTTGATCTGATAGATGCAAGGAACATTGTGAGTTGGAATTCAATGATTAGTGGGTATGTTGACACGGGGGAGCCCTTAGAGGCTTGTAATCTATTTGTGCGTTTGCTTGTAGATGGGGCTAATATGCTCGATTCGATTACATTAGTTTCTGTAGTTAAAGCCTGTGCAGAACTTGGATTTCTCAGATTGGGTAGTCAAAGCCATCAAGTGGCTATTAAGAATGATTATAGAAATAATTTGTTCATAGTAAATGCCTTGCTTAATATGTATGCTGACTGTGGAAGTTTAGATTTTGCACGTAGGTTATTTGAAAATGCCCCTAACCGTGATGTTGCTTTGTGGAATTCTATGATACATGCTTACATAGAATACGGCTTTTGTGACGAAGCTTTGAGCTTGTTTGTATCTATGCAAACGGAAGGCATCAGAGAAGATGAAAGAACTATTGCTATAATGGTATCTTCATGTCCAGATTTAGTTGATGGATTAAGAAATGGAAAATGTTTACATTCTCATGTGATCAAGACTGGGATGGAAATAGATGATATTTCCCTTGGAAATGCATTCTTAGGTATGTATGCTGAACTAAACCGTGTTGAGGCTGCCCAAAAGGTTTTCAACGGCATGACAGATCCGGATGTTGTCTCATGGAACACTTTGATCATGGCATTGGCCAGCAACAGGTTGAGGGTCGAATCCTGGAACGTATTTGAGGCAATGCAAGCCACTAAAATCACACCTAACTCGCACACAATGATAGCTATCCTTGCTGCTTTTGATGATGAAAACTGTCTGAATATTGGAAGAGCAGTTCATGGTTTTGTTATAAAACATGGCATTGAAATTGACCTATCTTTGAACACGGCACTGACTGATATGTACATGAACTGTGGCGATGAAGCAATGGCTATGAATCTATTTGAGAGTTCTCCTGCTAGGGATATGATTTCATGGAATGCGCTAATTGCTAGCTATGTTAGAAACAACCAAGGTGAGAAAGCTCAATCACTTTTCAGCCGTATGCTTTCCGAAGTGGAACCTAATGGTGTCACAATCATAAGCCTGCTTTCGTCATGTACCCATCTTGCTGCTCTTCATCAAGGCCGATGCTTGCACACTTACATGACTAGGAGGCAATCCTTTTGCACCAATAATTTGTCTCTTGCAAATGCTTTTGTGACAATGTATGCAAGATGTGGTAGCATGCAAAATGCAGAAAAAGTCTTCAAACTTTTACCAAGAAGAAATATCATCTCATGGAACGCCTTGATAACTGGCTATTCTATGCATGGTCGCGGAAATGATGCTATTCTTGCATTCTTTCAAATGCTAGAAGATGGTATGCGACCAAATGCTGCAACTTGCATAGCTATTCTATCCGCTTGCAGACATTGTGGATTTATAGAGAAGGGACTGCAATTTTTCCAAACCATGGTTCGTGACTTCAAAATAAAACCCGAGCTTGTTCATTACGGTTGTGTAGTTGATCTTCTTTGCCGAGGAGGACGCTTGAATGAAGCTAGAGAGTTTGTCGAATCAATGCCTATTCAACCAGATGCATCATTGTGGAGGGCTTTGCTCAGTGCTTGTCGAGATTATTCTGACACAAAGTTATCTGCAACAATATTTGAGAAACTTGTTGAATTAGAACCCATGAATGCAGGAAACTATATATTGCTGTCTAACATCTATGCCTCAGCTGGTCTTTGGCTAGAGGTTAGGAAAATAAGGACTTGGCTCCAAGAAAAGGGTTTAAGAAAGTCTCCGGGAGTAAGCTGGATTGTTGTTCGAAGCCAGGTACATTGTTTTGCTGCTGGTGACACATCACACCCTCAGTCAAACATAATTTATGAAAATCTGTATTCTCTAATGGCCTTAATCAAAGAAAGTGGATATATTCCTGACACCCAAGGGGTTTTGAATGAAGAAGAAAATTAATCTGAAACAACTTAATTGCACATAGAAATTGAAGACTTGAAAGCTTAAAACTCTGGTGTTTAGAGCAAAGGAGATGAAAAGCCTTTCATTGTTCAAAAGGTCCCTCTTGTGTTGGCAATTAGGCCTGAAGAACAACAGAAACAGCTTCCCATAAGGTCCTTGATAATGTTAAATGAAGGAATAGCGCTCCCATTAGAGAAAAGATATACCTGACTATCAGTTATACAGTAGATAGAGATGTTCACTCCCAAATGTACTTGCATTTGCAAGGTAATTAGCAACCAGCTTTGTAATGATTTTTCATTATTTTGTTTCTTTGCTACGTTCTTTAGATCATTCAATCTGTGCAGATATCAGCAATGTAAATCCACTTTTTGGTTCCCTTTTTGTCAAGCGCACAAAAAATTTGATATCACCTTTTTCCTTCTTGCATAAGCTGTATCTCAAACCAAAATATATATATATATATATATATATATATGATAATGCAGAATACATCCTTGGATTACGATTTAAGGTACAGCCACTGTTACTTAATTTGTAATTCCACACCAAGTTGTGGGTTAAGACAAGTATATATGAGTAACTTTGATTTAAAGTCGGCCTTCAGTGATAATCACAATAGCAACACATGATATTGTCAGAAACCCACCTTGGTAGCTTAATGATAAAAGAATTTTTTATGATAAGGATGTTACACGTTAAATCTGATCAAAATTCTATCAAGATGAAAATATAATATAGATTTAACAGTTCAAAATAGAGCACTATTGGCAAGGTATTTTTTTTATACCATACCATGCCTTTGAAGATAAACATATGAAGCCGCGATCTATAGCCAAACCCACAAAAATAAAAGCTGAAATAATTAGCCATATTCTCCCAAATGGACATCTTCACAAAAAAACCAGTGCTATCTGTCAAATTCATCCTTACCAGTCCAAAAAGTTGGTTCCCCATCACACTCATTGTCAAGGCCAAAGGGATTTATTCATCTCAATAAGAAACTGAACAAATTCAAACGAGAGAAAAGAAACTTTGCCCACCTCCAAATCAAAACCCCCCTTTCCACCGCCCATCACTTTGTTGGGATACACCTCATCAGTCATCACATATTCCATGTTTTCATTGAAAGAGAATAAGAAAAGACACAACAAAAGGAGGGAGATGGAGAAAAGTAATGCTTATACAATCAAAGGATAAGAGGAGGAGAATAATAACAAGATACTGAAAAAATAATGTTGGAAGTGTACAAAGGTTTAGCTCAATTTTTGAATATTTAAAGGAACAAATGCCCCACTTCCTGTCACTGTCTACCTCCACAATAATTTATTTACAAATGTGGAACCAACACAACAAATCACATCACCAACACCATTTTCCCTCGTGATTAAATATGTCCATATACGTCCACAAAGAACCTGCAAATCATTCAAGAAAAACCAACGTTGGAAAAAACCATTCTCACCTCCACTACAAAAGTCTAAGATAAAGAGAAAAAGAATAAATAAATAAATATGCTTTTATCTTCCTTTTTCTTTCTTTTGGTTCATCTTAAAGAAAAATGCAATCAAACTTTTAAAGTACAAAAAGAATTGAAATCTTTTACAACGTTGGATGAGAAACTGCCGAACCAGGTTTAGGTCTCTCTTTGCAAATAACTGAGGAAGGCTTTTTCCCATGCCTTACTGAACTCGGATACAGTAATAACAATTTTGACATAAAAATGACTTTTAATTGTCGATGTTACCTTCTGGACTTCAGCATAACTAACAAACTAACTGAAATTTCCTAAGCTAGCTGTGCTACCTCAAATCCCAGTGAAAAAAGAGTTCAAGGTTAGGCATCAATCTAATGTATCTATCTGTTTAGGATCAGAACATTCAACTGTTACTGTCACGCCCGAGGCTGAAATGTTTGCCATTTCCCCGATATCAGATGGCAATTCCTGCACTGGAGATTGAGCCTGTGAAGTGTCAGGCTCCATTTCGTTATGCCCCGTGGAAAATGATTTACGCAATCGACCAAGTTCCTCCGACTGAACAGACCAATCTACTTTCCCAATATTCGATTCCCATTGCGACCAATAATTTGTTGGGGAACTATCAAAGTTAGTTGACCCAAGATCATGACGTAAATTATATCCGACATGATGAGAAAGTTTTGATCCAAGGTTCCAAGAGTTGAAGCTGCGTAATTTTTGCCGTTGCTTCTCGCGGTTGGCGAAAGCAGATACCTTAGAACTCGATGGAGATAGAGGCTCAATGCTTGGAAATGATGGCTGCAAAAGAGAGTGCTCGAAATTTTTGGGAGAGAACATGCTTGTTTTGACTGGGGAAAACATGGATTCTTGCCGGCGGAGTTGATTAAAAACTGCTGATTTAGATGATGGAGAGAAATTAGGTGAGGCCATAAGTTGATCAGAGTATCCAGGAGACAAGATCTCAGTGGTGAAATGCTCGTCGAGATTCACAGAGAAACAGGACAAGTCATTAATGTGCCGCGGTTGTAGCACTTGTAAACCATCAGACTGAAGGTCTCTTGTGTTGAGAGAAGATCTCAGACGCCTCATGTGAAGATTACTACCTGGAAGGATGCAACTTGGGAACATTTTGCGGAGCCCATGCTGTCGATGCTTGGGAAATGCCATTACCAGGAGAGATGGGAGGAGTAAATGGAGAAGGTGACATGCCTGAATGAGGAGGAAATGGCACAGCAGATCCTGTGGACACATGAAGAGGCCTTAGTTCCTTGTCTGTATGGGCAAAAAAGCAAACCCGACGGTTGCAACTTGTGCCATCTTTGCAAAGCCGAGTCCTGTACTGTGCTGGGTGTAGCAGGGACTCAAAAACCCCGTGAGCGTATTCGCACAGGTCTCCACGTCTACATGGTGCTTTATGATGATCCGGGCAAGGAACACAACTATAATGGAACTTTTTCGGGTCTCTTCTCCTTGCGTTCTCCCCAGGGTGAACAAAAGGGCACTCTGTCCAATCATGTGAATAAGACCGCGAACAGGGACGGACCTTGAATGAATACATTCTGAACTCATCAGTAGCATAAATACTGCTTCTAATGTCCGGGATTGATCGATCAATTGGGTATTCTCTCTTCTCGTGAGTTGAAGGCGACGATGTTGAATTGGAAAGAGAAGTGAATGAACTGTTCTTCGACGGCGACGAGGAGGACTGTGAACTGGATACTGAACTACAGGCTGAAACATGAAGTTCATCCAGATGACAAACTGATGCATCACTCTTTAATAGCTCTTTGAGTGCAATCTTCAAATTCGGCTGATTAGGGGGGGAAACAATAACATCATACGGGCGATGCCCTCTAGAATCAGTTGCATTAGGATTTGCACCAGCAAGTAAAAGCAACTTGACAACATCAACAGCTTCAATAGAGCCACCGGAAGCAGCACAATGAAGGGCAGTGCTCTTATCCGGGTCACAGGAACGGTTTATATCTGCTTTCGACAGAGAGAGAATAAGTTTCACAACCTCAATACTACCATACAAAGCAGCTACCATTAACGGTGTCCTATGCAAGAGAATCATCCTCTTCGAAGCTCTTTGGAGAGAATACCATAATCCGGTCTCATCAATCATTGAATCAGTAACAGATTGCTTAAAACGATCAACATCATTTTCGGCCGCAAGCTCAAGCAACGAGAAAAAATGTCCAGTTTCAATAGGATTGTTCATAGCTTTTATAGAAGGCTCACCTTCTCGCCGAGGTGATGATGCTGGAGTCTCGGAATTTAACTGCTCGGGGCCACCACAAATGCTTTCAATTAATGAAAATAAGAATTATCTGAAAGAGACAATCCAAAAGGAATCAAATATCATAACACAAACGGAAAATAAAGGGGAAAACAAAAAGAATCACATACTTATTACTAAAGTAATTCTACATCAAATAGTAATCTAAATATCACCAATCCTCCAAGGAGAATATTTTAAAGTGAGGTGTATGAAAAAAAAAAATAGAAATGAAAAGAAACGGAGAACGAAAGAAACAACAGAAGAGACTTGACGAAAAAATACCAGAGAATTGAGGGGAAACCATTGAAAATTAATTCAGCAAGAAAAAGTGAATAAAGAAGAATGTGTTGCTAAGAATTTATAGGGAAAAGAATGCTTAGATAACCATTTAAAGATAATCATTAAAAACAAAATATCCAGGACCTATGATGTATTCAAATATGGAAAATTGAAAAGATAAAAAAATATCGTTCAAAACGGAAATCTTACTTTTGAAAACCAAAATTCAAGAACAAAACGTTAAAAACCGTGCAGATTTAACGGTTCATTTTCCACACTTTCTGAGCAACCAAACAAAATGAGGAACAAAATACAGTTGAACAAGAATACAAATCACCACAAGACGGAAATCTGAAAACGCAGATTAGTGATAGAATTACGCTTAAGAACGAGAAATACGTATGGAAGTCACGTAAAAGCAGAGTCTGCCAAGAGCATAAAAAATATGGCGAGAACGAAGAGGAGCTCATGCTCGATAGCCATGGCGGAAGATGAATTACTGAAACTAAAAACAAAACGAAATTAAGCAAAATGAGACGGAATTTGCAGAGGAGGAGGAGAAGAAGTGGTAAATTTGGTAGGAATGTGTGGGTTTGGAATAAATTTTACGTGGCGGGTGGGAGTGGGCTTTAAATGTTTAAGGTTGGAGTGGGTGGGGCGACCGGCTTAGGAGGTTTTGGGTGAAAAGGAGTTGGTGAGTGGGAGGGGGGAGTTGGTGACCGGATAAACCGGTGGACCCTGCCCTCCCTTGCTTGTCATATTCTTTTTTTTTAGACCTTGTTTCTCATATTCTACTTTGACACTCCTTTCTTTTTTTTTTTCTTTTTTTAGGAAAAGAAAAATTATATTATATAGCCAAATTATTATGATAGAATTGAATTTAATCTAAATTTAAAAATACTTTTAAAAAGATTATAATTATAATAATGGTCATATTTTGTAAATGACACTATTTTGAGGCTACATAGAAAATATTTACAAACTGTAGTCATATTATAATTTAACAAATATAAATAGATCATTTCTCTTATTAACCCTTTTAATTCTAAAATTCAAAATATACATTGAAATTTTGAGTGATTCAGATGTTGCTGAAATTTTGAGTGATTCAGGATGTTTTGACTATTGAGTTTTTCTCATAAGTTTAACATTTTTGCTTTGATAAAATATTTTCCAAGACGTAATGAAATTAATTTTTTAAGTGAATGGTCATATAAATTTTTATTTTGGATTCTCAAAAAAAAAAAAAGAAAAAGAAATATAATATACATATCAATTTCTTTCCCACAGACAAGATACATCATAGGAATCAATTCTTCTACCACCAAGATCAAGGTTATCCTTGTATCACCTTTTGTTGTGCCAAGATTAAAAAAATTGCCAACTATTATAGTGTATTTATATGGCCACAGAAGTGTAGTCCTTGGAGCAGTGGTTAAGTCCGTCCAAAATTTTCAGCAAAAGGCGTCTAGACTTAGTTCCAGCTATCAACAGCAAATACAAAATCTAACCTTTGCATTGATGTTTGGCAGGGCGGGTCGCTTGAGTGTCAAAACCAAGCGGTGGTTGTTTTTCCTTGGCTTATCGAACCAGCGTATGCTTTTTACTTATGGGACTTATTTTTTTTAACGGATATTATAATAATTAAATTAATTATTAATATATTAATTAAAATTTATTTTACTTAAAATCTATTTCATATTATTTATTTCTATTTATTTTTAAATTTTTTAAAATTTTTTTATACCTATTTAGTATATTTATCAAAATATGCTCTTGAAACTTTTAAATAATTACAAAAATACCATTTTGACATTATATGAATTAAAGTCTCCAAATGAGACTCATTCTCACCAACTACCTCGAATATTTGCTCTCTTCCTATCTATTTCACGTCTCTCTTTCTTTCTTTCTTTCTCCGCATCTCTCTCTCTTTTCTTTTCTTTTTTTTTTTCTTTCTTCTCTTCTTCATTCCTCTTCTACGGAGAAGCAAACCAGGGAGACCAAGGAAGGAAACTCAAGTTATTCTTTCATAAATCTCCACAAACGACTTCTTACAAACTCAAGGATTGAGAAGGCCTAGACGTTTTCAAGATCAAACCACTTTTGAGCTAAGTTATTAAGGTTAGATTTCTAGAACTTTAACTTTGATTTTAAGTTGTATTTTGGTATGAAAATTTGTGAGAAATATGTTTTTGATGTTGTGAATGATTATACATCATTTTTAAGCTAAGAAACATGTTACAAACCTGAATTTTGAAATGTGAATTTCTCTAGATTTTATGTCATTAATTGAGAATAGGTGAAAAGCAATCAAGCACTTGTCTGTGAATTTCTCCATATTTTATATCGTTTTTCTGGCTTTCTATCGTTATTGTTGTTTTTTCAAAACAAAGATTTAATAAAAATAAAGACTAAATTTTAGGCTTCAGACCCCCAACTCAGGAGCAAGTAAAAGAAACCAAATCACCAGGATAAGGGTAATTATTTATTAACTTATGTTTCGAAAATAATAAATAGTTTTCTATAAAGTTTGTAATTTCAAATAATTTTATTTTAATGAATGTCCAACTTTTTAATTATTTTATTTCTAAATATTTTAAATCGCATTATTTATTTTAAGAAATCTATTTTAACATATTTTGTACCAAAATAAAATCCATATGGTTTTATTAAATTGTTATTTTATTTATTTCATAATTTACTAAAATTAAGTTAGAAAAATTGATATTTACAATTTTAGTATATTAATGATTATGGTGCACTAATAAAAATAAATGGTAAATTGACATAATTATAAATTAGGAGTTAATTTAAAGTATAGGTTATTTTATACATTTTAGGATAATAACGTATTTGAGGCTTACGCGGCGAATTTGATTTTGTAAGTTGTAAATTATCAGTGGATAAATTGCAAAGAGGTAGGGATTCTATTATTAATCTTTTGTGAGGTTTTGATAAATTAAAATTTGCTTGTTTTACATTGCAAGATATGTATATAATATTTTGAATGTATTTGATTATACCCATAACACGATGATGTGCAACTCGTCATATATTGTATAACGAGGAATATAATGTTTTGGCACATGTTGTTGTAAATTGAGAAGTATGGTTAGAAAAACTAACTCTATAAATAGTGATCAATTATAGAGGAATGGTGAGACGTGAAGAAGGTGGCGGTTACGTCATTGGGCACGAATACCCTAAAAGGTAAAATAGTAGGAGGTGATGACGCTTTCTTGGGTCGAAAGTCTCAAAACACACTGTACAGGAATCGACTTGGTGAGGACTTAGTGCTTGATGTCCCCTCATCAGAACAACCTTGGAATGATTGGAGGGTAGTTAAGCGCACCCATTTAGGTTTCGTTGAGTTGAGTGATATAATATTCTATTGCACGGTGGATACAAATGAGTATAATTGAATCCTGAATTAATGTATGTATATGTATGAAACTCGGTAAGAATGATCATAAAATATCTACCGGAATTGAATATGATAAAATTGATGAATAATGATGAGAACTAACTAACCATGCATGTTTCAATATGTTAAGGATAAAAACCTAAAGGTGAGTAATGGTTTTTCCTTACTGAGCATGTTGTGGCTTATTTCTCTATATTTCTATCTTTTCAGGACTCACAATGTGTGAGGTGATAACAAGAAACATAGTTAAAGAAGCTATGTAGCTGTATATGTGGAATTGCTTCATTTGTTAAAGAATACACTTCATGGTAATGTAAGCATCGTATGTTACTTTCTGTGATTATATTAAGATATGTTGAGGGTTGGAATGATGATGATGACAGTTTGTGTTATTAAATTTAAGGAGCTACATTAAACTATGGTTTAATTGTTGTTTATATTTTTATTTTGATTTGAGAGGTTTTCATTTAAATCCTAGGCAATTTCTTTTGATGTTTTATTTTTAATTTCTAATATTTATTTAATTTATTTAAAACTGTTAACCTCCACTTAGGGGTATTACATTACTTCTTTGATGACTCCCAACAATGAAAGCCTAAATTCGCCAATGTGTATTGAAAAGAAGTTAGGCACCAAGAAAGCATCCATTGACGCTTGTGATTTGCTGGCGTCATGATCTTCCCTAGAGCCTCCTTGTATCTTTGTCAAGATCTTGACAAGGGGAAGTGCCAACAAGGAGGCCGTAGCCGATCCCCGTGTTCCAAAATTGTTCGTGATCTTGGAGAAGGAAACTCTGGCGTTGTCAACATCTTGACATGGGGTGGCGCTGACAAGGACATTAGGAGAGATATAAAATGAAGAGGGGCGAGAGACGAATGGGATAGAGAGAAAATGAGACAAAGGAACATAGTAGAGCCAGCAATTTCAGATACGGCACAATGACACGATACGAAAACGACACGATATAACGGGTTTGGACCGTACGTATATTAATTGGGTCATAAATGGTTTGTTATGAATAACACGAAAATAAACGTGTTAGATTCGTGCTAACACATTTAACACGCTTAAAACGTGCAATAAATGTGTTAACAGGACACGATACGACCCGTACATTTATAGTACGTTTAAACTTAAAATAAAAAAAAATTAAGAATTTTACAAGGTCAAGAATTGAACCTTGTATCTTAGGTGCATTTCTCACGTTTACCACCACCATGTTAGCTAGTGTTTATGTTGGAAACAAAGTGCGCAGCAGAATTTTTTAAAAATTTTTTCATCAGAGTAATTTCCAAAACACAAGTTTGACATGTTATATGTATAAATTAGACAGATCTTACTAACCTCAGTGTGTCGAAGAACCTCCGCAACCTGTGTAGAGAAGTAACGTTCCAGAAGAGCCTCAACCAACTGGTCTTCTTTGCTATTCTCTATCCACAACCGGAGTGAGTGTGGGCTCACACGTACAGCTCTTCCACCGGTGACTCTCCTTCCAACCAACAGAGAGAACCCAAAGCTAGTGCTTGTGATTTGTGAACAAAAGCTCTCAGGGAGTTTTCAGATGCTCACTAGAAGAGTATCACTCTTAATCTCTCAAATTGATCTGAGTAAATCATGAGACTCACTCCCTTTTTATACCTATTGGTCCTGGGGTCAGTCCATATCAGATTAGGTCTCAAAAACTCGAAACAGAATCAAGTTCGGATCAATATCTGATAAGATCCGCGTGAAAACGCGTAATCTTATCTACCGCTGATCGGTAGGCCGAACAGGCCAGTTCGGCAGGCCGAACACGTCATCCGGCAGGCCGAACTCCGGAGAAAAAATCTCCGCGAATCTTTTATTTTCCACCCGAGATTCTAAAGGATAAAGTCTCAGTTTTGATTCAAATAACCCAATAGAGAAGTTATCTGATCAAAACAAACTTTATCAAGATAATCTCTAAGAAAATAAATCAATTCACAATAATTCTACAAGTTTATCTTGATCTAATTTATCCAAAATTAAATCAATCGATAAACAGACAAGAATTATGTGATCGCAATAATTCAACAAGTTTATCTTAAACTAATTTCTTACAAAATTAATTCAACCAATAAACAGACATGAATTATTTGATTCTTACAAATTTTAAACTAATCTGATAAATCCGACATAAGTCACCAATTATTGGAAAAACACGCCGTGTCGTTACAGGATTTTGTGAGCTAGCAAAGGGGACCAAAATGGACCTATAAAGTTCAAGCTCATGATAATTATGAAATCCAATATCCCAGATATACATTTCACAATTATCAACTCCAACGCTACTCCACTAAAAGCTTGGAGCTGCACTCTCAAACTTTATAGAATTACGAAGCTCGTATAGCTAAGTCTCCATGACATATCATAGTGTATCGTATCCCCATATGATCATCCATAATCGGCTTAAGGACAAGTTCTGTCTTACCTTCCCGATTAATTTTATCTTACGTTCCATTGTCTCACCATTAGAAAACTTACCATCCAAAGATAGTATACCATTCGGTTACACCTATGTATCCAAATGGTTGAGCGCTCCAGTTTTTCAATTACAGGACAACGCATATAAGAGGATATCATTACTCCTAAAGAGGAGCTATGGATTCTATATCTATGAATAACAAGTCTACGTTATCAAGAGTCATGCCTTCAACGTACCAGCATACATACCACTATAGAGATGTGGGAGTCACCCATTGGTACATCAAAAGACACAAGTCGAGACAACAGGGCCCACTATTCATCTCAGGATTAAGATACAATACAAATGACTGTCTAAAGTGAATCGATTTGCCAAGACAGAATTATTAATCCAAACCAATTCACTTTATGTCATGATCCAACACATCGTCACCTATGACAACGTGCCAATGTTTCTATTCATGAAGTCCAACTCCGATGGCCAAGACAAACCATCTCTCATAAGGGATATAGACAACATAACAATTTTTACATGAATAAAGCGCCCAACTTTATTCTCTCGATTGCGGATCATATGTTTTAGACCGTCACCTTAAGAATCGTGTATTCTGCATAATCAGTCCATCATATGCCCAACTCTTAAGGTTTAGACTGACAGTCTCAGACCACTGTTTGCTTATCATACATTCAACAAATATGAACGTAAAGAGGACAAGATTTGGTATATATAAATGAATAAATTCTTTATTGATAAAAATGTCTCAAAAAAACGTATTACATTTTTACTCTTTAGGGCATATATGTCTAACAGTTTAATGATAGCTTTTATTATATTTATTATGATTTTTTTCTTTTGACACAAAAAGTCTCACATTGAAAGTGAAACGAGATGCCTCTCAACTCTTCTATAATATATGCCTCAGTTTCCTTTCAAGCCTCCATTGCAAGTTAAAGCTGTTTATGGCTTGGAATAATTCCTTTCTGAAGAGGAGAAAATAAATAGACAGTTTAAAATATTTAACAAATAAAAAATTAGAAAAAAATAAAATACAATTTAAAATATTTAATAATTAAAAATTATTATATTATTGTATTAATATTTAAAGTTTTTTTAATTTTTTTTGTTTTAATTGAAATTATGTAGTAAAAAAATTAAATATTATTTTTTAATTGTGTAAAAAAATTATATAGTTAAAAAATTAAATATTAATTTTTTTAATCGTGTAGTAATCGTGTTATGTTATACGTGTTATTAGCGTGTCGTGTTCGTGTTTGTATTTTAGGTATGTTTATTAATCGTGTCGTATTGGCAGGAACACGACACACGAACACGAATTGACAGCCTTAGAAGAGAGAGAAAATGCCAGCCCTAGAAGAGAGAGGAAAAGCAAAAACAAAACAAAAATCAAATTTGATTTAGGACCATGTTTAGAGTTATAGCCTTCAAAAATTGTGTGTGTAGGGATCTATGCGTCAAAGTCATCAGATTTGTGAATTAAATTTTAATCACAATACAAAAGAATTCAATATTTATATGTATTGAATTTTTTAAAGCATATGTTGAGCGCAGTAATTAACAAAAATATATAATTGCATACAAGGGTGAATCAAAATAAAAAAAGTAAGAAGAGATGGTCATATAATTTTAGATTTTTGAAAAGGAGCACATTGTAAATTTCAACAAAATATTTATAAATTAAAAAAAATTCAAGTGATGCAATTGCTCTTTTTTGACCATGTGTGGCTCTATCTACGATTTCACTTATATTTTATATTTAGGAAAGAGAAAAAAAAAATCGGCAGTATATATTTTAAAATCGTAAGATCTAGCTAGAATCACTATTTTTTGAGCTTTTGATGTTATTTGGGGAAAGCAGTTTTTGACAACTTTTTTTTGGATTTTTTAGTTTTCTAATTCTCTTTATTATGTTTTTAGTGTTTAAATATTATTTATATAATAATTAAAATTTAATACCTTTAATTAATTGTTAACAGCATGTCACATTTGCATTTTCGTTAAAATAGTAGATAGACTTAAATAAAAGGGGCATTTTGAATGGTGTGTTATAGAATGGAGCGTTTTGAATGGTTTTGAAAACTCAAGAGAGAACTTAAAAATTTAGAGAAAAATTATGAAAATAAATCATATATATATATATATATATATATTTTACAGTTCTCGCTGAAGAAATCGCCAAAAAAAAAAAAATTGCGACAAATTTTTAGCCCCAACAATTATTGGGTGTCCTCTCTTATTATAGGCTGATGAGGCCAAAAAGGGATTAGTCCTCTTTCCCCACCGTGCTCGCTCGGTCCGTTTTCTCTTCTTCACATGACAATCCAGCGGCTTCCGCGACTACACGATGCCCACCTCTGCTTCACCCTCAGCTCCGGCACCGCCTTCGGCATCTCCGGCCACCGGGCGCCGCCACTCCGACATCCTCCCGCGCCTCTCCTCCCCGGACGCCCAAGTCCAGGTCAAGGCTCTCCGCGACCTCAAGAACCGCATCATCGGTAACCGCACCAAGAAGCTCTCCTTCATCAAGCTTGGCTTGGTCCCCGCCGTCGCCGATATCCTCGCCTCCGCAGCGGGAGCCGACGCGGGCGCCGACGCCAGAGCCGATCGCGACTCCAACCTGCTCATCCAGTCGGCCGCCGTCGTCGGTAGCTTCGCGTGCGGTTTCGACGCCGGTGTACAGGCCGTTCTAGATGCCGGAGTCTTCCCTAGCCTCGTCAGGCTCTTATCTCATCCCGACGAGAAGGTAATTTGTTCTCTCTGATCCGATTGCGTCTGGTTCTAAGCGTTTGACGGAAAATGTACGGAAAACTTCAAGCATGTTTAAATTGGAATAAGATAGAGTCGTCAGTATGTTTGAATTAGATTTAATTAGGTTTTCGGATGAAATTAAGCTGAAAATTTCAAGTACTTATGGTAATAACAAGTGATTGCTTCGGTTATATTGGATTTAATTGATCTTTTAGTTAAGTTGAGTTATTTATCTTGGTGAAGAGTGATTGTTTAGTTTGATATGAGTTCTAGTTTTCGTTGTACAGTCTGTTGCAAATGACCTAAAATAACAATTGACAAGGAAGTTTATTAAGTAGGATTTGAACGAGAAGAGCGTAATTAGGTCATATATTGGCTAATATCTATATTAAGCATCTAGGCTCAGCTTAGTGAACTTCGTGGTACAGGTTGTGGATTCTGGTGCACGTTCTTTAAGAATGATCTACCAATCGAAACTTGCTCCAAAGTATGATTTTCTTGAACAGAAAAACATGGATTTTCTTCTTTCGTTATTGAATAGCGAGAATGAAAATGTAACTGGACTTGGTGCAAGCATCATAATGCATTCTTGTGAGACAGTTGCAGAGCAAACTGCACTTTGTCAAGCTGGGGTTCTAAAGAAACTCATGAGCCTTCTTGAAGGGTCTTTAAATCAGAGAGATGCTAGCTTGGAATCTTTAGCCACAGTTTTTAAGAATAATGTTGAAGCTGTTTCGACGTTTGTGGGTTCTGAGAGCGGAAGGGCTCTAAGTTCTGTGGTTGCGTTAACAAAGGATAGGTATCCCCGGACAAGATTACTAGCCTCTATGTGCTTGATTGTTATAAGGAACACTTCTCCTCGCCATCTGCAAGACATGGGAATCAAAACAAAGTTGGTGTATCTTCTGCTTGAGCTTCACGACGATCCTGGTCAAGTCGGAGATGAAGCTTCTTTTGCTTTATCTAGTTTAATAGCAGAAAAGGAGGATATGCAAAAAATAGCATTCGAGGCTAATGCCATTGATAAACTGTACAACTACTTGAAGAAAGCTGCACTAAATCCCAAACGCATGGAAGGAATATTGCGGGCAATGGCTGATCTGTGCTCAAAATTGGAGAGCTGTAGGTCTAAGTTCTTTTCATTGAAGGTGTGTCTTTTGACATTTTTTGTTAATGTACTTTTGGATGCTTGTTCTTCCCGATTGCATGGTTTATCACCTCTTGCAGCAATATCCTTGACTAGTGTCCTGGATTCCTCATTTATCTCCTCGTTCAGTTCTTTGACTTAGTTTGAGGATATTGTATATATGTACAAATGTGTATTATCGTTTTGCAAATTCTTAACTTTGATGTGTTTCCACAAACACAGGCATTGAACTTGGTAATAGATTCTCTAAGTAATGATAGTTCCAGTGTGCGTGCTGCAGCTTGCATTTGCTTAAGAAGTGTCTTTCGATCAATCAAGGTTTGGAATATGAGTGCTTGCTTGTGATTAAAAATTTACAATATGAGTAGGATTCTACACTGAGAAATTATCCTTCAGAGTTTGTGTGCAGGAGATTTCATGGGCGAAATAATCATCATTCCCTTACTTCGTCTTTTACATGACCCTTGCACTTCTGTCCAGGTACATGCTTTCCTTATCACTGATTATCATGTTTTCATTGATGCTTACTTTTGTCCTTCCAATTACATTTACTTTGTTACTGGACGTAGACATTACTTTTAAGTTACCTGTGAATCCTTGTTTGATTGGAAATGCATTATTGCTGGTTAGCATAAATGAGATTAATATTTACTTTTACAGCCGTTAAACGTTCTGGTTTTTGTGGTTATGAGATTAATGTTTGTGAAGCAGTGGGTTCGGGTATAACCTGCTTGCTCTATGAATATGCATTACGTTTGACCCTATCGGGTTTGTGTGTGTATGTGTGTGTGTCTGTGTGTTATCTGTGGTTTGTGTTCCTGTGGAGCCTGTTCTGTTATCAAGCACTTGTCAATTAGTATGATAAATGTGCAGTTGATATTATCCTTTAAGAATTTAGGTGACACAATTGATTGGAATTCGTAATTTTACCTGATAGATTCATTTAACAGTACAGTGACTAAAAAATTGTCCTTTGAGAACTGCACAACTATTTGTAGCTGTAGTAGATTTTGATAAATGTCTTTTTTCCAGGTTGCAGCTCTTGGTGCCATTGGAAACATGGTTGTTGATTTTTCGAAACGCAGATTCATATTTATACAATGTGGAGGTGCAAAACAGCTTGTTCAGTTGTCAAAATCAATGGATTTAGATTTGACCGTAAATGCTTTAGGGGCTTTGAGAAACTTGGTGTTCCTCGCGGATGATGCATGTAAGGAGAGCATTTTTGGGGAGCTCACAGCCTCCTTATTGGCAAGCCTTGTTTGTGGTATGATAATAGTTTATTAGTGGCAGTTCAAGATATTTGTTTCAGAAATTTTCTTACTACACGGTTCAAGTGAAGCACTGGTCAATTTTGTCTACCTGCAGATTCTGAGCCTTCAATCCAGGAGCAAGCTCTTGCCCTCCTCCGCAATCTTGTTGATGGATGTATGAACTCTATTGAATTTGTGTTTGCTGAAGAGAGTATTATATTAGATGCTATTGGAAGGCAGTTGCAGAGTACTTTTAAAGCTGAAATTGGAATACAGGTTAGCATGCATTTCTAGGGGGGTCATTTGGAACTTCTAATTCTTATTTGGGCTGATAAACAGCGTACCAGGACTGACAACTTTTTCTGGCGAGTTAGGGAGCAGATGTGAAGGTGTTTTATCTTTTGTTGTTGATTTGCCTTGTAACAGAGTTTTTGAAACCTGTCTTATTTAGGGAATGTATGTTCTTTGCAATATTGCAAGTGGGAATGAATTTCACAAGGAAGCTGTGATGCACCAACTTGTCCCGCAAGTAGACAATGGGGCCCAATCATTTGTGATCCAGTTTCTGCAGAGCAGCGACAACCAGTTGCGCACGGCTGTTGTCTGGACCATAATTAATCTGACTTTTCCATCAATTCCTGGTGCATTTGGTCGGCTAGTAAAACTACGTAATGCAGGCATAGTTTATCAAATGAAGAACATGGTCAACGATCCTTGCCTAGAAGTCAAGGTTGCTGATCTTTTATCAGACTTTGGATTATTTATTTATTTTTAACTTGAGATGTTTGCTAAATCCCATCTTGATTCTTTGAACTGCAGCTTCGCGTAAGAACAGCACTGGGGCAGTTTATGACTTTTGGTGATGGTTCAACATGAGGCCTTTTTCCCACGCTTCTTCGAGGTCTTGATGATTTAAATAAAAAAAAAAAAAGAAAAAGGAATAACTGATGTTGCAGTTGTGTCTTTGTGCAACTTTTTTGAATGGATGGCTTGACCATTCAGCTGTGGTTTGCAGGTAAATGGTATGCTTCAATCAAAGTTTATATGACATCCTTATGGCCACAAAGAAATGTACTTTTTCCAAGATGAAATTTTTTGTTGTATATTTTGAAGATGTTAAAGAATTCAAGTCATTCAGACAGGCCCTAGCAGTTAGATCTCTTTTAGGTCTAAAAGATTAGTAACAGCGAGGTAAAGTTTTGTCTCCAACTCAAGGATGAAGAGTGTACACAGAAGCGTTGTCAATGAGACTGACTGTCGATTTTTCTCTCAGCGGTTTTGTGATTGTATGAAAATTTTATGTTCTTAACCAGTTATGGAAGTGATTTACAATAGAAATACCTTTAAACTGCCCCTCTTCCTTTTTATATTCCAGCAAGAGGGCAGGCAATAGCTGCCTTCAAGAGCTATTAACCTCAAAGTAGCCTTAGATATAAAAACTGCAGTTCTACATCTCAAAACCGATTCGGCATCCATTATTATCTCTTCCTTTTGGAGGGGTAACATATTGCTTTCCTTTTCCTTTCAGTTAGAGCAGTGTGGACGCTTTATAATTTTTATGGGTGCTTCTGACCGGGTTAACTTGAAAGATGTCATCTTCCATTTTTCCTATATTATGTAATTCTCTCCCCAAAGAAATCTCTTTCTTTTTCTCATGTATTATATGTTAAAGCATGTCACTCGTCAATGTTGTTTTTGTCGATTTGTTAGCATTATCCTTTTTTTTGCCAGTTGCTATTTATTGGTTTATAGTTCTAAACGCCCTTTCAAGGGGCCATCATATATTTTTTTTTCTTTTCCTTTTAATTACCTCGATGACTCTGTGAGAGCTGGATACCGAATGAGAATGCTCTAATGCTATAACCATTGAAGCACGGCGACTCGAGCCCTAGACGCTTATTTCTACGGGGGGAAAAATATAAGGCCTTGGTTAAAAAATGAGAAAATTATATTTTATGTCACACTTTTAAACATAGTTTATTCGTTCCATGCTTGAAAAAGTTGACACACTATTACTCATATTATTCGTATGTCATGCTACACTAAAATATTTGTGGCATTTATAAAAAATAAGTTTTGAAAGATAATAGTTATGAAAATTTTCAAAAAACATCCGTCATGTATGTTTCATTGTTTGTCGCAACGAAAGATCAAGTCGACGCTTATATACAAGAATGATGCTGTATTCTTGGTAATTTGTATATTAGATGGACGATAGATACAACATATTTTGTAGTAAATCTCGTTGCTAGCCAAAAATACCTCCAGATATGATTTTGTTAGATTATTTTTCATGTATGGATGGTAAATCAACTTTGGTATAATGCTCGATTGAGCCCGTAAATTGTCAACATGTGAATTTTGGAAGGCACAATACGGAGACTGTATATACTAATGTTAAATAGACAGATTTATTTTGCCATTTTCACACCATTTTAGACTTGGTTAAATTGATTGGGTGGTGGGTATCCTTTCTCTCCATGGGAAGTCGTCGTTGCTCGCGTTCAGTGCATGATGGCTTTTATAGTCAATGTCTAACGGCAACTTGTGTCTGAATAATAATCAATGATCAAATCACGTTTCACACCCAAGATTTTGTCATCATGTGAGACTATAATGGTGTTCTCACAAACTAAAGAACAAAACAAAGTTGGCTACGTTAGAACTTGACCACTGTAAACGTTCGAATTTATGCGTCTCCTTTGACTCAGTTGAACAGTCTAATACACAGGGCAATGCACACCTTTTGGTAAATTTTTTTTGGGGGTAATTCCCTCGGTATCGTTTTTACGTATACACAAGTTACAAAATACAGTAATGCGAACCTATTTTATTGGTGAAGTGGAAATAATACAAATAATACGACTGTTGAGAAACTAAACTCGATTATATTGAAGCAAAAATTACCTAAGACTACGGAACAAGAGTGAGAAAGAAAGGTAAACTATATGTTGAAGTTGCAGCTTGATAGCTCGTTTATTTTTATCCAATCTTTTCCGTGTTTGTGTCATCCGAAGGCCATATCACTGTCTCTATGAGCCGTTCGCGCATCAATTCCAAATTTTCTTCAGAGATCTCTTGGTATATTTCCGCATGATTACATTTCTACGTAATAACAACAAATGAAAAGCCAACTCTTAAGATTTTCCAA
Organism: Artocarpus heterophyllus; assembly: GCA_025403435.1. NCBI lineage: Eukaryota > Viridiplantae > Streptophyta > Magnoliopsida > Rosales > Moraceae > Artocarpus > Artocarpus heterophyllus. The sequence goes on from CM046337.1 coordinate 2,110,009, forward strand.
GCCTTCAAGCTTTAACTGTCAAAGGAATTAGCTTTAAAATGAGTTTTGAGTCTATTACCTTGATCCATTTACCGTAGAGATGAAGCCGTGTGACCATAACTCTTTCAGCAAGGTCGTGCTTCTCCTGCGAATTAAAATGAAGACGTACACCACTTCAAAACCAGGTCATATAAGCAAAGAGCCGCGAAGGCGAGGCTCATCACTAGTTTTGCGTACATGTAATAAAGAACACAATGAGCAGGATTTCCCTTCCTCTACAGTTTTCTTAGCTTTCAAACAATTCAAATCAAGTTCTCAAGAACTACCTTCCCAAGTATGCGGATGAATCGCTTCCCATCACCACCGGGCTTGTTTGAGGCAACGAAACTGTCCAATACGTAAAATATCATGCAATTAGTTAGCATGTTAAGCAATGTTTATGGCATTCGGGTTATAACAAACGTTGTAGACTGTACTTGTGATGAAGTGCTCATCGCCGAGCCAGTCTCCTATATAAATATATAACATATTTTGATGCAGCAGAGTTTCAAGTAGAATCGATGTGTAAATTATCGTGTGAAAGGCTTGTATAGATTTAACAAGTTTGCCTTATTAATTTATCATTGGAGGATATGACTCGACATTAAGCCAAAACATACATTGAGGATAAGACTGAAACCAATTTATGATTGAACATGAAGCTTACTCGTAAAACCATCGATACTTGCGTCGGGTTCATCTCATACAGCTGGTTCAGAACAGTCCTCACAGCCTTGTAAGTGAAATAATTGAGAATTTGCTGCAGGCAGATTAATAATGGTCAGGCATGAAATGCGTTGACAGGATATATAGTAACCATAATCTTGAGAGAGAGAGAGAGAGAAGAATACACACGAGTGACTTTATCTTTAACAAGGTCGTTAGGTAGGAGGAAAAGTGGAAGGAAGGCAAGGGGTGGGGAGATCAGTGGAAGGATTTTGGGAAGCTGGCTGCCTAGTAGGATAGAAACGAGGAGGCAATGGATTGGGTGAAAGATATCAATCCTTCAAAATATCCCAATTTTAATCTCTCTCTCCAAATATGGATAAGTTAGAGAAAGTAATCCATACCAAACATAATAAGAGAAAGATCCTCTCATTCCTCCCTGCTTTTCTTGCCTAGGTTATATGTTTTCTTTCCTTCCTTCTTTCCTTATTGCCAAACATTAGCCTAAACCAGGTTTAGAGAGACCTGTGTCTTCACTTAAAATCTATTGAGAGACTATTATTATTATAATCATAACTAACTACAGCGAATAACATTCCAGCAGTTAAACATAAAAAATTGCAAGGATAATGGTGGCTTGGAACATGTAAACTTTTCGCCACAAAATAAAATAAAATAAAATAAAAGTAGCCACTCCACGTGGTACTTTAATAAGATACCGCCAATGAAATGAATCACATATTACATGTATGATATTTCTCTCATGTCATGCATTAATGGCATATCCAAAATAACTTTTTAAGACTAGGGGTAGATTTCCTCACCGTCTTAACATCCTCAAAACTGTCTTCATACTGTCCACCCAATTCACTAACGATCACGAACCTCCGGTTCTTCCTCTGTAATTTCCTCGGACTTCGACCGACAATACCCGGAATTGCTTTCGCCGCGAGCCGCCGGTCGAGCCCAGAATCGATGAACGAACTGCTCAACTCCGACGACGACGACGACGACCCAACAGGCTTCGCAGCAACTTGCTTCCTCTGCAAAACCAGATCCCCAACGCTTTTGAAGCTCCAATTAGTGGTCGGCAAAGCATCAACACACAAGCAAGGACAAGTGTGCGAGTCCACCACCGATGAACCCACCATGGATAAAGCCCCCACCATCCTAAAAACCCAGTCCTTTTACAAAAATGTCAAATACCCAGATCAAAATTGTTTGCCAAAGAAATAATCTTTGGAGAAATTAAGGGATTCCCACGAAAGAAGGTGGAGAATCTGCAAGTGGGTATCCGAGAAAATTGGAGATTTTGCGGATGAGAGTCAAAGATTCAATGGATTCTAAGCGCTGCAAGACAGATGACAATGGGTAGAAAAGGGAGGGCCTTTTTTGGACGGAGGGGAACGTGGAGGGGATTTTGAAGGTGCGTGAACCTTAACCAAAGAAAAACCTGAGGTCCAAAATTCTCCGCAGGAAAGCGGTTAAGGACTCAAATTCAGACTTAGCTTCCTCATTTAGTTTTTTTTCTTCACTTTTTTTTTTGGAAGAATTTGACAAAAGGAAAAAAAAGAAACGACCTTTTTTTTTCTAAAAAAAAAAAAAACGCTCTTTTAAATAAGTAAATTGTCTCAATTTAAAAAAAAAAGATAAAAATAATTATAACGAGAAGAATAAAAAAAAAACTAAAATAATTTTCATATCTAAAAAGTATATTTTTTTATATTAAAAAATTATTTAAAATAAAATTATTTGTCTAAAATTATTTTTTCTTAAAATTGTTTTTCAAATCTTTTTTTTTTTATACGCATCTGGACGGTTCCTGCTCGAAATTGGTAGGCCACGTAAGAGGTGAGGGAGATTCCTTCCGTTTGCTTTGTCCAAACGAGTTAAACGATTGCTGCACGCTACTTGTATTAAACGACGCTGTCAATTTAGCCAAAAAAACGACACTGTCAGTCAGTTGACGAGTAATTGCTTGCCCACTCGCGCCATTTTGCCGTGGTAACACATCAATTTTTTAAATGTATGACGAAAATTTAACGATGAATAAAAATTAGAGGACCAAATTTTAAAAACTTAAAGAGTAAATAACACCTTCAAGAGAAAAAGAGAACTTATAATCAGAAACTTCTTAAAAAACTCTGCACCCCTCTCTCTTTCTCTCTCTTTCTACATCAGCTCTCTATCTCCCCCCTCCTTCCCCATGCCGACTCTCTCTTCTCCTCCTCCTCAAGTCCGTCACGACATTGCGTCGAGGTTGCCGTCTGATATTAACAAGACAAAGAGAACAACTAAAATAAAAGCTATATTACATATATATATATGCATCAGAGAAAAAACTGAAAAATCTACCCTTGATTTGAAGTCCCTTTTTTTGGAATGAAGTGGATTTGTCAGAAATCAAAGACAATGAATCAGTAACACTTCATGTTATGCCCAGTTGAATATATGTTTTGGTCACTTGAATTCGCAAATTCTCGCAACTCAGCTTAAATTATTGCAGTGAATAAGAATAATAAAAAATTCGAATAATCAGTTGCAGTGATTTTAGCAATTAAGATTCAAAAGATAGAAAAAGAAAATGAGTATCTCGAGCTCTTGACTTCCCTCTCAGTTGTAGCCTCTGTTCGCCGCCGAATCAAACGACTTGTGAGTACACCATGGCATCGCGGCCGCGCTTGCAGTGTTTGTCGGCAACTACGATTGCAGAGGAAAGGGGTAGAGACGAGAGAAAGAAAGAGGGAGAGTGTTTTATATATTGTTTGTAAATATACAGTTTACTTGTAAAATTTGTATTTGTTGCAAATTCCCTAAAAAATTTCACTTCGAATTTACCGCTTCCTTCAGTTTCTAGGTTGCTCAACATGGAATCACCGCTCCATTATCACAAAAAGTTTAATGAAAAAGATAACTCTACTCATAATCTTGTATGCGTCAAATGGGTTTTTCAAGACAAGGCGGCTTATTATCTTTTATATTCTATTTATCAAAACACAATCTTATGATAATATTTTTTCAACTTTGCTAAAAATAATACACTTCTTGAAAATCAAGATTAAAAATAAATTAGCATAACCTCTATCCATTCTTTTTCTCTTTACAATTTTAGCAATTTTAGAAGCACATCTTTCCCCAAAAAATTCAACCAAAACTAAAATATAAGAAATTATTAGAAAAAAGATGAAAAAACAAATACTATATATATTTTTGAATTTATAAATATAATATTTTCCCCTGAATAAAAGTGACTAGGAGTTTGACGTGCACGTGTCATGTGGGCGAGAGTCGTCAAAGAATTCCCCAGCCTGGGAATCCGTGCCTGTGAAGTTAAAGATTCTAATTATTGACTTTATAACTTGTAAGTCACAAATTACAATTTAAATTAAACGACACTCTTTTTACCTGTCAAACGACAATTTGAACAGTTCCTTTGCCCGCCAAACTTCACCAACTCTCCCGACCGACGTCCACGTTCTCTTCTCTTTACTTTTTACCCGAAATTCACGGAAAGTCCACATTTCTATTGGGCCTCACCTCTAATCAAGCCCAAATTACAGTCCAATAATCAAGAACTTGGACCTAATTCTGTTCTAAGCCCAATAGGCCAAGCCCAAATGTGAAAGAACCCGCACCCAAAAACTACGTCGTTTGCCTCTCCGAAAAGCCGTCGCTCATCGGCGTCCCCAAATTGGCTATTTCACGAGTCTCTCTCTCTCTCTCTCTCTCTCTCTCTACACACAGAAGAAGCTCCGAGCTTTGAAGTGGTTTTCTGACGGGCGGTTTTCGGAAAATGGAAACATACTAGAGTTCTTGGCAAAGAAAACGATAACCAATAAAAATGTTCTACAGAGGGTAAGCTAGTTTTTAATTTTTTAACTTCTTGTTTTTCTTAAATCTAATTGCTGTTCCGTTTTCGTGTTTTTTCGTGTTTTTCTAGTCATTTGTATTTAATCTTATTTGGATTCAGATTTCTTTCTTTCGTTATGCTTCTTTCAATTTGGCTAATTCATTACTGTTTTTTCTTTGTCCCGTCTTGATTGTTTTATGGGTTTTGTAATTTAATCCCCTTGTTTTCTTTTACGATTGTGCGGATTATTTTAGTTGATGCTATCTTCTTAAATTGCTGTTTTTGAATAAATAAAGCTATAATAAGTTCGTAATTTGTGGTTAATTGGTCGGTCAATGTGTAATTCGTTTGGATTTTTAAAGATTCTATTGAAGTTTCAAACTTTTTATCCGATGAAACTAAAATTTATCATTTTTTTGTGATTTTAATTACTTTTTTACTGGTTCCTTCATTTTTTGTTTTGTTTTGTTTTGGTGGGTTTTTTTTTTGGCTTAATCATCTTTAGCATCAATCCAAGACCCATGTTTGGTCACTTTTGTTTAATAACTGTTATTTTTTTAAACTAGAGTGTAGTTAATAGTCAGTGGGCCACGGCGTTTTTAATTTTTCATCGCTTGAGGTTTTGGTGAAGGAAATGAACTTCTTGTAAGATTGAAACTGGCTTTTAAATTGTAAATCTATGAAATTAATCTGGGAAAGTTTTGAATGTGGTTAGCACTATTTGTATTGCTTCCATTGGGATGTGATAATGAGAGTTTGAAACTAATTTGAACGTATAAACCAGGTGGTGTTGTTTGAATTTATTCTGGACAAAAATATGTTACGAACTTTAAGCAAGTGATAGAAGACGTTATGTGTTTGCTAGAACTTAAAAAGTAGATATGCTTAAGGCTATGTTTGGTAGGAGGGTAGGAAAGAAGGAAAGAAAAACATATAACCTAGGCGAGGAAAATAGACAGGAATGTTAGAACTTTCTCTTATTGTGTATCATATAGATTCTCTCTTCTAATTTCTCCTTGATGGGGTTCTCCGAAGAATTTAAAACCACACATCCGAGCCATTCCTTCCTCTTTTGTCTCCTGCTAAATAACCAGGAATCCCAAAATCTTTCCACCAATCCCCTTACCTCTCTCCTTCCTTCCACTTTTCCCTCCTACCAAACAAGCTCTTAGAGAAAAATCCTACACGCTGATCTGAGCATGTTTCACCTCAAGTTTCCGTCTGTGTTTTAGCTGTGGTGGTGTTTTGGTAGGGCAGGGTCACTTTGTTTAACCCTACATGTTCACACGCTTTTGTCAATGAGAAGTAATGCTGATGTTCATGGAAGAGCCATCAGTGAGGTCTCTGAAATGGTTATGAAGTGCTGTGGGGCATGTTTAATTGATGCTGATATGTCTATAAGCAACGAACTCATCTGTTTTTGAAGCTGCACTTTGAGATGATTTAGATCTCCCGAGAAATTGTATTTGAGAATATCCCTTCACTTGCTTTCTAATCATAGATGTTTGTTTCTTATTGAGGACAAGATATTATGTGTATTTATATACTTTTGATTCAACCTATAGATTCCTTTTGTCTCTATGCATTTGTTGATGTGTATCCTTGTTTTTGTTGCTGAATTCATGTTTGTTTGGAAATAAAGTAAATATCCTGATGGTGGAGATGGGCGTGATATGGGTGCGAAGCGTCAGCGGCTGGTTGAACAGGGCTCTTCATTCTATGGGACTTCCCCTGGTCCAAGTTTCATGTACAATCCAGCTCCTTTTGCTTACGTAGGACAGCCTCCACCTTTCCCTGTCGTCAGACTGCGTGGTCTTCCTTTTGATTGTGCTGAAGCTGACGTGGCTGAGTTCTTCCATGGCCTGGACATAGTCGATGTTCTTTTCGTCCACAAGAATGGAAAGTTCACGGGGGAAGCTTTTTGTGTTTTCGGGTATCCTCTTCAGGTTGATTTTGCACTTCAAAGGAATAGACAGAACATGGGCAGGAGGTATGTTGAAGTGTTCCGAAGTAAGAGGCAGGAATATTACAAGGCAATAGCAGGCGAAGTTTTTGACGCTCGTGGTGGTTCCCCTCGCCGAAACGTACCGAGGTCTAAATCTTATGACGAAGGGATGGATTCAACCGAACATACTGGAATATTAAGGTTGAGGGGGTTGCCATTTTCTGCCGGCAAGGATGATATAATTGACTTCTTCAGGGATTTTGTGTTGTCAGAAGAATCGATTCATTTTACTATGAATTCAGAAGGGAGGCCAAATGGTGAAGCATTTGTGGAGTTTGCAAATGCAGAAGATTCTAAAGCGGCCATGGCCAAGGATAGGATGACTCTGGGGAGTCGATATATCGAATTGTTTCCGTCCTCGCATGAGGAGTTGGACGAAGCTCTTTCAAGACGACGGTGACTCCTTGGAGTATTTCTTACGTTTGCCGTTTGTACTAGTTATCTCTTTAGTCCCATCTTATTGCTTGGAAGTTCTCCTTTGATTAATACTTTGATTGGGAATTAATATGTTTCCTTATAGTATCTTTCAATTTCTCTCCTCTATTTTCCTGAAAGTTTTCTTTTAGTTAAATTAGGAGCTGTATCATTGACGCGTAGAATTAGACAAAAGAAGCTATCTTATCATTCAGTTTGATAGTTTGCCAATTTTGATTCTCTGCTTTTCTTTCTTTTTGCATGGCGTGACAGTGCCGATGGATCACATGCAAAATAAATATTTGAAGTTAATTACAAATTTAACATGTAAGTTGTAAACATCGAGGAATTTGTTTTTTTTTTTTTTTCCTGTCATGTCATGAATTACAGAGCAACAAAAGAGCTTTGTCCACTCTACATCTTATTTTGACAACAATAAAGCTATTGTGCTCTTTATTTTCTTTGCTGATAAACTGGAAATTTTGGGAAAACTTATGGTTGGATTGATATTTTTACCTCACCAGTAGGAACTATTGTTTTTATTGTCGAATTCACTTTTTAAATGGTTTGATCTATAATTGAAAGCAGTTTAGTATTATTTATTCTAAATTTTTAATATGCACACTTACAGATTAGATCATTAAAAAGCTAACGGAACAGTACAAATAACTGTGCTTATTGATAGGATAAAAATCCGTGTCTTACAATAAGAACTCTTGGTAATTTTAAATATTGATTAACTCTGGGAAATTCAGATGGTTTTTGGAAATCCAAGACGCTGGGAATGAGGTTTTAGGTTCATAATTACATTTGAGAATCTCAAGATTTTGGTAACTTTCATTTCAATTACTGCATGGCTTTCATGTGAGACCAGCCAGTAATCCGGCAAGTGTTTTGTAATAAACAGCTTCTTGAGCGGCTTTTTCGAGTCATTCTTGTTGAAGTCAACCTCGTCTTAAACTAAGTAATCCGGCAAGTGTTTTGTAATAAACAGCTTCTTGAGCAGCTTTTTCGAGCAATTCTTGTTGATGTCAACCTCGTCTTAAACTAAACTTGCCATGCAAAATTTCATTCACTGTCAATCTCAAACTGCTTAGAAAGTTAGAATCTTATTTACTCTGCAACTATTATTACATGAAGGGCGCGATGGCACAATTTTCTTTTCCTTTTCTTAACAAAGGTTTCTTTTCACTATTGATAAGAACTTTTTTTTATCATTAATTTTTTAACGGTTTAACATGTAAATGTCTATTTAAACTTTACTATACACAACACAAAACTGCTTTCAATTATAAATAATCAGACCTTAGGAAAAATTTATCCAAGGGCTTAAATAACAGCTCTTACTGGCAGTGATAAAGGACAGTTTCTACAGTAAAAGTCTCAAAATAAGGTTACTATTGAAGCAAAAAATATTTGTAACATTGCACATTGCCACCTTTGTGCAAGTCTGAAGTCTTGTCAGAATGCCGCCAATGTTCTCTATTCAGAAGTTAGCTGACGATGGTTTTGGACGCTTGCAAAAACCACTTTATGTTTTTATTAGTAGTATTATTACTACTATTTAATAGTTTTGAAGCTCAGACAGGTCAAATTTCCAATGCATGATCAGCCCATGCAATAGTGTTTTGTTTGTTTTCCTTGTTATGTCATGGAATTTTGTTTAACTATGGGTAACTTAATCCAGGTTTTTACAAAAATGTTTGAAACCCACTTTTAGGATACTCTGAGGAATACAGAAATTGTTTTAAGAAAAGATCAAATAATAAAAAAAAATTGTAAAACAAGGGAGGTGGGGGATGAGAACATGCATAAAATGATTCTTATGTAAATGTCTAACAAGGGAAATACAGACAAAACAGTGTTTGACTCTTTCCCAACCCTTTTGCTCTCTCATGTTTTCAACTTATTATTAAATTAATTAGGCTTATTTTAATATGAGCTTAGAGTTATAACCAATTACATAACTATGAATGAGAATCTTAACTATTAACTGTTCCTTGGTTGTCTAGCCATCTTTGCCCAAAGCACTCTATATACATAATCCCTATGATGCACTGAAATTTGAAATATATCCTTTTCCCTCTAAATTAGTTTCTGCTTTGTCTAGTGGGTAGCACTGCTCAGGTGTTACCATTTCTTAATTAAAAAAATAGTGCCTAATTTTAAATTAGTGTGGCAAATATTAATTAAAGGGTATATAGTGATAAAAATAAGTAAGCACTTCGAGAGAGTTTAAAAACTAAGTTTTATAATCAAAATTTCAACTGCTATAGAGTAAAACCTTCACGTTCTACAGTGTTTAAACAAAAAAAATGGAATAAAAGAAAAGAAAAAGCCTTTTGTGTCCCTTTTTATTTCCTTGAAAGTATTTGGAAACAAACTCATTAATATTAATGAGCTATTAATTTGAAAGCTATGATTAGCTGTAGCATTTTTTATTTTGGCTAATTAGAGACAGAGAGAAAGGAAAAAAAATAAAAAGAAAGAAAGAAAGAAATAAAGGGAAAGTGGAAACAAAAATCTTAATGGCATTTTCACCTACCCAAGCACCAGAAAAGAAAGTCTATAATCACTTTTAAAACTATAATGGGCATTGGGCAAAGTTGCTCAGCTTATTCTTAATCAATATCAATATACTGCAATAAATCCGCACAAAATTTTGAACTTCCTCTCTTTCTCTCTTTTCTCTCTCTCCTTTGTCTCTGGGCAAGGTTTACGGGCAACGGGCAGACCTGCCTGTATTATTATATCCCTAATAGTCACTATAAAGCCCTAACTATAATACATCTGCGAAATCTCTCTCTCCCTCCCACTCTCCCTCTCTCTTTCTCCCTCCTTAAAAGGGTTTTGATTAGGGCTTTTCAAAAACTTCTTACCAGAGAAGTGCGTCTTTGTTAGCGTCTGTTTCTATATACATATTCAGAAGCTCTTCTTTTCCTTCTTTTTAGGGTTTCTGATCATATATGTATATATGAGAGAGTAGTCATGATTTTGTCAAGGTTTTGGGTAGTCTTTTATCACAATAGCATCAGTTAAAGTAGTAGAGTGGGCTTTGGTTTCGCTTTTGTAGAATAATTTTATCAGAGAAGCCTCGTCATTAACATTCATCATCATGATCTTCTGTATGGACGTTTTCTAAAGTGTTCGTTCAGAGAATTTGATCTTTTTTTCCCCTTTTTTCTCTATTTATATAGAACGCTATAATCATTTTCTGTTAGTAGTTGGTTAGGTTGACAAAGGGTTTGTTTCCAAAGGGGTAACTAGTTTGCTTTGATAATCAATCACTCAACTTTTTTTTCCCTTCTCCATATACTTTTTGGGTCAAATTTAGCAGCCTCAAAAGTACTCCTGCTTCTCAACTTGGAAAAGTTTCCACTTCTCTCAAATGGGTCCTTCTGGGAGAACAAGAACAAGAACAAGAACCGCGAGAAAAGCGAGAAGAAAATCAGAGTCGATGAAGAGGAAAACTAGTACTACTGGTACTTCTACCACTACTGCTTTCAAGATTGACAATCAAGAAAGCGGCGGCGATGAAGTAGTTGTGATTGATTCTCTTTCAAAATCATCTTCCAATGATGACGAATATGATTTTCCCAAGACAGAAGGTATTGAGTTTGAGGCAGTCGACGATGCCGTTTCAAGTCCGAGTGGTTGTTCGACACCGAAAGGTCAGAGATTTCGAATACCGGAGATTCGGACATGTCCACCAGCCCCCAAAAAGCAAAGGGTAATCTCGAACTGCTCGATTCAAAGAACGCCTATCGCTTTCTTTGCTCCCCCGGATTTAGAGCTCTTCTTCTACTTTGCACTTCGCGGTATTTCTGTTTGAAAAAAGAAAGAAAAAAGGACGATTATAAAGTACTTCATGTTATAGTATTTGTAAGGATCATATAATGGCAATACTATACACATACACTTGTCCAAGATATGGTCTTTACCAAACTTCTTCTTTTAGTTAATTTAGTCAGTCTGCTTTGATGATCATAGTTGTTTAAAATATGATTTTGAGTGAGATGTGTGAGTGGGTCTTTAGACCAAAAAAAAAAAAAAGGCAGTCATTACATTTGCTTTTTTTAATCCTTGATTCCTTTTCTAATTTGAGTTGGGGTTTTCAATTTGTGTAGGGTAATACTTAGCTGTGGGGGCAGATTTAGTAAAATTGCCTACTTTCTAATTGTGTATTGCTGACCAGTACAACTGGGGTTTGGTGAGTGCAGTAATGTAATGGGTTGTGTTTGATTTATTTATTTACTTTGAGTGTGGTTTTTGCTTTGTAATCATCTGCTTTGGTTTGTTTAATCAAGTCAACTTGAGAAATTAAGCATATACTTCTTTTGTGTGTAAACACCCCTTTTTTTTTCTTTCTTAAGCTATTATGAATTAATATTTTGAACAAATTTCTTATACTCTTTCTTATACTCATATATATGTAAATAATGGTAAACATATTTGCACTATTGTTGTGGGGGCTTGGTTATTACGCCCTAGGCTTGTACCCCACCAATCATAAATGATAGATATATGACACACAATTTTGTTGTGTGACAATTGATCAATTAGCACCAATATATGATACCTTGTAAACAATATATGTACTTAAATGTAATAGACTGCCCCTCAAAAAAAAAAAAAAAAAGTAATAAACTGGGGGTTCCACTAAATGGAACAACATGCACCGCAAAACTGTGTCTTCTCTTATCTTTTCACACTTCTCTAGTCTGCCAAAGACTTTCATAAAAGGTCTTTACCAATATTCTGCTTTTGGCCTGCAATATAGAAGGAGATAAGGTTAGACTTGTTGCAGCTGCTAGCTAGGAAAAATTTATTCCTCAACAATCTGACCAGAAGATAAACTTTTGAGTGGAAATTAACAGCATAGATAATTTAATTGAAATTGCTTGGATTTTTACTTTTTAAAAAAAAATTAAAAAAAAATAAAAAAATGGGTTGTCACAAGGATGAAAATGTCAAAGTGACCACTGTACTAGTCATGGGAGTGTAATTTTGTTTATTTATTCAATTAATTTTGTAGCTGAATATATATTCAAGGGAAAGAGATGAGATCGTGTTGTCAGATATGTGGGTATCGGTTTGTCTTAGCTAAGACCAGCACAAATAAGGGAATCCAATGAAATGACTCGTGCGGGTTGTGTTCATAATTGTCACGTTAGGGAATCTCAAGAAATTTCTCATCTTTTTTACTGACTTTGTATTTTTCTTTTTCTTTTATGTTAATATTAATATATATTGCTTCCTGATAATAATCTAATATTGTTGTGTCAAATTGATTCGGGCACTCATTGTAGTGATCCGTATGGCTGGCCCGTCCAAGGGGTAACGAATATTTTTCCTTTTAAAGTTAAACATCATTGGTCAGATATATATATATATATATATATATATATATATATATATATATATGCATATCATGATTCTACATAATCATATTTAAACATTCTCTTTATGATTGAGCCTATATATACATTACATATCTTTTGGATTTTGGTCCTTGTGATCTCATACTCCTTTTCTGTTTTGTAAAAATTGTTTGCTTAAAATGGTTATGTGAGCTAACTAATTATGATACTTAGGCTACAATAAAACTCAAAGTCGAGAGCTAAGTATTTATTAATTTATGCCAAAATTGCTGCATGATATAACATACGAATTTTTAACGATTGTTATTTTTGGTCAACCATGGATGGTTACTGACTAAATTATTTGTAACACCCGTATTTTTAACGGGCATAATTTTGTAAAATTTAATGAATAAAATGTGACTATTTAAAATTACTAAGTTGTTTATGATCATTTAAAAAAAAATACCATTTTAGTATTTTCTTACCAAGTCTTCCTAAGAAACATTCAAAACTTACCAACACTTACTTCTACCAATCTTGTCTCCCTAAATTATTGCTCAATTATATAAACTTCTTCTCATTTTGCTAAAGGTATCCGAAGGGGACATTGAATTATTTTCCGTCAATTCATAGAAGACATGGAGATATTTTCTCAACCACCTAATTAATTATTTCCTTATCTTCTTCTATAATTCACTCCAATTATCCCCTCAATTATGTTGGCATTATTTGCTAAAAGTCTTCATGGGAGACAAGATGATATTTTCCTTTAAGACTCTTTTGTTTCTTCTTACAACTTTTCCCCGTAAACATCCCATTCCTCTTAAGCATTTTGATATCTTTTTATTTAACTATCACCACCTTCTTCTCTAGTTCTCATTCTCTCCCTTCTCACTTCAAATTTCTAACTAAAGACATAGAGCACAAAGCTCTCTTTGTGGCCAAGACAATTATAATTCCCAACCATGATCGAGACGGTTTTAAAGTTAATTCAAGCTTGATTGATAACCCAAACTTTGGTGCTTTTCAAAGAAGTTTTGAGGTAGGTTTTCTTTAATCTAAACTTAGTTTTTAGTATGCATTTTCTCCATGTTTAATGCATAAAAATACTTTAATGGCACTAGTAGACGGGTTTACACATAACTCACTTATGAATGTGATTATACGTTGTGCTTTAGTTTTAATTGTCCTTATGCATGCCTTAGGGTCAAGGATGTGTGGAGCTAACGTTAATTGATTCCAGGATTAAAAGATTGTTGATAAGCTTGAAAGGTAGGGATTCTATTACTCATTTTTGTGAGGTTTTTATAGAATTAAAATTGATTGTTTTGCCGCAATATATATATATCTATGTTGAACTGATATTATATGAGTATCACATATGAAACTATGACATGGACTCGTCTTGTATTGTACGGCGAGGAACATAATGAATTGACATATGTTATAAATTGAGAAGCATGGTTAGGAAAACTGACTCTATTAATAATGATTTAATATAGAGAAATGGTGAGACATGAAGAGGGCGGCGGTTACGTCCTTGGGCATGAATACCCAAAAAGGTAAAATAGGGGGAAGGTGATGACGCTTCCTTGGGTTGAAAGTCCCAGAACACACTGTACAGGAATTGATTTGGTGAGGACTCGGGGCTTAATGTCCCCTCACCGGAACACCCTTGGAATGTTTATGGGGTGATCAAGTGCGCCCATTTGGGTTTCGATGAGTTGAGTGATACTCAATTTAACATGGATACCTAGGAACAATGATGATTGGTAATATTTGTATAAATGTGTAATTATGACACTTGGTAATGATTAACTACGGTATCCATAAGATGTGATCATAATAAACCTCATAATCTGAAATATGATGTAACTTACTAACCATGCAGTTTTTAATGTGGTAATGGATAAACCATAAGGTGAGTCATGATTTCCCTACTGGGCATGTCGATGCTCATCCCTATCATATCTTCATATCTCAGGTGGAACTCAGTGCAACATATTTGAAGAGGAATAAGCGAAAACAATCCTGCTGTTTTCGTGTTAGAAGACCCTGTTTAATTACAACTTATCTACAACATGTAAGAGTTGTATTATTTTTTTTTATGGCTGTGTTAAGTTATTTGGAAATTGTACTATGGTGATGATGACTGTAATTATATATATTTGGTGCTACACTAAAAACTGTGGTTTGTATTTAAAACGTTTATTTTTATTTTTCTTGTTGTTTAAAGACCCATGGGCATTGTTTAATTGATTTAAATAATATAAAATTTAAAATTATTTTTATTTATTTAAAACTGTTAACCCCCACATAGGGGTGTTACAGAATTTTTGGTATCAGAGCCTAGGTTCGATTAACCTAGGGGGTATAGCACCACCTTAAAAATTAATCTTTGGGAATGGTTTTAAAGTTAGGTGTTAATGTCATCATCATTTGGTACTGATCCTAGTTAAATTTTCGCAGCCAGTAGAAACTATGCCACCAAGACGTCAAATGCAATCGTCTGAGCTGTCACAACCGGTTGAACATGCTCAAGAAGTTGAGCAACCGGAACCGATGGAACAAGCTCAAGAAGATGAGCAACTACGACATGCAACACAATCCCCGCCAGCTGCACCAGAAGTAAATAATTTAGGACAAATTCTTCAAGCATTACAAAATGTGCAAAGACCTGTGGAGGTTCGTGATCCCGAACAACGACATCTAACTCTGTTGAAGGAGTTTATGAAGCAGAAACCACCCACATTTAGTGGAGAACCTAACCCGGTCATAGCAGAACAATGGCTAAAGGCAGTCAAAAAGAAGTTGGACACCTTGAGGATTCCACGGGAGTATTGGGTTAGCTTTTCAACATATATATTTGAGGGTAAAGCCGAAGAATGGTGGGATCTTCAGAAAGACGACTATGACGTGCCGAATCTTACATGGGAGCAGTTCGAAACCATTTTTCGCAACACCTATATTCCTCAGAGCCATAGGCAAGCAATGATGCGAGAATTTGAAAACCTGGTGCAGGGAGATACAACAGTTGCTGAATACCATGCTCGATTTATAGAATTGTCTCGCTACAATCCCGGGGCTGTATCGGATCCAATGGCGAGATGCGAAAAATTTAAAAATAACCTGAGGCCGAAAATCAGACAAATGATAGCTGCTGTTCCATCAACAGATTTTCTTGATCTTGTAGCTGCGGCACAGCGGGCAGAGACAGAACTAAATAACTCCTATGGAGAGTATAAGGGTTCTGGTGGGCGTCAAAGGAAAATAAGTAAGAAAGAGAAGTCACAAGGGCAAGTCATTCAGCATAGTGGAGTGACTATTGGTGGTGGATCTTCTGGCAGTGGTCGTTTCCAACCGTATGCTTGTCATAACTGTGGACAAGTGGGACATCTGAGGAGAAATTGCCCTAACCGCCCTACACAATCATCCTTTGCACCAAGGCCACAAGGAAGTCATTTTGGCTCCACTGTTTTGGGAGGGAGTTAAAATCGTGGAGCGCCTCAGCAAAACACTCCAGCTTCCCAAGTCTCAGTAACTCAACCTCAAGGGTTCCAGCCTCAGTACAACTATCAACAGCGGCCACAGGGTTCCAATTTTTATGCTAATCAGAACTTCCAACCGACTCCACAAGGCTCAGTGAATCAAAGGCCATATTTTTCTGGGAGAAATAATAATAAGGCTAGTAGTAGCCAAGGAAACCGAGGAAAAAGTGATAAAGGAAAAGCACCAGCACAAGCTTATGCAATTACGGCTACAACTGGACAAGGAAAACAGGCTGATCACTCAGTTGTAGACGGTATGATTCACGTGTCTCATTCTTGGGCTCATGTATTATTTGACACTGGTGCCACTCATTCATTTATATCTATGTTATTTGCTTCCGTACTACAATTAGAAACTGAGACATGTAGTTCATCATTAACCCTTAGTACACCAATGGGCGGGATAGCTGAAGTATCCATAATTTGTAAATCAGTGTGTATTGTTATAGGAGAACATAAACTATCGGCTGACCTATATGTAATAACTATGACAGAGTTTGATGTAATCTTAGGAATGGATTGGCTAACTAAATACCAGGCAATAGTAGATTGTCATAGGAAACGTGTCTCTTTATTCACCAAGAATGGACAAGTCATCGAATTTCAGGCAAAAACAGGAACAGTGACGCCAGCCCCGGTGCTAAAGGCTTGTATTGGAGGACGAAGGAATTTCACCAATCTTGGGACGATCTTTGCTTCAGATGGAGAACTAAAGAAGAGTGACCTATCCTCTCACACTCCTGTGGTGGACGAATTTTCAGATGTTTTTCCAGATGAATTGCCCGGACTTCCGTCTGATAGAGAAATTGAGTTTGTCATCGACTTAACTCAAGGAGCAGCGCCTGTTTCTATTGCCCCGTATCGAATGGCACCTGCTGAGAAAGTGGAATTGAGGAAGCAGTTGGACGAATTACTGGAAAAAGGATTTATTCGACCAAGTACATCACCTTGGGGAGCTCCAGTACTTTTTGTGAAGAAACATGACGGATCGTTGAGGCTCTGTGTCGATTATCGCCAGCTTAATCGATTGACTATCAAGAACAAGTACCCTCTACCCCGAATTGATGAGTTGTTCGATCAGTTAGGAGGATCTTGCTATTTCTCAAAGATTGACTTACGATCCGGATATCACCAACTGAAGATAAGAGAAGAGGACATTCCAAAGACAGCTTTTCGGACTCGCTACGGTCATTTTGAGTTTCTTGTCATGCCTTTCGGGTTGACTAATGCACCAGCGGCTTTCATGGACTTGATGAACCGTGTCTTTCGACCGTACTTAGATCAATTTATCATTGTTTTCATAGATGATATCTTGATCTATTCTAAAAACGAAGAAGAACATGCTGAGCATTTGAGGATCGCTCTACAAACGTTGAGAGAACATGGTCTTTATGCAAAAAGAGAAAAATGTGATTTCTGGATGACGAAGGTCAAGTTCCTTGGACACGTTGTCTCTGAAGAAGGCATCTCAGTGGACCCCTCCAAAATTGAAGCAGTGCTAAATTGGGAACGACCAAAGAACGTGTCAGAGATTCGAAGTTTCCTCGGACTAGCTGGATACTATCGACGCTTCGTAAAGAATTTTTCAAAGATTGCTTCTCCATTAACAAAACTCACAAGGAAGAATGTCAAGTTCGTGTGGGATGATAAATGTGAAGAAGCATTTGAGGAACTGAAACGAAGACTCACTAGTGCACCTGTGCTGATCATACCTAACAACGAGGAGCCTTACACAGTATACACTGATGCCTCAGGAAACAGTTTGGGTTGTGTGTTAATGCAGCATGGACGAGTAGTTGCCTACGCCTCACGCCAGTTGAAACCCCATGAGAGGAACTACCCCACACATGATCTTGAGTTAGCTGCTGTGGTTTTCGCACTCAAAATTTGGAGATGTTATCTATATGGCGCAAAGTTCGAGCTATATTCAGATCATCAAAGTCTGAAATATTTGTTTACTCAAAAGGATCTCAATCTAAGGCAACGAAGATGGACTGAGTACATGGTGGACTATGACTTTAGTATCCAATATCATCCTGGAAAAGCAAATGCCGTGGCAGATGCTCTAAGTCGTAAGAACAACGGACGTATAGCCAGTTTAGCATTGGAAGATTGGAGACGAGTCACTATCGCCGACTTCAACTTGCAATATTATGAAGATAACGAGAGAGCTTTCTTATTCAATGTGATAGCAACTCCTACGTTAATTCAGAAAGTAAAACAAGGACAATGGCACGATGAAGGATTACGTAGGGTTTGGAAACAAATACAAAATGGAGAACAACTGGATGGATGGCAGATTGAGCCAGAAGGATTTTTACTTTACAAAGGAAGATTAGTTGTTCCAGAGGATCCATATCTCAGGCATGCGGTGCTAGATGAGGCTCACCGTTCAAAGTTTGCTATTCATCCTGGAAGCACAAAAATGTATATGGATCTAAAACGACAATACTGGTGGCGAGGAATGAAACGAGATGTAGCAACCTTTGTCTCTAAGTGCATGACGTGCCAACAGGTTAAAGCGGAACATCAAAAGCCTGGAGGCGAGTTGAGGAGCTTACCTATTCCAGAATGGAAGTGGGATCATGTGACAATGGACTTTGTTACTGGATTTCCTAAGACTCAAATAGGGCATGACGCTGTTTGGGTAATTGTAGATCGTTTAACTAAGACAGCCCACTTCATCCCAATCAGAACTAATTATAGTGTCTCAAAATTATGTCAATTGTACGTGGAAAAGGTAGTGACATTGCATGGAGTGCCAATGTCAATAGTTTCCGATAGAGATACACGTTTCACGTCGAAATTTTGGAGAGGATTGCAGAGGGCCTTGGGAACTCAATTGAATTTTAGTACAGCTTTTCATCCTCAAACAGATGGACAATCTGAACGTGTCATTCAGATTCTCGAGGATATGCTTCGGGCTTGTGTGCTGGACTTTGGAACAAATTGGGCTGCACAGCTGCCATATGTTGAATTCGCATATAACAACAGTTACCAAGCAAGTATTAGAATGGCTCCATATGAGGCCTTATATGGTAGACCTTGTAGATCTCCATTGTGTTGGGCTGAAAAGGAAGAGCGTCTTGAACTTGGGCCTCAGTTTATCAGAGAAACAACGGACAAGATCCAGATTATTCGCGAACGTCTTCAGACAGCTCAAAGTCGACAAAAGAGTTATGCAGATAAGAGGAGACGACCTTTAGAGTTCATGATCGGAGACTTTGTGTTCTTAAAAGTGAAACCAAAACGAGGTGTATCTCGATTTGGTGTTAAAGGAAAGTTAGCACCAAGGTATACAGGACCGTTTGAGATTGTGGAACGTATTGGAACGTTGGCATACCGTTTAGACCTACCACCACAATTGTCTCATGTACATAATGTGTTTCATGTATCGATGTTGAGAAAGTATGAACCCGACCCTTCACATGTGATCATGTGGACAGATGTGCCAATTCAAGGAGATACGAATTATGAAGAAATTCCAGTTCAAATACTGGATCATGAAATAAAATTATTACGTCGTCGTGGAATTCCTCTGGTGAAAGTGATGTGGCAACACCATGATGTGGAGGAAGCCACATGGGAACTTGAATCTGAAATGAGAGAAAAGTACCCACATTTGTTTTAACATTGTAATCAGTGTACGAAATTTCGAGGACAAAATTTTTATAGGAGGGGAGAGCTGTAACACCCGTATTTTTAACGGGCATAATTTTGTAAAATTTAATGAATAAAATGTGACTATTTAAAATTACTAAGTTGTTTATGATCATTTAAAAAAAAAATACCATTTTAGTATTTTCTTACCAAGTCTTCCTAAGAAACATTCAAAACTTACCAACACTTACTTCTACCAATCTTGTCTCCCTAAATTATTGCTCAATTATATAAACTTCTTCTCATTTTGCTAAAGGTATCCGAAGGGGACATTGAATTATTTTCCGTCAATTCATAGAAGACATGGAGATATTTTCTCAACCACCTAATTAATTATTTCCTTATCTTCTTCTATAATTCACTCCAATTATCCCCTCAATTATGTTGGCATTATTTGCTAAAAGTCTTCATGGGAGACAAGATGATATTTTCCTTTAAGACTCTTTTGTTTCTTCTTACAACTTTTCCCCGTAAACATCCCATTCCTCTTAAGCATTTTGATATCTTTTTATTTAACTATCACCACCTTCTTCTCTAGTTCTCATTCTCTCCCTTCTCACTTCAAATTTCTAACTAAAGACATAGAGCACAAAGCTCTCTTTGTGGCCAAGACAATTATAATTCCCAACCATGATCGAGACGGTTTTAAAGTTAATTCAAGCTTGATTGATAACCCAAACTTTGGTGCTTTTCAAAGAAGTTTTGAGGTAGGTTTTCTTTAATCTAAACTTAGTTTTTAGTATGCATTTTCTCCATGTTTAATGCATAAAAATACTTTAATGGCACTAGTAGACGGGTTTACACATAACTCACTTATGAATGTGATTATACGTTGTGCTTTAGTTTTAATTGTCCTTATGCATGCCTTAGGGTCAAGGATGTGTGGAGCTAACGTTAATTGATTCCAGGATTAAAAGATTGTTGATAAGCTTGAAAGGTAGGGATTCTATTACTCATTTTTGTGAGGTTTTTATAGAATTAAAATTGATTGTTTTGCCGCAATATATATATCTATGTTGAACTGATATTATATGAGTATCACATATGAAACTATGACATGGACTCGTCTTGTATTGTACGGCGAGGAACATAATGAATTGACATATGTTATAAATTGAGAAGCATGGTTAGGAAAACTGACTCTATTAATAATGATTTAATATAGAGAAATGGTGAGACATGAAGAGGGCGGCGGTTACGTCCTTGGGCATGAATACCCAAAAAGGTAAAATAGGGGGAAGGTGATGACGCTTCCTTGGGTTGAAAGTCCCAGAACACACTGTACAGGAATTGATTTGGTGAGGACTCGGGGCTTAATGTCCCCTCACCGGAACACCCTTGGAATGTTTATGGGGTGATCAAGTGCGCCCATTTGGGTTTCGATGAGTTGAGTGATACTCAATTTAACATGGATACCTAGGAACAATGATGATTGGTAATATTTGTATAAATGTGTAATTATGACACTTGGTAATGATTAACTACGGTATCCATAAGATGTGATCATAATAAACCTCATAATCTGAAATATGATGTAACTTACTAACCATGCAGTTTTTAATGTGGTAATGGATAAACCATAAGGTGAGTCATGATTTCCCTACTGGGCATGTCGATGCTCATCCCTATCATATCTTCATATCTCAGGTGGAACTCAGTGCAACATATTTGAAGAGGAATAAGCGAAAACAATCCTGCTGTTTTCGTGTTAGAAGACCCTGTTTAATTACAACTTATCTACAACATGTAAGAGTTGTATTATTTTTTTTTATGGCTGTGTTAAGTTATTTGGAAATTGTACTATGGTGATGATGACTGTAATTATATATATTTGGTGCTACACTAAAAACTGTGGTTTGTATTTAAAACGTTTATTTTTATTTTTCTTGTTGTTTAAAGACCCATGGGCATTGTTTAATTGATTTAAATAATATAAAATTTAAAATTATTTTTATTTATTTAAAACTGTTAACCCCCACATAGGGGTGTTACATTATTATAAATACGTGTATGTACTCTTAATTATCGTTTATGATGAGGCATTTTGTATATTTTAATTACCAATTGCATTATAACTCTCTGATCTATATCACAAGGCTAAAACGACGATACTCATTAATTGATAAACATTGAAGTAATCATTGAAACTGCATTCATAAGTACACGTAAATAGAAAAATATTTATTTATTGCTATTTACCCAAATATGTTACAACGGAAGTGCAAATATTTTACTACCCATATGTAAAGTTCATGAGGAGAGAAAGAAGTAGTACTCAAATTAAGAAAAAAAAAAAGTGATGTATCATGTACACTATAGTGGCCGAAGTCTTTAGCTTTGAATATCTCATTCATTTGTGGAAGCTTTTGGAATATGTGAATAAATAAATGTTAGAAGGAATATGTGAAGGACGTTTGCATTCATTATAAGTTCCCTTATCCCTTAAATGATGTGATTCCTTTCCCTTACATAACTCTTTTTTTCACACTACCGTGGTCCCTTCTTTGTTGGGTATGATCATATTGTCATGTGCATCTTTAAATTATAGGGCTGCATGGCCATTTTCTTTCTCTTTTGATCATGATCTTGATCATCATAAAGTTAACCATCTTGCCCATGCAGGTACCCATTGGTATACGTATGTATACATATATATAACATACATACATATATATGTACGTACGTATGTTATATGCACATACATACATCATAGTGGCAAGCGAGAGAAATTTTTCTTATAGAGGATACCGCAAGCAGCCCTTTATTGAACAAAATGTTGTCATAAATTTCAATTATTCAATAAAAGCACAAGTAAAATTTTTAACATAACATGGGGCAAAACTAAGAAAGATAGGTCTAAAAATTAAAATATTAAAAGTTAATTGGCTCATGTGATCTTTTTCAACTATGACTACGTACACTTGTTTTTCACTTTAATCTGCAGATAAAGGTACATGTGGTTCTTGGTAATACACATTAAAAAAAAAGAAAAGCTGTCAGACGGAGCTAATTGAAAATTATTGCATTGATCAAGTAAAAAAAATTATCATTTGGGGTTATGCAAATGTATAATTTTGGTCTTGGAGTGATGTTATGTAAATTAGTATTTTATTAAGTTGTCTGCGCTTTATCACCCAACATAAAGCATGGCTTAGTCTGTATGTACAGTCGTTTGGGAGGAGAGAATCCAAGAGAATATAGATAAGGATTCAAATATATATCTCACTATATCACAATTTCTTTTAATAATAATTAATTATTAACATAATGAGAGACATTTAATTGAATTAAGATTTTTCTCCCCCTTAACGTCACCAAGGAGCAGTAGAACTGTTTGCAACATTTGAGATTTCAGTTACTAAGTTAAAATTTTATTAAAAAAGGATCGACCCTTTTTTCTTGCCACCCGATTTTTTAAGTTTGAGTTTGCAAAGTTTACTTTGTGTTAATTAAATTTTAAGGTTGCCAATCTGCAAAATTCAAGTTAATCTGATATATATATATATATATAAACACATACATACTTATTTTTGCTCTTTTAAAAAAATTAAACAACATGTTTAATTAGAAGTGAGTTAGTGCTGGTTTGCGAGACTCTGCATGTGAAAGCTAGCTAGAGAGATAGAGAAAATGGTGAAAACTTTTTTTAATATAATTTTCTATTTGAAATGAAAAATTGCAATAATGTCTTTGCGCGTGTGTGTAAAAGACATAGAGAGAGAGAGAGAGAGAGAGAGAGAGTAAAAGAAATAAGTAGGAGGAGAACATTGGAATGAGGAATATGCAAATAGGGATCTAATTATGCCCCATTAATTAGCTTAAATAACAAAAAAATGCATTTGGATTGATGTACCTGATCAACTCCTTAAAAGTGAGTGGTTCTTTTTCAATTCCAATGATGGAATATCTCATCAAACACAAAACACAGGCTTTCGTTTGATTATTATAAAAAAGTTAAATTTTTATAAGTAACAACATGCATGGCTGCTACTTTTCTAGAATCCGAGGGTGCCCACTTCTTTCGCCAAAGAAAGGGGTAAAGCCTACTTCTTTAACTTTAGGGTCAAACCAGTTCTAGCAACAGTAAAATAAAAAGAAAATTTTTTTAAGGTAAATTGTACCAAATCAACAAAGAATACACGATGATATTGGGTTGTTTGAAACTGCAGTTGTAATTAACATTTTAAATTTAAGAACTATAACATGTGAGTTTTAACTGTAGCTATTTTTTGTTTTTCATTATAGTTATTGAGAACTTTTTACTATTAGTATTTAAAATTGATAAGATGGGACAGAACTTATAAACAAAAGGATAAACTTAAATAACCTCCAAATGTAAGGAAACTTAATCAATCATAGATTGGTTCTATCAATAAATGCTAATCGAATGTATATAAAATGTACACCGGGTTTCAAGAAAACCAAAACCATCTTTTTTCATTATTCCCTTTTCTTAATGTGTAGATCTTAATATTTCTTATTTTTCTTACTATTTTGGTAAGGGTAATATTTGTGTAATTTTCTTCTAAACCTCATAGCTAGTCCAAACATGGAAAGCCCTTAATTTTATCATGCAAGGGCCTATAACAAAACCATAGCGAGTGGCTTTCTTTGACCACCTAGTGCAATATATCTTTATTTTCTTTTAGAAAAGCTTCCATTGTGGAAGAACTCAAATTAGGAAATTTGTACAATACAAAGAGGTTTTTTTTTATAAAAAAAACTATCTGTGAGTACTTTTGTTTTAGTCATTAAACTCATTTTTTATAAGCAATTTTGTATAGCGTGCTTTAAATTTTTCAAGCGGACAATTATAAATGAAGCTGTTAATAAAAGACTAATACAATGGTTAAAACAATTGTTCCTGTTATGTTGACATGGAAGTTCCTACCGTAATTGCTCTTAAATTAAGAGGGACAAAGAGAAAGAAAGAAAAAGATAAGAAATTACGTCAGTATTAAGTAAACAAGTCTATTCAGCTTAGGGATTTTTTATAATAAAATTAGTAAAGGATGTTGATCAGTAGAAAAAGACATGTTATAAGGTGGGGCGTGTGTTTTAAAAGAACCTAGTTTAAAGAGAATCCTAAGCTTTTGTTAAAAGGGATACGTATTAAAAGGCACAAAATAATCCAATTTTGTTGATTTGATTTGAGGCCAATGGAATCTGTTTGGCAGGTGGACTGAACTGAGGTGTAGAATTTGAAAGGGTGGTGAGAACCGTTAGTTAGAACAATTTTTACTGTAGCATGTGAAAGTTTTTACACTGTAGCGATTTTTTTTTATTGTTACTGTAACATGTGAAAGCTTTACATTGTTTATAAATAAAAAAGTGATGGGAACGTTCCAAACAGCCGGTAAAATTCTTGTACTCTACTAGTAAGTATAGATTATTAGCAAATAGTTTTCTTCAAAAAGGAAAAAAAAAAATCAAAGAAATATGGGCATATTTTTTATTAAATGCTAGTCCTTATTTTAGATATAAAATTGCTTATTACTTCAAATGTTTCAGCTTAATTTTTAAAATAACATGACATGTTTGTTAAAAGTTTACATTTCATTAACTATAATTAGTTCAAACAAAATAAATTATTCAGAGACATAGTAAGTAACTAGCTAAGCTACTGATTTACCTCAAAACTTCCAATATCACTTGTGTTCTGTCTCTCTTCAAACCATTCCGATATTGATCATCTTTGTTTCTTTCGGTGATCTCTTGTTAATGGATCAGCAACATTAATATAATTATATTACAACCTAAAATGTTTTGCATCGATAAAATGACATATATATATACACACACACATGCATAATTAAATATTTTCTGAAGATAGACATCTACTGTTTAAAACCAATTGTTCATTATTAATTATCTAGCTTTCTATTTTTTTTAGATTGTACTTCCTTCGTAAACATATAAATTATAGAAAATCGCATAACTAAATACTAAATAATAATACTGGGAACAAAATTAAAAAAAAAAAAACTAAAAAGGCCATTTTTTTAGTCCATACAATGTCGAATAATTCATATTTAGTTTATACATGCAAGTGTGTGCTTCAATATTAATATGATTTATAATATTGATCATCAGATATCTTCCTCAATGAGAGTTTTACTGCATATATAATTACATAATTTTCATTCTTTTTATATATTTATGGCTTATTAGACTTGCTTCTACCTAATTGCACCATGACAATATTGCAAACGTGAATTTTTTTCTATATACTGGTTTGCTCGATAACGTTCAGAAAACGGTCTTTTATAAGTGTTTCTTTCTGGGATTCGACTCAAATTATATATTCCTTCTGCAAAATATACTTCTATATATCTTAGCAGTGTTAAAGGCATCTTCATAGAAGAGTATAAAAATAATAAAAAATGCCAGTTTAATAATCAAATTGTATATCATAAAGAGAACTTTTCTCCTTAATTTCCCTTCATGGATTCCATCACGGAAACAGCTTTGGCTCATTCTTTACATGACACTCAATTTTCAGTTCCAAAACAAGTTTTGGATCAATTACTTATTGCAGGATAAGATAATAACCGGAAAATAATAATAAAAAAAGATCGATTTATCCATTGTTAAGTTGATTATATACATACATATACATATATATATATATAAACATATTGCTGATTACTTAATGATTCAGCAATAATTTGGAAAGACATATACCAGAACTTCGATGAGAATCTAACTAAAGGTTTGCTTTTGTTACTCTCAAAATCTTTTTTTTTCATGTACACATAAAAGCTTCAACTTAAGACAAGAAGAACTTTTTCAAAATAAGATTCGTTTGTTGAAACCTTATTGTTTTTATATGAAAGAGGGGGTCATCTTCCAACTAACAAGTATATATTGGTGGATCACAAATTTGTAATAAAAGAATAATGCTCAACTCATCATGCAAGTTGATTCCCAAAGTTGATCAATGCATTTTGGTAAAATCTGTGCCAATGATCTTTTGTCAACTTTTGATTAATAATAAGCCTTTGGACAAAGCAAAGCAATTCAGGAGGGGCACGCCCAATGCTTTGTCCACATCTGGTTGTCCAAATTTTAATACAACTGGTTTGGAAAATTAAAGAGATTGCTTTCGAAACTTTAGACCGGAGCAGCATCAAATTCTGCACTCAAACTTTATTAACTGGACTCTCACCAACCTGATTCAGGAAAAAAAAAGAAATATTGAACAAGAAGAATTCTTTATGTAAATAAGAGAGGGACTTGGATTTGGGAATGGCCAAATGTGTGCGTGTGTGCGCGCGCGCGCGCGCGTGTGTGTAGGAATGTGTAATTCTTCTGCATTGCTTCTGCAATATCAAATGTTTTCCACGTAAAAATAAGACAAGGGTTGATGAGTGAACTTTAGAATCTTAAATGGTTGAGCTTAATTTAGCTAGGTCATTGAGTATATTATCAAAGAAAGATACTCCAAATCCAAGACTAGCTTCACTAGAGTTTCAGAATCGTTTCTGTTTGATATAATTGGATCATAACTTATTTACGTAAAATGTGGTTTTATCATTTTATGAAGTGCCCTAGTTTTTATTTTCTATGTATTGCAACTAGGATAGATTATAGCCAATAATTTTCATTTTCTTCACTTGATTAGAAAAATCCAATTCTAAAAGTTAACTATGAAATGCTTTTTTTAAAAAAAAAAATTATATGCACTTACAAAGCATATCCTTGTATATACTGGTCTTTTCTTTCGTAGATGATGTTAGAAAATAGCCAAAAAAAAGGGCAATAGAAGACGCAAAATAAATAATACTCAAATATACGTGGAAAACGCTAGAAGAAAAAAACCTCGGCAAAGGCAGAAGCAAATCTATTATCTCAAAAAATTAATACAAAAGGAATGTTCCGAGAAAATGCATATATATATATAGGCTCAAAAACCCTAATAGGCCCGATCCCTCTGTTACTACTATAGACTCCTAAAAAATTTTTATAATTATTTTTTACCATAAAAACATTACACTGTAAATTTTTAAGCCAAACCAAAATAAAATTCAGGTCATCCTACTCTGATATATTATACCTTCCAGTTTTTACTTTCCGCCTGCCAAAAGAAAGGAGGAGGAGGAACGAGAAGAATGAAGAAAAGGTTGTTGTAGGCCTGGCCTGGCCCTTGTAGCGGATACTGAAACTTTTGAGGAGCAGGCTTAAAACAGCAGATGTTTTCTCCAGCTGGCCTTATTTAGTTTGTTTGGGCTTATGCCAGATGTAAATTTATTCAGAGAAAACCTAAAGGACTGCCATAAGTGGGACTTTGAATTCCATCAAACTTTGAATTTCGGTCCCTCCTGTTGGAGTTTGAATTTCTGTGGTGCAGAGGACTCAAGAAAGTTCAACTAAATATGATTTACCACAATTGCTCCCACCGATCAAAAGGTAATCAATTAGATTATCTTTATCAATCACCGGATATGTCCAAAATCAAAAAAAGTTGCCGGTTGTCAGAGAGTAATCTGGTAGATTATCCCAAGTTATTTTGACGTTTCAAGATATCATTGGTCTTTTAAATGTAATTTAGTAAATTATCATGGATAACCTACAAGATTATTTAATGTTTTCGACTATTAGGCTGTTTAGAAAATGAGTTAAAATAAGAATATCATAAGGTGTGAGAGTTTTATGTTATTCATGATTAAAACTCATAGTTCCTTTTAAGGTCGCCAAACACCCTCTTATTGTAAGTAATTTACTAGATTAGGTCGTATTTTTAACTCAAATCATTGGAATAATCCAGTAGATGAAAAACATTAATTTACCATATTATTGAAACTAAAACACATCTTGCAAGAAAAGCACGCAAAAATTTTCAAACACAATCTCAATAACAATTAGACCAAAATTATCTAAACCAGATCTGAAAAACAAATCCCCCTCCCTAATGCGCATTACCAATATAAGCAGAATTATCAAAAAGAAAAACTAGATCCACAAAAATCTTAAAAAAAAATAAAATACAGGAACCACCTCCTCATGCAACTTGGATCTTGGACTCCTCATCTCTAAGTCGAGTGTGGTTCTATAGCCAAACAATAAATCACCCTACAAACACAAAGTTCCTCTCACCAACCAAATGCTTCTTGCCTCGTCCTTTGGAAACTTTGTTTGGTCTAGATGTTTAGGATGCAACCAAATAAAGAAGCAAATTAAGTTCCAATTATATTATGTATGCTACCATAAGTTTATTAATTACAATCGAGTTCATGGACGTTGAATCTATCCATTCTTTACTTTTCTTTCATTTATTCATAACCATACATCATGAAAGAAGATCACTTTAATAATGAATTCAACGGAAATTGATCTGTTCAACAATAATTACATAACAAGACAAAGAAAATGGGGGCACGTGTTTTACACGTGATATTCTCACCTAGTTTATTTATATAATATGCAAAGCAAAAAAATAAAAAATAAAAACGTGGCCTCCTCTAAGAATTGAAGGGGTGACTCCAATTTCTAAAAATCTAGAGATTCTCATTTCACCCAAGACCGAGTCTCCTGCGTCCAACTCCCCATCAGACAAACAAAGACAAAACACAGATACACACAATTGACAGAAGCAAAAAAATAAAAAAAATAAAAAATAAAACAAAATAATAATAATAATAATAATAACGAGAAAGGAGAAAAAAATGCCCATCTGTAAAATTGTTGTTTTCTTCTTCTTGCTGGCAAATCTTTTGCAACACCCCCACTAATCATGCATGTCGTTTGATATCAGCATATCATGATCTGAGAATTCAAATATTAAAAAAATAATAATTTGTTGGATTTAGAGAGCCAGAATTCGGATTCTGTTGTCACACATTCATAATATTGTTGGTTTAAGGAGGTTTCTTGGTTCCCAAGCAAAAGATAGAAGAAGAAGAAGGAATGATCCCCACGATAAACTTCTCATCAAATCTTTATTATGTAATCTTAAGAATATTCTCTTCATTGGATTAAACGGAACCGCGAAAAAAAAAAGGATAGGAAAAATGGGAGAGAATTCGCCGGAGAGGAAAACCGGTTGTAGCCTCATAAACGCGGTTTTCGGGGGGAGACGGAAATTTTGGCCGAGAAGAACGTCATCCTCCAGCCATCTCCCGACCTCGAACGACATCAATGTCAAGCCGACAACATCTCAGGACCCAAAACGACGCCGCGGCAGCGGCTCCAATGAGATCTCCTTCCTCGGGCCTGCTGTTGCTGCACAGCCACAGCCAAAACCCCTCAGGGGAATTACATCAAACACCCAGAGGGCGGCGGCGGCGACGGCGACGAGGAGATCTTCGGGTGGGCACGAGAGCAACGACAATAAAAGGGGTCAGACGACAGGCAATTGTTCTTATCAGGTTTACGTAAGCCAAGGAAGAAGAGTCCCTAAGGAAGCGGTGGGAATATCGGGAGAGCTCGAGAGCATGATCATTGACCATCAGAAGAACAAAGGAAGCAGTAACCTCGTACGGGCTTCGTCAAGCAACGTCATGCTTTTCGGCAACTTGGGAAACTTGAGACAAAACGGCGGCGGCGGTAATGGTGGAACGGCAAATTACTACAACAACAATACAACATCGTATAATAATCACGTGAAAAACGTGGTGAACAATAGTAATGGTAGGGGTGGTGGTGGTGTTGAAGAAGAAAAGGGGTCATTGTGCAGAGCATTGTCGACGAGAATGGATCCAGAGACGTTGAAAATGATGGGGAATGAGGATTACAAGAATGGGAGATTTGCGGAGGCGTTGGCTTTGTATGAGGCGGCGATTTCTATTGATCCAAATAAGGCTTCTTATAGGAGTAATAAGAGTGCTGCCTTGGCTGCTCTTGGGAGGCCTCTTGAGGCGGTTTTTGAGTGCAGAGAAGCCATTCGGATTGAACCCCGTTATCATAGAGCTCATCTTCGTTTAGCCTCCCTGTATCTCAGGTATCATTATTGTCATTCTTATCAGGATAGAATCAAAAAAATTAGTCAGGTGGAAGACAAATAAAAGATGAAGAATTTTAAAGAAAATAAAGTAAAATTTTAAATAAGCTAAATACAATTTTAAGAGAGATAGAAAACTAGTTTTATTAAACTTTATTAACATATAAATTAAAAAAAAAACAAAAGTTTTTTTTTTGTCATTATTTGATATACTAACATAACATGAAGGTACTAGAGTACTATATAAAATTTTAATATTTGATATTAATTTGAGGGTATCCTAACTCTTTATTAAATTCAGTTGTTTAAATTGAAATTGAAAAGGTAACTCATCATTTTTTTTAGGAAAAGCAAAATTGAAGGCAAATTAAAGCCATGAAATCCTTTGGAGTTACGGTGCTATGCAAGTGTGTGTATGATGTGTGTTTATATGTATATGTAGATTAGGGGAACCGGAAAAGGCGATATATCACTACAAACATGCAGGGCAAGAGGCTGACCAATATGACCTTGTTAAAGTCAAGAGGCTTCAGACGCATCTCAACAAATGTACTGAGGCTCGAAGACTCCGAGATTGGAATACTTTGATTAAGGAAACCGAGTGCGCCATATCAGCGGGTGCAGATGCAGCCCCACAGGTTAACCATCCCATGATTGATTATCGCAATGCTAATTTTCATTAATGTTGTATTGTGCAACAAACTGAGCACTTATTTGGCACACCATATTATATTGTATTGTATTGTCTTGTATTGCATTTTCGTATATAATACAATACAATATAATAGGATATGCCAAACATGTCCTTGGGAATTAATGACTTTTTTGGTCTGTTTCTTTTTAATACTGTTTGAAACTTTACGTAGGATCTATATCTATATGATCAGTAATAATGTACAAAATTGAGTCATTGTTTGCTTTGTGAAGATATATGCTTTGCAATCGGAGGCTTTATTAAAGCTCCACAGACACCAAGAGGCAGATAAAACGCTGTCTAGAGGTCCAAAATTTGATGTTGATGAGTGCACTAAATTCCTTGGGCCTATTGGTAATGCAAATTTGTTAGTGACCCGGGCTCAGGTTGACATGGCCATTGGCAGGTGAAAGTTTCACTTTCACACAATCTTATTAAATGCTCTCTGCTATTTCTACTTGTTCAAAGTACTATATTTATTAATATAGTTTGTCGAATGGCTTGACAGATTCGATGATGCTTTGGAAGCAGCTCAACGAGCAAGTCGGCTTGATTTAAACAACAGAGAAGCGAGCATGGTGTTGAGAAAGGCTACAGTGGTGGCAGCAGCTCGGTCAAAAGGGAACGAGCTGTTCAGAGCATTGAGATTTTCCGAGGCATGCGCTGCTTATGGAGAGGGGCTTGAGCATGATCCTTACAACTCTGTGTTGTTGTGCAACCGCGCTGCTTGTCGGTCTAAACTCGGGCATTTGGAGAAGGCTATTGAGGACTGCACGGCTGCCCTTAATGTTCGCCCTTCTTACAGCAAGGCTAGGCTAAGAAGAGCTGATTGCAATGCCAAGGTACACTCGCCTTTGCTTGTTGACTAGTAACAATTTTGCCAGTGGTTTTAGCGTTTGCATGTATATTTGACATTTCCCTTACTTCCAATCGGATCATTTTATATGCATTAAGAAAACCGTTTCTTTGTTTATAACGTCATTGTACCCTTAACATTACATGACACTATCGCACTCTTCAGACATAAATGATCAAACAATCAATAATTTTGATCTCCATTGCCTCAATCAATATAGAAATATATATGTTTATCACTATTTTATTGTTTTTTCATTTACTATTTAGATAACATCTTTAATAAGATATGACATTTGATTTCACTGAACAAAAAGTCCTACACAAGATTGTTAGAATGATGACTTGAATCTTTAGATGCTTTATTTTATCAATGGAAATTAATTAATTGAACTGATGTATGGAACTGGGATACATATTTTGCGTGGCATGTAGTTGGAAAGATGGGAAGCCTCAATACAAGACTACGAGATCTTGGCGCAAGAGACACCGGACGATGAGGAGGTGAAAAGAGCCTTGTCGGAGGCTCATGCACATCTCAGAAAACACCTAGGTAGAGGCACAAAGGAGGCAGAAAACCGTGGAGCCTCAGACTTTGATTCGCCATAGCAAATTGATGGAGGCCCACGGTTAGGCATGAACAAGGCAAAAACAAACCATTGTGCAACTTGAACAAAAAAAAAAAAGAATGTCAAAACAATTAAAAAAGTGCAAAAGATTAACCTCTTTTTAGTCGGCATTGCAATTGGTCTTCTCAATATTTTAATTGGGGAGGCAGAAAGTGGACTTGTAAATTTTTGGGAGAGAATTAAGCAGACTAATTTATGTGTGTTTACTTTTAAGTGCACTTTTTATATGCATAGTTGTATATGTCTGTATGTACACTCGTTTGGGAAGAGAGAATCCAAGAGTATAATAGTAATTAATCATCAGCATAATCAGAGACATGCCTCTGAATTTTTTTTCCCCGTTAACATCGCCAAGGAGCAGTACTGGGATCAACCTTTTTTGGAACCGATTTTTATGTCCTTTTGTTCGTATCCTTTCATTAACATGTAAGGTTGTCGATAAATTTTTATACTTGTATGAAAATATAATACTTACATGTTAATATAATATTTTTCAATGGCTAGCGAAGTTTGCCGGTAAATTTTTTTATTATTTTGAAATATAGTATTAGCATGTAAATACTGTATTTTTCGATCACTGTCAGTATTGATAAAGGATGAGGGAGAAAGATGGAGAGAAGAAAGAGGTAAAAGGTATTTTGGAGTTTTGTTCTTAATTTTCCATTAGACAATAAATTACTAGTCATTAATAAAGATTTATAATGTTCGCTTCTTTCTTTAGATGTTTCAGCTTAATTGTTTAAATAACATCACATGTTTGATAAATTTTCACATTTCATGTTGATTATGATTAGTTCAAACAAAATAAACAGAGAAATAATAAGCAACTACTCATTTGTGATTCATACCTCAAAACTCCCAATACCTCCCATATTAAATGTGAAATGATCACAGACATATAATAATAGAATAATGTTGATTCCCCCAGGTTGATCAATTTGGTAAAATCTGTGCCAATGATCATCTTTTGTCAAGCTTTTGATTAGTAAGTCTTTGCACAAAGCAAAACAAAGCAATTCAGGAGGGGCACACCCCCAATGCCTTGTCCACAACTGGTTGTCCAATATTAATAGTAATACTACTGGTTTGGAAAATTAAAGAAACTACTTTAGACCGGAGCAACATCAAATTCTGCACTCAAACTTTATTAACTGGATTCTCATCCAGCTGATTCATATATATATATATATAAATGAATTTAAATTGTTACACTTCTATCAGTAGATACCGATCTAATTATAGTAATAAGCATATATTTTTTTATCTAATTATAGTAATAAGCATATATTTTTATTATATCTGATGATGTGACTCGCTATAGCAAGTGTAGGATTAACCTTAATTTTTTTTCTACAGTAACAAATGTATATTTTTGTCAACAATTGACATTAATAATAACACCCTAGTTTCGTGGAGGTTTCAAACCACATGATCTACATTACTACAATGTATATGATAGCCATTTCCCTTCAATAGTATTAGTTGTTTGCATGGTTTAATGCGAAAAGAATTCATGAATAATTGCGGCTGCGTTGGAATTGTGGATATATATTTTCCTACCTTAAACTATTAGTGATTAATGAAACATTTAAACCTAAAAACAAAAAAAACAAAAAAAGAAATATGTGATTTCCCTCGAAACAAAAAAAAAATGTGATTTAGAAAAAGAATTTGAAATAACACATTTTAAGCGTTTTTTAAACACCTATCTTAATTTAATAAAAAAATATATAATATCTTAATAACAACACTATCAAAATTTCAAGCCACATATGTTCCTTTAGAAAAATTTAAAACATAATGAAAACAAAAGTATTTCCTATACACACAAAAAAATTTCTTTTAAATTGGGTACATATTTGATTTTACTTATATATAATGATTTTCTTAGAAAAAATTACAAGTTATGCTACACTTTAAAACAATGTGTTTATTCATGTTAAAAACCACTCTTATTGCACGTTGATATGCATATGTGTGTGCATATGCATATGTAGATTTGGGAAGCAGAAAAGGCAACGTATCACTATAAATATGCAGGGCAAGAGCCTGACCAATATGACCTTGCTAAATTCAAATCACTTCCAACACATCTCAACAAATATATCGAGGCTAGAAGGCTACGAGATTGAAACGCTTTGATTAAGGAAACCGAGTGCGCCATATTAGCTAGTGCAAATGCAGCCCCACAGGTTAACCGTCCAATGATTGATGATCCCATTACTAATTTTCATTAATGTCATATTGTACAACAAACTTAAGAATTAATGACCCTTTTAGTCTTTTTGAAACTTTACATAGAATCTATATCTATATGGTCACTAATAAAAATGTACTAAATGAGTCATTTTTTGTTTTGTGAAGATATATCTTTAAAATCGGTGGCTTTATTGAATCTCCATAGACACCTAAAGGCGGATAAAACACTGTCTAGAGGTTCAAAATGAGGCTAAAATTTTATTGTATTATTAATACGACATGAAATAAGATAAACATTATTTTAAAATAAATAATTTTATATCTTGATTACCTCAATAAAAAGAAAAAAATATTTCTGCCACTATTGTATAGTGTATACATTTATTTAGATTTAATCATTATTTATTGCCAAAAAAAATAGTCATATATTGAATCTTCTAGAGATGATTGAGTTGAATCTTTACGTGCCATATTTAACTTGGACCACGGTTACACATGAACGAACAAGGCAAAAAAAAACAAATTAATATATATTTAACTTGGACCAAAAAAAAAAAGATGTCAAAACGACTAAAGAAAGGCCAAAAAAGGATGTCAAAACAAGTAAAGAAATACAAAAGACTGGCTCTTTTTAGTCGGCATTGGAATGGTTCTTCTCAATATTTTAATTGGGAAGACAGAAAGTGGACAAATATTTTTTTTTGGGTGGGAATTGTTGCTAAGCAATTAATGTGGTTACTCTAGAAGTATATAACAAAAACACAATTTATTGTACTTTTTTTTTTGTTTATATGTATAGTGATATTTTGCACTTTCTTTCTTTCTTCCTTTTTTTTTTTTAAAAAAAAATTAATACATGTAAGGTACTACTTCTAAGGAATCTAAACTTAATTATTTGTTTTTGTCGCAAGGTCTTTTGTCCTTTTTTCTCTGGCTAGTGTTTCGTGATCTACTTTGTCGGCGATAAAGTTTTTTCTTTTTCTTTCTTTTTTTTTTCTTGAAAATTATATGTGT
This sequence comes from Artocarpus heterophyllus, assembly GCA_025403435.1. Taxonomy (NCBI): domain Eukaryota; kingdom Viridiplantae; phylum Streptophyta; class Magnoliopsida; order Rosales; family Moraceae; genus Artocarpus; species Artocarpus heterophyllus. Next base: position 2,145,863 of record CM046337.1, read on the forward strand.
CTTTTTCTAACCCACATCTTCTTCTCTCCTTCGATTGCTCTTTTCTTATTTTAGATGAAAAAGACTAAAAGAGCTAACTAAAAGTAACTAAACTTCTATTTATATGTTTTTAGTACGATTAATTACAAAATTAAGCAAAATTAGGTAAATATTAAAAAAAAAGTTTCTTTTAGTTATTTTTACTCCACCTCGCGTTAACAAGGTCATCAATGAACTCTTTAAATTCTCTTTGCACTTTCACTTCTTATTTACTAGTCCTACCGTGCAGAGATTATCAATATTATCTGTCTTTTATTTTAATTATTAATTTTAACTATAAATATAAATAGTATATATTTTATAGTAATTATAATATAAAATTTTTACATGATGTAATTTTTAAACCTAAAATATCGATACGAACGATATTCTTGTTTGTTAACAGTAATTTTTTATTAAAAAAAAGATTTAAGGGTGCCGTCAATAGAATTTATTAGTGGAATAAGTTGTTATTATCTTCAAAAAGTGTAAATATCGAATCAAATTTAAGGCCGTACAAAATTAGTTGTTACGAAAAATTAGAAGAGTCACGATGAGGAAAATAGGAATTTTCTACTTTTTGTTCTGCCGAACCATGTCTATGAAAATTCCTTTTATTTTTTTTCAACACCCAAAAAAACAAAAGGGAAAAAGAAGTGTCAAATGACACGTGGCCTAGATGCTGTCATCGACCTACTGGCATGGTCCCCACAAACGAGCCACGCGTTTGCCGGGCTTTGCCCTTTAAGTGCGTGTCACGTGGGCCTTACAATTCTATCTATATAATCTTATGTTTCCTTAAGAAATAAATAAAAAGGGGACCACGATAAGCTCACCCGTTCAAACCCCTCCTTTCAACACAACGCCACTTATCAACGGGGAACCGGCCACAGCCGGTGGCAGTCCCCCACCTACGATCAGACTTCCGACGCGGGGAGTGACACCCGGACAAGCAGGTTGCCGATCCCGAAACGTCGACGTGTCGAGAAGCATTACTCCAGTGGGGCCCAAGGTGGGTGACGCAATCATGGCCTGAATGTGGAATTTATAGGTGCTTCTTCTTTCCAAGTACACGGACGGTTGTAATGCGTGTGTGATACTTAGTGTACAGTGAGAGAGAGAAAAAAAAAAAAGGAAAAAGAAAATACATAGAAATTGCAGAGAAATTCCTGTTTCGAATTCTCTCAGATTCTGAGAGCCCCCAAAACATAGGGCTTTTGTTTCTTATTGGCTAATTTCTCTCTTCCCACCAAGTAAGTCTCCCTCCGATTCGCTTTTTCTTTTTTGAATTTTAGTTTTTTCAAATTTTTTTTAGTGTTCAGATTGAATTTTTGGTGTTTGTTGCTAGTTTCGTTTTTCTAGGGTTTTTGTAACTTGGATAATCGGGAGATTTGTTGCTTTTTCTGGAATTTTGGTGTTGGATTCCCTTTTTTTTTTTTGCATGGAATTATTAGGAAATTAAAAAGCTATGTTTTTTGGGCTGTGTGGTTGAGTTTCGTGAGAATTGAAGATTTTGTGGTGAGAAATTTTGCCTCTGTTGTGTTTGGTTTCCTAGAAAACGCGAGAAAGGTGATAATGGGTTCGCGAGTACTGAGTTTGGTTTGATCTTTAGGAACTAGAAAGCTTAAAATCTTAAAGTTGGTACTGTTAATGAGGTTTTCAGTTTGGTAGTGTGAATGGTTCAATTTACTTGCCACACGTGTGCTTTCTCTGGTTGCCAAGACAACGTGGGGCGTCTGTAATGCAAATAAATTTTTCTTAGCTGGATTCGTGTTGAAAGTATAATTATGGTCTTCACCTTTGAATAGCTAATGATAAGTTGATAACCTAGATGGGTCAGTTGGTTGACTAGGTTTCTGTAAAAGGATGCAGCTTAAGGCATTCTGAAGTCTGCATAAATGAGTTTTAAAGCAGCTAAACCCGGTTGACTTAATTGTAGGTAGATTTACTGGACCACATGAAATTTTGATGTTTTATTGTTTGGTAATTTTTACAGTGGGAACAGAAATCCTAGACTCAGCATAGCTTTATTTGAGTGCTTTTGACTAGATATATTTCAAGATAGTCGATCTAGGTTTTGGCTTTGTTTCTAGTCTAACTGTACCCTTGTGGGGGGCAAGTATCAAATTTATAATTACAAATTCCTGAAATCGAAATTTTGTTAAAGTAGTCAAAATTCCTTCTGTTTGGTGAGGAAAAAGAAAACCAGGAGGAAGGAGAGATGTTCCTAGACCGGCTCATGGGGAAAATGGGGCCCAAGAAGTATTCTCAAGTTTTTTTATTCGTTTGAACTTTACCTGATTGTATATAAATCCTTTTTCTGACATCAAACTTAGGTTTCCTTGGTCAAAGTTTTTCTTGTTTATCGTCTGAAAGTTCCTCTGCAACTGCTTGCTCGTGTAGTGTGGTGTTTATTATGTGGTGGTCTATTCTGAAATTGTGTTTACTGACTTTGGTTCTCATGCTTGTTGCTCTTAAAGGTAAATAAGGGACTTGTTACTATCTGAAGGATATCAACATTATGCGGTCAAAGTCTCAAAATACAGATGCACTTGGACTTGATTCGCATACCGTTACCCCAACCAATGTTTACTCTGAGCCATGGTGGCGTAGTGTCGGGTACAATCCTATTTCTCCGCCCTTGACCGCAGGAAATGCATCCAATTCATCTTCCTTAGACTGCCCCAATGGTGCTTCTGAATCCAATGAGGACCAGTCTTTATCTGATGATGGGCCCAACGATGAAGATGATGATGCCACTAAAGATTCAAATGTTAGTGCATCTCCGCGATCAGGTATTATATCATTGCTTTTCCAATTTTATGTGGATTTTTTTAATGCCAATATAGGAAGTTCAGTGATAGCAGATAAAAATATCACATAATGGCCCAACTGAACTAGTCGCTTGATCTTTTGGTGGCCCCTTTTGGAATACAAATGTAATTTCTTTAATTTCAATCTCACTAGGCAACTATGGGCAAGATCAAGTTATGCAGCATGTTTTATCTACTATGCCGGCACTACGTGATGAGTGCCTCACACAGCCTCCGCAACTTGAACTTATTGGTCACTCTATTGTAAGTGCCTTCCTTTTGCGGTTAAGAATATCTTGCAAAAATGATGATGGAGTCTAGTAACCGAATGAATAGGCGTCTTAAAGATGTTTAGTATGATACAAATTAAAGATAATATTTTAATGCTTCAATAAATGGTAACAAAAGGATTCTGGGTTTTCTTGTATTTATTTTGCAGGCATGTGCATCTAATCCATATCAAGATCCATATTTTGGAGGAATGATGACAGCTTATGGACATCAGCCTTTGGTAAGTACATTCTTTTCTTTGTGGGAATTTTTTTAATCGAGTATATTATTCTTTTGTTCTGTCAACTTTCCTGCGAAAACCAAAGTGGTAGGAAATATTCCTCCTTAATTATCATGTTTTTAACACCTTTCCTGCTGCTCTAGGAACGATGAATTGTAAGTAAGTGGTCAACTTGGACCTGTATTTTCTTTTAAAAGAGTAGCATCTACCAATCGGATGTAGAAAATGGGCCTTTTTTTCCTGGTTATTTCCCTTTTAATCTCATGTGATTTGATAACTCTCCAAGTGTTTCTGTTGCTTTTATCATGAAGCCTGGTATTTTGTACTTGCGTCCGTGGTGGTTGAAAATCCATCAATATGCATTTTGTGAATTCCTGTCTAATTATATCTATCTGTAACCATCAGGGTTATCCTCCTTTCTTTGGAATGCCACAAGCTAGAATGCCTTTGCCTCTTGAGATGGCCCAAGAGCCTGTATATGTGAATGCCAAACAATACCAAGGGATTCTAAGGCGAAGACAGGCCCGTGCCAAAGCAGAGCTGGAAAAGAAGCTGATAAAAGCTCGAAAGGTTGGCATTACTACTGGACTTGTGTCTGTGTTCAGGGATATTCTTTCTTCCATCTCTTAATTTTTTGGTTATTATTACTTAAGCTTTCTTTTACTAGAAATATGTTACATGTTGTACTTCAGCTTTCTTTTACTAGAAATATGTTACATATTGAGCGCATACAATTTTCAGTGTATTGCATGTGTTTGTGCATTTCAAGTGTGCATTTGGGCACGCCTGTTAAGGCATGTATTTTGTGTACACACATGAGCATCAGCATGTGGTTGTTATCGTTGCATGACATGGAGTCGGAACTGTGTTGTTCCATGTAAAGTCAGCAGGAATTGTCTAGATGGAAGATGATGATTGATGAACAACACAAATACTCATGGATGCATGCAGGGCACATAAGACGATTTAAGATGGTCCTTGGTTAATGATATTGGCGAACAACTTCTAACATATAGTTTGTAGTTAAATGTTTGTGTTCTTTATAGTAACTAATATTTTGCCATGATGATCTAGTCCAAGATAGTGGTTAAAGATTTGGTTTTTGCACTGTGGTTAGTGATAATCTTTATGTTAAAACTCTAATTGAGCGAGTTACGTAATTATCTCAACCATTGAGTACTCTTATCAACTAAATCCACCACTGCTGTAACTGAGCTGAACTCCTCTGGTAATTGGTCGGTTTGTCTTGTGTTATTTTCTACAGCCATATCTTCATGAATCTCGGCACCAGCATGCTATGAGAAGGGCTAGGGGTAGTGGAGGGCGTTTTGCAAAGAAAACCGAGGGTGATGCTTCAAATCACTCTGAAAAAGAGAAGGGCTCAGGTTCCGGTCAGGCCCACTCATCAATGTCTGCATGTTCTTCAGGATCTGAACCGTTGGTTTCAGACTCAAATGAAACCTGGAATTCCTCTAATGGTCAGCAAGAAGTAAGAGGGTCCCAAGTGCGCGGCACTTATGTAAATGGCAATGGTTGTTACCAGAATAACGTTGGCATGCAGGACTCGAAGTATCAGTTGCGCCCAGGTGAGAGAGCCGAGGAAGGAGACTGTTCAGGCCAGCAACGAGGAAGCCTGTCAGCAAATCAGGCTTCGCACAGGCGTCTTGCAATACAGTAAACTCCTTGGCACTGGGGGTGGAGCGCTTGGAGATTCTACCCCTGTTTGAAGTGTTGGCTGTGCATCCCTGGTTACTGTCCTACACTTGGCAATTTATGCGCCAGGCGGCAAATCATTCTTGGCTTTTGTTGTGGTTGTGGCATGGGAGGGAGTGACGTAGACGAGATGATGAACGGGCTGCTGGTCCCGGGTGCTTCGCTGCGTTCTCTTCTTTTTTTTTCCTTCCTGTACAGAAAAAGTTACCAGTAAACTCAAGTAGAAATGAAGAGCCTCTGGAGGGTGATTTAAACAAACATGACTCTGGTTTTATTGTACAAACCTGCTTGATCTCTTGCTTTCTTTTATATTTTTCATCCTTTTATCTGTTAGGTTTGTCTTTCTGATTGTGCAACAGATGAGATATTGAATGAATGAATGCTACGTTATCCGTTCGATATTATTCAGGGAGGGGATGTTCGTGGCAGGCCCTGATGTTCATTCAGATTGTGAAGTGTTCATTCTGAATCAAACTGTCGGAATCGAACGGTATGTTTTATCATGCTTGAATCGAGACTCATGTGGCAGGACGACCAAATTATCATGTCACCTTCCAATGTTGATGCATATGCACACCATTATTTTGGGCCAAATTCAAGTGCTATGTTAACCGAATGTTTGAACAGAAAATAAAGTGCTGTAGAACAATAGTGTAAAATACTATAATACAATGGTATAGACAATTGTGATGGTTGTTGTTATTTCAAATGCACCTATAAGAAACTCCGAGGCTTCTTATTTTTATTTTAATCTCTAGCATATCGAGGAATAAACATGCATACCGTAGTCGGTTTAAAGGTCATTTTTTAAGCAGATGACAATCTATGGAAAACCTCACTATAAAAACTCTGAAATCGTCCATCATACATAAATCCTTATGGGGAAAAAAAAATCCATAGATCTTTGCCGTGAACTAATATAAAAGAAACACGGATTTGTAACCATCTCGTTTATAATGCTCATCTACTACATGGTTTACACTCACACTGGAGACCGAAAATTTCTATGGTCCGGCGAGGGTGTACGGTCTATAATTGTATGTGATCGTGATGTTTATGTTGATCACTATCCTCTTTGTTTTCAGCAACTTCTGCTTCATACTGCTCCGAGGCAGAGCCCGCAACCGTTTCATCATGCGGAGCTTCCCCCTCGGTATCTGTTTTGTTCCCACCCGGAAAATTACTATCAGAGTCTGTGACATTAACTACGGTTTGCTGCTTCTCCATCATCCCAGACAGAGCCAATGTTGGGGACCACTCAAGAACATCATCAATTATGTTAGACACCCGTTTCTGATACCTGCAATATTAGAACAAAAGCCAAGAATACGATAAGGCAAATGGATAATGAATGAAGAGCAGGTTATCAAGCAAGCATCGTTCTTAGCATCCAGATATCCAGTTTTCTGAAACTGAGTTTGTTACACGAGTCTTGAGGCAATTACGAGGGTAGCTTTATGTAGAACTAGGGTAGCATATTTGGTTAACACAAGCAGGTTTAAAACTAACCTGGCTCTTGCAGCCTCATCAGGGGCGTGGTGTCTCAGCAACAATATGACCGCTACTGCCACTATAGCATAGAAAAGCCTCGTTGTCCACTTTGGCCGTTCCTCCTCATCTTTCTTAGGACAGAAACGGAATAACTCTCGCAATGTTGCTTCCTCAGCAAGAATGTTGGGGAAGAACCAAACACGCTTTCCAATCACGATATACAAGAGACCAAATATTGTAGCCCTCACTGCAAATTAAGATGACATCTCAAATAAACCTCTTAAAATGCAAAAATGTTACATTAAATAGCAAACACTACATTGAACAAACAAACATAGACACATATTGAAATACGGTATATATGAAGAGATTACAGATGGACCTCCCTGTATATTTCTACTTGAGATAAAACAATCAAGGGAAAAGATCCTTCAACAGGCCCAAAATCTTGAACAAGTAATTACCATCATCCTAATGGAATAAATCAAGACACACTATAATCGATTTTTCCAACCTTGTTGTCAGCATGGGAAGGTCTAAAGAAGTAGGATCTCACATAGGCAAGATAGAATATAAATCATGGATTGATCTGCCACAAAGAACTTACATAAGAGCAGTGACAAGAAAAGCAGGAGAAGCCCTGCACATGAGTAGAGTATTATTAGCTTGCACCAATGGGGGTATACAGGAAACAAGCAGATTGCCAGAGTCAGCACAGGCCAGAAAAACGATAGAAGCGTCTGCCAGAGAGGTCGCCGTTTAACAAATGTCCATGCAAAGAAAGCATCATGTTCAGAAAATACTTGGTCCTGCAATAGATCATTATAGTATCCATAACTTTGCAGCAATTTTGAGGAGAAAAAAAAACTTTAAACTATTGTCTGAAAAAAATAAATAAATAAATAAATAATAAACGAAAAAAAAAAAACCAGCAACAAGGATCAATACCCCTAAAAACAAAACCATATTCGTATCGTAAACAACCGATGGTACCGAGCCGTGGCTGGTAGCTTTTCATTACATTCCGTACCACTCAAAACGAGATGTTTGAATGGAACACATATGTACAATTTTACGCATGGATGTAGAATAACCCTTTATGATTTTCACAAAAAACCCACAAAACTCTTGGTGTTATACGAGAAAAAAGGGCATGAATGGATACAGCAAACGATAATTAAATTCCACACGTATTACTGAAATTTGAAACATTTAGAGCCAGAAAAATATAATGAGGCCAGCAATTTTTCATTTACACTTACAGAGAAGATCTCCAAGTGGGCAGGCCAAGTAGACAATTTCTTCTTCCCAGGACGAAGAGTTTTTACGACTCGATCACAGCGCACTAGAAGATTCTTTTTCAACAAAGCATTGACAATGTCTTCAGGTTCTAAATTCCTATCCGATTCCAAAACATCTTTGAGCTCCGTATTATTCCTCAAAAGGCCTACGAAATCCTTCCCTCGAAAGTACTCCACGCGAGTCTCCTGTAACACAGCCCATCTCGATTCCAAACCCTTGTGGTCCCTCACCTTCTCCGCAAACACCTGAAACACATCCTTCTTCGCACCTTGTTTCTGAATCACTCAAAAAAACCAAAAAATAAAATCAAACGTAGAAAAAACTGTTGAACAAGAGAAAAACGCGAACTTTGTTCAGCAATAATTTGCCCTATAATGCAACCAAAAGGGATAAATTTCACGGTTTTACTCCCGGCATTTATTGAATCGCACAAGCAGAATTAACTATTACGTATATGAATCCATACAAGGATGAAGAATGAATAATTTCGTATCAATGGTGTTCGTATGTAATTGAATTGCCTCCTCAAATTATCTAAAACCCTAGATCAGAAGAGAGAGAGAAAGAAGGAGAGAGAAACAAACCCTAGGAGGAGTATCGGAGTTGGGATCTTTGCCACCGTTCTGAACAGCTCCGGACGACCTTCGAACCCTCTTCTTCTCTGCTCCTCCCGATTTCTTCATATCTCTCTCTTTCTCTCAGATTCCCCCTTTCTCTCCTCCGATTTTGTGTCGTAAATTCTTCCAATTAAAACAGGAAAAAAAGAAAAAAAAGAAAAAGAAAGAGTCACTTTTTTTCTCCTTTTTAGTTAATAATCATTCGCTCTTCGATGCGCCTTTTCTTATTTTATTTTATATTATTTATTGCTTCTTGCTTAGGTTAAAAGAAAGCAAAACAAAGAAGATATTTTCCCATTTTTATAGAGGCAAAAAAGGAAAAAGATCACATTTTCAATAAATTTTAATGACGTGGCACTGCTTCTAAAGTGACTAAGCAACGTTTTCGTCACTACTCACCGTTTAAAACCTGACACGTAATCGAAAGGGGTCCAATGTTTTGCTTAACAATCTTATTTAATTTTATAAATTATTAAATTATAGATTATAAAATTATACGGTCGTTGTTAATAAAATAAAAAGACTTATAGGGATATGATGTAATGATTAAAACTATTTATTAAAATAACAAACATTGTAATACATAAAAATACTATACAGTAATAATTTTATTATTTTATTATAATATATAAAAATTTTATATTATTTTTAATTAAAAAATTAGTTAAAATTAATTTTTACAAGCAAACTATTAGTTTAAAAGTAGATTATATATTAAATTAAAATTTACAATTTTATAAGGTACGTTAGGATAAAAAGAAATTTTCTTTTTATTATTTTCGTTGCCAAACACTCCATTGAGACCCATATTCTATCGCTAAAAACTGCTTGGGGTCTTTCAATATTGTTTTGTGGCTGAGAGTTTTCAGAATTCAATTTTTGGTCCCATATTTTTCAAAATCAAATACCTTCTTCTTTGCAAAGCTTTTCGCCAAACCCAGTTTCTTTTTCTTTCGACGGTAGGATTAAACCCATAATTTTCAAGCGTGTTGTTCTTACAAAAGCATATTATAAGTACACGTTTCCATTTTCTTCTTCGTCTTCTCCTTTACGTCGTTGTCGGTTTGTTTGTTCGGTAGAGAAAGAGTCCCAACAGTTTGAAGTAGACCAAGATATGGCCAGAGAAGCGCTTAAACAGCTTGACCAACAGCTTCAATCTATCTCCCAAAAACAAGTCCGTTCTCCAAAGATAAAGGGTATGTTTTTTCCTTCATTCTCTCAATTATACTAATAGGCCGTTTTTAGAAATAGATGAAACCATCGTTTTTAACTGTTAATAATATAAATCTCTCGTATGTTATAGTAAAAAATAAAATGTTATTATAATATAAGAATCTCATGTATTACAATTTTTAAATCAAAATTATTGGTTTTAACTGTTCTTTTAAAGGTTATTGTAAACGAAAAATTTAAAATAATACCTTAATGATGAGATATTTTAAGATTTCTCAATTGTATTATTCCATATGCAACTTTTCTTTCCTCAAAATCATGTGGGAATTATACTAAATTATTTCTTAAATACTTTTATTCTTTACCTCATCCTACAGTACTATAGGATTGTAAAATGAATATATATTCCGAAGAGAATTATTAGAGGTGAAATTAAGCAGTCGCCTTATTAAAATTATCTGTTTTTTGAGCTTTATGTTCACGTTTAAAGTTTTAAAACTTTATGCTTGTTCCGTCCCATAACAGCCCAATATATTCGTTATTTATGAATTGAGAAAAATTAGTGGCAGTCTCGTTGCTCTTGATTTACTTTTCTGACTTTACTTTTTAGCAGTAGCAATGCAAAATACCACACTAACAAAAATTTGGCGGTGGGAGTTACTAAGAAGTACCACTTTCTGTTAATCGTGGGATTGTCTCTAAGCATCATTCTGTTTACTCATGTCAGAAATATTTTTAACTCAATCACACTATCTTTTTAGCTTTTTTTGTCCCCCCCAATCTCAGAATTGCTCAGGAGTTAGAACAATATATGTGATAGCTTTTATTTCAATTGGTTCTTACCTTCGCTATCCGTTAAGCCTTTGCCTTTGAAAATTTTACCTAATAATGAACGCACTACAAAAGAGCATTCATAACTTGAAGAATCTTATACATGAGATGGCCGTTGAGATTCAATGAACTTTGAATCTATTGAAGTTTTTTTTTTTTCTCCCTTTATGTTGTTGAAATTTAAACTCTAAGACTCGATATTAAAGACTCGATATTAAAGACGTGGCATAGATTTATCATTAGATTGTGTTTGCAACTAATAGTTATTTAATGTATATTCTTTCTATATATGTTTGCAGCTTCCGACGTGAATCGTACGAGAGATCAAACAACGTAAGAAGCACAAGAATTTTCCGGGTCATTTCTGGCTTACACGGCTGGTGCTCTTTTTCTTCTCACCATTTTACACAGTGTCTTCTTTTATTCCGTCATAAAACCGACCATTGATGGAGCATATGAAGCTCCAACTGAAGTTGTGGAAAGACAAATCACGAAGTAGGAGTTCTCAGTTGAGTGCACAAGCTTTATGTCTGTAACTATTTGTAAAATTGTGAACAAAATATACGGTGTATGCGAATTGGAGTATTAAGAAGTTGGTTAATAGCTAGGCCTTGTAAGAACCCAACTTGGATTATCTTTTTTGCATCGCACATGGAGAGTTTGTAACAAAATAATTTTGTTCAGTGATTCTTGTAGCGTTTGAATGGCACCATCCATCAAATTCCGTCAAATTATATTTAATATGGTTTAATGATTAAGAACTATATTGTATCCGTAAGTTTTTACCTGGGTGTAGAACTTTATTTTTACACATGTTTAGGTCTAAGATTTTTTGAAAACTATTATTAACATAGCAATGCCAACTCGTTTTAGTATCATGGCATAGTGCCGTATGCAGTATAATACAAGATTTATAGTCTATCGGAAAATAATGTATTAGACAAATGGTTTATGACGTGCGAGAAGCACTTCTTCATTGACTGTAGCTCGTGCATAGCTTATCATAAAATATTTGTTAATTATCAATCTTTCACGTGGCATCCCAATTCTAATCCTCTTGGATGCAAATTTCTCGAGGCCAAAACTAGCGACTTATGCTGATATGTGTAGAGAAATTTGGGCATGGAATACAAGTGCTATAAGATTTGATTTAGTTGAAGCGCGTGCAAGCTGGCTTGGATACGTATTGAGTGTGTTTGAGAAATCAGTTAAAATTTGAAGTTAAAACTTGAAAATTATGTGAGAGCTTGATACTTGTAGCAAACTTTTACTTTTCACTGTAGCATATGAGATTTTTATACTATACAAACTCTAATTTGTTTTTTTAACAAGCTTTTCAAACGAAGCGATTGATTAATAAAAATAAAAAATAAATCTTACGTGGCAATTTAGGTAGTGATCATTGCATGACTTTGTTAAAACTAGTGGCACTATTTTGTTCTCTCTTCGCCAATAATGATTCCTTGCTTTAATATGATCGTCTATAAAAAATTTTGATTTGGTTAGAACTCGTGTTGTTACGCTTAAAAACTGAACTCAAAATTTAAAACAGTCATAAATTTTTGTTAGAGCTTGGACAAGGAAAGCTGCTTTCATTGTTGCCTTTCGTCCCCGCGAAGTACCAAACGTGGTAAAGAGTAACATGCCATGGTCCAAGAGAGCCCATCCAAATCCAAACAATTTAAGTTGTATAAAGTAAAATAAAAGCCTCTTCTACCAATGAGGACTCTGATTTTTTTTTTTCTAAAAAAATCATGCAATTGTCCCCTGAATTTATCACTTATTTACAATTTGCTCTTGAATTTTTAATTTTGGCAAGTTGCTCTCTGAACTTACGAATTTATAGCACATCACCACTCATTTATAGCAATTTCAAGTTTTTGACTAACATTGACATGTGATTTTTATATGAGTCATTGATTAAGAGTATAAAATGGTTTTTTATATGAGTCACTGATTAAGAGTATAAAATGGTATTTTATATCAATATTAACCCAAATTTGCATTCAAACTAAAATTAGTTCAAAATTTTTTATTTTGATGAAAATTTAATTAAAGATATTAATCACAATAAATCTTAATATATGAAAATGACCAATCATGTCAATAATTAACTATTCGTGTGCAAATTACATATAAAATTTTGATCAAAAACTAAAATTGTTATCAATGGGGGTAATTTGTTACAGATATATAAGTTTAGGGAGACAACTTGTTAAAATTAAAAGTTCATGAGACAAGTTGTAGATGTGCTATAAAGTCAGAGGATAGCAATGTCAAATACCCTAAATCAAAAGTTAGAGCTGTAATTTAAGAAATGTCAAATATTAATAAGAGAAAACACGATAAAATCACTTAAACCAAAACGATAATCGATAAAACAAACAATCCACAAAGTGATGGGAGGGGCGGGAGGGAAAAAGGTTGCCGGTGATTGGGCCTGCACACAAGAGGCATGCGGGCAATTGGGCTCTCAATTGAGGCTTGCAGGTGACTGCGCTGGTGTGGACAGACTTACAGAACATAAGGAGGCTTGCCCATCATCTCTCTTTTTTTTTTTTTTTTTTAATTTACTCACATTAAGGAGACTAATTTCGTTTTGCTTCATTTTAAGTTTGTGTTTATTTTACTGGTTTAATTTGCTTAGTTTGAACAACTATCACAGTTTAAATTGATGTTTGATAAGATATTTAATTTGAACTAAAATGACATTTCAAACTAGAATAAATTATCTAACTTAAAATTCAAATCCGCCTTCGTTTCAACATTTTTTAAGCCAATATTAAATCATGATTTTACAAAAAAAAAAATTGGTATTTTGTCTTTTTTTTAGAGAGAGAGTGAAAGAGTTGAAGACTTAGAGAGAGGGTATAGGAGCCACGCATTTTCGCAGTTCCTCTCAGATGGACGGGTGGCCGAAGGTGGGGAGGAAAGACTTTGGCGAGGCTAGTGTGGGGGAAGCTCGGGCTTGTGGATCTTGGCAGTGGCTGTGTTTCGATGGAGATTTGGTTTTACATATGTTTTTGTCATGTTTTTTCAGGTTGTAATGAAGGTGTTATTCTCCTTACCTTTGAGTTTGTTTTGGTCTGTATACCCACTAATTAGCAGTGCGGTGTGTAGATTTAGTTGGCTAAAAGTGTTTCTAGGCCAGTTTGTTAGTGCATTTGCTTTGATGAAATTGGTTTTGGTTGATTGGCTACATCAATAGATTGCAATGGAGTCTAACTTTGAGCAAACAATGAGTTCCGTTATTTGTGTTGAACAAGTTGATGTCGTCAGGTTTATTTGTGCCAGATTGTAAAACTGGTGGATCCAATTTATACCTGATATCTTTGGTACCTAAGGCATGTTTGTTTCATGTATTCTTTTGATTTAATTGATTCAAATTTAGATTCGAGTATCAAGAATTCTTTTGATATATATTTGTTTCCTCCAAAATCCAAATCAAATGATTATCAAGAATCCAAGTTTTTAATGTTCTGACCCCTAAATTCTTAATACTCGGATATCTTTACTACAATAAAAGCTGAAATTCTCTCTCATATATTTGAGAAAAAAATCATAACTTCTTCATTTGACATATAATTGAGATGATTATTTGTTCATTATGTTCTTAGTGATAAGAGGAATATATTAAGACTCATATTGCATATTTTTTAGGATAATTAACATTAAGATTTTATTAATAAATCAAAAACCTTTTTTACTACCTCTCCAAACACAAATTTCAATTTTATTCTATATTCAAATTAAAACTTAAATTCACATCCAAACGTTAATTCAGATAACAATTCAAATCACACAACTTAAAATTAAATCATTAATTTAAATCCATTTACCAAATGGATCCCTAGTGAACAGCCGTATTGAATCTTTGTTTGTACTATTTTTTAGTTGAATAAAGATTCAATTTTTTATAAAAGGTGGTTTTACTCTTATATATTTATATTTCTAATTCAACACTATTATTTCATATTATTTTTTAATTAAATAACTTTTTTTTTACATATTTTATGTTTATTCTTTAAGTAAATAATTTTTTTTTATATTTCAAACTAAAGTTATCAATTCTCATCTAAATATAAATTTAGATTGTATATATCAAAACTCCAATTCATATTATTATTTAAACTATACAATTCTGTTCAAACTAAAAAAGGTTCAAACTAATACAATTCAAACCATGAAGCAAACGTGAACAAAAAATTTATGCTTAATCTTAGCATAAAAAACGGTACACATAAATATTTAGACTTAAAATTTAGGATACAATTTTCCATAAGAAAAAAATCGATATACGTGATAATTTACACTAACTGGTCCCCAATCTTATTTATTTTTTAAGGGGATTCAGTGGTCCCCAAGACAAATATACCTATTTATCTAGAAGGTGTTTGGCAGTAGTTTCTACCACAAACTCAGTTATAAACAGTGTAAAATTCTCACATGCTACAATAACAATAAAAAAAATACTACATTATAAAACTCTCACATATTATAATAAAAATAATTTCTACCACTATTTCAAACATCCTACTAATATCCTCTAGAGGGTCAGCTTTTCAACCAAATTCGCTCGCAACAGCATTAGTAAAATTTGGTCCGTAATAGTATCAAATTATCGTTCAAGGCATGTGCGTGTATGTGTTTAAGCAAAAAATTTATACGGTGTTTGAAAGGGTGGTGGGAATCACTTTTACTGTAGCATGTAAAAGTTTTATACTATAGCATATTTTTTTATTGTTACTGTAGCATATGAGAGCTTTACACTGTTCATAACTGAGATTGTGGTGAAAACTGAGTGGTTCTCACCATTGTCAAACACCCTCTTAAATGCTAAAAATAATGCTTTATAAATTTGACCCTTTTTGTGTGTCTGTTTTTTTAATCAATAAAAAAACTCAAACAAGAACTATATATATATTTTTAATGAATCACGAAGAATAAAATTGGCCAGAAATCTATTCAAAAAAGGAAAAAAAATGGCTAAATCCAGGTTTTCTTGAAAAAAGTAGAGAAAAAAAATAGTGAAAGGATTCATTGGGTGGGCATAGAAAATGAAAATAATAGAGAAAATCGGAGAAAGGAGGGAAAAAGGTTGTTGTCTGTCTCCTTCATCATTGAATTGCAGCGAAAGGAAAAATAGGATTTTAGAGAGAGAAAGAAAGAAAAAAAAGAAAAGAAAAAGGAGGGAAAAAAAAAGGATTAAGAGAGAGAAAGAAGTCTCTGCAAAAGAGCTTTGACTCTTCTCTCTCTCAATCCATGGCTCATTCATACCTACGTTTCTTCTTTTTCAAATTCTTTCCCTTCCCAAAACCATTCATTTCTTGCATTTAAGTCAAACCTCATCTTCTTCTTCTTCTTCTTATTGTTCAAACACACACAAAAAAAAAAAAAAATTATAGGTTTTCCACGGAATTGCTTCTCAGCTCCCTCAGAAAATCACCTCAAAATTCCCAGGTGTGTTGTTCTTATCCAACATTTTTAATTTTATTTCTATTTTTAACTATCCAAGCTCAAATCTTTTTTTCCGCTTTTATCGAAAACAACAAATTTGATCTTTTTTCTTTATTCTCTCGCTTTTCTGTTTATTTGTTTTTCCTTTCTTTTCTTTTTTTTCTGGGTCGCTTTTGGAATATTTGCACTTTATTTGTAATTTTGAATTCGTTTCTATAGAAATCATAGATTGTCAAATAAAAAAAAAAGAAAAAGAAAAAGAAATCTGAGTCTTAGAAGAAAGCTGTAATTGTTGAAATCTCTAAGCTAGGCGTCTCAAAATTTATTGGATTTCTCTTATGAAATTATATGAATTTTCCAACCTTTTTTTTCCCAGGCTCAGAATTGAATTATACCGTTGAAATCTAGACGTAGAAAGTAGGGAAGTTTGTGCAGAGATTTTAGGCTTTGCATAATGGGAAATTGCTGTGCAAGGCCAAGCTCGCCTTCCCATAACAACCGGAAGCAAAAGAAGAAGCCTAATCCCTTTGCGGATGATTATGGTGTGAGCAACGAAAATGGAAGTGGGAACAAGCTCTGGATCTTGAAAGACCCCACCGGCCGAGACATCTCGGAGAGATACAATCTGGGTCGGGAGCTCGGGAGAGGCGAATTTGGGATCACCTATCTGTGCACGGATGTGTCCACGGGCGAAAAGTTTGCTTGCAAATCGATATCGAAGAAGAAGCTGAGGACTTCAGTGGATATCGATGATGTGAAGCGAGAGGTTGAGATTATGAAGCACTTGCGAAATCACCAGAACATTGTGTCGTTGAAGGACACATTCGAGGACGAACATGCGGTTCACATTGTGATGGAATTGTGCGAAGGAGGCGAGTTGTTCGATCGCATTGTCGCCAGAGGGCATTACACGGAAAGAGCGGCTGCTGCTGTTTTTAGGACCATTGTTGAAGTTGTTCAGGTTCGATTTTGATGTGTTACTGCATAAAAGTCTCTACTTAGTTTGTTTAGGAATTTTAGTGAACTTGATCTTGTTGCTTAGTCTTGTTTGTTTACGTGCATTCTGCATTGCAGAACTGTCACAAAAATGGAGTGATACATCGTGATCTGAAACCAGAGAACTTTCTGTTTGCAAATAAGAAGGAATCATCTCCATTAAAGGCGATTGATTTTGGGCTGTCGGTGTTCTTTAAACCCGGTATGGCAATTAATTTTATACACGAGCTTCATTTCTTCATCTTAAAATATGTTAATGTTGTATAGAATGTAGCTAAAGTTTCTTTGTTTGTACAGGTGAACAATTCAATGAGATAGTGGGAAGTCCTTATTACATGGCTCCGGAGGTACTGAAACGGAATTATGGCCCGGAGGTGGATGTTTGGAGTGCTGGAGTCATCCTGTACATTTTACTTTGCGGTGTTCCTCCTTTTTGGGCAGGTTTGTATCCTTACAAGAATGCAATACTTTTCTTTTACAACGACTATGACATGTTTAGAGTTGAAAAAAGTGCTGTGTAGCTGACTTTTTTTGTGTGGAAACTGTGGTAATTAAACAATATCACTTGGATTTCAAGTCAGCTAAAAGGACTATAACTTTTAGTTGCTTTTGGTGGATCATCACCCAGATGTCATGTAGTAATGTACTTCAAGAATGGAATACATCCTCAAGGTTTGTTATTAAGATTTCTTCTCATATATTTGGAGTTTTTTCTTTTGTAGAAACTGAACAAGGGGTAGCACAGGCAATTATTCGCTCAGTCGTCAATTTTAAGAGGGATCCATGGCCTAGAGTCTCTGATAATGCTAAGGATCTTGTTAAGAAAATGCTTGATCCGGATCCAAAACGACGGCTTACAGCTCAGGAAGTACTTGGTAATGTTCTGATCTGTTAATGTGATGCATAAGGGCATTCACTCGAGATTTATCTCTTTCATAACAACTCCCTCAACTCATGTTTGGCAGAGCATCCATGGTTACAAAACGCCAAGAAAGCTCCAAATGTCCCACTGGGCGAGACAGTGAGAGCAAGGCTCAAACAATTTTCCGTTATGAACAAGCTCAAAAAACGAGCTCTAGGGGTAAGGAGGTTTCTTTTCTTTTAAGTTTTAATCAATTGATAAAGTATTGTGTTTAGAATATAATGTGAGGCATTTATGGAGGTCTATTAGTAATCTTGGCTGAATGTTGGTCCTATAAACTGTACAATTTCTTTCAAATGATGCGTGATCTATCTGTTATCTTAGGTCATAGCTGAACATTTGTCGGTTGAAGAAGTTGCTGGCATAAAGGAGGCATTTGAAATGATGGACAACGGTAAGAAAGGCAAGGTAAATCTTGAGGAGCTTCGTAGTGGCTTGCAAAAGCTTGGCCAGCAAATTCCTGACCCTGATCTTCAGATCCTAATGGAAGCTGTAAGTATCAAATTGTGCGCTAAGCCACACTTGCATATCCTCCACAGTCCATATGCATCCCTCTTTGACAGCATCCCAATGAGCTCGAGCTGCCATTTTTTTTTTATTTTTATTTTCTGGAACATCTGTCTAAGAGATTAATATAAAACTAGCGTTTAGGGAAGTTATATGGGATTCTGTATAACAATGAGTTTTCATACTTTATATTCATTTCTTCAAAGTTATTTATTAACCCCATGCTCTCCACGAGGAAAGGGTAACGGATGAAATATAAACAGAGGGATAATATGATATTTTGCCTTTTGGAGCTGGACAATTTTTGTTGCCCAAAACCTGTAATTTCTGCGTTCTTTGGTAGTTATTAACTTTCCCAAATGTATCTGATTCCCACAGGCTGATGTCGATGGTGATGGAGCTCTTAACTATGGAGAGTTTGTTGCGGTGTCAGTTCATTTGAAAAGAATGGCTAATGATGAGCATCTACATAAAGCTTTTGCATTCTTTGATCAAAACCAGAGTGGTTATATAGAAATTGAAGAGCTACGGAACGCTTTAAATGATGAAATTGACACCAGTAGCGAGGAAGTCATCAGTGCCATAATGCATGATGTGGACACAGATAAGGTTAGTGTTATGGTGCTCACTTAGCCATAAGCCAACTCTTGTTAGGGTCAAAATAACTTCCCTGGCTGAGCCAAGTTGCGTCAAGATTTTGTGTGCTTTAAGGCCTTACTTTTTGGTTAGTCACAATCATGGTTCATATCTCTGATCTTCGAAGAGAAAACGTTCAAGTCTTTTTAATATTTTCTTCTACTTTTTTCATTGTAAATGCTTGCTATTACCAAAAGAAACCTGATTTTTCTGTGACTTTTCAGGATGGAAGAATAAGTTACGAGGAGTTTGCTGCTATGATGAAAGCTGGTACGGATTGGAGAAAAGCATCCAGGCAGTACTCGCGGGAAAGATTTAACAGCCTCAGCTTGAAGTTGATGAGGGACGGCTCTTTACAATTAACTAACAAGGGTAGATAAACGAACACTTGTCAAAAACCGAACGATGCTAAATTTCGGAAATTCTTCCTTTATTTTTATTGAGTTTATAAAATTATTTGTATTTTTTCATTTCATTTCCTCTAATAGACCTTTGCAATAGGTAGGGTCAGAGATTAAGTTGTCTTAGTAGTAATCTCTCTGAAATAGCCTCGTGTTTAGGATTTGTCTGTCTTGGGTTAGTTGCAGAAGAAAGAAAAATGAATGTTAGAGAGAAGCTTTTGATGAGAGTGATATTTCCGACCTCAGTTATTTCTGGGTTGTAAATATATCAATTGAAGGCGGCCTAGTTGCCCTTTTGATTTCAGAATGGTTTGTCTAATTGATGCTTAGCATTTTCCATGTTCTGTTGTAGTTTGAAGAGAAATATCTTGTTTGATCAAGAACACAAGTACAACATGACAGGAAAAAAGACTAGCCTCTCTGTCACTCTCTCTCTCTGTCTCTCTCTGTCTCTCTCTCTCTCTTTGTTCGTTTATAATTAAAATAATTCTCAGTGCATAAGTGGTCCTAGCAAAATTCCACCGCAATCCTCGCAAGTTTCATCTGGCCCATGAATAAGCTCTCTTATTCAATATAGATCACATGAAGCCCGCTAAGCAGAAGGAGGTTAGCGTCTCGAGCATCTTTCTCTGTTTAAAAGCTTGACTTTTGACCTTTTAGTAGCACCAATGGCCACATATGGTGGTCTGGACAGGGGGCTACACCCTTTTTTCTTTTTTCGAATAGTTTTTTAGAAGAGGGTTATTAACACTAATTACCCTTAAATTTTAAATTTTAAAGTCTCTTTTATTTTGCTTTTTGAACTTTGAAAAATATTTTACCCTTTGAACTTTCAAAATTTGTTACTTTACTTCTTGAATTTTTTAAATTATTATTTTGCTTTTGAACTTTCAAAACTACTCATTTTGTCTTCTATCTTCTTATTTTTTATTCAAATAGACGAAATTAAGTTCACGTAATTCATATATATTATCATGTTTTGTTTCACATTTACATTTTCATTTAGCATTTTTTTAACTGCTTTCATTTAAAAGGGTATGTATGCACATTCTTAAAAGTTTTGTTTCGTGTGTATACTCTCATTTAATTTTTTTTTATCTGCTCTCACTTAAGAAAGGTCTGTGTTGGGGGCCTATGCTTGGCTCCCTCTCAAGAACATGACCTCCATATTGCCAACCACCCTTGCTCAGCATGCCAGATATTTCAAGGCCCTAAACCTCCCCAGTTGGTCGGTGAACATTCCCCGAGGTGGTCCCAGAGCCATTCTTGACCTCCGAGTAAGTGCTAGCCATCTTGGGAAGAACTTGTGTTTTGCTCAGTATTAGCTAAAGGCTAAATTTGAGTGCAAAACCATTCATAAGGCCACCCCATAGCACTGCCACGACCCTCAAATGGAAAACTTCCCCTCTGATAGTGTGACACCCATTATTTTCTTAATAGGTAATATAGTAATTAAATTAATTATTAGTGTGCTAACTAAAACTTATTTCATCTAAAATCAATTTCATCCTATTTATTTATATCTATTTCAAAAATTTTTAAAATTTTTCTATATTTATTTAGTAAATTACCGAAACGCTCTTGAAATATCAAATTAATTATTAAAATGCCATTTGGCATTATATGAACTAAAGTCTCCGAATGAGACATAATGTACTTAATGTTTCACCTACTTGTCTCCCACTTCCCATTATTTTCCTTTAATTGGACTCTCCAACAAAAAAAACTATACATTCATTTTCTTTTCTCCGTGCAACACTTATCTTTCCCTTCCTCTTTGAAATTTCTTCCTCTCATTTTCTTCTTCTTCTTCGTTCTTTTGCTCTCTAAGCCTGAGAAACCCAGCTCCATGTCATTCAAAAATCCTAATGCTAAAGTTGAACTTGAGCTTTAGTCTCTTGAATTGATGACTTAAAGTTTTCAATGAGATTTTAAGATAAGATTTTAAAAAATTAATCTAGTCTTATCTACCATCTTTACATTTGAAATTGC
Organism: Artocarpus heterophyllus; assembly: GCA_025403435.1. NCBI lineage: Eukaryota > Viridiplantae > Streptophyta > Magnoliopsida > Rosales > Moraceae > Artocarpus > Artocarpus heterophyllus. The sequence goes on from CM046337.1 coordinate 2,167,243, forward strand.
TCATTTATTTTGCTGCATAATTTAGATTTTATGGTTTGGAATGAGAAAGTTTGACATAAGCATGTTTTCACCCTTATTTGTAAAAAAAGGCTACAGATATGGTTTGATGATGATTTTGGTATAAAACTCGTGAAAATATGTTTATTGTGATTATATAATGCAAGCTGTATATTTTGGAATGGTTTTAAGATTTTGAACAAGAATAATATGTTTTGGGTTAAAGAAAAATTTGACATTCCATAAACTTTGTAATACCTCTATGGGCAGTGGCTATTTCTTAAATTATGGGATTAAATTAAAATGAATTTTATAAATTTGTTTGCATATTTAAAAAGTACACATCCTAAACTTTCTAATGAGCCATCATAAACCTAAATCAGAGTTGTATTTTATTTTCTATGAATTTTTTAATTTTTGAATTAGAAACTAGTAAACCTGTTAGTTTGTCATGGTATACCAGCTGCTAACCTAAACCAAGAACCCATCTTTGCTCATCATCTAATTCATTAAGGTCTTGCAACCTTTCCAATATTATCCTAAGTGATTGATGAATCTTATTAGGGACTAAAACATATAGATTACTTGTTTAATTTTATATCGTGTTGAGACAAAAATTGTTTACTATGGTATTCAAAAAGGAATTTGCATAAAAGCTTTAATGGCACACTGGTAAGATGGATTTACACATGATTTATTTATGAATGTGGTTGTATGTTGTACTTTAGTTTTAATTGTCCTTATGCACACCTTAGGATCAAGGGAGTGTGGAGCTAACGTTAATTGATTCCGGGATTTAAAGATTGTTGATAAGCTTGGAAGGTAGGGATTCTATTACTCATCTTTTGTGAGGTTTTTATGGAATTAAAATTGATTGTTTTACCGCAAGATATATATATATATATCTATGTTGAACTGCTATTATATGAGTATCACATATGAAACTATGACATGGACTCGTCTTGTATTGTACGGCGAGGAACATAATAAATTGATCAATGTTATAAATTGAGAAGCATGGTTAAGAAAACTGACTCTATTAATAATGATTGAATATAGAGAAATGGTGAAACGTGAAGAGGGCGGTGGTTACGTCATTGGGCATGAATACCCTAAAAGGTAAAATAGGGGAAGGTGATGACGCTTCTTTAGGTTGAAAGTCCCAAAACACACTGTACAGGAATCGACTTGGTGAGGACTCGGGGCTTGATATCCCCTCACCGAAACACTCTTGGAATGTTTAAAGGGTGATTGAGCGCGCCCATTTGGGTTTCGATGAGTTGAGTGATACTCTATTGAATATGGATACCTAGGAATAATGATGAACTGTAATATTTGTATATATGTATACGTATGAAACTCGGTAATGATTAATCATGGTATCTACGAAATATGATTATAATAAATCTCATAATCTGGATAATAATGAGTATTAACTAACCACGCAGGTTTTAATGTGGTAATGATAAAAACCTAAAAGTGAGTAATGGTTTTCTTTAATGAGCATATTGTCGCTTATTCCTTTATATTTTTATATTTTCAGGACTCACTAAGTGTGAGGTGGCTACGAGAAAAATAGTTGATGAAGCTATGTAGCTATATTACGTTGGGACTGCTTCAATTGCTAAGAATGTTCTTCATGATAATGTAAGCATTAATTGTTACTTTTTGTGACTGTATTAAAATGCGTTGAGATTTAAAATGATGATGACAGTTTTATATTATTAAATTTAAGGTGCTACATTAAACTGTAGTTTAATCGTCGTTTATATTTTTATTTTGATTTGAGAGTTTTCATTTAAGTCTCGGGCAACTTTATTTTTAAGGTTATACTTTTATTTCTGATTTTTATTTTATTTCATTAAAAACTATTAACTCCATATAGAGGCGTTACGATATGATCGACTAACCAAAATATTTGTTTTGATGCGTCATGATATGATCAACCAACCAAACAAATCGCAAAGAGAATACTTGGAAAAGCTCAAGAGGATCTTGAAAATTCAAAACTTCTGTAAAACATTTTCCCAACTCAAATCCCTTGACCGCCATAAACATAACAGTTCCTCTTCCATAGAGTGTACCGCCCCTCTTTCTTTGCCACTTTTGCAAATCGAGCAGTTATTAATTATCGCAGCCCACTTAGACCCCCGTGGGCAAAGACAATAGTGTCCATAATTCCGTCCAAGTTCAATGCACCAAACTAACCCAATTTTGCTTTGTCTTCCACATGCCGGATTAACTCCACGCGCTCAGGCTTGACCTCTGGCTCGTTCTTCTACCTTCTACCTAGGCCAACCTTTCCAGTTTGTTATTTTTTTTTTGGAAGAAAAAAGATTTTAATTCAACTATAAGATAATAGGTCAGTAGTTTAAATTAAATTCGTTACCCTTTAAAAAAAAATTTAGTTGGTCACATTTAGTAGCTTTAAAGGTCCTTAAACTTTAAATACATTATAATAATTTGGTTCTTGAATTAATTTAATCATCTAAAATAGTCTTTGATTTTTTAATGTTATGACAATTTGGTTCTTAAACTAATTTAACAGGCTAAAATAGTATCTGAATTAACTTTTAATAGATAAATCAGTTAAATCTGTTAGTAATGTTAAAATTTGAATGAAAGACATCGTGGCATCCTTCACATTGCGACATTCTTTTCTATAACAATGACCTCATTCACCCCCTTGATGCACCATTTTTATAACAAACCACTCTCTAATTGCTTTATCAGTTACCTTATCCAACTAATCACGTTATGACCTTGTACCGTTATAGTACCACCACGTTCATTGTAACTATTTTAGTTTATTAAATTAATTTAAAAACTAAGTTATCACAATGTTAAAAGTCCAATGACTTATAAAGCTGTTTATCAAATTTATTATCGTGTTTTTTCTCATGAATTTTAAAAACAAATTTAGTTTGAGTTACAATATAGTACAATATTGTCAAACGGCTTACTGTTTTCAGGAAAGAAAATTGCAATTTTTCCTAAGAGATTATTTTTCTAATAATACATGCAATTAAGACCGAGCGTAGATACGGCGCGTGGGATTCCTTTCTTAAATCAAAACGCGCCCGTGTGAGGCACGTGACAACCAAATATTCCTAATATATTTTTTTAAATATAATAAAATCAGGAAAAAGCAGTCTTCTTTTATTTTTATTTTTATTTTTATTTTTTTACTACGTTTCGACATATTTTTTTTCTCTCTCTCTTCATCGCCATCATCCATTACGCAACTTTCTGGTTCACTCACTCGGCTCCTTTTTGACCCTTCCGTGTCTTTATTTAGGGTTTCTTTTTCCCACCGGAATTCCAAGCTCTTTGAGGACAGGAATGGCGACGACGTCGTTCGGAGCTGCGAACACGGCGTTGTTGAAGGGCCAGAAGCTTCAAATTGAGGGCTTTGATGGCCTCAAATCTGCCAACTCTTTGGCGCTCACCACTCGACCTGTGCATGCCTTCTGGACGACTTCTTCTCCGAGCCGTTCGCTCGTTAGAGCCGTTTCTACGGTTCGTTTGTTTTCATGTTCTTGTTTTCCGTTTCGCAATCTGGAACTTTTTGATCTCTGTCTGGTTTTATGTTTGGATTCGTTTGATGCTCTGTTTGTATGCTAAGATGAAAAGATTTAAGAAAAGCTTCGATTTTTTTTTGTTTCTTTATTTTTTGGTTTTCTAAATGCTTCGGATTTCAGAAATGAGGCAAGTTTAATCAAAATCGCAACTTTCTTTCTTTGTTTTTCATTTCTTTCATTTTCTGCTTGGATGTTGAAAAATGTGGATTTAGCGAACTAGTTTTGTTAGCTGAACCTGGTTTATAAATCTACGAGCCAAAAAGAAATGGTGGTTTGTTTAACGGATTTTGGGACTCCAAATAGTGTGAAAAATGCAAAAATTCGTGAGAAATTTCCTTTTTTTTTTTTTTTATTACTTCCGTTATTAGATTTGCTAAAGTTCACTTTTTGTATTTTTGAGATTTGAAGAACTCTCTTGTCGCGGGCTCATTTTATTGAACCACAATTCTTGATTTCCCCTGATTTTGAATTTTTTTGGCCATTTTCTCTATGCAGCCAGCAAAACCAGAGACTGTTGCAGAGCCAAAGCGTAGTAAGGTTGAAATATTCAAAGAACAAAGTAATTTCATTAGATATCCTCTTAACGAGGAGATATTAACAGATGCCCCTAACATAAATGAGGCTGCTACGCAATTGATCAAGTTCCATGGGAGTTACCAACAGTATAATAGAGATGACCGCGGTCCAAAGAACTACTCATTCATGCTTCGCACCAAAAACCCCTGTGGGAAAGTGTCAAACCAACTCTACTTGACTATGGATGATCTTGCTGATCAGTTTGGAATCGGGACGCTTAGGTTAACGACAAGACAGACATTTCAGCTACATGGTGTTCTGAAGAAGGACCTCAAAACGGTAATGAGTAGCATCATAAAAAGCATGGGTTCAACTCTCGGTGCCTGTGGTGATCTCAACAGGAATGTACTTGCTCCTGCTGCCCCGCTTGTGAGAAAAGATTATCTCTTTGCACAGCAAACTGCAGAAAACATTGCAGCACTGTTGACTCCTCAGTCCGGTTTCTACTACGATGTCTGGGTGGATGGAGAGAAGGTCATGACAGCTGAACCCCCTGAAGTTACGAAGGCCCGCAATGATAATTCACACGGGACTAATTTTCCTGATTTGCCTGAGCCCATTTATGGAACGCAGTTCTTGCCTAGGAAATTCAAAGTTGCAGTTACTGTGCCAACAGACAACTCGGTGGATCTCCTGACGAATGACATTGGTGTTGTGGTAGTCACTGATGATAATGGGGAGCCTCAAGGATATAATATCTATGTAAGATGAACACGTTTGTTTGATAATCAATTTTTATTTTGTTGGCATACGATGTGAGCCTCATAATTCCTATTGCAGGTTGGTGGTGGTATGGGAAGAACACATAGGTTGGAGACCACTTTTCCGCGACTGGCAGAACCATTGGGTTATGTGCCCAAAGAGGATATTTTATATGCAGTGAAAGCAATTGTTGTTACACAAAGAGAAAACGGGAGAAGAGATGATCGTAAATACAGCAGAATGAAGTATTTGATAAGCTCCTGGGGGATTGAGAAATTCAGAAGTGTTGTTGAGCAATATTATGGAAAGAAATTTGAGCCTAACCGTGAGCTACCAGAGTGGGAATTTAAGAGCTACTTAGGATGGCATGAACAGGTTTGTTTCATTTATTTGGACATTAAAGATGCAAGGTTTCTAAGTTTGAGATACTGACACCTTAGGACGTTCCGATTTATGGCCCTTTTCTACTTAAAAGGATCAATCTGTTAACATTTATGGCCCTTTTTTGGTAGAATTTCAAAGTTATGGTTGATTTATTGGTCATGTTTCTCACCTGTTCTCCTTTACTGCCCTGGTTCTCACCTTTTGATGATTTGCTGGTAGGGTGATGGCCATTTATTTTGTGGACTCCATGTTGATAATGGTCGTATTGGGGGAAAGATGAAGAAGGCATTGAGGGAGGTTATTGAGAAGTATGGTTTAAGTGTGCGCCTAACACCAAATCAGAATATTGTCTTGTGTGATATTCGTAATGCGTGGAGGCGTCCCATTACTACAACACTTGCACAGGCTGGCCTACTGGTAATTTTCTGTTTGGTCGACCAAATATAAATTCTACGTGACATTGACTTTTGGGTGGACGTTGTACTGACACTTCTGCATGTATACAGACTCCTAGGTATGTAGATCCCCTCAATCTGACTGCAATGGCATGCCCAGCGATGCCACTTTGTCCATTGGCAATAACTGAAGCGGAGCGAGGAATCCCAGACATTCTTAAGCGTGTTCGAGCAGTGTTTGAGAAAGTATTGTTACAAGCCCATAGTGATTAGCCAAAAATCAAATCAATGTAAGAGGGTTTGGACTGTGTATAACTTGTATGTCTGTTTTGTTTCAGGTTGGTTTGAAGTACAAAGAATCTGTAGTTATAAGGGTAACCGGCTGTCCTAATGGTTGTGCCAGACCATACATGGCTGAACTTGGTTTGGTTGGGGATGGTCCCAACAGCTATCAGGTATCTTTAGCACTTGCTTAACAACTATTTTGCCCTTTAATGTTTTCTGTTTAAAAAATAAATAAATTATCATGAGAACAGTACTGATTTGTCCATACATTGTTTTCTGAAAATAGATTTGGCTTGGAGGGACACCCAATCAAACCTCACTAGCAAGAGCCTTCTTGAACAAGGTTAAGGTTCATGATCTTGAAAAAGTTTTGGAACCTTTGTTTTATCACTGGAAACACAAACGACATGCTAAAGAATCATTCGGCGACTTCACAAACCGCCTGGTGAGTAGTGCAATTATTAAGCTGCTAGTCCTGTTCTTGTATATTTGACTTCAAACTGGCAGGAAATTAAACTTACCATTCCAAACTTTGCTTAACTCTACGAAACGTGCTGGTCATTTGATAATTGCCTAGCATAGTGATCCGGACTGTTGTGTTCTGTCAGGGATTTGAGACACTTCAAGAATTGGTTGACAAATGGGAGGGTCCAGTGGTGGCTGCATCACGCCATAACCTGAAGCTATTTGCTGACAAAGAGACATACGAAGCTATGGATAAACTAGCGAGGCTGCAGAATAAGAGCGCGCATCAGCTAGCCATAGAAGTCATTCGCAATTTTGTTGCTTCCCAACCAAATGGGAAAGGTGAATAAGCAATTTGTTGTCCTGCTGCAGGCCAGAAAAAGAGCTAAGGTGAACGAGGAATAATAGCTCCATCTCTCTCTACAAGCTATTATGATTCAGTAACAGCTGGAAGGGATTACGTACTAAATTAGATATTATTTTTTTACCGAGGGTTGCATTGTTAGTTATTGTTGATCTGGATTAGTAAAATGTTGTGGGTTTTGGTGTTTGTATGCTTTTTCAAGAGGAGTAATTCCGTTCCTAATCTATCATTTTTGCAATAAGATTTCAGTTTTTGCTGCTTTATGATTGTCAACACTCTCTACATTTCAGCCGATTATGCAGTTTAAGAGATTTGGATGCATATGAATTTTGATCGAGTTAAAATAATTTTCATCTTTATAAAGTTAAACTAAAGATGCCATCCATCTGGTGCTGCGGAAGAGGGATTTCTGGGCTGCCCATGGACAAAATGCAGAGTTCAGAGCAATCCTATTTAACGTATGGTTATAATTTCACTATTGACAAAACAATAAAACCTAGTCTAAAAAGTACACTACATATTAAACTAAAGCCTATAGATTTTTAAGTAGGGAGGTTATAACTGAGATGAAAATTATTTTTTCAGAGCTTATTTTCTTTTATATTATTGACAGTGAATCTGAGGATTGATCCGTGAATTGTTTGATGCCTTGGACTAACCTGGAAACTCTGCCAGGTGCCAATTACACATAACACTATGACGTTATGGCCAAGCTAAGGTTTAAGCCTTGTGACATTATTATACAGGATCAAAACATTCGTTTTGTCAGATTGCCCATCAATTGAATGTTCAATATCTACGTGGATTAGCTTTGTTCCCAGTTAACATGATGGCAATTTAAGGGGAAAAAAGAGAAAAACCTCATAAAATTAAAAGGGAAGCCTTAAAATTAAAGGAAAAAGAAGAGGAAGAAGCAATCAGAAGAACTGGATTGTCCAAATAGGGGATATAAGAGCAATATAAGTTTCACAATTATACAACAGCAACGAACGACATTAACTGGATCTTGGGGAAAAAAAAAACACTAAACTCCCTCACTTGTGGCAGATGCGAGCTGTTGGCATTGTGACACAAACAACGGCGTACTTCTTCTTGGCCTCTTCGGTTCCCCGCTTTGGTTCGTCAGCCATGGCGATCTTGGCAACCGAGCAGGCAGCCGCCGCCGCGACAGCGAGCATCAAGTCTCTCCTTCCGCTGCTGCTTTCTTCCTTGCTCTTCCTCATTTGCAAGTTGACCTTCTCTGCCTCTGAGCCCGCTGAGGCCTTGGCCACAATGAGGCCGCGGCGGCTAGCCGTGGGCTTGGCAACAGTCATGGCTGAGCCATTGGGGAATGAGGAGGCTGTCATAACCATGGAAGCCATGTCTGCAGCTCGATTGTCTGTTGTCTTGCCGTGTTCTCTTTTTTTGTCTCTCAATTGTTGTTGCTTGCGCTTGTGAGCGGAGTCAATTCTTGGTGCCAAGTATAAAAGTGTAGAATGACATGAAAATGTGCTTCTCAAAACAACATAATCCATTTCCTTATCGCTTAAGACGTTCTGGCTAATGGGCTATTGCCACGTGTTGCATTATCGGAATCAGAAACTCTTGGCTCCGCAAAGCTCCCTAGAACGGATGGTCTTTTTGGATGGTAGACTTTGTGAATCTCTCTTGACTTTCAATCTCAGCCTCAGAAGATTTGCCCAAGCCCCAATGTACGGATGTAAAAGCACTACATAACTGCGTTTGTTGTCCGACTTTGTTATAGTCTAGAATTTATTTACATTTGGTGGTAGCATTGGTTGGCTTTAGGAGCCCTATTTTACCCCTTTTCCTTGTATTTTTTGTGCTCAAGTAATTCAAGTTAATTTAAAAATTAATTGCTAATTTTTACTACCCAAAAATAAAACTAGCATGTAATAGGGATTTTTTTGGGTTTAACTTAATTTTAGTTCCTGAACCATAGGTAATCCCCCTTATGGTCCAAGACGTCTAATAATGAGTTTATGATCTACAAAATTTCACAAATCAACTATTATCTCTACCCGATTGTTGTAACAAAACAGGGAAAGATACAACTTATTTAATTCTTAACAGTTGTACCCTAAAATGTACACAAAATTATCACCCAATAAGCAGCACATGGTCCACTCGTGACTCTTTCACTCAGATTTTAACCGTCGAATAAATAAAATGACTAATTTAAAACAATTTAATAGATCAAGATCTCATTCTAAACAATTTCAAGGTGTCATTCTCGCTCGAGATTTTGGCTTGTAGTTCATGAGCTAAAAATTAGACGCCCCCACTCCCAACCTTTTTCCCCCTTTAGGGTTTTTTCAAAACGCATAATTGACAATATCTCATACTACATTGTATATTTCTCTATCTTCAGCTTTTATTTCTTTTTTTTAACTGACTCTAATATTTAGAGTGTAGAATGATGGAAGTTTCGTTTTTACCATTTATTCAAACATATTGATGATGGGATAATGGAAGCTTTTATTGTACCATAATGACCTCATAGTACTACAAAATTTATAAAAATGAAACTTTTTTTTTTCAAATATAAGTTTAAGACTCGCGACTTCCATAAATAAATAGTATGTACCCAAAGAAATAAGTAGTAAATATTTTGAAGGCAAGAAAGTAGAAGCTGAGAAATTACTCGTAAATGCAACGCCATTGTGCTTCACTGACATAGTCTTACCAGTTCTCACCAATCATGAAAAAAGTGAAGTCAAACACGTGTACTAACTAGCAACTACCGACCCAACGGACTTAAAAGTTGATTTGCACAAAAAACTGCAAAGCTTCTTCGAAAACATTTCCTAAAACTAATTTTGTTTAAAAATATTGTGACATATTTTTTTAAGATTGTAATATATGAAAGTTTTTTTTTAATATTGTAATATTTGAAAGCTTTATATTATAGTAACTAAAAGTTTTAGTTTTAAACCACATTACCAAACACCATATTAAAAAAGTCACAGGTTATGTAAAAAAATCGTAAAATTAACAGAGCTCAAAATAGTAACAGATTTAGATCGTTCATGATAACCAAAAAGAGATTAAACAGATATTATCACAAAGCATTAAGTTATGGTCTTAAACCTTAACAATCAAATTCATACTTCAAACTCTAGTTGCTAGAGCATAGCGTAAAAGGAACTCAAAACCTCCCAAATTAAGCTTCTATTTGCTCAGCGTTATCTTCAATGACGAGAGGCTTTGTTGGCTCCACCAAAGCCAACAAATCTGTGTACTCTTGAAAAGGTAATTTTGAAAATCGAGTTTCTTTCCAGAAATCAGGTGTCAAGAAACCATATGTTTTAAGGAGACAGTCAAAAGTGGCCTGCATTCATACAGTTGAACGTGCGAACACGATTAGAGATCATTCAAACCCTCAAAAAAACTCATCTAATAGGGTGTTTAGAAAGGTGATGGGAACGATTTTTACTATAGCATATGAGAGTTTTACACAGTAACATATTTTTTTATTATTATTGTAGCATGTGAGAGCTTTACATTGTTCATAACTGATATTATGATAGGAACTGAGTGGTTCCCACCACTACCAAACACCCCCTAAATAGTTCAATTAATCAGTCCAAAGAAACATAGCTATATCACAAATATCCCACAAAAAGTGTCCAATACCTTGAGCAACAAAGGCAAAAAACACATTCCAGGTTCAGCACAAGAACAACCATATTCCACAACCAAAGCTTTTTAGTTCAAAACACTGTCGCATGTAAGAGTTTTACACTGTAGCAACTTTTTGCCTTTTATCGTAACATGTGAGAGCTTTACACTGCTAAAAAGTTAGTTCCAACCAACTTTGCCAAACATCCTTATTGCTCAAAAGAAAATAATCCATGTTCATCCATCGGAAATTAAAGAGAAAAAATAACAAATGACAATGCTTACAGTATTGTTTGTTTGGAGTGTTCTTGGTACTTAATGAATTCAAATTTGGATTCGAGTATCAAAAATCCTTTGGATAAGTGTTTGTTTCTCCCAAAATCTAAACCCTTTGAGTATCAAGAATCCAAGTTTTCAGAGTTCTACTCCCCCTAAACTTTTGATACTCGAATATCTATGCTACAGTAAAAACTAAAATTCTCTCTCCTGTATTTGGAAAAAAAAATCATAACTTCTTTATTTGATATCCAATTGAGATGAGTCTTTTTTTATTATGTTTCTAGTGAAGAGAGAAATAAACTAAGATCTATATTGCATATTTTTTAAGACTGTCAACATTAAGATTTTATTAGATTTGTTAATAAATTAAAAATTATTTTCATTACCTCTTGAACACAAATTTCAATTTTATTTCATACTTAGATTAAAACTTCAATACACATCTAAACATCAATTCGGATAATAATTCAAATCACTAACTCAAACCTTAATTCAAATCACACTAATTCAAATCAAATAACTAATTTGAATCTATTTACTAAACGGACCCTATATTTCACATTACAACAAGCTCAAAAACAATGAAGAAGGTTGTTTATGTTGAACAATTGAACAAGTGAAAATTATTAAATAACAGCTCTAGCACGTTTTTAACAATCTTCAAGAAATGTAGCATCCATTCACAAGTTTGTAAGTTGTAACTTCAGGGTTAAAAAAAAAAAAAAAACTCTTTTGAGTCCGATTAGGCAGTTATTTGACCCCGCCACCCCTACGAGGGGCCTAGGCAACAGCCCAATCAGATTATTTAGAACTGTCCTTAAAAAAAATAATGTAATCTTTTATCTGTCAGTTTCCTACTTGAAACCACCGTTATAGCAAAAACTTTTATTCAGCAAAAGAAACAAAGGCGAATCCTTTTCAACGCAATCACAGTGAAACCTCGTAAATAGAAACTATTATTGTAAAAGAAAAACCCAGATCAAATGACGCAATAAGGGATAAACTCAGAATCCTCGATCATATGAAAATGATACCATTAAAAAAAAAAAAAAAAGCACAAACCTTGACGAAATTTCCGAGGGTCTTGGTAGAGCCACAAGAGGAAGTGAAGACATCCTCAATCCCAGCAAACTAGAGCACCTTCTTTGGCACCTGAGCAGCCACGATCCCCGCACCACGTGGCGCCGGAACCATGCTGACGGTCACGGATCCGCACTTTCCGGTGACCTTACGCGGCCCCGTGTGTGGTTTACCGATCTTGTTCCCCCAGTAACCTCTCCTGACGGGGATCAACGATAGCTTGGCCAATATGATCGCGCCACGTATGGTGGTGGCGACCTCTTTGCGGCACTTGACGCCGAGACAGAGTGGCCGTTGCCGTCGCCGATGACGACGAAGGCCTTGAAGCGTGTCCTCTGGCCGGCAAGTGTCTGCTTCTGGACCGGGCGTGATCTTCATTACTTCGTCCTTGAGGCTGGGCCCCACAAGGGTGTCGACGATCTGGTGCTCCTTTACGGGTAAGGAGTGGAGGTAGGTCTGCACCAGGCTCTGGATCTTCCCTTCCCTTACTAGGCGGCCTAGCTTCGTCACTGGGACCCATTTCTCCTGCTCTTCGCGAAGGCCGGCACGGCCGGCGGCCTCTCCCGTGGTCCCCACCGGGACCGGCGCAGCCGAAGCCTCGACGGAAGCCGCCTCTCTCTCCGCCTCTTTCCGCCATGAACTGGTTTTAGTTTTATTCTAGGGCAAAGGAAAAGGTTTAGGTGATAGGAGATTGTAGAAGAGGAGAGTAAAGAGAGGTCAACAGAAATGTAATCGAGTATTTGATACGGTGATTAAAACTATTGATTTAGGAGGTTAAAGAAAAAGGTTTTGGTGATAGGAGACTGTAGAAGAGGAGAGTAAAGAGAGGTCAACAAAGATCTAATAGGGTTTTTATTGTGGTAAAACTATTGGTTAGAATTGTTTTTATTGTAGCATATAAGAGTTAGTAATTTTTTTTTATTGTAACATATAAAAGTTGTACATTATTTATAATTAAGATAATAGTTAAAAACACCCTTTAAAAAAATACTAATAGTTTCACAAAATTGAATCTGTTTTTTTTTTTTTGTGTCTTAATTATTTGGCAAGTTTCATTCTCACAAATAACAATAACAATAATGGCAATAATTAGTTGCCAAGTTATAAAATATTCTATAATAATTTCCCCAAAAAAAATTACCCATTTAAAAAAAACCCTAAAAAATTTCCTAAGAAAAACATAATGGAGTATGTTCTATGCCTTGCCAAAATCTTTTTTTTTTTTTTTTGAGGTCGTAATTATTTGGAAAATTTAATGTGTTTTCTTTTTCTTTTTTTTTTGTCTTAATTATTTGGCAAGTTCTATTCTAAAAAAAATAATTATTGGCAAGTTATAAAATATTCTATAATAATTTCCCCAAAAGAAATTACCCATTTCAAAAAAAAAACCCTAAAAAATTTCCTGAGAAAAACATAATGGAGTATGTTCTTTGCCTTGCCAAAATAATTTTCAGTATTCTAAAAAATTTTGAAAAATCTGTCCTATGCGTATAAAAGTTAGAGTTTGATAAGATATTTATTTTTATGTAATACTAAATTTAAAACAAAATACTACAATGGTAAACAAATTTATTATTTTTGCACTTTTTAAAATTATTATTGTTACATAATAAAAAAATAGTATTTACATCTTAATTTTTATATTTTAAGACCAGTTAGATGACTCAACACTTTGTCATTTATCAAAAATGACATGTCGTTATGACTTATGTGTGTAGATTTTGAGTAAATAGTTCGTTTAGTCCTCAACTTTTTAAAAAAGTATTTTTTGATCCTCAATTTTTTTTATTTAATTAGTTATAACATTTAAAAAATGTGCGATTTGGTCTCAACAATTTAATTTTGGACAGAAAGCTTTTTTAAATATCAATTTTTAATCAAATTTACAAATTACCTTATAAAAATTTCTTTTCATTTTACCTTTTCCTGAAAAAAAACAAAGAAAAAAAAAAGAATTTTTCGCTGCCTTGACCTTTCCTCCCAAATCTCTAGCTTCTACGGCACTCAAAAGGCCTTGACAGTTTGACATCGTTAAACAATGAAAATCACGAATTGTCTTAATAAGAAAGTCTGCATTTTTAAATTCCAAACAATCCAGTTGAACTTTAACCAAATCAAATGAATATGAAACTCAGATTGACTAAAGATTACGCAAAATCAAAACAAAGAAGTTAAAATTTATTACCTTCCAGGCCATTGAAGGTTCCAACCAAAGTTCTGGAACCCTAAGGTCTTCATGGTTTTTGGGGAATTTGGGCAATGGGTTTTCTTCCTTCCTTTTTTCTTTTTTTTTTTATTTTTTTAATTTTATTTTTATTTTTATGACAATGAAAGTGGTTGGTGGCTGAAACAAAAGTCAGCTTAGGCCCGGGCTTTGACTTCCTCGGCTGCACTGTTGACGGTGTCGACAACTTCATTTCCCTCAGTATTGACCCCCACGTGCACCCTAACGAGATTATAGTATCAGTATCACCAACGACAAAGCCAAGAAACTCAGCAAGAACCACACCCCCGACCCCATGCTATCGCCTCCACTGTGCTCCTCCAAATCGAGAGACTAAGAGAGATCGCGAGAGAGACCCACACTGTTGCTTCCATCGTACAAGATTTGCATCTTCTTTTTTTTTTTTCTTTGGAAAGCCGAGATGGGGGCAATGATAGCCAATGTTAGGCTATGGTTGTGGTTGATGGCTGTGGGTAGGGCTAGCATTTTTGGATATAGCACGATGATACGATAAGAAAACGACATAAGATAAATAAGTTTGGACCACATATTTATTAATAGAGCCGTAAATGAGTTGGCATAAATAAAACAAAAATAAATGAGCTGCATTCATGCCAACACATTTAACTCGTTTAATTAAATGGCCTATGAACATGCCGACACGACACGACACGACACAAACCTGCCCGTTTATAATATATATAAACCAAAAAATAAAAATATTTAAATTTTAAATATGCAAAATATATAACACCCAATTCCACCATTAACCCTAGGGCTAATCGTGTTTAAGTTTAGATATTTTAGGTCTTTGTTAATTTTTTTTTTTTTTTTTTTAAATTTTAGTTAACTGGGCTATAAATGTGTCATATACGTTCTTTTATAACGTCAACCCATCACGACCCGTTTAATAATTGTGTTAATAGTGTCATGTCGTATTAAGTATGCCACATGCGGTTTGTGTTCATGTTTGAGTTTCTAGCACGTTTATTAATCGTGATATAATCGTGCTGGCCCGAGTACGACATGTGAACACGAATTGCCCCCCTAGCTGTGGGTGGGGTTTGCCGGAGAAAGGATGTGGCCGGAGGGGGGGCTGTTGGCTTAATCTATAATGGTGGAAAGGAGGTTTTTTTTTTAATATATTTTTTAATTTTTTATGTTTTAATTTTGATTTTTTAAAATATATTAGGTATTTTACTAAAATACTCTTACTAAAGTTGTCAAAATATTTTTTAATAGCCAAACTTAACGACTGAGGACCGAATTACATATTTTTTTAAATCAGTTAAATAAATAAAGTTGGTATGTTTTTGCATTATTTGCTACTTTATCAATCTTACTGATTAGTGTACCCATTGTATTTGCTTCTCCTCATTGTTGGTTGGGTAATAAACATGTTGTATTTTTTGGTACATCATTACTGCATTAGTGTTTCTTGTAAGTATTTTTAATTCTCTTATCTCAACCAAATTGCACATTTTAAAAAGTTGGAGATCAACTGAGTTTTTTATTAACGAAATTTAAAAATGAATCAATTAAAAAATAAAAAATAGTATAATAAAAAAATTGAACATTTAATGTTTTCAAGCATGTTGCTGCCCAGGATCGAACTGGGGACCTTTAGTGTGTAAGACTAACGTGATAACCACTACACCACAGCAACGTTGTGTCAATTCCCCGCATTATTTTACGTATTATTTTAAAACCAGATGAATCATTGCCCACCGCTTTAAACAGTACTTTTGTGTCACAGTCGGTCAGGACATATCTCGTTAGTTATTTGTGAATGCTGTTTTTTAAATAGAAATAAATAAAACCTGTCGCACGAACGGGACTAAAATCAGAGTTAAAAAAAAAAGAGCGCATGTGGAGTGAAAACGACAGGAAAAAAAAGTTATAAAACTACAAGAACATTATATGGTATTTAGCAAAATGTTAAGCAAATATTTCGTTGTAACGTTGTTACAGTATCAAACTTTTCATAGTCACATGCTACAATAGTTAAATAAAGTATGCTACAATATAAAACTTTCAAATGCTACAATTTTTAGTTTAAAAGTTTTAATTCTAATCATACTTTTTAAATACTTTATTAGATAATTTTAAAACGACAGTGTTCTATGAAAGTAGAAAATCCCTACAAGTCACAGCAATTAACTAACAAGCAAAACAAAAACCAGATAATCCGTTGTATCAACAACCTGAGAAACGACAACGAAATAAGCCGTGGAAACAAAAAAGTAAACGACAATAATACGAGAATACAGGTAAACGTAAGCCTAATAGTGGCAACACAAACGACATAAAAGTTAGGACAACCACCAGAGAAACGACAACAGCGTAAAAAGAACAAACATCCAAAATGCCGATGTTGATTTGTAGATTTTCTTTTCTTTTTTTTTTCTCTTCCTAAATAGGCAAAAACTCAAAAGAAATTCTTAGAACCACTAATAAACAAATAAATAGTAAGCATAAACTTCAAAAAAAAAAAAAAGGCTTTAAATCCAGAACTGCTTCATCTTCCTTGACCTCTTCTTTGAAATTGAATTTTTTGAATATGGACTTGCCACGTCATCTCTGATTTCACAAGTCTACTGCCATTCGGATCATAGTTTTGAGGCCGCATTAAATAGTTATGAAAATTTTTTTGGGACCCACCCTACTGAGAGAGGGTCGGGCTACTGCCTGGTTGGGATGAATAATATTGTCCAATGATAAAGCGAAGTCACCTGATGTCACTTTTATTTGATCAAAACAACATTAAGATGGAAAAATAAAAGCATCAAGGAGAAAGCAATATGTCAACTTTAGTTTCCAACTCTTGCTAGAAGATTTTCATTGCCTCATATATGCATAATTCTAGAAATTGGACATGTAGAACTTGAGCCGTAGATGTTATCTAAATATTGTGAACCTTAGGAGCATAGATGTGCAATAGTTTGAACCAATTTTGGTTAAGAATATTGTAGCGTGTATGAGATTTACATAGTAAATTACTTTGCTTGATATTGTAACATATAAAAATTTTACACTGTAATAAATAAAAGTTTTGGTTGAAACTAAAAATACCAAACATGAATTATTCAAATACATGTTTGTTTGCAGAACTAGAAAGTAGAACTGTTAAGTAAAAAGCTGCTTTTATGAAATTGTCTTTGATTTTTATTTTTACAACCTGATTCTAATCAAACTGGGACCTCTCGTATTTCAACTTGTGCCTTCAATTAATTGCTTTGGTGAGGCTTTATTAGTTCCATTCCATAAGATGCCGCTGAGTAATTACATTAGTTGTGATCTTGCATATACTCATAGTTTTCTTCTATTTTTTTATTTGTTATTGTTTTTTATTGTTTTTTGGCGCTGATATAATTGTTGGTATTTTTTTTTTTTTGAATTGATTCTTGCTTTCATTGAATAGCTGGTTAATTATTCCTTTAGATGGATGACATAGAGGAGGTCTTAAAATATATTTTGAGGCAGGTAGTGCTACTGGCACTTGGCATACGATTGGAAAGCAGTTGCAACTTGAAACTTGCAATACAATGTGGAATTGGAACTTGAAACTTAGGAAGCAAATTGGGAATACAAACTCAAAGAAGACATTCTCTTTCTGCTTGTATGTTTCAATACTTAATTGCTATTTATGTTTTCGTCTATATGTTTTCATGTGGTTGTTCATTATTATGGAGATTTAAAAATTTATGTTATTATTCGTTATGAGTTTTAGTGAATTTATGTAAGATTTTAAGTAATTCCATCAATTTCTACTATTCAAAGCTAATGGGGTCATTTTAAGTAATTACATATATAACATACGTTTAGTGTTTGTATCTTTGTATCTGGATTCTTTGTACGTTTTAATTTTTATTAATCATATACCGTGTTTTTGTCCAGGCTAAATACGACACATAACACGAATTGCTCAAGACACATGAAATAACATCACAGGATGCCCTAAATTGCAAGGATTTTTTTTCCCTTTTCAAGCAAAGTCTTAAAAAAAAAAAAATTCTACCTATTAATGTACCGGTACACCAAAATCTCAAAGGAATAATTCAAAACACAAAAAAGAAAAAGAAAAAAAAAAAAGCACAACAACAACAGCAACTTCTGCGCTCTCGTTCTCCCTTTATATCTTGCGTTGTCTTTTATCAAATTAAATTTAAGTTTTGAAACATTCTTTGTGATTCTTCCAGTTGAATAGTGGAGTTGCATATATAGACAGACCAAAAGACATATAATACTCTGTCCAAAACCTTTCAAATGCATTATCCCGTATGCCCAATTTAAGATACGCTCCAAAAGATAGAAAAAATTTGATGGACTGATGGAGATCTTATATATTAGTTTCTCTAGTTTTTCAAGAAAATGGTAAAATAATACGACCCTCTTTTCCCGTTCCTGATGTACCTAAACTGCAGGCTTCAGTACAAGCTTGGGTGAATGATAGGTTGGAATTGATTATTCAAACTTCTAAGTTTGTATGGTCTGTTTGTTTAGAATATTATTTAAATTTAGATTTGAGTATTAATAATTTTTTAAATAAGTGCTTGTTTGTTTAAAAAATCCGAATCCTTTGAGTATCAATAATTTAAGTTTTTAGAGTTCTCATCCCTTGAACTTTTGATACTCGAATATCTCTATTACAGTAAAAACTAAAATTCTCTCTCTTATATTTAAGAAAAAAATCATAAATTCTTCATTTGATATTCAATTTAGATGATTCTTTTTTCATTGTGTTCCTAGTGAAGAGAGAAATAAATTAAGATTCATATTACATATTTTTTAGGCTCATTAGCGTTAAGATTTTACTAGATTTGTTAATAAATTAAAAGCTATTTTCACTACCTCTTCAAACATAAATTTTAAATTTATTTTATCCTCAGATTAAAACTTAAATGTATATCCAAACGTTAATTTGGATAACAATTCAAATCACTAACTTAAATCCTAATTCAAATTACACTAACTCAAATCAAATCACTAATTCAAATTCATTTATCAAACGGATCCTAATCTTTAAAACTTGCTTTGAATTATATAACTCTTGTGTTAGATACGGAAAGATTCTCTTTTCCTTGGACATACACTTCCTATTTTTTAAATTGAAAACCTATTCAACTAGACTGTCACTTAGTTTTTTCTTTTAGCAATTCTATTTAACCTTATAAGGTTATAACATCACTACTAATAAAATAGTAAGACTTAGTTTAAAAAGTACACTAAATATCATATTGAGATAAACAATTTTATGAATAGTAATGTTATAGCCTTTTGAGGATGAAAATAAATTTTCTTTTCACATAGCTACAACAAATATTTTATTGGTCTTTTTTTTAGGAAAAAAAGGATTAATAGTTTCTTCACGTCTCCACACTAACGTCACTTACTAATGTCATAGGTAGATGGCTTCACAGATAATCTATGTCATGAGATAGACTTTTGTACGTGATGCAAGGCTCAAATCTCTAATATTTTGGTAGATAAAGTCTCCAAATAAGATACCTATTACGTTTGACAAAAAGGTTTAAATTATCTATAATATACAATTTTTACTTATTATAATATAAAATAAAAATTTTATTATAATATAAAAATTTTATATACTATAAAACTTAAACTTATCTTTTAAATTTAAACCCATTTGACTTCCTTGCCACCACCATCTATTTTTAAATGTCTTCTTATATAATTTTGCTACAGAAGAATGCAAAAAATCCCAAGCAAATCTCTTTGAATCGTGATGACAGAGAGGGAGAGTGATAACGCCAAGCTTACGTAGGGCCCATCTTATGACGTGGAGGAACACATAAAGAGGACAAACACACCGGATCCGCCATATACGACAAAACTGTCCTCTCCTTTCTAACTCATACAGTTCATTTTTGTGTCATTGACTTGACTTGGATTCTTCTGCGTCCAAAATATACAATCTACTTCCCATGATACAAGTATATTTTATCGGTAGATTATGAAATAATAATAATAATAATAATAATTCCATTTTATGAGTATGTTCAGATTAATAGGATGGTATTAAGTAATAAAAAAAGGATGTACTAGATTATTGAATTTGGGGTAGTTGATTTATTTTGTTGACTTTTAAATTACTAATTTCTACTTGTCACCTTATAATGGTAAAATTTATCTTGAGGTGGTTGCTTAATTTTGTTGATTTTTTAATTAATAATAGCAAAACTTGTCACCTACAACGGCAAAATCATAGAATTCCGAGACTCAAATTGCAAAGAGCATTTAAAGTTTCACGTACAATTGCGTTTTATTAATCCATAATTAGTAAGAGAAGGGAACAGCCTGCATATGCTTAAATGCCTACTTAAGGTTTTTCTTCTTCTCTTTCTTTTTTTTTTTTGACTCAATATATTCAAAACCTACCAAAATATTCAAATGCTCAATCTTCAAGTAGTTTTTTTAATCACCTTCAAAATTTTGATGTTTCTACTCTTTTTTTTTTAAAAGTGCTTTTACACAATTTTGAATATATAACAACAGCACAATTAAAGAGCTGGTCCCTTATGCATACCTTAAACAATTTAACCATTTAATACCAATTAATGAATTAGTTCAACTACTAAGGTTACTCTCAGTTTAAAATGCACTCTTTCCTCAAAAGTCCAGAGTGGGACTATAATTAAATTGCAGCAAAAAAAAAAAAACTTAAAACTCATCCATGAATTTTGATAACACCAGTAGGTAACAAAACGTGGTTACAAGCATAGTTTAACAGTAAAACTATACCTGACTCAACTTATAAATAAAGAGTTCAAAACCCCCAACCCTTTAGTTCAAAAAAAAAAAAAGGACAATAAAACAATAATTTATGTAGTTTTGCAAGCTTTTCAAGTGAAATTTCTATAATTGCAGTAACAATGAAAATGGATTACAACTTTTAACTATTATGTTGAAATAAAGTACAATTTTTATTCGTTGAATCTAATTAAAATCATATCAAATTAAGGTCATGATAATTTAGCAAATTTGATAAAAATTTAACATATGTATAAAACTTTTATCCTACGGTATAATTTTACGCTATCAACTAGTTCCCCTGGAATTTTTTTTTTCAGTAAACTCAGGTAGGCATTGTTTCCAACAAAAAGTAAAGCAGCGTTTGGTTGGTGTTTAAATATTTATGCTGTGCAGCCAATAGCTTCACGTTCGTGTGACTCAAAAGCGACCCCACAAGAGATTTGATTCAAACACGGTGCATGTCTCACTCCACTAGGCCATTGTCGTCTCATGGAACCCAAAAAAAGAAAAAAAAAAGCGTTAATATTTCCAATAAAAGATTTTTTGAAAACGAAACCTTTTTTTTTTTCAATTTTAAATTAATAAATACGTGAATACCGAGAGAATCCCAGTGACTGTTAGAGAGAGAGAGGAAGAAGAAGAAGAACTGAAGAAGAAGTGAGGAAGAATGAGGTTGTCACTCGTCGGCGTAAGAAAATAAATGAGAGAGAAGAAACTCAAGCCAACTCTGTCTAAACGCCCAATTCTCATTTATTGTAATATTATTATATTATAATTACAAAAATAAAAACAAACACGCCTTCAACGGCACGGACCACTTCATTGATTAATCTTTTCCTTCTGGTGTGACTTGTGATCTGAAACCCAAAATGGACAATGACACTCCTCTCTCTTGGTTTGTGTGATTTCCTTTAAAAATTTACTCACAACTTGATAGAAAAAAATATAATTTTCTTTTTAAAAAAACCATTATTTTGAAAGTATGATATTGTTTGTTCAAGGTCGTAGCCGTATTTAGTGGGACTTTGTATCTAATAAATCACGTTCTTGAACAGTTCTATTAAGAATTTTGATAGGATAAGCATTTGGTAAGGCTAATATGCTGAAGTTCCAAGTTTAGTAATTATACTATAAAGTTTTATAAAGCTTCACATTTTAGCAGTTTTATATTCACATGGCTGAGAACCATGTGCAGATAATTTTAAAGGGTGTGTTAAAAAAATGGTGAAAACAGTTGATTAGAACCACTTTTATTGTAGCATGTGAGAGCGTTACACTGTAGTAATTCTTTTTATTATTACTGTAATATATGAAAATTTTACACTGTTTATAATTAAAGTTTCCCATTACTCAACCAAACAACCATTTAAAATACAAGTGAATACTTGTGTTGTTTCTTATTGCAAAAAGGGTAGGTTTATCTACATGTCAAAGTAATCACATTCATTTTAATATGATTATTTATCTTCTAGACTTTGCTTTTGCCATATGAAAGGAAGACTTTGATTATTAAATTATAAAAAAGGGTATCCCTTAAAAACTTATGAAAAGGGTTTTTTTTTTTTTTTTTTTTTAAATTCTGGCCCTGATTTATAAATTCATAGGAGCTAGTTTTGTTTATATGCTACTGCTTAATTATGTGTATGATTGCGCGCTCTATTTTTAATGTTTTAAACTGTTTCATGATTACTTTGGTAGACTGGGACAGAGGTTTGATTAGCTAATTTACTACTTTGATTATAGACATAATTCCACGTCTTTTTGTTTAGATGTAACATGATTAACATGCAAAATCAATTGATAAAGAGGATCATGAAATCAAGGGGGTGTTTGGCAGTGGTGGGAACCCTCAGTTCCCACCACAATCTCAGTTATAAATAGTGTAAAGTTTTCACATGCTACAGTAATAATAAAAACAATAAAAATGATTCCCACCACCTTTCTCAACACCCTAGAAATCTACGGCAAATATTTGTTGCTATTGTCGTTTTGGTCCCAACTGGGATTTGATAATGCCCAGCTCAATAAATGGCGATAAACCAGTCATAACACAAAGGTACAAAAACCCATTTAATTAATCCAAAAAATCCTTTTCAATTTCCCATGCAATAAATAACTGAAAAAAAAATTAAAATGAAATTAAAAAGAACATAACACAAACAGCTTTCATTTGAAATCCTTGTTCTTTCTCTTAACGAGGTTCTCGCTCTCTCTCTCTCTCCATGTCTCTGACAGACTCTCTCCCTGTGTCCATGTCTCTGTCTCTGTCCTTCACTGTCTCTTCTTTATCAGTTCCTTACAAAAGACCCAAACATACAGAGCTTTTCTTCTCTGCCTCCATGAAACAACAACAAAAAAACCACTAGTTTTTCTCCTATTTCAAAACCCAACAAAACAAATTCAAAGTTTTTTTTTTTCTTTCAAAAATGTCAGTTACGATCGGAGCAATAGCAGCGGCGAGAAGGCCGAAATGGCAGTACCCACAGCCGCCTCCGACGCCGAGAATCCTCCACCTGCCCCGGAGGCCTCGCCGGAAAGTCAATAACAACAGCAACAACAAGAACTTTCCCGGAAAATCCACTCCAAACTTTCCCGGAAAATCCAGGAAAGACAAGAAGGGGAAGCTGGAGACGCTGTTCGACCAAGAGAGAGTGTTTGCAAGAGCGAGCGTTCCAATAGTCGTGTTGGGAAACGACTGTCGGGATGATGACGAGGGGAGGAGAGAGAGAGTTGAGGAGAGAGAAAGTGAGGTGATGATGGTCAGTGGTGGTGGTGATAGTAAAATCGCGGCGGTGGAGGAGGAGAAGTGGAGATTCCAAACGGAGATGTTGAGGGCGGAGTGTAATTTGCTGAGAATGGAAAAGGAGATTGCTGTTAAGAAGCTCGAGAGGACCAGAGTTAAGTTGGAGAGAACTCTTAAATCTGCTGTTCACTCTCTTGTTTACGTTAGTGCTTCCGTCTTTCTAATCTTACACTCTTCTTTTCTCGTTTGTTCCCTGGGAAAATGGATGGAAAGTTCTCATCTTAAGGAAAACCCAACTCTGAACTGAACATGAACAGAGTTTAGTGTGTGTGTTTTAGCAGTAGTACGAGTGCATTAATTATGTACTTGGGACAATCAAATATGGTGGTCTGTTTGGTCGTTGAGAAAATTCTAGAATGAAAAATTTTAAAAAATAAGGGCATTGTTTTAATTTAAATGTAAGGTCTTTATAGGTATACCTTTAAATTTTGATGTGATTTTGATTAAAAAAACGACTTTTTAAGTGATAAAAGGAGTTAAGAAGTGGTGTTATGTATATATTATAATGGTTTGAACTTTAGTCAATGGTATGGTTTCTTTGTTATTTTATTTTGAATTTTCTAGTGTTTGAAATTTTCAGGAAAGAAGGAAGATATGTGAAGGTAACAATGTGAAGGTGGAATGGGAAGAAGAGGTTCAACAATTGGCGGAGAAGCTAGAGAAGTTGAGAAGGAACTTGGAAGTCAAGAATTTGAGGGCTAGAAGATGTCATAACTTTGATAAACAAGCTGCTCTTCTTCAAAGAGAGCTAAAGATGTTTCGAGGAACATCGGATGAGATTTGTGTTAAGAAAATCCGAGAGATGGCTGAAGTCAGCTTCTCCATCAAAACAAAATCTAGACTCAATGAGAGCTTTTTTTCAAGTGATGACTCCAATGTAAGTATCACAATCTATAAGTCTAATTGGGAATTTAAAGGTTTTCCTTATCATACTTTTTCAAATAAAGTGTTTTTCTAATTGATTTTTTTTATAAATGCAGGTAGAGATTCTGAGAAGGAAAATGGAGGGGTTGTCAAATGGGATGCTATTAGAGAGAATGAAGGAGGAATGTGGGTCCATGCTCTCTACAGCCAATTGTTCAGCAGCCAGTTCTGCATCAACTTCTAAGAGAATTGAATTTACTGTGTCATCGCCAACACAACAACCCCACAATGTAAAAGCTTAAAAAAGAAGAAAAAAAAAGTCTAACTTTTGTTTTGTCTCTTAATCTTCATGCATGATTTTGTTCATTTTTCACAAAGTTTTTTTTAAAATTATTTTACCTGCAGCAGAATGAAGAGAAAGTGTGTTCAGGACGTTGTAAGGCTATAGTGAGAAGAATTCTAGAGCAAGTTCGAGCTGAGACAGAGCAATGGTCTCAGATGCAAGAGATGTTGCGCCAAGTAAGGGAAGAAATGGAAGAATTGCAGGCTTCTCGAGACTTTTGGGAAGATCGAGCCCTCGATTACGACTGCCAAATGCAATCACTACATTCCTCTGTAAAACTTTACACAAAAAATTCTCTGTTATAATTGCATATAGGAAACATTTAAGATTGTTTAGGCATTGAGTTTTCATTTTTTGTTTTTTAGGTTCAAGAATGGAGGCAAAAGGCAATCTCGTCCGAAAACAAAGCGAATCAACTAGAAGCACAAATGTACTTCCTCCGAAAGGAGCTCGAATGGTTGAAGAAGGAACAAAAAACCGACGAAATGAGGGCCAAATCTTCACCTCCAACTTCCGTAGAAGGACAACATGAAATGGAGAAGAGGGTGTTGGTTTGTCGCTTGAAGGAGAATTATCAGGATCGTCGTCATGTTCATCATACCGATCATGATCATAGTAGCAGTAGCAAGCAAAACGAGGCTTCAACTGATGCGAGAAGAAGAAAAACACACACAAATAGCAATAGACTTGTTGCTTTAGAGAGGTCACCTTTACAAGATATTAGCAACTCGTGTGTTTCTCTAAAGCAACATAGTAGAGCAGTCTTAACATTGGTGCCTTCCAGGACAAGCAAAAACTTCTAGGCAATGGTTGATGACTTTTGCCACTTTAATTTAGCTTGGGGCTCTTCATCATCTTTTTTAAAAATCTGGGTTCTAATCTCAAGAGCAAGAGGAAAAGGCAAAGAACAATACTGCGCAGATTGCAAGCAAGGGTGATGAATTGCAATGGCGACTTTGGAGTTCTTTGGTTGTGGATTCTGCTTAATTATTGGCTTCAACCGGATTAAGCAGAGCTAGGCTTACCAACATGCTAATTTTCTGTAATAAAAATCTTGGTCTACTTGTTATAATCAAGGTTTTTTGTTTGGTTATTATTATTATTATTTTTTTTTCAGTTTTACTACTATTAATTTTTGAGCCTTCTTGGGTGATTTACTTCTGCTTCGCAGCTCAAGGAGACGAGGACAAAACACTGCAAAGAAAGAAAGGAAAAAAAAAGTGTAAAAGTTTAAAGATTCATTTTAAAGTTTTAAAATTTAATGTCCTCCCAAAATGATTCTAACAAACGGCATGTCCTTTACAAACGAAGATGTAGTTTTGCCTCATGAGAAAAAGACAGAAAAGGACACGTCGTTTCGTAAACATGAACGCCAACAAACTTAAAATAGAAACAACATATTCCCTCAAAAGGAAAAAAAAAAAAAGAAAAAAAAAGACATGTAATTATTAATACTCATTCGATGTGGTAATGCCTTGCTTTGTTTTGTTTCGATTTTATTTTATGGCGTTGGGAACATATTAGCTGGAAGAAGTGAAAAGTTTGGCAGAGACACGGTGGCGGAGGTGAGAGCAGAAGGTTTTTACAATGTTTACCAGCGACATCAATTATCAAAGACAAACGACTTGTTAGTCTTGTGTTGAAATGACAGAAAACTTTGTGTCGTTTAAGCGACCAGAATGTTTTGCTTTACAACAATTCTTTTAAGAAGGAAACGCCAAAAAAAAAAAAAGTATTGGATGTGAAAAGAAAGATTAAATAATTATTCCTTCTTTTTTTTAAGAGAAAAACTATCCTTAATTTTGGAGATTTTCTTAGAAAACTACTTATTTTTGAAACCGTATGACGTTCATTAACAACATCAATTATTAAAGGAATACGGTTCGGGTGAATAGTTTCTATTTTAATTTTGTCCTTGAAATTTACATTCCTTCTTTACGTTTCATGAATATAAATATATATATATATATATTAGAGTATGGTGACTCGAATTCAACGTAATAATTGTGGTAAAATAATAAATGTGGAAATTTTTATAAGATCTGTGATGGTAGCATAGGGTTTAGGTTGATAGGCTTGATCCTATAGCCTATCACTGATTTAGCAAGGGTGCAAGGCTCCACCCCACAGTATAAACTTTTGTGTTTTGAGCCGTTTGGTTAATGTTTTTAGGTTATATGGAGTTTTGTTTATGCTTATAAATTTGATGTATTGCGTTAGGGTTTAGTATTATCATTTTAGCCTCCCTATTTATCATAATTTTATAATCTTTTTTGAGTTTAATAATTTTATTCTCCTTTATCCGTAGTTTTTGTCTGTTTTGAGTTTTTACGTAAATATGTACGTGTTTTTATTCTTTGTTTCTGTAGCATTATTTTCGTAACAATATATATATATATATATATATATATATATATCGTTGTATACGTATATTTTAAGAAATACAGCTTGGGTTTGTAATTTTTATTTGTACGTTGGTTTCAGATATACCTTTTGTTGAGAGTTGTTGCTTACTCCAAGTTTGTGCGTCCATTGTCCAATAGCCATCATTAATTTCAATTACAAACTATAATTAACAATATTAGAGACAAAATTTTCACAAGTGAATTCTTAGCTACGAAGTACGATATACAAGCAATTCTTTTCTTTTGCTGCCCACATGCCTCTTCCATTTATTTGTTTGGCGAACATTGTGAGGAGGCGGGAGAAGAACTTAGAAGGTTTTACAATGGGCAAACAGCTGTGAATCGCTCAAAAGCCGCGAATCCGGATCTCCAGCAGCTTGGCTATCGTCGGAGAAGGAGTACCGCCTGTGTGAGAGAGAGACGGGAAGCAGATATCGAGAAGGAGAGACAATAACAGAGCAGAGAGGGGAAAAAAAAGCTAAACATAAGGGGCAACATAGAAAAACAAAAAAGTTAAAAAAATTAAAATGTCATTTTATTTTTATTAGTTTTTGAATATGCTAATACTGTATTTAGAAAGGGTAAATATAATATTTACTGTAATTTCCTAAAAACGGGACCCTGTACGCTGACTGTCTGGGTTGTATTACAATAATTTGTACTTATATCTTGTAGAGAAAGTTGACAATTATCTCATTTTTTTTTAATTATTTTTTAAAGTCTCGGTTAGTTTCCTTTAATACAAATTTATTTATGTGTAAATAGTGTGTATTTTAAATTTATCCTTTATTTTTTTGGCGGAAATTTTGTCCTTGATTTTAGGAGATTTTGACTTACTTTTTTTTTTCTTTGGGGTGAAGAAATTAAATTATTTTCAATCCTGTATAATGTGTATATATATACTCACTATATCCAATGGTTATATAAATCTTCTCGGGCAAACACATCATAGAGGTTTTGTTCTATTGGCTAGTCGCTCATGTAAGTTCCCAACTTCATAGTACTTGGGTTTAGAGGTGATTTTGTTTTTGTATTGTTTTGTTTTTTTTTTTTTCAACTGCCCTCTTTTTTATATCTATGATTTATCAGGTCTTTCGTTAGGGGTGAATGGTGGGTGGTTTGGTGGTTTTTAAAAGAGTGCGGGTCGGTTTTTTTGGATGGCGGCTTGGCGATTAACTAACCTGCAAACCGCCCGTGGTGAAAATGCCTGTGGCAAAACGATGTATGGTGCCTTGTTTGATGCGCCGAAACCATTGCCGAGTTGGCCCAATCAAAGTTAGTGAAAATGTCTTGCATATCACGGCATCGCTTGTATTCTAGAGTAGCATACGACCTTGGTATAGCTCCAAGTGCTCGTCAGCATCGATGGTCCCGTCATATGCTTTGATTTGTAGAACTTTGAACTTATTCGGTAGAGTTTGGGAGCAAGTTAGGCGGGAAAGAGCATATTAACTGGAGCTGCAATAAATGCGCTCAATTTTTAGGCTACCATTTAGATCGGATGTTAGGTGAATTTGACCCATGACTCATATGTCACATCAAGACTTATCAGTGGCAGGTGTTGTGATCCATATGGGAGAACTGGTTCCCATCTAAAGGTTAAAATGAGACCATCTGTCGACCTTTGGAAGCAAGTCATTGACCCCAGCATATGTTCTTTCCGATGAGGGATGTGTTGTGTTATAGCCAACGGGGGCTCTGAGGAGCACCAAGGGATAAAGGGCAGGGCACATGAAATTGAGGATTTGTCTCCTCGTCGTGGTTCCCAAGCACGGTGGCTGAGAAGGCGCGGAGGTGGTTGTCTGAAATAGCGTCGAACACACCCCCAACAAACATCTTTATATTTATGCACTTAAAAAAATAGGATAAACTAAAAACAGAGAAATTATAAATGTAGATGACAAAGCCATTGCAAAAGAACCAAGAGAAAAAATTGTTAGAATTATGACCCACATAATTAATTAAAGGTCTAAAAAATTTATCAGATTTATTTATTTAGTTTAATAATTATTTAAATGCTAAAATTCTATTGGCTATGAGGGGTTACAACTCTTATTAAAAGATATGTTTGTATCTGAAGAGATATATACTTTGATGTAAAGGCACCTATTAAGGGTCTATAAATAAGAGTCTGGTCCTCTCTCCATCCAATCAATTGTTTTCTTCTCTCTATCAAAAAATATGTTAAAGAAACTGTGGGTTTAGAGAGAGAAACTGGGTTCTTCTTGTCTGACAATTTTTATTCCAGAGTTTCTGAAAAATTAAAGCTATGAATCAAGGTACGCTCTAAATCTTCTTTTGTGAAAATTATTGAGCTCTAAGATCTTTGGGAATTACAGATATTAAAGTTTTACATTTGGTATCAAAGCGATTAGGTTTTTAGAACTCATAATTTTTCTTTTACCATTATATTCCATATCATGGAACTGAATTGTTATACGAACTGTTATCAATGCCATTCATTTATTACCATTCTGGGCATTTTTGGTGCATTCTAATCATGCACTCTCATTCATATTTATCTTTGAATTCAAACAAACGAAAAAGTATTGAATTTGTAGTTTTTGTATGGCTCAAAAAAAAAAAAAGAAGAGAAAGAGTTTGTGCAATATAATAAATGCTTTGCAGTGTAATTGATTGTCCATTACTGTACGAGATATATTGTACATCTCTGTGAAGAAAACTTTTACTTTTTTCTTGTTTTCTTTGCATGCCCAGTGTCTGCATGTCTGTATTATAATTGATAGCAAGCAGTAAAATTTTTTTGCTTTTCTTTTCGTTGTTTCTTTGTCTCCTTAGATATGCATGTTTAATGCTTATGGCCGCTAACTGTTTATTAAAGAACAAAAAAAAAAAAAGGCAAATTATATTATTCGAGAAAACTGCTTAAAGTTTTGAAGTTTTGGTATAATATTACAATTCAAGAAAAACTCTGCAAAGTTTACTTTTGTTGCTCAAGTTTTCGTATGGGTATTATATTTATATATATATATATTATTGATTACATTAAATGTTTAAGTTTATTGTTTCCAATTTTGAAATTATATTATTATAGTTTGTTAGTCACCAAAGTGACCAAACTTTAAAGCTCAGTAATTTTCAAATTGAGAAACAAAAGGTTCAATAACTCATGAATTTTGATGCTTATGATTGAGATGACATTTATAGATCATGGGTCATTGAATTTCATCTATTATAAGAACTTAGGAATCGCCCAAAGGTTGATTAGCTTTCTTTATAATTGATGAATATAATAGTTGGTAATTAACATGCCCTATTATTTTTGTTTGTTTATCCAAAGATAGCAAGCTTTTTATTGGACATATTTATGATTACCAAATTAAATTTTTATTTTTAAATTAGCATCATTTATAGTTTGTATGTCTTAGTATCACCCAAAGGAGAACTAAGATATACAATTACTGTCTTAGTTTGAATCTAATTATGTGATTATCTCAAAGTATTAATGTATGAATGTTTCTTGCATATTTGCAGTATCTGTTCCTGTTTCTCTACATTCGCATGCTTCATCTGTTCCCTTATTTAATGGATTGAATTTCTCTGATTGGTGCGAACAAGTCCAATTTCACTTAGGTGTCTTGGATCTTGATTTAGTACTTCAAGATAAGGAACTCACTACTATTACTGATGCTAGTAGTGAGGAGGAGAAAACTTTTCATAAATTATGGGAAAGGTCGAATAGATTAAGCTTGATGTTCATGCGAATGACAATAGCAAACAACATTAAAAGTACTCTTCCCAAGACTGAAAGTGCTAAAGAATTTATGAAACTTGTGGAAGAGCGCTCTCAAACTGCTGATAAGTCTCTTGCTGGTACATTAATAGCTAAATTAACTAACATGAAATTTGATGGTTCTTGTACTATGCATGAGCATGTCCTTGAAATGACAAATATAGCAGCAAAATTAAAGTCTTTGGGGATGTCTGTGGATGAGTATTTTCTAGTATAGTTCATTCTCAACTCGCTTCCTCCTGAACAATATGGTCCATTCCAGATGAGCTATAACACAATTAAAGATAAATGGAATATTAATGAATTGACCAGTATGCTTATTCAAGAGGAGACGTGATTGAAAAATCAGAAACCTCATTCCGTTCATCTTGTAAATCAAAAGGCTGAAAAGAGCACTAAAAAGAAGCCTGGAAAGAACAAGAAGAAAGGGTTCAAGAAGGAGTTGCATAACCTGAATGAGTCAACTCAAATCCACAAGAAAGAACACAATGTTAAGTGCTATTTTTGTAACAAATTTGGGCACTTAAAGAAAGATTGTCAAAAACGTAAGGCTTGGTTCAAAAAGAAAGGTAAGCCTTGTGCTTTAGTTTGTTTCGAATCAAATTTAACTGAAGTTCCTCATAATACTTGGTGGATTGATTCAGGTTCAACTACTCACATTTCTAATACGATGCAGGGATTCCTTACGATCCAACCCATAAGAGCAAATGAAAGTTTAATTTACATGGGGAATCAAGATAAAGCTTCAGTGGAAGGAATTGACACTTATCGCTTAATATTAGATACTGGATATTATTTTGATTTATACCAAACTCTTTATGTACCTAATTTTTCTCGCAATTTAGTTTCTTTATCAAAACTTGATGTAGCGGGATTTTATTGTAAGTTTGGATTTAGATCTTTCAGTTTATATAAAAATAATAATTTTATTGGCTCTGGAATCCTTTATGATGGTGTATATAAGTTTAAACTTGATAATCTTTTTGCTGAAACTTTGCTAACCATGCATCGAAGTATTAGAACTAAACAGAGTTTAGTTGATGAAAGTTCTGCTTACTTGTGGCATAAACGCTTGGGTTACATATCCAAGGAAAGAATAGAAAGATCAGTAAAGAATGGAATTCTTTCGAATTTAGATTTTACTGATCTTGGTATGTGTATTGATTGTATTAAAGGAAAGCAAACCAAACACATTAAGAAAGGGGCTACAAGAAGTACACAGCTTCTTGAACTCATACATATTGACATATGTGGACCTTTTGATACTCCATCCTTTAGTGGAGAAAAGTATTTTATCACTTTTATCGATGATTTTTCACGTTATGGTTATCTTTATCTATTGCATGAAAAATCTCAATCTGTTGATGCCATTGAGGTATTTATTAATGAGGTTAAGAGGCAATTAGATAAAAAGGTAAAAATTGTAAGATCAGATAGATGTGGTGAATACTATAGAAAGTATGACGAGTTAGGGCAATGTCTAGGTCTATTTGCTAAATTCCTAGAAAAACGAGGCATATGTGTGCAATACACTATGCCAGGTACACCACAACAAAATGGTGTATCAGAAAGGCGTAATCGTACATTAATGGATATGGTTAGGAGCATGTTAAGTTATTCATCTTTACCTTTATCTTTGTAGATGCATGCATTAAAGACCGCCATGTATATACTGAATAGGGTTCCTAGTGAGGCAGTCCTGAAAACTCCTTTTGAGATGTGAACGAGAAGGAAACCTAGTTTAAGGCATCTGCATGTTTGGGGTTGCCCAATGGAAGTGAAAATTTACAATCCACATGAAAAGAAATTGGATTTTAAGACAACTAGTGGTTATTTCATTGGTTATTCTAAAAATTCGAAGGGTATAAATTTTATTATCGTACCCATAGTACGAGAATAGTTGAATCTGAAAATGCTAGGTTCATCGAGAATGGTGAAATTAGTGGGAATGGAGAACCACATAATGTGGTCATTGAAGAAGTTAGGGTAGAAGTACCTCTACCTGTAACTTCCAAGATTGTTCCTAACATTGTTGTACAGCCTAACAATGTTCAAAAACAAGTGAATGGCCAACCATTTCACAATGAAGTTGTACTTAAAAAACCAATAGTAGCTGAACCACAAGAAACAGTATTAAGAAGATCTCAAAGAGAAAAACGATTTGTTGTTCCTAATGATTATATGGTTTATCTACAAGAGTCTGAAATTGATTTGGAAATCGATAATGATCCGATTTCAGATCCAGTTTCGTTTTCACAAGCCATGGAAAGTATGGATTCTGACAAGTGGCTCAATGCTATGAAAGATGAGTTAAAATCTATGGATCAAAATCAAGTTTGGGACCTTGTTGAGTTGCCTGAAGGTTGCAAGAGAGTCGGGTGTAAATGGGTCTTTAAGACCAAGTGCGACTCTAAAGGCAATATTAAATGGTACAAGGCTAGACTTGTTGCCAAAGGTTTTACTCAGAAAGAAGGCATTGACTACAAAGAGACTTTTTCACCGGTCTCTAAGAAAGATTCACTCATAATTATTATGGCATTGGTGGCTCATTTTGATTTAGAGTTACACCAAATGGATGTGAATACTGCATTTCTCAATGAAAATTTAGAGGAAGAAGTCTATATGGACCAACCTAAAGGCTTTTCAATTAAAGGAAAGGAACACATGGTGTGTAAATTAAAGAAGTCAATATATGGACTTAAACAAGCTTCCCGACGATGGTATCTTAAGTTTAATGATATCATTACTTCGTTTGGATTTAAAGAGAACACTGTTGATTGGTGTATATATATGAAGGTCAGTGGAAGCAAGTTTATTTTCTTAGTCCTATATATTGATGATATTTTGCTTCTTGCTAACAATCTTAGTTTATTACATGAAACTAAGAAATTCCTCTCTAAGAACTTTGAAATGAAAGACATGGGTGAGGCAACTTATGTGATAGGAATTGAAATATTCCGTGATAGATCACAAGGATTGTTGGGGTTGTCTCAGAAAGGCTATATTAACAAAGTTTTAGAGAAATTTAAGATGGACAAATGCTCAGCATGTATAGTTCCGATTCAGAAGGGGGACAAATTTAGTCATATGTAATGTCCAAAGAATGAATTAGAACGAGCGCAAATGAAAAGCATTCTTTATGCATCTGTCGTTGGTAGCTTGTTGTTTGCTCAAACTTGCACCAGACCAGATATTAGTTTTGCTATTGGGATGTTGGGAAGATATCAATGTAATCCAGGAATAGATCATTCGAAAGCTGCAAAGAAAGTTATCAAGTATTTGCAAGGAATAAAGGACCATATGCTCATTTATAGAAGATGTGCTCATCTTGAAGTTGTCGGTTACTCAGATTCAGACTTTGCCGGATGTGCTGACAGTAGAAAATCTACATTCGGTTATATGTTCCTTTTGGTTGGAGGAGCAATTTCATGGAAAAGTGTGAAGCAGTCCGTCATTGCTGCATCCACTATGGAGGCCGAGTTTGTGGCATGCTTTGAGGCCACAAGTCATGGTTTATGATTGCAGAATTTTATTTTGGGACTTGGAGTTGTCGACAATATAGCTAGGCCGTTGAAAATTTATTGTGATAATGCCGCAGCAGTCTTCTTTGCCAAGAATGACAAGTATTATGATGGTGCAAAACGTATGGATATTAAGTACTTAGTCGTTAAGCAAGAAGTTCGAGAACGTAAAGTGTCAATTGAACAAATTAGCACAAATTTTATGATTGCAGATCCTTTAACAAAAGGATTACCGCCCAAGACATTTATTGAACATGTTGAAAGAATGGGTGTTATTAGACGTCATTAATGGTTATGAATTATGTTTTATTTCATTTTAATGATATGACACTTTGAGCTCAGTTATTATGTTCTTGATATATCTTGTTTTCTATTTTTGTATGCATGATTGTTATAGATTAATATTTGACAAGATAGTCTCAGCGAATACATTAAAGTGGACTATTATTATACCTCTCAATTATGAATCATGTTAAATAGATATATAATGTTGTAGTACATGGAAGGGACTACACTAGATTGTGATGTACAACCGCCATGACTTACTTTAGATTTTCTGTTTAATTATGATGTAGAGTATTAGCCAATTTTAAGAAAATTTAACATAATATTGTTGTGCACATTATGACATTATTAAACTAAAAATTAATATTATATGGGTCAAGTGGGAGAATGTTAGAATTATGACCCACATAATTAATTAAAGGCCTATAAAATTTATCAAATTTATTTATTTATTTATTTATTTTAATAATTATTTAAATGCTAAAATTCTATTGGCTATGAGGGGTTGCAACTCTTATTAAAAGATGTGTCTATTTCTGAAAAGATATGTTTGTATCTGAAGAGATATATGCTTTGATGGAAAATCACCTATTGAGGGTCTATAAATAGGAGTCTGGTCCTCTCTCCACCCAATCAATTGTTTTCTTCTCTCCATCAGAAAATACGTTAAAGAAACTATGGGTTTAGAGAGAGAAACTGAGTTCTTTTTGTCTGACAATTTTTGTTCCAGAGTTTCTGAAAAATTAAAGCTATGAATCAAGGTACGCTCTAAATCTTCTTTCGTGAAAATTATTGAGCTCTAAGATCTTTGGAAATTACAGATATTAAAGTTTTACAAAAATCACAAAAGATTCAAATTACCACATAGAGATTATGTAACAAAGAGAAACAAACTTACTACTACAGTTCCAGATATACAACCAAAATTTTTACAGAAAGGTTACAGAACATATCATAAAGCACGAGCGTGAGGGAAAATTTCATTAATATAAACATCACAAATCACCAATATGATAAATATGAACCAAATATCCGAATAATTAAAAGAACAACAAACTTTTTTTCACTTACAAATCCAGTATAACAACCTGTCAAAAGCCTCTGCCAGAGGAAACAATAAGCTGAAACAAAAAACAGAATAGGAAAAAAGAACCTAAAAAAAGAGAAAAGAAAACATGAATTAGTCTTGCAACTACAAACAACCAAAAAGAGCAAAACACGAATCAGTCTTGCAATTAAAAAAACACCCGTCTCTCTCGTCAACATTTT
This sequence comes from Artocarpus heterophyllus, assembly GCA_025403435.1. NCBI lineage: Eukaryota > Viridiplantae > Streptophyta > Magnoliopsida > Rosales > Moraceae > Artocarpus > Artocarpus heterophyllus. The sequence goes on from CM046337.1 coordinate 2,203,214, forward strand.
TTGGCACCCAAAAAATAAAGGTCGAAACAAAAAATAAAGGTCGAAAATGCAAGACAAATAATCCTTAATTAATTAATTAATCATATTAAATGCTTTATGTTAGAATATTTTTTTATTAACAATAATGTAAATTTTTTTTATGTTATAGTATAATTAAAAAATTGTAATGCATGAGAGGTTTTTAAAAATAACATTTTGAAAAAAAAATTTTTGGTCAATGACCTTTTTTTTGGAACAGTTTTTGGCACCAAAAAAGAAGATTTTTAGACATCAAAATAGTTTTAGTTTTTTTTTTTTCATCTTATTGAGGTTTTTTATCCTATTACAATTATTTTTCTTATTTTTAAAAAAAAAATTAAGACAATTTATCTATACAAAAAAACATATTTTTTAGTTAAAAAAAAAGAAAATATTTACTCGAATTGGAATTTTTTTTTGCCCTTTCGTCCAAATCTTCCGCATTGGCATTTGTTTTCATTTTGGGTTAAAAAAAAGGTTTTAACAACTCTCACAGACGCCGCAACGGACTTTTCCCTTTAAAATATCTTTCACGCAACCTTGAAACGACAATAAAACCCCAAAACCAGTCACCCCAAAACAGAGAAGAAGAAGGAGAAGAAGGAGAGGATGAGCGGCAACGTGACTGGAGCAGGGAAGGTGGTGTGTGTGACCGGAGCGTCCAGTTACATAGCGTCATGGGTCGTCAAGTTTCTCCTTCAACGCGGTTACACCGTCAAAGCCTCTGCTCGCGATCCAAGTCAGTGTCGCGCTAACTCTCTTTCTCTCTCTTTGTCTCAGTGTATGATTATGATCCTCTTGATTTCTCGCCATTTTTTATTCCTACTGTTCGTGTTGAGCTTTGCCCATTACTGATTGTGTTCTCTGATTGAAATCGTTTTCATTGAAGCTTTTGATGGGTTTGTGAGATTTGATGAGTATGGTTGATAATGAAATTAAATTGATAATAACGAAGAAATTGTGGATACAAGGTGGAAAAGACCTATAAATTGTTTTTATGGTTTTTATTTGTATATATTTTTTTTTTCATTTTTCATTTGTAATGTGTATTTTTTAACATATTTTTGGGGAAAAAATGTGGGTCATAAAGCTGATGAGGTTGATTATTGAAATTGTGGAAATTATGTTGGCAACACTTGGTGTTAATGACCTGCAAAACTTGATACTAGCTTCTAATTGGGGTGGTTATTGTCCTCTGTTAGCAATATGTATGATTATTTTTTTATTGACTTTAAGTTAGTAGATTAGAGGGTGATTTTAAAGTGAAAACTTGAGCTATTTTTTTCAGGTGGAGGATACTTGAGCTAATTAATTCAGCTTTATTTGTTATATAGATGATCAAAAGAGAACAGCCCACTTCACTTCACTTGATGGGGCTAAGGAAAGGCTCCAGCTTTTCAAAGCGGACTTACTGCAAGAAGGTTCCTCTGACTCTGCTATTGAAGGCTCTGAAGGTGTCTTTCACATCGCATCTCCCTTTTATCATGATGTCAAAGACCCACAGGTTTTCTTTTCCTCTCCTACTAATTTTGCATATATTTTTTAGTTGTATTTATGAACTTGGTAATTTAGGTGTTTCCTTATGTGGTTTAGAATTTTGTTGGTGTAATAGAATAAGCATTGGGGAACGGTGGATCCTATTGTTAGTAATGGTTCGTGGTTGTAGGCATAGTCTACTAGTAAAATCACTACCTTGCCTTCAATGTTAAGGTCTAGAGTGAGAAAATTAAAGACGAAAAAGAAAAGCCGTGGAACCATGTATACAAAAGATGCAATCTACATCTTAGTCTATCAAACGTCCTTAGTGTAATCTTCAATTGAATAAATAAATAATATGATAAGGATTACATGCTTCCCTCAGATATTTTTTCTTTTCTCATGTTTGAAATATATTTCTGCATTTTCTTTTCTTAGATGATGTTTCTATTTGTTTTAATCCTTAACTATCCAAAAAAGAGTTGCTATTCGTTGCAATCAGCTTGGAAAAACTTTTGGAGACTGTTGATGGCATTTTTCTATAAAGTTTTAAATATGTTCAATTGCAAAAATTCTACAGAACTCTCTAATAATAGACAAATAAAACAAGTCCCTTTTTTTCTTGTGTGAAGTTAAATTATTCGCTCTGCTGCCTTGTTTTATATCTGTTATTTAAGCTGTTTGCCCCCTTTTCAGGCAGGATTTCTTGATCCTGCCATTAAGGGAACACTTAATGTTCTTAACTCCTGTGCAAAGTCCTCGTCTGTCAAATGTGTAGTTTTGACATCTTCGATAGCTGCAGTTGTATACAATGGAAGACCCCGAACTCCAGACGTGACAGTTGATGAGACCTGGTTTTCAAGTCCAGATATCTGCAAGGAACTACAGGTATGGGCATGAACACGATACTCTTCTTGATGGTCTTTCCAAACGTAGAAAAGGTGATGCATGTTAAATTGTTGCGGTTGCTGTTTACCTGTTTTAATTGTTAAAAGGTTTGCATACCCCGGGAAATCTTTCTTATATAGGGACTTATGCTTTTTTATATTTAGCTACTAATGAAATGGAAATCAGTTACCAGTAAGCGACTGAGCGTTGTTTATGCAATAATTTTGTTTTTGGTGTCTTTCTTTCATCTCTTTCCTTCTAGCTACGGTACATGCTTTCGAAGACTTTGGCTGAGGAAGCTGCTTGGAAGTTTGTAAAAGAGAAGGATATTGACATGGTAACAATCAACCCAGCAATGGTGATTGGTCCTCTGTTACAGCCAACTCTAAACACAAGTGCTGCTGCCATTTCAAATTTAACAAATGGTACTTGCTCTTTGCTCAATTATCAAGAAAGTTTATAGGATCTGTGTCATTGATGAATGACAAAACCCATATTGTTATCTACTTACATCGATCTTAATGAGATATTTCAACAAAACAGCTTCTGATTTTCTAGTTATATATTCTTGCATGATACGAAGTGTGTAACTATTTCTACGCCTGTTTGTTTAATGCAGGAGCACAAACATTTCCAAATTTTACTCTTGGATGGGACATGTCGCCAATGCTCATATTCTGGCATTTGAGGTCCTGTCTGCTAGTGGAAGATATTGTTTGGTCGAGAGCGTTGCCCACTACTCAGAAGTTGTGAGAATCCTACAGGAGCTCTGCCCATCTGTACCACTTCCAGAGAAGTAAGTTCTCATGTTTCCTTCTTACCTTTTGACTTTCTATCGTATGGTTCTTAAGCAAGCAACAAAGAGTTGGAGGAAAGCTATACTTTTTTTTTAGGATGTGCCATATAGCCTAGTTTCAGCCATTAGATGATGAAAAGAAACGATATGAGCTGTCTAAATTTTTTCAGCTAAAAGCTGATGACTTTTTTTTGCAACAGCTGATATTGTTTCATTCCATTGTCTAGTAGCTGTAATTTGGGCTGCATGATACATCCCAAGAATTTTGGTATGTACAGTTTTCACACAAACAGTCTGCTCATTGCGTGTTCTTTCATGTGCAAATATCGAGTACTATACACGACGATTTTACCAACTTTGGAATGAGATTGGCAGGTGTGCAGATGACAAACCATTTATGCCAACCTACCAGGTGTCCAAGGAAAAGGCAAAGAGCTTGGGTATCGACTACATTCCATTGAAAACCAGCCTCAAGGAAACTGTGGATAGCTTGAAGAAAAAGCAGTTTGTCAGCTTCTGATGGGCAATAGTGCCCTTAATGACTTTTCCTTGACAAAACATATGGTTATGATTCATGAAACCCTAATCTCTTCAGCTTTTGAATTGGTATTTTGTTGGCACAGGAGTCTCCATATCTTTGTCCATCTCTCTTTCTAGCTTGTTGCTGTTTTCTTCACATGTGGTTCAGGAACTCTCTAATTTTCAGTAGTAGAAAAACAGAAAAGCCAACAATGCCGTTGTATGCTAGAATAATGCACAAAGGAACATTGTTTTGGTCTTAAATGGAGAGTTGCATATCGTAAAATGGCCATCCATTTCATCTTTTGCGAACGAGGATGACTATTTTTATGTTCACATATGGCTCATCTTTTACATATTGGGACGGTTGGTTTTACTGTTTTGTCGTAGCATTTAACCAAACATGCAAGACATTCCTTGATTTAAAAAAAATAGCATATTAGTTCAAAAATATTATTTTTATTCTTTTATTTATTTTGAATTTCAAGCTTTTGGGCCTTTTATAAATGAGTTTTGAGTTTGGGTTTTGACTCAAATTTTGAAGGGGAATTTTCAAAATTATTCCCTTTTAAAATTTACTTTTATAAACGTCACATATATTTATTTGTAGCACAATTTAACATATAGTATGAATAATAGTATAGCATAAACTTTTTGAAGTGCGGTATAGATAAACATAACTTTTAAAAGTGTGACATGACATGTAATTTTCTCAACTTTGAATAGGGTTTTGGGTTGGTTTCATAAGAGTGGGCTCGAGTTGAGCAAGACCATTGTTTGAGCTAGGCTTTCAATTCATTCATTTATTTATTTTTTTACTGAAATTATTGCAGATAGGTCATTCTTTATAGTCAACATTGTATTTTAAAATATTTATGGTAAATAATGTTTTTCCTTAAATAATTCATTTCTGTAGCACATTTATAAGGTAAATATACCATAAACATGCTTCATAAATAAATCATTTACCATATGTGTTATTTGCAATATATTTTAAAAAAAGCTCTTTTTTACCTCACTAGCATGCAAGATTCTATATTTTAAAAAGAATATATAATTCCTTTTCTTTTTTCCTGTCAAAATTGAGAATGTATTTTTTTTTAGACGAAAAATTCGTACTCTTCACGTTCAATTAGGACCTTTTTTCTTTCATCTTTTTCTTCTTGTTGGCTTTCACAGGCATGATAGAGTTATTTATTGTAGGGAAAACTAAAAACATATCTCAGCCAGAAAATTTGGGCGTGCTTGAATAATTGAATTCAGAAGTTTTCCATGTTGATGAAGAGAATATGATATTCCATCAAGAATACAAATGTCTTGGAACCAAAACAAGTGTGATTGACGCCACCAGAAAATATGTATCCTGACATTAAGGGCTGATGCAACGACATAATTAAACAGTTTAAACGAACAACAACTTATCAAGAGGTCTGGTTTGGCCAAAATATTAAAAAAGAAAATCATGAAGCTTCTAATGAGCCAAATTTTCAAAATGTTGCGTAGAATGAGATTTCACAATGAAATTTTGGTGACTGATAGGATTAATCACAACTGATGATGAGTCGGCCGCTAAAAATCTTTGAAGCAGTGTCGTTTGCGCTATTTGATTACCAAATCAAAAAGTTTTGACATGCTAATCAGTTATAGCAAAAGAGGTTCATCATACAAAGTTTAAACTAACCTTCAAATATCTTTTATATATATATATATATATATATTGTTAAACTATGCATGATTTGACATTGTAAAACAGTTGTACAGCGAAAGAGGTTTTATCATTAAAGAGTTTAAACTCACCTTCAGATGTCTTCTTATTGCAAGGGCAACGGATGCCTCTAGAGGTCATAGGATGCACTTCTTTACCTTGTCTTAACTGAAATAATCAATCAGTTAGTTACACAAAATTAAAAGTATGACCAAGTAACAAATCTGTGTACTCTTCTGAAAAATTAAGAGTACTACGGGAAAGCAAAAAAGAAAATTGGAAAATATTACATTGCATATTCTAGTGATCAAAGAAGGAAATATTACATTCAAAAGTATGACAAGTAATTAATATAAGAAAATTTCAATCGAGCTAAATGGAAGCCCTGATAAAAAAGAGAGCAGTTGAAAAAAACAAAAACAACAACAAAATTATCTCAAAACCCAAGTAATATGAAGTTGGGAACTTGTACGAGCGACTAGCTAATAGAAAAAACCTCCAAGATGTGTTTGCCCGAGAAGATTTATATAACCATTTAATATAGTGAGTATATATATACACATTATACAGGATTGAAAATAAGTTAATTTCTTCACCCAAAGGAAAAAAAATGAAGTAAAAATTTCCTAAAATCAAGGACAAATTTTCGGCAAAAAAAAAAGAGGATAAATTTAAAATACACACTATTTACACATAAATAGATATGTATTAAAGGAAACTAACGGAGACCGTAAAAAATAATTAAAAAAAGAGGGATAATTGTTAGCTTTCTCTGCAAATTATACGTGCAAATTACAATACAGCCCAACCAGTCAGCGTACTTTTTTTAGGAAATTCAATAAATATATAATTATATTTACCCCTTTTGGATACAGCACTAGCATATTCACAACCTTTTAAAAATAAAATAACATTTTAATTTTTTTGAGCTTTTTTCTATTTTGCCCTTTATGTTTATTTTTTTTTCCCCTCTCTGCTCTATTATTGTTTCTCTCTCTCACTGTCTCCCTCGATATCTGCTTCCCGTCTCTCTCACACCGGCAGTACTCCTTCTCCGACGACAGCGAAGCTGCTGCGGATCCGGATTTAGGGCTGTTGGGTGATTCACAGCTGTTTGCCCATTGTAAAACCTTCTAAGTTCTTCTCCCGCTTTCTCCACAATGTTTGCCAAACAAATAAATGGAAGAGGTGTGTTGGCAGCAAAAGAAAACACTTGCTTGTATATTGTACTTCGTAGCTAAGAATTCACTTCTGAAAATTTTGTCTCTAATATTGTTAATTATAGTTGGAAACTGAAATTAATGATGGCTATTTGACAATGGACGCACAAACTTGTGGTAAGTAACAACTCCCAACAAATGGTATGTCTGAAGCCAACATGGAAATAAAAATTACAAACTCAAGCTGTATTTCTTAATATATATATATAGAGTAAAGTTCAAGCTTTAACTAAACGACGCACTAAACCATAGCTCCTTCATCAGAACCGTTCGTCTTATAAGTAGAATTCATCATATTCTCTGCTATTTTGAACGACTCTGGTTGCTTTCTTTGACTGACATGGGGATTCACTGTGGAGGTTCAGGAACCGACACAACTCCTTCACTGGAACGGTCTGTCGTATAAGTAGAATTCATCATATTCTCTGCTTTCTTAAGGAACTCTAATTGCTTTCCTTGACTGACATGAGGATTCGCTTGTGGAGGTTCAGGAACCAGTATAACTCCTTCACTGGAATGGTCTATCTTATGAGTAGAATTCATCATATTCTCTGCTTTCTTGAGTGACTCTGGTTGCTTTTCTTGACCGACATGAGGATTCGTTAGTGGAGGTTCAGGAACCGACACAACTCCTTTACTAGAACGGTCCGTCATATAGGTAGAATTTATTATATTCTCTGCTTTCTTGAACGACTCTAGTTGCTTTCCTTGACCGACATGGGGATTTGCTTGTGGAGGTTCAGGAACCGGTACAACTCCTTCCTTAGAACGGTCCGTCGTATAAGTAGAATTCATCACATCCTCTGCTTTCTTGAACGACTTTGTTTGCTTTTTTTGATTGACATGGGGATTCCTTTGTGGAGGTTCAGGAACCGATACAACTCCTTTATTGGAATGGTCCGTCGTATAAGTAGAATTCATCATATTCTTTGCTTTTTTGAAGGACTCTGGTTGTTTCATTTGACCGACATGGGGATTCGCTTGTGGAGATTTAGGAACCGACACAACTCCTTTACTAGAACGATCTGTCATATAAGTAGAATTCATCATATTCTCTGCTTTCTTAAACGACTCTGGTTGCTTTCCTTGACCAACATGGGGATTCGCTTGTGAAGGTTCAGGAACCGGCACAACTCCTTCATTAGAACGGTTCGTCGTATAAGTAGAATTCATCATATCCTCTGCTTTTTTGGAGGACTCTGGTTGCTTTCCTTGACCGATACGGGGATTTGCCTGTAGAGGTTCAGGAACCGGCACAACCCCTTCACTGGAACGGTCTGTCATATAAGTAAAATTCTTCAAAGATTCCAATTGTCTCCTCTGTAAAATTGAGAGCATTGTGGGAAAATCATTAGCCAAGAAAAATCAAGCATTTAAACATTTCCTTCAACATCTACTGCTGACGAAAGTTCAGAAAAAGAACATAGTAATGGGATCAGGGGAAAAAACATTTCCCACCCCAAAAATAGATGTACCCAAGGGGGCCATCGAAGAGATATTATGGTCCGGCCCGTATAAGGGACGAGGAGAAAAAAGGAAGCCCGACCTGGCCCATTGCTAGGTAGTCTGTGCAGGCAGGAGTGGGCCACCATAGTAGACACAATTTATGATTTTTTTTGAGAAAATAGAAACAAAACATATGCTTATTTGGTTGGGTTGGGTTTTTATGAGATCTAAACACTGCACCCAAGAGGGGGGGCGATGGGTCACTCCGACTTAGGCCTTTCCATTTTGACACCATTACCAAAAAAAACACTGTGATAAGCAAACCAAAATGAGCAAAAGAAAAAGTGAGACGTAAACAACTATAACATGAACAACATAAGCAACTAATTATAGAAAAAAATGACATATTTTTAATAAAAAAATTAAAAAATTGATAAAACATGTGGCTATAAAAAAAAAAAGTTTTCCTTCAAAAAAGTTTTGGCACTACTACACGTGTTTAAAACCATTAATAAATTTGACAGTTCATCGATAGAAGTAATAAAGCTGCCGTTTCTGATAAACTCGATGACTGGTTTTGTGTTATTTGAATGAAAGGAACACAAGCGAGACGGCCTCCTTTTTTCTCGGGCCTTAATTGAAACTAACTTTTTATGTTTTATTTTAAAGATAATTTTGTTGTCAAGTGTAAAAGACAAAATTCTGTAAGTAATGCGGTATTTTAGACAGTCAATGCCAAATTTAGAAATGCGACCCTTAAAGAAACATGCAAAAGTATTGTAAAAAAAAAAAATAGAAAAAAGAAAAGAGAAGAGCTAGAGAGAGTCATTCCGAGACCAAACGACACACTCATCTTTCACTTTGTAGGTTTTTTTTTTTTCTAGTTAAAAAGTTTTCACATTTTATTTTATTATAATCAAAACGTTCCCCATAAAAACAACCAAACACAATTTTAAGACCAATTCCAGCACCACTTTCCAAATTCTCATCTTAATTTTCATTTTCATTTTCATTTTTCATTTTTCATTTTTCATTTTTCATTGTCGCCAAAAGTACAAATGCGTCATAGACCAACCAAAAAAAAAAAAAAAAAAAGGCTCCATCTATGTTTTTATATAATAATAAAATCACTATCACTTTTCTACTCTCTTACCAACTTATTATGTTTGTTTTTCAATTCGTATTTTGATAGATGTATGTTATATTAAATATGCACCATAAGTTATTTTTCGTATTAAATCATGTTATTTTGAATTTTATATTTAATTAAAATAGACGTGCAAGATCAAAATATTAAAACTTGATCGAAGAAGTTGTATTATGTTGCTAAAGTAATATTTTTATTATTTTATCTTAAAAGCATAAAATTTAATAATAGCACATCATATGTTTACTTTAGTGTATAAATTTTCTCTTTATTAACCCCCACTGAGTGGAATCAAATTTTGGCTCCGTCAATATAATACACACAAGATGTGCTTTTGATAGTTAAGATTAATTTTCTCATATACGTTAAAAAATAGTTTATTGAATGCGTTGATTTTATATATAGACTTGTGAATAATTGACATGCATGTGTGCTACTAATGTTTATAAGATACTGTTTTGTGCAGGGCATGAGAGCAGATCATAGACCAGATATATGTGGATGTGCTTTTTATCAGCTAACTTATACATATCAAAAGCGAAAGAAAGGAGAGACAATTACATACCAGGATGAACTGTTTTTGATGGAACCCTTTAAGTTTTCTGTTCCCAGCTTGAACATGACTCCCTTCTATGTTCACTTGGTACGGTATTGATGATAAGACCAAAAAGTTAAAGAAAATGATAGTGAGCATGCATAGAGCCATTCTTTTGCTCTCTTTCTCTCCTCTTTTCTTGTACGTTGATCTTGAAAGTAATACGAGTAATGATTTTGATGTGGTTTTTGTTTGTGTTTTTTTGGTTGCTGTTAGAGGAGACGGATTGATGGAAGGACCCTTGAAGGCTTGCAATTAAGTGAATCAGTTGCACACCGAGGGAAGAATGGTGAGATATAGAATGTTTCCTGAGGACCACTCACAAGACAAAAAGTCAAAACATGTCATTGACCTTTTAGGTTGATTTGACCAATGATCATGTGTCACATCAAGACTTAACAGGTTTTGTGATCCATATGGGAGAACTGATTCCCATCTAAAGGTTAAAATGAGACCATCTGTCAGACTGTTGGAAGCAAGTTGTTGCCACAGCCTGACCTAAGCATATGTACTCTCTGATGAGGGATGCGTTGTGTTACAGCCAGTGGAGGCTCTGAGGGGCACCTAGGGATAAAGTGCAGGGCACATGAAATTGAGGATTTGTCTCCTCGTCGTGGTTCCCAAACACGGTGGCCGAGAAGGAGCGGAGGTGGTTGTCAGAAATAGCGCCAAATACACCCCCAACAAACATCTTTATATTTATACACTTAAAAAAAAATAGGATAAACTAAAAACAGAGAAACTATAAATATAGATGACAAAGCCATTGTAAAAGAACCAAGAGAAAAAATCACAAAAGATTCATACTACCACAAAGAGATTATGAAATAAAGAGAAACAAAATTACTACTATAGATCCAGGATACAACCAAAGTTTTTACAGAAAGATTATAGAACATACCATAAAGCACGAGCGTAAGGGAAAATTTCATTAACATAAACATCACAAATCACCAATATGATAAATATGAACCAAATATCTGAATAAGTAAAAGAACAAAAAAAATTTTTTCACTTACAAGTCCAGAATAACAACCTGTCAAAAGCCTCTGCCAGAGGAAACAATAAGCTGAAACAAAAAATAGAATAGGAAAAAAACCTAAAAAAAAAAAAAAAAAAAAAAACATGAATTAGTCTTGCAACTACAAACAACCAAAAAGAGCAAAATATGAATCAGTCTTGCAATTAAAAAAACACCCGTCTCTCTCGTCAACATTTTTTTGGCAAAGAATTACACCCACAATACACATACAAGCCACGCCCCGCTCCTCGTCCCACGTTTCGATGGAAGTTGCCTTCACCAACACGAACAAATAATAAAGGTCGAAAATGCAAGACAAATAATCCTTAATTAATTAATCATATTAATTGCTTTATGTTAGAATTTTTTTTTGGTCAACAACAATGTAAATTTTTTATTTGTTATAGTATAATTAAAAAATTGTAATGCATTTTAAGGGAGATTTTTAAAAATAACCTTTTGAAATTTTTTTTGGTCAATGACTTTTTTTTTGAACAGTTTTTGACACCAAAAAAGAGGTTTTTTAGACATCAAAATAGTTCTATTTTTTTTCATCTTGTTGAGGTCCCTTATCCTACTACAGTTATTTTTTTATTTTTTTTTTAAAAATTAAAATAATTTACTTATACAAAAAAATATATTTTTTTAGTTCAAAAAAAAAAAAAACATTTACTTAATTAAAATTTTTTTTTTACCCTTTCGTCAAAATCTTCCGCATTGTTGTCATTTTGAGTTAAAAAAAAAAAAAAGAAAAGGTTTTAACAACTCTCACAGGCGCCGTAACGGACTTTCCCCTTTAAAAGATCTTTCACGCAACCTTGAAACGACAATAAAAACCCAAAACCAGTCACGCCAAAACAGAGAAGAAGAAGGAGAAGAAGGAGAGGATGAGCAGCAACGTGACTGGAGCAGGGAAGGTGGTGCGTGTAACCGGAGCGTCCGGTTACATAGCGTCATGGCTCGTCAAGTTTCTCCTTCAACGCGGTTACACCGTAAAAGCCTCTGCTCGCGATCCAAGTCAGTGTCGCGCTAACTCTCTTTCTCTCTCTTTGTCTCAGCGTATGATTATGATCCTCTTGATTTCTCGCCATTTTTTATTCCTTCTGTTCGTGTTGAGCTTTACCCATTTCTGATTGTGTTCTCTGATTGAAATCGTTTTCATTGAAGCTTTTGATGGGTTTGTGAGATTTGATGAATATGGTTGATAATGAAACTAAATTGATAATAACGAAGAAATTGTGGATACAAGGTGGAATAAGACCTAGAAATTGTTTTTATTTGTTTTTTTTTTTCATTTTTCATTTGTAATGTGTGTTTTTTAACATATTTTTGGGGAAAAAATGTGGGTCATAAAGCTGATGAGGTTGATTATTGAAATTGTGGAAATTATGTTGGCAACACTTGGTGTTAATGACTTGCAAAACTTGATACTAGCTTCTAATTGGGGTGGTTATGGTCCTCTGTTAGCAATATGTATGATTATTTTCTTATTGACTTTAAGTTAGTAGATTAGATGGTGATTTTAAAGTGAAAACTTGAGCTATTTTTTTTAGGTGGAGGACACTTGAGCTAATTAATTCAGCTTTATTTGTTATATAGATGATCAAAAGATAACAGCCCACTTCACTTCACTTGATGGGGCTAAGGAAAGGCTCCAGCTTTTCAAAGCGGACTTACTGCAAGAAGGTTCCTTTGACTCTGCTATTGAAGGCTCTGAAGGTATCTTTCACACTGCATCTCCCTTTTATCATGATGTCAAAGAGCCACAGGTTGTCTTTTCCTCTCCGACTAACTTTGCATATATTTTTTTTAATTGTATTTACGAACTTGGTAATTTAGGTGTTTCCTTATGTGGTTTAGAATTATGTTGGTGATGCCAAATAATAATTTGTTATGGAATAAGCATTGGGGAACGGTGGATCCTATTGTGAGTAATGGTTCGTGGTTGTAGGCATAGTCTACCGGTAAAATCACTACCTTGCCTTCAATGTTGAGGTCTAGAGTGAGAAAATTAAAGACGAAAAAGAAAAGCTGTGGAACCATGTATGCAAAAGATGCAATCTACATCTTAGTCTATAAAACGTCGTTAGGGTGATATTCAAGTAAATAAATAAATATTATGATAAGGATCACATGCTTCCCTCAGATATTTTTTCTTTTCTCACATTTGAAATATATTTCTGCATTTTCATTTCTTAGATAATGTTTCTATTCGTTGTAATCCTTAAATATCCAAACTAAAGTTGCTATTCGTTGTAATCAGCCAGGAAAAACTTTTGGAGACTGTTAATGGCAGTTTCCTATAAATTTTTTAATATGTTCAGTTGCAAAAATTCTACATAGCCCTCTAACAATAGAGAAATAAAACAAGTCCCTTTTTTTTCGTGTGTGAAGTTAATTTATTTGCTCTGCTGCCTTGTTTTATATCTGTTACTTAAGCTGTTTGCCCCCTTTTCAGGCAGAATTACTTGACACTGCAATTAAGGGAACACTTAATGTTCTTAACTCCTGCACAAAGTCCTTGTCTGTCAAACGTGTAGTTTTGACATCTTCGATAGCTGCAGTTGCAAAAAATGGAAGACCGTGAACACCAGAAGTGACAGTTGATGAGATCTGGTTTTCAAGTCCAGATCTCTGCAAGGAACTACAGGTATGGGCATGAACACAGTACTCTTCTTCATGGTCTTTCCAAACGTAGAAAAGGTTATGCATGTTGATTTGTTGCGCTTGCTGTTTACCTGTTGTAATTGTTAAAAGGTTTGTGTACTTTGGGAAATCTTTCTTATTTAGAGACTTATGCTTTTTTATATTTAGCTACTAATGAAATGGAAATCAGTTACCACTGAGCGATTAAGCGTTGCTTATACAATAATTATGTTTTTGTTTTTGGTGGCTTTCTTTCATCTTTTTGCTTCTCGCTACGGCACGTGCTTTCGAAGACTTTGGCTGGGGAAGCTGCTTGGAAGTTTGTAAAAGAAAAGGGTATCGACATCGTAACAATCAACCCAGCAATGGTGATTGGTCCTCTGTTACAGCCAACTGTAAACACAAGTGCTGCTGCCCATTTCAAATTTAATTAATGGTACTTGCTCTTTGCTAAATTATCAAGAAAGTTTATAGGATCTGCTTCATTGATGAATAACAAAACTCGTATTGTTACCCAGTTACATTGATCTTAATGAGATGCCGCAACAAAACAGCTTCTGGTTTTCTAGGTATATCTTCTTGCATGAGACGAAGTGTGTAACTATTTCTACACCTGTTTGTTTAATGCAGGAGCACAAGCATTTCCGAATTTTACTCTTGGATGGGTCAATGTCAAAGATGTTGCCAATGCTCATATACTGGCATATGAGGTCCCGTCTGCTAGTGGAAGATTTGGTCGAGGGCGTTGCCCACTACTCAGAAGTTGTGAGAATCCTACGGGAGCTCCACCCATCTGTACCACTTCCAGAGAAGTAAGTTCTCACGTTTCCTTCTTACCTTTTGAACTTTCTATTGAACGGTTTTTAAGCAAACAACAAACAGTTGGAGGAAAGCTATACCTTTTTTTAGGACGTGCCATGTAGCCAAGTTTCAGCCATTAGATGATGAAAAGAAACGATACAAGCTGTCCAAATTTTTTAAGCTAAAAGCTGATAACTTTCTTTTCAATGGCTGAGATTGTTTCATTCCATCGTCTAGTGGCTGAAATTTGGGCTGCATGATACATCCCAAGAATTTTGGTATGTACAGTTTTCATGCAAACAGTCTGCTCATTAGATGTTCTTTCATGTGCAAATATCCAGTAAGTTTGCCAGCTTCTGATAGGCAATGGTGCCCCCTCAATGACTTTTCCTTGACAAAACAAATGGTTATGATTCAGGAAACCCTATTCTCTCCAGCTTTTGAATTGGTATTTTGTTGGCACAGGAGTCGCCATATCTTTGTCTATCTCTCGCTCCAGCTTGTTGCTATTTTTTTTCATATGTGGTTCAGGAACTCTCTAATTTTCAGTAGTAGAAAAACAGAAAAGCAAACAATGCCGTTTTATGCTAGAATAATGCACAAAGGAACATTGTTTTGGTGTTAAATGGAGACTTGCATATCGTATAATAGCCATCCATTTCATCTTTTGCGAATGAGGATGACTCTTTTTATGTTCACATATGGCACACCTTTTTCATATTGGGACGGTTGATTCTACTATTTTATCGTAGCATTTTTGGGACTGTTTACTATTTCATCGTAGCATTTTTGGGACTGTTATAGTATGATGCAACATTTAACCAAACATGCAAGACATTCCTTGATTTAAGAAAAATACAGCATATTAGTTCAAAAATATTATTTTTATTCTTTATTTATTTTGAATTTCAAGCTTTTGGACCCTTTTTCAAATTTCCCGTTTAGATTGAGTTTGGGTTTCGATTCAAATTTTAATGGAAATTTTCATAATTGTCATCTTTTAAGACTTATTTTTTTTATAAATGCTACACATGTTTATTTGTGGCACAACTTAACATATTGTATAAATGATAATGTGATATAGATAAATACAACTTTTAAAAATATGGCATGACATGTAATTTTCTCTACTTTGAATATGATTTTGGGTCGGTTTCATAAGAATGGGCTCGAGTTGAGCAAGGCCATTGTTTGAGCTAGGCTTTTGATTTATTTATTTATTGCAATTATTGCATATAGGTCATTCTTTATAGTAAATACCATATTTTATATTTTAAAATATTTATGGTAAAGAGTGTTTTTCCTTTAATAATTCATTTTTGAAGCACATTTATGAGGTCTATATACCATAAACATGCTTCATAAATAAATCATTTACCATATGTGTTATTTGCCATCTTTTTTTTTTTTTAAAAGCTCTTTTTTACCACACTAGTATGCAAGATTCTATTCTCTTTTTAAAAGTACATATAATTCCTTTTCCTTTTTCCTGTCAGAATTGAAAATGTATTTTTTTTTTGGATGGGAAGATTCAAACTCTTCATGTAGTGAAGTTATCTTTATTTGAGCTTTCAATTAGGATCTTTCTTCTTTCATCTTTTTCTTCTTGTTGGCTTTCATAAGAGTTATTTATTGTAGGGAAAACTAAAACCATATCCCAGCGAGAAAATTTGGGCGTGCTTGAATAATTGAATTTAGAAGTTTTCCATGTTGCTGAAGAGAATATGGTATTCCATCAAGAATACAAATGTCCTGTAACCAAAACAAGTGTGATTGACGCCACCAGAAAATATGTGTCCTTACATTTAGGGTTTATGCAACGATCTAATTAAAAAATTTAAACCAACAACAACTTATCAAGAGGTCTGGTTTGGCCAAAATATTAAAAAAGAAAGTCATGAAGCTTCTAACGAGCCAAAATTTCAAAATGTTGCTTATTCAGAATGAGATTTCACAATGAAATTTTGGTGACCGATAGGATTAATCACAACTGATGACGGGTCCTAAAAATCTTTGAAGCATTGTTGTTTGTGCTATCTGATTACCAAATCAAAAAGCTATAATAAGAAAGTTTTGACATGCTAATCAGTTATAGCAAAAGAGGTTCATCATACAAAGTTTAAACTAACCTTCAAATATCTTATATATGTATATATATATATATATATATATTGTTAAACTATGTAAGTTTTGACTTTGTAAAACAGTTGTACAGCGAAAAAGAGGTTTTATCATTAAAGAGTTTAAACTCACCTTCAGATGTCTTCTTATTGCAAGGGCAACGGATGCCTCTAGAGGTCCTAGGATGCACTTCTTTACCTTGTCTTAACTGAAATAATCAATCAGTTAGTTACACAAAATTAAAAGTATGACCCAGTAACAAATCCATGTACTCTTCTTAAAAATTAAGAGTACTACGGGTAAGCAAAAAAGAAAAATGGAAAATATTACATTGCATATTCTAGTGATCAGAAAAGGAAATATTACAGTCAAAAGTATGACAAGTAATTAATACAAGAAAATGTCAATCGAGCTAAATGGAAGCCCTGATAAACCGTAGAAATAAAAAAGAGAGCAGTTGAAAAAAACAACAACAACAACAAAATTATCTCAAAGCCCAAGTAATATGAAGTGGGGAACTTGTATGAGCGACTAGCCAATGGAACAAAACCTCCAAGATGTGTTTGCCCGAGAAGATTTATATAACCATTTAATATAGTGAGTATATATATACACATTATACAGGATTGAAAATAAGTTAATTTCTTCACCAAAGGAAAAAAAATAAAGTAAAAATTTCCTAAAATCAAGGACAAATTTTCGGCAAAAAAAAATAAAGGATAAATTTAAAATGGACACTACTTACACATAAATAGATATGTATTAAAAGAAACTAACGGAGACTGCAAAAAATAATTAAAAAAGAGAGATAATTGTTAGCTTTCTCTGCAAATTCTACATCCAAATGACAATACAGCCCAGCCAGTCAGCGTACAGGGTTTCTTTTTTAGGAAATTCAGTAAATATATAATTATATTTACCCTTTTTGGATACAGTACTAGCATATTCACAAACTATTAAATAAAAGAACATTTTAATTTTTTTGAGCTTTTTTCTATTTTGCCCTTTATGTTTATTTTTTCTCCCCTCTCTGCTCTGTTATTGTTTCTCTCTCTCACAGTCTCCCTCGATATCTACTTCCCGTCTCTCTTACACCGGCGGTACTCCTTCTTTGACGACAGCGAAGCTGCTGGAGATTGGGATATACGGCTGTTGGGTGATTCACAGCTGTTTGCCCATTGTAAAACCTTCTAAGTTCTTCTCCCGCCTCCTCACAATGTTTGCCAAACAAATAAATGGAAGAGGCATGTGGGCAGCAGAAGAAAAGAATTGCTTGTATATCGTACTTCGTAGCTAAGAATTCACTTCTGAAAATTTTGTCTCTAATATTGTTAATTATAGTTGGTAACTGAAATTAATGATGGCTATTTGACAATGGACGCACAAACTTGTGGTAAGTAACAAATCCCAACAAAAGGTATGTCTAAAGCCAACATGGAAATAAAAATTACAAACTCAAGCTGTATTTCTTAATATATATATATATATATAGAGTAAAGTTCAAGCTTTAACTAAACGACTCACTAAACCATAGCTCCTTCGTCAAAACCGTTCGTCTTTATAAGTAAAATTCATCATATATTCTGCTATTTTGAACGACTCTGGTTGCTTTCTTTGACTAACATGGGGATTCACTGTGGAGGTTCAGGAACCGGCACAACTCCTTTACTGGAACGGTCTGTCGTATAAGTAGAATTCATCATATTCTCTGCTTTCTTAATGAACTCTAATTGCTTTCCTTGACCGACATAAGGATTCGCTTGTGGAGGTTCAGGAACCAACACAACTCCTTCACTGGAATGGTCTGTCTTATGAGTAGAATTCATCATATTCTCTGCTTTCTTGAGTGACTCTGGTTGCTTTTCTTGACCGACATGGGGATTCGTTAGTGGAGGTTCAGGAACCGACACAACTCCTTTACTAGAACGGTCCATCATATAGGTAGAATTTATTATATTCTCTGCTTTCTTGAACGACTCTAGTTGCTTTCCTTGACCAACATGGGGATTTTCTTGTGGAGGTTCAGGAACCGGCACAACTCCTTGACCAACATGGGGATTTGCTTGTGGAGGTTCAGGAACCGACACAACTCCTTCCCTAGAACGGTCCGTCGTATAAGTAGAATTCATCATATCCTCTGCTTTCTTGAACGACTTTTGTTGCTTTTCTTGATTGACATGGGGATTCCTTTGTGGAGGTTCAGGAACCGATACAACTCCTTTATTGGAATGGTCCGTCGTATAAGTAGAATTCATCATATTCTCTGCTTTCTTGAAGGACTCTGGTTGTTTCATTTGACCGACATGGGGATTCGCTTGTGGAGATTTAGGAACCGACACAACTCCTTTACTAGAACGATCTGTCATATAAGTAGAATTTATCATATTCTCTGCTTTCTTAAACGACTCTGGTTGCTTTCCTTGACCAACATGGGGATTCGCTTGTGAAGGTTCAGGAACCGGCACAACTCCTTCATTAGAACGGTTCGTCGTATAAGTAGAATTCATCATATCCTCTGCTTTTTTGGAGGACTCTGGTTGCTTTCCTTGACCGATACGGGGATTTGCCTGTAGAGGTTCAGGAACCGGCACAACCCCTTCACTGGAACGGTCTGTCATATAAGTAAAATTCTTCAATGATTCCAATTGTCTCCTCTGTAAAATTGAGAGCATTGTGGGAAAATCATTAGCCAAGAAAAATCAAGCATTTAAACATTTCCTTCAACATCTACTGCTGACGAAAGTTCAGAAAAAGAACATAGTAATGGGATCAGGGGAAAAAACATTTCCCACCCCAAAAATAGATGTACCCAAGGGGGCCATCGAAGAGATATTATGGTCCGGCCCGTATAAGGGACGAGGAGAAAAAAGGAAGCCCGACCTGGCCCATTGCTAGGTAGTCTGTGCAGGCAGGAGTGGGCCACCATAGTAGACACAATTTATGATTTTTTTTGAGAAAATAGAAACAAAACATATGCTTATTTGGTTGGGTTGGGTTTTTATGAGATCTAAACACTGCACCCAAGAGGGGGGGCGATGGGTCACTCCGACTTAGGCCTTTCCATTTTGACACCAGTACCAAAAAAAAACACTGTGATAAGCAAACCAAAATGTGCAAAAGAAAAAGTGAGACGTAAACAACTATAACATGAACAACATAAGCAACTAATTATAGAAAAAAATGACATATTTTTAATAAAAAAATTAAAAAATTGATAAAACATGTGGCTATAAAAAAAAAAAGTTTTCCTTCAAAAAAATTTTGGCACTACTACACGTGTTTAAAACCATTAATAAATTTGACAGTTCATCGATAGAAGTAATAAAGCTGCCGTTTCTGATAAACTCGATGACTGGTTTTGTGTTATTTGAATAAAAGAAACTCAAGCGAGACGGCCTCCTTTTTTCTGGGGGCTTAATTGAAACTAACTTTTTATGTTTTGTTTTAAAGATAATTTTGCAGTAAAATATAAGAGACAAAATTCTCTAAGTAATGCGGTATTTTTGACAGTCTATGCCACATGTAAAAATGCGACCCCTAAAGAAACATGCAAAAGTATTGTAAAAAAAAAAAATAGAAAAAAGAAAAGAGAAGAGCTAGAGAGAGTCATTCCGAGACCAAACGACACACTCATCTTTCACTTTGTAGGTTTTTTTTTTTGCTAGTTAAAAAGTTTTCACATTTTATTTTATTATAATCAAAACGTTCCCCATAAAAACAACCAAACACAATTTTAAGACCAATTCCAGCACCACTTTCCAAATTCTCATCTTAATTTTCATTTTTCATTTTCTCCAAAAGTACAAATGCGTTATAGACCATTATTCCCCCCCACCAAAAAAAAAGAAAAAGGCTCCACTATGTTTTTATATAATAATAAAATCACTATCACCTTTCTACTCTCTTTCTAACTTATTGTGTTTGTTTTTCATTCGTATTTTGATAGATGTATATTATATTAAATATGCACCATAAGTTATTTTTTCGTATCAAATCATGTTGTTTTGAGTTTTATATTTAATTAAAATCGAGGTGCAAGATCAAAATATTAAAACTTGATCGAAGAAATTGTATTATGTTGCTAAAGTAATATTTTTATTATTTTATTTCAAAAGCATAAAATTTAATAATAACACATCATAAGTTTATTTTAGTGTATAAATTTTCTCTTTATTAACCCCCACTGAGTGGAATCAAATTTTGGCTCCGTCAATATAATACACACAAGATGTGCTTTTGATAGTTAAGATTAATTTTCTCATATACGTTAAAAAATAGTTTATTGAATGCGTTGATTTTTTATATAGACTTGTGAATAATTGACATGCATGTGTGCTACTGATGTTTATAAGATACTGTTTTGTGCAGGGCATGAGAGCAGATCATAGACCAGATATATGTGGATGTGCTTTTTATCAGCTAACTTATATATACCATAAGCGAAAGAATGGAGAGACAATTACATACCAGGATGAGCTGTTTTTGACGGAACCCTTTAAGTTTGCTGTTTCCAGCTTGAACATGACTCCCTTCTATGTTCACTTGGTACAGTATCGATGATACGACCAAAAAGTGAAAGAAAATGGTAGTGAGCATGCATAGGGCCATTCTTTTGCTCTCGTTCTCTCCTCTTTTCTTATACGTTGATCTTGAAAGTAATACGAGTAATGATTTTGATGTGACGAAGTGTGTAACTATTTCTACACCTGTTTGTTTAACGCAGGAGCACAAGCATTTCCGAATTTTACTCTTGGATTGGTCAATGTTAAAGATGTTGCCAATGCTCATATTCTGGCATATGAGGTCCCGTCTGCTAGTGGAAGATATTGTTTGGTCGAGGGCGTTGCCCACTACTCAGAACTTGGTGAGAATCCTACGGGAGCTCTACCCATCTGTACCACTTCCAGAGAAGTAAGTTCTCACGTTTCCTTCTTACCTTTTGAACTTTCTATTGAACGGTTTTTAAGCAAACAACAAACAGTTGGAGGAAAGCTATACCTTTTTTTAGGACGTGCCATGTAGCCAAGTTTCAGCCATTAGATGATGAAAAGAAACGATACAAGCTGTCCAAATTTTTTAAGCTAAAAGCTGATAACTTTCTTTTCAATGGCTGAGATTGTTTCATTCCATCGTCTAGTGGCTGAAATTTGGGCTGCATGATACATCCCAAGAATTTTGGTATGTACAGTTTTCATGCAAACAGTCTGCTCATTAGATGTTCTTTCATGTGCAAATATCCAGTAAGTTTGCCAGCTTCTGATAGGCAATGGTGCCCCCTCAATGACTTTTCCTTGACAAAACAAATGGTTATGATTCAGGAAACCCTATTCTCTCCAGCTTTTGAATTGGTATTTTGTTGGCACAGGAGTCGCCATATCTTTGTCTATCTCTCGCTCCAGCTTGTTGCTATTTTTTTTCATATGTGGTTCAGGAACTCTCTAATTTTCAGTAGTAGAAAAACAGAAAAGCAAACAATGCCGTTTTATGCTAGAATAATGCACAAAGGAACATTGTTTTGGTGTTAAATGGAGACTTGCATATCGTATAATAGCCATCCATTTCATCTTTTGCGAATGAGGATGACTCTTTTTATGTTCACATATGGCACACCTTTTTCATATTGGGACGGTTGATTCTACTATTTTATCGTAGCATTTTTGGGACTGTTTACTATTTCATCGTAGCATTTTTGGGACTGTTATGGTATGATACAACATTTAACCAAGCATGCAAGACATTCCTTGATTTAAGAAAAATACAGCATATTAGTTCAAAAATATTATTTTTATTCTTTATTTATTTTGAATTTCAAGCTTTTGGACCTTTTTAGATGGGGGG
The DNA here is from genome assembly GCA_025403435.1 of Artocarpus heterophyllus. Classification (NCBI taxonomy): domain Eukaryota; kingdom Viridiplantae; phylum Streptophyta; class Magnoliopsida; order Rosales; family Moraceae; genus Artocarpus; species Artocarpus heterophyllus. The sequence continues at coordinate 2,225,451 of CM046337.1, forward strand.
ATTTGGATAAATGACCTTAAGAAAAGGTGTTTTTTGACAAGCAGGCCAAGAAATTTTCAAATTGGATAAATGGCCTCCATGTCATGTCATTTAAAATAAAATAGAAGGAAAAAACCTCAACAAGATGAAAAAAAAATAACTGGAGTAAAAAAAGAAACCTCAACAAGATGAAAAAAAAAAAGAACTGGAGCAGTTTTTCTGGCCAAAAGGCTTGTTTTTTGGTGCTAAAAAAAAAGAGACTATTTCCTCAATTAAATTTTTTGGGTGGCCTTTTTATCAAATTTCCCGTTTAGATCGAGTTTGGGTTTCGATTCAAATTTTAATGGAAATTTTCATAATTGCCATCTTTTAAGACTTATTTTTTTATAAATGCTACACATGTTTATTTGTGGCACAACTTAACATATTGTATAAATGATAATGTGACATAGATAAATACAACTTTTAAAAATATGGCATGACATGTAATTTTCTCTACTTTGAATATGATTTTGGGTCGGTTTCATAAGAATGGGCTCGAGTTGAGCAAGGCCATTGTTTGAGCTAGGCTTTTGATTTATTTATTTATTGCAATTATTGCATATAGGTCATTCTTTATAGTAAATACCATATTTTATATTTTAAAATATTTATGGTAAAGAGTGTTTTTCCTTTAATAATTCATTTTTGAAGCACATTTATGAGGTCTATATGCCATAAACATGCCTCATATATAAATCATTTACCATATGTGTTATTTGCCATCTATTTTTTTTTTAAAGCTCTTTTTTACCATACTAGTATGCAAGATTCTATTCTCTTTTTAAAAGTACATATAATTCCTTTTCTTTTTTCCTGTCAGAATTGAAAATGTATTCTTTTTTGGACGGGAAGATTCAAACTCTTCATGTGGTGAAGTTATCTTTATTTGAGCTTTCAATTAGGATCTTTTTTCTTTCATCTTTTTCTTCTTGTTGGCTTTCACAAAAGTTATTTATTGTAGGGAAAACTAAAACCATATCCCAACGAGAAAATTTGGGCGTGCTTGAATAATTGAATTTAGAAGTTTTCCATGTTGCTGAAGAGAATATGGTATTCCATCAAGAATACAAATGTCCTGTAACCAAAACAAGTGTGATTGACGCCACCAGAAAATATGTATCCTTACATTAAGGGTTTATGCAACGATCTAATTAAAAAATTTAAACGAACAACAACTTATCAAGAGGTCTGGTTTGTTCAAAATATTAAAAAAGAAAGTCATGAAGCTTCTAACGAGCCAAAATTTCAAAATGTTGCTTATTCAGAATGAGATTTCACAATGAAATTTTGGTGACCGATAGGATTAATCACAACTGATGACGGGTCCTAAAAATCTTTGAAGCATTGTTGTTTGTGCTATCTGATTACCAAATCAAAAAGCTATAATAAGAAAGTTTTGACATGCTAATCAGTTATAGCAAAAGAGGTTCATCATACAAAGTTTAAACTAACCTTCAAATATCTTATATATGTATATATATATATATATATATATTGTTAAACTATGTAAGTTTTGACTTTGTAAAACAGTTGTACAGCGAAAAAGAGGTTTTATCATTAAAGAGTTTAAACTCACCTTCAGATGTCTTCTCATTGCAAGGGCAACGGATGCCTCTAGAGGTCATAGGATGCACTTCTTTACCTTGTCTTAACTGAAATAATCAATCAGTTAGTTACACAAAATTAAAAGTATGACCAAGTAACAAATCTGTGTACTCTTCTTAAAAATTAAGAGTACTACGGGTAAGCAAAAAAGAAAAATGGAAAATATTATATTGCATATTCTAGTGATCAGAGAAGGAAATATTATATTCAAAAGTATGACAAGTAATTAATACAAGAAAATGTCAATCGAGCTAAATGAAAGCCCTTAAAACCGTAGATATAAAAAAGAGCGCAGTTGAAAAAAACAACAACAACAACAAAATTATCTCAAAGCCCAAGTAATATGAAGTTGGGAACTTGTAGGAGCTACTAGCCAATAGAACAAAACCTCCAAGATGTGTTTACCCGAGAAGATTTATATGACCATTTAATATAGTGAGTATATATATACACATTATACAGGATTAAAAATAAGTTAATTTCTTCACCAAAGGAAAAAAAATGAAGTAAAAATTTCCTAAAATCAAGGACAAATTTTTGGCAAAAAAAATGAAGGATAAATTTAAAATAGACACTACTTACACATAAATAGATATGTATTAAAAGAAACTAATGGAGACTGTAAAAAATAATTAAAAAAGAGGGATAATTGTTAGCTTTCTCTGCAAATTCTACATCCAAATGACAATACAGCCCAACCAGTCAGCGTACAGGGCCCCTTTTATAGGAAATTCAGTAAATATATAATTATATTTACCCTTTTTGGATACAGTACTAGCATATTCACAAACTATTAAATAAAAGAACATTTTAATTTTTTTGAACTTTTTTGTTTTTTTATTTTGCCCTTTATGTTTATTTTTTCCCCTCTCTGCTCTGTTATTGTTTCTCTCTCTCATTGTTTCTCTCTCTCACAGTCTCCCTCGATATCTACTTCCCGTCTCTCTTACACCGGCGGTACTCCTTCTCCGACGACAGCGAAGCTGCTGGAGATCGGGATTTACGGCTGTTGGGTGATTCACAGCTGTTTGCCCATTGTAAAACCTTGTAACACCCGTATTTTTAACGGGCATGATTTTATAAAATTTAATGAATAAAATGTGACTATTTAAAATTACTAAGTTGTTTATGATCATTGAAAAAAAAAAATGCCACTTTAGTATTTTCTTACCAAGTCTTCCTAGGAAACATTCAAAATTTACCAACACTTACTTCTACCAATCTTGTCTCCCTAAATTATGGCTCAATTATATAGCCTTCTTCTCATTTTGCTAAAGGTATCCGAAGCGGACATTGAATTATTTTCCTTCAATTCATAGAAGACATGGAGATATTTTCTCAACCACCTATTTAATTATTTCCTTATCTTCTTCTATAATTCACTCCAATTGTCCCCTCAATTATGTTGGCATGATTTGCTAAAAGTCTCCATGGGAGACAAGATGATATTTTCCTTTAAGACTCTTTTGTTTCTTCTTGCAACTTTCCCCCGTAAACATCCCATTCCTCTTAAGCATTTTGATATCTTTTTATTTAACTATCACCACCTTCTTCTCTAGTTCTTATTCTCTCCCTTTCTCACTTCAAATTTCTAACTAAAGACATAGAGCACAAAGCTCTCTTTGTGGCCAAGACAATTATAATTCCCAACCATGATCGAGGCGGTTTTAGAGTTAATTCAAGCTTGATTGTTAACCCGAACTTTGGTGCTTTTCAAAGAAGTTTTGAGGTAGGTTTTCTTTAATCTAAACTTAGTTTTTAGTATGTATTTTCTCCATGTTTAATGCATAATTTTCGTGTTCAAAATTCATGCAAATTTCTAGTTATGTTAACATGCATCCTTAAACATTTATGAACAAAAACTTGAGTCTTGAGTTACAACCCACAACCAACTTTTATTTTGGTTTGATGACAATGTTAGAAACATGTTAGGAATGTTTAAAACCGGTTTCCATAACTTTAAGATTGATGTTCTAATGTTTTGAGCTTAAAGAGCAAATTTAAGCATGTTTTCATCATTATTTACAAGAAAGGCTAGAGATATAATTTGATAATGATTTTGGTATAAAACTCATGAGAATATGTTTATTGTGATTATATAATGCATGTTGCATATTTTGGAATGGTTTTGAGATTTTAAACAAGGATAATATGCTTTAAGTTAAAGAAAAATTTGACATCCCATAAACTTTATAATACCTCTATGGGCAGTGGCTATTTCTTAAAATTCTGGAGTTAAATAAAAATAAATTTTGTAAATTGGTTTGCATATTTAAAAAGTAGACATCCTAAGCTTTCCAATGAGCTATCATGAGCCTAAATCGGAGTTGTATTTTAATTTCTATGAATTTTTTAATTTTCGGATTAGAAACTAGTAAACCTGCCAGTGGTAATAAACCACCCGTCTATCTTAAGTAAACCACCTGTTAACCCGTGTGTTGATTGTAGATAGTGAACCCGCCTTTTTACAAAAGTATACCACCAAGTTGCCATGGTATACTAGCTGTTAACTTGAACCAAAAACCCAACTTTGCTCACCTTCTAGTCTCTTAATGTCTTACAACCTTTCCAATGCTATCCTAAATGATTTATGAATTCTTATTAGAGACTAAAACATAAAAATTGCTTGTATATATTTTATATTGCGTTTAAGATAAAAATTGTTTACTTGGTATTTAAAGAACAATTGCATAAAAATACTTTAATGGCACTAGTAGACGGGTTTACACATAATTCATTTATGAATGTGATTATACGTTGTGCTTTAGTTTTAATTGTCCTTATGCATGCCTTAGGGTCAAGGATGTGTGGAGCTAACGTTAATTAATTCCGAGAATAAAAGTTTGTTGTTAAGCTTTGAAGGTAGGGATTCTATTACTCATCTTTTGTGAGGTTTTTGGTAAATTAAATTTGATTGTTTTATGTTGTAAAATATGTATATTGTATAGCGATAAATATAATGATTTGACATATGTTATAAATTGAGAAGCATGGTTAGGAAATTGACTCTATAAATATAAATTGAATACAAAGGAATAATGAGATGTAAAAAGGGCGACGGTTACGTCCTTGGGCACGAATACCCTAAAAGGAAAAATAGGGGGAAGGTGATGACGCTTCTTTGGGTTGAAAGTCCCAGAACACACTGTACAGGAATCGATTTGGTGAGGACTCGAGGCTTGATGTCCCCTCACCGGAACACCCTTGAAATGTTTATAGGGTGATCAAGTGCGCCCATTTGGGTTTCGATGAGTTGAGTGATACTCTATTTAACATGGATACCTAAGAACAATGATGATTGGTAATATTTGTGTAAATGTGTAATTATGAAACTTGGTAATGATTAACTATGGTATCCACAAGATGTGATCATAATAAACCTCATAATCTGAAATATGATGTAACCTACTAACCATGCGGTTTTTAATGTGGTAATGGATAAACCATAAGGTGAGTCATGATTTCCCTACTGGGCATGTCGATGCTCATCCCTATCATATCTTCATATCTCAGGTGGAACTCAGTGCAACATATCTGAAGAGGAATAGGCGAAAACAATCCTGCTGTTTTCGTGTTAGAAGACCTTGTTTATTTGTAACTTATCTACAACATATAAGAGTTGTATTATTTTGTTTCATGGCTGTGTTAAGTTATTTGGGAATTGTACTATGGTGATGATGACTGTAATCATATATATTTGGTGCTACACTAAAAACTGTGGTTTGTATTTAAAACGTTTATTTTTATTTTTTCTTGTTGTTTAAAGACCCATGGGTATTGTTTAATTGATTTAAATAATATAAAATTTAAAGTTATTTTTATTTATTTAAAACTGTTAACCCCTACATAGGGGTGTTATAAACCTTCTAAGTTCTTCTCCCGCCTCCTCACAATGTTTGCCAAACAAATAAATGGAAGAGGCATGTGGGCAGCAGAAGAAAAGAATTGCTTGTATATCGTACTTCGTAGCTAAGAATTCACTTCTGAAAATTTTGTCTCTAATATTGTTAATTATAGTTGGTAACTGAAATTAATGATGGCTATTTGACAATGGACGCACAAACTTGTGGTAAGTAACAAATCCCAACAAAAGGTATGTCTGAAGCCAACATGGAAATAAAAATTACAAACTCAAGCTGTATTTCTTAATATATATATATAGAGTAAAGTTCAAGCTTTAACTAAACGACGCACTAAACCATAGCTCCTTCATCAGAACCGTTCGTCTTATAAGTAGAATTCATCATATTCTCTGCTATTTTGAACGACAATGGTTGCTTTCTTTGACTGACATGGGGATTCACTGTGGAGGTTCAGGAACCAACACAACTCCTTCACTGGAACGGTCTGTCGTATAAGTAGAATTCATCATATTCTCTGCTTTCTTAAGGAACTCTAATTACTTTCATTGACTGACATGAGGATTCGCTTGTGGAGGTTCAGGAACCAGCACAACTCCTTCACTGGAATGGTCTGTCTTATGAGTAGAATTCATCATATTCTCTGCTTTCTTGAGTGACTCTGGTTGCTTTTCTTGACCGACATGGGGATTCGTTAGTGGAGGTTCAGGAACCGACACAACTCCTTCATTAGAATGGTCTGTCATATAGGTAGAATTTATTATATTCTCTGCTTTCTTGAACGACTCTAGTTGCTTTCCTTGACCGACATGAGGATTTGCTTGTGGAGGTTCAGGAACTGGCACAACTCCTTGACCGACATGGGGATTTGCTTGTGGAGGTTCAGGAACCGGCACAACTCCTTCCCTAGAATGGTCCGTCGTATAAGTAGAATTCATCATATCCTCTGCTTTCTTGAACGACTTTTGTTGCTTTTCTTGATTGACATGGGGATTCCTTTGTGGAGGTTCAGGAACCGATACAACTCCTTTATTGGAATGGTCCGTCGTATAAGTAGAATTCATCATATTCTCTGCTTTCTTGAAGGACTCTGGTTGTTTCATTTGACCGACATGGGGATTCGCTTGTGGAGATTTAGGAACCGACACAACTCCTTTACTAGAACGATCTGTCATATAAGTAGAATTCATCATATTCTCTGCTTTCTTAAACGACTCTGGTTGCTTTCCTTGACCAACATGGGGATTCGCTTGTGAAGGTTCAGGAACCGGCACAACTCCTTCATTAGAACGGTTCGTCGTATAAGTAGAATTCATCATATCCTCTGCTTTTTTGGAGGACTCTGGTTGCTTTCCTTGACCGATACGGGGATTTGCCTGTAGAGGTTCAGGAACCGGCACAACCCCTTCACTAGAACGGTCCATCGTATAAGTAAAATTCTTCAAAGATTCCAATTGTCTCCTCTGTAAAATTGAGAGCATTGTGGGAAAATCATTAGCCAAGAAAAATCAAGCATTTAAACATTTCCTTCAACATCTACTGCTGACGAAAGTTCAGAAAAAGAACATAGTAATGGGATCAGGGGAAAAAACATTTCCCACCCCAAAAATAGATGTACCCAAGGGGGCCATCGAAGAGATATTATGGTCCGGCCCGTATAAGGGACGAGGAGAAAAAAGGAAGCCCGACCTGGCCCATTGCTAGGTAGGTCTGTGCAGGCAGGAGTGGGCCACCATAGTAGAACAATTTATGATTTTTTTTGAGAAAATAGAAACAAAATATATGCTTATTTGGTTGGGTTGGGTTTTTATGAGATCTAAACACTGCACCCAAGAGGGGGGGCGATGGGTCACTCCGACTTAGGCCTTTCCATTTTGACACCAGTACCAAAAAAAAACACTGTGATAAGCAAACCAAAATGTGCAAAAGAAAAAGTGAGACGTAAACAACTATAACATAAACAACATAAGCAACTAATTATAGAAAAAATAACATATTTTTAATAAAAAAAATTAAAAATTTGATAAAACATGTGGCTATCAAAAAAAAAAAAAAGTTTTCCTTCAGAAAAATTTTTGGCACTACTACACGTGTTTAAAACCATCAATAAATTTGACAGTTCATAAGCTGCCGTTTCTGATAAACTCGATGACTGGTTTTGTGTTATTCGAATAAAAGGAACTCAAGCGAGACGGCCTCCTTTTTTCTGGGGGCTTAATTGAAACTAACTTTTTATGTTTTGTTTTAAAGATAATTTTGCAGTAAAATATAAGAGACAAAATTCTCTAAGTAATGCGGTATTTTTGACAGTCTATGCCAAATGTAAAAATGCGACCCCTAAAGAAACATGCAAAAGTATTGTAAAAAAAAAAAAATAGAAAAAAGAAAAGAGAAGAGCTAGAGAGAGTCATTCCGAGACCAAACGACACACTCATCTTTCACTTTGTAGGTTTTTTTTTTTTTTTTTCCTAGTTAAAAAGTTTTCACATTTTATTTTATTATAATCAAAACGTTCCCCATAAAAACAACCAAACACAATTTTAAGACCAATTCCAGCACCACTTTCCAAATTCTCATCTTAATTTTCATTTTCATTTTTCATCGTCGCCAAAAGTACAAATGCGTCATAGACCAACCCAAAAAAAAAAAAAAAAGGCTCCATCTATGTTTTTATATAATAATAAAATCACTATCACTTTTCTACTCTCTTACCAACTTATTATGTTTGTTTTTCAATTCGTATTTTGATAGATGTATGTTATATTAAATATGCACCATAAGTTATTTTTCGTATTAAATCATGTTATTTTGAATTTTATATTTAATTAAAATAGACGTGCAAGATCAAAATATTAAAACTTGATCGAAGAAGTTGTATTATGTTGCTAAAGTAATATTTTTATTATTTTATTTCAAAAGCATAAAATTTAATAATAACACATCATAAGTTCATTTTAGTGTATAAATTTTCTCTTTATTAACCCCCACTGAGTGGAATCAAATTTTGGCTCCGTCAATATAATACACACAAGATGTGCTTTTGATAGTTAAGATTAATTTTCTCATATACGTTAAAAAATAGTTTATTGAATGCGTTGATTTTTTATATAGACTTGTGAATAATTGACATGCATGTGTGCTACTGATGTTTATAAGATACTGTTTTGTGCAGGGCATGAGAGCAGATCATAGACCAGATATATGTGGATGTGCTTTTTATCAGCTAACTTATATATACCATAAGCGAAAGAATGGAGAGACAATTACATACCAGGATGAGCTGTTTTTGACGGAACCCTTTAAGTTTGCTGTTTCCAGCTTGAACATGACTCCCTTCTATGTTCACTTGGTACAGTATCGATGATACGACCAAAAAGTGAAAGAAAATGGTAGTGAGCATGCATAGGGCCATTCTTTTGCTCTCGTTCTCTCCTCTTTTCTTATACGTTGATCTTGAAAGTAATACGAGTAATGATTTTGATGTGGTTTCTGTTTGTTGTTTTTTTAGGTGGTGTTAGAGGAGACGGATTGATGGAAGGCTTGCAATTAAGTGAATCAGTAGCACAACGATGGAAGAATGGTGAGATATATGCGTTGTTTGTTGTAGGAATAGGCGGGATTACTGGTCCATAAAAAGCCTCCAAAGTTGCAAATATTACGCGTGTTCGTTCCCATGGAATATTTCCTGAGGATCCCGACCGCCACTCACAAGACAAAAAGTCAAAACCCGCTTTTTGAAATCAGTAAGTTTGCAGTCGGACCCGTGGTGGGCGGATGCTAGACGTTACTTTCTTATGGGTTTATTCATATTGATGGAACCTTTTAAGTTTGCAGATGACTGTCTTTTTGTCTTTTGGGTGACAGACAAGGTCCTCAGGTAATATTCGACGAACACATATAATTTAAACTGTGATTCAAACCACGAAACAAACGCACCTGTAATATTTGTAACTTTGGATTTTTTAATGGACTACTAGTCCATCCTATTCCAATAACGAACACAAGTGAACTTATGATGTGTTATTATTAATTTTTATGCTTTTGAAATAAAATAATAAAAATATTACTTTAGCAACATAATACAATTTCTTGGATCAAGTTTTAATATTTTGATCTTGCACGTCTATTTTACATAAATATGAAATTCAAAATAACAAGATTTGATACGAAAAAATAACATATGGTACATATTTAATATAATATACATCTATCAAAATACAAATTGCGAAACAAACATAATAAGTTAGTAAGAGAGTGGAAAATTGATATGTGATTTTATTATTATATAGAACATAGATGGAGCCTTTTTTTTGGTGTTTGGTTGGGGGGGCGAGAGGAATTCTCAGTTGTTGGAGTTTCTTTGCCTTTTTTAGGTGTTGGGCGGCGAATTCTCAGTAGTGGGAGTTTCTTGGCCTTTTTTATGTGTCAGTTGTTGGAGTTTCTTTGCCTCTTTTTTTGGTGTTGGGGGTGAGAATTTCTTTGCCTTTTTCTGGTGCTTTGCCTTTCGAAATAGATAGATTTGTGGCAGGCGCTGTCGTCGTGGAGATTCTGCGTGCGAGACAGGGCGAGGAATTTTGCGGGCCCCGCATAAATTTAGGGCGGGGGTGTGTAAGGATGGTCGCGCTAAAATCAGGGCCCTTTATCAAAGTTTGTAGATGTGGAAGTGGGACCCTCTGCCCCTCTAACATCTCAGGTCGACTTTTCTTACTTCGGAATATACTCTCCTTGTTATTACCATTTTCTTATATTTCTTTTTTTTTTTTGGGTTAGTAAGATTAAAAAAAACTGAATTCTTTTTATAGAGATTTTATACTCATTACGGAATTCTTTTTTACTTTTGTATTAATATGAATTTACTAGTTATTGCACGTGGGTCACGTGCTTTTTATTACTCGGTGCATGTTTTTATATGATGTATTAACTTTAGTAATATATGGTGGGTTAAATTGAAATAAATTATAATTAAGAATTATTTATTTTGAAATATTGACTTTTTGAATATAAGAATGATCATTTTAGACTTGCACTACCTTTTTAGACGAAAATATATTTAGTGTTACCTTTATATATGATTATTTTTTATTTCTTAAGAAAAATAAAAAAAATTATGCTGTTATTTAGGTTAAAAAAAGAAATGCCTAAAAAAAAAGAAAATAACTAACTAACTACATAGGTGTAGAACTAAGCATGGAAAAAGAAGTCCATCGAACCAACATATAAAGATTACGAGAGACAAAAGGGGAAGAAATAACCAACCAACCAAACATGATTTGGAGAAGAAAAAATATATATTGCTGAAGAAAGCAATTAATAGTGTCGCTACTTGTGCAAATTTCGTCCACAGCCACAATGGAATGCACATACAGTAAAGCATAGAGACTCGGACTAGTAGGAGTAGGACAACATTACCAAAACAAAGCACGGAAAAAAAAAAAAAGACAAAAAGAAAAAGAAATAAGTCAAAGCAAATATGAGCTTTAAAAACATAGCGCAGCGGAAGAAAGAAGCACGCACACACAGAAACTGAAAAAAGAAGCATGTTTTTCAAGATAGGGCTAGCAATTTATGTTTGTGTTAACACGACACAATTAAACCAAACATGACACGATTAATAAACGTGTTTAGAATATAAATACAAACATGACACACTTAAAACACATTTAACATGAGTAAAAAATTTTATTATATAATTTTTTTTAATTTTGACTATCAAAATTTTAAAAATTAAATTTTTTTACTATATAAATTTTTTTACTATAAACTAAAAAATCTTCATTAATGTTAAAAATATAGCAATATTTAATTATTAAATATTTTAAACTATATTTTCTTCCAATCTTTAAATTTTAACTAACCAAGATTGAACAAAAATTAATTTCAACGCCAACACCTTAAAATACAAGGGACGCCAACACCTTGAAACAAAAGAAAATGAGCAGGAAGTCTTTCTTTGCTTTCAATGTGGGACTTTAAAATCATAATAAATATATTAGAAGCCCTTTTTTATTGCAAAACATTGATTCAATTGAGTGGTTGGCTGGCGGCATAATCTCTCTTGGGAGGGAGGTTTGATTCATTGCAACCTCTAAAACTTGAAATTTTGTTTATTTTCGTATTAACTGCACGTAAAAAATTAAAACTTGGTGCAAAAATAGAAGAAGAAGAAGAAGTTGGCGGCTTGTTGAAGCCAGCCAACAATCTATTTAATTATACGTGCGTCAAAGCTGGTACAATTGAAAAATCACGATCCCAAAGTTCACATCACCCCTTATGTATATAGAAAGACATGATAATAATTGCAAATATTATAACATGAAAAATGGTGTATTGATATTGGAAATTCTTATGAAAATATATATGTTTTTGTTCAAATTTATATTAAATAGGGGTTTTTTTTTCCATGTTACTACAAAATTAGCTAGTGGATGGTCATTTTGATTTAGTGAAGTTGACTAGGATTGAGTTGGTTTGACTTTATCAAGGAACGATGAAGTTAACTATAATGATATATAGGATGGAGTCAACATTCTTAACAAGCTTTATATCTAGTTTAAAGCATAAAAAAATTATTTAATTAAAAAATAAATATGAAATATATAGGAAATTTTGTTGAAAGAAGAATGTAATAATAGCATGAAATTATAACTACAAATATGTAGGAGCGGATCATAGTTCAATAATGGTTCAAAATGTTAGAATGAATTAAATCCTAAGTTAGACAATTAGGCTCAATTTGAACTAACAGTTTAGTTCAAATTAAATGTTTTACTAAACACTAATTTAAACTATAATGGCCGCTAAAACTAAACTACACAAATTGATAGTTTTTAGAGTAATTTGGTCCAAACAAATTTTTAATCCTACTCCATTCCATTTTGTTACAAAAATTTAGCCAAAAGATCAAATATTTTTTCTTATATTCCATTGTCATTACCATGACCATTTCCATTCTACTGTTATAACAAAACACACCATTAGTGTCTTTTCTCCCGTTTGGTTTCACTTTTTCAAATTGTATTGATTTGAACTTTTTTTATTTGAACCAAAAATTCAAACTATCTAGTTTAAACAGCAATTTGAACTGGCGTTTAGACATGCAGTTAAAGTATTAATCTAAACCAGAAATCCAAAGCGAATTTCCTCTCGTATGGTTTGTTGGTTTGAATTATGTTGAATTGAACTTTTTTGGTTTTGGTTCAAGCAGAAAAATTGGAATTGTATAGTTTAAACAGTAATCCAAATTGACATTTGGATGTATAGTCAAAGTGTTGATTTAAACAGTAAATCCAATTCGAATTTGTGTTTTGATTAGTACTGATAACTCTAGTTTGAAGCATGAGAAATCTATTTCATTAAGGAATAAAATCACAATTTAATATTAGTTTAAAATGTTGAAATGGAGGGGGTTTGAATTCTAAGTTGGACAATCTAACCTAGTTTGAACTATTAACTTAGTTTGAATTAAATATTTTATCAAACACTAATTGAAACTGTGATAGTTGTTCAAACTTAGCCGAACTGAACTAAACTAAGGGAACAAATACATTTAGGCTGTGTCTATTTCACTGGTTCAGTCCAGTTTAAACAGTCATCACAGTTTAAATTGGTGCTTAATAAAACATTTCATTTAAATAAAACTGATAGTTCAAACTGGATTGAACTGCTCAACTTAAAATTCAAACACCTCTCCATTTTAATATTTTGAACCAATATTAAATAGTGATTTCATTACTATATATTTGTAATTATGATTTAACAATATTGATTCATATTATTGTGTAATTAAATAACTTCTTTTTACATGTTTCATATTTGTTCTTTGATTAAATAATTTATTCATACTTTAAACTATAGTTAGTAATATTCATCTAAACACAAATTTAGATTAGATTTTCTGTTAAAATTAACGTTTTAATTGCACATCCAAACGTCAGTTCAGATTAATGTTTAAACTACGTAATTTGGATTTTTTTCTTTAAATTAGAAAAGCTCAAATTAGAACAATTCGAACCAAATAGAGGGTTATTGTTTTAAATTTTCTCTAAAGAACACTTCTCTCATTGGTCCAAAGAAGAAAAAAGCCTTACCCGATCTCTTTGCATCTATAGCTTTACATCATAAAACAAAAGCCTAATAGATTTGAACAGACTGATATATTTAAGGGTGCGGGCATGGTTTTTCCTTACCAACAGGGTATGAATGGCTAAAAAAATAACGGCTCAAGATTGTATTATCTAGAGAAGATAAAATAAGAGTAACATACGACCACACTTTCCAATTTTATAAGAAGATCTTTATATTTTATAAAATATCATATTTTACCCAAACAAATAATAACAATTAATTTATTGAACTTTTAATCTTAACCTTTAATTAGAAAACTTGTACAAATCCCATCCCTACCAAATTTTGTTCGTCAAGAATTTTGTAAAGCATCCCCCAACCACTGCCCAGCCTACCATTGGAGCTACACTGCATTCAACCTGTGACACCCGTTATTCTCCTGACGGGTTTTAAGGAAATTAAATTAATTTTTAGTGTATCAATAAAAAAAATTGCTTCATTTAAAATTTATTTTACAATATTTATTTTTATCGATTTTTAAATTTTCTAAAATTCTCCTATATTTATTTAGTATGTTTACTGAAAAGTCTTAGAACTTCTAATAAATCTCAAAAATGTCATATTGGCATTATGTGCGTTAAAGTCTCCAGATGAGACATAAGGATATCTTTTCCAACTACTCTTGACCCTCATTTTCTTTATTTCCTCCGTGACATGCTTCAACATGTCTCCTCCATAATTGCTTCTATCACTTCTCTTCAAAGACTTCATCTTTTCTTCCTTTCTCTTCCACGGTTCCCACACTCTTCTTCTCATTTCTTTGCTGAAGCAAAATACCTAGGGAACTTTTTCAAGGAAGACATAAAAATCAGCCACCATCACCTCCATTTGAGCAAGAATTTCAGTCATACCGAAGTCAAGGAACCTGTTTTGAAGCCATTTCAAGCTTCCAACTAACCATAATCCGAGGTTAGAATCTTTTGAACAAATTGAGTCTTTCATTTATAATTTTTTTTATATATACTCAAGGATTATTCAAATTTACGTTCTTAAACCTAAGTATATGTTTGTCGCTATTTTGGAGCATATGTATAAAGTCTAAGTGTATATGCCCTAGACAGAAAATTTATATTATTAAACTTTGTAACACTTCTATGGGCAGTGGCTATTTCTTGAAATTCTATGATTAAATTAAAATGAATTTTATAAATTGGTTTGCATATTTAAAAAAGAGACATCCTAAGCTTTCTAATGAGCTATCATAAACCTACATCGGAGTTGTATTTTATTTTCTATGAATTATTCAATTTTTGGATTGGAAACTAGTAAACCTGCCAATTTGTTATGGTATACCAGCTGCTAACCTGAACCAAGAATCCATCTTTGCTCACCACCTAATTCTTTAATGTCTTGCAACCTTTCCAATATTATGCTAAGTGATTGATGAATCTTATTAGGGACTAAAACATATAGATTACTTGTTCATATTTTATATTGTGTTAAGATAAAAATTGTTTACTGTGGTATTCAAAAGAGATTTACATAAAAGCTTTAATGGCATACTAGTAAGATAGATTTACACATGATTTATTTATGAATGTAGTTGTATGTTGTGCTTTAGTTTTAATTGTCCTTATGCACACCTTAGGATCAAGGGAGTATGGAGCTAACGTAATTGATTCCAGGATTAAAAGATTGTTGATAAGCTTGAAAGGTAGGGATTCTATTACTCATCATTTGTGAGGTTTTTATAAAATTAAAATTGATTGTTTTACCGCAAGATATATATATCTATGTTGAACTGATATTATATGAGTATCACATATGAAACTATGACATGGACTCGTCTTGTATTGTACGGCGAGGAACATAATGAATTGACACATATTATAAATTGAGAAGCATGGTTAAGAAAACTGACTCTACTAATAATGATTAAATATAGAAAAATGGTGAGACGTGAAGAGGGCGGCGATTACGTCCTTGGACATGAATACCCTAAAAGGTAAAATAGGGGGAAGGTGATGACGCTTCCTTGGGTTGAAAGTCCCAGAACACACTGTACAGGAATCGACTTGGTGAGGACTCGGGGCTTGATGTCCCCTTACCGGAACACCCTTAAATGTTTAGAGGGTGATCAAGCGCGCTCATTTGGGTTTCGATGAGTTGAGTGATACTTTATTGAACGTGGGTACCTAGGAATAATGATGAACTATAATATTTGTATATACATATATGTATGAAACTCAGTAATGATTACCTATGGTATTCACGGAATATGATTATAATAAATCTCATAATCTGAATAATGATGAGTATTAACTAACCATGTAGGTTTTAATGTGGTAATGATAAAAACCTAAAGGTGAGTAATGGTTTTCTCTACTGAGCATAGTGTTGCTCATTCCCTTATATTTTTATCTTTTCAGGATTCATTAAGTGTGAGGTGGCTACGAGAAAAATAGTTGAGGAAGCGATGTAGCTATATTACACTGGGACTGCTTCAATTATTAAGAATCTTCTTCATGTTAATGTAAGCATCAATTGTTACTTTCTGTGACTGTATTAAAATGTGTTGAGGGTTAAAATGATGATGACGATAATTTATATTATTAAATTTAAGGTGCTACATTAAACTATGGTTTAATTATCGTTTATATTTTTATTTTTGATTTGAGAGTTTTCATTTAAGCCCCGGGCAATTTTATTTTTAAGGTTTTACTTTTATTTCTGATTTTTATTTTAATTCATTAAAAACTGTTAACCCCCATATAGGGGCGTTACACAACCCCGCCATCGACAACAGTATTTTAGAGTTGGTCTCTCATGGCAACATAAATGTCAATGTCTATTATATCCAAAAGATCATTAGGATGGAATTGTTCTTTGTTATAATAGGTTACCTTGTGTCGAAGCAAACTTGTCTAATTTGTTATTAAGGTTTGAACAGTACATGATGTGAGTCTAGAATATAAAATCGGGAAGAACTTAAATATTGGCTCATTTGAAGATCAAATGAAAATTGTAAAGCAAAGTCTCATTTGAGGATCAAATAAAAATCATAAAGCAAAGAATGTGTGGAAGATAACAGAAACTATAAAAAGATAAGGCTTTGAAGATTGAAAACTTAGAGAAAAAGTAAGGATTCATTGTATACTTAGAAGAGATGTTTTCAAAGTATTTTTCAGAAGGTAAATGCTTATAAGGATTTTAATATGTTAAATTTGTTTATTTAATCAAAAGAAAATCTTAGAATTTTGCAAAAGCTTTTTACTCACGTTTTGTTGTAGACATATCAGAATTTTGTCATAATATAACTGGCCTATTATAGATGTGTGTATCTACAATAAAAAATAAATTAAATTAATGTTTGATTAATGAATTAATTAAGGGAATTAAGCCCTTGATCACTATTATTGGATCCTAAACAGGCTTCAGAACACAAAAACCATCAGTTAAGCGTTGATTAAAAATGATAATAAATATAAAACATTAACGATGAAAGTTAAATGCTATGTAGTAAACATCAGACATAAATTTATGATGGTTTACTTAATTTTGAGCTATGTCCATCGTTGAAGAATCTCTTCACTATTAAAAAACCAATACAAATTACAATAACTTCTTGAAAAATGGCAAAGAGAAGTGCAAGTGCTTCTGTGTGTAAGTGATAAATGCGTAAACCCTTCAAATTGGGCTTATTTATGGAGGCCAATTTGACCATATTTAATTTCTTTGCTAGAGATAATGGCCTTGGATGGTTGAGAGGTAGTAGAACACATGTCATGTGATCATTGGTTCCGCACCGTAATCTATCTTAGCTTACATAACAACCAAATTTGCGGATTGTAACTTCCTTTTAGTGGTTATTGATCTTAGGCCGATTGACCTTTTTAACAAGTTGAATACTACAACTATAATGAACAAAACGATTTGAATTGTAAGCCATAGTTAGTTCTTCTCTTCTTGTCAACTAGAATAGGCCCTCAAGTATATGATAATCAATCACACGAATTCTATTATCTTGGTTTGATCCACTTTTCAAGCCCTTATAGCTGTGCTTATCCCATTGATTAGTCCTAAAAATTGAATTTGATTCAAAGTTGAATTCTAAACATTGTTTTAACATGTTTTATTTCTTGAATTGAATTTGACTCTAATTATAAATTAAGAGGCACATGGATACTACATATATATCTACACACACACGATTAGGGTGTCTTAGAAAGGGAGAAAAATAGTTTTGTGTTATGGTTTTAAGGCTTTAGTTTTTCTCATTAAAAACCTAAACTGCAAAATATATTTTGTGCTTCAATTTCTCAAGTTATTTAGAGAGAGCCTATTTGATCTAAGATTCTTTGTTCTAAACTTAGAAAAATATTTTCCAAGTGTGAGCCCTTTTACTATGCTTTTTCGAAGAAGAAATTGAGTTCATCAAGAGGAAGACTATTTGTAGTTTTAAAAGGTGTTCAACATCAACAAATGTTCAATGTGAGTGGTGCTCGCTAAACAAGTCTAACAAGTTGATTGTGCACAACAGCGACAAAATCAAAGGAGTCTTTGATTTCTTTACATTCTATTCATGTATGTAATCATTATAATTTATTAGTTTGACCAATAATTGGGAGTGGCTGTTAGAAAAGTAGTACGCAACAAAATTTTAAAATTTTTTTATACGAAAGTATTTTCCAACACACAAGTTTGACACACTATATGCATAAATTAACCAAATCTTACTAACCTCGTAAATGCAAAAAAGCTCCCGCAATCCGTAAAAAGTATAACGTTATAGAAGAGCCTCAACCAACTAGTCTTCTTTGCTATTCTCTATCCACGATCGGAGTGTGTCTGGGCACACATCGTTCAGCCTTTCCCTGGTGACTCTCCTTCCAACCAATTAAGAAAACTCAAAGCTATGGTTCATGATGTGTGAACATGTAACGTCCCGAAATTTATTTAGTGTTAATGTAATATAAATGATGAATTAGTGTGCCATAATTAACGTTTTAACATTTATTAGATTATTTGGTTGGATTTTGAATTTTTGGTTGTTTTGTTAATTTGTTGAATCCAAATGATTTCTTATTGTTTTAACATGATGTTTTGAGTTTTAAAACACAACAATTTGTAAAATGTTAAAAATACCCCGTTTTGCAAAACCGTGGGCGGCACATGGTTTTCGCACAATAAAACCGCCCATCGATTTTCTCTATTTATTTCCTTCTTCTCTCTCTCTCTCTTCACTTCTCAGCTCACTCTCTCTCCTCTCTCCCTTGATCTCTCGGCAGTCTCTCTCTCTCTCTATCTCTCTCAAAATTTTTGAATCAAAATTCAAATCCAAGCTTCGGGTTAGCAAGGAGGAAGCTCGAGGACGTGATTTGGCAACCGAGAACGCGGATTGAAGTTTTGATTTGAGGTTAGATTCAAAATTTCTAAACTTTTTACAAAATTTTCAATTTTGTGCTTTTTTTGAAATCTAGGTTTGTTTAAGCTTAGAAAACCGTGGATTTGAGTTAAACGAACTTAGAACAACTAGAGTCTAAGCTTAGATTGAAGAAAAACGGATTGAATTCAAGATTTTTTATTTTTCTCCTCATTTTCTCATTTTCGGATTTTTGAGGATTTTGAGTCTAAATCTTGTTTAAATGAGTCCAAACATGTTCTAGCATGTTTTTCTATCAACTATGATTGTTTTTCGTGCCTTGGTGTAACGCCCCTATGTGGGGGTTAACAGTTTTTAATGAGATAAAATAAAAATAAATAATAAAAGTAAAACCTTAAAAATAAAATTTGCCCGGGACTTAAATGAAAACTCTCAACTCAAAAATAAAAATATAAACGACAAATAAACCACAGTTTAATGTAGCACATTAAATTTAATAATATAAACTGTTGTCATCATCATTTTAACCCTCAACACATTGTAATACAGTCACAGAAAGTAACAATTGATGCTTACATTATCATGAAGAACATTCTCAACAATTGAAGCAGTCCCAATGTAATATAGCTACATCACTTCCTCAACTATATTTCTCGTAGCCACCTCACACTTAGTGAGTCCTAAAAAGATAAAAATATAAGGGAATGAGCGACACTATGCTCAGTAGAGAAAGCCATTACTCACCTTTAGGTTTTTATCATTACCACATTAAAACCTGCATGGTTAGTAAGTCACATCATATTCCAGATTATGAGGTTTATTATGATCACCTCTTATGGATACCGTAGTTAATCATTACCAAGTGTCATAATTACACATTTATACAAATATTACCAATCATCATTGTTCCTAGGTATCCATGTTAAATTGAGTATCACTCAACTCATCGAAACCCAAATGGGCGCACTTGATCACCCTATAAACATTCCAAGGGTGTTCCGGTGAGGGGACATCAAGCCCCGAGTCCTCACCAAATCAATTCATGTACAGTGTGTTCTGGGACTTTCAACCCAAGGAAGCGTCATCGCCTTCCCCCTATTTTACCTTTTAGGGTATTCATGCCCAAGGACGTAACCGTCGCCCTCTTCATGTCTCACAATTTCTCTATATTGAATCATTATTAATAGAGTCAGTTTTCCTAACCATGCTTCTCAATTTATAACATGTGTCAATTCATTATGTTCCTCGCCGTACAATACAAGACGAGTCCATGTCATAGTTTCATATGTGATACTCATATAATATCAGTTCAACATAGATATATATATATTGCGGCAAAACAATCAATTTTAATTCTATAAAAACCTCACAAAAATGAGTAATAGAATCCCTACCTTTCAAGCTTATCAACAGTCTCTTAATCCTGGAATCAATTAACGTTAGCTCCATACTCCCTTGATCTTGAACTCCAAGCAAAACAGATCCAGTTGTATCTCGCTGTATCTACGAAGCATCCTCTGTAGTGCTCCTCGAGCGACTATGAATGGCTAGGAATGCTTCCTGGAGATCATACATTCTTGAAAACGTCATTCTGGACTCCGATACTGCTGTTTGAATCGCCTCGATTCGCGTACAGTCGGTACCGGATGATTTTCATCGGAGTGGAATTTGCTCAAACGGAGGTCACCATTGCATCCAGAGCATCGAAACGAGTCAGGAGGCGGTCTCGGATCTTCGATCGGAGGTCCGGATCACAAAATTTCAATTTAGCCTTTGACTGGCCGTTGACCGGCGTTGACCGACTTTGACCGTCGTTGACCGGCGTCAATCGGGGTCCGTTGGCAGCTGGGCTCGGGCCTACCCCCCCTAAATCGACCCTTCTGAGTCCAATGGCGGGGTCAATTTCACCCAATTCTGCCTCTAACATAGCGGGTCGTGAAGTACAACGTCGGTAGAAATGGATGAGCTCCGATCTTGATTCTCCGACGATGGAAACCTGAAATTGGCTGAGGGCTTTTGCTACCCATCCTCCTATGAGCATTTTCCCTCATCCAATTTGAAGAAACGTGGCTGGGAAGAGCCAAAACGGAGGCTCCCGCGGCGGTTGACGGCGGCGTTGGCCGTTCTCCGGCGAAACCGGCTCCTTCCGTGCAATTGATCGAGGGGTTTTACTCCCCTTGATCCTCTGAACTCATTGGGAGGGGTGGTGTCAGTCACCTCCTCCGGCAAGGCGGAGTTCCACCATGGGGGCGGTGGTGCACGACGGCAATAGGCGGGCAGAGCAATCCGGCGGTTGTTGAGCTGCCATCAAGGGTGGGTTTTGTTCCTCTCATCACGGTGGTCGTGTAGGAACAAGAATCACATCGATCGGACGTCGGACGGCGAAGATATCTCGTCGAAAAGAAATGGGTTTTGCTGCCACTTTGGGCGGCGCTTGTGGTCTCCTCCGGCGGCGTTTTGGGCGGCGCGGCACCTCGTTGGACTCAGCTCGTCGAGAGCTTTCCATTGGTGCGGGAGGTGTCGAAAACGGATGCCGAAATCTCAAACGATCTTTGAGGAGAGAGAGAGAATTTTTTAGAGAGAGAAAGTAGAAAGAGAGAGAGTTTCGAATTATGAGAGATTTTCTGATTTTTTTTATATATATACTAGGTAATTAATCTAATTACCTTAATACCCTTAGGAGAATAACGGGTGTCACAGCTCTACCCTCCTTAAAGAAATTTCGTCCTCGAAATTTCAATTCTAGTAATACTAGTAAAAATTATGATTCCAATTCTGAGTCTAAACCGTTAATGTTGTTTATCTTCCAAATTTAAGTTATCGTATCTCCACTCATTTACTTGCATAATAAATCTTACTCCTAAATCCCTCAATGAGAGTATTTCTGACAAGTTTCAACTTATAACACCGTATAATAGTCTAAGAATCTGATCAGGCATACATATTGACCATATCATGATTCCAGTCCTTCATTGTCCATGGACTGTGATTTACAATCACATTTAAGGAGATTGCCAGAGAAATTTTATATACTTCATCTTTAGGTTCCTTTTCCTTTTTGAGTAAGGAAAAGTCAAATATATTTGATTTCATACCTCAACTAATAAACTAAAACATAATCATAAAACATATATCACAAACACTTCTATTCAAAACCATACATTAAACTTATTCATAGAGATATTAAACGGAATCTCAGAGTTGCAGACAAACCTGACATATTTTTCATTAAACAGCTATCCTCATGACACAAACATTCAATCCAAATAATATACTCATATTTCATATGGAATATCCCCATAACTGACTCTGGTACTTCCACATAATATTAACAGAATATTACACATTACAAACATAATACGGATACGTTTCGAGAGTACAAGGCACTCCGTATACCAGCTATCCATATCATGCATGCTTAGAGGATACAAAAACATCGATAAACAAAAGATCGGACCTTAAGAAGGATGCGTTTCGAGAGCATCAAGTACTCCGTATCCAGCCATCCCGGCATTAGGCTCAATGAATCTAAAAGATTTAACAACGACGTACCACAAGAAACACAGAATACAAGGCAAACGGTTATTCGTAACACACGAAATACGGACACACATGCCTATATGCCAAAGATAAAACAAAAAGATTACAGATGGAGATTCAAATCAATTGGCCGCTCCTGGCTTTCCCTTTCCCATTCAAGCTTGGATGTTGCAGTGTCGGATTCTGGATGTATGATTTGCATTTTATCTATCAATTCCTCAGCTGTTGAAGCAGTAACAAAGATTTGTCTCTCCGATTCTGTAGTGATGTTTTCTTCCACAGCGTAATCTAGAAATTTCAAAAGACCGTCATAAAAACCATTTACATTCAGCAGTCCCAAAGGTTTGGAATAAAAGCCCAACAATTGCCCACAAGCAACTACGAATATTTCCTCAAGAGTACCTAGACCACCAGGTAATGCTATAAAAGCATCAGAATTATAGATTATGTCTTTAAAATTTCTAGGGATGCTCCTGACTCCTTCTCCCTTACCTATGGCTTCCTTATACAGGTTTCCTTCAACTGGAATATGAGGCCAAATTCTTACAACTGTAGCGTCGCTAGACCTAGCTGCTAGTGCCATATTTTCCATCATTTTTATACTACCACCCCCATAGATTATGTTAATCTTCTTGTGTGCTAGGACTTGCCCTAAGTGATTTGTAGCTTCTAAATAAGCTTTATCTTTTCCAAGGCTGGAACCACAAAAGACACAGACATTCTTTATTTTCTTCGTGGACTGGGAGGTAGACATATTTGGTTTATAGAAGTGGTTGCTTAATGTCTGCTCCACTTAGACTTCGGGTTCTACATGAGATTTTAAAGATGGGAAATATACAAGAAGGGCTAAAGAGATAGACGAGTAGGTAATGAAAAGGTAATCCAAAGATTTAAACAAAATCTTGTGCGGATAAGAAAGTAAGATAAGGTGATTGATAGTTTACAGAAAATCTGATTCACTTTTTGAAAAAGATTAGACTCTAATTGTATAACTTTTGACAATTGAGAACAATTCGACAGAAGACCCTCTTGACACAACTGTAGACTTTTTGACAAATATACACCAAGTCTAGAAATTTAATATAAACGACAAATACTGTAGAACTTTTGAAATTTGAGACACAAATCTTGAAATATCTGGATAAGCTTTTCAAAATTCAAACATATTACTGTATCGTATGTAACGTGTCTGATAAGATAATATATTTTATTATATATATATTTAAGAAAATCATAAATTAAATAAGATATTAACACTTACTGTATCAATCTAATAATCACAATTATTTCAAACACAAAAGCAAATATTCTGAGTAAAAGAAAAACACAAACTGTTAAACATCAGCTAAAACTGCTTCAAATAAGTAAAGACTAAATAACCTTTATAGAGCGATGACTTATTCCCCATCCAGTTTTCTTATGGCTTGGCAAACAGGATCTAGAAATACCATATTCCTGAGGCGTTGTCTTTCTGTATAAAATTTAGGCCAGAGTTTAAAAATAGCTCCTTGAACATATCCACTAGGGTGACCGTGGAGAGGAGGATGGATGCTATCCAAGTTCTCCTTTGAAAGTCCATCCCTACAAAACCTTATTTTATCCTCTCTATTCGTAGACATATAACCAGGTGAAGTACATTTACCGTTACAATTTTGTCTTCCACATTTGTTACAAGTGACCACGATGGCACGAGCTCTTCTTTTCATTGCACTACGACTGGTACCTGTTCCTGGTAAACCGACATCTTGACTAAAGTCACTCGGACGGATTTTCCCCTCTATTAACATTCTCACATCACAAGGGATACCAAAACGCATAAGAATCCACAACCGAGTAATTCTAGCCTTGTATTTCTTTCTGAGAATCTTTTGGGAGAGTGATGGGAAATACTTTCTCAGGTGTTGGTACTTTGGGTCCATGATGAGATGAAAGAAGAGTAAATAGAAAGGAAAAATTAAGATAGTAAATTGCAGAATCCTAGAATTCCTTCTTCTTTTAGAGAAAAAGAAGAATTTTTAATGAAAAAGAAGAGGATTTGCGATTTAGAGAGAAAATAACAAATTAAGAGAGAAAAAGTGGACTCGGAGAAATAAGCTCCTATGCACAGTAAACGTATATGTAAACAATGATTAAACCACTGTATATGACACGTATAAAGACCACGTGGGAGAGACAGTGTGAATCAAACTGATTTAGGATTTGAACTAGGCCCAAATGTTCTTAGTTGAAAATGGTCAGGTTGTTTCGGGCCTTAACACATTTAGAACGAGTTAAATAACAAACATAAAATTGAAAACCAATTCGTATGAATCTTAAACCCAATTCAAAGCCCACTATAGATAAAGTTAACTATAAACAACAAATCTAATTTAACGACAACAAGGATCTTCCTGAATGATATTTAAAATCATTTCATAACAACACAATCTTCCAGCAACTCAAATAATTTTGTTTTAATCAAAACCTTATTGAACAATACATACACCCATATGTTATTCATAATACTTAACATCTATCAATGGATTCATCATCATTACTACCAAGGGTTTAGAATGCGACTAACCTTGAAATCAATATGATTTACGTCTTCCAACGTAGACCATATCAATGAACAAAGACACTTGATGTTACTACTTAAGAACATCTACAATCCCCACAATTCTACTTATACAATATATAATTTCCTCATATAACAAAACCTTAGGTAACCAAAAGATTCACATCTAAACATCTAAAACTTAAACATTTTATCGTAATTATCCAAAATTATTATAAGTGCCTTAAGTATTATGATTTACTTAAGGAAACTCCTATTGATCATTTTTCTATTGCATCTATATATAAAGATTCACTGATACACTTAAATACAATGTACGTAACAAAATATTCCAATTTTGAGATTCATGCATTCTAGACTTTACACAGTCTCAACAGACCAAAAGTCTAACATTTATCTCTCTCAAGATTCAATACCATGATTCCCAACTTATATCATATTCCTCAAACATATAGAACTTTTAAGAAAAGATATTGACACTTATGTGCTCCATCGAATCCACACATAATCATTACTTAGGTTTGAATCAATTACGAAAAATTTGGCATATCTATGTCAAACTTTAAAATCAATAAGTCAAGCCTTATATTTTTTTTTTTTGTTTTTCACGAGACAAAATGCTTTTAAATCCTCTTATCTATATGAATTTCTCATCGTTTATACGAATTAAATATGCTTATAGATCCAAATATTATACGAATCTCTCATAAGCATTCTACTTATAAACTCATTCCATATAATTATCATTCCCTTATAACTATTAATATTTTCCTTCTATATAATTATTGTACTCATATAACTATTGATATTTTCATTCTATGGCCTTTCCATGTTACATCCTTTTAGACTGTATAAATCAATGTGAAGGTTCATTTTAAAATTCAGCTTCAAAACCATCTCAAAAATATATATATTATTTTTTTTTAAAGTGGTGCTACACTCCCTAGGTTAACCGACCTAGGCTCTGATACCAAAAATTCTGTAACGCCCCTCTATGGGGGTTAACAGTTTTTAATGAGATAAAATAAAAATAAGTAATAAAAGTAAAACCTTAAAAATAAAATTTGCCCGGGACTTAAATGAAAACTCTCAACTCAAAAATAAAAATATAAACGACAAATAAACCACAGTTTAATGTAGCACCTTAAATTTAATAATATAAACTGTTGTCATCATCATTTTAACCCTCAACACATTGTAATACAGTCACAGAAAGTAACAATTGATGCTTACATTATCATGAAGAACATTCTCAACAATTGAAGCAGTCCCAATGTAATATAGCTACATCACTTCCTCAACTATATTTCTCGTAGCCACCTCACACTTAGTGAGTCCTGAAAAGATAAAAATATAAGGGAATGAGCGACACTATGCTCAGTAGAGAAAGCCATTACTCACCTTTAGGTTTTTATCATTACCACATTAAAACCTGCATGGTTAGTAAGTCACATCATATTCCAGATTATGAGGTTTATTATGATCACATCTTATGGATACCGTAGTTAATCATTACCAAGTGTCATAATTACACATTTATACAAATATTACCAATCATCATTGTTCCTAGGTATCCATGTTAAATTGAGTATCACTCAACTCATCGAAACCCAAATGGGCGCACTTGATCACCCTATAAACATTCCAAGGGTGTTCCGGTGAGGGGACATCAAGCCCCGAGTCCTCACCAAATCAATTCCTATACAGTGTGTTCTGGGACTTTCAACCCAAGGAAGCGTCATCGTCTTCCCCCTATTTTACCTTTTAGGGTATTCATGCCCAAGGACGTAACCGTCGCCCTCTTCATGTCTCACAATTTCTCTATATTGAATCATTATTAATAGAGTCAGTTTTCCTAACCATGCTTCTCAATTTATAACATGTGTCAATTCATTATGTTCCTCGCCGTACAATACAAGACGAGTCCATGTCATAGTTTCATATGTGATACTCATATAATATCAGTTCAACATAGATATATATATATTGCGGCAAAACAATCAATTTTAATTCTATAAAAACCTCACAAAAATGAGTAATAGAATCCCTACCTTTCAAGCTTATCAACAGTCTCTTAATCCTGGAATCAATTAACGTTAGCTCCATACTCCCTTGATCTTGAACTCCAAGCAAAACAGATCCAGTTGTATCTCGCTGTATCTACGAAGCATCCTCTGTAGTGCTCCTCGAGCGACTATGAATGGCTAGGAATGCTTCCTGGAGATCATACATTCTTGAAAACGTCATTCTGGACTCCGATACTGCTGTTTGAATCGCCTCGATTCGTGTGCAGTCGGTACCAGATGATTTTCATCGGAGTGGAATTTGCTCAAACGGAGGTCACCATTGCATCCAGAGCATCGAAACGAGTCAGGAGGCGGTCTCGGATCTTCGATCGGAGGTCCGGATCACAAAATTCCAATTTAGCCTTTGACTGGCCGTTGACCGGCGTTGACCGACTTTGACCGTCGTTGACCGGCGTCAATCGGGGTCCGTTGGCAGCTGGGCTCGGGCCTACCCCCCCTAAATCGACCCTTCTGAGTCCAATGGCGGGGTCAATTTCACCCAATTCTGCCTCTAACATAGCGGGTCGTGAAGTACAACGTCGGTAGAAATGGATGAGCTCCGATCTTGATTCTCCGACGATGGAAACTTGAAATTGGCTGAGGGCTTTTGCTACCCATCCTCCTATGAGCATTTTCCCTCATCCAATTTGAAGAAACGTGGCTGGGAAGAGCCAAAACGGAGGCTCCCGCGGCGGTTGACGGCGGCGTTGGCCGTTCTCTGGCGAAACCGGCTCCTTCCGTGCAATTGATCGAGGGGTTTTACTCCCCTTGATCCTCTGAACTCATTGGGAGGGGTGGTGTCAGTCACCTCCTCCGGCAAGGCGGAGTTCCACCATGGGGGCGGCGGTGCACGGCGGCAATAGGCGGGCAGAGCAATCCGGCGGTTGTTGAGCTGCCACCAAGGGTAGGTTTTGTTCCTCTCATCACGGTGGTCGTGTAGGAACAAGAATCACGTCGATCGGACGTCGGACGGCGAAGATATCTCGTCGGAAAGAAATGGGTTTTGCCGCCACTTTGGGCGGCGCGTGTGGTCTCCTCCGGCGGCGTTTTGGGCGGCGCGGCACCTCGTTGGACTCAGCTCGTCGAGAGCTTTCCATTGGTGCGGGAGGTGTCGAAAACGGATGCCGAAATCTCAAACGATCTTTGAGGAGAGAGAGAGAATTTTTTAGAGAGAGAAAGTAGAAAGAGAGAGAGTTTCGAATTATGAGAGATTTTTTGATTTTTTTTATATATATACTAGGTAATTAATCTAATTACCTTAATACCCTTAGGAGAATAATGGGTGTCACACTTGGATTTGAGAAAAATAGGTTAGAATCAAGATTTGGATTTTGGGGATCGAGAAACCCGTGGCTGGGATTTCTGGATTTTTCCAGTTCGGCAGGCCGAACTGTGTGTTCAGCAGGCCGGAGTGATGATCGGCAGGCCGGTGTTCTTTCGACCGGCAGGCCGAACCTGGGGAAGTGTTCGGCCGACCGAACCTTGCTTCCGGTAGGCCGAACTGTGCAGTTCGGTAGGCCGAAGCAGGGTGTCCGGCAGGCCGACCGAGGCATGGAAAATTTTGTGATTTTTACCCGTTTTCACTGTTTTGAACCCTAATTTAAATCCCAACCTTATAGAATGATTTTAATGATACAAATGGCACACTAGGATATCATGAAATGATTTAGTAACATCGAATGTCTCGAACTAGATATTGATTGACTTAGTTGGTATCTAGGATCGTTCGTGGTTCCGTGGAGCTAACGTATAGCGGACTGGGATTACGGTGTGGGGCACCAGCACGAGTACTGAGGTAGGACTTTTATCCTATTTCTTTGGTAGCCTGGTTTTGAAATGGTTTGGCTTGAAAAGGATTTCTATCAAAATGTTTTCAACGGTTGTTTGAAAATGGTTTTATCGGTTATATTTTAATATACCATGATTATGAAATGAATTTCATAATGAATGTAATTGAAAACACTCGGTAATTGGGGTTTTGAATGATAATGATAATAAACACATAGGCATGATGCCATATCAGAGATCGGGTCGTGTAGCGATCGACCTTGGGGGCAGGTCCCGAAACCCAGCTGGGCCACTACGGTGGTGATATCATGGTTTGCCTAGGTAAAAGAAAAATGGTGTTTTGATTGGGCGAGTAGACTGTTCTATGTCAGGACGGTTATATTCAAATTATTTATTTATTTAATTATTTATTTATTTAAGTTTTCTTTGAGTAACTCCTAATTAATGACATGTTTCTTTGCATTAAATTATTTTATAAAACTTAGCCCTACTGAGCCTTTCGCTCACATTTTATTGTTTTAAATTTTCCCTCTCAAGGTGGTTTCCCATTTAGGTTTGGAGATGATTCTTTGGACCGAACTCAGAAGCAATAGGAGGATTTATTTATATTTTGTATTATTTAATCAAGGCATGTAAGAGTTAACTTTATTTGTACTTGGACTGTAATTGTATTCATGATATTGTCAAAACCATGTGTGTGCACAAGTTGTGGGTTGTGGAACCCATACTCGCGGTTTTTATTTAATTGTTATTATTTGTTTAATATTTATAAATTCTTTTATAAAAAAATGTGGTGAAAATATTCTTATTTCTCATTTAATTTGATCCTTAAACCAATGGTTTTAATTAAATTCTCTTTTAATCAATCTAAATAATCCACCACGTCACCTCCCGTACTCCGGGGCGTGATAGAACAATAGCTCTCAAGGAGTTTCAGAGTCTCACCAGCAGAGTCTCACTCTTAATCTCTCAATTGATCTAAATAACTATGAGACTCACTCTCTATTTATAAAGGTTAGGAACAGGAGTCAGTCCTAATCAGATAAGGCCTCAAAAATTTGAATCATAGTCAATATAAAAAAAATCCATGTGAAAATACGTGATTTATTATTGCTCGGTCAACAGGTCGAACTAGGTGATCGGCCTGCCAAACTTACTCCATCGGCAGGCTGAACTTAAAGATTGGCCTGCCAAACTTACAATAAATGATCCTTACGAATCTTTTATTTCCCATTTGAGATTCTTGGGATAAAGCCTCAGTTTTAATTCAAATATCCCAATAGAGAAGTTATTTGATTAAAACAATTATATCTAGATAATCTCTAAGAAAAAAATATTTATGATAATTCAACAAGTTTATCTTGAATTAATTTATTCAAAATTAATCCAACCGATAAACATATATGAATTATGTGATCTCGATAATTCAACAAGTTTATCATGAATGAATTTTCACAAA
This sequence comes from Artocarpus heterophyllus, assembly GCA_025403435.1. Lineage (NCBI taxonomy): Eukaryota > Viridiplantae > Streptophyta > Magnoliopsida > Rosales > Moraceae > Artocarpus > Artocarpus heterophyllus. The sequence continues at coordinate 2,255,794 of CM046337.1, forward strand.
ATTAATTCAACCGATAAATAGACATGAATTATCTGATCCTATCGAATTTCAACCAATCTGATAATTTGACACAAGTTACCAATTATTGAAAAAGCATAGTGTATCGTTACAGGATTTTTATGAGCTAGCAAAAAGGACCTGATGGACCTATATAGTTTAAGTTTCTGATAATTATGAAACCCAATATCCTAAATATACATTTCATAATTTTCAACTCTAACGCTACTCCATTAAAAGCTTAGAGCTGCACTCTCGAACTATATAGAATTACAAAATCCGTGTAGCTAAGTCTCCATGACATATCATAATATATCGTATCTCCATAGGATTATCCATAATCGGCTTAAGGAAAAGTTCTGTCTTACCTTCTCTCGACTATTTTTATCTTGCCTTCCATTATCTCACCATAAAAAAACTTAACATCCAAGGACTGTATACCATTCGGTTACACCTATGTATCCAAGTGGTTGAGCGCTCTAGTTTTCTAATTACAAATATCGCATATAAGAGAATATCAACTACTCCTAAAGAGAAGATATGGATTCCATATCTATGAATAACAGGTCTACGCTACTAAGAGTCATGCCTCCAACGTACCGGCATGCGTACCACTATTAAAATGTGGATATTACCCTTTGGTACATTAAAAGACACAAGACAAGACAACGGGCCTACTATTCATCTCAAGATTAAGACACAACACATATGATTGTCTAAAGTGATTCGATTTATTGAGACAAAATTCTTAATCCAAATCAATTCACTTTATGTCTCGATCCAACATATCGTCGCCTATAACAATGTGCCAATGTTTCTATTTGCAGAGTCTACACCTATGGTCAAGACAAACCATCTCCCGTTAGGGATATCGACAACATAATAATCTTTGCATGAATAAAGCACCCAACTTTATCCCTCCATTGCAAATCTTATGATTTAGCTCGTCACTTTAAGAATCGTGTCTTCTGCATAATTTGTCCATCATATGCCCACTTCTTAAAGGTTTAGAACGACAGTCTAAGACTTTTGTTTGCTTCACATACATTCAACAAATATGAAAGAAAAGAGGACAAGATTTGGTATATAAATAATAAATAAATTCTTTATTGATAAAAATATCTCTAAAAACATATTACATTTTTACTCCTTAGGGCATATACGTTTAACAATTTCTCACTTGCACTAAGTGAGTAAATATGATAATTTACTCACGTTTAACAATCCTTAGGGCATACACATTTAGAGGGCATACACGTTAAACATATTATTATTATATTTTTTTAAATGATAATAAATAAATAAAATAATTTAAGTGGTTCAATAGACACGTATTTTTTAAAAGGTGTCAACCAAATGATATCTTTGAATTGTTATAAAGCTTCAGAAAGAAAGCCTTGTTTTAGAGACACCTTTTGATGGTAATACACCTTGATGATGGGTGTCTATAAATATCACATAAAAGGGTCTCTAAGCCTTGCAGTTTTATTCAGAAATACACCATCTCTTCAAAATTGCAAAAGGTTTAGAAGATGCTCTTTCTTAAGAATTCTTATAGTGATTCTCCATTCTTACTATATTTGTAATGGTTGGAAGTTGGATTTCCTTTCCTTTACGTTTTTGCATTTAGATTATTTTTTGTGCAATTTGGTTTATGCATATATGAAAATCATAATTCTGTATATGTAAAATTTCTAACATTTAGTATCGAGAGAGTGGTTTTTTCTCTGCCTTGATATGTTTGAATGGAGTTTAATAGAGTTTTTCAAAATACCCAAAACTTTTTTGATGATTTTTGATGAAAACCAACGTTATAAATCATTAGAAAATTGATTTTCTAACATTTCTGGGTTTTTAAAACATCAATTTTGGTGCCCATAAGGTATAGAATTAATCAGGTCTTCAATTGGACCCATTTGGGTCAAATTCGGGCAAAGAAGACCTGAAATAATGTGAAAAGCAAAATCAAGGGCTGAAAAATGACATGTCATTTTGGCCCTTGAAGGCAGCTTTTTCTGAGTGGAAAATGACTTGTTGTTTTTCATTAAGAAAAACGACATGTCGTTTTACTTGGTTAAGGCCACGTTTTCTGAGTAGAAAATGACATGTCGTTTTTCACAATCGGGGCGAGGTTACTTTTCTTGTTTCAAATGACACGTTGTTTTCTTTCAGTAATGGAAAACAACATGTCGTTTTCAAGGGGAATATTTTGACAAAAAACATAGAAAAAAAGTTAACTAATTCTGTTTTGGTATTTTTTATAGAATTTTTTATTTGGGTATTCTGGAAAATTAATTTTAAAGAATCTAAAATGAATTTAATGAAATCCAAAATTTTATTATTTATGTTTAAATAAAATTTTGAAAATTTATTTTTGATATGGTTTTGAATTTATGCATAATTTATTTTGCATGTATTCTTTAGTTATAACTTTTAATACATGCAAATTCATGAATATTTTATGCATGAAAATTAAATGTCTTGAGTAATTTGTATAATTTTAATTAATTTAAGAGTAGCCACAACATCTTAGATTATATTGAAATTATACGTTAAGTTTTTTAAATCACATTTAGTTAAACAGACATTAATTTTAACTAATTATGTTTGGTATAATGAAATTTATCCCACAGAAAATTTTGTTATATTAAATATGATTGGTTAGAATAAAATATTAAACTATTTTCTTAATTTACCCATAGGGGTTAAGAAGTGAAATGTAGTTTAATAGTTTCATCATAAGGTTGTATGTAGATCAATGTGAATTAAAAACTTAGCCCACATGCAGTTTTTATATGTCATATGATTCATAATTCTAGTAGCATGATTTACATTGATAAAACATAACATATAGTTATTAGCTTCAATTTTTATGACATGAGCATGTATGTTTGATGTATTGCAGTAATTCAACCTGTTAATTTATCTGATATGAAGTATGATATTTCCGAGCTTAAAGGTGATAACTATAAAGTTTAGAAGGAGAGAATTCTCCTTCATTTGAGGTGGATGAACATTGACTATACTATAAGAAAAGATAAACCGCCCTCCATCACTAAGAGCAGCACTCCAGATGATGTTGGTAGATATGAAAAATGGGAGCAATCCAATCATCTCTTAGTTATGTTCATAAAGGCCAAAATCTCTACTGGGATTAGGAGTTCGGTTGATCAATATGACAATGTCCGAGTACTATTGAAGGCTATTGATGAGCAATTTGATTCTTCAGATAAGACATTAGCAAGCACCTTGATTATGCAGTTTTCATTGTTAAAACTTACTGGTATAAAAGGCGTGCGTGAGCATATCATGCGCATAATAGACATTGCGACTCAATTCAAGACGCTTAAGGTTGAGATGTCTGATTCGTTCCTAGTACATTACATTCTGAAAACTCTACCCTCTGAGTATGGTACCTTTAAGATCTCCTATAATACACAAAAGGACAAATGATCAATTAATAAGATGTTGACCATATGTGCTCAAGAGGAAGGAAGACTCATCATGGAAGAGGGAGAAAAAGTAAATCTGGCAACCGAGGGTAATAAGAAGTTTCAGACTAAGAAAAATGGGAAAGGCAAGGTTCCAACCCAGCCAGATATTAAGAAGGAGTCCAAGTGCTTCTTTTGTAAGAAGAAGGGGCACATAAAAAAGGACTGCTCTAAATTCTAGGAATGACTTAATAAAAAAGGTACTCAACTCTCACTTGTCTGTTATGAATCCAAGATGATTAATGTTAATTATAACACATAGTGGATTGACTCTGGTTCTATAATCCATGTTACCAATTCCCTACATGCATTGCAAAACCTATGGAAGCCAGTGGGAAGTGAGCAAAGCATCTATTCAAGAAATAAGATGCGCTTACATGTAGAGGCTGTAGGAACGTGCAGACTAGTCTTAAGTATTGGCTTTGTTTTGTATTTAGAAAAGACATTCTATATTTTTAGTTTTTCTAGAAATTTAATTTCAGTTTCTAGACTTGTATCAATTATATTTTCCTTTAAATTTTTAGAATCTTCCTTCTATTTATTGTATAAATCTGATTTTATAGAATGTGATACCTTGTTTGATGGTTTTTTTAATCTTAATTTACAAAATGGTGCCAATTATACTACTTTGCACATTCATGAAAATGTTAGTATTAAGCGATGTGTTGTAAATGATGAATCCTCTATGTTGTGGCATCAGAGATTGGGACACATCTCCATTGAGAGAATTAAGAGATTAGTAAATTATGGAGTACTTGATACTTTAGATTGTACTGATTTTAATACTTGTGTGGATTGCATTAAGGGTAAGCAGACCAACAAGTCAAAGAAGGGTGCCAAGAGGAGTTTTGATTTATTAGAAATCACACATGTGGATATTTGTAGTCCAAACATGGACACGTACTCCCAAAGGCACTTCGTCTCTTTCATAGATGACTACTCATGATACTTGTATTTCTACTTGCTTAATAATAAAAATAAAGCACTAGATGCTTTTGAGGTTTTTAAAGCGAAAGTAGAAAAACAATGCAGAAAGCAAATTAAGATCGTGAAATCGGATAGAGGTGGAGAGTATTATAGTAGATACACTAAGCATGAAAAAGTACCTGGTCTATTTGCTAAGTTTCTTCATGAACATGGGATTGTTGCCTAATACACTATGCTTGGTTCTCTGACTAGAATGGTGTAGCTGAAAGAAGAAACTGAACATTATTAGACATGGTGCGGAGTATGCTTGCTAGCACCAAACTTCCTGAGTTCTTGTGTATTGAAGCTCTTAAGACGACATTATACATATTGAACCGAGTTCCAACCAGGCTGTTCCCAAGACGCCTTTTGAGTTATTCAAAGGTTGGAAACCACGTTTGTGACATTTATGTTTTGAGGATGCCCGTCAGAGGTAAGAGTTTATAATTTACAAGAGAAGAAGCTAAACCCAAGGACCATAAGTGAATATTTTGTTGGTTATGCTGAACGGTCTAGGGGATACAGATTTTATTATCCATCTCATACTACTAGATTTGTGGAATCAATGAATGCAAAATTTCTTGAGAATGACTTGAGATAGTGGATCTAGCTGAACAACAGATACAGGAACTTCTTGAACAACATGCTTTTCAAGAGAATGTTGAACCAACATTAAAGGAATCTACTAGAGAAAAGTGATCAGTGATACCTAGTGACTATATTGTGTACCTACAAGAGTTTGACTATAATGTTGGAGTCGAAAATGATCATGAAACGTTTTCACAAGCCATGAGTTCTAAGGAATCTAACTTATGGTACAATGCCATGAAATACAAAATGGATTCTATGGCATCTAACGGAGTTTGGGATCTCATTGAGTTGGCTGATGGTGTAAAAGCCATTGGATGTAAATGGGTCTTTAAAATGAAGAATGACTCATTGGGCAACATTGAGAGACATAAAGCAAGACTTATTGCCAAATGATTCATTCAAAAAGAAGAAATCGACTATACGGAGACCTTTTCTCCTGTATCTAAAAAAGGATTCTCTTTGAGTCATTATGGCATTAGTCGCCCATTTTAAATTGGACTTGCATCAAATGGATGTGAAAATGGCCTTTCTTAATGGTGATCTAGAGGAAAAGGTTTATATAAACAACCAGAAGGATTTTTCTCTAATAATGGTAAGCATTTAGTCTACAAGCTTAAGAAATCCATATATGGATTGAAACAAGCTTCTCACCATGGTATTTGAAGTTCCATGGTGTTATCTCTTCATTTGGTTTTGAAGAGAATATCATGGATTAATGTATATACCAGAAGATCAGTGGGAGCAAGATTTGTTTTCTTGTGCTATATGTAGATGACATATTACTTGCAACTAATGATAAGGGTTTGCTATATGAGGTGAAGCAATTCTCTCAAAGAACTTTGATTTGAAGGATATAGGATAGGCATCTTATGTCATTGGCATTAAGATCCAAAGGGACAGATCTCGAGGCATTTTGGGTTTGTCTCAAGAGACCTATATCACCAAGATTCTAGAGAGGTTTTGGATGAAGGATTATTCACTAAGTGTAGCACCCATTGTAAAAGATGATAGGTTCAATTTGAACTGGTGCATGAAAAATGAGCTTAAACGGGAACAAATAAAAAATATTCCATATGTTTCACCTATTGGAGGCCTAATGTATGCTTAGGTCTACACAAGACCTAACATTGCATTTGCGTAAGAATGTTGAGCAAATATCAGAGTAACCTAGATATTGACCACTGAAAAACTGCAAAAAAGGTGATGAAATACCTTCAAGGAACTAAGGATTATGTATAGACGGACTGATAATCTAGAGGTGATTGGATACTCCGACCCAAAATTCATTGGCTGTGTTGATTCGTGAAAATTAACATCTAGTTATGTTTTTATGTTTGCCAGTGGAGCTGTATCTTGGAGGAGTGTAAAGCAAACTTTGACTACTATCTCTACTATGGAGGCCATGTTCGTTTCTTGTTTTGAAGCTTCTTCGCACGGTGTATAGTTGAAGAGTTTCATATCGGGGCTTAGAATTATGGATTCTATTTCTAGGCCATTGAGATTGTACCATGGCAATTCAACTGCGATAATTGTGGCCAAGAATAATAAGAGCGATAGTCGAAGTAAACACATCGACATTAATTACTTGGTGAGGAACCCGCCAGGCTCCTGCCGGGGAACCAAAACCCTCAACAGTATATGTAAAATTTCTAACATCCGGATCTCCAGCAGCTTTGCTGTCGTGAGAGAAGGTGTACTGACGGTGTGAGAGAGAGACAAGAAGCAAATATCGAGAGCAGAGAGGGAAAAAAAAATTAAACACAAAGGGAAATAGAAAAACAAAAAAGTTAAAAAATTAAAGTTTTATTTATTTTTTATAGTTCACCCAGAAAGGGTAAATAATATTACCCTAATTTCCTAAAAGCGAGGCCACACGCTAATGCTTGGCTGTATTTTAATTTGAATATATATCTTGTAGAGAAAGTTAACAATTATCTCTGTTTCTTTTTAATTATTTTTTACGTTCTCCGTTAGTTTCCTTTAAGACATCTATTTATGTGTAAATAGTGTGTATTTTAAATTTATCCTTTTTTTTCGAAAAATTTGTCCTTGATTTTAGGAAATTTTTACTTACTTTTTTTTTCTTTGGGGTGAAGAAATTAACTTATTTTCAATCCTGTATAATGTGTGTGTGTATATATACACTTGCTATATTAAATGGTTATATAAATCTTCTCGGGCAAACACATCTTGGAAGTTTTGTTCTATTGGCTTGTCGCTCATATGAGTTCCCAAATTCATATTACTTGGGTTTTGAGATGATTTTGTTTTTGTTTTTGTTTTTGTCAATTGAAATTTCCTTATATTAATTGCTTGTCATATTTTTGAATGTAATATTTCCTTCTCTGATCACTAGAATATGCAATGTAAATATTTTCCATTTTTTCTTTTTTGCTTTCCCGTATTACTTGTAATTTTTCAGAAGAGTACAAAGATTTGCTACTTGGTCATACTTTCAATTTTGTGTAACTAACTGATTGATTATTTCAGTTAAGACGAGGCAAAGAAGTGCATCCTAGGACCTCTAGAGGCATCCGTTGCCCTTGCAATAAGAAGACATCTGAAGGTGAGTTTAAACTCTTTAATGATAAAACCTCTTTCGCTATACAACTGTTTTACAATGTCAAGACTTTCATAGTTTAACAATATATATATATATATATATAAAAGATATTTGGAGGTTAGTTTAAACTTTGTATGATGAACCTCTTTTGCTATAACTGATTAGCATGTCAAAACTTTCTTATTATAGTTTTTTGATTTGGCAATCAAATAGCGCAAACGACACTGCTTCAAAGATTTTTAACGGCAGACTCATCATCAGTTGTGATTAATCCTATCAGTCACCAAAATTTCATTGTGAAATCTCATTCTGAATAAGCAACATTTTGAAATTTCGGCTCATTAGAAGCTTCATGATTTTATTTTTAATATATTTGGCCAAACCAGACCTCTTGATAAGTTGTTGTTCGTTTAAGTTTTTTAATTAGGTCATTACATAAGCCCTTAATGTAAGGATACATATTTTCTGGTGGCGTCAATCACACTTGTTTTGGTTCAAAGACATTTGTATTCTTGATGGAATATCATATTCTCTTCAGTAACATGGAAAACTTCTAAATTCAATTATTCAAGCACGCCCAAATTTTCTGGCTGGGATATGTTTTAAGTTTTCCCTACAATAAATAACTCTATCATGCCTGTGAAAGCCGAAGAAGAAAAAGATGAAAGAAAAAAGGTCCTAATTGAAAGCTCAAATAAAGATAACTTCACTATGTGAAGAGTTTGAATTTTCCGTCCAAAAAAACAATACATTTTCAACTCTAACAGAAAAAAAGAAAGAAAATTATATATTCTTTTTTAAAAAAAAAAAAAATAGAATCTTGCATACTAGCGTGGTAAAAAAAGAGCTTTTTAAATATATGGCAAACAACACGTATGGTAAATGATTTATTTATGAAGCATGTTTATGGTATATTTACCTTATAAATAAATATGCTTCAGAAATGAATTATTTAAGGAAAAACACCATTTACCATAAATATTTTAAAATATAATATTTGCTATAAAGAATGACCTATCTGCAATAATTTCAATAAAAAATAAATAAATTGAAAGCCTAGCTCAAACAATGGCCTCGCTCAACTCGAGCCCATTCTTACAAAACCAACCCAAAACCCTATTCAAAGTTTAGAAAATTACATGTCATGCCACACTTTTAAAAGTTGTATTTATCTATGCCGTACTTAGAAACATTTATACTATATTATTATTCATATTACATATCAAATTGTGCCATAAATAAACACGTATGACATTTGTAAAAGTAAATTTTAAAATATTAGAATTTTGAGAATGCGCCTTCGAAATTTAAGTCGAAACCCAAGCTCATAACTCATTTCAAAAGGCCCAAAAGCTTGAAATTCAAAATAAATAAAAGAATAAAAATAATATTTTTGAACTAATATGCTATATTTTTCTTAAATCAAGGAATGTCTTGCGTGTTTGGTTAAATGTTACATCATTCTATAACAGTCCCAAAATGCTACGATAAAATAGTAAAACCAACCGTCCCAATATGTAAAAGATGAGCCATATGTGAACATAAGAATAGTCATCCGCATTCGCAAAAGATGAAATGGATGGCTATTATACGATATGCAACTCTCCAATCAACACCAAAACAATGTTCCTTTGTGCATTATTCTAGCATAAAACAGCATTGTTTGCTTTTCTGTTTTTCTACTACTAAAAATTAAAGAGTTCCTGAACCACATATGAAGAAAACAGCAACAAGCTGGAAAGAGAGACAGACAAAGATATGTAGACTCCTGTAACAACAAAATACCAATTCAAAAGCTGAATAGAATAGGGTTTCATGAATCATAACCATTTGTTTTGTCAAGGAAAAGCCGTTAAGGGGCACTATTGCCCATCAGAAGCGGACAAACTGCTTTTCCTTCAAGCTATCCACAGTTTCCTTGAGGCTGGTTTTCAATGGAATGTAGTCAATACCCAAGCTCTTTGCCTTTTCCTTGGACACCTGGTAGGTTGGCATAAATGCTTTGTCATCTGCACACCAGCCAATTTCATTTCAAAGTTGGTATAATCGTCGTGTATAGTACTGGATATTTGCACATAAAAGAACATGTAATAAGCAGACTGTTTGGCAGCACATGGCTTAGATATGAGAATAAATTTATAGTCAACAAGTCATATAGATGACCATATATAGATGGACTCTTCCCTTTAAGTTTTCAAGTGCCAAAACCAGAATAAATTTTCAAGTGCCAAAACCCTTTAAGTTTGACTCTTCCCTACTTTGACTCTTCCCTACTCTGATTTTTTTTTTTAGGTTCTACTTGGTTCAAGCTAGCAAACTTAAAGGGTTTTGGCAGTTGAAAATTTATTCTCATATCTACTCTTCCCTTTAAGTTTTCAAGTGCCAAAACCAGAATAAATTTTCAAGTGCCACCTTTAAGTTTGACTCTTCCCTACTCTGACTCTTTTTTTTAATATTCTACTTGGTTCAAGCTGGCAAACTTAAAGGGCTTTGGAACTTGAAAATTTATTTTCATTTCTACTTGGTTCAAGCCAGCAAACTTATAAGGTTTTGGCACTTGAAAATTTATTCTCATATCTAAGCCATATGCTACTTGAAAATTTATTCTCATCCTCAATAGTTTTGGCACCTCAATCCGTCTCCTCTAATACCACCAAAAAAAAAAAAAACCACATCACAATCATTACTCGTATTACTTTCAAGATCAATGTGTAAGAACAGAGGAGAGAAGGACAGCAACAGAATGGCTCCATGCATGCTCACTACCATTTTCGTTCAGTTTTTGGTCATATCATCAATATTGTACCAAGTGAACATAGAAGGGAGTCATGTTCAAGCTGGAAACAGCAAGCTTGCCCGTTTGTTTTGTTTTCAAAATTCTTAGAAATGTTTTCGTACGTTTTCCAAGATAAAAACATTAAAAACACTCCTAGCATAATTCTTAAAAAAAATTTATTTTTTAAAACAAAAACATTTTCCCCTATTTTAAAAACAATACCAAACAGAAGGTTCCATCAAAAACAGTTCATCCGGGTATGTTATTGTCTCTCCTTTCTTTCGCTTTTAATATATATAAGTTAGCTGATAAAAAGCAAGCAAATCCACATATATCTGGTTTATGATCTGCTCTCATATCCTGCACAAAACAATATCATATAAACATTAGTAGCACACATGCACAATTATTCACAATTCTATATATAAAATCAACGCATTCAATAAACTATTTTTTATCGTATTTCAGAAAATTAATCTTAATAATCAAAAGTACATCTAGTATGTATTATATTGACGGAGGCAAAATTTGATTCCACTCAGTGGGAGAAAATTTATACACTGAAATAAACTTATGATGTGTTATTATTAATTTTATGCTTTTGAAATAAAATAATAAAAATATTACTTTAGCAACATAATACAATCTCTTCGATCAAGTTTTAATATTTTGATCTTGCACGTCTATTTCACTTAAATATAAAATTCAAAATAACAAGATTTGATACGAAAAAGTAACTTATGGGACATATTTAATATAATATACATCTATCAAGATACAAATTGAAAAACAAACATAATAAGTTAGTAACAGAGTAGAAAAGTGACATGTGATTTTATTATTATATATAAAAACATAGATGGAGCCTTTTTTTTTGGGTGGGGGGAATAATGGCCTATCACGCATTTGTACTCTTGGAGAAGATAAAAAATTAAAATGAAAATGAAAATTAATATGAGAATTTGGCAAATGGTGCTGGAGTTGGTGTTAAAATTGTGTTTGGTTGTTTTTGCGGGGAACGTTTTGATTATAATAAACTAAAATGCGAAAGTTTTTTAACTAGCAAAAAAAAAAAAAAAAACTGCAAAGTGAAAGATGAGTGTGTGGTTTGGTTTCGGAATGACTCTCTCTAACTCTTCTCTTTTCTTTTTTCTATTTTTATTTACAATACTTTTGCATGTTTTTTTAGGGGTCGCATTTTTACATTTGGCATTGACCGTCTAAAATACCGCGTCACTTATAGAATTTTGTCTTTTATATTTTACTACAAAATTATCTTTAAAATAAAACATAAAAAGTTAGTTTCAATTTAGTCCCAGAAAAAAGTGGGCCGTCTCGCTTGAGTTCCTTTTATTCAAATAACACAAAACTAGCCATCGAGTTTATCAGAAATGGCAGCTTTAATACTCCTGTCGATGAGCTGTCAAATTTATTAATGGTTTTAAACACGTGTAGTAGTGCCAAACTTTTTTTGAAGGAAAACTTTTTTTTTTTTTTTGATAGCCACATGTGTTATCAATTTTTAATTTTTTTTAATTAAAAATATGTCCTTTTTTCTATAATTAGTTGTTTATGTTATAGTTGTTTACGTCTCACTTTTTCTTTTGGTAATTTTGGTTTGCCTATTACAGTGTCCTTTTGAGTAGTGGTGTCAAAATGGAGAGGCCTAAGGCGGAGTGACCCATCGCCCCCCTCTTGGGTTCAATATTTAGATCCCAGAAAAACCCAACCCAACCAAATATGCATACGTTTTGTTTCTATTTTCTTAAAAAAATCATAAATTTTACATACTATGCTGGCCCACTAATGCCGCACAGACCTCTCGAGCAATGGGCCAGGTCGGGCTCCCTTTTTTCTCCCCGTCCCTTATACGGGCTGGCCGTAATTTCTCTTGGGTGGCCCACTTGGGTACATCTACTTTTGGGGTGGGAAATGTTTTTTCCCCTCTATCGATCAATGAAAGCAACCAGATGATAGACAAATCACAACAACTTCCCCTGATGATCGGCTTCCCCAACAAAGTAGCGTAACCTTTCCAAAAAGCAGCCACAATAATCTCAACCATCAGTAAATTCAATCTAGGAAGTTGTAATCCTTTTGTTAAGGCTGTTACAACAGCTGACTATAGAATTCAAAATATCCGTTAATATTTCCTTGTAAATAGGAGTCTCATAACAACATATCTAGACTATATATACTGTATCTTGTATGGTGAATCAATTAAGGCAATATAATTTCAGTTTATATTCTAGTTCAAAGTCAACTTAATATGGTATTAGAGCCTCATCTCTCACGAGCCTGATCCAATTTTTTTCTTTCCTTCTCCAGATGTCTTCTACAACTTCAACATCTATTCCCACTTCTGTCACACCTATTTCAACCAATCCTCCTTTAAATCTGATCAATATCAATGCTGCTCAACTCCCCCTTAAAGTGACAAAGTCTAACTACTTTTCCCGGAAAGCTCAGTTCAACGCCTTATTTTTTGGGCTCGATCTTCTTGGTTATCTTGATGGTTCTCTGCCTTGTCCTGCTCCAACAATGGTTCATGATAGCGACATCGTTCCAAATCCAGCTTTTCTCCCCTGGCGGCGCCAAGATCAGCTCATTCTTCATGCCATTCTTGCATCTCTAAGTGAACAGGTTATTCCTCTGGTGTCTTCTGCTACTTCAAGTCAAGAAGCTTGGACTCATCTTTCTCGTCTCTATGCCAAGCGTTCCACCAGCCACATGATTCATCTCAAAGACAAACTTGCTACCCTCAGTTGTGGCACTCTTTCTGTAACTGACTTTCTTGTGTCTATTAAACAAATTGCAGATGAACTCGCCATTCTTGGGGATCCACCAAGTGACGCAGATCTCCTTGTCTACGTAAGTCGGGGTCTTGGTCCAGCCTACAAAGAACTCATTGCTGCTATGCGCACTCGGGATTCTGTGGTACAATTCGAGGAACTGTTTGATAAAATACTTGATCATGAAACCTTCCTTCTTCATCATGAAAAACAAAACACTGAAATTCCCTCTCTTACTGCAAATCTGGCCAAATATCTTCCCTTGGGGATATTAAACAAATTGCAGATGAACTCGCCATTCTTGGGGATCCACCAAGTGACGCAGATCTCCTTGTCTACGTAAGTCGGGGTCTTGGTCCAGCCTACAAAGAACTCATTGCTGCTATGCGCACTCGGGATTCTGTGGTACAATTCGAGGAACTGTTTGATAAAATACTTGATCATGAAACCTTCCTTCTTCATCATGAAAAACAAAACACTGAAATTCCCTCTCTTACTGCAAATCTGGCCAAATATCTTCCCTCTCCTACTCGTCCCTCTAAACCACACCTTTCATCTCCTGCACCTGGTATTCTTCCCCAACCTTTTACTCATAACAAACCAAATAGACTATCTACTTCCTCTTCTCAAACCAATCCAGTCACTTGTCAATATTGCAACAAACGTGGCTATACAGCAAATCGTTGTTTTAAGCTTTTTCCCAACCTCCGCCCTCACCAAAAGACAACCAATCATGTTACCGTCTCTCCTTAATCTCCAGCTCTATGGATAGTTGATTCGGGTGCCTCTCACCGCGTCACCTTTCAAATGTCCAACCTCTCCATTCATCAACCTTATGAGGGTCTAGATGATGTTCATATTGGTGATGGTTCAGGTTTAAAAATCACTCATACCGGTTCTATCTCCTTTTCTCCTTCCTTCACTCTATCTAACGTTCTTTGTGTTCCCTCTATTAAACAAAACCTTAATTCTATCTCTAAATTTTGTCGTTCAAATAATACTTCTATTGAATTTTTTCCCTCTCATTTTGTTGTCAAGGATTTAACTACAGGGACGCCACTCCTCCGCAGAAAAAATCGGCATGATCTCTATGAATGGCCAATTGGGAGAAATGTAAATCCAAGCAGCGTTGTAGCTCTTTCTGCCAATGTTGCTGCTTCATCATCTCTGACAATTTGGCATGGACGTCTTGGTCACCCTTCGTTTAAAATAATTCATAAACTTGTTACAAGTGGCTCTGTTCCTTTATCCTCGTCTTCTTCTTTAGATTTGGTGTGTCATTCGTGTCTATGTCATAAAAGTCAACGTCTTCTATTTAGTGAATCTAGCTTAAAGAGTCGTGGACCTCTTGATCTAATTTACATTGATGTTTGGGGACCTTCTCCTATTAAGTCATTTGATGGTTTCAATTATTATGTCATTTTTGTTAATCATTTTACAAAATATATTTGGCTTTACCCTTTACGCCTTAAGTATGATGTGTTTACAATTTTTTGCCAATTTAAAGTTGTGGTTGAGAAATTCTTTACTCGTCCAATTGTTTCTATTTACTCGAATGGTGGTGGTGAATACACTGCTCTTAAGGAGTTTTTAAGCACTTTGGGTATTCAACATTTGAAAACACCTCCTCACACACCTCAACATAATGGAACTGCTGAAAGGCGTCATAAGCATATTGTTGATACTGGTTTAACTCTTCTTCACCACGTAAAACTTCCTTATCAATATTGGACTTATGCTTTTCAAACTGCAGTTTATTTAATTAATCATCTATCTACTCTTATCTTAAATTTTCTATATCCATAGGAAAAATTGTTTAATAGTAAACCCAATTATAACATACTTCGTGTTTTTGGTTGCCTATGCTTTCCTTGGCTTAAACCATACAACTCGCATAACTTGAACCAAAATCCTTGCCCTGTATCTTTCTTGGATATTCTCTTAATCAAAGTGCTTATTTTTGCATGGATTTAAAAACTCACAAAATTTACATTTCTCGTCATGTTCGTTTTATTGAACATGAATTTCCCTCTTCCTCTTTCACATCTTCCACGTCTGACCTTAATTGGTATGTTAACTCTCCTTTGATCACACGTTCAATGTCCCTGTCAACAGAGCAGTGCAATTTCAACTTTGATGCTACCGTTGCTCCACTGCACTTCTTGTCGTTGCCATATGTGACTTCAGTGTCGCCCATTTCTGTAGAAGTAGGTACGCCCTCTTCTCCTAATAATTCAAATTCCTCTATATCTTTTTCTCCTAATTCTTCTTCCACTGTTGCCATTCGATCATCATCCCAATATCCACAATCTGCACAACAATCTACCTCTCAATCTCAACCAAAACAGCCTACTCACTCAATGACTACTAGATCCAAAAGTAACATATTCAAACCCAAACGCCTTTACACGGCCAATACCACTCATCCTCTTCCTGCTTCCGTTGAACCCTCTTGTGTCTCTCAAGCACTTAAACATATTAAATGGAGGGAGGCCATGTCCGATGAGATTACCGCACTTCTTCGCAATGACACCTGGGAACTCGTTTCACCTAGCTCTTCTCAGAATATTGTCGGCTGTAAGTGGGTGTTTCGCATCAAACGACATCCCGATGACTCCATTGCCAAGTACAAAGCTCGTCTTGTTACTAAAGGCTTTCATCAGCTACCGGGTATTGATTTCATGATACTTTTAGCCCCGTTGTTAAACCAACAACCATTAGACTTGTTCTCACTCTTGCTCTATCTCATGGCTGGTCACTTCGTCAACTCAACGTAAGCAATGCTTTTCTTCATGGTACACTCCATGAGGAAGTCTTCATGCAGCAACCACCTGGCTTTGTCGATCAATCTAAACCATCCTTTGTTTGCAAGCTTCGCAAAGCCATTTATGGCCTTAAACAAGCACTAAGAGCGTGGTTTCATGAGCTCAAGTGTTTCTTAGTCTCCTATGGCTTTGAGAATTCCTGCAGTGACACATCCCTATTTATTTATCATACTTTTACTATTATTGCTTATTTTTTGGTATATATAGATGATTTAATAGTCAGTGGCAACACCACAGTTTTTCTCAATCGTTTTCTTCAAGATTTAGCAGCTCGGTTTTCTCTCAAGGATCTTGGTGATCTTCATTATTTTCTTGGCATTGAAGTCCTTCCAACTCCATCAGGTTTGCCCTTAACTCAGCACAAATATATACGCAATCTTCTCATCAAGACAAACATGACTGGTGCCAAAGAATGCACTACTCCAATGTCCTCCTCTCAGTCTCTTCAACTTCAAGATGGTTCTCTAACAACCAACGCCACTCAGTTTCACCAAGTTGTTGGTGCACGACAATATCTTTCTCTCACACGACCAGATGTCTCCTATGCTGTCAACAAACTTGCAAGATTCATGCACGCTCCTACTGAAATTCACTGGACTGCAGCCAAACGAAGTCTTCGTTATCTCAAGCATACCATTCATCATGGCCTCTTCCTCAAGCGCCATCAGCAACTTCAAGTCACTGCCTTCACCGACGCTGACTGGGCTGGTAATCGTGATGATTATACTTCTACATCAGCCAATATTGTTTATCTTGGTGGCAATGCAATCTCCCGGTGCTCCAAGAAACAAAAAACAATCGTCCGCTTCTCTACCGAAGCAGAATATCGCTCTCTTGCCTTGTGTGCTGCTGAAGTTCTTTGGGTTACAAATCTATTACGTGAGTTACATGTGGATTCCCCAACAGCTCCAAAAAATTTTTATGATAGCATTGGTGCCACTTACCTCTCTGTCAATCCTGTCTTCCACTCAAGAATGAAGCATATTGCCATTGACTATTATTTTGTACGTGATCATGTTGCTCGTGGCTCCTTCTCTGTCTCTCACATCTCCTCTAAAGATCAGCTTGTAGATGCTTTAACCAAGCCTCTGTCATTAATTCCCTTCACCTCTCTCAGATCCAAGATTGTTATCTCCAATGGGAGCACCGTCTTGAGGGGGCATGATAGACAAATCACAACAACTTCCCCTGATGATCGACTTCCCCAACAGAGCAGCGCAACCTTTCCAAAAAGCAGCCACAATAATCTCAACCATCAGCAAATTCAATCCAGGAAGTTGTAATCCTTTTGTTAAGGCTGTTACAACAGCTGACTATAGAATTCAAAATATCCGTTAATATTTCCTTGTAAATAGGAGTCTCATAACAGCATATCTAGACTATATATATTGTATCTTGTATGGTGAATCAATTAAGCCAATCAGTTTATATTCCAGTTCAAAGTCAACTTAATACTAGAGTCCTCCAAAAAAGCCAAAGATATGATACATTCTACTTATATAATGGACCCTTCTAGTGAAGGAGTTGTGTCGGTTTCTAAACCTCCACAAGCGAATCCCCATGTTGGTCAAGGAAAGCAACCAGAGTCGTTTAAGAAAGTAGAGAATATGATAAATTCTACTTATATGATGGACTGTTCTAGTGAAGGAGTTGTGTCGGTTCCTAAACCTCCACGAGCGAATCCTCATGTCGACCAAAGAAAACAACCAGAGTGAGAATATGATGAATTCTACTTATACGACGGATCATTCTAGTGAAGGAGTTATGCTGGTTCCTGAACCTCCACAAAAGAATCCCCATGTCAGTCAAGAAAAGCAACCAAAGTCGTTCAAGAAAGCAGAGGATATGATGAATTCTATTTACACGACGGACAATTCCAATGAAGGAGTTATGCTGGTTCCTAAACCTCTACAAGCAAATCCCCATGTCGGTTAAGGAAAGTAACCATAGTCGTTCAAGAAAGTAGAGAATATGATAAATTCTACCTATATGACAGATCATTCTAGTGAAGGAGTTGTGTAAGTTCCTAAACCTCCACTAACGAATCCCCATGTCGGTCAAGGAAAGTAACCAGAGTCACTCAAGAAAACAGAGAATATGATGAATTATACTCATAAGACAGACCATTCCAGCAAAGGAGTTGTGTTGGTTCCTGAAGCTCCACAAGCGAATCCTCATGTCGGTCAAGGAAAGCAACCATAGTCGTTCAAAAGAGCAGAAAATATGATAAATTCTACTTATAAGACGAACGGTTCTGGTGAAGGAGCTATGGTTTAGTGCGTCATTTAGTTAAAGCTTGAACTTTACTATATACATATATATATATATATATATATATTAAGAAATACAGCTTGAGTTTGTAATTTTTATTTGCATGTTGGCTTCAGACATACCTTTTGTTGAGAGTTGTTACTTACCGCAAGTTTGTGCGTCCATTGTCAAATAGCCATTATTAATTTCAGTTACCAACTATAATTAACAATATTAGAGACAAAATTTTCAGAAGTGAATTCTTCGCTACGAAGTACGATATACAAGCAAGTGTTTTCTTCTGCTGCCAACACAACCTCTTCCATTTATTTGTTTGGCAAACATTGTGGAGGAGGCAGGAGAAGAACTTCGAAGGTTTTACAATGGGCAAACAGCTGTGAATCACCCAACAGCCGTAAATCCGAATCTCCACCAGCTTCGCTGTCGTCAGAGAAGGAGTACCGCCGGTGTGATAGAGACGGGAAGCAGATATCGAGGGAGAGAGTGAGAGAGAGAAACAATAACAGAGCAGAGAGGGAAAAAAATAAACATAAAGGGCAAAATAGAAAAACAAAAAAGTTAAAAAAAATTAAAATGTTATTTTATTTTTAATAGTCTGTGAATATGCTAGTACTGTATCCAAAAAGGGAAAATATAATTATATATTTACTGAGTTTCCAAAAAAGGGGGCCTGAACGTTGACTGACTGGGCTGTATTGTAATTTGCATGTATAACTTGTAGAGAAAGCTAACAATTAGCCCTTTTTTTAATTATTTTTTACAGTCTCCGTTAGTTTCCTTTAATACATATCTATTTATGTGTGAATAGTGTGTATTTTAAATCTATCCTTCATTTTTTTTTTGCAGAAAATTTCTCCTTGATTTTAGGAAATTTTTACTTACTTTTTTTTTTCCTTTGGGTGAAGAAATTAACTTATTTTCAATCTTGTATAATGTGTATATACACTCACTATATTAAATGGTTAATAAATCTTCTCGGGCAAACACATCTTGGAGGCTTTCTTCTATTGGCTAGTCTCTCATGTAAGTTCCCAACTTCATATTACTTGGGTTTTGAGATGATTTTTTTTTTTTTTTGGTTTTTGTTTTTTTCAACTGCTCTCTTTTTATATCTATGGTTTATTAGGGCTTCCATTTAGCTCGATTGAAATTTCCTAATATTAATTACTTTTCATACTTTTGAAGGTAATATTTCCATCTCTGATCACTAGAATATGCGATGTAATATTTTCCATTTTTCATTTTTGCTTTCCCGTAGTACTCTTAATTTTTCTGAAGAGTACACAGATTTGTTACTTGGTCATACTTTTAATTTTGTGTAACTAACTGATTGATTATTTCAGTCAAGACAAGGCAAAGAAGTGCATCCTAGGACCTCTAGAGGCATCCGTTGCCCTTGCAATAAGAAGACATCTGAAGGTGAGTTTAAACTCTGTAATGATAAAACCTCTGTCGCTGTACAACTGTTTTACAATGTCAAAACTTACATAGTTTAACAATATATATATATATATATATATATATATAATATTTGAGGGTTAGTTTAAACTTTGTATGATGAACCTCTTTTGCTATAACTGGTTAGCATGTCAAAACTTTCTTATTATAGTTTTTTGATTTGGCAATCAAATAGCGCAAACGACACTGCTTCAAGGATTTTTGGCGGCAGACTCGTCATCAGTTGTGACTAATCCTATCAGTCACCAAAATTTCATTGTGAAATCTCATTCTGAATAAGCAACATTTTGAAATTTTGGCTCATTAGAAGCTTCATGATTTTCTTTTTTAATATATTTGGCCAAACCAGACCTCTTGATAAGTTGTTGTTCGTTTAAGTTTTTTAATTGGGTCGTTGCATAAGCCCTTAATGTAAGGATACATATTTTCTGGTGGCGTCAATCACACTTGTTTTGGTTCGAAGACATTTGTATTCTTGATCGAATTTATATTCTTTTCAGCAACATGGAAAACTTCTAAATTCAATTATTCAAGCACGCCCAAATTTTCTGGCTGGAATATGTTTTTAGTTTTCCCCACAATAAATAACTCTATCCTGCCTGTGAAAGCCAAAGAAGAAAAAGATGAAAGAAAAAAGGTCCTAATTGAAAGCTCAAATAAAGATAACTTCACCATGTGAAGAGTTCGAATTTCCCGTCCAAAAAAAATACATTTTCAACTCTAACAGAAAAAAAGAAAGAAAATTATATATTCTTTATTTAAAAAAAAATAGAATCTTACATGCGTTGTTAAAAAAAAGCTTTTTAAATATATGACAAACAACACGTATGATAAATGATTTATTTATAAAGCATATTTATGGTATACTTACCTTATAAATAAATATGCTTCAAAAATGAATTATTTAAGAAAAAAAACTATTTACCATAAATATTTTAATATATAATATTTGCTATAAAGAATGACCTATATGCAATAATTTCAATAAAAAATAAATAAATTGAAAGCCTAGCTCAAACAATGGCCTCGCTCAACTTAAGCCCATTCTTATGAAACCAACCCAAAACCCTATTCAAAGTTTAGAAAATTACATGTCATGTCACACTTTTAAAAGTTGTATTTATCTATGCCGTACTTAGAAACATTTATGCTATATTATTATTCATGTTACACATCAAATTGTGCCATAAATAAACACGTATGACATTTGTAAAAGTAAATTTTAAAATATTAGAATTTTGAGAATGCCCCTTCAAAATTTAACTCGAAACCCAAACTCATAACTCATTTCAAAAGGCCCAAAAGCTTGAAATTCAAAATAAATAAAAGAATAAAAATAATATTTTTGAACTACTATGCTATATTTTTCCTAAATCAAGGAATGTCTTGCGTGTTTGGTTAAATGTTACATCATACTATAACAGTCCCAAAATGCTACGATAAAATAGTAAAACCAACCGTCCCAATATGTAAAAGATGAGCCATACGTGAACATAAAAATAGTCATCCTCATTCGCAAAAGATGAAATGGATGGCTATTATACGATATGCAACTCTCCAATCAACACCAAAACAATGTTCCTTTGTGCATTATTCTAGCATAAAACAGCATTGTTTGCTTTTCTGTTTTTCTGCTACTAAAAATTAGAGAGTTCCTGAACCACATATGAAGAAAATAGCAACAAGCTGGAAAGAGAGACAGACAAAGATATGGAGACTCCTGTAAGACCAAAATACCAATTCAAAAGCTGAATAGAATAGGGTTTCATGAATCATAACCATTTGTTTTGTCAAGGAAAAGCCGTTAAGGGGCACTATTGCCCATCAGAAGCGGACAAACTGCTTTTCCTTCAAGCTATCCACAGTTTCCTTGAGGCTGGTTTTCAATGGAATGTAGTCAATACCCAAGCTCTTTGCCTTTTCCTTGGACACCTGGTAGGTTGGCATAAATGGTTTGTCATCTGCACACCTGCCAGTTTCATTTCAAAGTTGGTAAAATTGTCGTGTATGGTACTGGATATTTGCACATAAAAGAACATGTAATAAGCAGACTGTTTGCATGAAAACTGTACATAGCAAAATTCTTGGGATGTAACATGCAGCCCAAATTTCAGCCACTAGATGATGGAATGAAACAATATCAGCCGTTGAAAAGAAAGTTATCAGCTTTTAGCTGAAAAAATTTAGACAGCTTGTCTTGTTTCATTTCATCATCTAATGGCTGAAACTAGGCTACATGGCACATCCTAGAAAAAAGTTATAGCTTTCCTCCAACTGTTTGTTGTTTGCTTTAAGAGCCGTACAACAGAAAGTCAAAAGGTAAGAAGGAAACATAAGAACTTACTTCTCTGGAAGAGGTACAGATGGGTACAGCTCCCGTAGGATTCTCACAACTTCTGAGTAGTGGGCAACGCTCTCGACCAAACAATATCTTCCACTAGCAGATGGGACCTCATATGCTAGAATATGAGCATTGGCGACATCTTTGACATTGACCCATCCAAGAGTAAAATTCAGAAATGTTTGTGCTCCTGCATTAAACAAACAGGTGTAGAAATAGTTACCCATTTCGTATCATGCAAGAAGATATAGCTAGAAAATCAGAAGCTGTTTTGATGCGATATCTCAATGAGATTGATATAACTAGACAAGAATACGAGTTTTGTCATTCACCAGTGAAGCAGATCCTATTAACTTTCTTGACAATTTAGCAAGGAGCAAGTACCATTTATTAAATTTGAAATGGCAGCAGCACTTGTGTTTAGAGTTGGCTGTAACAGAGGACCAATCACCATTGCTGGGTTGATTGTTACCATGTCAATACCCTTCTCTTTTACAAACTTCCAAGCAGCTTCCTCAGCCAAAGTCTTCGAAAGCACATACCATAGCTAGAAGCAAATAGATGAAAGAAAGCCACCAAAAACATAATTATTGTATAAGCAACGCTCAGTCGCTCACTGGTAACTGATTTCCATTTCATTAGTAGCAAATATAAAAAAGCATAAGTCGCTAAGTAAGAAAGATTTCCTAGAGTATGCAAACCTTTTAACAATTAAAACAGGGAAACATCAAGCGCAACAAATCAATATGCATCACCTTTCCTACGTTTGGAAAGACCATGAAGAAGAGGATCTTGTTCATGCCCATACCTGTAGTTCCTTGCAGATATCTGGACTTGAAAACCAGGTCTCATCAACTGTCACTTCTGGAGTTCGGGGTCTTCCATTGAATGCAACTGCAGCTATCGAAGATGTCAAAACTACACGTTTGACAGACGAGGACTTTGCACAGGAGTTAAGAACATTAAGTGTTCCCTTAATGGCAGGATCAAGTAATTCTGCCTGAAAAGGGGGCAAACAGCCTAAGTTACAGATATAAAACAAGGTAGCAGAGCGAATAATTTAACTTCACACACGAAAAGAAAGCGACTTGTTTTATTTCTCTATTATTAGAGAGTTCTATAGAATTTTTGCAAATGAACATATTTAAAACTTTATAGGAAACTGCCATTAACAGTCTCCAAAAGTTTTTCCTAGCTGATTGCAATGAATAGCAACTTTTTTTTTTGGATAGTTAAGGATTACAACGAATAGAAACATTATCTAAGAAAAGGAAATGCAGAAATATACTTCAAATGTGAGAAAAGAAAAAAAATCTTAGGGAAGCATGTGATCCTTATCATATTATTTATTTATTTACTTGAAGATTACCGTAAGGACGGTTTATAGACTAAGATGCAGATTGCATCTTTTGTATACATGGTTCCACAGCTTTTCTTTTTCATCTTTAATTTTTTCACCGTAGACCTTAACATTGAAGGCAAGATAGTGATTTTACTAGTAGACTATGCATACAACCACGAACCTTTACTAACAATAAGATCCACCGTTCCCCAATGCTTATTCCATTACAAATTATTACTTGCCATCACCAACAAAATACTAAACCACATAAGGAAACACCTAAATTACCAAGTTCATAAATACAATTAAAAAAATATATGTAAAATTAGTAGGAGAGGAAAAGAAAACCTGTGGGTCTTTGACATCATGATAAAAGGGAGATGCGGTGTGAAAGACACCTTCAGAGCCTTCAATAGCAGGGTCAAAGGAACCTTCTTGCAGTAAGTCCGCTTTGAAAAGCTGGAGCCTTTCCTTAGCCCCATCAAGTGAAGTTAAGTGGGCTGTTCTCTTTTGATCATCTATATAAAAAATAAAGCTGAATTAATTAGTTCAAGTATCCTCCACCAAAAAAAAAAAAAAAATGCTCAAGTTTTCACTTTAAAATCACCATCTAATCTACTAACTTAAAGTCAATAAAAAAATAATCATATATATTGCTAACACAGGACAAATAACCACCCCAATTAGAAGCTAGTATCAAGTTTTGCAAGTCATTAACACCAAGTGTTTCGAACATAATTTGCACAATTTCAATAATTAACCTCATCAGCTTTATGACCCGCATTTTTTCCCCAAAAATATGTCAAAAAATACACATTAGAAATGAAAAATGAAAAAAATATATAAATAAAAACCATAAAAACAATTTCTAGGTCTTATTCCACCTTGTATCCACAATTTCTTCATTATTATCGATTTAGTTTCATTATCAACGATATTCATCAAATCTCACAAACCCATCAAAAGCTTGAATGAAAACGATTTCACTCAGAGAACACAAACAGAAATGGGTAAAGCTCAAAACGAAGAGAAGGAAGCAAAAATGGCGAGAAACCAAGAGGGTCATAATCATACACTGAGAAAAAGAGAGAGAAAGAGAGTTAGCGCGATACTGACTTGGATCGCGAACAGAGGCTTTGACGGTGTAACCGCGTTGAAGGAGAAACTTGACGAGCCATGACGCTATGTAACCGGACGCTCCGGTTACACACACCACCTTCCCAGCTCCAGTCACGTTGCTGCTCATCCTCCTCCTCCTCCTCCTCCTCCTCTCTCTGCTCTGTTCTTGTTTTGGGGTGGCTGGTTTTGGCTTCCTATTGTCGTTTCAGAGTTGGGTGAAGGGCCTTTTAAAGGGGAAATTGTATTAGGTCGGCAAAGTTGTTATTCAAATCCCTCCGGCATCTTAATTTTTTATATTAATTTTTGAATTGGTTCCAAATTTTTTGTCACTAATTAATTAATTAAGGATTATTTGCCTTGCATTTGCGACCTTTATTTCTTATTCTTGTTTGGTGAAGGCATTTACCATCGAAATGTGGGACCACCAGTCGGCCACGTGGCTTCCATGCGTAAGAGATTTGACGACAAAAACCGACGACAAGTCAGTCGCTTTCTCTGAGTGATGCCACGTGCAAGTTCGTTTTAGCAAAAATAGTCAAACAAACAGCACTAAAACAATATAAACAAAAAAAAAAATTTCGGGTGGGAATATTCCCGGATAATGCTTGTTTTTAAACAGTTAAATTTCATCAAAATCAGTTTTTCTATAATTGTCTGAGGGTGAAAAAACATACGCCTATTAATAGATTAAATTATGAAAAAAAATTCAAAAAAAAAAATCTTCCGAATCATGAGTAGGACAGCAATGGCAAGCGACAAGTATCATTAAGAGCGCGTTCACGTGGTCTTAATTATATAATTCTAACTAATTATTATAGTATAAAATTTTTATATGTTATATTATAAAATAAAAGTAGGTTAAATATAAAATTTTCTTATATTATAATAAATTGGTTTTAGTTTTTAGTTTTAACTGTTTTATCAAATAGATTCATCTTATTGAAAGAATTATACCTTAAAAATTGTAAAGACAAAAATCTCTATATTTGTCTTTTTTTTTTTTTTTTGCCTTGGTAGAGAAGACCTCAATTTTTGAAATAGGACCATCTTTGGCGAATTTCAATTCTCGTTGGTTGTTGGATTAGAGACCAAAGTGAATTCTTTATCAAGCTTGATAGAAGTTTTGAAGCTAATGGTTTTAATATTAGATACCAAAAGATTTACGTAGAATAATTATAAAATAATTAATTGGTTTATAAAGGCTTAGGGTCCTCTTTTTACAAGAGGATTTTGTAAGAATGAGTTATATTCAATGAATTTGTAACAATTAGTATTAGAGCCTCTACCACGTTGCGGTTTGAATTGAAGCGGCTGTACTATCGGCTGAATTAAAACGTATTGGCATGCTCAGTAATGCATAACAGAACATTTTTTGCATAATAAATTAATTCAAAGTGCAATTAGATGGTTGCTCTTTGAATTAGAAAAAAAAAAACAAAAAACAAAAAAAAAAACAGTTTTTCCTCGTCATGAACTGAAAAACACAACAAGAAGCTGAGAGCAATCTGACTGATGTGCCCACAAAATAGCAATTCAAAGGCAGAAGAGAATGGGGTTCCTACACCCATTTTTATTATGGAATATATATTTTGCGAGTAATACTACTACTAATGTGGCTTTAGAAGTTGGCAAACTTTTTTTCCTTCAAGCTCTCCACAGTTTCCTTGAGACTGAATTCTATTGGAATGTAGTCAATTCCCAAGCTCTTTACCTTTTCCTTGGACACTTGATAAGTTGGCACGAAAGGCTTGTCGTCCACACACCTGCCAAATCCATGAATCAAGACATGAATCAACATGAAAAAAAGGGGAAGAAGAAAAGGAATAGTAGCAATTGTTCCGTTCTATGCATGGAACTACTTTGTATGATGTTACGAAAATAGTACGATAGAAACAAAGAATAAGAACACACATAGATCGATGGACAGAGGAGAAGAAAATCACTAAACTCAATAAATATTACAAGACAGCGGTGATTAGGCTGCTAAAAGTCGACAATAACAAACCTTAATATAATAAATCATCCATACACAGGCGTAAACATAAACCTTGATATATGATTTAACCTAATGGGCCCAAAATATAAATTAAACGCTTTAAAATGTAAAGGTCCCAATCTCATAGCCAACTACTGATCTCATAAAAAATCTCATTTTGTTCTTTCACTGCAATTGTCGCATCGCGAAGCTTTTCGGGTTAGACCAAACTAAATTCGGATGACTATACTCTAACATATGACATACTTAGATGTGAGAAGGAAACAACTTACTTCTCTGGAAGGCGTAAAGCAGGGTACAGCTCATGTAAGATTCCCACAACTTCTGAGTAATGGCAAACCCTCTCAACCAAACAGTACCTTCCGCTAGCTGAAGGCACCTCATGCGCTTGAATATGTGCATTGGCGACGTCTTTGACGTTAACCCATCCAAAACTAAAATTATGAAAAGACTCTGTCCCTACATCGAACACAGAAAAAACAAGTCATTAAGATCAATGCAATTGACTAAACAAGTTAACGGGTTTCGCCATTAATCAAAGAAGATGTGTTAGTATAATTAAACATATCAATTAATAATGATGAGTTGAAAGTGAGCACCATTTATCAAGTCCAAAATTGCGGAAGTGCTTTCGTTTAGTGTTGGCTGCAACAAAGGACCAATCACCATGGTTGGGTTGATTGTGACCATGTCGATACCTTTCTCTTTAACAAACTTCCAAGCAGCTTCCTTTACTAAAGTCTTTGAAACCACGTACCATAACTAGAAGCAACGCAAAGGAGAAAAAGCCACCAAAACACATCACCATTCATTGTACAATATAATGCTTACTGGTAATTGAGTTCCTCTTTGTTAGTAAAATAGTTGAGTCCTCAATCTAAGACATATTTAACGGGATCCAAAAAATATTTAGCAATCAAAACAGTGAATAAGGGCAAACATGTTCATTCATTTAAGATTTTGCCATGATTATATGGCAAGTCCACTCGTCTCTTGCAAATTTAAAGGTTGCAAAGAACACGAAGAACAATATTGCTCCCATACCATCAATTCCCTGTTCAAATTTGCATCTAAAAACCACGTCTCATCAACTACCGGATCAGGAGTTCGGGGCTTTCCATTGTAAGACACGGTAGCCATTGATCATGTCAAGACGACCCGTTTAACAGATGGGGACTTTGAACAAGAGCTTAGAACATTAAGCGTTCCCTTTATTGCAAGTTCAAGTAATTCTGCCTGAAAGGAGGAGAACAACATAAGTGGCATGTGTAAAGCAGGAAGGACAGTGAACTACTTAAGGGACGTAATTCTATTTTTATAGTACAGAATAGTTCTGTACAAATTTGCAAAATAGAAGTACATATTAAAAAATTGTATATAACTAAATGCTATTAAGTCTCTAAAACTTTATTCTAACTAGGAACCTGACGCAACTATCAACCACTTCCTTGTGTACTAATCTTGACCCAACTCCCGTTGTGAGACATGGTTCAAACTACAAACTGCTATTCGAACCACCATTTCATTTGTATTTTTTCTCATATGCTATAATGTTTTCAGTTCAAACTTTCAGTTCTTACTTATTTCTTAAACAACCTAAAATATTCTAAAGTGAAGCAAAGCAAAAATAGCTAATGAAAGCAAATTCAGCATATTTCTATAATTATTTTGGTTATCATCCCAATATGTCATAGATCAAAAGGCTAAAAATAAACAATAATCCTTCACTTAAATGGTGAATAGTAGGCACGCCATCATTCTAAATTGTCAATAAAGAAGGCAAATCTCAAATTGTGGCTGCCTACAACCTTTCAACAAAGTAGTCAAAAATAGTGGTACCTAACTAGCCTAATTATTTGACATTTTTGAGTAAATTAGGTAAAAAGAGGAGGGGTTTATGGCTATAATTACTAGCCATTCTATTCATTCTTATCATCTCATCATTGAGAGAAAACATTAAGCTTTACATAGAAAACTTGAGAGAAAATTGAGAGCAATTTTCTTGGCTATAATTGGGTTATAAGTTTGTGAGTTTGTGAGGTTTTGAGTGTTGTAAGCACTTATATATTTCTCCTTAGTAAACGATCTGCAGCAGCCCATAGACATAGCCTAAATTTCATGAACAACGCTAAATATTGTATGTTCTCTTTTACTTTATTTCGCTCCATTAATCTAGTTGCTCAGGGAATTTATTTATTAATTCCCAACAACTGGTACCTAAACTTTGGTGGTGGTGACGAAGTTTATTTTATCAATTTTCTACAAAGTTACTATTCATATGAATAGTAAAATCATGAATAGCAAAATTGTGGCTGTACTGGCTTGTCGACAACACTGTTCTAATTGAAGGTGGCTCGCAGATATACTTAACAAACGATCCAGAGAGCTAGATTTGAGTGGAAGTGATGGCTACAGATAAAGGGAAGATTAAAAATTGATAAATTCGATGGTACAAACTTTAGATTCTGAAAAATACAGATTGAAGATTATCTGTACCAGAAAAAAGTTATACTAGCCTCCCTCAAGTAAGAAACCACAAGATATGAAGGATGATGAGTGGGCTCTCCTCGACAAACAAGCGCTAGGTGTAATGTAATTCAACTGACTTTATCCGCAATGTTGCTTTCAACATAGCAAAGGAGAAGACCACAACAGGTCTTATGGCGACACTTTCAAGTATGTATGAGAAGTTGTCGGCAACAAATAAAGCTCACTTGATGAAGTTGTTCAACTTGTGGATGTCAGAAGGTGCGTCTATTGCTGATCATATCAAGGATCCATCAAAACCTAATTGAGTTCTGTCGAAATTGAATTCAACGACGAAATTCAAGCATTGATTCTTTTGTCCTCATTATCGGAAAGTTGGAATGCCATGGTGACAACATTTAGTAACTCTTCTAGGAGCATGAAATTACAATTCAATAATATTCGTGACTTAGCCTTAAGTGAAGAAATCTATTGAAGAGAATCAGATGCTGAAGCATCAACTTCTTCCACTTTGAAAACGGAATCAAGAGGGAGAACTTTTGAAAGAAACTCTAATCCGAGCATATCCAAGTCTAAACGGGGCAAGTCTAGACTTGGAAAAACAGAAGCTAGCTGCTGGAATTGCGACAGGAAGGGTCATCTTAAAAAGGACTATCGAGCACCAACGGAGAATAATGGTGCAAAGGATTCAGCCAACGTAACTAAAGATACCTGTGATGCTCTGATTTTGAGCTATTAACAGTCCAATTGAATCTAGAGGTAATAGCATACTCCGACACAAACTTCGCTGGCTATGTTGATTCGCAAAAATTAACATTGGTTATGTTTTCATGTTTGCCAGTGGAGTTGTATCTTAGAGGAGTGTAAAGCAAACTTTGATTGCTACCTCTATTATGGAGGCCGAGTTCATCTCTTGTTTTGAAGCTACTTTGCACGGTGTATGGTTGAAGAGTTTCATATCGGGGCTTAGAATTGTGGATTCTATTTCTAAGCCATTGAGATTGTACTATGACAATTCAATTGCAATATTTATGGTCAAGAACAACAAGAACGGTAGTTGAAGTAAACACATCGACGTTAAGTACTTTGGCTATAATAGAACGTGTTAAAGAAAAGAAAGTAGTCATTGAATACGTTAGCACTGATCCTTTAACTAAAGGACATGCCACTAAAGAATTTTAAGGATGATATAGTACGAATGAGACGTGGTTCCATGATGTGAATTTCATTATACGTACATTTGGTTATTTTATGAAAATCTTATTCAGTTGTGATCTTTATCATATTTTGTTGTGCACATATTCAGTTATTTGGATAAACATCAATTAAGTTGGACTTAAAATAAACATAGGGTTTATTCATTAAGTTACGTTACCATTTATGAGTTTATATTAAGAGATATAATGTATTGTAATATATGAAAGATAATACTCGTTCTAAGAGGACCTATTGTCATGATTCATGTATTTATTCCTTAAATTTGAGATTGGTTGATTTTGGTTATTTAGAAAATATATGTGGACCAAGCGGGAGAATGTTATTTTTGTTTATTTATTATTATGTATTTAGTTTTTAAATAATAATAAATAATTTTAAAATAATTTAAGTGGTCCAATAGATATGTATTTTCTAAAAGGTGTCAACCAAACGATATCTTTGAACTGTTATAACACTTCAGAAAGAATATCTTGTTTCAGAGATATTTCTTGATATTAACACACCCTAATAGTGGATGTCTATAAACATCACGTAAGAGGGTCTCTAAGCCTTGCAGTTTTATACAAAAATACACATCTCTCTAAAATTGCAGAAGGTTTGAAAATTCTCTTTCTTAAGAATTCTTGCAGTGTTTTCCATTCTTACTGTACTTGTCAATGGCTGGAGGTTAGATTTCCTTTCCTTTAAGTTTTCCTATTTAAATGATTTTTTATGCAATTTGGTTATATATATATGAAAATCATAATTCTGTATATGCAAAATTTCTAACATCCCAATCTCCAGCAGCTTTGCAAGCTGCTGTTGGAGAAGGTGTACTGCTGGTGTGAGAGAGAGACGAGAAGTAGACATCGAGAGAGAAGAGAAGTAGACATCGAAAGAGGGAGACAATAACAGAGCAGAGAGGAAAAAAAAAACTAAACATTAAGGGAAAATAGAAAAACAAAAAGTTAAAAAATTAAAATGTTATTTTATTTTTAATAGTTTGTAAATTTGCTAATACTGTACCCAGAAAGGGTAAATAATATTACCCTAATTTCCTAAAAACGGGGTCCACACGCTGACTGGCTCGACTGTATTGTAATTTGAATATATATCTTGTAGAGAAAGTTAACAATTATCTCTCTTGCTTTTTAATTATTTCTTATAGTCTCCGTTAGTTTCCTTAAGACATCTATTTATGTGTAAATAGTCTGTATTTTAAATTTATCCTTTATTTTTTTTGCGGAAAAATTTGTCCTTGATTTTAGGAAATTTTTACTTACTCTTTTTTTTCTTTGGGGGTGAAGAAATTAACTTATTTTCAATAATGTATAATGTGTATATATACTCACTATATTAAATGGTTAATAAATCTTCTCGGGCAAACACATCTTGGAGGTTTTCTTCTGTTGGCTAGTCTCTCATGTAAGTTCCCAACTTCATATTACTTGGGTTTTGAGATGATTTTTTTTTTTTTTGTTTTTGTTTTTTTCAACTGCTCTCTTTTTATATCTATGGTTTATCAGGGCTTCCATTTAGCTCGATTGAAATTTACTAATATTAATTACTTGTCATACTTTTGAATGTAATATTTCCTTCTCTGATCACTAGAATATGCAATGTAATATTTTCTATTTTTCTTTTTTGCTTTCCCGTAGTACTCTTAATTTTTTAGAAGAGTACACAGATTTGTTACTTGGTCATACTTTTAATTTTGTGTAACAAACTAATTGATTATTTCAGTTAAGACAAGACAAAGAAGTGCATCCTAGGACATCTAGAGGCATCCGTTGCCCTTGCATAAGAAGACATCTGAAGGTGAGTTTAAACTCTGTAATGATAAAACCTCTGTCGATGTACAACTGTTTTACAAAGTCAAAACTTACATAGTTTAACAATATATATATATATATATATATAAAATATTTGAAGGTTTGTTTAAACTTTGTATGATGAACCTCTTTTGCTATAACTGATTAGCATGTCAAAACTGTCTTATTTTAGTTTTTTGATTTGGCAATCAAATAGCGCAAACAACACTGCTTCAGAGATTTTTAGCGACAGACTCGTCATTAGTTGTGATTAATCCTATTAGTCACCAAAATTTCATTGTGAAATCTCATTCTGAATAAGCAATATTTTGAAATTTTGGCTCATTAGAAGCTTCATGATTTTCTTTTTTTTTTTTTATATTTGGCCAAACCAGACCTCTTGATGATAAGTTGTTGTTCGTTTAAGTTTTTTAATTAGGTCGTTGCATAAGCCCTTAATGTAAGGATGCATATTTTCTGGTGACGTCAATCACACTTGTTTTGGTTCGAAGACATTTGTATTCTTGATCGAATTTATATTCTCTTCAGCAACATGGAAAACTTCTAAATTCAATTATTCAAGCACGCCCAAATTTTTTGGCTGGGATATGTTTTTAGTTTTCCCTACAATAAATAACTCTATCATGCCTGTGAAAGCTGAAGAAGAAAAAGATGAAAGAAAAAAGGTCCGAATTGAAAGCTCAAATAAAGATAACTTCACCATGTAAAGAGTTCGAATTTCCCATCAAAAAAAAAAAATACATTTTCAACTCTAACAGAAAAAAAGAGAGAAAATTATATATTCTTTTCTTAAAAAAAAAAAAATAAAATCTTGCATACTAGCGTGGTAAAAAAAGAGCTTTTTAAATATATGGCAAACAACAGGTATGGTAAATGATTTATTTATGAAGCATGTTTATGGCATATTTACCTTTTAAATAAATATGCTTCAAAAATGAATTATTTAAGAAAAAATACTATTTACCATAAATATTTTAAAATATAATATTTGCTATAAAGAATGACCTATCTGCAATAATTTCAATAAAAAATAAATAAATTGAAAGCCTAGCTCAAACAATGGCCTCGCTCAACTCGAGCCCATTCTTATAAAACCAACCCAAAACTCTATTCAAAATTTAAAAAATTACATGTCATGTCACACCTTTAAAAGTTGTATTTATCTACATCGTACTTAGAAACAGTTTTGCTATTTCATATTACATATCAAATTGTGCCATAAAACACGTATGACATTTGTAAAAGTAAATTTTAAAATATTATAATTTTGAGAATGCCCCTTCGAAATTTAAGTCGAAACCCAAACTCATAACTCATTTCAAAAGGCCCAAAAGCTTGAAATTCAAAATAAATAAAAGAATAAAAATAATATTTTTGAACTAATATGCTATATTTTTCTTAAATCAAGGAATGTCCTTGCATGTTTCGTTAAATGTTACATCATACTATAACAGTCCCAAAATGCTACGATAAAATAGTAAAACCAACCGTCCCAATATGTAAAAGATGAGCCATATGTGAACATAAAAATAGTCATCCTCATTCGCAAAAGATGAAATGGATGGCACCAAAACAATGTTCCTTTGTGCATTATTCTAGCATAAAACAGCATTGTTTGCTTTTCTGTTTTTCTACTACTGAAAATTAGAGAGTTCCTGAACCACATGCGAAGAAAACAGCAACAAGCTGGAACGAGAGACAGACAAAGATATGGAGACTCCTGTACCAACAAAATACCAATTCAAAGGCTGAATAGAATAGGGTTTCATGAATCATAACCATTTGTTTTGTCAAGGAAAAGCCATTAAGGGGCACTATTGCCCATCAGAAGCGGACAAACTGCTTTTCCTTCAAGCTATCCACAGTTTCCTTGAGGCTGGTTTTCAATGGAATGTAGTCAATACCCAAGCTCTTTGCCTTTTCCTTGGACACCTGGAAGGTTGGCATAAATGGTTTGTCATCTGCACACCTGCCAATTTCATTTCAAAGTTGGTAAAATCGTCGTGTATAGTACTGGATATTTGCACATAAAAGAACATGTAATAAGCAGACTGTTTGCATGAAAACTGTACATACCAAAATTCTTGGGATGTAACATGCAGCCCAAATTTCAGCCACTAGATGATGGAATGAAACAATATCAGCCGTTGAAAAGAAAGTTATCAGCTTTTAGCTGAAAAAATTTAGACAGCTTGTCTTGTTTCTTTTCATCATCTAACGGCTGAAACTAGGCTACATGGCACTTCCTAGAAAAAAGTTACTTTCCTCCAACTGTTTGTTGTTTGCTTTAAGAGCCGTACGATAGAAAGTCAAAAGGTAAGAAGAAAACATGAGAACTTACTTCTCTGGAAGTGGTACAGATGGGTAGAGCTCCCGTAGGATTCTCACAAGTTCTGAGTAGTGGACAACGCTCTCGACCAAACAATATCTTCCACTAGCAGATGGGACCTCATATGCTAGAATATGAGCATTGGCGACATCTTTGACATTGACCCATCCAAGGGTAAAATTCAGAAATGTTTGTGCTCCTGCATTAAACAAACAGGTGTAGAAATAGTTACCCATTTCGTATCATGCAAGAAAATATAGCTAGAAAATCAGAAGCTGTTTTGATGCAATATCTCAATAAGATCGATATAACTAGATAACAATACGAGTTTTGTCATTCATCAGTGAAGCAGATCCTATTAACTTTCTCGACAATTTAGCAAAGAGCAAGTACCATTTATTAAATTTGAAATGGCAGCAGCACTTGTGTTTAGAGTTGGCTGTAACAGAGGACCAATCACCATTGCTGGGTTGATTGTTACCATGTCAATACCCTTCTCTTTTACAAACTTCCAAGCAGCTTCCTCAGCCAAAGTCTTCGAAAGCATATACCATTGCTAGAAGCAAAGAGATGAAAGAAAGCCACCAAAAACATAATTATTGTATAAGCAACGCTCAGTCGCTCACTGGTAACTGATTTCCATTTCATTAGTAGCAAATATAAAAAAGCATAAGTCGCTAAGTAAGAAAGATTTCCTAGAGTACGCAAACCTTTTAAGAATTAAAACAGGTAAACATCAAGCGCAACAAATCAATATGCATCACCTTTCCTACGTTTGGAAAGACCATGAAGAAGAGGATCTTGTTCATGCCCATACCTGTAGTTCCTTGCAGAAATCTGGACTTGAAAACCAGGTCTCATCAACTGTCACTTCTGGAGTTCGGGGTCTTCCATTGTATGCAACTGCAGCTATCGAAGATGTCAAAACTACACGTTTGACAGACGAGGACTTTGCACAGGAGTTAAGAACATTAAGTGTTCCCTTAATGGCAGGATCAAGTAATTCTGCCTGAAAAGGGGGCAAACAGCCTAAGTAACAGATATAAAATAAGGTAGCAGAGCGAATAATTTAACTTCACAGACGAAAAGAAAGCGACTTGTTTTATTTCTCTATTATTAGAGAGTTCTATAGAATTTTTGCAAATGAACATATTTAAAACTTTATAGGAAACTGCCATTAACAGTCTCCAAAAGTTTTTCCTAGCTGATTGCAATGAATAGCAACTTTTTTTTTTGGATAGTTAAGGATTACGACGAATAGAAACATTATCTAAGAAAAGGAAGTGCAGAAATATACTTCAAATGTGAGAAAAGAAAAAATATCTTAGGGAAGCATGTGATCCTTATCATATTATTTATTTATTTACTTGAAGATTACCGTAAGGACGTTTTATAGACTAAGATGTAGATTGCATCTTTTGTATACATGGTTCCACAGCTTTTCTTTTTCGTCTTTAATTTTTTCACCGTAGACCTTAACATTGAAGGCAAGATAGTGATTTTACTAGTAGACTATGCATACAACCACGAACCATTACTAACAATAAGATCCACCGTTCCCCAATGCTTATTCCATTACAAATTATTACTTGCCATCACCAACAAAATACTAAACCACATAAGGAAACACCTAAATTACCAAGTTCATAAATAAAATTAAAAAAATATATGTAAAATTAGTAGGAGAGGAAAAGAAAACCTGTGGGTCTTTGACATCATGATAAAAGGGAGATGCGGTGTGAAAGACACCTTCAGAGCCTTCAATAGCAGGGTCAAAGGAACCTTCTTGCAGTAAGTCCGCTTTGAAAAGCTGGAGCCTTTCCTTAGCCCCATCAAGTGAAGTTAAGTGGGCTGTTCTCTTTTGATCATCTATATAAAAAATAAAGCTGAATTAATTAGTTCAAGTATCCTCCACCAAAAAAAAAAAAAAAAAGCTCAAGTTTTCACTTTAAAATCACCATCTAATCTACTAACTTAAAGTCAATAAAAAAATAATCATATATATTGCTAACACAGGACAAATAACCACCCCAATTAGAAGCTAGTATCAAGTTTTGCAAGTCATTAACACCAAGTGTTGCCAACATAATTTCCAAAATTTCAATAATCAACCTCATCAGCTTAATGACCCGCATGTTTTCCCCAAAAATATGTTAAAAAATACACATTAGAAATGAAAAATGAAAAAAATGTAAAAATAAAAACCATAAAAACAATTTCTAGGTCTTATTCCACCTTGTATCCACATTTTCTGCATTATTATCAATTCAGTCTCATTATCAACGATATTCATCAAATCTCACAAACCCATCAAAAGCTTGAATGAAAACGATTTCACTCAGACAACACAAACAGAAATGGGTAAAGCTCAAAACGAAGAGAAGGAATCAAAAATGGCGAGAAATCAAGAGGATCGTAATCATACAATGAGAAAAAGAGAGAGAAAGAGAGTTAGCGCGATACTGACTTGGATCGCGAACAGAGGCTTTGACGGTGTAACCGCGTTGAAGGAGAAACTTGACGAGCCATGACGCTATGTAACCGGACGCTCCGGTTACACACACCACCTTCCCTGCTCCAGTCACGTTGCTGCTCATCCTCCTCCTCCTTCTCTCTCTGCTCTGTGCTTGTCTTGGGGTGACTGGTTTTGGCTTTCTATTGTCGTTTCGGAGTTGGGTGAAGGGCCTTTTAAAGGGGAAATTGTATTAGGTCGGCAAAGTTGTTATTCAATGTGGGACCACGAGTCGGCCACGTGGCTTCCATGCGTAAGAGATTTGACGACAAAAACCGACGACAAGTCAGTCGCTTTCTCTGAGTGATGCCACTTGCAAGTTCGTTTTAACAAAAATAGTCAAACAAACAGCACTAAAACAATATAAACAAAAAAAAATTTCGGGTGGGAATATTCACGGATAATGCTTGTTTTTAAACAGTTAAATTTCATCAAAATCAGTTTTTCTATAATTGTCTGAGGGTGAAAAAACATATGCCTATTAATAGATTAAATTATGCAAAAAAATTCAAAAAAAAAAATCTTCCGAATCGTGAGTAGGACAGCAATGGCAAGCGACAAGTATCATTAAGAGCGCATTCGCAACGTGGTCTTAATTATATAATTCTAACTAATTATTATAGTATAATATTTTTATATGTTATAGTATAAAATAAAAGTAGGTTAAATATAAAATTTTCTTATATTATAGTAAATTGGTTTCAGTTTTTAGTTTTAACTGTTTTATCAAATAGATTCATCTTATTGGAAGAATTATACCTTAAAAATTGTAAAGACGAAAATCTCTATATTTGTCTCTTTTTCTTTTTTTTTGCCTTGGTAGAGAAGACCTCAATTTTTGAAATAGGACCATCTTTGGCGAATTTCAATTCTCGTAGGTTGTTGGATTAGAGACCAAAGTGAGTTCTTTATCAAGCTTGATAGAAGTTTTGAAGCTAACGGTTTTAATATTAGATACCAAAAGTTTTACATAAAATAATTAATTGGTTTATAAAGGCTTAGGTTCCTCTTTTTACAAGAGGATTTTGTAAGAATGAGTTATACTCAATGAATTTGTAACAATTAGTATTAGAGCCTTCTACCACGTTGCGGTTTGAATTGAAGCGGCTGTACTATCGGCTGGATTAAAATGTATTGGCATGCTCAGTAATGCATAACATAACATTTTTTTCATAATAAATTAAATCAAAGTGCAATTAGATGGTTGCTCTTTGAATTAGAAAAAAAACAGTTTTTCCTTGTCATGAACTGAAAAACACAACAACAAGCTGAGAGCAATCTGACTGATGTGCCCACAAAATAGCAATTCAAAGGCAGAAGAGAATGGGGTTCCTACACCCATTTTTATTATGGAATATATATTTTGCGAGTTGTACTACTACTAATGTGGCTTTAGAAGTTGGCAAACTTTTTTTCCTTCAAGCTCTCCATAGTTTCCTTGAGACTGAATTCTATTGGAATGTAGTCAATTCCCAAGCTCTTTGCCTTTTCCTTGGACACTTGATAAGTTGGCATGAAAGGCTTGTCGTCCGCACACCTGCCAAATCCATGAATCAAGACATGAATCAACATGAAAAAAAAAAAGGGAAAGAAGAAAAGGAATAGTAGCAATTGTTTCGTTCTATGCATGGAACCACTTTGTATGATGTTACGAAGACAGTGCGATGGAAACAAAAAACAATAACCTGCATAGATTTACATGGAAACTCAAAATGAGAAAAAACTACGGACAGAGGAGAAGAAAATCACTAAACTCAAAAAATATTATTAGGCGGCAATGATTAGGGCTTCTAAAAGTCGATTATAACAAACCTTAATACAATAAATCATATATACATAGGCGTAAACATAAACCTTGATATATGATTTAACCTAATGGGCCCAAAATATAAACTAAACGCCTTAAAAAGTAGGGTTAATGAGAAAATTGACTTAATTACGTTTATTGAATTAAAATATGACTCTAATTTGTAAAAATTCTACAAATGTCTCATAATGATATCATTAAAATTATTTATATGTAATTATATAGTACAATATGTAATATCATTAAGATAATTACTATATCATTAAGGACATTTTTAAGATATTTTAAATATTGTGTTAGATTTTAATTTCATAACAATAATTTGGACACATATTGTAATTTTTTTAAAAGGTAAAGGTCCCAATCCCATAGCCCACCACTAATTTCATAAAAAATCTCATATTTGTTCTTTCACCACAATTGTTGCACCGCGAATTTTTCAGGTCGGACTAAACTGAATTCAGGTTACTATATTCTAACATATGACATATTTGATGTGCAAAGGAAACAACTTACTTCCCTGGAAGGCGTAAAGCAGGGTACAGCTCACGTAAGATTCCCACAACTTCTGAGTAATGGCAAACCCTCTCAACCAAACAGTACCTTCCGCTAGCTGAAGGCACCTCATACGCTTGGATATGTGCATTGGCGACGTCCTTGACGTTAACCCATCCAAAACTAAAATTAGGAAAAGACTCTGTCCCTACATCGAACACAAACAAACAAGTCATTAAGATCAATGCAATTGACTAAACAAGATAACAGGTTTCGCCATTAATCAAAGAAGAAGATGTGTTGGTATAATTAAACATATCAATTAATAATGATGAGTTGAAAGTGAGCACCATTTATCAAGTCCAAAATTGCAGAAGTGCTTTCGTTTAGTGTTGGCTGCAACAGAGGACCAATCACCATGGCCGGGTTGATTGTGACCATGTCGATACCCTTCTCTTTAACAAACTTCCAAGCAGCTTCTTCTGCTAAAGTCTTTGAAACCACGTACCATAACTAGAAGCAACGCAAAGGAGAAAAAGCCACCAAAAAACATGACCATTCATTGTACAATATAATGCTCACTGGTAATTGAGTTCCTCTTTGTTAGTAAAATAGTTGAGTCCTCAATATAAGACATATTTAACGGGATCCAAAAAACATTTAGCAATCAAAACGGTGAATAAGGGCAAACATGTTCATTCATTTAAGATTTTGCCATGATTATCATGGCAAGTCCACTCGTCTCTTGCAAATTTAAAGGTTGCAAAGAACACGAAGAACAATATTGCTCCCATACCTTCAATTCCCTGTTCAAATTTGCATCTGAAAACCAGGTCTCGTCAACTACCAAATCAGGAGTTCGGGGCTTTCCATTGTAAGATACGGCAGCCATCGATGATGTCAAGACGACCCGTTTAACAGATGGGGACTTTGAACACGAGCTTAGAACATTAAGCGTTCCCTTT
Organism: Artocarpus heterophyllus; assembly: GCA_025403435.1. Lineage (NCBI taxonomy): Eukaryota > Viridiplantae > Streptophyta > Magnoliopsida > Rosales > Moraceae > Artocarpus > Artocarpus heterophyllus. Next base: position 2,295,946 of record CM046337.1, read on the forward strand.
ATTGCAGGTTCAAGTAATTCTGTCTGAAAGGAGAAGAACAGAATAAGTAGCATGTGTAAAACAGGACGGACAGTGAACTATTTAAGGGACGTAATTCTATTTTTATAGTATAGAATAGTTTTGTACAAATTTGCAAAATAGAAGTACATATTAAAAAATTGTATATAACTAAATACTATTAAGTCTCTGAAACTTTATCCTAGCTAGGAACCTGACGCAACTATCAACCACTTCCTGTGTGCTCATCTTGACTCAACTCCCGTTGGGAGACGCGGTTCAAAATACAAACTGCTATTCGAACCATCATTTTATTTGTGTTTTCTCTCATATACTATAATGTTTTCAGTTCAAACTCCCACTTCTTACTTATTTCTTAAACAACCTAAAATATTCTAAAGTGAAGCAAAGCAAAAATAGACAAGGGAAGCAAATTCCGCTTATTTCTATAATTATTTTGGTTATCATCCCAATATGTCATAGATCAAAAGGCTAAAATAAACAATAATCCTTCACTTAAATGGTGAATGGTTGGTAGGCCACCATTCTAGATTGTCAATAAAGAAGGAAAATCTCAAATTGTGGCTGCTTACAACCTTTGAACAAAGTAGTAAAAAAAAAATGGTACCTAACTAGCCCAATTATTTGACAGTTTTTTAGTAAAATTAGGTAAAAGAAGGAGAGGTTTATGACTTTAAATACTAGTCATTCTATTTATTCCTATCATCTCTTCATTGAGAGAAAACATTAAGCTTTACATAGAAAGCCTAAGAGAAAACTGAGAGCAATTTTCTTTGCTATAATTGGGTTATAAGTTTGTGAGTTTGTGAGGTTTTAAGTGTTGTCAACACTTATATTTTTCTCCTCAGTAAAAGATCTGCAGCAGCCTATAGATGTAGCCTAAATTTGGTGAACCACGTTAAATATTGTATGTTCTCTTTTATTTTATTTCGCTCCATTAATCTAGTAGCTTAGGGAATTTATTTCTTAATTCCCACCAACTGGTACCAGAGCTTTGGTGGTGGTGACAAAGTTTATTTTATCAGTTTTCTACAAAGTTACTATTTATATGAATAGAAAATTTGTGGCTATACCGGCTTGTTGACAACACTATTCTAATTGAAGGTGGCTTACAGATATACTTAACAACCTATCTAAAGGAGCTAGATTAAGTGGAAGCGATGGCCGCAGATGAAGGGAAGATTAAAAATTGATAAATTCAACGGTACAAACTTTGGATTCTAAAATATACAGATTGAAGATTATTTGTACCATAAAAAGTTATACTAGCCTCCCTCAAGTAAGAAACCACAAGATATGAAGGATGATGAGTGGGCTCTCCTGAACAGGCAAGCGCTAGGTGTAATGTAATTCAACTGACGTTATCCACAACGTTGCTTTCATCGTAGCAAAAGAGAAGACCAAAACAAGTCTTATGGTGACACTTTCAAGTATGTACAAGAAGTTGTCGGCAACAAATAAAGTTCACTTGATGAAGTTGTTCAACTTGTGGATGTCAGAAGGTGCGTCTATTGCTGATCATATCAATGATCCATCAAAACCTAATTGAGTTCTGTCGAAATTGAATTTGACGACGAAATTCAAGCATTGATTCTTTTGTCCTCATTATCGAAAAGTTGGAATGCCATGGTGACAACATTTAGTAACTCTTCTAGGAGCATGAAATAACAATTCGGTAATATTTGTGACTTAGCCTTAAGTGATGAAATCTATTGAAGAGAATCAGATGTTGAAGCATCAACTTCTTTCGCTTTGCAAACAGAATCAAGAGGGATAACTTTTGAAAGAAACTCTAATCCAAGCATATCCAAGTCTAAAAAGGGCAAGTCTAGACGTGGAAAAACAGAAGCTAGCTGCTAGAATTGTGACAGGAAGGGTCATCTTAAAAAGGACTATCAAGCACTAACAAAGAATAATGGTGCAAAGGATTCATCCAACGTAACTGAAGATAACGGTGACGCTCTGATTTTGAGTATTAACAGTCCAATTGAATCCTGTATTTTGGATTCAAGGGCATCTTTTCACTCCACCTTATACCGAGAAATCATGGAGAATTATGTTAGCGATGATTTTAGGATGGTTCATCTTACCGATGACGAGACCTTGGATATTGTAAGAAAAGGAGACATCAGAATGAAGCTACTAAATGGAACTATGTGGAAGTTAAACAATGTGAGACATATTCCTAGTCTAAAAAGGAATTTGGTCTCTATAGGTTAGCTTGACGGGAACGATTACTATACAACCTTTTACGTTGTGAATGGAAGATTACCAAAGGAGCACTTATTGTGGCTCGTGCAAAAAAGGATAGTACTCTCTACGTAACCTTAAACTTTGAGAATACCATTGCAGTTACAGATGCTAGAAATAAGTTAAGACTATGGTACCAAAGGCTTGGACACATAAGCAAGAAAGGGATGAAGACACTTCTGTCAAAGGGAAAGCTAACAGATCTAAAATCTATAGACATGGGTCTATGCAAGAATTGTATCTTCGAAAAACAAAAGAATGTCGGTTTCTCAAAAGTTGGCAAGACACCCAAGGCAGAAAGTTGGAGCTGATCCATAGAGATGTATAGTGACCCTCTCCTGTTCGATTCCTTGGAGACTCGTTATACTATGTCACCTTCATCGATGACTCTACAGGAAGGGGTGGGTTTACTAAAAAGAAATTCAAAAGTCTTTGATTCATTCAGAAAAAGGAAAGCCATAGTGGAAAATGAAACTGGCTTAAAAATAAAGTGTCTGAAGTTCGATAATTGAGGAGAATACATAGATTAAAGGTTCAAAGAATTTTGTGCTACAAACGGGATCAAAATGAAGAAGACTATCCCTAGGATACCACAACAAAATGATGTTGCAAAGCACATGAATAGAACTTTGAATGAATGTGCCAGAAGCATAAGGCTACATGCAGGCTTACGTAAAGTTTCTCAACGAGAACCATGCAATCCAGTGGTGACCAGCTCAGGCAGAATTTCTAAACCAGTACAATGCTATCAACCTTCTTTGTATTAGTTATTGTTGACCAACAATGGAGAACCAAAGAGTTTTGGTGAAGCAATGCAAGTGGAAGATTCAATCAAGTGGGAGTCTACCATGAAAGATGAGATGGACTTACTCATGTCAAATCAGACGTGGGAACTAACTAGACTACCGAAAGACAAGAAAGCTCTCCATAACAAGTGGGTGTTCAGGATCAAAGAAGAGCATGATGGAAGCAAACGCTATAAGGCAAAATTGGTGGTAAAATATTTTTAGCAAAAAGAAGGCATTGACTACACAGAAATTTTCTCTCCAGTCGTGAAGTTGGCCATTATTAGACTAGTGTTGAAAATTGTATCTGCAGTAAACATACATCTTGAGTAATTATATGTAAAGATAGCTTTCCTTCATGGTGATATTGAGGAAGAAATTTATATGAAGCAACTCGAAGGCTCTATAAAAACAGGTAAGGAAAACCTGGTTTGTAGGTTGAAAAAGAGCTTGTATGGCTTAAAACAAGCTCTAAGACAGTGGTATAAGAAGTTTGATAACTTCATGAGCAACAACGGTTTCACAAGGTGTCAAGTAGATCATTGCTACTACATCAAGAAGTTTGACAACGGCTTCATTATTCTACTACTCTACGTAGATAATATGTTGGTTGCAGAATCTAACAACCAATAAATAAATAATTTGATGCTAAAATTATCAAAGCATTTTTCGATGAAATATCTGGGTGCTGCAAAGTAGATTCTTGAAATGAGGATCAATAGAGATAGAAAGTCAAAGACTTTGATGCTATCATAGGCAAAGTACATCAACAAAGTACTCTCCAAGTTCGACGTGTAGGATGTTAAACCAGTAAGCACTCCATTAGGTGCTCGTTTCAGCTCTCTAAGGAACAGTCACCAAAGACAGAGGAAGAGCATACAGACATGGAAATGGTTCTGTATGTGTCAACTATTAGAAGTCTAATGTATGCCATTATTTTGTTCCAGACCAGATATTGCACATGCAGTGGGAGCTGTTAGTAGGTACATAAATAATCTGGGCAAAGAACACTGACAAGCAGTAAAATGGATCCTTAGATATCTGTGGGGTACCACAGGTAATGCACTTTGTTTCAAAAGTGGAGATATGACTCTAATAGGATATGTAGATGCTGATTTGGCCAAAAATGTCGATAATAGAAAGAGCACTATAGGGTATGTCTATACTCTAGAAGGCACAACAATGAGTTGGGTTTTTCAATTGCAAAAATCGTTGCTCTCTCCACGATAAAAGTAGAGTATGTCGCTATCATAGAAGCCAACAAAGAAATGGTTTGGCTTCAAGGTTTCTTAAAAGAACTTGGCAAGAAACAAGAAGACAATGTCTTATATAGCGACGGTCAAAGTGCAATACACTTGGCAAAGAATCCGTCACAATGCGGTACCATTTCATTCGATCACTTCTGAAAATGGGATTTTGAAACTTGAAAAGATTAGTGGAACTCAAAATCCTCCTGATATGTTGACAAACACGGAAACCATTGAAAAGTTGAAGATGTGTTTAGCTTTAGTCAGTCTATAAGTATAAGAAAATGAGAAAGTGCTACTGCAAACGATCAAGGTATGAACACAGATTGAAATCAGTCTTTAAGTTGGAGATTGTTGAATGGTAGGCAGCTCGAAATGAGGCAAGACTCAAAATTTGGCTGTCTATATCTTTGAATAGAATGGTCAAAAATGGTGGTACCTAATTAGCCTAATTTATTTGACATTTTTTTAGTAAAACTAGGTAAAAGGAGGAGAGGCTTATAGCTATAGATACCAGTCATTCTATTCATTCCGTCATTGAGAGAAAACATTAAGCTTTATATAGAAAGCTTGTGAGAAAATTAAGAGTAATTTTCTTGGGTGTAATTAGGTTATAGGCTTGTGAGTTTGTGAGATTTTGAGTATTGTAAACATTTATATATTTCTCCTTTTTAAAAGATCTGCAACAGCTAATGGATATAGCTTAAATTGGGTGAGCCGTGCTAAATATAGTGTGTTCTCTTTCACTTTATTTCGCTTCATTAATCTAGTTGCTCAAAGAATTTGTTTCTTAAATCCCAACATTAAAAAGGTCGATCTTTTAATGTGGAACTCAATCCCTTGAAAAGTCCAATTTTTCAATTAATAGCTTATGCAATATAATGTATTATTGTTAGTTCAATGGTCACTAACCAAACAGATTACACCATTTCCTTTTCTTTTTTTTTTGTTACATTCTTGCATGGTTCTTTTCCATCAACAGAAACACTTCATACCCCACATAAGGAAGCGATTAAAACCATCCAATATCATAAACAAAATAAAGTTGTAGGAGATGAACCTCTGGGTCCTTGACATCATGAAGAACGGGAGATGCAGTGTGAAAGACACCTTCACATCCTTCAATAGCTGAGTCAAAAGACCCTTCTTTCAGTAAGTCTGCTTTGAAAAGCTGGAGCCTTTCCTTTGCTCCATCAAGCGAAATTAAGTGAGCCGTCTTTTTCGCATCACCTATGCAACAAATACCAACTGAATTAATATGCTCAAGTATTCATTTGAAAAATTCTGCATCATGTACTAAACAAAAAGTTAATAAAGCTAAACACAGTCTATATGGCTAATTTGTACAGAACAACATATTATAATCATGCATTAGAAACCTGCTAGCAGAGACGTAGCCACAAAAATGTCATTATGTTGTTGTCAAATTTTTTTTCCAATTCATAAATGGTGTTACAAAAAATAGTACTATAGAAACAACAAATAAAAACACATACAAATTTACATAGAAATTTAATATGAGAAAAAACCACGAGCATTGTAAAAGAAAATCATTAAATTCGAAAAAGATTATAATATAGTGGTGAATAAAGAGACTAAGAATTTCATATTTATTTTTTCACAACAATTGTTATACCAAAAACTTTTCGGGCTGAGTTAATCTGAATTCGGTTACCATACTCTAACAAACAGCATATGGACTTGGTTACTATAAAGTGAGACAAACATTAAATTTCAAAAGTTAGGGACGATCTATATCTTTTATCAGTTTTTATGTTTTATGTTTTATGTGACACGACGGTCTACTCTTGATTATACCTGGCTCCGCCCCTGCTACCGAGTATCAAATTTAAAGCGTTGAGAAAAAGAGGGAAAGAAAACTTGACTTGGATCACGAACAGAGGCTTTGACAGTGTAACCACGCTCAAGAAGAAACTTTACGAGCCATGACGCTATGTAACCGGACGCTCCGGTTACGCAGACGACCTTCCCTGGTTCCGTCGCATTGCTGCTCATCCTTCTTCTCTTTACTCACTCTCTCTGCTCTTGCTTCTTTCTATGTTTCTCTGTTTTTAGACCCTCGATTAATTTTGCATTTTTCATGCTCTATCTTTATATCCTTGTTGGGCAATGCTATCCTTCAATGGTGGGCCCACATGTCAGCGACATTGCTTTAATGTCGTCGGAGCAAGAGGCCCACAATTATGGATTATTGAACCTTGACGGCAAAATGGCATCCTACGTCTGTCACAAGACAGTCACAGCACCTTTGTCTCGCTATGGGAAGTGAGAGCATTTTTTTTTTTTTAATTTCTCGTCGAATAATTACTGTATTCTTGTTCCTGCAAACGAACGAAATTATAGCAACGGAGAGCACTTGGAACCGTACCTGTATTTTCTAAAGTACATGGAGACTTTTATTTTTGCTAGTGTTTTTATTTTAATTTTTGGTTTTAGAAAAAATTAAAAAAGAAAACATTTTGAAGAATATATTAGTTGTATATGGTAGTATATTTTATAAAAGAAAATATTTTTTAATTAAAAATTATTGTCGTAAAATTAATGTAATAAAAACAAAGAACAAAAACACGTAAAGAATTTACGTATAAATCAAAAACGGAAAAAACTATAAACAAAGGAGAAGAAAATCACTAAACTCATGAAAATTACAATAGAGGCATTAGGGAGGCTCAAAATTCACTAATAATTAAGCCATAACGCAATACATTATATATATATATATAAGTATAAGCAAAACCTATAGGCCTAAAAACATAAATAAAGCGGCATAACATCAATGGTCCGTACAACAAGGGCTCACCTCCGACGAGATCAGTGGTGGGCTAGATGATCGAGCCTATTGGCCAATCCTTCTGCTACCATTACAGATCTCATAAAAAATCTCAGTTTTCACCATAATTTATCGCACCACGAGCTTTTTGGATCGGGCCAAACTGAATTCAAATCACCATACTCTAACAATTATAAATGCAAATATAACTAAATTTAAGTCTTAAATACTGATTAATTTAATACCTATTAATAATACTAATTTATAACTAAAAAATTGCTAAACAAGTTTCAGGAGAAAAAAACGTATTGGTTGAACGAGAAAGCTTGGAGTCGCCAGAGGAGGGGCCTGCATCGTGGAGCCGAGAGGAGTCAAGGGTTGCTGGGATGGCTGCGGCGAGGATCGATGGGTGGGCTACAGTAGGCCTCAAAGGTGGTTGCTAGGGTGAGGGATCTCGGAGCTGGTTGCAAGGTACGCCAGCGATTATGGGGTCATGGGGTTGCTGTGCTTTGGGTCGCCGACCTCCTGTTGGGTTGGTTGCTAGTTCACCGATGAGGATGGGGTTGCTAGGCTTACCTGGGATGGCGGCAGGTTTGCCGGCAAGGGACTGAGGTCATGGAGAGGCAGGGAGATCGTGGGAGATTCAACGGCGGCGTTGAGCTGTGGGTTGGGTTCGACGGCTTTGGCTTGAAGTTAGGGCGCTGGGTTGGGTTCGCGGGCGACAACTGGGGGCCCTGGGATGGCGGTCAGGTTTTTTCCGATGAGAGCTGGGTCATGTGGGGAGGGTGAGAAAATGTTGAAAACAAGTTTTTTTTTTTTTTTTTTCTAATTTTAGAGGTTTTCGCGGATGTTTTTAAAATTATTTTTGAAATGTTTTAAACTAAATTTTAACCAAACACATTTTTTAAACTATTTTCATTTTTTGTGTTTAAAAAAAAAAATCTCAAAAACAAATACCAAACACATGAAACTCAAAAGCTTTTGTTGTTTTCCAATCATCCTTTTGTTTTTTTTTTAAATTCTTCTCTGTCACTCTCAGCTTCATCTTCCGCTGCCAATCATTTCCGCACTTCATCCTTATTGTTTTCTTGAATTTAGGATTGTAGTTGGTCTATCTCTCACGCACCAACTCTCGTCTATTAAATTTTCACAAAATTTTGACATTTCTAAGAAAACTTTTACCATCTCTCGTCCATTAAAAACTTTTTTTTTCAATCAAGAAAAACATTTTCAAAAGGAAATTTGACTTTTTTTCAGCCTATTTTTTGTTGCGTGCTGGGGTGGTTATTTCTAGGCTTTCTCCTTAATTTTTACAGGAAAGAAAGCTAGGTGAAGAAAAAATCTCCTGTGGACGATATGATGATTAGTTGAGGAGGAGAACTCAGATAAGGGTCTCACTTGGTGGATTTTCGTGCTAGCATGGTGATTGACCAATACTAGACTGTGAATCACTGCTCTTTATTTTGTCTACTATTTAGTTTCTTATATGGGTCTTTTTCTGTTGAATTTGTGTTTTTATGTGCTCTCATGGGTTTGAAATCAATAATGACTGATTTTTTGTATTTATGACTTGTTTATGCTTTTAGTTGTTGTTTTGCTGATTTTATTTGTTAGTGTTGTTATTTTGTAGCTTTTGTGATTATCTTTCTAGCGGGTCATAAATTATACAGCAGCATTACGAATATGCCTTGCCTCCATCAATATATATTTTCTCTTCATATGTGAAATTGTAAGGATTTGTTTTTCTTTCTTTCTTTTTTTAATTATCAAGAAGGGTCCAAAAGAGAAAAAAAAGAAGTTGATAAAGATAAGATGCCAGCACGAAGAGCAAGGTGTTATTTCAGTCAATTTGATCTTTTTGTATGTCAATTTGTAAAGACTTTACAAAAAATCAAGAGGGAACCAAAAGAGGAAAAAAAAAGATTTTTTTTATTGTTTTTAACTTATTAGGTGAGCAAGAGGTTCTTCTTTAGGATTCGTCATTATATTATAACTTGTAGTTTATTCTCTGTGTAATATGCCATACTCTTCTAATTTGTTTCCTCAATGAATCCAATATAAGTAATTTTACTCAGTTTGTTAAATTTTACATGCATTGTATTATCTCTGATGCAGTCGTTTTCTTTCAATGTTGTTCCCTTATTGATCATTGGTGCGATGGGATATAGTTTGTAGTGTTTTAAGTCTCGACTATGTTTGTACGCCATCTATATCTATCTCTGATACTGAACCTTATAGTTAGGGCCGACAATACATAAATAAATAAGTTTAGATTGTACGCTTATTAATCAAATACTCTTTAACACGTTTAATTAAGTCAAACAAGTATTTTAGACCAAATTAACAAACTAGATACATACGTACACACTGCTTTCCAAACTAGTATAAGGTAAAAATAACAGCCATAACAAAGATGTTTTCTTTTCTTTTCTTTTTTAAATTAACAAGTAACAAGTTTTTTGACAATTTCTTAAATTAAAAAAAAGTCATTTATACTTGTTCTATCAACTTTACTATAATCTCGTAAAAATCATATCCAATTCTGATGTTTTAAAAAATTATAATTAAAGAGACGGTGCAAGTCAAATACAATTACATTTAACTTATCTCTGTCAAATACATGTAGTTATACCCCTTCAAAAAAAAAATAAAATACGCATGTAGTTATAAGCTTACTCTAGCATTAAATTATAGCAATGAAAATAGTTTGAGGAGAGAGATCGACATTAGCATATTCTATTTAAGCGTAGTCAAAAGGGCTTTTTAGATGTAAATATGAATGTTCGCCAATTGTTAAGCCATACTTTTTTACGAGACGCGTGTTATTAGGCTTGTCACTTTAACCCAACCGAATATGCTAGCAATAAGAATACGTGAGAACATAACTATCGAGTGGAGGGCACATTCACATTTAAAACTCTCAAAAAAGATCTCCTGATTTTGATCACAGATCCATCATAGTAGTCCATTATCATCAGATCCCAAATCAGACCCCCAATTATAACGAGGTCTAGAGTTCAAATAATTAAAGAGACGGAGCAAGTCCAATACAGTTACATTTGACTTAGCTCTGTCAAATACATGTAGTTATACACTTTTAAAGAGTAACACGTAGTTATAGGCTTACTCAAGCATTAAATCATAGCAAAATAAACGTGTTGTTGGCAGATATATATATATATATATATATATATATATATATATATATATATATATTCAATGAAAATAGTTTAAAGAAAGAGACTGACATTAGCATACTAGTGTAGTCAAATGGACTTTTTAGGAGCAAACATAAATGTTCATTAATTGTTGAGTCATATTTTTTAACAAATGACGTGTTATTTCAACTCTATTAAATATGCTATTAATAAGAATAAATAGGGATATAATAATCAATTATCAGGCTACATTCACATTTAAAAGTCAAATGTTCATTAATTGAAAATAAAGGTGTTGTTGGCAGATATATATATATATATATATATATATATATATATTCAATGAAAATAGTTTAAAGAAAGTGACTGACATTAGCATACTAGTGTAGTCAAAAGGACTTTTTAGAAACAAACATAAATGTTCATTAATTGTTGGGTCATATTTCTTAACAAATGATTTGTCATTCCAATCCTATTGAATATGCTATTAATAAGAATACATAGGGATATAATAATCAATTATCAGGCTACATTCACATTTAAAAGTCTCATTTTGTTAAGCTATTAAATTAGATTAAGTGTTTTTTTTCTTTTAATACCGATTTGGGGTGGGTTTTAAAATTTAGGAGCAATGGTTCAGTATGAGCTCTTTGTGATAAAACAAGTTGATGTATACATACATTCATATATAACTTTTGAAGAAAAAAAAGTGAGTGGGGGCCTCGTCCTTCATTGGCTCCGTGCATGCACCAGAACGCACTTAGGACTAGAATATGTTAACATATTCCAAATTCCTTTTTATCGCTGCAAGCAACAAAAGGCTCACCGAAGATAATGTAAAAAGAAAGGTCCATAAATCACCACTTGGTCATGAGAAGAAAAATAAAGTTCATTTTTGACATTCCATCCGGAAGAAAATCGCCCTTATATGTGCTTTTACACTTACGAGTTCTTTGTTATAATATATATTATTAATTGCTGCGTCAAGATTCTAGCTCCTATTGCTTTACTACAATGAGAGCATCCTTCTTGTCACTTTTTTCAAGGAGTGAAATTTCATGCCTTTTTCCAGAGGCAAAATGCCCACGCCATCTGAAAACCCATGCAATTTGTTCGCGTGTGCCATTAAAGAAACGGGCACGAGTAATGTATGTTTTTAAATTATTAGATATAATAAAAATTACTTTTTAGATTTAATGGTTGAAAAAATATACTTATATTTTTCTAGTATTTGGCAGGAAAAACTCCAGAAAAAAAAAAAAAGAGGAAAAAAAGAGAGAACATGCAAATTTTTTTGGACCTCCAACTTTTTTCCTTGGCGTGTTGAACAAAGGATTATTTATTTTTTAAACTGTCTAATGACGTATAATACATTCCAAGGCTTTTTTATTATTTTTTACGTGAAAGTTTAGATTTGGTGTTTTTGCTCGTGCTTTGAATTATTTATTTAATTGGTTGACTCCATTTTCTTTCCAAAGATTTATTTGGTTGACTAGTAATGATTAAACAGGATCCTAGGTTTTTTTTTAATTATTATTATTCATATTGTAGCCTAGGTTCCATATTAAATGCAGGACACACACTCTTTTTACTTTTATTATCATTATTATCAGAAGCACATATTAATACGTTACGTCCCTCCCTCCGTTTCCTTCTTACCAAAAACCAATTCCCAAGTTGATAACAATCCCACTTCAATCGTAATTACTTCAAGGGTTAATTACGTATAAATGTTTAAATATTATAGTAACTTAAAAATAAAACTGTTTATAGTTTATTTTATTATCAAACTGTTTAAAATCAGGTGAATAAGAGGATCTTATTGTGAAACTTTTAAGTACAAATTACACATAAAAAATGGTTCGGATAAATAAAATAAACTTTAAAAGCAGTACCCAAATATATTTATATTTTAATAAATCACATATATAATAATACTACTACTCCTAATAACGGGAGTAATTTGAAAAAGTTTACAAATTCTAATACAACACGCATGTGTTATCGTTGATTACAACTTTATAATAATTTATAATCATTATCATAGATCGCACATAAAAGGAGTTCAAATGAATAAACCAAACTTCAAAAGTGATACCCAAATAATTTATACTCCAAAATCATATGTATAATGATACCACTCCCAGTCATAATGGGAGTATAATGATTGCAACCATATGACAATAAAATGAAATTATAAATTTGAAAAAAATGAACAATATTTATGCAAATTGGTATGGATGATCATTACCATAAATATTATAACTTTATATTAACATTTACTATCATAGTCAAGTAAATTGAACAACAAAAACTCTACGGTAACTAACAAACAAGAGAATAAATGTTACAACTTTATTAATAATAAAATTAGATTAGAAATTGAAAAAGGTTGACAAATGTTTGTGTAGGGCTATGCAAAAAAAGCTGCCAAACAGTCAGACCGGACTATTTAAGAACTGTTTAAAAACGGTTCAAAACCGTACCAAACTGTTTATATCCTCAATCCTCATATTTAGGGCCGGCAATACGGGTTGCGACACGACGACACGACACGAATCCGACACGCTTTTTTGCGGGTTAGTGTCGGAAAATTTGACCACGGGTCATTTTAGTGTCGACCCGAAACTGACCCGTCAAAAAACGGGTCGTGTTCGGGTCAACTCGTCTGACACGAAAATGACCCGTTTCTGACCCGTATTTAATTAATTAGCTTTTAAAAAATTAATATTATTTCATATATAATATAAGCTCTTAAAATATCAAACCTTACCTCTCTTATCACTCATCTTCTTGTTGAAGTGGTATGAAACTCTTCTAATTTTATTTTTTTTAATATTATATATATTAATGTGGGCGGGTTAGAGGCGGGTTGCGGGTCATAATCAGGTTACGGGTCAAAATCGGGTCACGGGTTATTATTTTTTGGCACTATGCATAAGAAACGGGTTGACACGGGTCGGGTTAGTGTCAACCCGTGTCAAAACAGGTCGGGTTAGGGTTGAGAATTCTCAACCCGTTCGGGTCACGGGTCGGGTTAGTGTCGACCTAATTTTGTAAAAATTAACTCCAACCCGACACGAACCCGACCCGCCAACACGTTTTGCCACCCCTACTCATATTAGATCCCTAAAAAAACCTCTATTTAATTAAAAATGACACAATTTTATTTTACCCTCTCCTACTTCTTGGATATTTAGAGTTTTAAAAGTATACAAATCTAGAATAAAAAATCACAAAAGTCTATCAAATTATAGTTTATGAAAAAAAAAAAAGAGAATAAAAATGGTTTTTATCGATATAAACATGAGGGGAGACTATAGTTTAAATTGGACTCAACTCTATCAAACCTTGACTTAAACCGTCCCATAATTTGAACCACTTTAGACCTATGCAACAGACACGATAGAAGTAAGAACTTGTGAGCCAACGCAATACGGCACATCCTTGTGCAATGACTACTTTAACAACAACAACTTGACACGGTTCATTGGACAGCTACAGTAGTGACAGCATGAGACTGGTACAGCATTTACAGTGCCAAAATCTAACATCAGACGTAGTCCCCTATTTTAGCAGATATTAGTTAGATCCATGATAATGTTTCTTTGAATTTGCAGAGGGTTGAGACCTTGTCGGCTTGTTATGGCGGCAAGTGCAACTATCTTGGTTGGCCAAAGCTTTGAAAGTGCCACTCGCAATTCAAAAATGGCCACGCCTTTTTTGGTTGTTTCGACTTGACGACTTCCAGGGTTTTTGGAGGCCGCGTCAAGTCTTTGGCCCTTTTGGTAGTCATCGCCAAGAAACTCTTGTCTTGGGATTCGTGCCCGTCTAGTTTCCGTTAATGTCGTTTGCCACCAGAAAGTCGTGTAAATTTGTATTTGCCACCATGTTTCATTTATTTCTTTGGTTTATGACCCTACATAGCACTTTCTTTTTTCGCAGAAGATCCGTGATGCGGTGACGGGATCTGATCTGAAACGAAATTCTAATTTTGTGGAAAAGAATAAAGGAAAAGAGAAAAAGCGTGAATGGAAGGATTCTCTAATAGACAACCCTTTTTTAAAAATAACAGGACATGTTAAAAAAATGTAATTTCTTACCCTTCGAAAAAAAAAGGAGAAAATCTTTTTTGGTGAAAATGGAAGATTCTCTAATCTGATTTCTTACCCTTAGAAAAAAATAAAGGATCTTTTTTTTTTCTTTTTTGGCATAGAAAGCAAAATTTCCCTAAAAACTCGAAAATGGATGATTCTTTAACAAGGTGCGTTAGGTTGGGGAGAGACTCAGCTCAGATTTGTCTCCCACGAGAGAAAACCTGTGACCACTCATATAAGAGGGCCTTAGGTGTATCCCAGGTACCAACCTCTTTAATTGGTGGGATTGATACCTGGGAGGTAAATCTATGCAAAGGCTTCCTGAATAACCTCAACGACAATACGTTCGAGGCATCCGCCTAGCTTTGATCGGAAAACACAATCCCCGATTTCTTAACCTTAGAAAAAAAAATAGAGGATCTTTTTATTTTTTTTCTTTTTTGCAATAGAAAGAAAAAGTTCCCTAAAAACTCGTCTATGACCAAGGTAATATGAAATGACATTTACACCCAAATGGAGACTCGTACGAGCGTGACATGGGTTTAACTTCAACCAACATGTTGAGGACGCCCTTTCTTACCAACTCCCGTCCTATACTTTTTCACGCGAGTTTCAGGACGTGCTGACACGCGGCAGTCAAAAGTAATTTATGCTTTTGAAAAGTTTACATTTTAGGTATTTAGGTAAAAAGCAATGTAGGATTCGAAGATAGAAAAAACAGATTAAAGAAAAAGAGACATAAAAACAGATTTACTCCTCCTTTTGACCGGGGGCACGTGCCATTAACTAAGTATTAATCTTCATCTTGGCATATAATTTTTCTTTGTAAATTTTAATTGTATTCCCTTTTAATAATAAAATAGTTATAACTGCTCCCGGGTTAATAATTAAAACCCATCACCATGTCCCCTAATAAATATTTATTTTTTATATTGTCTTTTCATTACAAAAATTGTTCGGATTCCCAGTACTAAAACCCATAAAAGTACATTTTAGAAAACCCAAAAAAGTATATTTTAAAAAAACCATAAAAGTATTTTAAAAGAAAAAAAAAAAAAAAATGCGAAAAGAACTCCCCTTGGAATCTTTCATTCCTTTTAAAAATTAATTTTGCTTATCAGTCAAATTCTATTTATTTTTTCTTTTGTTAGAATGCAGGTTCCTCTTCTTTTTTACTTTCTAATAGTTATAAAAAAAAAGAAAGAAAATGGATGCCCAATTATGTATTTTCCTTTGAAATAAAAAGATACGTCCTTTAATCACTAGGTTATGACTCATGGCAGAGAATATTATTCTTCAAATTATTTAGAGCCCGTTTGGTTCGAGTATTTGAATAGAGTATTTAAATGAATATTTAAATTTTTGTGAGAAAAAATACTATAGCAAAATGATTCAAACCATGATTCGAACCACGAAACAAACGGGCTATTAATGTTATTAGGCATGCTCACTCCTTATCATTAATAAAAATTAAAAAGGTTCATAAAGTGCTAATCTTCTTCTTCTTCTTTTTTAATTCTTTAGACACATTTTAGTTTATTTTATTCTCTTGCTGGAGGCCTTAAACGCCTTTGGACACATTCTCTGATCCACTTACATAATAATACTCAACGCCTATGCTTTTTAGAAATAAAGTGAGAGAATTTAATTATTCTCAGTTACATTATAACAGTCAATGCGTATGCTTTTTAAGAAATAAAGTGAGAGAATTTAATTAGTCAACAGAATGTATTCTTCCTCATTTCAGTATCGAACCCTGGAAAATAAGGTTTTGCTGCATATAAACCTAACTTACTCCTCTATAAAAACATGAAAAATGAGTTGTGTAGTTACCTTATATTTTACCTTTTTCCCTCTCTCTCTTTTTTAAAGATTGATATTTCGATTTTACAAAAATTTTTTAGACATCTAGAAGTTTATTAATTTATTTAAGAATTAAAGTTTATTTTGAGTGCAAAATATTTTCAAATTCAACCACATCATTTTTTTACAATACATAATTTAATTTTGTTATTACTCTAAAATTTTTTTTAAAGTTTCTAAAAAAGTTATTTATAATTTTCTATTTTTTTGCCAATGTAATTTTCTTAGTTGAAATAAAAATACAACTTAAATATTCATTTAAAAAAATATACAATTTTAAACAGAGTACTTAAAAATACAAGTATCAATTTTTTGCGGGTCAATTTTTTTATCCAAATTGTCTTTTTCATCCAAAAGGGCAATAGAAACAAATAAAAATTGTCCTAATTTTGTACTATTGTGGAAGGAATCCATTTCCAACGCGCGACCGAGCTCGAGTCGGAAAGACCAAAGCGAAAATAAACAATAATAAATAAATGAATAAATAATTTCCTTTTTCCTTCAAAATTTTTCCCGAAACCGGAAAAACCCCTAGTAAAGTTTGACCACTCTTTCGCTCTCTTCTCTTGCAACGATCTCTGCTCTCTGTAAGAAACAACGCCTCCATAACGAAAGAAGAGAGAGAGAGCTAGAGAGAGAGAGCGCAGAGACGCATCTCCGAAGCTCACAACAATGGCGATCGCTATCTGCTTATCTCCCTCTTCCTCTTCTTCTCCTTCTTCTTCCTTATCACTCTCCAATCACAATTCCCGCTGCTCGTTCCTCTCTACCTCGTCTGTCCTTCGCCTCACCGTCAATCATCCCACCGCCTCCTTCTCTCTCACCTCCCGCCACCGCCACCGCCTGAATCATTTAATCGCCGCTTCCACCGGCGGCGGCGGAGGAGGCGATGATGGACGCGGATCTTCCGGAGGCGGGGGCGGAGGGGGAGATGATCATCACGGTGAGGGCGGCGGATCGGACAATGCGGGAGGGAAGAACAGAGCGGAGGCGCTGTTGGTTCTGAAGGAGGCGGGGCGGTCGTTGGAGAGCTTGCCTAAGGACTTGGTCCGCGGCGATTGAGGCTGGGCGGATCCCCGGATTGGTGGTCACCAGGTACTTCGAGCTCGAGAAGTCGTCGCTGTTCCGATGGCTGATGCAGTTCGGAGGTTTCAAGGAGAGGCTTTTGGCAGACGATTTGTTCTTGGCCAAGGTCGCCATGGAGTGCGGCGTCGGAATCTTCACGAAGGTCATTCCTTTTTCCTTCTTTTTTTTTTTTAATTTAGCATTTCTTTTTTATTGTTCTTATGTAATTTGCCATTGAATCAAGTTGATTCTCGTCTTTTTGGTAATTTATTTGTCCAGTTGATTTGACTTCTTTGTGAATGTCGAAAAAGTTAATGACTTTGCTTACGCAATTGAGTGAAGGTTCTTTTCTGCAAATAAGTGAAAGAATAATACAGATTCCATTATTCAATTAATGACAGAAAGTTTTGTTTTTATCATATTTTGTATTCTGCAAGAAACCCAGTTTTGATTCGATGGTATAAGAGAATAACTAATTGAACTAGTGTTTTCAATTTCTGAGGTTTTCTTGTGTGAATGTGGAAAAACAATGTATTTAAACAGGCAATGGGATCAATATTACATTTTGGAGTTCTAGAGAAAATTAGAGAATCTGACCCTTGTAGTTTGGCGTTTTCTTTTTAAGAGATTTTATAGCCTTTAAATCAGTTATGCAGGGGGCATTTCTCTAGATTCATTTCTAACTTGCAGAGCTGGAGACTTGTATGGTGAAGCTTTTGGGAATAGGATTTGGTAGCCATCAGAAGGAGAGAAACATAAATTATAATAATATTTGAAATCATATAAAAATGTATAATGGTTTGGTCTTACGAAAACTGTTTCTAATCTTTTTTTACTCTTTTTTTTTTTTTAATCATGTTCTAGACTGCTGCTGAGTATGAGCGCCGCAGGGAAAACTTCTTCAATGAGCTTGAAGTTGTTTTTGCAGATGTGGTACGTATCTTTTATCTCATCAATCGTCATATCATTCTTTTCATACTGGCATCTCTTACAAAGCTGTTGTTTTGAAAGTGTTCTGTGAATTGTGAACCTTCATGACCAAATGTCTAGTTGTCCTTTGTAAATCAAACATTTTGATGTTTATATAAGTTGTGTCTTTTATTATTTTTCCTTAGGTAATGGCCATAATTGCCGATTTCATGCTTGTTTACCTTCCTGCTCCCACTGTTTCTCTCCGACCACCGCTCGCAGTTAGCGCTGGACACATTGCCAAGTTTTTCCACAACTGCCCCGATAATGCTTTCCAGGTTAATGTCTTGGCAGTTTGTCTGCTTGCTGTGAGAAATGGTATATAGTTACTAATATGGTCCCAAATATGTGTCCACAGGTTGCTCTTGCTGGTACATCGTACACGTTGTTACAGAGGCTTGGTGCCATAGTGGTAGGGAGATTTCTGGTTATCTGGTTAGCTTTTATCTGAAGTAAAGTTAGATGAATTAACATGTCTGTATTGTTTCTGCAGCGCAATGGGACAAAGCTTTTCGCAGTCGGCACTGTTTCATCACTGGTTAGTTTTTATAAACTCTTCCATGTCATTTATGTCTCTGTCTTCCTTATTCTTTGTTAATTATATTGCAATAAAAGATTATGTGACCTTATCACTAAATCAAAAGAATGTGGTCCATAACGTTTTTCATTTCTGTGTAGGTTGGCACGGCTGTGACAAATGCCTTGATAAATGCAAAGAAGGCAGTTGACAAGTCTGCAGCAGAGGAAATTGAGAATGTGCCTATACTATCTACCAGCGTTGCCTATGGTGTCTACATGGCAGTTTCTAGCAACCTCAGGTATGCAGCTTCCTTCATTTAGCATCTTCAGGTACTCATATTCTGCTTGACCAATTCAACTTGCTTCTGCTAAGGTGATTGCTGGTGTTTTATTTTTTTTTTTATTTTTTTATTTACCCTCGAGACCTGTGGTATAATATGGATACTAGCTTGTTGCATTATCTCATACAAGTTTTATAGGATAAGTATTGGTTTGTGCGAGCTGCAACTAATTACCAAAACATAATTATGATTGACAGGTACCAAGTACTGGCCGGTGTTATCGAACAGCGTATGTTGGAGCCCTTCCTACACGAGCAGAAGCTTATACTGAGTGCACTATGCTTTGCTGTTAGGACAGGCAACACATTTTTGGGTTCATTATTGTAAGGATTTTTGTCTTGTGGACCTTTTTACTCTAAACAATTCTCTACTCCTTGGTGATTCACTCCTTATAACGTTGCTAATTGCAGGTGGGTCGACTATGCTCGTTGGATAGGAATTCAGAAGTCCCATTAGTAACTTAAGGGATGCATCTTCTCCTTTCTTATGATTTTTTTTTTTTCCTTTTTTTGGAGTATTCATAAAGAAAGTTGGCCTGGCCCACTGCAAGATGTTGTAAAAGGTTGGCAACCTGTACGAATAGATTTGTGGGAGTTTGGGTGCTAGGGTGCTTGGGATATTCTTTGTCCTGGTACAGTTTACCGCTCATCACTTGGTAAACACCATTTCTGTTTCTACTCCGTTATGATTTCGACCCCATTCTTCCTCTTCAGGTCTTAAGGAACTGAGAATTGTGTTACAGAAACTTGCAATGTGTTGTGTTTTCTTATTTTGGAATGAAATTTTTGTAAATGGGTTTACGTAGGCCACCCTTCGGCCAAAGGTAAGATCCTGCCCCTTTCCTCTCTTCTTTTTTTATTTTTTATTTTTTATTTTTTTATTTTAAATGATCAAGGTAAGATCATGTCTTTGATATCTTGGATTCCAATAAAAATGCATTTTTCTTTTTTTCTTTTTAAAACTCAAAAAGATTCAAACCCTTCACCTCTTGGTGGAGTCCATATAGATTTACTGTTAAATTATACTGGCATTCATTAATACAAATGCAAGTTGAAGAACATATTTTTATGATTATACCTCAATCTGTTGTTGCCTCGACTAATTTCACTTCGAATTCCAATTTTAGGATGAGGTGACTGCATTGATTAAGAATTAAAATCAATATATATGAACGTTGGTGAAAGAAAATGAATGCATCAGCCATGAGTTTCGAGTATTCATGGGCATTTGAATTGTAAGCCCAAAAGACTAATTAAGTGTGGAATCATATATGTAGAGACATTAATGTTCTAATTTTATTTTAGATATCACCGATCAAAAATTTGGACAATGAAACAATTTCAAGATTACAAAGTGAATACATGTGGTATGTTTATATATGTATCTATACATATGCATACATATATATATATATATATCAGTGTATTGGAATAGGAAACTAGAAGCTTTTATTTTTTTTAGTGATCAAGGTAAATTAGATTTGTTATTTTTAGTATTAGTGCACATAAGCTTAGATTAGAGACACATAAATTAATTACCTGATGAAATCCTTTGTTTTGAGTTAGAGAAATTAGTAGATCAAATAGACATGTGAACAACATGACATCACTGACCCACAATCTAGGATATCTCTCAAGACAAGCATCCAACTTCCCCGCCAAGGTAGCCACTAGAGGATAACTCATAGCATAACCTGCTCCACCAAACGCCATTTCAAACGAGAAATCGAAGTTGGACCTGACACACTCCGAATTCGATCCAATGTAATACTTCTTAGTATGGTCGTATTTGGCTAAAACTTCTATCAAGTTATCGACCGCCAAAACGGTGTCATCGTCTACCATGATGTACCATCTCATATCTTGATCACCTTGTCTAAATGTCTCCAAAATGGTATGTGACAACTGTAATTTCCTTAAGGCGAGGAGGGCAAAAAAAATAGGTTGTGTAGTCTCACATTGCCTGGGCATGGACATAGATAATGGTTCATAAATAATGACACTATCTCCAAATGGCATGAAGCCTTTTGGGGTGAAACCCAAGAGCAAAACTGTAAGAGCTTAGGTTCAAAGCCGATAATATCATGCCAAGTGGAGGTGCAAGTCGTTACAGACGATATCAGAGCATTGACATAGTCAGAAGTGTAGCCAACAAGGACGTTAGGCCCCCAAAGGTGGGTGAGACGAAGGTACGTGTCGTTACATGGCACGTACTGTAGCTTGGGAGTCGTATCTTTTATTCTTCCATGTGTTCAATGTGACTAAGATTGGTAGGTGTACTAAAAGGGTTTTAGTGATATTCAAGGTATCATTAGTAGTACATGAAGATGGCCATTTTTGTTTAAAGGTTGCGAAGACGTCGGAAGGTTGGTAATGGTTAGTGTCAAACAAAACCATGTAGAAGAAGAAGAGGAATAGGCCAGAAATGGCCAGAGATTTGCGCAAAGTTGCTAAAGGCAAAGCGCCCACTTTTTGTTGTGAAGTGGACTAGTTGATTTGCACCGGAGAAGACATTTTGGAGAGTCAAAAAAGAATGTCAATATTGATATTGAACTGGAAATGTTTGAAAAGACACTGAATATATCGGTTTACAAGAGAAGGCACCTTGTATATAGAGTGCAAATCTGATTATTAACACTAACAACCTCTGAACTTTGGAGTTTTTTTCACTTTATCTACTAAAGTTTAAAAATCACCATCTTACTACCCTAAATTTTCAAATCTTTTAACTTCATCTTTCTATCTAATTTCTCGTCGAAAGTTACGAAAATAAACCCATGTGAAGCACATATAAAGGTTGTTGAAATTATTTATAACATACTAATGCCCTTCTTACTCCTAAAATAGCAAAACACTAAATTGAAAATCCTCAAGTTTTTTTTACAACCTTTTTAATAAGAATATAAATGATATATAATTCCCACTTGGGATTAACGAAATGTCATTTTTACCTTTGTAGATCACCTACATCTAGCTCACGTGAATTGATTTCCGTCACTTTTAACAAGATTTTGAATAGATGAGACAAAGTGAGCTGATTTAAGAGTTTAAGATAGTAAAGTGATAATTTTTAAAGTTTAAGAGGCTAATGGAGGAGACCCTAAAATATAGGGACCATTAGTCTTAATAACTCAAAAATCTATGCTTTGAAGTTAAAAAAATAGCGGTTTTTCTGAAGGCCATGACTCTTGTTTAAGTCTTTGGTAATACATGTGATGTGTTGCTTTTTTTAATATGTTTCGTTATGATATTCTACACAACAACCATTTTTGCGAGACAATTGAGAAAGTGGGGGTTATGCATTTCGCGTGATGCCTAATGACATAAATAAACTTTCATACTTTTGTGGTGTTTTTAACTTTTTAGATAGGAAATCCGGAACCACAAATTTAATATACACACGACGTAAGCAAGATACTGCCATAATAAAGAGAGAAGAATGGTTCACAAATTGGACATTGCATGTCTTTAGCCATAGGGCCGTAACGGCTATAGAGTGTTACATTAAAAAACCTTCTTGCAAAAGACTAAAGAGTTACTATAAACGATTTTTAAAATTGCACTAACCCAAAAATATGAACAACATCCTAAGGCACGGTAAATCTCATAACATGGGACCTATAGGTGGAGCCACCTAATAATAATTGTGGTACTCAACACTGATAATACCCAAGCATTTTTTTAAGAATACAATCACGTAAATTAAGCCTCAAGTCGATTATTTTTTTATCAAGTTTTTTTAACTGATCATTACTTTTTTTCAAAAATATAATCATGTAACATGTATAAGTACACCTTAAGTTGCCAAACCTTGATAATCGTAAGCTATAAGTAATTAAAAATTTGCCCCTCAAAAAGGGAAAAAAAATGAGAGTTGGGTATTTGACAATACAAATAGAGAAAATTACATGTTATGCCAAGCGTTTAAAAGTTTTGTTTATTCATGCCACAATTATAAAAGTCGTGTCACACTGTCATTCATATAACATGTTTAAGTTGTACCACGCTTATAGCATGTGTGGTATTTATAAAAAAATGTTTTACAACATAACATTTAAGAAAATCCTCATAAATTTATAGGAGAGTAAAATAAAGAATCAATGAATATGATAATTAGAAGATGGTAAGAGAATAATTAGAATGATGAATACTAATTATTTTTATGATGGGATTTGCAGTAAATCAAGCTTGATCAAATCGGTATTTTAACGGCGAAAGGGAGGGCTCGAACGGATGCCAAACTAGCTAGTCACATGGTTTAGACCTTTTTTACTTCACTAAGAACACGCAGAGAAGCAAAAGGAATGGGGGAATTCTTGCGCTAGATATGCATTGTACGTAGTAATATAAATACGTTTTGACCCATGTAATACGACATCAGGTATGGTATAACTTTAAGGAATTGGAAAAAAAAATTTTTACTGTAGATTGCTTGCAGTGACAATAAAAATTACCCGCATTCTGAGTTTTGGGAGTACAAGATGAGCAAAATATGGACCTTGTACGTGTGTACGTATTTAAATACGTATATTCTTAGTCTTTCGAGGAGAGAGAGACGATGCGTTGGGCCATTTTCCGCTCTGTCTACAGCAGTACGACACACGTCACATATCAAGGTGATTACATGGGGAAGCCGAAGTGAACCACATGAGACGGGGCACGTGTTCATAACTGAGGGACCAGCCTTGGCATGACATGTAGCCCACTACGCGCCCGAATCATTAGGAAAACATGAGACGACAAATCCTAAAGAAAAGACAAAAAGAAAGAATAAAAAATATTTTTCTTGAGCTTTTTCAAAGAAAGAAAAAAACGTAAGGCCTAAAATCTCAAAAGAAAAAATGACATTTTAAAAATCAGTTAATTGACAACAATCATTAGATCTTTAATAAATCTGACTATAAATATATCATTTATAAAAAAAAAAAAGACCTTCTAGCACATTTATTAGTCACTGTTATAGGACCATTTGGTTGAATATTTTAAATTATTTTATTATAGTAAATTTTTTTATAAAAATTTAAATCTTTATTTAAATACTCTACTCAAATACTCGAACCAAACGGGCCTTATATTGACTTATCTACTCTTTTATTATTTACTATTCTATTATTGACTTCTTCTCTACTCTGCTTTTAATATCTCCATAGTGAGTTTGGCTAAGTTTTGGAGTATCTCTGTAGATTCACTGGCGACAAAGAAGAAGCAACAGAGCTCAAGTCATCTCACCGGAGGTCGTCGGAGCAGATATGAGGAGATTAATGTCTAAAAATCCACCCAAACACAATGCACCAGAGAATTTAGATTGGTGCTGCTGAGGACTAAGATCTCTCCTTTAAGCTCAACGCAATGGAAATAACGTCTAAAGAGAACCATGTGTAAATAATTTGGATAGCTTGTGTAGATCGTCAGACCAGGTATGACAGGATTGATGTTTGAAAATCAGCCCAAACACGATGCACTGGGAATTTAGATTGGTGCCGCTGAGGACTAAGATCTCTCCTTTAAGCTCAACGCAATGGAAATAACGTCAAAAGAGAACCACTTGCAAATAATTTGGATAGCTTGTGTACAAGTAATTTGTGTGTAATATCTATCTTTAGGTTACAAATTTCCCATACAACTGAATTCATATTAATCTTTTGCTATACGCCCAACTATAACTTTACTTCTAAAGTATATAACACAATACGCATATATGCTACTTTGCTTATGAGGAAACAAAGGAATTTTAGATTAAAGTTTTCACCGAGCATAAAATTAGTCCCTCCTCTTCTCTTTTTCCCTTTCTTCAGAACGACACTACTAAGTTGGATCCCAAGTGGAACTGTTTACACATAGAACTGATGCATAATGAAGGAAAAGTTAAGGTTGGTTATGTGTCTCGAGCGCCGTCGAAGGTTTGCGTCTTTCTCAGATTCCAGTGAAGGCCCTCGTGTATGCTGCGCAAGAAGTCACTAGTCGAATCAACTAGACACGCCGTGGGCACAGGCCAAGGAGCCATACTGCACACAAGTGCATCCCCTGGTCGCAACTGCTTCCTGTCCTTGCCGTCAAACGATGCCCACGCATGGCTTTGGCTATTAAAAGGCACTTGCACGCGCACCGTTACATGCTCTGGTAATATCAGAGGCCGAAACGATAAGGAGTGTGGGCAAATTGGTGTAAACAGGATTCCAGGAACCTGAAAATATGAAAAAGGAGTAGATGTTTTGATAAAGATTAGGTTTTGATACTCCAAGATGATTGTGACTACCAAAGGCGATGTATGCACTATGATCTCCTCGCTAATGCAAAACATACCTGGGGATGAACCATTGATCCTCCAGCAGCCAATGAATATGCAGTACTCCCAGATGTTGTTGATAGAATCAGCCCATCACCTTGGACACAAGTGACAAAGGAGTTGTCACAGTAGCACTCCAGGTATGTGAGGTAAGACGATATTCCACGGTCAATTGTGACTTCATTCAGAACAAGGATAATTTCTTCGGTTTCATACTCGTTTTTGGCAGAGTCTCTAACAACGTGGCACATCAACCGATGCCACAGGGTGATACTAATGGGACCCTTTAGAACCAAATCGAGGCATTCTTTGTAGTGTTCACTGTCTGAATCCTATCAAAGAAAACTTTTGAGCAAGACAGAGGACACACAACGAGCATGTAAAGGCAAGAGAGTTCCTGCAACTAAGAAGCTAAATAATAAACATGTTCAAAACACCGCTTGTGAAGGCAAAAAGGCAACAATAGTCGAAGGATACAAAAAGGGGTCATAAAGCCCAGAGACCCCAAAGAAAACGGGACAAGGGGGGGAACTGGTCCTTTAAACACGGATGCCGCCTGCATTTAAATTGCAAAGGATCATTGCCATCCTAATCAGATGCTAAAAGATGATATATCAATAAAATAATCATCGTTACTATCAGAGGTTGGTTTCAATTTCAAAAGTGTTAAACTTCATTTCTAGGAATCATTAGGACATAACACTAGGTAGAAAGAAAGGAAAAGGTCTCCCATTAGAAACAGCAGGACAAACCAAATGAGTACTGTAGATCCAACCAGGGGCAAAGCTACACACGGACAAAGGTGGGTGGCCACCCCGTGAAATTTTTTTCCTTCAATATTGTACATAAAATTTTATAAAAATTACATTCCGCCCCTCCTAAAATTCTACTCCGCCCCCACTGAAATTATATTCCGCCCCTCATAAAGTTCTATATCTCCTTCATTTGATTTTGTCTTGACAATGTTAGTATACGCTCCGCACTTCTTGACTAATTTTTCTGGCTCCGCCCCTAGATCTAACCACAAAATACTGAATAGTTTCTGGGAAACCAAGCAACCACATGATGTGACACTCGAAAATCTAGTGGGCCATCAATTATTATAGAACACGGCGCATCACTTAATACCAGCTTCAGTTGCTGGCTTTCCAGTTTTCAACTCTCCTTAAAAACCACTTTTTACTGATATCATACTCTCCAAATGCTTTGACTAAAAAAGTTCTGTCAGCAACAGGTAAAAGATACATAAAAAATGATAGAATCCATGAAACTTCATAAAAATATGTTCCCTTGACGTTATAAGCGCTCAAGTTTTGAGAAGTATATTTACAGTATGGTACAATCATCACATACCCAGAGGACGGTTCCATCTCCACCAAGAGTCACCACGAGATCAACTTTACCATGCAGGCGTGTAATTTCGTTATCTGTCAAGAAAACAGCAATGCTATTAAAACTGTAGATGACAAAATCAATACATAAGGTAGTTGCAGGAATAACCTAGCAGGAAATCCACACCTGACTCTACCTCGCGGTGTAGAGTTTAAACCCCCAACCCCAAGTTCCAAAACACACAAAAAAAGAAAGAAAGAAAGAAAGACAGGCAGCAAAAAAAATAAATAAATCAAGGCATTGCGTACAATGCAAGTGAAACCGTGAATATTTTCAATAATAATTTGGAAACAATCCGCATTTTTAACAATGTCACAGCAAGCAGCAAGAATATGATGGGTATAGGTAGCATGCGTATTTGAGCACACGCATGCACAGTTTTCCACGGGAAGCATTAAGCAATGGATTTCATAGCAATAGGTCCCACTTTTCACAGACAGAAATCTAGTTTCCAATACGTGAAGGAAAATAGAATTATGCTAGAAAAATCGTTTAAAAATATTATTTTGTGGTGGTACTTCCATTACTCACCATCCCTCCATGTATGGACAAAGTTGAAGTCAGATGACTCAGTTAGAAGTTCAGTTCTCACACGTGGTTCCACATAAATGTCCAACTTTTTCTGCTCTTTTAACCAGCTGGTTGAAATAAAAAGACGAATGAATGAGGGGGCCAAAAACACATGCAAAGTCGTAAAGGTTAAGATATCTCTTAATGTCACCCCTTGATTTCAAAGAGGTCAACTCTAGTATAACACTGGAAGCAACTAGACAACATGTTTGCTTTATTAAGCGCGGAAAACTAAGGATATCTCAGTATCCACACCTGACCATTTCTGCACAAAGAATTCGCACAGAAGTTGAATTTGGTTTTGTCAATATAAGAACAGTCTGCGGGTCAGATTTCCACTTCAAAGAAATCTGAAATGAAGATGAGTATTTATTTAGATGATATACTGGAGACGCCTGCAAACTCAATTTCAGATTTAAATGACTCAACTCTTGCAACTCTTTTTCACAATATCGCACGAAAAACAGAAAAATCATTATACATAGGTGGGCCCCGGGCACAGAGAGCAGAGAAAAACCTGTTTACTGCAGCGCTCTGCAGTTGTTATATTTCCTTTCTCAAAAGAGACAATGTCATGCTTATGTTGATCACTTTGTTCACCCTTCCAACACCATGAAAGTCTAAATGATGCCTGTTTCGTGCAAATACGGTTGTAGTAGATATACTCTGTGAAGTCTAGGCTTGGATACAGTAACTTGCAACAGGTTTAAGATTCTGTAGTACTGATTATTTGATTTTCAACTAAATACACTTTAAGTACGAGAAGTTCTTTGTGAACAGTGAACTATCTGTTTGACCACGAAACAAAAAATGTAAAAAGTGGTCATAATGACGATCGACTATATCTGCAAAGTCCGTCATTGAACAAGAAAGTAGAAAATTAACATAGCAGTTGTAGAATAAAATAGCATTCATAATTGTTATTAATCGGAAATTTTGTATTAAAACTTGAACTTCAGGCTATAAAACTAAAGTAGTTGCGGCAGTGTTAGATTTGACCATGATGCTTATAGTTATGATAACTAAGATGTCCTAATAGATACAATTAGCTCAAGCAACAGAAAGAACCATAGACTTTGTATGCTATTCCATAAAAATTCGCTTCCAAAGAGAGAGTTGCAAACAATTGTGAATTTTTAGGACTATACGAATGAAGGCAACAAAGCAAGAAATCATGATAGAGTAACAGTGAAGGCAAAAAATGATTAACAATGACAAAAGAAAAAAGTACCTTTCTTGTATATTTATCTGGAATCAACTTGGAATCAGAATCAGCTTCCCCATCCCGAAGAACCTCATGTGAGCATAATCCATTACTCCCACGACATTGTTCAAGATGTTTATTCGATTTGCTGGCTAAGTGCTCTCTCCTGTCGGCATCCCTATTATTCTCATCAAGAGAAAGATCTGTAAATTGAGTAAAAATAAGGTCATAATGCATATAATTAAAAGTCACTTTTAATAAAGCAGCGATTTGACACAAATAGATTCTTTACAGAAGTCTCTAAGAAGAGAATTGGGCCAACATGACCAACTCAAGTGATTTTATTACCTTGCAGGCAATTATCAGAAAAACAAAAAAAAAAAATTCAAAGTAAAAGTAAAAGTAAATTTTAAAGGAGTCCTCAAGAAAACAGTTTGTCCAGTACTTTAGGCGTGTTTGATAAAATGAAAAATGTTATGCCCAAATGCTTAATCATTGTGCGAGTCCGTTTCCTTAATCATCCACGACCACCTATAAGTATTTAAAAGCACTGAATGGCATATTGAAGCTAATTAAGGCATGTCATTCAATAAAGCACCTTTACATTCCAAATGCAAATTTCGCGCCCTCTCCAATTCAAACTTACGCTTCCATTCGGCTGCTTCAGCTTGGGCAGCAGCCTTTCCTTCCGCAGCTCGTCTCAAAGCCTTTGCAACCGCTGCAACGGGATTCAATACAAGGCAAGCACTTATAATCAATCCATTTGTGCAAAATACAGCTACACAAACACTTCTAGAAATATAAAAACATAATCTTTACTTCTCAAAGCCTCGGAGAACTCTATAAGGTGATCATCATTTTGCTGAACAGGAGCTTGTTGAAGAAATTCCTGAACGGCCTTTTCAGAATTTAGGAGCGAAATTGAACTGAGAAAACCATTCTCAGGTTGTGACGTCGAAACACTCTCATCACCCTGTTCATCAGAAACATACATATATAATAAAGCCTATATATATATATATGAAATTTCTAAAATAAAATAATAATAACAAATAATGTGAAGAATTCCCCATGCCTAAAAAAGATTTCAATTTGGTCCGTAGATTCTCATATTTTCTATAAATTCCAAATTATTCAAATTAACAAGATTCCTCGACTTCTCCAAAACCACTGAACTAAAGTTTGATCAACTAAAAATCCAAGAAAATTTCGTTAAGCACTCCTGAAAAAACTAGGTCTTTAAGCTCAACAGACTCGAACAACGAATCACTTCACACACAAAATTATAATCTCACAAAGCAAAGCCGCCATTAGAGGATAGAATTCACACCCCAATTTGAGAAGTCAAAACTAAAGCAAATAACGATATGCGAATTTCAACGATACATATACATTCATACATATATATGTATAGAGAGAGAGAGAGAGGAGATTATTACATTGGAATTGAGCTTGCTGGGAGACATGGCGGAGGTTTGATCCCTTGTTTCTCTCTCCTCTGTGTGAAATGATAGGACTAGTGACATAGAAACAACATTCTGCAGAGAGAGAGAAACGACGAAGAAGAAGAAGATTTACTCGGTTGGAAGAGAGTGGAAGGCAGGCGAGAGAGAGAGAGAATAAGAAGAGAGGCTCGGACCGGGGGGGGGATGGAGGATGTAAGAGAAGAGAAGAGAAGTGGAGCCCACAAGGAAAAGCGTGGCGAGTAACAAGTTTTTATTTTGACGATCTCTTTCGATCTTAGTCAACCAACCAATCACTCTAACGAACTTCATGTCCTATTCCAAAGGAAATTCCTCTTGATCTGCTGCTTCGTGGACTACGGTGGTCCTTCACTCCCTATAAGGATTTTGTTGACCTTGTTAGTTATTGTCATGATCATCGCAAAGAGTTTTAAATTCTTCTTAAGAGAGTCTGTTTGGTTCGAGTATTTGAATAGAGTATTTGAATAAAAACTTAGAACATGTTTGTTTTGTGGTTCGAATCACGATTTGAATCATTTTGCTATAGTATTTTATCTCACAAAAATTTAAATTTTCATTCAAATACTCTATTCAAATACTCGAACCAAACGGACTCTATTAAATTTTTGTGAGAGAAAATACTGTAGCAAAATAATTCGAACCATGATTCAAGTATCAAAACAAACAGGCTCTAAGTGGATTGTTTAGTCCTTGAGTAAATCCAGGTGTAACCAACGTAATATTTAGCATGTGTTTTGGTAGAGCGGAAAACGGAGGAAATAATTCTAGAGGATGGATTTTGGTAAATAAGAGATAGTTTTTTTTTTTTTTTTGTAAATAAAAGAAAATGGGTTGTTTGATAGAGTGAGAAATTTTGAAAAAGTTATCTAAATACACAGGGACCATAATTTTTTAATCATTCCAACTTTATTTAAAAAAGAGAGAGAGAGGAGATCGTACTTGATAAATCTAAGAGCCTCCGCTATTAATAAAAGTTAGGTCTCAATCATTTATTTTAGTAACATTTAAAAATATTTCTTATAATTACACTCTTTAAAAGTTATTGTTATAAAAAATAAATGCCGTCATTATTATATAAAATAAATGCCCCATTACGCATCAATATTTAAGGGCACTACAAATTTTTTAAGAGTTTATCTAAATTTAGCCACATGATAAAATTATAATGTTACAAACACCTAAATGCGTTGGTTTTATGCGTGAAACATGACCAATTTCCTCATTGTCAGAAATATTATGAAGAAGTCCATTTTAAGATGGAAAAAGATGCGTCATCCATATAATCCTAATTGAAAATAAAACAATTATATTTATATTTATATTTGTGTGCTGTTGTACATGAAAAACGTGCAGTGTCATCCAAAAAGGAAGACTAGCCAAGAAGCATGTGAGATGACAGTAAGTCATAAATAGAATATCATTTCATCATTTAAAAAAAAATCGTCACAATAACAATTTTTAGCTAAGATTTGGATTTTTTTGGATACATTTGCAATGAACTATAGGAAAGCAATACCATGTGTAAACGCACAAAAAAACTGTAGATGTTGTAGTATATGAGAACTTTACTTGTAGTAATTTTTTTTCTTTTTACTATAATATATGAGAGGTTTATACTATTTTAACTGAAAAGTTCGTTAAAACTAACTTTGTCAAACAAGCTCTAAAACACAGGTTGTATTTCGTCACCTGTAACGTATGGCCTATGGCTTTGACTGTCTAATGGGAACAGTGGCAAAATATGAAAATGCATAATTCAAATATGAATTTTGACTAACTTTGTTTATGTATTTATGAAGAAATAAAAAAAATAAAGATTGTTGAGTAGGAATAAGCTCTAAAAAAGTGAAAATGGACAAGGAAAAACCACTTCAGAGAGTGTTTTCCTTGTTTCTTCAAAAAAAAAAAAATATGTTGGAAATAGGAAAAGATTTTATTATTTTTTTGGTTTTTATTTTGTAACCTAAAAGGAAACATATGCAATTTTAAAAAAATTAAAAAAACAGCCACACTTAGAAATGTAGAAAAAGATTTCCAAATGGATACCAAAACTCTTTCACTCATAAAATCATAGGAGAGAGAACAAAAAAAAAAAAAAAGGCCCCATTGACAATATTGTTTTGGAGTAGTGTCTTTGGTAGGAACAACTTGTCTCAACCGTCCTAGAGGCAATGGAAATAGGGAGTAAACGACTGCGATTAGGAGGAGTTAAAGAGTTTATCGCGTGTAAAGATAGAGACGTTGGACGGACAAAACAGGCTACACAAATTGCAACGCACGTCGCAGTATTCATCTGATGTAACAAATACTGTTAGGAAATCAACCTAACACAAATTCTCAAACAAGAATCAAAAACAGAAATCAAGAACACGAGCAATTTGTTTTCGAGATTCGGCCAAAATAACAGCCTATGTCCCCGCCAACTCTCAGAGGAAATTTGATCTTCACTCAAAAGAATTTGATCAAGTTTACAGAAGAATTTCAAAAATCAATCCACGGACCCTAAGCCTCTCTACCCAAGAGAAACAAATAAACAAACAAGAAAATCTTTTCTCAGACAAAACTGTCTTTTCTCACTCCCTTTCTTGCTCAAGAATCACTCTCTCTCTAGGTTTTTTCTATTACAAGATTGAACTCTCTTTCTCTCTCTCTTCTTTGATTTTTTTTTTCTTTTTTTGTTCTGCTATTGCAAAGAAGACGAAGACCATCCATCTGCTTGAGTACCACCTGCTTTTATACACCTAAAATAATACTGATTAATATACAATTTATTCTGTACTTTATTTTGGTGAAGTACACGTTATTTGCCCATTTCTCTTCGGCCCTGGTAATGAAACGCCACTGTTTTTAAGCTCAGCAAATAAACTTCAATAAAATCAGATGCCAAACCTGATTCAAGTAAAAAAAAAATGACATATGGGGATTGACTCAACAAATACCATCCACTGTCAATATGTCATAAACGACGGAGTCAGCCTTTCACTCTAATGATGGCACATTAAATTTATTTTTAAAAAAAAGGTAAAAGGTATATTTATCTATTGCCTTTAGAAAGGTTAAGACAAATGGTTCACCGTTCTTTCAAACACCACTTTTTTAAAAATTATTTGGTAAAAATAATTTAATAAACTTTTTAGTTATAAATATTGTAAAATTTTTATATATTATAATAAAAATAAAAAAATTATTATAATATAAAATTTTTATATATTATAATAAAAACGATTATAATCAACAATTTTATCATCATGTCAAATGTCTTATAATTTTCTTAATACAACATTACATTTATTTTCGTCAAGAAAAAGAGCAATGACGTTGCTACAAGCATTTTAATTATAATTACTTGACTTCTCTTTTGTTGGAGGACTTTGATGTAGTCTGTTTGACCTTTACATGTAATCATTGAAATATTAACGTTGACAAAATAACTTGCACTCTACTTTGAAATGTATTTCCGTTTGCAAAACACACCATTCAATGTCAAATCCGTCGCACTATAATTTTGAAATTTCCGTAAAAGAGTTTTTGAATTTTAGTTCCAACTATCATTTATTTATTTGAGGCACCCTCTATTTATTTTATTTTAAAACCACCGTAAGTTATTATTATACTAAAATGAAAAAGAAAAAAAATGATTTTTTATGGATTTTTTTTTACTGGGCGCTCGAAGACCATGTCGTTTTCGGGTCCATCTACTACGTGGGGTCGAATTGATGTAAGTTTTAAACTATAAAGTTTGAAAATGGTAGTTTTGAATTTATATGGTTCCAACAATGGTTTTCAAATAAATATAGAGGTCTAAACATAGAATAAAATATCATATTAAATGATAATGTTTGGAGAATGTGAGAATTGTAAGAAAACCAAAAATATAGTTATAAGTTTGCATGATTTAAATAGTTTAAACCATGAGAATTTAAGGAGAGAAAGGGGGTGCAAAATTATCAAAAATAGAGGTTTTATCTATTTTAAACTATCCTTGTCATTTAGAATATCTGTTTTATTTTGCTTACCAAACACCAATTTAACTTGAAACTATGGGTTCACCCATCTATAATCCTTATAACAAACGCCTCATTATCTATCAGTTAGGACAACAGTTCCAACCGATAGAAAAGTGACAATTCTCATAAAAGAAAAAAAGTAAATGTTTTGACATGTTATTTCTTTCTTGTTTTATGGGAGCTTGTAAAAAGGAGTGACAAATGTGTTTGGTGAGTTTGCTGGGTGGAATCACCAATTAATGCAGTGACAATGTAAACATATAGGGTGTTTTGTAGGAAGGTTAGAACTGTTTTTATTATAATATTTAAGAGCTTTACACTGTTTGTAACTGAGAAAGTGGTTTAAACCACTTTTACCAAACACCTTTATAATTTTCAATTCAGAAGTTACATTATTCAAAAGTGACATAGGGTCTAATTAATAAACCAAACTTTGTATAAATAAATTATATATAAATATATATTTAAAATTTATACTATTTTTAAAGCTTAGTTATCTACTTATAATATTTTGACATAAAATTAATTTTAATTTTTTTGAGAAAAATGCCATATTTGAATTTCAACTCTGCTCTAATTCAACCCAATGAGAAGAATATATTTTTGACAAATATACTATATTTTTATACATGGATTGAAATATATCATATAAAAACTCTTTAAAAATATGCCATAAAATATTTTTTTATTTTAATTTTATATTAATTCTTATAAATGATTTACAGTGTAAAAGTTTTTTACAAGCAATAAACGTGAATCCAATATACAATAATATACAATAAGATAGCATTGTTTATAAATACCTTAGCAACATTAAGAAATTTAGCCCAATCAAACATCACAGCCCATTCTAAGAGCCCAAAAATCTTGAAACGAAAAGGCTCAGTAATGACCCATAAAAGGAAAGGAACCCAAATCCCCGCTCCTCAACATGAAGCAAGACAGAGAGACTGACTCGGACCGTCTGTTTGTGTTTCTCTCTCCTCATTCGTAAATCTCTGCTTCCGAGTCACTGACAAAGCAACGGAAACTCCCACCCTTTTTGCTCACCAATTTTTTCGTTGCAATTCTCTTCGAATCAAGAACCCTAACAAAACCCCAATTGCCTTCTTCCTCTTCTTCTTCTTCCCCAAATCCTCTCTCGCCATAACGCCATGGACACTCTCCAAGCCGCTTACAGAGACGAAGAAGACGAACCAGCCAACCTCACTCCCGCCATTGACGACGCCGCCACCACAACCACCAACGACGCCTCCGAGCCTGCCGCTCCTGCAAACGACGCGGTTCCCGACGAGGAGGCGACTCCGTCGGAGCAGCACCAAAACGGCGTCGTCAAAACCGATCCGGAGGCCTCCGACGACCTGTCGGAGTCCGTCAAGTCCCAAGACAACGAGGACGAAGACGACGAAGATCCGCCTCCGAAGAAGCAGAAGCAGCTCTCCTCCTTGACGGACCAACCCTCCTCGGACCAGGACCTGACTCCGTTGCCCCAGCCAATTGGCGATAACGACGGCGCCGCCGCCTCCGTCGCCGCCGCGGCGATGCCGGCTCCAGCGATGGCAGCGAAGAAGTCGAAGAAGAAGAATAACAACGTCTGGGTGACGAAATCGACGCGGAAGGGGAAGAAGAAGAATAAGGCGAATAACCACAATGTGGCGACGGAGGACACGGTGATGATCGCTCCGGTGACGAGGTTCCCAGACAAGAATGACGACACGCCGGAGATGAGTATCTGCTTGTCGAAGGTGTACAAGGCGGAGAAAGTGGAATTGAGCGAGGATCGATTGAGCGCGGGTAGTACCAAGGGTTACAGAATGGTGAGAGCGACCAGAGGAGTTGTGGAAGGGGCTTGGTACTTTGAAATTAGGGTTGAGAGTTTGGGGGAGACGGGGCATACGAGGCTCGGATGGTCGACGGAGAAAGGCGATTTGCAGGCTCCGGTTGGGTACGACGGGAACAGTTTTGGGTACAGGGATATTGATGGAAGTAAGGTTCATAAGGCTTTGAGAGAGAAGTATGGAGAAGAAGGTTATAAGGAAGGTGATGTTATCGGTTTCTACATTAATTTGCCTGGTGGAGCAGCCTATGCCCCGAAGGCGCCGGAGTTTCATCTCTTCAAGGGACAGCGGTATTGCACGACCGAGGCGAAGGAGGATCCTCCCAAAGTAGTTCCTGGTGAGTTGTTGCTTAGCTTCTACAACGTGGGTGCTATCAAGTGTTTATTTTGCATCTTATTTGTGTTCTTGGTGTGAAGTAATTTTTATATTATGGTGTTTTTAGCATCTGTATAGGAAGTCAATGGAATGGAGACAGTAGGTATTAAAGATTCTTATGTGTGGATAAGATGTATGCTTTCTGCCATAGTTGAACTTGTAAATTCTAGACCATCGTGAGGCAATCCATATGTATTTTGGGTGGTTACCAAATGCTCCAAGAATTTTTGAAAGATCTTTCGTGAGAAGGATTATGAAAATCTGATGACAGATCAAAGATATGTACTTGTCGGGTCATGTAGGTTTAAAGAAACCTGTTAGATTTTTATCTTATTTGATTAGATGACTCGACTGATAAAAATCTCGAAACTGTGGTTTGATTATAAGGCAGGCTTATGTTGTTATGTTCCTTCCTGCTTTTCACGTTCAATTAACAGGTATTTGGGTTTTGGGTTCTCTGCTTATATTACGAACGCTAATTCATCCACTATTTGTCTTGCTTTAGGAAAAAATTCCCGTGTTTGTCTTGTTGGTAGAGTAAATGTTGGTGTAATATTTTGTATGCAGGAAGTGAGATATCATTTTTCAAGAATGGGGTATGCCAAGGGGTTGCTTTTAAGGGTTTACCTGGTGGTCGCTACTATCCTGCTGCATCGATGTATACTCTTCCCAATCAACCAAATTGTACGGTTAAATTCAATTTTGGCCCTGACTTTGAATTCTTTCCAGCAGACTTTGATGGATGTCCAGTGCCTAGGCCCATGATTGAAGTTCCATATCATGGCTTTGAAACCCGAACTGAAAATGGAACTTCAAATGAGAAGAAACCTTAGCCATCACCATTCAACCTTCCTAATTGCTCGGGAGATGTATCTGAGTTTTTATTTGTTTTTTCATTTATTTGCAGGGTCAAGTATAACTTATAAATGAGTTGATGAACAGTTGTAATCTTGGCTCTATTTGGAGGAGAAAAATTCTGCTTGTGAATTATGAAGCTGTTCCATGAGCCTCATGATATCTTGATAATTACTAATGGATGTTCTAGTTCTTTCGATGTTATGTCTCTCTTTCAATTGTTAATTTCACTTTGGTCCTGATTGTCGACACTCTCATACCTTTGTATTGGCATCATCCAGAGCTTTACACGCATCAAGGCTAGCGTTTTCACATATGATGTCTTGTCCATCATTTACTTTTCTTCTTTGTTCTCTGTTGAAGGATTCTAACTGTTTCAACGTTCAATGTGCTTTAGACATTCACTAATGGTCACTTCTGCTTCTCCTCTAAAGTGCTCAATGGTTAATGCAGATCATCTACATAACTGCAAATGCTTTGGCCATCTGGCTTTTGAGCCGGAATATGATGCACATATAAGGATCTCTCTCTCTCTCTCTCTCTCTCTCTATATATATATATATATATATATATCTTACGCACACGTACATGCACATATTCAATATTTTAATGGTTACGTTCTTGCTCAGCTTCCGGTCTCCCAGATTGTCAAAACAGGCATGTTATAGTGTGCCAAATCAGGTTTTTAACTTTATCTGTTGTGCATTAAGGGCTCATAGTCTACCTTGTTACTTATCAAACGGAAAGTGGATCGTCTTTCAAGCATAATGGTACAATACATTTAACATTCCATGCATTTTGCGTCTATATGCTGTTTTGTCATCGGTTTCACAGAGAGTTGTGTCTTTGGTGGCACTTTGTCCTCTAAGATATTTTATTTTATTGATAGGAAGTTTGCATTTGATTGAGCTATGAGCTTGTTGCGGAGATTGTTAAAGTGCAAGTGATTTTGATTTTGCAGCAGAAGTGCATCATTAGCGTCTCCAACAGAAATACTCTGATTGCGTCTTCTTGCTGTTCATGTTGATTATAGGACTCCTAAAATCAGGTGATAAGTCCTTGCTTATTTCAAGTAGGCTCTAAAGTGTAAACCCAACCTCTAGGGGTAGAAGGAAAATTTGCACCCGAGTGTTTTTGAATAACTGAAAGTGCCTTAAAAATGTTGTAAAGCATCTTTGTAGAAATTTAGAGGATATGTAAGTACATGTCTGATTTCCTCGATTCGTCATTTGTATGTCAGAACGGAATTGAAACATTTTAAGAGAGAAGTTTTTTCCCCTTCTTTATTAATAAAAAAAAAAATAATCCTTTTTCATTCTTAGCATTTTTTTCCTTCACGTTTTCCAGTAGTCACCTAAAGAAAAACAAAGCCTTCCTCAAACATATTTCATTGGACAAATGAATGCCTTGGCATGCTTTTCCTAAATTATTGTTACTAGAATCACGGCGTTCAAAATCAGCCTTGAAGTGAATGAATTAGAAAGAATGAAGAAGAGGAAATGAGACGACTCTTTCTTGAACCATATCATAGACAGATCTATTTCTCCACACCAATCTTGAGTTTTTCTCCATTCCTCTCGTATATTGTCATAACGCCCTTAATGTTAGGTTTTGAAAAAAAAAAACTTTTCAGGTCATTTCCATTTAGGTCCAATTCGGATCCCTCCGTTGTTTCCTTTTCCTCCTACACCTTTTCCTCGAAATGAGAAAGAAGATGGTACACTCGAATTATCTTACGCAAGTGTTAATTGCTTGCCAAAGATCCAACTTGTACAATTGGGAGGTCACTTGGTTAAAATAAGTCGTGTTTTCTGTGGTTTTCCCACGTTACAACTTGTGTACCAATTTGGTCGATCCAGAATAGATCGGCTAAACATTCCATTAGGGAGCCTAGTCTTGACTCATCTGTGTAGTATTCGTTGTCGTTCGGCTCTTGGAATCACATCTAGCGCTTGCAACAGCTTGCAAAATCCAACCACTTTATGTACTTCATTGCCCCCAACCCTTTGTGCATATATACCTTTAGCCTAAACTATATATATTCATATATATATGTATATATGCGTGTGTATATATATATGAATAATTTTACATAATTGCGTTACAAATCTGAACCATCAAAAAGTTAGGAATGAGATTCATTTGAAACCCACTTTACAATTAATGAATTTGAATTCCACCACAAATTAAAAGAAAATAGTCACCATGATTATAGCAAGTTGCTTTCTTACACTAACCCAACCCGCCCCGACCCCCCCTCCCCTCTCTTTTGGATATAACTCTTTTAATTGGTAGATAATAAAACATTCAACTGCACATATAAATTCAAGTCACGTAGTTCACACACCATAGGTGGTCATGTGCCGTGTGCAACACGAACTATTGAACTGCCTCCGCAAACCATGCATTGTCTCTCGTTGAAGTTAAGACCTCTTAGTATTTTTCTTGTGTTTTCTTATTATCTTTTATTGGAGGACTCTGTTATTTCAAGTCCTCATCTGATCAACATTCTTTTTCTTGGTCAGACTCACACCTACCAAGTGCTGAAAATAACACAATCAAGATGAATTGGTGATGCAACGTAGAGGTCTGATACAAGGGTAATTCTGAGGGGGAAAAAAAACTGTTAAAGTCAGAGTATGATATGATTGTGTCGGTGCTAATGATGTAGTGGAAAATTGAGACCCTCTTGAGCAGACAATGGATGGAGAGGCTGTTGCCTCTTGGAAGGGAAAGATGCCGCTTTCCTGAATGAAGGACGCTTCTTGAGATGTTTGAGGGTCCTTTTTGTGTAAAATGTCCGAACATAAGGCGAAGCTTGCTCCTTGAACTTGAGGATGGTGAAGAAGATGAGTCTAAATGACACAAGAAGGCACACAATAGCTGCCAAGTCCCACCACTTTGAATGATCCAGCCCAATGCCAAGCATGGATGTGGGGATGAACTCGCCTTTCAGCTTTGTTCCATCGGCTAAGGAGTCGAATTCAAGGCCGATCATATCATTCTTGTATGCTCCCTATAAACAACATTACCAGGTAACAAAAGAGAGTTCTTATGCCATGTTATAATGAACTCTTATAGGTGATTTGAGAAGAAAATTATGCCTGTAATCCCCAAGCGCCATAATTGATGTATGAAATGGGATAACGCCAAAGTGGCTTAGGAAGATCAGGAAAGGAGCGAAAGAATCCAGCAGTCATCATCATAATCGCCTGCTTAAACAGAGAGTCAATAAAACTGTAAAAAGATATAATTAGACCAACAAAAAGTAAAAGAGGAGAAAAAGGGCAAAAAAAGTTATTATTGTGTAAATGGAACTCAATTTATGTGAGCTGTGGTGTTGGGTGTCACTGATGCTATTTTATCAGTTTTCGGCAGCTTTTACTTACCAGATAGCCAGCTCCGACTGTGATTCCCATCAAGAAGTTGGGAACAAGAGAAGCTACAATCATCATGGCACTCTCCACAGTTGCAATGCAGCTGAGAAGATCTAGGCCGAAGTAAAGGTAAGAATGGAATTCAGACCTAAATTTCACCATGTAGTAGACTATGGTGGCTGTGGAAAGTGACATCAGAGTCAGGAAAGGGAAGGATAAGAGGAAGTTTGACGCGACATAAACGCCAACCCCATAATGTCCGTTCAGTCTTTCCTTGTAAAAAATCTGGAGACATATTTCAATCTGCTTAAATATATCTTAATCCACAAGAATATTAATGGAACTAGGTAGTTTTGTACCTTTATTTCTTCAAGGAAGGATGGGAAGCCTCCAATGGACATGAATGTCATGAAACCAGCTACAAAGCCGCCACAGGCTCCACGGGCCAAGATAGCAGTGAAATTCTTGCCGACATTGAAGAATATGGA
Source organism: Artocarpus heterophyllus (assembly GCA_025403435.1). Taxonomy (NCBI): domain Eukaryota; kingdom Viridiplantae; phylum Streptophyta; class Magnoliopsida; order Rosales; family Moraceae; genus Artocarpus; species Artocarpus heterophyllus. Next base: position 2,336,924 of record CM046337.1, read on the forward strand.
GCCGACGCAGAGAGATAAAGCAATGTAGATTCCAATTCTTACCCAGTAGTATCCCAAATCTCTGGACATGTTCTTGAAAGATCTACAAGTCAACACCAAGAGCTGGTTCCACCATTTCGCCTGGCTCCCACTTCTTCTTTCTGTTGAAAGTCCTTCCTGCAAATTCATTGAATATTTGTCAAGGATTTATGAACATCATTTTCATACCCAGATTTTGAAGTTCAGAGACCAAAATGAGACTTTTAACATAGTTTGAGAACAACTGCATAATCAGATGAGAAATATATGTGATCAACACTTTATAAGATGGTTCATATGCTTACAATGGTTGAGATTTCTCGAATCCTATCTCTAGCCTTTGTTGCATACTCAGAGCCCTTGTAGTTCTCAACTAGCATAGCTTTTATTTTCGCTATTGGCATGTTCATTAGAGGATCTGAGGATACTTCAAAGTCCTGAAATTTCTAAGATATCAGGAAAAAAGAAAGGATAATATAATATATGTTGAACATGAAATTAGGAAGGAAGCTAGAAAATGAAAATCAGACTTTGAAGCAGCAAAACACATACATCTAGTCTGTGGGAATCCATCAAAGTGGATGTCACCTTGTCGAAACCCGAGTTGATACAACGAAGAAAGTGATCAGAAGGATTTCTCCTACTTGGACATGGAAATCCCGCTTTGGCAAAGAACTGCAATGCCAATATTGTAAAAGTAAAAACACTTTTCTCTCAAAATTCAAGTCTTGCAAAACTTCAAATGAGAAAAACTACAAAGAAAACTCTTGCATGCAAAGAACGCTCTTTAGGCCATTTCAACTAGTACTGTTTTTTTTCCTTTTTTTACCTCAACAGCCATCTTTGCCGGCCCAAAATAAGCCGTTTGGCCACCAGAAAGCAAGAAAAGGTCATCAAAAAGCGCAAGGACTTCGCTACTCGGTTGGTGAATCGAAGATATGACAGTTCTTCCATCAAGAGCAATGTTTCTGAGAGTCTGAATGACAAAGAAAGCCGACGCGCTGTCAAGGCCGCTAGTAGGTTCATCAAGAAACAAGAGACGAGGCCTTGTGAGGATTTCAAGCGCAATGCTTAGTCTCTTCTTCTCACCACCACTTAGGCCTCGTAAATGCCAGTTTCCAACAAGCCCATCTGCACAATCTTGGAGACCCATTTCCATAATTGTTGCCTCTACAACCCCATCTATCTCTTCTTTTGACAGAGTCGTTGGAAGCCTCAAAAGAGCCGAGTATGTTATGGTTTCTCTCACTGATAAAGTTCCCAAAAGCAAATCCTCGTGTCACATAAGCCTGAGTGATATGAGAATAGTAAAAGTGAGAAAACTAGATATTTGACATGTTGGGGGAAAAAAAGTTGTACTTACAGCAAGACCATAGTCCAGTCTCCTTTTCTTCCCATTGAGAAGAACATTTCCTGTCATGACTACATTTCCTGAAAGTCTACCTGCAACAATATATATATATATATATCACAAAATGTGAAAACATCTAACTAGTACTTAACAAGAAGACCAACTATTTTATATTAACGTGGTACATTGGCGAACACAGAGGGGTTTTACAATACAGAACCTGCCAAAGAGTCAAGAAGAGTTGATTTACCGGACCCGGAAGGACCCATTATGGCCATGATCCGACCGGGTTCGGCAAACCCACTCAGCCCATCAAGCAACCTCCTTGCGTGTCCATTTCCAAAGTTTGGAAGCACAACAGTTAGATCTTCCCACACCAAATACATAAAATGGTCCTTTTCTCTCGGTAAATCCATATCGGACTCTGTCATATCTCCGCAAGCAGCGCCACCGTGGTACTCTATTTCCATACCGTTCATGTCAACAAGAGCCTTTTTTTTTGTTTTTTTGTTTTTTTGTTTTTTGTTTTGGTAGTAGTATGTCCATCTAGCGAGGAAACACACAGAGATAAAATGGTCTCTGGTATGTTGCTACATACTACAAGGTGACAAGTATGGGCAACAATACTATTACTCCTCAGTGGCTAAACAAGCAGGTATAGTTAATTTACTCAACAAATTAGGGGCTTATAAATTTAAGTGGAAGAAACAAAAAGAAAACAAGGAAACAAGAATTCTTTTGAACATGCAAAACATTAAAAAAATAAATAAAAAAAATAAGGTGACAAGGTTGAAGAGCAATGAGTAGAGGGTAGCTTTCAGCTACTACAGTTACTTAAAAAGACAGGTACTTAAACATGGTAGTATTGGGTGTGATATGTGCAGTAAATATTCTCACTAAACACATTATGTTCTCCACATATGGCACTACAGGGACTGGCATATGGAGAAACAATGCAATACATAAAGCGTTAAGATAGTTATTGCATTTTTTTTTTGTGTTTTTATTTTTTTAGGATCTTTTTTCAATAAAGATTTTTACAAGTGTGTGTTTTCAAATCGTTAGATCTAATTAAAATCTTTTTTTTTTATTTATGTCTAGTGATTGAAAATTAACTATTTATCCATAAGTTACTTTTTCAGTCCTTACAAGAGAAATTGCTCTCTCTTTTTTTTTTTTTTTGGTTTTTGCTGCTAAAGAACAGTTATTGTGTTTGGTTTCTCACAACTATCATTTTATTCCCTTTTGTAATCCATCGCACTCGTACAGCATATCTTACACCATTCGGGTTGACACCAAGAGTACGATATATGCGTGTAAAATAACTTCATCATTGTTTTGTCTCTAGCAGTAGTTTGGCACCTTTTTGTCCATGTTCATACAACCACAATTTAGTAGAGAAACTTTATAAAGCCATTTGTTACTGTTTATTTTTCATTAATTTTTCATCTTTAAAAAATGTTATATAATCTTGTCGGGTTATAACTCCACCTCGTGAACGTAAACTCGTGAATCGTAAATAATATTGCTCTTCATCTTTTAGTACTTCTTTGCTTGTAAATAGTAATGCAAATTTTATCAAGACAACTGCATCGCTTTACTGATCTCTCCACTCCTTTAACTAAATCCATTTTGCAATTTAAGCAAAATTTGTAATTCCAAATTTATTTTTATTTTTATTTTTTATCATTACATTCAACGGATTTGTTAAGCTTAGGTTTTCTAAATCACCGAACAGGAGTAAGGTAGTAACCATATTTTACATATAAACTTAGAAACAAATGTATAATACTTTATTAAGGCTAAAATGACTAGTAATCTAATATATTTCTATAGGCCCCACCCTTTCACAAGGTGGGCCCTATAGATGGGACCCACTTTTATGAGTGAGTAGGCTTGTAGCTAGTGATGAAACCAGGAATTTTTCTCGGGACTAATAATTAAAACAAAAATTGGCTCATAAGCTTTATCAAAAGTTTAATTAAAGTCAATAGTTATTAATGTAATACAATCATTGCTAACAAGTTCTAATATCATAAAAATGTTGCATAATAATCTTGTTATCAAAGCTATTGTAGACATCTTTTTTCATCATTCATCAACTTATCTCACATTCGATCTTGTAATCAATTTTTCAAAATATTCGTAGTAGAAAATACCCTCTCCACAATTAAAATTAAAGCTAATGTCAGAAACCAATAAACTAATAAATATAAATTATATTTTTCTAATTGAACTATTTTTTATACAATTGAACACTGCTAATCAGAACAGATATTTGACCACATAAATATTGACCGTCAAGTATAATAAGGTCTATAACATAAAATCCTTTAGGATACTATCTAAAAAATTGATATATTATAACTTTTTGTTACCAAAAAGTTGAGAGTGGATCATTTTGGACTTTAACATGCTATACACAAGAAAAGAAGTTGGTATTTATCTTATCAAATCATGCTACACAGAAATAAACTAGCATCTACACAAAGTATATTGAACTTTTTTTGATAAATTAACCTTCTATAAATAGTATAAAAGAATGATATTTAATTAATTTTAGAAGATAAAGTCAAAATTTCAATTTTTAAGGGCTATTTATAATTTAATCTAATACAATACATGTGTGTGTTTATGTATGCGTTTGTATGTTAATAAAGAAGTGTGGGGGGCTCAAGTCCCCCTAGTCCCTTCTTTGCCCTTGATTGTAGCCCCATGAAGACAAATAGTATTGCTTAATCTAATATGGGTTCGTTTGTTTCGATACTCGAATCACGGTTTGAAACATTTTGCTACAGTATTTTCTCTCACAAAAATTTAAATCTTCATTCAAATACTCTATTTAAATACTCGAACTAAACGGGCCCTATATCATCAAAGGAGAATGAGTGAAATGTCACATTTTTTGAAGTAAATATTAGGTTTTGAAAATATTTGTAGTAAATGTCAAATTTACAAAGTAAACAACTTATTTACTATATAAATAAGAAATATTTACATTATAAACAATGAAGTAAATATATTTTTTACACTATAAATCTATTTATTGTGTGAATAAGCAAAAAGGTAGATAAATTATTTACATCATAAATTTGATATTTACTACAAATACTCTCAAAATTTAAAATTTACTATAATTAGTTTTAAAGAAAATGACATTTCTTACAATTTATGTATTATTATTTATCATCAAACTACCTGAGCCTCACAGATAGGATCCCTTGTGGTCATGTATTGCTCAATCTAATAAATTATCAAACTATTTCACATGATTACTTATCATGAATAGTAAATAGTAAGTTTAAGTTAATGATCAGCCAAATAACAGAAAAATCCGCATAAGGTAAAAGGAAAAAGGTAAAAGATTTTCTGTAATTGTATGGTTCATGTATAGGAGAGACAAAGTTAGGTGGGTGGCGGTAATAACAGCTGGTAAAAGAGTAGAGGGTACCCTCATTATCTGCAGTAAATATGCTCAGCCAACCCATCTACATATGTATACATTCTGAATTATGATGACAGTTCAAGAACCAAGACTACGAAACTTATAAAAAAAAATCATTTATTTTACGACATTATTTTTACATTTTTGTTTAGAACAATTATACCAGTTATATAAAAATATTGTAATTAAATCTTGCACGTCAAGGTTCTTTTTGGTCTAAGAAGTCATGTTGAACATTTTTTAACTCGACGTAACTACGGGTATTTTTTTTTATGTTTTTTTGTCTAAAAAGTTTAAAAGATAAAATTAAAATAAATTTTTCAAATTCAAATAATAATTTTGTAGTTTTTAAATTGAGAAATAATGTTAGATGCCTTGTTAAAAAAACAGTTTCACAACACATTATTTTATTTTTTTTAAATATATAATATATCTTTCTTATTATTTATTTTTAGGGTATTATCATTTTAATTGAACACATTCTTTCTCTATTGTTTGACACAATTGCTAGTATTAAAAGTACGACATACCAATATCATGTCAGAGATCAGAGAGCCCCACAGTGTTCTTCTTTACCTGCAAACAATCATGTGATGAAATGGCGTAGCAGTACTGACCCAGTGGCCTTTTTAAATGTTGTTTGACCTACAAAACCTGTTCAAGCCAAAGCACCAAATTAAATGCAACGTTGAAAGTCGCTTCAGCCAACGCCTTTGAGGACTGCATCTTGTTTTTGTTTTTTCTGAAAGATCAAGTGTATTTATCATTTCATGTATTTATAAGCTAGACAAATTTCTCTTTGCTGAAGTGATTAATTTTATATATAAATAGTATTTGAAATAATGATTGAAATTAAAAATATTAATTTTAAAATTGTCACATATGAAAGTTTTATAATATAGTAATTTTTTAATTTTTTATTATAGTAGTCAAAAGTTTTATACTATCTATTGGTTCAAACCGAGATAGCAAAGAGAGACAGCTTGTATAAGTGTGTTTTTTGTGAAGCGAGTATCGATGAGGATGTTGGAGTGGGGAAACAAACGAGGAGTCGCGTTGGAAGTTGGAATAAAGCACTTGGCTTGATGCAGTTTGCTTGAAATGTTGCAAATTTAGGATTGTTACAAGAAAGTGGCTATGTTTATATGGAAAAGAATTGAAAGAATAAATTAAAATTGAAAACCAATTAGTCTTTTTTAGGACTTAGATTTGTAAAAGATGTAAAATAAACAAAATTAATATCCACCTGCATTTGCATTGTTATCTCATAAAAACGTTAAAAATAGAGATGCAATAATGGGCTAAGGCCCGTAGGTCAACCTCGACCCATCTTGATACAGTGTAGGGTCGGGCCAAGCTGGCCCATCACTCTTCAAGGCACGGCTTAGCCCATAAATATTGGTGGGCTAGTTGGGCCAACATTTATCGAGCCATGGGCCAACCTGACACAACCTATGAAAAATCATGGGGCAGGCCAGGATTGGATTGGGCGAGGCCGGGCTTGGACTGGGTCAAGCTGGCACATGTAAGCCCATAATGGGCGGGCCCATCCCGGCAAGTGTAAAGCCCATATAGGATGGGCGGGCCCACCGAAGGCCCATTGTGACCCAATTTCATTTAAACATATATATATATTCATGTCCATTCATGAGTGAACATGGTAGAATATGACTTTCTCCATCAAAAGGCCTCACATTTCACATCATGGCGAGCTTTTTTTTTATGTTTTTTTAGTAATTTTGTAAACATCTCATGTATAATTATCCTAATTGTACTATTTTTTTCTTACCAAGGTTTTGTCCCATTGGGCTTTCCTTGGAAAGGTTTTTGATGAGGCAACCATAAATAAAATATCATTTTTCATATTTCCATTGATTATTTAAATTTTTATATTTGTTAACTTGTTTAAAAATAAAAATAAAAAATAAAAAAAATTAAAATTATACGTTTAGATGGGTTGGCCTATCTAAACCCATGATATGTCAAGATGTGTCTATCCATCTAACTCGTAGATGGGCTCAAAAGTGCCAAGCTATTTAAGGCCCATAGCACGGCCCAGCCTAGTTCACATAAAATTAGCTCGTGATGTGGGCTGGGACAAGATAATTCTTATTTGGGCTAGCCCTACCTGGTCCACAAAATTTATGGGCTGGGTTGACAGGCCCACGGCCCACGTGGGTCTCATGAAAACAGGTCAGGCCGGGCCAGACTGGTCTGTTCTTACATCTCTAGTTAAAAAGGAATCCGAAAACGATGAGACAGGAAAAAAAAAAGAAAAAAAAAAAACGACAACGGAAGAAGTAAACCACGACTAAAGACAACTAAACATGAAAACGACAATAGAAAGCAAAGGACATAGACAAGACAATAACATGCGTAACGTGAAAAAAAACAAGGGACAACAGAAAAATGAAAGGACGATAACATGGTAAAAGACATAAAAACTATAAAACGACAATAAAAGAACAAAACAAAAAATGGAAAAACAATAACGAGATAGAAGAGACGCAGCAACAAAAAGAAGAAAGAAAGAAAACGACAAGTGAAGAAAATGTATCCATAGAGAACATGAAACAAGGAAACAAAATGCGGACTAATAATAGGGTGTTTGGAAAGGTGATGGGAACCATTTTTACTGTAGCATGTGAGAGTTTTACACTGTAGCATATTTTTTTATTGTTATTGTAGTATATAAAAGCTTTATACTGTTTATAACTGAGATTGTGGTAGGAACTAAGTGGTTTTCACCACTGCCAAACACTCCTTAAACTGGTAAACCACGGTCACAAAACATGACAACGACACGATAAGAAACAAGCAACAGAAAAAGTTTATAAAGGACATAAAAAAAACACATTGAAACTGAATAACGACAACAAAATGAAAACGACAATTGAAATTTAAATTACGGTGGTTAAAATGCAAGGAAAAGTCATAGGGACGATAGAAAACATGAAAGCGACAGGAACACCAAAACGACTACTAAAATGAAAAACAAAATAAAAGTTTAAAAGGACAAACAAAACCAGAAATAACAACAAAATACACCATAGCGAATAAACGATAATAAAGGACATCAAAACTAAAAAAACAACAACAAAACGAAGGGACAGTAAATAGTTAAATGAAAAAAATCGATAGAACGACAATAAATAGCAAACAAAAATAACAGTGCGAAACTACAGTAACCATGCAACGGATAACAAGAGAAGGAAAAGATTATATGTAAGCAGCAGGAGCACTAGAATATGCAATGAAAGAGACAAATGAAGACAAAATGAAATGAAAAAACGACGATGAAGTGGAAGCGAGAACAAGAAGAAAACATCTAAAAAGAAAACGAAACGTGAAAAAGAAATGATATAAGATGTGAAAACGGCCAAAAAAAAAAAAAGACACATCGGTGAAACGACAATAAATAAGATAAAAACTAGCAGACATGAAGGCTTATAACGACAATAAAATACTTCTGAACAAGAAATGAAGAATAAATTAGGCAAACGACAACATTACAACCACAAGAAACTATACAACGACAAAATGTCAGCAGCAACTGTACAAAATGTCATGAGAAGTGAAATATGTAAACAAGAAATACCTAAAATAGAAAACTTAAGAGTGCGGAGGTTAGGACGACATTAGCATGCGATAACAAATCATAAGAACGAACATGAAAACAATAATGAGGTATTTGAAGAGCGAGTTAAAACTGAGAGTTTGAAGTGAAAATACTGTAGTATGTGAGATCTTTAAATTATAGTATATTTTTACTTTATATTGTAGTACTGAAGACTTTTATGCTATTTGAATTGAAACTTCTTCCAAGATTTACCTCATGTTTAGCAAATCACTTGAAACTCACGAGTTTCAAATCAATTTGCTAAACACAAGGTGAATTTTAGAAGGTTATATTCACAAAAAAAAAAAAAAAATGATGGATAAAACGACCAGAAAAGACAACTAAACTAAAAACGATAATAAAAGAGACAAGCGACAAGAAGATCGGAACTACAGTCGAACATCCAAGGGACAACAGAAAGAAAACTTAAATGATAATAAATATGTAATGCAACGTTAAAAGTACAAAAAAGATTAAGAAAAATACAAGGAGATAAATGAAGACACAACACTAAAAGCAACTGTAAAGACAAAGAGATGATAAAAAACGAAGACGACAATAAAGAAAGAGAAGTGAAAAACAAACGACAGAAATGTGGACAGACCTCGCAAGCGACAATGAAACCAGAAAATGATAAGATAAACGATAATAAAGAAACGACACCCAATGGAAACGACAGTGAAATGTTTAACGACAAAAAAAATATAAACGACAAAACCACAGATACGACAATAACGACAGCACTATGAAACGAAGTGAAAGTTTGAAAAGACAAAAAACCTGGAAACGACAATGTGATAGAAGAACACAAGAAACTTTACGTTGGCAATAAGTTAGAAAGATGAATTGTCAACGGTCACAAAAGGATAATCAAATGGAAAAGGATAATCTACCCTACAAAAATCCATAGCTTTGGTTGAGTGGTCAAATTTGGCTGAGCAGTATAATTCCTGATTTTATCATATATATATATATATATATATATATATATATATATATATATATTTCTGTTCATGTTCTTATTTCTGCAAGCGCCACGTGGCCTTCAATGACCATGCCTTTAGTAGTGCCTTAATTGAGCAGTTCAAAAGCATATGGACAGCAATAAAATTATAAATTGCATACATTTAAGGGATACAAAGTCTAGAAAGGTAAGTACTCCAAACTTGGGAAATTTTCCCAATTTGTGACAATAATACCACTTGATGTTAAGAACAATCAATGTAAATAAAACGGGAACAAATCTCACTTTTATACTTTTATCTGATTTCTTGTAAGAATGTGACATTGACTAACTTCACAAATCCACATAAACTGGTTTATTTCATTCATGGTAGCACCTTAAAACTGCAGTCTATCATTGATTTTGTATTTTAATTTATTTTATGTTTTTTAATGCTTCTATTGAGGTATAGGAGAGCTAAGACCTTCTTGGGAAGAGAGAGAGTGGAGAGGATTGTGCCTTTTGGAAGGGAAAGAGGAGGCCGTTTTCCTAAAGGAAGGCCTCTTGTCAAGATGTTGCAATGCTCTCTTGGCAAAGAGAGTCTTAAAAAATGGAGAAGCTCTTTCCTTGAACTTGAGAATTATGAAGAAGAGAACGCGGTACGAGATGAGGATGGCCACTATAGCAGCTAAGTCCCACCACTTGGAATGATCCAATGAAATCCCGTACATGTTCTTGATGATGTACTCGCCGCCCAATTTTGGCTCACCGGGTAACAGGGGTTCGAATTCGAGCCCAATCAAGTCGTTCTTGAGGCCACCCTGATCAGTGATTACAATAGCATATGAGAATTGGAAAAAGCTATTGAGTGTATGACATGTAATATCTTTATTACTATAATCCTTTTCTCTAATCCAACTATAAAACATTTTATTGTGTTTCATCTGAGAGAAGATGTTAGAATGTATTAATGAAACAGTTACTTAGAAATAGCTATTGAAGATCATTGGTTAATATTTGCATCTGAAGTGGCAATAATTATTTTGTTTTTCCTTTTACCTGAATTCCCCATGAACCGTAACTGAGGAATGAAATCGGGTAACGCCAAACTGGCTTGGGAAGATCAGGAAGCAACCGGAAGAACCCGGAGGTCATCATTAAAATTCCCTGAAGAAGCAACAAACATAGAGGAATGGATCAAAGGATACAGACTATAAATGATTTGGAAATGGAGAAGGAAAAGAGTACTTATAATTTATGTGAAGTCCTGATCTACTTTTCTTCTTACCATAACACCAGCTCCAACTATAATTCCCATGAGGAAATTGGGGACCAAGGAAGCAACAACCATCATGAGGCTCTCAATAACACAAATGGAGGTGAAGATATTAAGACAGAAGAACACGTAGTGAGAAAACTCCGACCCCGGTCGGAACTTCACCATGTAATAGGTAATAGTCCCGGTAACAAGTGTAATTGCAACCAAGAATGGGAATGCAGAGATGAAATTGGACAATATAAATACTGAAACTCCATAGTACCCATTAAGCCTTTCTTTATAGAAAACCTGTTTCCAACAAAAAAACATATATATATATATATATCAACAGCCTAAAAAATGTTCCACTAAATTTATATTTATGTGTGTGTGTTTGTACCTTCATTTCTTCAACAAAAGATGGGAAGCCTCCAATAGACATAAATGTCATAAATCCTGTTATGAATGCAGCACAAGATGCCCGAGCAAAGATAGCCGTGTAGCTATTTCCCACATCAAAATAAATTGTACCAACACATATAGATACAACTATGTAGATAATTATCCTTAACCAATAATAACCGACGTCCCTTGACATGTTCACAGACGATCTTCGCACCAATGTTAAAAGCTGTTTCCACCAACTTGCTTGGCTTCCGCTTTTCGTTTCGATCGTCCTGCCCTCCTGCAAATATATGATATTTGAATTAAAACACAATCAAAATATATGTCACACCCACACACACGTTTTATTTTTGTGACACTTTTCTTTTAGTGAAGGACCAAGACTTTGGTTAAAATGCTTACATTAATGGAAGAGAGTTCTTGAATTCTGGCTCTGGCCCTCATTGCATACTTCGAATACCTGTATTTTTCAACAAGAGTTGCTCTGATTTTTGCTGTGGCGTCATTCATGAGAGGATCTGATTGTGGGACGTCCTGTTATAAGACAGTCAGAATATTAAAATACAAGAAGATATCCAAAAAAAAAGTTATAGGTGAAAAGTTTTTCTCCTGAGAGAGGGTTGATAATTCATAATATATGACCACATTGAGGACTTATTCCATGTGTGTCAAGTCGCAAAAATTTTATGAAATTCAGTCGAAAGGTAACTCATACCCGCAATTTTATTGACCCTTTCAAGGTGGCTGTGACTTTGTCGAAGTCTTTATTTATACAGCGTAGGAAGTGATCTGAGGGGTTCCTTCTGCTAGGGCATGGAACTCCAGCTTCGTCAAAGAACTGCAAAAAAGAAAATTAAACACAAAATCTTCAGTCACAAGTGAAAAGAAATTGGCATGGTAAATTCCATATCTTAGTTTAGCTAACACAAACTTTTACCATCAAGCATTGGCGTTTATTGCCACATATATAGCAACTCAATGATAATTGAGTCCCATACTGTTACGTGACAGTTTTGATATATTACATAACAAACGAGTCATGTAACAAAAAGTGCAAATTATTGGGTCCCACACTGTTATGTGACAGGCTTAATATGTTATCATATCCCTGAGGTCGATAGATAGCATATTTCTCTTTACTATCAGAAATAAAAAGAGATTAATGCAGATGTTTTGATAATAACTTACCTCCACAGCAGTCTTTGCTTCTCCAAAATAGACAGTTTCACCACTTGACAACAAGAAGAGGTCATCAAAGAGTGCAAAGACTTCACTACTCGGTTGATGAATAGATGAGATGACAGTTCTTCCATCACGGGCGATGTTCCGGAGTGTTTGGACAACAAAGAAAGCTGAAGCACTATCAAGACCACTAGTGGGTTCATCGAGGAAGAGTAGACAAGGGCGTGTGAGAATCTCAAGAGCAATGCTCAATCTCTTCTTCTCACCACCACTGATCCCTCTCAAATGCCAGTTTCCGATTAACCGATCCGCGCAGTCGTAGAGCCCCATTTCTATGATTGTTTCTTCCACAATGCTGTTCACTTCTTCTTTGCTCATGCTAGTTGGAAGCCTCAAATGGGCTGAATATGCTATGGTTTCTCTTACACTCATTGTTCCCAGCAAAACATCTTCTTGTGTCACATAAGCCTAACATTTGTGATAGAAAAAGGAATTAAGTCATAAAATACAAGATTGAGAAAGTAGGCTTCTTCTTCTTCTTCTTTTAAGATTGGAGATAGGAAAAAAAAAATGTAGCCTGTCAAAGTGAAGGATGTTTTATTTGACCATATTCCAAATGACTAGTCTTATTTGTAAGTAGTATCTCTTAGCTTTCTTTTAATTGACATGAAAAAATAAATATAAATGGACCAGTGTTTGAATTTGTGGTTAAATACCATAATTTCAAAGAACAAATTTCCAGGTACTTACAATAGCACCATAGTCAAGTCTTTTTTTGCCCCCATTGAAAAGAATATTGCCAGTCATGACCACATTCCTTGACAGTCTACCTGTGCCCAAAAAAAAAAAAAAACAATTATTGTTGAAGCAAGAATTTGCTAGAACCAACTATTCCAATGAATATGAGGTCCCCTATGAGACCTTTATATATTTATTTATTTGTTTTAGACAGTTAAAGGGTTTTGAGAGGGCGTGACACACTGACACCAGTACAAGTGTACCCTCAAATTATTGAATTATGAATCTTAATATTATTTGACCCTACTTGTGGGACCTTTTAATTGATTGGCATGCAATGCATATCAGCCATGTTAAAATATTGTCCCCACTTGTGGGGCCTACCTGGGCGTGACACACCGAAGTTAATATTACGTAAACTTTTCATTCAGCTGTACCTGTACGTATTGACTAAATTGTACGTATTCTCAAGGTTTGAGACCCTCTGGGCTAAATATAGATCATTCTCCAAAAGAAAAAAAAATAATAATAACAGATAATTTATCATTGGAGGTTTACGTATATAGCTACTCTTATACTTTTATCTAACTTTCATCTCTTTAAGATTTAAAGTCCAAATCCCCCTTCATTAAAAAAAAAAAAAAAAACCCTGCTAATCTCACGTTTATGGTGAAAAAAATAAAAAGTTACCATGATAATTTCAGTTTATAATTATACAAGAACAAAGAGCTAAGCCAAGTCTGGATATTGAATGTGATCAATAGACAAAGTACTTCAATTGAAATGTTGACTGTGACTAGTAATCTTTTTCGTCTTCGTGTTTAAATTTACATCCGATCTGTCGTTGTCAAAAATGAAAAGTATTATAAGTAGACTGTAAAATAGATTAGTTACCGAATAATATTGTAAAAAAAGATCTTTGAAGAAAAAACTTGGGCTATTATCAAATAAATATTTTTTTATTATAATAAAAAATATCTAATAAAAACCAAAATGTTTCTGCATTATGTAGATTCATGTTGTAGATGACGGAAATTGTTGGAATCATTGGGTTTTAGATATGGCTACATATTTCTCTTCCCGTCGAAAAAGATTCCTCAAAATATGTCACTTTTGCCCCTTCTTTTGAGAAAATAGATCAACATCGTAAAGTACTTTTGAGTAATAACGCCTTGATGGTTCAGCAATAAAAACTTTCGGTGTTCCAGTCGAGTACGATATTTTTTATAAAATCTTATATAAGGATGAAGGTGAGTAATAATTTTTTTTTTATATAATTTTGTACATAAAATTTTATAAAAATTACAGTCCTTCCTCCTTTACTCTTAAAATAATATTTCACTTTTTATCATATTAATTTTATCATATATCTATTTTTTTACTGATTTTTTTTTAGCTCCGTACCTAATAAAATGCAACAGAAGGAATACAACCGAAGGAGTTTAGGGTAAACTTCCCCCAATACCGAGCTGGGTGCAACGGGGTGTTAAAAGAAAAATAATAATGATAATAACAATAAAAAAATAAAGACCAAAAGTAAAAGGTTTGGATTTATCCTAAAAAGCAAAAGAAGGAAAACCTTTCTAAAAACGTCAGTTGTGTAGTATTGGTTTTATCCTAAAAACTTAAAAAGGAAAACCATTTTAAAAGCAGAGATCAAATGAAAGGAGAGAATTTTTTACCGCACTAAAAAAAGAAAAGCTCAAAAAGTGACCTTATAAAAAACTCTCGTAACTAACAACCCACCATGACAAAATACTCCTCAAAAAACAAAGATCTTTCTGTTTAAAGCATCAAGGAGGGACAGAACCTGCTAGAGCATCAAGAAGGGTGGATTTTCCAGAACCAGAAGGGCCCATGATGGCCATGATCCTACCGGGCTCAGCAAAGCCCTTCAGCCCGTTGAGCAACCTCTTGGTGGGCCCATCACTAAAGTTTGGAACAACAACGCTGAGATCTTCCCATACCAAGTACGTCCCTCCTGATCCACCGCCGTGACTCCCACTTGCCGACGCCTCTATCTCCATAACCCTCTTTCTCTCTCCTCTCTCACTTTCTCTCTCTCGCCCAAAAAGATTATGTGATCCTTACTACTAGTAGTAGTATTAGTGTCACACGAAAAGCGAAACTTGTGAGCTAGAAATAATGCCCGCTTCATTTTATTTCATTTACTTCGTGCAAAATAACGAACACCAAACAACTAACCATAAATGCTAAGGAGAGGAAAAAAATAATAAAAATGAGAAAGATAAGAGGGCATAATTATTGGTCTGTGATTTATACACATTAGGATGTAACAGGGTGGGTGGCAAAAGCTAAGACGAAATAAATGCTTATGTGGGTCAAAGCATGTACACAACCACCCACTTCTACCGAATTTTCGGTTTCGTTCCTTTTCATTTCACATATTCACATATCTATCTACTTATCTTTTTTAGCGCCGGTATATATATATATATATATATATATATATATGCGCGCGCGGGGGGCTAGTTTTGAAGCACGTTGGACAGACGTGTCAAGCAAATATGTATATAGGTTTGTTTTTTTGTATTTTTTTAAAATCAATGGACTCAAATTTAAAGTCAAGTATCAAAAAATTTTTGAATATGTATTTGTTTCTTTTAAAATCTGAGTCTTTTGAGTATCAAGAATCTAAGTTTTTAGAATTCTTATCCCTTAAACTTTTAATATTCGTATATCTGTACTATAGTAAAAACTGAAATTTTTTCTCATATATTTGAGAAAAAAATCATAATTTCTTCATTTGATATCCAATTGAGATAGTTTTTTTTTATTGTGTTCTAGTGAAGAGAGGAATAAATTAAGATCCATATTGCATATTTTTTAGGATCATTAGCATTAAGATTTTATTAGATTTGTTAATAAATCAAAACTATTTTTACTACCTTTCTAAACATAAATTTTAATTTTATTCTATACTCAGATTAAAACTTAAAAACACATCCAAACGTCAATTCAAATAATAATTTAAACCACTAACTCAAATCCTAATTCATGTCACATTAACTTAAATTAAATCACTAATTCGAATCCTTTTACTAAACGGACCCATAATCTTTCCGTTTTTTTAACTTTTATACAAAAATAGTATTAATGTTAATTATTGTTATTACTAAATAATCTATAAAAGGCGTCTCATCATATTTTAGCATATATAGCGAA
Organism: Artocarpus heterophyllus; assembly: GCA_025403435.1. Lineage (NCBI taxonomy): Eukaryota > Viridiplantae > Streptophyta > Magnoliopsida > Rosales > Moraceae > Artocarpus > Artocarpus heterophyllus. The sequence continues at coordinate 2,353,069 of CM046337.1, forward strand.
GCGATATTCTGAATTCTCATAAAAGAGAATCTTTTTTTTTTGGTTACCCACTTCTTATTAGTTAATAATCCTAACAACTGCATTTATATGCTTGTTTCTGATTCAAATCGGGGTATTCAAATGATTTTCATCAAATAACTATTCATTTAGTGTATTTTCATGCAAATAGGGGCAACAAAGTTTTGTGGAAAAATGACGGTTCGATTCAATATTGTTTAGCAGGGTATTAGACTACAGGTGTAGGCTAAGTAAATCAATAAATAATGTTGATGATTCAATTGAAAATATTGAGTGTAAATAAAAATCTTATTATAAATGATATGGATAAAGGCATTTCTAACGGGAGCGATATTAACAATTCTTGTTACAGTAACGTTGATGATTTAGCCAGCGTAAGCAAAATAATAAAAATATATCATGATAATAGATCATTGGGATGTCTTTTAATGTACATTTCTAAAAGCTTTTTTTTTTTTTTTTTTGCTTTTTGTCCGTTTGGTTTTGTGTTATGATTTGCGTTTCGAGGCATGTGTTATATGCTCAACTTTTTTGTATTTTTGTAGTTTTTTTATTTTATAGTATGATAGCAGGGTTTTAGTGTAGGTGAGATAGGAATTAGGTAAAACCGATGTTTTTTATGTCTCTAATGCTAGCCTCTCTTCTCATTTATTAAAAAATAAAAATAATTCTAATAAATGAAAAAGCTTTATCCCCATAGCTGTTGAATTAAGCTCGAAGTTAGTTAACGACGTATCTATGGTAAAGAAAAAACTACTAATTCATGATTTATATGTCTATATTTTAAAATACTTCACATTGTTGGTTAAATAGTGAAGCACATATTGACAAAATGCTCATTTTGAGTCAAGCAAAACAACTTTAGCCTGATATTCATTAACACAAAAGAAAAAAAAGGAAAATTACTCAAAAAAGAAAAAAAAGAAAAGAAAAAGATATCAAGAAAAAAAGTATCATGTGTATAAAAAAGCCATCTGGATTAATGTAATTTATTGTATTAAACCAAGTAATTTAAGATCATTGATCTAACTCAAAGTTGGTTGAAGTATAATTTTTTTCCCCTTCTATATGGATTTTAAAGAATAATTTTTTTCCCCTTCTATATAGATTATATGTTATAGATTATGGATGTGAGTGCATATATTTTTGCATACAATATATTTACTATGACAGTTGCATGTAACTAGTAATCATCGTAACCATATATACATACGCGCTCTATTAATTGTTTTATGTTATATTCTGCCTCTAGTAATCTGACTAAAACCAGATGAGTTGACTCCGTTTTTTTTTGTTTTTTACATACAAACATTGTCATGATTTATAGGGTGTTTGACATGGTAGTTAGAACAATTGGATAGAATTTTTTTTACTATAGCATGTGAGAGCTTTATACTGTTATAATTTTTTGTTTTATATTGTAATAATTTTTTTATTTTTACTGTAGTGTATGAAAGCTTTACACTGTTTATAATCGAGATTGTGATCCAAACCAACCTTGCCAAACAACCTTTTAGGCTTGAGTCGCATATCATGGAAAGGGAAGAACCTTAGATATGCCTATACACATAAGAAAAAGAAGTAAATTATTGAACAAGTAAATATATTTATTTATTTGTAAATTCATTTTATTGGTAAGCAATTAACTTCTCAAAAAGGGATAAAATTGAGCTTTGCAAGAAACATAGTTTTCAGAATCCTCAAAATGATCGCTTTGGTCTTTAGTGTAGATTTTTCTTATTTATACAATAACGGGTTTATTGTTGATGTTAATCTTTGTTGGCCCTCACTCTCGAGAGCTATCAACATTATAAATCTTTTTTCTAGAAGGGACGTATGTATTTATTATTCATAATAATAAGACTGAAGCTATAAAGTAGATGAGAAAAAAAGTAAAAAACTTTCGCTCACGAGCCATGACACAAAGTCTTAGAGGAGATTTCCTCCGTAGCAAAGGATGATGGAGAAAAGACTCAAATTATCTATTTAATTTTGACATATAAAGTAGTGTCTAATCAATTATATTATACCATGTTATTTGAAATATTATTCAATTGACTTTTTAATGCTTATTCATAAAATGATATGATAAAATGTCATGAATTATATCATTTAGGATATTAAAATTAGAACGGATGATCTGAATATAAAAAAATAATAATTATTAGAGTATACAAAATAAAAGAGGGAGTCTATTTCGGCTCTAGACAAGGTTGCTTAATTTTTGGATAACTTGTAGTAATGAAATTGATTTATTTATTTATTTTTGAAAGCTAATGAAATTTATTTATCTTTGGTTATTTTGATTGGTAGTCTCCCCCCGTTACTAGCTCGATTCCCTTGGGACTTAATTTGGTATTCACACCTTTATATGATGGGAAATCTCACCAAACCAAGAGGCTGAAAAACTGTATTAATTAAAGCAAACCCATCATAAAAGAGATGGTTGGGAAATGGCAATTTAATACCATTAATTCGTCCACGTCGACCCATACAAATGTAGTTGAAATAAAGTCCTTCGCGCAGTAGTCGGTGTAGGATGGAATAAGTAAGTATGTGTGTATGCCATTCTGATGCCTTTCGTCTTTCGGGCTGGTTGTCACTTATGATTAATTGTCGTTTTAGAAGCTGTACCTTGTTTTAACGTTGGTGTTGTTTCAATACTATTGTCGTTTACGAGCTTTACGACGTGTTCATCTTATTGTCGTTTCTTACTATTGTCTGTTTCTTATATTCGTTGCAGCTTGTCGTTTCATGAGTGTTTCGCTTTTCTTTTTTATTTTATTGTCGTTTTTTGATATTCTATCGTTGTTTTATGGATCGTTTGTAGTTTCGATGTCGTTTTCGTGTTATTTTTGTCCTTCAAGTTTGATGTCGTTTTTTTAGTGTTTTGTGTCATCTTTTTATTTTTCTTGTCATTTCCGTTTATTGTCGTTTTTAATTTGTGTGATCTGATTGGCAACATTTTTGCTTATTTTGTTTCAACTAGTTGAAAAGAACAGTTGAGACAAACGTAGGTGCTATTAGGGTGGAGCCACACAAGGATGAGGTTGGATGGTTGTCTCTTGAATCTTTTTTCTTTATAATTTTGTATATGAAATTTTATAAAAATTGTATACCGTAACCCCTCCTTGAAATTACGTTTCGCCCCCCTTGAAATTGTATTTCATCTCCTATAAAATCAATTTCGCTCTTTATCTTATTAGTTCGACCACAACTCCGTCCCCTCACTAATTTTTCCGATCCTGCCCCTAGGTGTCATACAAAAGTGGCCAGATACAGGAACAAAAAAAAGGTTTTTCTTAAAAAAAAAAAAAAAAAAGGTGCTCTGATATGCGCTTGAAATTCTTACTCTGTCTCACAAGTCATATTTTGCTATGGAGTATGGGTGTCACTTCTATTGTTTGTAACCTTCAAATATACTATATTTTACAGCAAAAAAGGAGGAGCAAAAGAGAGAAAAAAAAAAGTCCTTTTTTTAAGGGAAAAAAATGGTTTATCGGTGACTATTGATTTGTTATATTCTAAGATCAATATTATTATCACATAGTACTCGTAATGTCAACTTCTTCAAGGGCACGAATATTAACGATAAAGATCATGACAAGATCTTAGATAGTACCGGTAAAAACAAACACACCAAATTTGATGAAAACCCTCAAGCACACTCTTCTCAACCGGTCACAAATTGTAACACCCCAAAATTAATTACGTGTAAGTAGTATGTTAAAAAATAGTGAATTAGTGTGCCATAATGTGATTTGAATTTAATTCAACTATCTTGTGATATTTCTAAATTGATATCACTTTTAATTATTTTTTATTACTTTAAATTGTTAAATTGGTTTTTCAAACTAAACAATTTGTTTTTGAAATTAAACAATTTGTCAAATGTCTAAAATGTCCTCTTTCTTGAAAACCATGTGTTGGACATGGTATTTTAAAAAACTAACCTCCTTCCCCTTTATTTAAACCCTTTCTCTCTATCTCTCTCTCTTCCATTCACTCTCTCTCGTTCTCTCTCATTTCCAGCTCTCTCCCTTTTTCTTTCTCTCCCTCATCTCTCTCTCAAATTCACATTTTGAATTTAAGCTTTGATTTTCAATGAATAGGGAGCTAGGAAGCAAGATTTAACATCCACAAACGCAAATCAAAGCTCGGATTCAAGGTTAGATTCGTTTTTCTAAAACTTTAAATTTTTATTTCGAAATTTCCACAAATGTTCCAATCCGAGCTTCACGAGCTTTGGAAACCTTGAACCCAAGTTATAGAACCTCAAAACATCTAGAAACTAGGCTTGGATTGATGAGAAATGGATTTAAACCAAGTTTTTTCATTTTCCTCCAGTTTTCCCATTTTTAGATTTTATTGAAATTTTCTATACAAATCTTGTTTAAAGTTGTTTTAAAGTGTTTAATTATGTTTTTCCATCATTTATAAACGTTTTCTATGCCTAGGAATCGAGAAAAATAGGTGAAAATGAGATTTTGGCTCAATGAGGTCAAGACCCGAGTCTGGAACTTTCCAGACTTTTCTAGTTCGGCATGTCAATGGTTGAGCATCGGCAGGCCAGACTCATACATTCGGCAGGCCAAACCTGGGATTACTCTGGCAGGCCAGTCTAGGAAGTCTAATAGGCCAACCAGATTTTTGTGGGAATTGATGTTATTCACCGGTTTTCACTGTTTAAAACATAAATGGCACACTAAGATACCATAGAGTCGTGTAGTGAAGTAAGATAAGTCTAAGTTAGATATTAATAAACTTAGTCTCTATTTAAGGTTGTTCGTAGTTTCGTGGAGCTTACATAAGGCGAAACTGCGGTGTTGAGCATCAATGTAGGATATTGATGTAGGACTTTTACCCCTTTTTTTCGATAGTCAGGTTTTAAAATAATTTTTTGCCTTAAAAGTTCTTTCAAAATGATTTCACTAAGTGACAAATGTTTTAAATATTTTCAAAGGGGGCCTTTGGCCACAAAAATGTTTCTTGACAAATGATTTTTTCCAATTTGATTTTTAAGAAATGATTTAAAAATGAGTTTCTTAGCATTTTCATTACTTGTCTAAGAATGAAAGATCATAATGAATCAAATAATGAACGTAAGGAGAATATCTGGTAAAATGGAACATGATAATGATAAGACACCGGACGTGTCAACTAGCACCGTCCAAAATGATAGACTAAAGCATGATGCCATATACAAAGATTGGGTCGTGGGGAGCGCGACCTTAGGGGCAGGTCCCAAAACCCAGCTGGGCCACTTCGGTGGTGATTCATATGGCTTTGCTATAAACATATAATGAGACTGATTATGGGTGAATAAATGACTAAACGATATAAGTAAATTTATTGAGTTTCAATGAGTCATTTGTTTATTATTTATTTACCTTGTTTGATAGTTTTGTTTTAAAAATGAAATTTATATGTTAAAATTTAATGTTATCAAACGCTTAGTCCTACTGAGCTTTCTGTTCTCATTTTTTCTTTGTTTTGAAAACCTTTCCCCCAAAGTGGATTGCAACTTAGAACCGATTGGGAGACAACAAGACAACATGTAAGTTGTAAGAATCCTGTTTAGGTTATCTCTTTATGTAAGTTAAGGCATGTATTATTTAAACTTTTGTTCTTTCATATTGGACTATGATTGTAATATTTTATTGTTGATACCATGTGTGTGCACTAATATAGGTCCGATAGAGCCTGACTTATGTCCTTTTGTCTTTGTTATTTTATTTTATGATTAAATGTTTTAAAATAACGATAATTGTTTTAAAAAGTTTTTAAACTATCATGTTTTTCAAAATAATCCGAAACATTTAATTGGTGTTTTTAATCAAATATTTTGGTTTAATTAACTTAATTAATCTACCACATCACTACCTGTACTCAGAGGCGTGACACAAATATCAAACAACAACTCTAATTGAAAATTGTAATATTTTGTGTATATAAATATTTTTTTTTGAATTTTAAGTGTTCTGTTTCAGAATGATAACTACTTTGAGGAGGGTTACATAATATTATAAGTCGTTTAATTATTTGATTTTAGAGCAAAAACTATAAAGAGCACATTCAGCAAGGCAATTATCTAAGTCATTAACATTACTCAAACCCCTTTTTGATCAAATTCCAACGTAAAGAAATAGGAAAGAAAATTCTAAATAAAAAGGCACATATATCTTAGATGCAGCGAAATTGAGACTTTAAGAGTTCCAAATCCACCTAAATAAGGAGAAAATTGAAAAGAAAAATTACAATAACTAATGTGGCTATTGAAAGCTCTCACACAAAACGATAACAAATCATCCACAAAGACAAGCGGCATATTAATATCAAAACAAAGCAAAATGACAATGACAATATAACAACGACTACTTAATAGGTAAAATCTTCTTACCTCACATCTCCACCCACAGTTTCATGGCTGTTAATCCAATGGATTAACCACAGCTCCCAGAAAGATAGTAGCTTTTGATCTTCCTTGTTTTACTAGGAAGGCGAAAGGATGATCAGCAATGAAATCCATGCGTGGTGGAGCATCAAAATACATTTCAAAAGAATCTGGTTTTGTCACAGCCGCAGCTTCAGTTCCATGCTCATTAATATAAAAAGAAAAGCTCTGGAAAATATTCATCTTGTAGGAAGGAGTATTTTCATGACCAATAGCTTCTAACATCTCATCCAAGTCCTGCGGAATTATGCTCAATCCTAGTTGCTCCATGTTCTCTGAAACATTGAACTTAGACTCGAACTTAAATTTCGGAATCATTAGTTCTCCAACTTCCACAACTTGGAACTTAAATTGTAGATTAAGAAGATCTGGGTTTGAACTGATCTGATTTAATAAGTTAAGCAGACCATCTTTCTCATCAGGCAGGAAAATGTACATCGTAAAACAAGCCGTGTAATACAAACTGAGAACCTTGAATCCATCAAACGATGCATATGCAAACCTTTCACATCCCCTGCACATGTAGGGAACTTGAACAATATCTCCATTTAGAGTATGGAAATTTTCACTCCTGGTATTTGATTCATCAAACTGATCCAACCAAGCTGCTTTGAAGTAGAGTGCATTTGCAAGAACTAACGCAGTGTCCTTTTGATTGTCGTCGTATTCAATAAATTTTTTTATAAGCCCTTTATTTGCCTTCTCCCCCCAGCCATTGATTTCATCTATCGCCTCTTTTGTCTACATCACATTGAAATGCCACACAAATTTTGTTGACGTATACTAACATCAAGAATAAGCACGGATTAAATATAATAAACTACTTAAATAATCTCATTATTAATCAAGATACAGGGTATTTGTTAGAACCAGACAACCCTAGATGAGATACTAATCCAGAATTCCAAACGTCCAAGACACAAACCCATCAAATGTTCTTGTTTTGATTCAAGATATCAAAAAATCAACACTCTTTTCTCCTTTGAATCTCTCAAGAATTACCAAAAAAAACAAAAAAAAAAAGAGAGAGAGAGAAAAAATCAACTTTCACTTTGTCAGCATCAAAATTGGTAAACTACAAAACAGAACAAAGGCTTAAGACTGTATTCTTATTGGTCAGTTTTTCAAACCCTACCAATCAAGTAATCAACATATAAAGAATGAAACTAACTTCTACTAAAACTACCAGATCGGTCAATGCAATAAACGACACAAAGCCTTTGTAAACGAAAATCATTTTCAACCAAAATTGGTAGTAACTGTAACAAAAAAAAAAAAAAACCCAATTGAAATGTAACATTAGAACAGGGAATTAATACCTTGTTTTCAAAATCAAGAGTGAAGGACTCAGCGTGGTAAAGGTTTTGGAGAACATGGTGAAAAGAAGGGTTTAGTCTGTATTTCTTGTCAATCCAAGAGCCATTAATGGAGGACAGAATAGGCCATTCCTCCTCCTCCTCCTCGTCGTCGTCGTCTTCAAAGAAGTTTTCAGCAAAAACCTTTAGTTTATCATGATCATGAGCAAATTTTGCTTTGAGATCATCCAGGGTTTTGAACCCCAAGAGGGACAGCAAGCGATCTAAATTAGGGCCAGTTTTGAGACCACAAGCAACAATGCCCAACAAGATGTTCATGGAAAATGGCGAGAAGATGAAGTTGTTGTTCAACTTGTGACGAAAATTTTTCACAACCTCCATGCTCAAATCCATGGCCTTTTTTTTTTTGGGGGAACTTTTACTGTTTAGGTTTTAACTTTGTTACGAGGAGTGAGTACAGGCTGTTTTACACACTTTCTTTGTAGGATGCAGAGATAGAGGGTGGGAGAGGAGTGGAGGGAAATTCTTTGTTTGGTGGAAGGAAAAAGAGGGGAAAATTGAGAGATGATTAAGGGTGGGTTTGTTTTATAGTTTGAATCACGGTTTGAATTATTTTACTACAGTATTTTTTTTTACAAAAATTTAAATATTTATTCAAATATTTTATTCAAATACTCAAACCAAACAACTCTAAGCAGTTCTTCCATATCAAGTTTTAGAAAAGTACTATATTATTAAGGCTGACAATTTAGATCACGACACGATGACGCGACACGAACCCGACATGAAAAATGCAGGTTAGCGTTGGAATTGGGTCGAACCCGTCTGACCCGCACAAAAAACGGGTTGGGTTCGGGTCAACCCGAATCAACACGAAATCAACCCGAAATAACCCGCCAAAAATATGTCAAAATCAGGTTGACCTGAAATTGTTAATCAACCCGTGTAACTCAAATTGAACTCTGTGTGACCTTAATGTAACCCATATAACTTGAAATTAATTTTAATGTGTCAAATTAGTCTAACATTTATTGTATATCCAACTTGACCTTATACAAAGTTTTGTTAACTTTTTTGATGGTTTTGTTTTGTTGGGTTATTGTTTATTTTGTAGGCTTATTGTTGGGTCTATCGTGTTGTAGGTCTATAGAGTTTAGCGGCTCAGTGTGTCGTGTCAACACGAACATGCACTAAGTAGCATATTGACAAGTTGTACGGATCGGGTCGGGTCAATCCGTCTACACGTCAGGTCGTGTCCGAGTTGGGCTTTTTTTGACCTGTTAGGTCACGAGTCGGGTTTGAATTGACGTATTGATTGTTTATATAAGGGCTCAACCAGATCCAAACCCGACCCGTGGACCCAAATTACCAACCCTATCTATTATCCTCTAAATAATTTATTAATAAAAAAAATATATATATATATATATATTATATACTAATTTTACAAATGATTATCATTTATTTTCTCAACTCTCATTTTATCTTATCAAATAATATAACAGATTATTATCCCTGTCTCTCCAACTTTATTCATCCATCTTGCTCCACGTCCTCCTACCAAACAGGGAGTTCGATGGCCCTATCCCATTAGAAAATAGGTTTTTTTATTTTCTTTTGCTTCGAAATAAGAGATTTTTTTATTTTTTTTATTTTTTTTTTTTACCCTGAGGTGAAAAAGAGATGTGGTTTGTAGCAAGGAATGACGAAACTATTATCTTAGATTGTGAAAAAGAGCACGTGAAGACGCGTGTAAAAAATCAATGTCAGTGTTGCATGTGATCACATTTGCGAATCCATCATGCACGTTTTCACCAAAATACCAAACCCATCATTTTTTCTATTGATTCCTACATCAATGCTACGCTACACCTCGATTTTATTTTATTTTTTTGGCTCCGAGCTATACGCCTTGATTAATATGGCGCTACAATGTTGTTACTTAAAATAAGAAATAATCTATGAGTCTTAGACGGTTATATCTTTCCTTTTCTATTTCCCCCCATTAATAATCCAGAATCTCTTCCTTCAGTGTGGGGTATGTTCGGTGCTTTTTTTCATAAGAACGCATCTCAACTGTCCAGCCACCCTGCTCAAATAAATGTAATTTTTGATGTCCATGCAACTACCTATTGATCAGCACTTTTTTCCAAGGTGATCCCCAAGGCCACCCCTGGCCACCATATAAGACATCGCCTCATCGAAAAAAACACGTGCTCGGGACAACCGAATAGAACCTGAAACCAGACAACAACTCATATCCAAGGCCATCACATGGCCTCATTACAGCCCTTGGATGAAAGCGTTGTCCACCTTTTGGGATCATAACACTTGACACCACCACCCTTTGACACCACCATATGAAGCACCTAGGTTATGGGTCAAAACCCACTTCACTCCAGGTCTAACTCACTTCACTCCAGGTCTAACTAGTGGGCTATAAATAAAAGGCATTTAATCCTCTCAAAGGTAAGTGGACTTTATCACACCTAACCCTATTCCTATTTTCGGTTGAATAGGTACCTGATTTAAGCGTCGAAAAGCCCTTGGCTAGCACCACACCAGCGTCTCCTTGACCTCCAAAGTGTTCCCTCTTCTTGTTGCAAGTTCACCTCCGAGGAAGCCGAGATGAGTAGGACAGTAGTCTGACCTCCATGCACAGCCGCACATGGTATTGACCATCAACATTTTGGCACTACAAACAGGGCACCGCATCTTAACAGCATCCCATTGATAGCATTTCAAGTTGACATGGCCACAAGGGGACATACTCCTGACAAGGTTCCTTGACGGGGAACGACCAGAACTGAAATCAAGGCAGACCTTGTGGCAAGACACGCGCAGCCCAATCTCGGTCATGCGGACAGGGCAGCATAGGTAGAGCAGCACTAGCTATCGCGGACCCTATCCGAGAACTAACTACGATGGTACGTCTTCTCGTGGAGAAATGGCACAACAGCAGGCACGATAACACCCTCCCCTGGCACTCTTTTCGTCGACCTGGGAAGACTGGGTAGGTGGCGAGGGATGGGTCCTACAATGAAGGAGACTCTGAGCATCCCAGAAGTCAAGCCTCAGAGAATGCCTCTCAAAGCAACCGCATGATACAAGATGCTCGGTTGAGGGCCCAAAATGCCTGTGACTACTCCCTACAAGGTTCATGGGTCTCAATCTTTGACAGGCTCGGATCTGGGGGCTTGCCTTGCCCAAGATTGACCAGAAGCTCTAGGCAATGATAGGGTAGAAGGTGGAGCCTATACAAAGTGGAACTATCCAAAGATACCAATAGCCGGTAACTATGTGATCTCTAGTGGTAAATCTACTATATTAGGAAAAACAAGGGTGATATGCTTGACCCACCCTTTACTGATACAATCACGTGGGCCACTATGTCGAATAAGTTCATGGTACCCCAAATCAAAGCATATGATGGGACAACAGACACAGACGAGCACCTGGAATTCAATAGGAGGACACATGATATTACAAAACACCAATGACGCAACAATGTGCTAGGCGCTTTCATTGACTTTGACCGAATCTACTCAACAAAGGTTCAGGCGCATTGAACTAGGCATTGTGAGCTCTTTTTGATAGCTATCTGACACATTCTTTACAGCTTTCGCCTTATCCAGGTGAAGAAGAAATGAGGTCACTGTGATGACCCGCCTTTTCTGGTAGTCACTTGACTTTCTTTAAACATTATTTCTTAAACATTAATCTTACTTACTTAGTAAGAAAAATACTAAAATATTTTTTTCTTTAATTATATAAAACATTTTGTAAAAGAAAATATAATTTAAACTTTAGAAACATATCTTAAAACTTTGACTTTCTTAAACTTTGAAAACAGTATATCAAATGGTGAGAAAACATTTTCTTAAACTAGTGGAAGCATATTGTGGTAGTATCCATACCTTAGTCTTCGCAACTGTCCCCTGTAGCACCCAGCTCTTCTAACAGGTTCTACTGGTCACCCATAGGACTACCTATAGTATGAAGAAATTTTTAATGAGCTTTCGCTCAATAAGTTTAAATGAAATCTCACAAATAATTTTCATATGCTTTAAAAGCTTTTCCCATTAAAATGTTGTTCTTAAAACGTTTTTCATAAACATTTTTCTTTAAACATTTCTGAAACGTTTTTCATAAAACATTCTTAAACGTTTTTCTTAAAATGTCCTTCATAAACCTTTTCTTGAAAACATAAATATGTTTTTCATAAACATTTAATGTAAAACATTTCTCATAATGTTTTCCATAATCATTTCACATAAACACTTCATAATAAGGAATACAAGCAAATTCATAATGCATGATTCCATTTATGCTCAATTATGAACTTTCAATTATGAGCGTCTTATGAACATTCTTTTCTTACTTTAACTTTTTATCTTTGTTCCTTAACTCTTCTTATCTTATAAACTTTAGTGTTCGTACCAACATTATTAATCATGAGATCATAAACATGATGCTTTCCTTGTAGAAGACTTGAGACGATCGAACATCGAAGTCATGTACCTCACATCAAGGAGGTCAAAACTTTAACTTTACTTGCGCACCTCACATCAAGAAGGCTGGTATAACACTTTCTTTTTATTTTTATTTTATCTTCTTATTAACTTTAGTGAGCATATCAAATGCAATCACATCATATGCAAACACATTTGCAAATCATAACTTGTACTGTAAAACTTATTGCATAACAAATGCAACATAAAACTTATAACTTAAACTATAAAACATTATGTATTGACAAAATGTAAACATATTTTAAACATAATTATTGTAAATACATTGCAAAATTTTACTTAATCTTTAAAACTTTATGCATAACAAGTGAAAACATACTTTAAAAACAACTTGTATAACATTTGCAAACATATAAAATGTATTTGAAAATCATTTACTTCGTGCTGTAGGTGAGGTTTAAACTTATCTAGACTTAGTTCTAACGTTCCTGTTTCCTTCCTTTTCCTTTCATTAGTCGGCCTATATGTCTTGATCATATGACACCGACTTATTAGTTAACTTTCTTTTTATCAATCTAGTCGATTGATAATAAAACTTAAACATTAACCGTTCTTTCCTTTTAACTTAACTTGGTACCCTATCGGTTTACTCTTCTTTTTACTTTGTACCCTGTTGCTTTTAACTTTATAACCCACCAGATTACTGTACCTTTTACTTAACTTTGTAATCCATTGGGTTATCACTCTTTTTACCTAACTCTGTAACCCATTAGTCTTTACTTAACTTTGTAACCTACCGGGTTACCTTTCTTTTTACTTGAGCATTCCTTATTAAATTTCCCGTATCATGTAACGGTTTCATTACTTAACGTATTACGGAACATTTTCCATCAAAGATCATTTTACTAATTCAAAGTGTTTGACTTCGCTTTACTGTTTCTTAAAAATGACGATTTTACGCTTAACGGGTTTTTCATCAATTTCATAACTTTATAAAATTCATTGCTTAACTTTACCATTTTATTGCTTACATATTACTAAAAAATTTCCGTTAAGGAGTGTTTTTCGATATCGAGCGTTTTGGGTCCGTTTTGGCCTTTTTCATAAAATGGCCATTTTGCCCTTACTATTTTTACTTCATTCTTTCATTGACTAAACTTTGAATCCTTTTAAAAAATAATCCCTATGGTTACTCACTACCCATAGAATTGCAAGAATCTATTGTTCCCTAGTGAAAACCTAGTTTCACACGATTTTACAGTTTTGTTTCTAAATACAAAAATCTTTATATTTTTGCCTCTGGAACCAAAAACAATCATTTTCTACCAAAATGTTCAGTTTTTCACAGGGAAAAAAACTTCCAAAAGTTCCATGGTCGAATTCCAAACTAATCATAACGTTTTCATTTCATGAAATTTTGTGCTCAAAATTTCATAAAATTCATAACTCCTCAACCAAGCAGAATTTTTGAAAATTGTCTACAATGTCTTAATAATTTCGATGAGTTCTACAACTTTCATGTTCTAACTTTCCTCAAATTCTAACTTTACAGTGAACCTTTTGGTTGATTTTCAAATTTGTCGAAGTTTAGCAAAACTTTGCAATTTAGTCCTTTTAGAATTTTACAAAACTCTATTCACAAAAGTTGTTTCCCTCACTATGTTGGCAGGATCCTATGCCATATTTGGGACATAAACTGGCCTCTAAGGCCCTCAAAATCCCATTCCTTTGAAACTAGTTAAACTTTACAAAGTTTAACAATTTTTCACTTTTAAACCTAGAACCCTTACTTTCCTTCATTCCATCATCATCACCATCATCATAGAACATAAACCAATCATGCCATAATGTCAATATTACATGTCATAGCTTAAACATTTCATCAAACACTTGGCATAACAATAAAACATAAACTTTGGCTTAATTAAAAAGACTAGGATTTTATCTAATCCATGCAAAGTGCTTGTCCTCACTTTCTAGCACTTGAAAGCTTCCAAATTTCTTTGACATCAAGCCCATACCTCACCATAAAAATTTCATAAAAAACTTGAGTAAAACCCTAATACACAATAGGAAAAAGTTTTGAGTTTTACCTTAAAACTCCTTAATCTTCATTTCCTTCACTTGTTCTTATTTCCTCGCATAATTTGGAGCTTGGAATTCATCAAAGTTTTTTAGAGGAAAATACTAGGGGGGACAGTTTTATTTGGAAGGAGAATGGAACGTTTTTTTTGTTCATTTCTTGGTTCCTTAAATAAGTGAATTACTCCTGATTTTTTTTCCCAAATTTGATGACTCATCACCATGAGTCATCACTTAACATCATTTGTGGCAAAAAGTTAGGACAACCTTGGCAATATTTGATTTGGCCCCTTCAATGGATATTTTGGTAATTTCTCACTAAAATTTGATGACTTACCAACATTAGTCATCACTTGACATCATATTGCTTAACTTGGCAATATGTAATTAGGCCACCCAAGGGGCTTGATGGCAAATTTTCATTCATTTTGGTATCCCATGGTGGGTCCCTCAAAGACTTTTTACACAGTCTAAATTTATACTGACAATATTTTTCCTATACTGCTAGTATTCTTTTCCATATAATTCATGAGGTCCCACAATCTCTCATACTTATTTCATCCATCACATAATGTAATTCTAATATTATCTAACTTTGTACAGTCTAAATTTATACGGACAATATTTTTCTTATATTACCGGTATATTCTCTATACTGCTATAGCATTCTTTATTCATCAACATTCTCTAAACAATATTATTCCTATACTGTTTTAACTTACACAGTCTAATTCCTACATTGCATTACTTTTGCAGTGTAATTTCCATATTACATAATTTTATCAGTATACTTCCTTATACTGTATTATTTTAATACTGTATAATTCTTCATATTATTATATAGTATGTTCCCTTAAACTGTATTTTTGTCTTAACATTTGTTGCAATACATTTTATAACAATTGAGCTTTTCAACTTATTTTCATATCTTTCCTTTCTCGTATAAAACCATGGCATGATTTTTACCTTTAAAAATCTCATTTTTGCTTTTATGGACTCTATTATAAAAACTAGATTAATCAAAAATCTGACATCTATTTTGCTTAAATTATTACATTTTTAATGTACTAAAAATGCTCGGGTATCACAGTCACTTACCTTTATGCTGCAAAGTAGAGAGACGAAGATGTGAGGGACTATATCAACCACTTTACCTGAGCAACATTGGAGGTGAGACATGTCGAGGATGAGACCCTTAAGCATGCCTTCTGCGAAGGGTTGCGGAACAAGGGCTTGCTCTAGTCGCTCGTCCTGGAACAGTCAGCCACCTTCTCCTAGATGCTTAGATATGGTCATAGACATGCGGACGCTGTGGATTACATGAAGAGCCATTGAGGTGGAGAAAAGTGCAGCAAGAAAGGAAAAAAGAACAAGGACCAGCTCGACCAAAGTGAGGCCAACCATAATAAAAAGCCGAAGACTGATAAGTCAAAGGTTTCGATCAAAATGTTCAAAAGTTATACACCTTTGGTCGCCACGATTGATGAGGTATTGAACCAAGTTAGCAACCGCAATCTACTGGTGGTCTTGCCTCTACTGAAAGGGAATCGAGCAAAGCCAGAACAAGTATTGCAGCTTCCACCAGGACATCAGGCATAACACATGGGATTGTATCCAGTTGAAAGATCAGATTAAGAAACTTATTCGAGAAGGACACCTTCAAGACTGTTGAATGAGTTCTCACCCTCGGCAACAATGCAAAGAGAAGTAACCAGCCGACAAAGGAAGGCCTGCTGAGAATTCAAAGCACCAACAGTATGAACACCTAAGACCCGCCAAAACATTGTTCATATGATTTTCAGCGTGCCAATTACCATGGACACTGCCAATGGTCAACAGGCCTACGCCCGAGAAGCTTGTTTGGTCAAAAGGGAAGACTTGATGAATATGTCCAAGCATATTAATAAGATATGTCGGCAAGAATACATTGTAATCACCTTTACCAAGGCAAAGGTGAATAGGTTCATCCACCTACACAACGACGTCCTAGTGTGCAAGCTCCAGATTGCCAAACAATGTAATCCGATGGGTGCTGAATGATAATGGCAGCTCGTGATAATACATGCCGCATGGAACTTTTTAAAATAAAATAAAAAATTAGAAAAAATGACTAATTCAATAAGAAAACCCAAGTTATTGTGCTTCAAAAACCGTCGAAGACCCATCATATCAAGTCCATCCATCGATCCAACCCTAACATCTTTTAGACTCTTCTCCACATCGTCTCCTCCCACATCGTTGAATCTCTTAAATTGTTAGCATCGCCTTTGTTCACTTCGAAGCTTAGATTTGGAGATCAATATTTCCTCAACACCACGACAAGAAATTGAGAATAGTTAATTTGTAGTTGCAGCGTACAATTTACTTAATTCATTTTGGTTTTTAGGGATTTTATTTATTTATTTTTATTCATTTTTTAGATTGGTTATATTTTCTACTTTGTTATGAATGTGGTTTTATATTGATGATTAATGGTCTATAAAATTTAGCATGTTTAATTTTAAATATTTTTAATATAGATTTAAGAAATTTTGATTAAAGACCAAGACCAAGCCTAATCCAATCATCCAATCCAATAGATATTAGATTGGATTGCATTGGATGATAGCAGAGCATTAGATTGAATTGGTTAGACTTCAATAAAATTTTATTGAATTGGATTAGACAACGGAGGATTAAAAAAAAAAAAAAAGAAGCTAGTTTTGATCCAATGCCCAACCCCTTTACATGTGACTGAACTTTAAATCACTTGAGTTTTACCCTGCGAACCAAATGTAGCCTAAATGATGTCAGGTAGATTTTTACATTCACGTCGTTTTCTGAAATTGTTGTCGTTTTGATACAGAGAATCGGTGCCCAAGCCAAACACAACGCGCCCGCAACTTAATCAAAAATCGGACGAACAAAACGAACGGAGCCCTTCTGACATTTTAGGGTTTTAGAAACAAAAAGGCCTTCTCCTTCCCAAATCTCAAACCCCTTTTCTTCTCCCTCCAGAGAACCAAAAAAAAAAAAGGAATGGAGCAGCGGCTCGCCAATTCATGGCGTCTGACAGTAAACGAGAAGAAGTTCATCGAGACGGCTCTTCTCTCCGACCTCCGAATCGACGGCCGCCGCCCATTCGACTACCGCAATCTCACCATCAACTTCGGCAAGCACGACGGCTCCGCCGAGGTCCAGCTGGGCCAGACCCACGTCATGGCCTTCGTCACCGCTCAGCTCACCCAGCCCTACCGCGACCGCCCGAACGAGGGCTCGCTTTCCATCTTCACCGAGTTCTCTTCCATGGCCGATCCGTCCTTCGAGCCCGGCCGCCCCGGCCAGGCCGCCGTCGAGCTCGGCCGCGTCGTAGACCGAGGGCTCAGGTGAATAAATGATTAATTACCCTTCTCTTTTGGATTTCAGTATATCAATTTTAAGAAAAAAAATCGGATTTTGATTTGGAGGTTTGAAAAATCAATGAATGAATGTGCAGGGAAAGCAGGGCAGTCGACACAGAATCGCTATGCGTCCTATCAGGAAAGTTGGCCTGGGCCGTCCGCATTGACCTTCATATTCTTGATAATGGAGGGTAAGCGCTAAAATTTTTCATTTTTTCAAGTTTTGTTTCAATTGTTGTTTTAATATTTGCATTTTTTTTAATTAATATTAAGAAATAAAATGTGTATAGAAACCTCGTGGATGCTGCAAATGTTGCTGCTTTGGCTGCTCTGTTGACGTTTAGGAGGCCCGAATGCTCATTGGGAGGAGAAGATGGTCAGGAAGTTATTGTGCATCCACCTGAGGTTCGCACATGGAACTTCTTTTGAATATAATAAGCACATACTTGTATTTGTAAAAGTCGTATATTTATTGAGCACGTATATAGAAAATTGGTGTGTTAGAAAAAGCTCACTTGAAATCTTACTCTATTTCATATTGTATCGTGTAGGAGAGAGAGCCACTACCTTTGATAATCCATCACCTTCCTGTAGCAGTTACCTTTGCATTCTTTGGTAGCGAGAGTAGTGTGGTAAGTTAAAGAAAAAATGTCTCTTCTTAATTGTGAATGTCTGTTTGGTGCTTGGTTTTGATGGTTTAATTTGGGGCGGATGTTGGGCAGGTGATAGACCCAACCCACCATGAAGAGGCTGTTATGGGGGGACGAATGACGACAACGTTAAATGCAAACGGTGATATTTGTGCTATTCAAAAAGCTGGAGGGGAGGGCGTTTTGCATAGCATTATTATGCAGTGCTTGCGAATTGCTTCTGTTAAAGCAAGTGATATTACGGAGAAGATAAAGAATGCAGTAAGTTTTTTCTGTGTTAAATAGTTTTCCAGTAATGTTTTGTGTTGAAACAAATGAAAGTTATGGAAGGAATGCTACTTTTTGTTTCTGATGTTCTGTTAGTCACCATTTTGGTTAAATTTTATGTCAAGGCCTCTATTATTTGTATTGTGATTTAGGCAAATAACACATTCTTTTTGTGTTTGGCAAATTGTTGATTAGCATTGCTACATTTTCTCAACTTTTCTAATACAATATCCATTAGGTTGATACGTATAACACAGAGAGAGCATTAAGGAAGATCAAACGCCATCCTTCTTCTACTCCTATGGATCTTGATGGAACTCGTTCTGATTTAAGAGAAAAACAAAGCCCTCCAGTTTTTAAGAAGGCTACCAGTGAGTTCCCGAGCCATCATACAAAAAAAGTAAAGTCACCACCCGAGGACAATAAACCTGAAAACATTGAAGGCGAAACCAACTCATCAGAACAAAGACAAACTAAAGTTGTGAAGAATTTCACTGGGGGACCTTCGAGTTGGTATGCTGCTTGATCTTTCATTGTTTTTTATTGTAGCCTCAGATCCTTAATGGGATTTTAATCTGTTCGCTGTTAATTGGGTCCCTATGTTTAATGGTCTTCTTCTTTTTCTTCAGGGATCCTTACTCGAAAGGTGTTGATCCAGATTTCTTGAAAGCTTCCCTAGCTTCACGTAAGCCTTCCATTCTTTTCATTTTTGGATGACCACGTAAATCTGATGTACTGCACATGGTTTTACGGAGAAAAAAGAAAAAGAAGAAAAAAAATTTTGTTTTTAACTTATTCTTAAGCACAGAACATGCAGGAGCATCGACAGCTAGTAAAAGACAGAAGGAATCAAGAAATGAGAACATGTCCAGTGTAGCCAAGTTAGAGGAAACTCCTGAAGTTGTTAATCAAGGATCTTCACCGGTTGAAGCAGCTCAAGCGGAACAGCAAACGAAAGGAGAGAAAACATTGAAGGATGCTGTGAAGCCTAAGAACAAGAGAAAAAAGAAGCAATCTTCCTCTGGTGCAAGCTAGCTGAGGCATGACAATTTATTGGAACTTGTTGAGGAAACAGGCGTTGGAACATGGTGTGCAACTTAATATAGATGAGAGACTGTGTTCAACTTTGGAGTGACTCATCGGATTGGTATGGGCTGAGCGGTAATAATTTTTGAACTCATCCGTAATTTGGGGTTTTGCCCGCATCTAAGATCGGCTTAGCTGAATTCTTGTTGCAATGGATCAAATAGATCAAGAATGATTCCATTGTCATTGCTGAAGCTGCTAAAATGACCTTTAGTGCGTTTTGTGCGCTAATCTGATTCTTGAAATTTTGTTTTTTTGTTGAGGCAGTTGTTTGTTCTTGGAAGATGTAATTTCCCTTTGCTCTTCTCTTTTTCAAATGGAATGTAAATGAACAGAATAATCAGGATTATTGTCAGATCAACAGTTCTTGGTATTGAATGTTTTGAGTTTTAAAAGTGTCACAATACTGGTTAGTCTCAACCTTATTGCTCCTCTCTGCACGAATCATCGTTGCCACATTTCTATGTTATTTTATAAATAAATATTTCTCTATATGCCAGTAGACGTATATGTATTTGACACTAAAACTAGTTAAAGCAATCTTCGAGTTCATTATAGAGTGAATTGCCGCGATGGCCCACATATCACCAAGTAACATTTACTTAATCCGGAAGGCAATGGATTAGCCTCTCGTCCAAGAAGAGGGATTAAGTATTTTATTGCTATCTGCTCAGGCTGTATTGGGGAATATAATACTTTCTTTTCGAATGACTTTTCGGGGAAATAAGTGGGCATTACATTCTAATCTTCTTTTTCTTCTTTTTTTTTTTTTTTGAGATTTCTTCTAACAGTTACTAAAAAATAACTTAGTGCTACATATCTGTTTTTCTGTCATTATATATCTGTTTTTCTGCCATCAGATATGAAAAAATGATATTGATCAGATTTAACGGTTGAAAGGTTAATAGAAATACTCGCTAGAGAAAGATCTTTTAACAAGTATGATGGTTCTCAATGTAATCATATACCTAAACACTTTCTATCCATTTTTTTCTCCATTCATTATAATCAATTCAAAGAAAGAATTTACTTTTTTTCTTAATAAAGGAAAGTAATGAAACTTCTTTATTTTGTCGATTTAAGAAAAGACACATTCCTTTCTCACAAAACTACATTGATCTCAAGGTTGTTTGTTCAAGTTAGCTACTGACTTTTTGTAAAATTGATTATCCCCTCTTCAAGTGACCAACCAAAGAAAATCAAGTGACATTGTAGTTGCGAATCTTTCAAACCCATTGTTACATCTTTTTTCCTGGTTTCCTTCATTCTTCTTTCTGATTTTATTAGGTGGCTATTAAGTAAAGGCTTATTAGAAACTTTACAAATAGCAAAGGCACACAATAACCATTGGATTTGGCGCTAATGACTAGTGTTAGTGTTTAGCTTTCTCATTTTACTGACGTGGGAATAGCTCCACCACCAATAAAGCTTTGGTTAACCTTATAGATTTCACCATTATCTCTCACCCCACTACACCCATTGAAGTTTTTTTTTTTTTTTTTAATCTCACAAATAGTAGTTAAACTTTGTAAAATAATACTATCCCTCTGTTAGAACCAACATTTTTTACTAATAAACATTGTAAAGCTCTCAACAGTTATAGTAAAAAGCAAAAAAATTGCTACAGTATAAGTTTTTAAACCAATATTTTTTGTTTCAACCGCTCTATCAAACATCTTTTTTGTTGACCGTATAACATCAATCTTTGTTTTTAATATGCAATTAATGAAAATGACTAAAATTGAAACAAATCGATAGATTTAAAATGAGTTTTAGGCTGTTTTATAAGCCATGGATCAAAATATGATTGATAGTTAATTTTATGGACAATTCGTCGGGGTAAATCTTTTTCTTTTCTTTTCTTTTTTTTTTATCATTCTTCTTCTTTGCTTGTGTAATTTTATATGAGATTCAGTCATGCTTCTTATTTATTTATTGAACTCCTTTTCACCTTTATTCGAGTTTAATCTAGTGACTCATAAAAGCACTTATTTGTTAAATTTTGCAAAAGTTTTCCACCACCAAAATGATTCACTTGTATCTTCTTTTTTTTTCTTTTGGTTTAAATAATAGAACTCAAATTCCATTATTTCCTGCTTCATGGACCCCAAAGGAGAAAGAAGGACTATGATTATAATACCAAAACAGTCGCTCTCACCAGAGAGGTGAGAGATAGACTGTCTCAAAAGCGTGAACTAGATGGCTCTCTTTTCACTTTTATTAATCAGAAAAATCTCTCAAAATGGTTTATTAGAAAAATTAGAAAAGTCAACTAAACTCCTCCATTATTTATGTAATTTTACAATTTGCATAAAATATTAGAATCTCTTAGCCAGCATGATATTTTATATTTTACATTACAAGCAGGAATCTTTCGGCCCTTAAGATTCCACACACAACAATATGCAATCCGCTCCCCGCCACACGTTCGAGTGATGCCCCATGCTTCGGTGTTATTCTCAGGACCGTACTTCATTCATTCCAATTATCAAATCAACACCAATCATCTTCCAATTCGATTGATCATTTTATTTAGAAATTTCTTTTGATCCAATGCGTTATAATCTCGCTACTCATAAAACTATATCTCAGTATAGTATATAATTTATTTTGTAGATTATCTTACTGTTTTGTTGGTGGCGATATTAAAACCTTATAAGGTTAAATAAAATTAATTTTTTATTTATATTTTAAGTTGAAGAGTTGTATACTTTTGAAATTTTAAGCTTAAAAAGTTGGTTGTCCTATAGTTTTCATTTAAAAAGACAATGGTGCAGCGTATAGGATTTACTAGAAAATATACAAGGTGTTTCGTAAAATCGGTTAGAACTTACGAGTTCTAACTCAAACAATGAAAAGCCCTCAAATGTTATATTAAAAAACAAAATAAAAAAAATACTATAGTGTAAAGTTCTTACATGCTATAATATTTTTAACTAAAATTGGTTATAATTATGGTTCTAGATCACTTTGTCAAACACCCTAATAGAGAGTTGAGAGGTATATATAGTTTTGTCTTGTAAGTTTATTGTTCATTAGAATTCTTGCAGCAGTAGAAAGAAGTAGGCCCGTTTGGTAGTATTTTTAAAATAAGTGAAAATGATTTTGTTTTAAAAAATAAGAATTTTTGAGAAATTGTGCTGAGTATTTTTGAAAACTTTTACCTCAAAAATGAGAAAATTTTCAAAAACTTTTAAAACAATACCAAATAAAAGTTGTTTTATTTATTTTCTTTTAAGGTTTTATTGCTTTGAGAATGTAAAATTAGAGCGTCTAATTCTTAACAAATATATGTATTATTTTTACAAAATTGATACGAATTAGCTGTAAAATTGCTTGAAAATTATATCAGGTTTCAAAAAATCTATAAATTTCGTAGGATCTAATACTAGATGGTTGAGGCAAAAAACTACAATAATTTTATGGACCAGTAATTTGATAGTTATAGAGTGTAATAATGGAGAAGGGGTAGCTCTTAATCAGAAATTCAAAACGTACAAAACGGCCACCATCGTGGGCCAATGAGGATGACGAAGCTGACATTAATCCTTGCGTTTTATGAACTCTATTGACCACAAAAGTAGGGAGAGATTATAATTTATATATTCTTCGCGAGAATTGCCTCTTTGGGTCATAGTTTTTATTTTAAAAAATCTTTTTTTCCAGTTAAAACTTACTATTTATAAAATAATAAGCTTTCATATAGCATTATTAAGCTTTTTAATAAATAAGTTGGGGTTAAAATTTTAAATTAAAAATATTGTAATAATATAAATTTTATGAGAAAAAATATTACAAAAAAAATTAAGTAGAATTGAAACTGTAGTTTGAATTATGAACCTAAACAAAATGATAATATACTTTTTAAATTAAGATATATTATTTTATTAATAACAAGGTTGAGTTAAACAAAAATGCTTGTTGTTTTAGCACATGGCACTAGCGACACATCTTTTATACGTCAAGGATGCACCCAATTGCTATAAAACACCAGTAATATTAGGTGAGACTTGTCTTTTATTAGGGATGTTGTTTAGCAGTGATGAATAAACTTTATTATACTTTCAATTTTCTTTTCTTGAAAAGAAAGTCAACTTGTACAGTGGAGCCTAACAAGTACGAGCGTGCAACGATAACTAATAAAATCTGACGGCTGAAATTGTGGAATCTTTTCTATGATGAGGAAAGTTGAAGAGAATGACTGGACTTGTATTTTCTTGTGATACGGCTGAAATTGTGGAATCTGCTGAAATTGTGGAATCTTTTCTGTGATCAGAAAAATTGAAGAGAATGACTGGACTTGCATTTTCTTGTGATACGGCTGAAATTGTGGAATCTTTTCTACGATCGGAAAAATTGAAGAGGATGACTGGACTTGCATTTTCTTGTGATGAAATGGACTTTTAAAGAATGTTTTGTAAAATCATTTTCTAACCAAGACTTTTAATAGTTACAATGTTAAGTTATCTTACGTTACAATGATAAAAAAAAAATTACAGTATAAAGTTCTTACATGTTATCATTTTTAATTTAAAAATTTTAATTCTAATTACGTTTTTTAAGCGTGGGATTTTCATTAAAAGAATTATACTTTAAGAAGAGAAAATCTGGCAACTTACAGTTTAATGTAGCTTCCATATTGGTTGATTTACAAAAATATTATATACATGGTGCATGTAACAAGAGTTTTGTCCATAAGACTCATTGGAGTTAGGTAAAAAAAAGCATTACTAACTCCCATAAATTATAAATTAAAGGACCTTTTTTAATTAGAAAAAGGGCCTTTAAGTTATCTAATCAGAGAGATTATGGTAACTAAGGCAGGCTTTTTCCTTGCCATTATTCTTACAGCAGTTGAGAAGAAAGTTACAGAAGGTCAATATATATATCAGAAGAAGTTCATATATCTCTCTGAAATAACTGTTAACTGCTCCCAATCCATATTCAAAGATGGACCCTCAAAACCTTCTCTCTCTCTCTCTCTCTTTGAGGGCCCTTACGGAAGGCCAAAAAAAGATCACTAAATAAGGTCCTCCTTTTCGGTTATGGAAGTTAGTCGATTGAGCAATCTACAGAAAAATATAGCAACAAGCCAAACACTTCTCTTTGGCGTCATTTGTGTAAATATAAATACAGTTTTCTTCCTATTATCCCTTGTCCTCTCTCTCTCTCTCTTTATATCTGGTTCTCCAAGAATCCACCATGTCCATGTTCCACTTAATATTTTTCATCTGGGTCCTTCTGTCAGCAAGCTTCTCACTTGTTATTGGCTCTGAAGTCTCATGGTGCCCACATGATTTTTTCCATAGACAGACCGGAAAGTTTGAGCAGAAAACTGATAGGTTCTGGGAGTTCAAAGAGGAAACCAATACTTGGGTTGAAGTTGAATTGCCTTATGATCTGATCTCTTGTGTTAATGACAACTGTACTAAAGTGGGGTCCATTGAACCATCAAGAGAACATGATCATGATGTTGTAAGAAAAAAGGAGAGTTCAGAAAAAGGGATTTCTGGGTTTGTTCTGCCTATGAGAAAGAGAGTTTCTTTGACTAAGATGTCCGAGACTTCGGTTTGGGTCACCGGAGAAAGCGGTTCAATCTATGAGAGGTTTTGGAATGGTGTTCAGTGGGTAGTAGCACCTCATGATTTGCCCATATCAGAAGAACTAGAGCATGCAGTTTCTGTTTTTATTGTCAACCACACAATTCTTGCTCTTTCTGAAGCTGGACATCTGTATCAGGTACTCACAGTCAATCCAACGGTTACATCTCACGTTGTTTAAAAACAAATCTCCCAACTCTGATATATGTTCTAGGGGTTTCCTGCTTTTGATTTGATCTCTTAACTGTGAGAGGCAGGGGATATTTTTAAACATGAGAACTAGTAATCATTAACCATCTATCTAATCAACTATACAGCTTGTCATATCAAGCTCTACTAGACTTCTATAATGATGATCCTTATTTGGTTACTTTTTTATTTGTGTGCATATAAAAAATACTGGCAAGAGTCTTGAAATTGCATCTTGGTTTTTCTATAGGCTGATATGCCCTTTTATCTCTCTTTTTTTTAATGTTGTTTTTGTCCTTTCAGATGCAACTAACTGAAAGTTCCCAACCAATTTGGGTGGTGTTTATACCTGCACTTGATCAAGGTACAGAAAAAGGAGAAGAAAGTTCAGAGCTGTTGATCAAGTCTGGTGTTGTTTCACATGATGGAGAGTGAGTAAACCAATTTCAATTTGTGTGAATACACGCCAAGAAATTCTTCTAAATTCCTTTATGAATAAACTTGGAAAATTCGTGGTTCTCTACTAATAATTCCTTGATTTTTTTCTGCATTGCCTCCTAGGAGAATTTATTTCTGCACTAAGAACGGGACATTATTAGAACTTGCTGAGATTGATCCTCCAAGGTAAGACTTCAAGCGTTTGACTCAAAATTCCTTCTGCCGCAAATTTGTTTTAGAGTCTCTAATGTTTTAATTTCATTCCAAAAAAAACTTAATTTCTTTTGCCATAAATTTAGAACAGATGGCGGAACCATGGCCAACCACCGGGTGCTAATGTTGCAGCAATAGCAGATGCTGGTGCTGCAAGAACAGAAGCAGTCTACACCATAAGGTGATATTCCTCTCTCCTCTCTTGTGTGTGTATGTATACAAGCTCACATCCTAACAAAATGCTTAAAGAGTGATCTTCAATTGCAGTTCCATAGGTGATCTTTACGAATACGACAGGAGCTCAAAACCGTGGTGGAAGAAGCACATATGGAGAGATGGAACAGCTCAAGATGCTTCTCTTAAACCATTGACGGGGAGTACTTTGCATGGTTTGAATGGAGATACCATATCACTTTTTCTTATAACAAAGGTAATGCCTAATTTTATCATCAAGTAGCCATTTTGATTCTGCATTTAAAATGATTAGGATGAGTTGAGGCAATGTTTTTAGTAGTGAAATTAACATCAATGATAGTGAAGAGAATAATCTGCTTGTATTTGGCTATCGGTACATGATTGACATTTGACAAGGCGTTTTCTATCATCAGGGTGGAAATTTGGTAGAGAGAAGGTTACACCAAAGGAAGTGGAAATGGTTGGTCCATGGAAGTCCAAAAGATCAGCACCTAACATCTATCACACAAGTAGTACAAGATGACTTGAATGATAAATTATTCTCATTATTCTTCACCACATCTTCTGGGTCTGTTTTGGAATACCGAATACCAAAAAAATTAGGTGAGTCTATTAAGAAGTTGTATGAAGCTTATTCTTGTTAACAACATATCTTTCGAGTTTCTACTTACAATGGGAAGTATAATTGTGTGTCTGAATTTGAATTGTTCCTGGTTTCAAGCAAACAACATGAATTCATTTCTATAGATTATGAAAAAACAAATCCGTAAATAACAGATTCCATGGGAATTTATGCTGAGGACAGGTATTGCTCAAGAAAATCAAATTGAAGAAACATGGGTGAATCATATGCATCCTCCAAATGCCAGAGCTGCAAGAGGCATTGCTGGAGTACAATTTCAACTTGGAAGGATACTTTTCGCACTGGATGATGGAAGGCTTGCGGAGCTGCATCTTTCAGGTATTGGTGGTGAAAATGCAGGGCCAACTCACCAAATCAATGTCAGAAGAAAAGCAACAATGAAATACGTATGGTCAATATTAGATGCTCCAGAGACCGAAGGATGGAATGCCGAGTACTGCACTGAAGAACGTGGACCGACAAATTGTATCATGGGCATTAAAGATGAGCCGAGTGGCTCGGCAGCAACAAGATTAGTGACAAGGAGAAGGAAGGGAAGCCAACAACAAGATTACTTACTACCAAATGTAGCAGCAAATGAAGCAACACAATCTTTGGATGAATATTTTGTGCACAATTGGATCACGGCAAACTTTCGTTTGAGAGTGATGCAAGGAGGGAGGTCTTTTTTCTTCATAACCGATGACGGTCTTACATTCGAATATCTCTATACTGAAAATGCATGGATATGGCTGAGGCATGAGCACACCACGTCTATAAAAGGTGCAGTGGGAAACTACAATGGAAGTTTGTATGTGGTTAACGCATATGGGAGTTTACTAATAAGAGAGAGGAGTGGCAGTGAACTAGCATGGATAAATTGCACTGCTTTGGAGAATGGAAGACAAGTGATTGGAGGCCCTCCTTGGGATGGAATGCCGGGTCTAGCTATGAAAGTGACAGCAGAGGATTCACTCTTCCTTATAAGCAAGAACGGAAGATTGCTACAATTCACAGTAAGTTAACAGAACCAGGGGGAAAAAAAGGAATTGTGTATCCAATTATTTCTTCTCTTTAGTTATTCAAGAGAAGTAACATGATGGACGGAGACTAACAGCTAAGAATTGTTCTGTAGGTTGCGTCCAGGAAATTCAAATGGAAAGATTGCAAAAAGCCTCC
Source organism: Artocarpus heterophyllus (assembly GCA_025403435.1). Classification (NCBI taxonomy): domain Eukaryota; kingdom Viridiplantae; phylum Streptophyta; class Magnoliopsida; order Rosales; family Moraceae; genus Artocarpus; species Artocarpus heterophyllus. The sequence goes on from CM046337.1 coordinate 2,381,230, forward strand.
AGGTACTAAAGTTGCATGCATAGTAGATCAGGAAATTTTCAGGGAAAACATAGTTTTTGTCGTTGGAACAAACGGTCGGTTATATCAGTACAACAAAGTGACTGAACTCTGGCACGAGCATTACCAGTCTCAACATTTAGTTCTATCTAGAATGCCAGGAACTGCTACGAGGCCTTCATTGATGTCCCTAACAGGCTCGCTTTTCATGCTCTCCGAAGATGGTGGATTAGTCGAATATCATTGGAACTCGTTGGATGGTTGGAATTGGGTTGAACATGGAGCTCCAAATAAAGGTGTAATATTGGTTGGTTCTCCAGGCCCTTCCTTTGAAGGCAGAGTACTGTTTTTGATCGGTTCAAATGGGAATGTATATCTAAGGTACATGGATCAAACGACATGGAAATGGAAAAACTGCGGTTTCCCGTATGTGGGAAATCATCTGGAAGATCAAAGAGAAGAAGGTTTTTGTGTCGATGAAGATTTTGCGGGCGATTTGGTGGAATCTAAAAACCTTAATGATGTGAACAAACATTGTGACCCAAAGGTTAGTACTTTGTTTTTAACTGCAATACTGACTCATATGCTGTAATGATTGTGTTGTTGTTGTTCACAGGTAGCATCTACAAGACCAATTCCTTTTTCTATTGATTCAGTAATCTTTGAGTTAAGAGATGGCAGAGTAAGAAACTACCATGAATCCATTGTACTTCCAACTCGTTCATCCTAATTTCTGTGAAAATACATGTTATTTTTGTCTTCAAAGATAAGGAACTTTGCTGACGTTTGCAAGATCTTTGCAGTTGGCCGAATTGAGACTAATGGAGAGCACGTATTGGGTATGGTCTCGCACAATAGGCACTCCAACAAGCTTATGCATGGAGAATTTTTGGACTGCTGTGGCATCATGAGACAAAAACATAATAAGCATTTAAATGCCAAAGAACATTTCAGTAAAATATGGATATAGCCTCCATGATTCTACCGCGTAAACACCGGTACATAGAATACATAGCTTTTTGTTTGCTTTCCACATTGTGTTGGAAGACAGGAGAAACAGAAAGCAGACGCTTTTGCACGTTCATTGTACAAAGGAATAATTAATGGAAAAGTGACTATACAATAATGCGTTGTTTGGCATAGTATCAACACAAAGTTCCATACTGTTGTTAGCATCTTTCTTTCTTTCTTTCTTTCTTTCTTTCTTTTTAAGAAAAAGGAAAGAACATCTTGTACTGTCTTGGCCCATATGAGTAGTACCTCCCGAATATATTATGGACTTTTACAACATACAACAGCGGGGGCTACTCTTTTGTTAAACAAAAGACGCCACACACTTCTCACTTGATTATGTTTAAACTCTGAAAGCTTTACTTTTCTGATGTTGCTGGGTGCTGACCTTTCAGGGTGACCTCATTATACAACCATAATTTAAGAAACACTTCAACTCCAAACCGTGGAATCAATCCAATCATTCTCTTAATAGATTCTCTCATGTTCATTGGGGAAAAAAAATCGATTTTCATGAGCGACCAACAACATTGTTACAATGGCGTAACACACACACACACAAAAAAAAAAAAAAAAGGACAAAGCAAAACGAAACAAAACAAAAATTAAGAAACGTCTCAGAAGATAAAATTAAGGAAAAATCTACGTCAATCTTACAAAATCATATCATTCAACTTTACTGGTGTCTCTAAAATCAGAATCACACCATTAAAGCATTCCCAAGTTAATAGAAACAAATCACTAACAAGGAACTCATCATTAAAGCGAATCCTCAAAGAAAAAGAGATGTAACCATAAAACGGGTAAATCACAAGCATTGACTAGAACCTTTTGAACTCAAATAATACAGATATTGAACCCTTCATTGAGAATCCGTATTTCCTCACGGTAAAACATACAGGAAATTAATATCTTCTCCTGGGACTCCTCGAACGACGCTCTCTTAGTGGCCTGCAATTTTTCAATGTCAAAGCAATATAATTTTCTTTAGGTCATAGGCCTTCCACCAAGCTAAGTATAACAAAAGACATAAATTAACCAAGTAATCTAATTAAGTCTCAAGCCTTAATAGATGCGATGAGTTATCAGTAAGAAGGTCACAATCAGGTCTCACAACTTATCACATTAAGTCTTCAAACTTACATTTCGCACACATACTAATATAATTAGGAATTTCAGATAAGAAACCAGAATGAATGTAACTCCACTGCACATAGATGCAGAGTTAACTACCAATCCAACCATCCAAGGCCCTTGTGTCAAGCTCTGCTCCAGAAGAGCACAACAGTTCATTCTAGTTAGACTTTGGCTTCGCATAGATGTGCTACACTTGACACATATTCGCCGTCAACTAAGTTTTCCTATACATGTTTAAAGATTATCTAAATGTATAAAGAAGGAATAACACCCAAGACATTTATTGATTTCCTTAATTAATATAAGACTACAGTTAGAATATTAGTAAGTTAAAAAGATGTACCTTGTGTTCTTCTTCTTGTTATCAAGAAACGAGCCATTGCTGAAGGCCCAGTCCACACCGATGATCTGGGTGAGGAATTCAGCTCCATTCATTCCAGATATTGCAGCTTGTGCTTCCTCAAAACTCTCATATTCGATAAGTGCATAACCCTATTAATAGAGAAAAGTTCCCAAGTTAACTCACCAAAAGAACAAGAATCAAACATAAAAGAAAAGATAGCAACCTAACCAAAACAAACTAAAGAAAAGTAGTAGTACTCGCTTAGAAAAGATTGTTAATTGTTTCATTTCCTGCTATAGCAAAGATAAGAAAATTGGCACAAAATTTTCTAAACGTAACAAAAACTGCCTCAATTTGCAGCAGCAAGTACAACTTAATAATTGTACATACCTTGACGAAACCAGTACGGCGATCAAGATTTAGATGCAAGTTCTTGATCTCCCCAAATTCACCAAAGGCGTTCTGTAGATCATCCTCTTGGGCCTCCTCATGAACTCCAGTTACCAGAATAATCCAACCTTCAATTGCTGCCAAACAAAAAAAATCCAGAATCAAAATCAGGCAAACATCAAAAGCACATATCAATAGCTTTGCACTTCCAAAACTACAAAGTCTTTGCTACATCACAAAACCCTAACATAGAACCAGGAACTGAATCCTAAATTCAGTATTTTTGAAGAAATTAACAAATTCAAAAGGAATAATTCATCTCCAAATGCATTTCACTCAACATTCCTTCACCTTTGTTCTGTTCGAATCTCGAAAAAGAGCTAAATTCCATAAACCCTAAAAGCCAGAGAGTTTGTAAACTTGACAAATTAAACGAAAAAAAGGCCTAAATTTTGTTCAAAACCCTAGCAGGAAAAGATCAAGCATACACATTTCAGATTAATGAGAGATAAAGAGAAGAGGGTGAGACTAACAGCGCTGGGGCAGGAGGCCGTCGGAGGACTTGAGGGAATCGAAGTTGGCGCCAGCGAGACGGCTGTTGCGGTCGGCGTTGGGATCCTCGCGGAAACCACGGCCCTTGGTCTTCTTCTGAGGGAGAAGCGAGGACGACGCGCCGCCGCCAGTGATGGCGGACTTGAGCTTCGGGAGAGGGGCACTGTGAGACGCGGAGGCGTCAGCGTCAGGGGCTCCGTCCTCGTCCATGAGGTCGTCATCCTCCGGCTCGAAGTCCACCGCCTCAACATCTGCGTTTGCCATGGCCAGTTCTTCTGTCTCTCTATCTCTCTCTCTAGAGACGAGACGAGTTTCACAACCAATCTACAGCACTACGCAACGTGCGCCAATAATAAGAGAGGGGGACTCTACATGTAATCGTGGGTTTTGTTGTCTACAAAACCGAAACGACTACAAACTGATGAAGCGACAACAATATATTATTGGATAAAAAGAGAAAAACTGAAACGACATCAAAGGGCCAGACGACACAAAAACGAGCACACAATGCAAGCGACGACAATCAACCCGCCATCGGAAAGACTAAAATAAAAACGACACAGAACTGGACTCCTACACCAAACTGCGGTATTCCAAAGAAAAAGGCAGGCTAGCGCAAGTAGAATTCAAATTCTAATCGTTTTATTAGAGGGTCTTGACATCACAAATTTTAGATTAGATTGATTTATGGTACAGTGAAAAATATTTGTAGCGCAATCATTTTACATAATATATTTATAATACAAAATATATCCTTAAACTTTATGGTTCATAATATAAAATATACTCTTACATTTTATGGTTCGTGTTAATTATGCATTATGCTTTTTTTTGGTTAAAATGCTTGTTCATAAAAAATGTATAATTATCTAACAAAGTAATTTTATTTGAATAACATGACAGTGAATACAAGACTTTTTAAAGGTGTGACAAAATTCAATCTATTGAGTTTTTAAGTAACATATTCCCTAAATATCTTACGTGGGAGCCACAGACCCTCCACAATATCCAAACAAAAAAAAAACCAAAAAACTACATTAAAAAGTAAATATAAATTTTTACTTTCTTGTGTCTAACAAAATCAGTGAAATTTTCAAAAACTAAATAAATAAAGACTATTAACCAACAATGAAAAAAATAAGGTTTTTGTCATTCTGACACACTATTTTAAAAAAATATTACATTGACGAAAATATCAAAACATTAACTTGAAGTTTTAGAAATACTAGTTTAGATACGTGTGTTGCGTTGCACGTATTAAGTATGTTGACAATGAATAAAAAAATGAATAGAAGAAAATTAATTTAAAGATTTGAAAAAATAAAAAGAAAGTTGCTGTAATAACCTTTGGAGATATGCATCTGTATTTTTTTAACTACCCACATTAACTTTTAGATCTAACTACTTTAAGATTTGTAAAATATACCGTGAGAACTCTTAATTGAAAAACTAATTATTTTTTAAAAAATAAACATAGGCAGAGACGGAGGGAGGAGAGAGGCCCCTCGCTTTTTGGTTTGTTTTTTCTTTAATATAGCTTTTTTTAGTAATAATAATAATAGTAGAACAACAAAAAAATTATATTAAAAAATACATTAAAATAATACATAGAGGCTTTATAAAGAACCTAAAATTGTAGGCAAACTTGGCACATTCTTCTGTAAACAACTATCCTCTCTTGAAATAAACACTCAAAACAGCTATTAATATAATGCAATGTATTACAGGTATGATGTGGACACATTTCGAGAATATAAAGCACTCCATATTATAGCTCATTTTAGAGAAGATCATCATCTTTCAAGATTTCAAACAACAAACAATCCGTGCTTCAAAATTTAAGTTCCTCAATTTCCTATACTTTCCCAGCAACCGAACGTAGATATCTAATGTTGTATCCATGTGATTATAATACTTGAAACCCGAGTACTCCAATCTTCTAGCCCAAAATTTCATCCAATATTGAACCTCCTTTTTTAGAAAATTAACTCCAATTGCTGCGTTGTACCATTTAATAAACTCAAAATTTACGTACCTAGACCAAAACCAACAATTACTAATGGTCAAATCATTTGGAAAAAAAAAAAACAAAGAAAAAAGAATTTCCATAGAATAACGAACAATCTAGTAGGGCTACACAAAAACTGCCCCGCAACCGCCGACCGCCCGTGCCTGCGCTCGGCCCGCCTGAAAAAAATAAGTCTATGTTAACAACCTACTCATTGGCGCGTTCAACCCGCCAACCTATATATGTTGGCAGGCAGGTATGGCTTAAAATTTTGAACCCGCCCGCCTAATTCTTAAAAAAAAAAAAAATCCTAATCTAAACCTCTCTCCACTCCCCACTACTTAAAAAGAAAAAGAACACTTGACTTTGTTTATCATTTCATCTGTAGTATCCTGATATTTTAGAACCCAATGAACAGGTTTTATGGAAGAACAAGAATTCTTGACTTCATCACTTCATCTGTAGTTGATGTTTCTTGTTGCAATGAATAATTATGTTTCTTAATTTATTGTAAATATAGTCATTGTCTTTAAGCGTCAAACTTGATTGTTGTTGGGAATGATTCATACATTATCATCTTATATTTTCTATAAATTTTCTTTCTTTTTTTAAATAAGAAAAAGCTCAAAAAATTACATTGTGCATTAGTATAGACCCAACCCACCGCACCCAAACCGAAATCGCCCGCCATTCCACGGGCAGTCTGTGGGTTGGTTAATCGCTAACCAACCATTTAAAAAAACCGACCTGCACCCACCCAAAAACCACCAAACCGTCCGTTGTTCACCCCTACAATCTAGGTCTTTGAAAATACCTAAATGAGGGAAAGAGAGATATCACCATGAAAATGAACTATAAATTCAGCACCAATCTGTCGGCGGTGGTGAATATTGACGATCAGTGGTGGTGAGCGACGAGGATAGAAAGAAAGAAAGAAAGAGAGAAAGGCAGGATAGGCAATGAATGGAGCTCGGCGACGATGGTGAGCGAAAAGGAGAGAAAGAGAGGAATGGGGCTGAACGGAGCTCGACGGCGGTGGTGAGTATTGACGGTCTGCAGTGGTGAGCGAGGAGGAGAGAAATCAATAGATTCACTCAATTTTTGATCACCAAAGTGTTAGAAAAATAATTTTTCATGTGGGCACACATATGTAATTAAATGTGTTATTTAATGCTATCTTAAAGTAAAGCCTAAATTAAAGTGATATAATTAAGATAAAGTTAAAAGGCTTTATTGGGTATTAAAAATAATGTATGGGTTATATTTGTTAATATTATATGTGTAGATACTAATTTGTAATTTCCAGATTTTATGATGGGCGAAACTGGAAATACACTAAAATAACTAAAGTTATATATTTTGGTTATGGTCCCCAATTCATACGGATTATTCATTCAGAAAGTTTTCAGATATTCCTACTTCTCTGAAATCCCATCTTCAGAAAAGAATTAAAGGAATACGTATTGAATTGGAAGGCAATAACCCACATCAATCCAAGATCATGAATTCAGGTACGCTTCCGCAATTTGGTATGATTTTTTCTCAATAGTTTGACATGAACGATCCTGTAGAAATTTTAGTTCAATCCAGTCTATCACAAAGTTCATCACAAATTCTCAATAAGGGAATTCAACAAAAGTAATTCAGTGTCGTCTTCAACATTCTATTTCTCTTAATGAGTTCTCGGCATAAGATTCATATTTTCTAAATGAGATTCGTAAACGTATAAAGAGTCAATCAAGCAAACATTATTCCAGTCAAAAGTTCCTTTAGAAAACACTTTCCAAAAATGTATTTAGTATAGCTCATTTTAGAGAAGATTGTCATCTTTCAGGATCTCAAACAACAAAGAATCCGTGCTTCAAAATTTAAGTTCCTCAACTTTCCTATACTTTCCAAGCAAGCAAACGTAGATATCTAATGTTGTATACATGTGATTAGAATACCTGAAACCGGAGTATTCCAATCTTCTAGCCCAAACTTTCAATCCAATATTGAACCTCATTTGTTAGAAAATCAGCTCCATTTGCTGCTTTGTACCAATTAGTAAACTCAAACTTTACGTACGTAAACCAAAATGAACAATAACTAATTGTCAAATCATTTGAAAAAAAAACAAAGAAAAAAGAATTTCCTTGGAATAATGAACGATCTAGGTTTTTAAAAATACCTAAATGAGAGAAAGAGAGAGATGTCACCACCAAAATGAATTGCAAGCTTGGCGCTAATCCGTCGACGGCGGTGGTGAATATTGACAATCAATGGTGGTGAGCGAGGAGGGGAGAAAGAAAGAAAGAGAGAAGGATAGGAGAGGGGCCGAACAGAGCTCAATGGCGACGGTGAGTGAGCGAAAAAGAAAGAAAGAGAGGAATGAGACCGAACGGAACTCGACGACTGTGGTGAGTATCGACAATATGGAGTGATGAGCGAGGATGAGAGAAGTCGATTGAAAGAGAAAGAGAGAGACAAAAAGGAAAAATGTGAAACATCTGTACTTAAAAGATAAAATTGTCTTTACAAAAATAAAAGAAATAACAAAAGTGGTATTAATTGAAAAAGTTTTTAGCTAAGTGACCTTTGTCAATTTCACTTGTAGGACTTGTCCTAATAATTTCTTAGTCATGTTTGATTGGGCTACAAAATTTTGGCCCAAACTCTTATGTTGTCCTCCTACACTATAAGTTATAATGTCCACTGTCTAGTTTCAAATTGTTTAAGAGAAAATTACATGTTATGTCATATCTTTTTTAAAAGATTTTATGGTTTGTTTTTAAAAAAATGAGAGAAAAAACATATATTTTAAAATTTTAAAAAAATACTAGACTTTAAAAATAATTACAGTAAATAGCAAATTTATGTTGTAAATAATTTATTTATTACGTGTAAATAAAGTAAATAGATTATTTGCATTCTTAACATATTTATTGTATAAATAAAAATTATTTACACTGTAAATAAAGAGTTGAATAAATTAATTACACTATAAAATTGTTATTTATTATAAATATTTTTAAAACCTAATATTTGATTTAATTAATTTTAAAAAAGTTATATTTACTATAATTTTTTTAAAAAATATGTTTATTCATATCGTACTTAAAAAAATACCGTAATAACATTAATATTACTGTTTAAGTTATAACATGGTTAAACAAAAAGATTTATAAAAAGAATCAGTTATAGAATATGATATCTATAAAAAAAAATTTCTCTTTTCAAATTTTTTTAGGGAAAAAAGAGTACCAACCCTACATCCCAACAAATATCCCAAGCCACAGGCCCCCATCAATTTGATACGATCCCACCACGACCGTCCAAAATTTCTTTTTTTTATTCCACACCACCCCCCTCTTTCTCTATCTCTTTCTCTCTTAATTTTTTTATTTATTTTTTTAACTTTCTCTCTCCTTTTTATTTCGGTCATGTTTGGTCGTAGTCTGTCTGTATAAGTCATTTTCTAGTGGATACTAGATAGACAGAATAATAAAGACATAAGATAATGAAAGGAACAAATAATAACGTTTAAGTCAGATTTATTGTTTTTCCACATTTACCCTTCATATACGTGGGTATGGGAGGATGGTGCAAAAAATAATAAGGTCAAGTGAAGGGACCCCACCATTTAATAAATATTAATATTAATATTCTTTAAGGGGGGAAATGCGGAATCAAAGGAATAAACACATTAATCAGTGATCAAATTTTGTACTTTTTCTCAAATTATGTTGCCAAATGCTTTCTGATGATTAGTGTTCTAATTAAGTCATTTTCTAGTATACTGCAAAGAAAATAACAGGTTAGAGGGGTGAATTAAGGCAAATTGACTTGAAAACGACCATAAGAAGAAAAGAGAAATTAAACTTATTGTGATGATCTATCATAATCATACGATTGCTTATGACACATGTCATTTTCTATTTTGATAATTAATTACTTGTGACATGTTGGAAGGACGTGCATTACATTAGTGGTGCCAAAAAAATTTAGGGAATCTAATTTAAATTACAAAGGGCACATTACTCATTTTTTTAAAAAAAGCATGTTGTCAACAAAATTGATAAACTTTTTTTGGCTGATCAATTCAAAAAATAAAGTATTAATTATAGTCCTCGTAATCATATATGATGGTGTGATACGACAAAGGATGGTGTCTTCTTGTACGTGATGTTGCCAATACTAATGGATAATATTACTCAAAATTTTTTAGAGCAATATTCGAGGTTGTCACTAAGGGGTCCTTTTTTTTTTTTCCTTGGTAGAAGTTGTGTCTGAATTATATCTTTTATAGATATTGGCACATTCAGCATTGTTTTTAGAGGACACTTTTGACTTTTTAATAATATGTAGTAGTCAGGTTAGTTTAAGGTGTTTGATGCATCGCAGTAAAAGATGAGAATCAGATTAAAAGTTGTTATTTTACTATAATTTATACTATTATAATTAAAATTACTAAATTAACTTTAATAAGATACAGCGCAACAAAAACAACAGTACAATAATAATGTTAAATTGACCCATTATTATGTCATGCGTGCTAAATTTTGTGATGGTAACTTCTCTCAAAAGTTTAGTTGGCTAATATAGAAATTTTGCTAATAGGATTACATAAGTATAAACTTATATATCATTACAAGCATATAAATTAATAAAAATGTGACAATTACGAGACACAACTTACCTGTTTGTTTTTTTCTTAAAATTTTTTAAAATATTTTTATATATTTTTTGAGGTAAAATATTAAAAATATTTTCAATAAAATTTTATAAAAAAAATTTATTTTTTTTAAAAAATATTTTTATTTATTTTAAAAATAATACCAAATCACCTCAACATATACTAATAAATTCTCTTAGGGAGGGGGAAAAAAATCTCACGCTAATCAGGTTTTTTTTTTAAAAAAAAAAACTGCTTGTACTTGAGAAACAGGTTTTGAATACGATGGTTGCCCGACATATAAGAAAAAGGTAAATCTGATCAATTGAATGAATACACATTTTTGCGCTTGCCCTTTCGAGTTTTAAAAAGCAGATCTGAATCGACCCTCCCACTTAACCTTGTTTTTGTCCAAAACCGTAAAGACAAAAATATCTTTAGAGAGAGAAAAGTTTGATGAGCGAGAAAGAGCGTCAGACCAGTCGCTCTTGCTGTCCTTAAACGCAGCTGCTTCTGCTCAGTTTCCCTCGCCGCCGGAACCTGTTCTGGTCAAAGTTTCAACTCTCTCTCTCTCTCTCTCTCTAACGTTCTCTCTTCTTCTTCTTCTTCTTCTTCTTCTTCTTTCATCACATGAGCGCGAGAAGAAAGTTTTACCACATTTGTACCACTTTTGGTACTACTTAAATTAACAATCCGCCAATTCATTTTACCTTTTTCAAAACCCAAAAAGAAAAAAAAATTAAAAAAAAGTACGCAAACGCTCCACTCTCACTTCCATTATATACCATTCTCTCTTCTTTCCACAAAAAAAAAAAAAAAAAAGCTGAATCTTTTTTCTCTTCTTTTGAAATCTTCCATGGATTCTTACGAAGCTAGTCGAACCGTATTCTCAAGAATCCAGAGTCTCGAACCGGAAAACGCCTCCAAAATCATGGGGTACCTTCTGATACAAGACTATGGCGAGAAGGAGATGATTCGCTTGGCCTTTGGTCCTGAGACCCTTCTTCAAAATCTCATCATCAAGGCCAAAACCCACTTGGCTATTCTCCCAAAATCCTCTCTCAACAACCCCATTTCCAGGCCTAATTCATTTTCAAGTCCTCCTCTTTCTTACGCCAGTGTTCTCAACAGAAGGTCTACTACTACTACTACCACTTCTTCTGCTTCTAGTCCTAGCAACAACACAACTGAAGAATTCTCTCCGACAAGCGCTTACGAGGATTTCCAGAATCAGCAGAGCTACGGCGTTCCCGGGATGTATTTTGGGTCGTCCGAGGATGTTGGGTTGGGAATGGGATACAGATCTTCACCCTGTTTGTACTTTGCTAGAGGGTTCTGTAAAAACGGCAACACTTGCCGATACCTCCATGGAGATTCTGCTGGCGAAACTAGTATTATTAATAGTGATAATAATATTACTATTACCGGTAGTAACGAACTTGAACAGTGTCAAGAGTTGCTCAGGCTTAAAAAAGCTGCTCATCAGTCTCAGTTCATCACGGGAGGACCAGCATTTTTCCCGTACGATAGCAATAACAACAATAACAACTCTGTTAGTTTGCTCATGCAACACCAGATAATTGACCCTCAATCCCAAAGGTATGGTTATATAACCAAATCAGCTCAAATCCCCAAGTAATATCATTTTTTTATATTATTATTGTCTTCTATTTGGTTTTTTTTTTTTATAGGTCGCCAACAGGTGCAATGATGATAGGAGAGGATGTTCATAAGTTTGGGAGGTGTCGTTTTGAGAGGAACGACAGTATGAACCCGAGTTCAAGGCAAATTTACTTGACATTCCCAGCTGATAGCACGTTTAGAGAGGAAGATGTGTCCAATTACTTTAGGTACTAATTACTTTACTTGATTATTAAAGGGCTTTGTTAGTGTAAAATGTAATAATCTTGTTGGTTTGTGATTAAATTTGCCTTTTTTTTTATTGAAGCATTTATGGACCTGTACAAGATGTGAGAATCCCGTTCCAGCAAAAGCGGATGTTTGGGTTTGTTACCTTTGTGTATTCAGAGACCGTGAAGCTCATCTTGGCTAAGGGCAACCCACATTTTGTCTGTGATTCTCGGGTGCTTGTTAAGCCTTACAAGGAGAAGGGAAAATTTGCTGAAAAGTATGACAAAAGTCTACTTTTTTATAGCTCTTTTTTTTTTTTTTGGGTTCTTAAAATCTTATTGCACTAGTCCTAAATGCAGAAAACAACTTCAACAACAGCGGCAGCAATTGGAGAGTGGAGACTATTCTCTGTGTTCAAGCCCATCTGCGCTTAAGTATGATCTTCATCATGGTAAGATGGTAACTGCAAAAAAGTCCATGATTCCTGTGTTAGACATTGGGAAATTGTTGATCAAAGTTCTCTTTCATCTTATGTTTTTAGAGTCAAGAATGTTTTACGATAATACACAAGAGATGTTACTAATGAAAAAACTAGAGGAACGGGCTAGTTTTCAGCAAGCTATTGAAATCCACGGGAGAAGGCTGATGAATCTACAACTTATGGACCTCAAGAATCATAATTATCATCATCGTCACGGTCAATTCCTCCGCGGTTTATCTTCTGGGTCCTCAATTCCCTCCCCCAATGCTTTGCCTTACTCTCCCAAGAACCAACTCCTTGTTCCATCTGATGAGACTGAACAAAATGTCTTAGAAGGTTGGTGGATCAAACTTTTTTTTTCTCTTTTGTGTGTAATACTTTTTTCATGGTCAATCTAGGGTAAATTTTGTTGCATTGTGTTCTTGTTGCAGAGAGTAATGGTGGGTCAATTTCATTCATTTCTCAAATTGCTGGTTTAGATGCTAAACAGAAAATTCAACTGCCAAGTCATAGGAGAGAGGAAAATAGTGGCACTGGCAAGGACTTGGCTAAGAATGAAGAAAGTGACTTCAATGAAAGGTATAAACTTGATGATGGGATTTTCATGTACTTGTTTGAAGTCTATCTGATATCTCCACAAACATTGTTTGCAATCTAATTTTGTTTTTTGTGTCCAAGAGCAGTATAGAGCACATCCTCCCTGATAGCCTCTTTGCTTCTCCAAAGAAATCAGCTGCTGACCACACCACTATTTTCTCCACTGCTACTGGGGAGCCCAGTGAAATGACCAAAAGCCCATTACTGTCCACTTCTACCCTCAACATGCCTTCTCCAGAATCTGTTTTCTCCAAATGCTCAGGTACACTTTTCAACACATCTTTCCCAGGTTTCTTAGAGATTACTTTTTGTAGCGCTATGATTTCTTGTAAAATGAGGGGAATTTGTTATAAATCTTTTTGCTTCTATGTTTAGGTTTTGTTCTGGGTATGGAACCACTAGAATGTAATTGATGGAGTTTGAGTAACATGGGGGACAGCAATGGGGATCTTCACTTTGCCAGGGTGAGCATTATTGTTCTTTTAAAGTGTTCACTTTTTTTTTTTAACCAATTAAATGATTTGCTCATTGAATTCCAATTGTCTATTCTATTCTTGTATGCAGAGACCAAAAGAAAAAAGAAAAAAAAGAGCAGAAACAGATACAGATAAAAGAAAAATCCTCTTAAGCTGTATAGCCAAAAACAACAACCCACATCAAAGTAACCTGTAAGCAACATCTCAGCAAGATCACCATCATTATTATTAATACACGCTAGTTATAGTGAATGCATAATTGTATACTTTGAAAATAACAGATGAACTGATTTATGGTGGTGGGGTCTTTCTACTTTGTGTAAAACCCCTCTTTGTAGCTGTGTGCTGGACCATCCAGCAAGTTGTATCACAGCAAAGAAAGCCTAGTGGTAGCGTAGTAACTCCTCATATATCATGTTTGTAATTTACTACCTTTTTTTTTTCTTTTTTTTTGCTTTTATCTTACCACCACCTGTATTTGTATGGTGTAAAATCTACAGAGAAATGGAAGGCTGTATTATTATGGCAGAAGGAAAAATTGACCAATGATGTAAAGTGGTCCCAAGAAAGCCAAAAAAAAATAGAAAACAAAAAGCTGTAGCTGGAGCATTACCACCATAAAAGCTGTGTCTTTCTCTGGCACTATTCTTTTTCTTTTTTGATGAATAAAAAAATGTCTTCCATAAGATTTTGAATAATAACAAGTAGGAGTTGGAAAATTGGGTAAGGAGGCGGCAAGAAAATTAAAAAAAAAAAAAAAACAGCAAAAAGGGGCCTGAAAGAAAAAGATTTCTTTCATGTGATTAAAGGGTAACTTTAGAGGACTTTTTTGTCTCATTTTGTGGTTTCTTTTAAGTGGACATGAAGAGGTAAGGGCCACACTCTCACATGGGTTCTGACAGCAAATATGAATGGTATCTGGGCACCACGCACTTCTTTCCCTTTCAGTCTTTTAACCCCTCCTGATTTTTTTTTTTTTTTTTCAGAATTTCGTTTTCTGGGTAATGGAGAACTGTGTTTTGACATGGTCTCAAATTGTGTTACAAGATTAAAAAAAAAAAAAAAATCTTACTACCATACCAAGTGACAATAGTAATATTTCTTGTAAATCTTCTTGTGATATGTTTGGGACACTTTTTCATATGAATGTTGGGATATTAGTTTCTTTTCCCAAACAAATACTTTGTCTACCATTAGTGGTGGTAGTATGTCGCAAGAGGATGACCTCTTAAGGTTCCTTGTTTATCATCCAGAGGTCAGTCTCCTATCATCCAAGGATTGATGAAGCTCTTCAACGGGCCATGAGAACTCCATTGATTATTTTTTTATTAGAAAAAAAAATGCTTGTTTTTTTATCTTGATAAAATTATCATTCAAATTTAAACGGGTGAGAAACAACATTAGTACTTCGAAATTTTTTTAAAAATTTTCATGTTAGCATCCCTGCCAGCTTGTTTTAATTTGGGTCATACATTTCATCCTAATCAGAATAAATAAAATTAATTATTTTGTTTTATTCATTTTTGAAACTTGAATTAATGCTTACTATGAAAAAGAGATTGTTGTTGTAAGATCAAACAGTTGCCCATGTTTAGGCCAACATATAGGGAAACAACAGGACCACCTTGGAAGCATGTTGGATAGCCAGACATAAACGAGGCTCCTAAGGACTCTTCTCTAGCCTAAATGTGGTTAGAATGTCAGCATCAGAAACAGTCCCCATGTTGTGACATAGCTGGCCTTCTTATTACAATTATGAGACCTTTTTTGTCCCTCACTTGGTTTATTTGGGTATTAATCTCTGTTTCTTGTTGTGTCATAATCAATCTAACATAACTTTGGATGTATTAGCGGTATGGTACTCATTTACTAGTTATAGTACTCACGTGTACCTTTTTCCTCTTGATATCTAATGATCTCCTTAATATCCTACCAGAACTTCACCGATAATGTACATTTTAAAACTATTAGATTTAATTAAAGTCATTTTTTTGACAAATACAACGAGACAAATGCTTACTGGTGGATATCTTTTTTGGTTATAGTAAAAAAAAATTGTCTAATAATAAAGGGGGCCAATATATATATATATATATGAGCAACATGGCTCCTTTGTATAGCACTGGTTATACTATGTAACAAGCCTTTTTTAAAACATTTTTTTGGCAAAATATGTTATTAAATCGTATTGAATATGTTTAACTAATTTATGAGGTTAATTCAAATTAGGAACTATTTGTTGCGCTGATTCTCAAAAGTAGGAAACCCAACATTTGAGTAATCATACTCGTAACTTTCTTCTCCAAGTCTTTTTATTAGAGAGAAGGAAAAAAATCTTTTAGTAATCTTGCATTAGCTTAAGGTCCTTTTTGCTTATCTTTTAAGCTTTTCCTCATAATTAACCATCACTTTATATATGCACTACAAGTACTATATTTTACTCCAACTTCACCTTTTCACTCTCTTTTTTTTTTCACTTCACTTTTTATAAAAAAAAAAATCGTTAAAAATAAACTTCAATATTTATCATCATTAATGATATAATTATGTCAGAATTGTTACGTGATAGAGGTGATAATTATCTTTTTATTAATGTATATGTATTGGTGACACATCACTAATAACAATACTCAAAGTGGAAAACTTATCCAAATGACCTTTTATCAATTGGAAACAAATGATGACATGAGATGAGTTCAAGAGATTGTTATATATCAAATGAAGAAACATTTTTAAAAGTAGAGAACGTCACAATTCCAATTCCTCCAAAATTTTTCTTTCCAAACAAACACGAACAAATGGGTTTCTTTGGCCCCTCATGACAAGCCGAAAAACGTCGCGAAGTGATTTGGATTAGATTTTTTTGAAGCCCCCTTCTCATAAATGGCACGTTTTACATGGAAGGAAGACTTTGACGAGAAACATCAGAATAATAATAATAAAAAAAAGATGCTGATGAGATATCCTAAAAAAAAAAAAAAAATCCTACACGAAAGTTGACGAGATTATCATCATCATCTTGAATAAGAATCATCGGACGGCTTAGGATTTGACACTTGGAAGAATTCAAACTGATGGGTCAACCCTAGGATCATCATCCTTTTATCAATGGAGGGTGTAATGTGGTAAATATTGGTGAATCTTCGGGTAAATATGGGTAAAGATTTACAGAGGAAGAGGTTTGGGTCAGCGAAGCCAGGGGTCGAGAAAGAGAACGTGCACTAATATTTTTGGGCCCCTAAAAAGCAACCACACGCTCTGCAGTGCCACACAGCAATACAAAAAGTTAGAACATTATTCATTCTGACACTCCCCATGGTTACTTTTGCGTAACTACTAATTTTAACCATCAAAATAGTGTGCAAGATTCCTCTTGGCTTTATTTATTTATTTTTTGGATGGTATTATAAAATGGGTAAGGGGACTTAAAAACAAGTAAAAAGACAACGCCACTTTTAAGTTTTTTAATCATGCAACGTATTAGATCAACTGACAAGCATGATTTGTGGTTACAGGGTTCTAGCGAAGATTTCAAATCTTTCCCTTCAAATATATATATATATATATATATATATATGTATTTCAAATCTTTATAAAAAATTAGGTCGATTCAAATTCCTAACTTCAAATTCTATAAATCCACTTTATTAGCGACTACAATGCAATGTTTCAGAAAACTACGTGTGTGTGTGTGTGTATTTATATATTATACTTCAAAATCAATGGTACAACATTTAAGATGTATTTCATAAAAGAAAAAGAAAAAAGAACACTGACCATGGCTTTTCCGAATTCACAGTTCGACGCTTCATAACCTCAATTTGAGGTTTTTGCTCTGGTCAATGGATCGCGAAGCACTGGCTTGTAGCGGTGAGAGTAAAAGTTAGCACAACAAGGATGGCAATATGGAAACTTGCCCCGGTTTGTATGAACATAAATTTAGTTAAGTCATTTTCGTTTGTTAAGCCGCTGGGATTAGCCCAGCAATGAGGGAAATGGTAAAGGGTTAGATCTTAGGTTCGATCTCTAAAAATCTTAAAATAGTATTTATTATTAGAAGAGATTTGGGGCATATAAAATGCATAAATACCCCAAAAAAGTCAGTACATAATGTGTATAAATACCGAAAAGGATTAGATCTTAAGTCAATCTCTATAAATCTTAAAATAGGATTTATTATTAGAATAGATTTGAGGTACAT
Organism: Artocarpus heterophyllus; assembly: GCA_025403435.1. Taxonomy (NCBI): domain Eukaryota; kingdom Viridiplantae; phylum Streptophyta; class Magnoliopsida; order Rosales; family Moraceae; genus Artocarpus; species Artocarpus heterophyllus. The sequence goes on from CM046337.1 coordinate 2,398,928, forward strand.
AAAATGCATAAATACCCCAAAAAATCAGTACATGGGGTGCATAAATACCAAAAAGAAGTCATTTTGGTTTATTCTTTGTATGCCTTAGAGGTAAAATTGCAGACAATGAGAATTGAAAGTACGGTGATTGTTATTTGTTCAATTAATCTATTATGTATTATAATACTCGCTGATAATTTCTTTTAAAGAATAAAATATCTTCTTATTTTAAATTTGAATGGAATGGTCCCATCTTTCTATTAATAAAATGATCCAACTCAAAAAGAGATTCTCTTTTCATATCTCCTCCTTTCTTTTCTCCTCTCTCTCGTCAAATAAGGAATTCACTCTCTCCCTTCTTTCCTCCTACCAAAGATAATGTAAGGATAACATAAGGAAGGTAATTACTCCTTATGCCCAAGGGCTCCCTTAAAACTTTTTGCTTCAACATTACAAATTCTTACATCCCCCACCAAATACACACACATTTTTCCTCTCATTCCCTGTTGAAATTTTCTTATTGCCACATATGTATTTTGGAAACTATCTATTATACCTTAAGTTTTGACTTTTTAAGTATATTTTTATTTCAAACATAAAATACCAAGTAAACTCAAAATCAAGTATATTACCATATAAAATTTACAATTTTTTAGGCTCTAAAGCTCTAAATATTAAATTTAACAATGGTTTAGAATTAAAAAAATACAACACAAAAAGGAGAGTAAGAAACTATTGCAATTAAAATTTTCAGTTTAGTTTATTCTTTTTTTAATATGCTTTCCAACTCTAGTACCAATGGGTCCACAAGATTTTACCGTAAATGAAACAGATGAAAATTAGATACATAATATGTTTACCGGTGATATTGAAATCCCACTTTTTTAAATTTCAAAGTTAAACTCCCCAAAGTGTGACATTTTCTTTACCTTCTATTTATAGAATGATATGAGAGATGGTTACCACCTTTTTCGTAAGCTCTTCTACCATGTATTTACATTTGCTCAAGAGGAGGATGCAACAATATTACTATAATGAGCCATGTAGTACTTTCTTGGTTTCGTTTCGTGGGCAACTTATATAAACAACATGACAGTATTTGTTTTCTTCCACAAAACTTTTACCCTTATCTAATACATAACAAACAAATCTTGGGGTACCTTAGATCCAAGCAAAGTTATATTTTTCTCTTTTTAATGTATCAAGACAAAGTCAATTTATGTTAAGGCAATGAGTAGCTGTAATATGCAGGAAAAACTATACTAAAAAAAAGTTGGAAGATATGTAGAGGAAGTTAACACTTTCTAATGCTATGTTGTAATTAATAGGAATATTTGCCACTCACAACCATTCTCTAGTTGCTCTTTTCTTTAGACAAGCAATTGCTTCGATAAGAAATGCTAACCTTTGATACTCTCTTTGTGACTATCTATCTTCTACTCACGTCACATGTCATCACATATTCGAATAAAGATAAAAATTATGCTTTATTTTATTGAAAATGTGATGATATGTGATAAGAATAAAAGATAAAGAGTGTAAAAAAAAAGTGACAAAGAGACTGATCCTAACATTTCTACTGCTTCAATATATGGATCACTAGTTTGATGAAATATTTTAACTAAAATGAAATAGTTATTTCTTTTCTCTAGGCCAAGTTTTTTTTTCCTTTCTTTCTTTTATATGAAAAAGACCAAAATTACAATGGGGAAAATATTGAGATAATTCCTGCATTAGAGGCTTGCAGCCATGATCAACAGTGTTCTAAATTTTAACAATTACAAAGTTTAAAAAAGCAAAACGCAAAAATGACAAAGAATATTTTTTAAACAGGATATTGGATAATTGTTTGACAACAAATAGTTGTGAATACGAATAAATTGACCGGACGGATGTGTGTGACTGGAACTGAAGAAAAGATGATGGTATATTATAAATGAAATTGACGGATGAGAACATATACGAGAGTGAAAATTGAAATATGGTCAAATCTTCCATTAAGAAAAAGTCAAATATTATAATTAAGCTTAAAATCAAATTATTGTTTGATTATAACCATTGTTTTTTCAGTCTAATATTAGAGTCCTCCTCATCAATTGAAATATTTATATTTTCGAAAGGGATTTTTCTCGATGTATTTCCTATGTTTTAGGCTTTATAACAATCTTTTATTAATACTTTTGATCCAATATTCAAAAACTCAAGAATTAAAAGGGGTAGAAGAGGTGGGGCCACGGTTGTGTGGGTGCCTTTTGAATTAGGGTTTTGTTTCACTTTCATAGCCTTAACCAAAAAATAAAAAAAAATAAAAAGAGATGAAAAAATACACATGTCATGAGTATAATTATACGGTATATATATACATCTGAAAATACGGGTTCATTTTTTGGGGTTTGACAATTACCCTTTTGAAGTAGATCTGAAACTCACCCCCCTCCCCTCGAGAGACAGATTACAGAGAGAGAAAAGACGAAGATTGAGATTAGATAGATAGAGCGAAAGTTCAACACTCGAAAACCCTACTCAAAAATACACACAAACTCTCTTCTTAACACAAAACTTCACAACCCATTAATCCCATAAAAAAACAAAAGCGCCATTTTTGCTCTCCTTTTCAGTGGAGAGCAGCAGTAAGAGCAAAACCCAGAAAGCAAAAAAACGAAAAAACCATGGATTCTTACGAAGCCACGAGTATAATCTTCACGAAGATTAAGAGTGTAGACCCAGAAAACGCTTCGAAAATTATGGGATACATTCTGATACAGGACCTTGCGGAGAAAGATTTGATGTGTTTGGCTTATGGGCCTGACAGTCTCTTGCACTCGATGGTCGTGAGGGCGAAAATACAGTTGGGACTTTCGTCTTCGTCTTCTACACCTTCCACTCCTTCTCCTTCGCCTCTCAACCCCATAGCCAGACCTTCGAACAGTAACAATAACCCATTTTCGCAGTCCTCTCCTAGAATAATTATCCCAAATGGCGGCTTCGATTTCAAGAACCCTTCTTCTCCGTCGATGAATTCTTCTCCTTCTTCTTGTTGGCCTCTTTCTGGGTTTTCCAACAACAGCGGCATTAACAACAACAACAACCACCCCATTAGCCCAAAGGTCTCTTATGACAATATGCGCTCTTCGTCGATTCCGCTGCCGTTGTTCCGCAACCACCACGGAGGTGGCGACGGAGGAGAACTGATTGACGAGAACCAACTCAACGACTACCTCTCTTTCCTTAATGGGTCGGAGGATTCGGCCTCTTTCGATCCGGGGATGGAATTGGGCCTCGGGGTTCAGGATTGGGCCGGGGCAGCCCACTCTTTGAACAACGGCGACGCCCATTTCCTCCACCGGAGGAGCTTCTCAGCCAGCGACGCCTCGTTCGGGTCGGAGGATTACGGCGGCTTGGGTGGTTGTGGCGGATTCAAGCCATGCCTTTACTTCGCCAGAGGGTTCTGTAAGAACGGGGGCAACTGCAAGTTCGTGCATGGCGGCGGATTCGGAGATTCCGCTGCGGAGGCCTCCGTTGTGGTCGGCTCGCCGAGCGGAAAGTTCGACGGGTTCGAGCAACACGAAGAGATGATGAGATTGAAGGCCGCTCAAGCTCAGCAGCAGAGATTAGCTGCTGCTTCTCAGTTAATGTCTGGAGTTTCACCTTCAGTGTACAACAAGTACATGAACTTTCTCTTGCAACAGCAAAATGACCCCCAGAGGTATATGTGTTTTTATTTATCTTTACTTTGTAATTCGAAAGAACCCATTTTTGGGATATGTTGTGGATAGGCTTTTCTCTTGTCTATTTTTTGTGGGAATTTTAGAGCCGCGGCGGCGGCGGCGCTTATGATGGGGGAGGAGGTTTACAAGTTCGGGAGGTGCAGCAGGCAAGAAAGGAATGAGTTTTTGTCAATGGCTTCAGCGGAGAAGATGAACTCGGCCTCAAGACAGATCTACCTGACATTCCCAGCTGAGAGCACTTTCAAGGATGAAGATGTTTCGGAGTATTTCAAGTTACATACTTTTTCTTCTCTTTTGCTTAATTTTCCTTGAATTTGCATTTTCTGGTATTTGGGAATCTAAGTCTTCATTGCATTACAAGTGTTAATTAGGTTTGCTGGGATTTGCATAATCTGGAATGTAATTTTTTTTTTTTTGTTTAGATAATGTCTTCATGTTCTTAAATGTAATGGGTTTTTAATTGTGTTTCTGAATCTCTCATTTGTTATAAGTGGGTTTGTAGCTTTGTTTCATTTTGTGCCTAGTTATGTTTTCTCATAGTGGGTTGGCACTTTCTGACACCCACTCAAAAGCTTGTACCATCCCAGCGCATTTGCCATTATTGCAACAATAAAATTGCAATGCATGGATATGTTTCACAGAAAAATTGAAAGTGAACTGTGGTTTTTAGTTTACGCAAACGACAGCGACCTTTCACTGGATTGTGTGTGCTTTGTCTGCGTGCTTCTTAGATAATGCTCCAATTTGATAACGATGGGACTACTTTTTGGGACTTGATTGACTGCTTTGGGAGGGTACATGTTTTTTGGATGACGGTAAAATTTGATAACAATGAGACTGTTTTTTTGGGGCTTCAGTCCACCTACTGATTCTTGAATGAATTTTGAAGATCTATTTTATGACATCCTCACAAACATTTTTTTTTAATTTCTGTTTCATGGAGCAAAATGGTGCTTGATACAACATGTTGTTTGCCGTTATTCTTGTTAAGCTGAAGTTGAGGATTTCAAATTGAATAGTTTCTTTTTTGACATTTTGAAGCAAGTTTGGACCTGTACAAGATGTAAGGATTCCATACCAACAGAAGCGAATGTTTGGATTTGTTACTTTCGTACACCCAGAAACTGTGAGGTTCATTCTGTCCAAAGGCAATCCTCATTTTATATGTGATTCACGTGTCCTTGTTAAGCCCTATAAGGAGAAGGGAAAAGTTTTGGACAAGTATGTGCTTTTACTTCTTTTGACTCCTAGATTTGTTCGTTGTCAAAAATTCCTCGGTCTAGTTATGGATTTGTGTCAAATGCAGGAGGCAGCAGCATCAACAGCAGCAACTTGAGAGGGGAGAATTCTCAGCATGTTTAAGCCCTTCTGGCCTCGACTCTAGGGAGGCCTTTGACCTTCACCTTGGTAAGCATGTTTATGTCGTTCTTTTTCTTCACATTTAACCCCTCGTGTCTTTGTAGAAAGAATAATGGACGGCAAGGTAAATAGTTAAGTTGGAGTTCCTTTCCTGCCCTCTTCAAGTTTCTTTTAGTGAATGCTGTCTTCTCTTTTTAGGAGGAAGAATGTACTGTAATGCACAGGACATTCTTTTGAGAAGAAAAATGGAGCAAGCTGAACTTCAACAAGCCATTGAACTCCAAGGAAGAAGATTGATGAATCTGCAACTCCCCGAGTTCAAGAACGACAGCGTACACCATCATCAGCGAAGTCTCTCTGTTGGTGCTCCTGTTCCTTTACCCACTCAATCTCTTTCTCTCACTAATCAAAATGTCATTCTTCCGTTTGATAGCATTAAACAGGAAGAAGTCAAAGAAGGTTCGCTGATTGATGGGCCATCATATATATACTTGGTCTTTCTAAGTTTTAGCTATAGGAGCTTTTTAGTTCTCAGCATGCATTGTTATCTTTTGCAGGCTGTGATGGCAGCCCTGCTGCCACCCTTTCTTTGGCTTCTGCGGTTGTTGCCCAGCAGCAACATCAGCAGGCAGAATCTTCTGCTTCGATTCACAATGATGGCAAGGAGCAGGTCTCAACGTCTGAGGATCTTGATCTTCATAAAAGGTATGGTGCTTAATCAAAAAACACTACGAGAAATATTGCAGCGCCAAACCTTGTAAACACTAGTTTTGTTCAATTGCATCATAGAACTTTTTAAGTACTTTGTGGTTTTTGTGGTCCATCCTAAACTTAACACTTTTTATTTCTGCTTTCATTGTGAGTGTAGTGTAGAACAGGTGCTTCCCGACAGCCTTTTTGCTTCGCCTACTAAAGCGGCCGGCGAACATGTCTCTGACTTCTCCACCACTGCACTGGAGGTTAATGAAAGCACCATATTTCCTAGCGATAACAACTCATCGTTGCCCGTGACTTTTGCTAGCGACGTGGCCTCTAATCAGTAACGCTTTCATCTAAATGCCAAAGGTGCCACGCTGCGCTCCACTGTTTTAAATAGTTATAAGATTAGATTGTAGTTTATTCAAATTAAGATACATGACTGACTTAAGGTTCTTTATACACGAAACAGCGAGAATGGCTAGCAAGGGATTAACTTTTCTAGGTAAGAACTTGTTATTGTTCCTTTCCAAGATCCATCATAACAAACAGAAGGAATTTAATCAGTCTCATATACTCTCCAATGATTTCTTTCTGATTGATTTTTATTTTTTTTTTAAAATCTCCTGTGCAGAAAAGTAGAAGGATAGACAAGGAAGAAAACTCTAGGTGTATAGCTGAATTATACCTACAAGAAAGAGTAGATCCATAGAGAAGATCTCAAGGAGGTCTACACCAGTCATCGTCTATACATACTGCTAACAGCAAATACATATTCGATACATAAAAAGGACAGACGAAATGATTTATGATATTTTTTGGTAGGTTTTTTTTCCTCTTTTCTCTTCTTCTGTACGCTCTTTTATAGATAGGTTTGTGCTGGACCACAGAGACTAGAGCAGAATGAAGACTATAATGTATTACTTTGTTATCTACACATCTTTGCTTTCTTACTTTAGTATCACTTTGTTATGAGGTGAATTTAGTTGAAATTGGAGTTCTTGAAAGAAAATTGGACGTACATGTATACGTTTATTTGAGCAGCAGAAGGAAAGTTTCAAACGAGTTTAAAACAGAAGTACATCAAATGAACCAGTACATAGGGAAAAGGAGAACGAACACTCAAGTGGAGAGGGCAAAGGCTGTTAAGTTTTTGGGCTCTTCTCCTTTGTTTTTTTAACGTGCATCACGGCCCCTATTCTGGGATTTTTAAAATAATTATTTTGTTTGAAAGATCCTTTTCTAAGGGTTCTTGATTGTTCTTGTCTTACTGTATATCCATTATCACATGATCACGGGGGATTGTTTTATAGAATACTAGGGGTAAAAAGGGTATTTTCTTGGATGATCAAAGTTCTCTTTACGAGATTCTTTTGTCACTTATTGTTTACCAAGGCCCACATGTGGGGGGTGCAGCCAACTCTTGTCACATGGGTGCTGACATTTGTATAAAAAGTTCATCAGGTTATCGCACTCCATTCCCTTTCAGCTCATTGCAATGTTTGTTTCTGAAATCTCTGTTTTATGGAAGCTGGATCCCCGTTTTATTTATTTTTTTGGGCATGGATTTAAACTATGCTTAGCCCTACATGTGCTGATACTATTAAAGTAGTCCTTCAGCAACTATTAGGTAAATATGATTGTCTAGCTCTAGCTCTAGCTCTTGGAATCCAATACACAGACAGAAAAGAACATTTTTTAAGTACTATAATTTTCATTTAGGGTAATTTCTTTGGTGGAACCGAAAAAAGATGCCCATCTGCGGATATTTATTTTTTAACAATTAAATTTGTAGAAAAAAATAATTTTGATAAGATCTAACAGTTTTAAAAAGTGGATTACCGGTCGCTAGGGGATCTCTATGGCCCCTCATATTAATGGTTTCCTGCTACGTCTAATAGCTTTACCTCCCAAAACAAACAAGGGGGAAAGAAAACACATCAAGATGGTAGTTTAGCGCCTAAATGCGATACAGGTGCCATACATGTCAGTCGCCAAAAGCAAATGAAATACATCTAAAGGAAAATAATGACGCTCTTAAAAGCAAGTTAGTATTAAGAAATCGGCAGAAAGCAGAATGTTTGACCTTAAAAAAAAAAAAAAGGAACCAACGGTGTTGATGATTTCCAACTACTCCAATCACTGCGTCCTTTTCACACATATTTAACAATAAAACCAATCAGAGAGGCATTGCCTTTATCTTATTTTATACAGTTTTGCCCGCCTTATTGATTTTTGCGCAGGAAGAAAGATCTCTTCTGAATTATTAAAGCACTTTTTGCACCTTGTTGAGACGGCCTAACACATTCATGCATACTTGTATGTATATTGCGTCGCCTGTTTGAAGGTAATAATTTGAACAACTTTGTGAGGAAAAGGTGAGTCGCTCAAGAGTCGAATCATGACCCCTTTATCCCATCAAGGAAAATAGGAAAGAAAAAGAAGACCCCACAAAAATTATTGGGGATTTTTGTTATAGATACTTTTATAGGTGGTGTATATTTTAAAATGGTTAGATTTAGTTAAAATTATCTTTTTGTACACATCTTACGATTGGAAGGCATATGCCCACTGACGGGTATATTATTTTTTTGGTTTTTACAGGAGAAATTGTACAGTAGAGATTATATATATATATATATATTTATATAAAATTGATTGCAGTCAAGGCAAAAGATGGCAATTGCACGTAGCGGACAAGTGCGATTGTACGTTTGCTGTTATTGGGGTGACTCTTAGGCCTTGTTGTCTGTAGAGTGCCCAATGTGTCCGATGATTAATAAAGGAGATCATGATGCGTCGTCTACTAGTATTTCACTTAGAATGACACTACAAAATATTAACAAGCTTTGATACAATCACCAATCAGTTCACCAAAAATGAAGTCATTTGGAACCATTTACTTACAGAGGTCTCTATTACTGCTATGGAATGGGATTTCTTTTCTGAAAATTTTAAAGTGTAAGGTCATGACTCATGACTGTAATTGATAAGAAAGAGTTAAAAAGCTATAAATAGTGGTGATAATTGTCACATGGCGTCAAATAATTCTGCAACCATACATCGCTCAGTTCAATGAAAGAGAGCTTTGCACATTAATATAAAATAAGTAACCGTGTGATATATATAGGATCGTTGTAATGAATTAAGTAATTGTTAAAAATTTATTACCCATGTCATTAATTGTGGTGAAAGCATTTCATTATTGAAAATACAGTCATAAAATACGTGTCTATTAAAAATAAGTCCATATACATATAAATATATATATATATATATATTAGGATATTTGAGGATATTGATTAAAATCTTGTTCTATCTATTAAATAGTATAAAGCTCTTATATTAATATTTTGAACCAAATAAATTCGTTCTAACCATATTTTTCAAACACTTTGTATATATACAGGATATCAAAACAAGATCAATTGAAAAACCCACGAGTATAAGGTTGGTTTGGCTGTTTGGCACAATGATTGACATATATTCGAGGTTGCAATCGATGAATAAATGTGAATATCAATCATGAATGAAAATTGGCAGTTGATGGTCCATTATTGGCAGGTCTAAGCCTGTGGATTTTGGGTCCATCAAAACTTCCCGAACACAATCACTTTTCTTTTTTCCTTTTCGTTTAAATCTACACAAAAATGCGTCAATCATTATTGCAACCGTTTGGTTTTTTCTTATGGGCCTATTCCAAAAAAGCAAGCAAGAAAATATTTCTCTGCTAACTGCCAGATCAAGGACCACTCTCCTGATCTCAATCTGTGTTGTTAAAAAATAAGCCTTTCTGTAGGCAAACGTATCAAAAAGAAGCAAAAGCTTGGCCTTTTTAGTTTCTATCTCCCATCTGTTACAGTTTCTTTTTGGGGATGAAACAAAATAGAGTGAGCTAAGCATGGCTCTTACACGCAAGCGATATTCTGATTCCAATGGGGGAGAATGAGAGGGGAACCAAAAAAAAACGAGACTGCTCTGTTTGAGAAGGGAGTTTTTCACATGTAGGGCCCAGCAAATCTATGTACCAAAAAATCCGTGGCCCTGATTTTGTTGCCCAACAAGGGAAAGATGCTCCATGTCATCATGCGTTTTTGATGATCTAGCATCATCTGTTTTTTTATTGGCTTTTGTGACTTGCTTGGCCAGCTGTATGCCACATCAATTTATTTCCCATGAGTCTTTGCTCATATATATGCAAAGTTTGGGGCCAATTCTTGGATCATATATCTCACAGTACTCACAGTGAAAAAGGGTCCACAAGAGAGAACTGACTGTGAAAGTGAAAACCCAGAAAGTGTAATTCTTTTGGACGACAAAGGCTAAAAGGTAAGACCTAGTTTATGGATTTCTAGTACTGCTTGTTTGCCATTTTACTACTATCAATTTTTGCACCAAAAATTTTTTGGGTCTCTAGAAACCTAACTATTGTTTTTACTAGTGACATGATTAGGCGAGGAATCAGTAGAAAACTGTGTTAGTCCTTTTAAAACATACCAAAACGATATTCTTTTATACTTGTCTTTGCCTTTTTCCATTTTTACAAACCGTGATTACTTCCTTCTAAAGTAGCTTAATTTGACGTGTTTGGGACTTTGTCAAAGAATTGAAAATGAATACTAGAATGTCAAGTATTGCATTTTAAGTAGGTTTATTATTGCTAATACAAACAACGAAGCAAATCAATTAGGTTTACGTAAAAGCAGAAGCGAAAAGGGAAAAGAACGTTAAAATCACGTTTATTCTCTGTCGTAATCATATATGCTTAACCGGAAATCCAGGATTTTCAAGTTTTCTTGAGCCTCAAGACTAGCCAAAAATAAAAAAAGATTAAATATTACTAAAAAAGGATGGTTAATTATAGGGAAGGAAATGAAAAATTATTAATTTCCGGGACATGATTTTTACTTTTTTCTAGAGAGAGATGGAGATAAGCTTGCTGGACTGCTGAAAGTTCAAATGAGAGGGCTACTGATCTTATCTTCATACAAATATAAAGACTTCCAACTCTACGTTTTTCCAATTTTCTTTTAGAAAAGTTGGAAGTCATGGAAGGTAGCAGCTCTAAGATCACCCTATCAGGTACATGATATTTTCCGTTGCTTTCTTTCTCATTCCAATTGCATAATATTATCCCTGTTTCTCAAAGAGAAAATAATATTGCTGCAGACTTTAGAAATTAATAGGTTTTTGGAAAATAAATATTGGGTTTCAGGAATTTTATCTTATTTTATTTTTCCATATATGTTTACTTTTGCTTGATAATGTTCCTATTAATTGAAATTTGGTCAGCTGGAAAGGCATCATCAGAAATACTAGAAGAGCTACAGAAACAGCACCAGGAAAAAGCATCTAGAATTCAAGAGCTCAAGAGACAGATAGAGTCCACGAAGCAATCTTTGGAGAGACAGAGAAACAAAATTCCGGAGGAGAAAATGGAAGCTTTTAAGACCTTGAGTGAGAAATATACCGCCATGAGGGAAGAGCATAATGCATTGTTGGCTCATCATCAGGAGTTTGGAAAATCAAACAAGTAAAAAGAGAAAAGAAAAGAGCCATAGTCAGTCAATCTGGTCTAAGTGTTGCACCTCTACGTGCGTTGGTTCTAAGGGAAAAAACCATGCATTATTTAAACAATTTTTTAACGGGTTTCATTTAAATCTGCTTTCTAGTTGAAGTACTCCTCGTAGAGTAATGTTTTCTTTTGGTTTTCACGTCTGTGTAAAAGTGTTGCTAGTTTTGTATTTAGTCATTTGATATCTATTTTGCTGCTCAAATTCTAGTCTCATTAACTTGTCATTTAAGTAAGATGATCTCAAATCGCTAATAACTAATTTATTTAGATTATGTATACAATCTAAAAAATTACAACTCATTCATTATTTACACTTTATACTTATCTAAATATCGATTAAGGCCAACTCATCATCACAATACAAGGGGCGTGGCGGTTGCCCTCTGTGTCTGCGTTGAGTTGGTCTAAAATCCTAACGTTACTAAAAAAGAAAAATGATTTTTCCTATGACCTGTAGAACACAGATTTAAAATATGTTCAGCTGATATGGTATTCAAAATCCCTAAAAACAAAAAAAATGCAATATTTACCATGCATTGGATTTGGTCACCTCCTTCAAACTTAAAAGCAATAACAGCACGGATTCACTACATATATGATTTCTGTCAATTGGAATATGTTAACCGGAAAATCACTTATTTTATGTCTTTTTTTTTTTTTTAATTCTTTGCATAGAAGAAATATGACATTTATAGGAATACAAGGCACTTTTTATTTAAGCCCCAAATAGCATTATTCATATGCCTTTTGTCAAAGTGAACTTAATATTAATAGTATTCATTATATATATATATATATATAGAGAGAGAGAGAGAGAGAGAGTACTTCTCCACTTGATCTTCTCCTCTTAACTAAAACTGAGCTGGCCGTATTTGGGCTGTTTGTCTGGTGAGAAAAGGCCAAAATGCTGTTCCACAGCTTTGGTTCTCATCAAACATAGCAAACAAATAAGTCTCTATAGGTCCTTGAGGCCTCTTTGGAGTCCCACCCTTCACATGATCAATCAAATTCCTATAATACGTGTCTGCATTATCAACGGTGGCCGCTGGATCACCCCCTGATGGCCACCCACTCTCGGACACCACAATCTTCACGTCGGGTGCATTAACTTTCTCTAGAGCCGCGTACAGAGCATCCAACTGCGCGTCAAACAGGTTATCGTACCCATCCCCCACAATCCCTTCTGCATTGAGCAAAGCATATTGAAGGTCAATATTTGAACGGTCACCGGTATAGGCAAAGAAAGGGTACACATTTGCCAGAAGTGGCGACCCGTTTTCCTGTAGGAATTGAGCGATCGGCGTGATGAATCCATTTGCGGCGTCGCTAAATGCGCCATCGCTTAGAGGGTAAGATTTGCCCAACAGACTAGTGTCCATGGCTGTTGAGACCTTGATCTGGCCTTGTAAGTTGGCAGAGTTTATGGCGCTTTGAATGTTTTGCATGGCGGGTAGGACGTAATTGGCCTCGCCATCACCGGGGTGGATTTCGTTCCCGACAGCAATGTACTTGAAGTTGACGTCAGAGGAGAAGGAATGTTCGTCTGGACCCAATCTGTGGCAGCTCCGGCGTCGGTGAGGGATTGAAGGTTGTCCCTGGAGACGTCGATGATGAGTTCAATGTTGGAGCCTTTTAGAGCTTGTAGGGCTGCTTGGTCTGCCCAGTAAATGCGCATCTTTCCAAGGCCGTTGCTTTTATATAGGTCTATGACTTCTGAATCAGTCGGTAAGTTGTTGCCGAGCTTGCCATAGCAGACGCCAACGGATTGTGCACCTAATTAAAGTCAACCATACTTATATAAGTGAAGATGGTGTAATCAGCATTATTCTTTATGTTACTATGCGACATATGATAACCTAGGAGCGATCATTATTATTGAGAATTAGTTTTTTTTTTTCTTATGAATTTTTAGTCTTGGATTAAGTTTTAGGACGTAAAATGAGAATCCCAAATGCGTTGAAAACACAAACTAACTTGGGAACTAATGCTTGAAGTGTTTTTAATTGGGACGATTTAAAATAAAAAGCTCTTTGAACTCTTCATAAATTCCGAACCTCTTCTCTTTTGCTTTCAAACCAATATTGTGAGACTACGCTCCTTTTATAAGTATATGAATAAGACATATGTGCACATGATATTGCACATGTATAGTTTATTGATCAGCTCCCATTCAATTTTTTTTTTTCCTTCTGCTTCATGCACGTGCTTGGAAAAGTAATACGTAGACCAAGAAAAGAATAAATCTCACCTTACAATGATAGTGAAGATAAGAGCGAAAGAGAGAATATTAGAGAATTAATTTAGTTTTCATCTGACATCTATAAGCTAGGAATTAGCAACCCAAGCAGGAAGAAGATGAAAGCCATGAAGGTTTTGTTAGCAGTTGAAAAAGAAGAAGCCATGAATTGAGGTCAAAATAATAGCTAATTATTAAATACTACTTCTCAAATGGTACTTGCCCTTGATTTAGATTCCACCACTTACCTATGTTTATATAGCTAGAAGGTATCTTGGAAAATTTTGCACCTCTAGAGTTGAAGAAGCAGGTCCTGTACGCTTTGATCACAAAATGACACTCAAGCCCGTCAATCACGTTCCAAGTGATGTGCAATTTAATTATGTTGTACTTGTCTAGAATTATCCTGATGGCCACACTCTGAATACATTGATGCATGCATGAATCTTCCCTTCTGAACAGAACTGATCAAACACGTGTAGATTGGCAAAATATAGACCGCAAAATAATCTTCTTGTCTGCATCTCAAATTTCCTGCCAGAGAAAAAAAGGTCTCGTTGGAGTTTTTAATACGTCCAATGTTTACTAACGAAGATATATTAATAAAATAACAATAAATAATTTAAAATTTATAAATACTAGAAATTTAGTTTTTTTTCTTTTTGTTATTTAGTAATTAGTTTCTTATTATCTAGTTTTTTATTTTTCAATAATTGAATTAGATTAAATTTACTCTTTTTTAATATTTGAGTTAGATTAAATTACTTATAAACTTAATAAATACTCAATTTATTTAATAAGAAGACTATATCATATTTTCTTTTTTATTATTATTGATATAGTATTTATAGACGTAGATATAAGGTCAAACCACGCTAAATCTTTTTTTTCTCTTGTTATATATTTTATTTTCTTATTTATTCTCTTTATTGACTTGGTCCAATATTGGCAATGTTGGTCTAGAAGCACTATTGGAATATCCACATCATGTGTTTAAGAGTCAAGGAATTAAGTTGCAAAACCAACTTGCATTGTCTAAGCTTGGGACATTGGCCCCATATGCTTGAAAAGTCAATTGAGATGACTGACGACCCGGTTTCTCTCCCACTAGAGGTCAAGTTAAACAATTGATCAACCGAACATTCATTGCTTTCTCACCTTGCTGCACTAGCCACTAGTCTAAGACTTGTTTGTGAGAATTGCTTGTTCGTGAAACTACACATAGCCTTGGCAGGAAGCGGACTAGGATCTTCTGTCTCCTAATGTCTGTCTCTTCCACTGTCCACACAGTAGAATTCTACCACATCAGTTATAATTTCATCCATGTCAATAACGTTTTGAACCCATATTAACGTCTTCCGTTTATGTTCTATTTTTGCCCTCATATTTCTCACCTTCATCTTCCTGGTAAAAGCCTGTGTCACCGCAGTCCAGGCTCCTCTGCCGTTCTGGTGGTACCCAATCATCAAAGTGAGCAGGGGTTTACCCCTAGCCATTCAACTCCTTCCTCTTCTTGAACGACATCACATGGTCGCTCAAGCATAGGAGAAGCGGATTGAGATCAGCAAAAGATGTTTCAAGCATGAGTGCGATGGTTTCCGCTCCCGGGTCTTAGATCAGTCTTTGGTGCAAATTTCTGATAGTTACTCTTGTGGTCTTTGGGTGCAAACTTTTTAACACAAATTTCTAATTCAGATCAAACAGATTTGTTTCTTTACCTTCTTTTTACTTTTTAGAAGGATGAATATTACTGGAGAAAACTTAACCAAACACCATCCTCCAAAGATAGGAGTCAGAGTCGCCTTAAAAGTTCAACCAAGCAAGATCTGACAGTACTACAACTGAAATAAATAAATGGTTAAAAAAGAATTAAAAAAACCAAACTTGCAATTTCTCTCTTCAATTTTTAGGTAATAAAATGGAAAATAAAGAGACCGAAGGTACAAAGGTTCAAAAGGAGACAGTAAATTTTAATCCTCAAAGATCGAAATCGCCTCACCAGCTTTTCTAACCAAACACTTAGATCATACAAAAAACTTCAAAATTTCTGACAAAAAACGAGACAAAGAAAACGAGGGGAGAAGTTGCAGCAGAGCTTGAGGCAATCAGAGGAGGTGGAGAGGATGACGGCGGTGTGGAGAAGTGTGGAGAGGGTTCCATATCGGCCTTATGATGGTCGGATCGGTGAGGACGTCGCGCTAGTGGAGAGTGAAGGACATAGCGGCATGGGTGAGCAAAAGAGAAGCACTTTGAGGTGAACGACGGCGACACGGAAAAGGCTGCAAAGCCGGAGAGGAACGTTGTGGCGGTGGTTGTCGGAAGATGATGCCGAGGTCGGAAAGGCCGACGCCCAAGGCTGATGGGACTGGGGTCGCGTATGGTGGGCGGGGGTGGGCACTAAGTACCCAATGGCTTTCTCACTGTGTGCGTGGCAGGGGAGGGTTGGGAGGTCGCTCAGAACCGGGGGCTGGGGGCGGAGTGGTTGTCGCTGTTGGCTTCACCGGCTAGTACGTTGGCCACAAGCAGCGGGCAACGCTCTCTTGACGGTGGTAGACACGACAGGGAGGTCTCAGCGTTTTATATGGTTTCATTTTGTTGTTTTTTTTGTTCTCTCATCTATTTTTGTAAAATAAGATCGTTGTTTTTTTTTTCACCGGCTAGCAAGTGTTTGCTTGTTTTGTGTGTTATTATTGTTGCAATGGAGATAGTTTTTCTACCGTTAAAATATCTGTATAATCTATTTGAGTTGTTTTGTGACAATAAAGTTTTCTCTATGATGAATGGTTAATAGCCATGGTGCTATTGAGTATTACCTACTGATAGATTAAAAAGGTCCATTGATTGTAGGAGGGTTTGTTCTTAGTCCAAGGTACCACCATTTGTTGGCCTTCAATTGTTTGGGATACTCCACCAATTGCAAGAGCCGTGTTTAGAGAGCTAAAGATATGCTTGATCTTTATGTGCCGAAACTTCCCGTCATCGAGTTTCAGGCACGCATTCATCTCATTGAGAGCCATTAGAATTTATCAATGGATAGATCTCAATTGGAGGTTTTCTCTTATATATTACTAGGTCTTCGTCAGTTCTATTGAATTGCATCACTTTTTGTATTTGATTGCAAAAAATTCCCCATTCAAAAAATTGGTAATAAGAAGAGTATGAAGACACCAACGGTCAAATCCCACGTTAGAATCTAGAATTTTTAAATTGACAAGAGGAACAGAGGACAGAATAACATTTAAAAACATGCACAGTAATATTCTAAAATTAAGTGTCTAATCTAGACTTTTCATGATAGAGGCCTATTTGACACAACTTTACTTGTACTTTTAGCTGATAAAAGAAGAGAAGCAAAGCTATATTGCTTATTTAGAACCACATTTTTAAAAAAGTTTAAATATATCAAAATGGTCGAGAAGTTCTAATAAATCATCTAAACACTTCTAGAAGCAGCTATGTACTTAAGAAGCGAAAAGCAGCTTTTAGAAGAGGTTCTCCCAAACAAACTATAAAGATTTGGTGGAGAAAAAATAAAGTCAATTTGACACCATCCTCTTAACGGTCTAAAAACTATTTGGTTAATTAGAGTCTAATTCTTTTTTGCTCTTATAAAACAACAATTCTATTAAAAAAAATGGCAGCTTCAATATTGTTAATACTTGGCTTCTCACTACTTCTTTGCCTTGAAACATCAGGTCTCAAATTTCAAACACTTTATTTTGATAATTTCATTCTTTGTTCATATTCTCATAAACCTTTTATTACATGTATAATATACCAAATATATAGATATATATATATTTATAGGAATACATGGCACATTTTATTCCAGCCCCACTGTGCATTATACATATAATTATTGTCAAGTAATTATCATAATACTATTATAATGTGTATATATATATATAGTAGTTCCCCACTTCTCCTCTCAACTAAAACTGAGCTGGCCGTATTTGGGCTGTTTGTCTGGTGAGAAAAGACCAAAATGTCTCTCCACCTCGTCACCTTCCTTTTCGTTCTCATCAAACATGGCAAACAGATAAGTCTCTATAGGTCCTTGAGGCTTCTTTGGAGTCCCACCCTTGACGTGATCAATCAAATTCCTATAGTACGTGCCTGCATTTTCAATGGTGGCTGCCGAATCACCCTCCGAAGGCCAACCGCTCTCGGACACCACAATCTTCACGTCGGGGGCATTAACTTTCTCTAGAGCCGCGTACACTGCATCCAACTGCGCGTCAAACAGGTTATCGTACCCATCCCCCGCAGTCCCTTCCGAATTGAACAAAGCATATTGAAGGTCAATATTTGATCGGTCACCGGTATACGCAAAGAAAGGGTAAATGTTTGCAAGAAGTGGCGACCCGTTTTCCGTTAGGAACTGAGCAATTGGCTTCATGTATCCGCTGTCACTAAATTCCCCGTCGCTTGGAGGGTAAGATTTGCTCAACAGACTAGAGGCTATAGCTGTTGAGACCTTGATCTGGCCTTGTAAGTTAGCAGAGTTTATGGCGCTTTGAACGTTTCGCATGGCGGGTAGGACGTAATTTGCATTGTCTTCACCGGGTTGGATTTCGTTCCCAACAGCGATGTACTTGAAGTTGACGTCAGAGGAGAAGGATACTATGTTCGTCTGGACCCAATCGGTGGCGGCTCCGGCGTCTGTGAGGGACTGAAGTTTGTCCTTGGGGACGTCGATGATGAGTTCAATGTTGGAGCCTTTTAGGGCTTGTAAGACTGCTTGGTCTGGGCTGTAAATCCGCATCTTTCCAATGCCGTTGCTTTTGTATAGGTTTATGACTTCTGATTCAGTCGGTAAGTTGTTGCCGTTCTTGCCATAGCAGACGCCAACGGATTGTACACCTAATTAAAGTCAACCAAACTTATATAAGTGAAGATGGTATAATCAGCATTAGTCTTTATGTTATTATATGACAAATCGATAACCTATAAGAGTTTTGTTTTCTAATGACTTTTTAGTCTTATAATAAGTCTTAGGACGCAAAGAAATTAGGCCCCCTAATGCGCAAAAAAATAAACCTAACCTAGCAATTAATGCTTGAAGTGCTTTTAATTGAAATGATTAGAAATAAAGACTCTGAACCTGTCATATAGATATCAAACATCTTACTCTTATGCTTATCCAACGTGAGACTAAGCTCTTTTAAAATTTTACCGAAAGCCTAGCATCCGTGTAGCATGGGGTGGTTCTTATTTGTATATGAACCAGATGTATGTATACATGTGCTTGGAAAAGATATATATAGGCCAACAAAAGAATAAATCTCTGCCTCACAATGATAGTGAAGATAAGAGCGAAAGAGAGAATATTACAGAATTAATTTAATTATCACCTGATATCTCCAAGCTAAGAATTTGCAACCCAAGCAGGAAGAAGATGGAAGCCCTGAAGGTTTTGTTGGTTGTTGAAAAAGAAGAAGCCATGATCAAGATTAAAGTAACAATTAATTGTTTCCTACTTCTCAATGGTAGCTATCTAGGTTTATATAACCAGCAGGTATCTTGGAAGCAGGTCATGTGCGTTTTCAACACCTCAAGCCCGTCAATCACTCCAAGAGATGTGCATTTTATTAATAATGTTGAAATAGTCTTGAATTTACTCCTGATTGTGACACTGATAAATACGTTGATGCATGCCTGAATCCCATCTGAACCGAACCTATCGAACACATAATCTTCTTGTCTGCATCTCAAATTTCCTGCCCGAAAAATAGGTCTTGTATTTACTTGGTCCAATACATTGGCAACGTTGTTCTAGAAGCACTATTGAAATATATATTATATTATGTGTTCAGAAGTCAAAAAATTCAGATGCAAAACCAACTTGCATTTTCCAAGCTTGGGAGATTGGTCCATATGGATATAATAGTCAATTGAAAAGACTGACCCGGTTTCTCTTCCATTGCTGGTCAAGTTAAAAGAATTAGTCAAAAAATTCATTGCTTTCTCATCTTGCTGAACCTAGCTAAACGTCTTGTTTGTCTGTAAAGCTACATTTAACTTGGATTTTCCTTGAATGTACTTGTCAAGGAAGATCTCCTAAGTTACGTAAATGCATATACCAAACAAATGACGTCGTCGAGATTTTCTGTTATGGCATAGACAATTTTCTCACGTCAGTCGTGAGAAAATTCTTCTTGATCAATATCACCAGTCAATTTGGTAATAAGAAGAGTTTCAAGGCATCTTCGATCGAGTCAAAGTCCTTCTCATTCTTCTAGATTGAGGAGGGGAACGGAAGACAGGATAACATTTGATCAAGACATCCACAAGGACGTCCCAAAATCAAGTGTGAAAACTTTTTCTGTTTTAAAAAATTCCGCACACGTCATCTATATTTGACTAGTAAACCCTCACCAAAAATTAGGCCTAGTGTTAGAATTTCACACTTAAAAATTTGTTTTTTTTATTTTGCCCCCATTGAGATTTAATATTCTCATATATGCCCCCATTGACTTTTATTGTTTTCATTTTATTCCTATAATATAATTCTATTATAATTAACTTTACTCATTTTACTCATTAGTTATTGTAATATGTTTTTATCACAGTTTATAATTTGGACTGCAATTTTATATCTTTTACATTTAAAATTCATATTCAATCAATCATCTTTTTAACTTATTTATGGAGTTTAAATTTGTTTTGTGGTTAAGTTAGCGGTTGATATTTAAACTAAGGAAAGATAAGAATGGAACATAATTTTAAATTCTGTGATACAATTTAAAATATAATATATGATTTTTTTAATGGAGAACTTTTACAGTAGGAAATACCGTTTTCACTACCTATAGGAATTGAGATTAATTTTCAATGGCCTTGTAAAAGTGGGAGCATTTATATGTCACGCACTTCAATATTTTAATATGAATGCTCGCATATCAAAATGCAAACAGCTAAAACAACGATCAGTAATGGTAGTAAAAAAAGACAATTTGTACTTAAAAATTCCTTTTTATAACCTCAAAGTGCCTAAAAAAACTATGTTATGGTATCCTTATCAATAGTGCATGCTTTTAAATATTAAATCTAATTAAAATCACATAAAAAAGTATGCAAAACATTTTTTTTTTTCAAATATCTAACTTTTTAAGACAAAGCCCTACCTATATATTTTTCATTTCTTAAAATTCTCAACATACATCTTGTAGTTGTTGAAAAATATTATAACACATTTGTTTTATATATTTTATGTTATTTATTTAAGAAAAAATATTAGTATACATCCACCCCTAAACTAGAAGCTACATTAACAACTCGGATTTCATAGATAAAAAAAAAAAAAAGAAAAAAAGGGTCAGTGACACCCTCCTATTAACAAGCTAATTACAATTTGTTAATTACAGTCTTTTTTTTTTGTTCTTAAAAGTTAATTGATGAAACGACCATTATTATAAAATAATAATAATAATAAGCTTCAATATCGCTACTAGTTGGCTTCTCAGTACTTCTTTACCTTGAACATCATGTCTCAAACTTCAAGCTATTCATTTTGATATTTCATTCTTTGATCATACTCTAATAAATCTTTAATTACATGTATGATGCAATATATATACATCTATATATATATATATATATATATATGCAGTTTCAGAATCCTTGGGCGTTTGTTAGGGAGGAACTGTCAACGCAGACAACTTGCCAAACGACACAGAAGCTGTTAATCTCTACCGAAATTATGGAATCAAAAGGATGAGAATTTACTCGCCGTATACAGAAATTCTCGAAGCTCAGTGAAACTCCGGCATAGAACTATGATCGGCGTCCCCAACGACATCCTTCAAACCCTAGCCATCAATTCCACCGCCGCCAATAACTGGATCCAAACCAACATCGAACCCTACGCTTCCAATGGTCGAATTCCGGAATGATGCTCTGTACTCGGGTCTGGAGAAAATCCACGGCGGGGATTTGGAGATCGCGGTGGCGGAGAGCGGTTGGCCGTCCAGTGGCGGTGACGGAGAAGTTGAGATGATCGAGAACGGTGGTGTTTATTACAGGAATTTCAGGAATTTTGGTGGATGATGTGAAAGGAGGGACTCCGAAGAGGCCTGGTTTGGCGTTGGAGACTCATCTGTCCTCCATGTTTAATGATCAGATCCAATTGAGAAACATTTTGGACTCTTCTACGCTAATAAACAGCTCAAGCATGATAATTTCACTTTCAACTGAAAATGTTTACAAAAAGGCATTATTAGATTTAGTGTACTAGTGTTCTACAGCTGAAGCCATTATTACTAGCTTCATGTAAAAATCAGAGGCAATGTCGTTTGCTGTTGGTGTCGTTTTCTGATTTGTTTTGTTACTTTTGTATTGATTTCAGTTTTGTAATTCTGTTTTCCAAGGTTTCAAATTTCTTTCTTATTTTCCACCGGGGACCCGGTGCATGTCTTTCTCGTCTAGATGTTTGTCTTCTTGTTGATTTATTGTGTTGTCGTTTTTCTCATATATTATCTGTTTATTTATTCCATCGATCTCTGCATGAGCTTTACATATTTCCAATTTCTTCTTTTTATATATATATATTGAAACCAAATTTTGTTTCTTCTACTTGTCGTCGTTTATTCAGTTTCTTATGGCTATTTAAAACGACGTCGGTTCACGTCAATGTCTATTCTATATTAATTTATTGTTTTTTTTCTTTCTTTTTAGGTGTTTTCACCTTATAATGTTTTCCTTTTTTTGGGTCCCGTTTATTCTTGTATTGTATTTCCAGAGACAAGGCTTACTCCTAGGGCAGACAGCCGTTTCTTGAACTTTTTGCCCGTTTGTTTTTGTTATTAAAATTTTTAAAAATATTGTTGCATATTTTTTAAAACAAAAATTTTAAAATACTTTTAGTGTAATTTTTTAAAAAATTTTATTTTTTAGAACAAAAATATTTTTATATATTTTAAAAACAATACTAAACTATCCCTTGTTTTTTTTTTTTTAATTTTATACATGTAAAACTCCTATTTCGTCCCTCATAAAAGTGTATTTTGCATTTCTTAAAGTCCTCCATCTCTTTATTTGTGTCGTTCTTTGCCCCTCTTAATAAATTCTTTTGGCTACGTCCCTGCATATTTCAATGGTTCTGTTGTTTTCAAGCTTAAGCTTGTCTTCTATTAAAAAAAAACAAAAAAAAAATTCCAACATTTTTATGAGAGTGTTTAGCAACATCGTTCAAAAAATATCATTTTGATTTCTCACATACTATAAAATAAAGCAAAAAATAGACTATAGTAAAAAGCTATCATATACTATAATAAAATTGTTTTAATTTTTAATTCTAACTGCGTTATTAAAAGCACTCATGTTTAAACTACTTTTGCTATTATATTTTCACTCAATAAATTCAAACCAAAAAAACAGTTGAATTCATAAAAAACGGTTTTAATGCTTCCCAAACAGACGCTTAGCGTCGGCTGTCAGGTTATTGGACCTTCTTCATACACGTGGTTAGTTTCTTACCTCGTCTGGAGGATCTGTCGTTTTCCTAGGATCCTAGTCATATTTTTACAAATTAATGTCGTTTTTATGCTTGTGTCGTTTTCTAATTTGTTTTACAATTAATGTCGTTTCATGTACGGTAGTTTCCAGTATGTGTCGTTTTCAATAAAATTGACTTCAATTTGTTTTCTTTTTGTCGTACATATCGAATTTCTTGTAATGTCGTTTGTGCAACTTGATTATCGTTGAGGCTTACACGTATGTCGTTTTCCTGCTAATGTCCTTTGTAGACTTTTTTTTTTTAATAATTCGTGGCTTTAATTATTTTTTTATGAAAAGATTTTTTAAAGATAGGTAAATTCAAAACCGTTTAAAGTAATTCAAATCATAAAAGCAGTTCAAACTAATATTTGATGAAATAATAATTAAAACCAGTTTAAACTAAGAGGCTATATTAAAATCGTCAAAACCTTCAAAATTTAAACTTTATCCTTTCTCAAGTTCTTACGGTTTGAATCATTTTTTACGGTTAAAACTATTCTTATTTTTGTTTTTCTTTCATAGACTATGGTTTTTCAAACAGAAATTCTCGTTTTAAACTTGATGTGATGTTTTATTTTCATTTTAAACTTTTATGTTACAAATACCAGTTTAAAACTACCATTTAAACTATATAATTTAGAACCCATTGGTCAAATCATAAAGTTCTAAACTAAAGATTCCAAACCTGCACGTAACCATTAGTTATTTAATTACTATTGATTTTCCAGTTCGTGCTTTGTTGTATAATATCATAGTTTAACATCATTTTTTGTGTTTCCTGTCCTTTTTCTCCCTTTCCTATTAATGTCGTTTCATATATGCTGTGGTCTTTGTTAACGGCATTTATTCAATAAGTCGTTTTACATAAACAGTAAAACCGTTTACTTACTTTGATGTTGTTCTTGTGGCTTCTGTCATTTTTAACCTCATGTCATTTTGTATTGTATTGTATTATATGATTACTACAAGACTGTTTGTTTCATGTATTTGATCAATTCTTTAAATTTAAATTTTTAGAATCCTTTAGATACGGGTTTGTTTCCTCCAAAATTTAAATCAAATGAATCATTTTAATTCAAGTTTTTAGAGTTTGCTTTCCCCTTGAACTCTTTAGATTCGGTTATTTTTGTCACAGTAAAAGCTGAATTTTTTTTTTTTACATTTGAGCAAAAAGATCATAACTTCTTCATTTAACATCTGATTGAAACGATTCTTTTACCATTGTGTTCCTAATAAAGAGAGAAATAAATCAAGATCCATATTACATATTTTTTATGAGACGACCCGCCTTTTCGGGCAGTCACTTTACTTTCTTAAACATCGTTTCATAAACAGTAATCTTACTTACTTAGTAAGAAAAATACTGTAATAAAAAAAAATTTTCTTTAAATGTTCTTTAAAACTGATGCGACCTCTGTCGTATTTCAAGTTAAGACCTCGCTCAACACTTGCCCATAAAATCATTTCAAAACGTTTCTTAAAACTTAATAAGAAACATTTATTAAATCATAGCTTAAAACTTTACTTTATAATTACATAAAACAGATCATAAACTGTATCTTAAAACTTTGAATACAATTCTTAGAACTCTACTTTTCTTAAAACTTTGAAAACACAACATTAAACAATGAAAAACCTTTTCTTTACATAGCGGAAGCAAACAGTGATGGTATCCATACCCAAATCTTCGCATTTGTTCTCCGCAACACCCAGCTCTTCTAGCAGGTCCTACTGGTCACTCATAATTTACTTACAGCACGAAAAACTTTTAATGAGCTTTCGCTCAGTAAGTTCAAACCTAAACTCACAAATCATTTAATCATGCTTTAAAACTTTTCTCATAAAAACCTTTCTCTTAAAACATTCTTCAAGAATGTTTTCCATAAACATTTTTGAAAACTTTTTTCATAAACGTTTTTCATAAAACATTATTGAAATGTTTTGCATAAACGTTTCTTGAACGTTTTTTTTCTTAAAACGTCGTTCATAAACCTTTTCTTGAAAACATGAAAATGCTCTTCATAAACATTTATAGTAAACATTTTCCAGAATGTTTTCCATAAACATTTAACGTAAATACTTTATAATAAGGAATATAAGCAAATTCATAATGCATTATTCCAATTATGCTCAATTATGAACTTCAATTATGAGCATTTTATGAACATTCTATAAACTTAAATATTCCTTTATTTCTCAACCTTTATTCTTGTTTCTTAACTTTCTTTATCTTATAACCTTCATTTTCCTTACTTTACTTTAGTGTCCATACCAACGCATTAATCATGAGATCATAAACATGATGCTTCCCTTGTGGAAGACTTGAGACCATCAAACATTGAGGTCTTATACCTCACCTTTAGGAGGTCAAACTTTAATTTTACTTTCATTACCTCATAACAAAGAGGCTGGTACGACACTTTCTTTTTATCTTTACGTTACCTTCTTATTAACTTTAGTGAGCATTTCAAATGCAATCACATCATTTGCAACAAACTTGCAAATCATAGCTTGTATTATAAAATCTATTGCATAACAAATGCAACTCATTGCATAATAAATGCAACATAAAATGCAAACACTTTTTGCTAATCATAACTTGTATTCTAACACTTATTGCATAAATGCAAAACATACTTATAATGAAATCACATTTTGCAAATTATAACTTTTATTCTAAAACTTATTGCACAACAAATGCAGCTTATTGCATAGCAAATGCATCATGAAACTTAAAACTTAAACTATAAAACATTTTGCATTGCCATAATGCAAAACATACTTTAAATACTTTAAAAATCAAAACTTAAACTTTTTAAAAACGTTATGCATATCAATATGCCAATAGACTTTAAACATAGCAATTGCAAATCTTTTTCTTGAACTTTAAAACTTTTTGCATAATAAATGCAAACATACTTTAAAAGAAACTTACATAATAATTGCAAACTCATTTGCAAATTATATAAATAAGCATTTAAAAATCATTTATTTCATGCTGTAGGTGAGATTTGAAACTTACCCGAACTATGCTCTAGCGTTCTCTATTCCGTTCCTTTTTCCTTCCATTAGTCAGCCTCTGTGTCCTGATCAAACGACAGCTGACTTATTAGTTAACTTTCTTTATTATCAATCCACTCGATTGATAATAAAGCGTAAACATTAACCATTCATTCATTTTTCATAACTTGGTATACTATCGGTCTACCGTTCCCTTTACTCAACCTTATAAACTATCAGTTTACCTTTCATTCAATTAGCCTTGTAACCCACCGGGATTACTTTTCCTTTTAACTTTGTAACCTATCGGTTTACCTCTCGTTTACTTAAACATCCCTTGTTAAATCTCTGATCTCACATGACCGTTACGTTACTTAATGTATTACGGAACATTTTCCGTCTAAGAACGTTATGCTAAATCGGAGTGTTCGACTCCGTTTTAGCCGTTTCCTTAATAATGACGATTTTACCCTTAACGGGTTTTTCGTCAACCTTGTAACGTTATAAAACTCATTCTCACATAAAGTAGTGTAACAATCACTGATCATGCATTTCATAAATTTTTATGAAAGCATCTAAAAC
Source organism: Artocarpus heterophyllus (assembly GCA_025403435.1). Classification (NCBI taxonomy): domain Eukaryota; kingdom Viridiplantae; phylum Streptophyta; class Magnoliopsida; order Rosales; family Moraceae; genus Artocarpus; species Artocarpus heterophyllus. Next base: position 2,425,581 of record CM046337.1, read on the forward strand.
AATTTATTCTAAAATGGTTCATACTGTAGGCGAGATTCTTACTTACTTGGACTCCAAGCAAAGCAGATCTAGTTGTATCTCGCTGCTTCTACAATATGCGAAGCATCCTTTGCAGTGCTCATCGAGTGACCATGAATAGCTAAGAATGCTTCATGGAGATCATATATTCTTGAAACTGTCATTCTGGACTCTGATATTGCTGTTTGAATCACCTCGATCTGCATGCAGTCAGTACCAGATGATTTTCACCGGAGTGAAATTAGCTCGAACGGAGGTCACCATTGCGTTCAGAGCGTCGAAACGAGTCAGGTGGTGGTCTCAAATCTTCGATCGGAGGTCCGGATCACAAAATTCCAATTTGATGGTTGACAGACCGTTGACCGGCGGCTGACCACCGTTGACCGGTGGCGGTTGGCTCCGTTGAGGGCTGAGCTCGAGCCTACCCCCCCTAATTTGACCATCCTGAGTCTATTGGTAGGGTCAATTTCATCCAATTTGGCCTCCATCTATGCTAATCGAAGACGAAATTCTCGGCTAACACCGGCGGCTCCGATCTCCTATATCCGGCGGAGATACCGTGAAATTGAGCTGGGCATTTTCTTCCCCGTGGCCCTCTGAGTATTTCCCCTATGGTGGGGCAGCTCAAAAACGCGTGGAACGGCGGCTCCACCTCTCCACGGCGGCGCTAGGCGGTGGGTCCTGGTTCTCCGATGATCGGCCGTCGTTTCGTGCCTAATTTCTTCCCCTTGGTCCTCTGAAGGTGTTTGTACCCTCAATTTGGCACAAAATAGCCTAAAACAACCAACCCGATCTCACCCACGGTGACGGTGGTGGGCATCCACGATCTCCAGCGAGGGGCGGCGAAACGGAGCAATTGACCGAGGGGTCTTGCTCGCCGTTACCCTCTGATCATTTTGGCACCGGCGGTGTGCCACACCGCCACCGAAGACGGTGGGTCCGGCGGTGGCTCCACGGCGGCGGCGGAGCTCCTCCGGCGAGGCTTTTTCAGCCAAATTTGAGCTGAAAAAATGGTACCATCTTGCTCCTCTCCTCACGCTGAGTCCATAGACACCAAGATCACGTCGATTGGTGGTCGGGCGGCGGAGAAATGACGTCGGGAATAAATGGGTTTCACCGCCACTTTGGGCGGCGCGTGAGCCTTCCTCCGGTGGCCTTTTGGGTGGCACGACATCTCGTTAGACTCAGCTCGTCGAGAGCTTCCCATTGGTGTGAGAGGTGTCGAAAAAGGATGCCGGAATCTCAAATGAGATTTGAGGAGAGAGAGACCCGAATTTTCTCTAAATTTTTTAATTTTTTTCCTTTTTTTTTCTTTTCTTTTATAAAACAAAATTATGGTCCACACAGTTCAATTCTGTACTGCATGACTTTAAACAGTCTAATTTCTATAATGCTTTGCTCTAATACTGTATAATTTCCTATAATATTATACAGTATTTTTCTTTAATTGTATTTTGTCTTAATATAATCATCAACTTAATATATTTTTAATGCATCAAAAATCTCGGGTGTTACATTTTAAGATCATGAACATTAAGATTTTATTAGTTAATAAATCAAATTTTTTTTAACTATCTATTCAAACACAAATTTTAATTTTATTTCTTATTCAAATTAACACTTTAAATACATATTTAATTTTTAATTTAAATATTGATTCAAAAATTTATTTACCAAATGAATCCCATGTCACAAAGGGCGGTGATGGGTTTAATTTGTATCGTCCTTGTCTCTCTCAATGTCGTTTTTCATCTTGTCGTTTGAATAACTTATTGTCGTTCGTTTGTTTGTTTGTGTGCTTGTTGACGCGTTTGTGCGTGTCCAATTCGGGTTGCGTTCCTATTATTGTCTTTTTACTTATTGTTCTATTATTGTCTTTTTCCGCTTTTGTCCGTTTAATCGTGTTATATTATTGGAATTACGTCATCCAAAAGTACTTGATGAGCAAGGAGACAATTCTAATTAAAAATTGATTAGGGTCAAAAACTCAAAACTATTAAGCCTGGTTTTAACATAATTTTTAGTTAAAAACAGTATAAAATTTTTAAAATAAAATAAATTATTATAATATAAAATTTATAGTTTATTGTTTTACTTAAAAATAGTATAAAATTTTTAAAATAAAATAAATTATTATAATTTATAATTTTAATTAATAGTTTTAACTACACAACGTAAGCTAACACCAAAAACAGGATATTGTAAAAAAAAAGGGGAGAAACGCACCAGATGAAGGCAAATAAAAAGGAAAGTAAAATAAAAGCAGCAATAGTTTAAAAGAAAAAAAAATAAAAACAAAAACAAAAGTGCACTTTATGAAAAAATACTCTTTTGTGAGGATAAAATGAAGGGATCAAAATATAACACGCATGATAAACAGAGAAAAGAAAGGAAGAAGAACACTCTTGAACCCGTGAATCTCTAAAAACAGAATCGCCCCTTCTCTTCTTCCTTCGATTCAAAGGAACATAACTATACATCACGCGTGTATATACACTTTCTTTTTTTCTCTTGTAATGTTATATATTTGCATATCATATGAATTTCTCTATACATCTTATTTATCATTCTTGACGGCAGATTTTGATGAGAAACACCACCATTCTTAACCATCCGATTTTCATGTCTGCCACTTTGACATGTCGCCGGCGTTGATCACCCAACAACACCCCAACGGTCAGATTTCTCACCCTTTTTCCCCTTTCAATTTCTCTGGGTCTTCTCGGGAAAATCAATCCGACGAGCATCCCTCCTCGTCGCAAGCCATGAACCCGTCAAATGCCGGCGATAAAGCTTCTGAGTTTTGGAGCTTTGGTGAGAACAAATCCGAATTCAGGTTCGAGACTCCGCCGGTTCCGCGATCTGGGTCTGGTCTCACGAAACCGAGGCTCGGGAAGGTGAGGAAAGGGCCGAGTTCGCTGAATTCGAGGTCTTCGGAAATTCCCAAAACCCAGGTTGATCCTGGATACAATCCGTTTCGAACCGTTTCAGAGAGTAACTCATTCGGGTCCGAAAAAAGGAGACCGGTTCCTGGTGAATTTTGGTTTGGAGCCAGTAGAATCGATCCAAGCGGAAGTCAAGGACTTGTTGAGGAATTGAAGAACTTGAAAATTGGGAGTAATAATACCAGTGAGTTTGTTAATGTAAAAGATGACATTTTTAATCAAAATTCAAGTTCTAGGGCGAGATCAGCTCAAGCTAAAGGTGGCTCTTTTGCATTTGGAAGTGAAAGCATTATGTCCAAGCTTCCGGAACATATGAAAAAGTTGAACATTGATGAGCTTGGAAGTAGGGAAAACTTGAGCAAAAAGGACATGGATGAAATGTCCAAGCTTCCTCAAGACATGAGGAAGTTGAATATTAAAGATCCCGGGAATGAGAAACGACCAAATGAGAACGCTGGTTTTGGATTTGGTAGTAGTGACAATGTGGGTGGTTCTGTGGGCAAAAACATGGAGTCAGAACTCCCAAGTGAGCTAAACAGGAAGTTGAATATTAAAGAAACTAGTCATGCTTATGGGGGAAGTAGTGGTGTCAACTTCAATGCTGATGATGTGAACGAGTTTGAATTTGGAGCCACACTTGCTGATCAGATCAAGAATCTGAACATAAAGGATTCTCTGAGTTCCAATGAATCTTCTAAGAGTGTGGGTAGTGATTTTGGTGGAAGAAAAGAAACTCTTTTGTCTACAAACGTGGAGGAGAATAAGTTTGAATTTGGAAGAAGCTTTGCAGCCACACTTCCTGATCAGATCAAGAATCTGAACATAAACGATTCTTTGAGCTCCAATGAATCTGCTAAGGGTGCGGATAGTGATTTTGGTGGAAGAAAAGAAACTCTTCTGTCTTCAAACATGGAGGAGAATAGAGGAAGCAGGAGAGGAGACACTCTTCTTCAATCAGATGTTGGAACCGCTCGTCTTAATGCATTTGCAAAGGAAATGCCAACTGGGAACAAGTTTGAAGTGCCTGCAATGGACGGCCATGAAAGGAGTGGTGATGAATTTATCTTTACGAGCAAACAGGATCCTTGTGTGACACCCTCTTTTGGGTTTAAAACGATAACAAGACCGAGCCTATTTTCTGGCTTAAACGAGAAGGTGGAATTCAGTGCAACAAGAGAATCACTTAGAGATGCAGGAATGAAGAAAAAGAGTGGAATTGGTAAATCAAGACGTCCTGCCAAAGTCCCACTGTTGCTTGGACGAGATTTTGCTTCTAGAGAAAGCAGTTCCAAGGAAAGCCCTGAAGCTTCTGACTCCCATTCACCTATGGATGTTTCTCCTTATCATGAGACATCGGCTGACAATCGATGTTCTAGAGAAAACTCCATGACATCTGATGACTCCATCAGTCTTGATAACTACCTTGGAACTGATTCGCCACTAAAAGCTGAAACCGATGCAATTGATGAAGATCTGGCCTCGGCAACTGGACGAATGGATATAAATGATGAAGTCGATGTTACAAAAGAGGAACACATTAGTGCTGACAATAGTATTAGTGCTGAAGGTGGTCTTGAAGAATCTGTTTCCGGGGCTGAAACTGAAAGCTTTAAGTCTGCAAATGAGGAGGTGGACTTCATTAGTGATAACACAGTCATAGAGACCGAAGCTAGTTCAAGCTTGAATGTCGATGGGCATGACATTGATGGAAGGACGAAGTTTGGTTTTGCTTCAAGTGCAGAAGATTTAGGTGGCTCTAACTTCACCTTTTCTGCCTCTTCTGCTACTCATGGCCAATTGCCTGAGTCGAAACGTCTCCAGAAGAAGAAGAACTGGCTCAAAGTTGGCCATGATGCCAGTAACGTAATTCCAAATGCTAAGATTTCCTATGCTTCATCCTCTTCACAGTATATTCCTTTCTCTGGAGCTTCATTGCTTTCTTCTCCTGGACGAGGCCAGAAAGGAGATCCATTTTGTCTGCAAAGCGAAAGAAGAGATAGTTCTGAGGTGGATCAAACTCAGGTTGTTAATCAAGGGTCTAGTTCTACTTCTGCAGTAACGGTTGCAGCTCAGGAAGCTTGTGAGAAGTGGCGGCTAAGGTTAGAATCAATTCTAATCCACTTTTCTTTTGCGGTAGCTCAGGAAGTTCATATATTTGGTATTCGTTGGTGTGATTTATGCTACTTCTGTTTTGTCGTGAGCCAGAGGAAACCAAGCATATACAACTGGAGATCTGTCCAAAGCTGAGGATTGCTACACACAAGGCATAAATTGTGTGTCAAGGAGTGAGACATCTAGGAGCTGTCTCAGGGCATTGATGCTTTGCTATAGCAACCGCGCAGCGACACGTATATCTCTTGGACGAATGAGAGATGCACTTAAAGATTGTATGATGGCTGCTGAATTAGATCCCAACTTTCTCAGAGTGCAAGTTAGAGCTGCCAAGTAATTTCTTAAAAAGAAAATTTGCCATCCAATTTTTATATTTGATTTTTTTTTCTTTGTTAATTCCATTTGTTAAATTTTCCATTGTTATCTTTTTGATTCTGTATTCTCTAGTTGTAAATGAATGAAACATGCCATTGTTGTGGCTTTTCCACTTGGTTGTCATCCCTTTGGTCTGTTATTACCCTTCTTGGCCTCTTATCTGTCTTGAATGAGTTGCGTAGTGCTGCTTGTATGTTAACTACGGATAGATGTGTTCCCTAATACATGCCTTTTATTCTTGAAGTTGTTATCTTGCCCTTGGAGAACTTGAAGATGCATCACAGCATTTCAGGAGGTGCTTACAGGCAGGAAGTGATTTGTGTGTAGACCAAAAAATTGCAGTGGAGGCTTCTGATGGCTTACAAAAGGTGCAGGTATGGTAATTTGTTTATTCTTTTATTATCATTCAATCATACTTATATGACTATCAATTATAAGTTGTAACATTATAGATTTTGTGTTATTCCTCTCTTCTTTTCTTTGCATCACTGAATGTCTTAAACTAATCTGTGTTTTTTGGCGGACAGAACGTGTCTGAATGCATGAATCGTTCTGCTGAAATTTTGCAAAGAAAAACACCTAGCAATGTGGAGAATGCTTTGGAATTTATTGCTGAGGCCCTCACAATAAGCTCATCCTCCGAAAAATTACTTGAAATGAAAGCGGAGGCTCTTTTCTTGGTTTGTGCTTCTTTCTTGTTATAACAACTCCTGGTCGTTTAAGCCTTTGGTTTGACTTGGAATGATCTTTGGCTAAATTTGGGTTAACTTCTGTGTCATGGTGCAGATGCGGAGGTATGAAGAGGTGATTGAGTTGTGTGAGCAGACCCTTGCTTCTGCTGAAAGGAACTCTCCTCCGATTGATGCTTCTGACCAGTCATCTAATCTGGATGGTTCCAAGCTCTCCAAGTACTTTTATTTCCAGGTCTGGCGATGCCGGCTTGCTTTGAAATCACATTTCCATCTAGGAAGGCTTGAAGATGGTCTGTCTTCATTAGAGAAACAAGAGGAAAAGCTTTCAACCACATATAGGTAACTTATAAGTATAACCCTTTCATCTAATCATAATTGGATGATTTTCTTTGTCTATTAGCTTAAGGGAAACATTGTTTTGGTTGTTTAAGTTCCTAATTCTAATGATTTTTCAGGAATGGAAGCAAAATTCTTGAATCATCGCTACCCCTAGCTGTCACTGTACGTGAGCTCTTACGTAATAAGGTATCAGCTACCGCTTTCGTATCTCTCTTTTATGTAATAAATGACAAAGATTTTATAAGATGTTCATGGAATCCAAAGAAAGAAGAACATTCTATGCATTAAGTCAAGAACAATAGGTTGATTTTTCTTGACTGGTTCAGGCTGCAGGGAATGAAGCATTTCAGGCTGGAAGGCATGCTGAAGCTGTTGAACATTATACTGCTGCTTTGTCATGCAATGTTGAGTCACGTCCTTTTGCCGCCATTTGTTTTTGCAATCGTGCTGCCGCATATAAAGCATTGGGCCAGATCAGTGATGCTATTGCAGATTGCAGCTTAGCTATAGCTCTTGACGGGACTTACTTGAAGGTATACTGCTAAGCTGATTTATTCTTCTGCCTCTTTAATATGATGTGATGAAATAATTTAGAGACGCCCCCACAAAGAAAAAGCTCAGATTGCCTTATGTTACCTTGTTTCCTTCAATTATTTCACTTTCATAGGCTATTTCTAGAAGAGCCACTTTATATGAGACGATCAGAGATTATGGACAAGCAGCTCGAGATATTGAGAGACTTGTGTCTCTTATTACTAAACAAGTGGGGGCCAAGACCCATCACGTAGGAGCATTTGACAGATCCACTAGCAGTACAAATGATTTGAGACAGGCTCGTTTGCGGCTTTCTGAAATAGAAGAAGAAGCCAAAAAGGATATCCCCTTGGACATGTACCTCATCTTGTAAGTTTTGCTTTCCATACATTATGAACGCCATTAACTATGTTCAGCCTCGTGAATAATACTATGAGGTAAACATCTAAAGAAATTATTGAAATCCACAAAAACATGTCGAGGGCTGAGTGAATATATTTTGATAGAAGTAAACTTTTGGATTATTTGGTGTTTTATGAAGAGGCATTCAATGAGGACCAAAGGCTCATGGAGTTAACTCAAACTGATATTTTGAATATCTGAATAGCAATCATATGTTGGTTAATTGTTTTAAATATTCTATGAGATACTGAAGAACAAATGGAATGCAGCTGATATCTGCTATTCTATTATATTAGTTTATGGGTGAATTTTAATATTTACCGCTTTTTTACGAAGAAAAGTGACAGTATGATATTAAACGATGGCAGGGGAGTTGATCCGTCAGTTTCAACATCAGAAATTAAGAAGGCCTATCGGAAAGCTGCACTTAGGCATCATCCTGACAAGGTTTATAGTATTTTATGCTTTAGCGTTTGCCTATTTTTGTTATGTGTTAGGAATATTTCCAAATTAGGTTATCTAACAAGAAATTAAATTATCAAAAAGGACACCAGAAAATTTGTTGTTCTTTGGCCTATGTTTACAGCAAAGATGATGCGGGATTTCCACTATCAAAACAAGGAGATCACAAAGAGGCAAGCGCCTATAGCTCTCTCAATCCCCAAACCCACCTACAACTGAAGAGATTAGTTTCTCAACATGGAGCAAGAGAGATAACAAACACTCTCGCATACACAGCTCACATACTAACTTCTCTCTATTGTCAGATGTCCAAAATTAGTTGCATTGCTGCCTATATATAGAAGGAAGAAACGGAGCAACAAGGACTTCGAGCTACAATCTAGTAGCTCTTTGATGGGCTTGGGAAACAAACTTGCTCCTATACCAAGCTTGCTAAGGTTCAAGTAATGTGGGTTAATATTGGCCACGACATAACAATTCTCTACCTTAGCTAATACTGCACGATGCCAAATCCATTTCAGTCTCCTAGTGAGCCTTGTTTGGATGGCTCATATATGTTCTGCACTTGGCTTAATATTAGCCAAGGTGGAGATTTGTTAAGTTGTGGCCAACACCGAGTTGTGGGTCGCCAAGCAGTGTTACTGTGCAAGCTTGTTCCCAAGCCCATCAAATTACTCCTCGATAGGCAGTAGCTGCCCATGCCTTAAGGTAAATAACATGGGCGGCCAAGCTTGCTGCCTGAAGCTCTATATGCTTGCAGCTCACACCCACCCACTGTATTCATATAGGTGGGTTTGGGGCTCAATTTATCCTTCTGAAAATTCAGAGAAACCTTGAGGTTTGTTGAGTGTGTGTGAGTGCAGGGAGCATCTGAGAACATATTTTCTTTGTTTATTTTGTGAGTGCTCTTTGGGTGTTGCATATAGGTGTTGCATTTTTGAGTTTTATGAGAGCTAAACACTCTTTTGTTATCTCCTTCGTTTAATTAGTGGAGTTCTTTGTTGTCTTCGGCTGTGGATGTATTCCAAGGATTGAACCACATAAATTTCTAATGATCTTTCCACGTGCTTTATGTCATTGTTAGTCCTAAAATGCACTCTACTTTGGCAGAGTTTTTAACATGCTTTGGCTGAATTCCTTACATTATGAACCGTTAAACATGTTCACTATCATTTTAGGCTGGTCAATTCTTGGCAAGAAGTGACAATGGTGATGATGGGCTTTGGAAGGAGATAGCAGAAGAAGTCTATAAGGATGCTGACAGACTTTTTAAAATGATCGGAGAGGCATATGCAGTTCTTTCAGATCCTACCAAGGTCTCTTCTTATCTACAAAGCTCTAGAACTGTTTGTCATTAATTTATCTTACAACTATTTTTAAAAGACAATGTAGATAATTATTTGTTAAACCACTATATTTTTTGCAGCGTGCACGGTATGACACTGAAGAGGAGATGAGGAATGCGCAAAAGAAACGACATGGAAGCAGCACATCTGGAGCACAAACAGACACCCAAAATTACCCGTTTGAAAGAAGTGGAAGTAGACGACAATGGAAAGATGGTTGGAGACCATATGGTACCTCGGCATCAACATGGTCGGAATACAATAGGTCGAATAGGTACTCGTGACTACTTTGCACGGACATGTCTTGTCTTTTGAATATTAGACAGTCTTAGAAGTGGTCTAGTGAGAAGATGGATCATTTTACATTGCCACATAGAGAATGTAGCTTCAGTTTAAAGGTGAAACTGATGAAGAAAATTCAAGCATGTGGAAAGTGATTACCTACAAAATAAAGGGGAAAAGGAAAAAGAAGAGATTTTTCCTTGGAAGTCAAGTGTGGCCAGAAGCTTGGATGATATCATTGTTTGAGTGACTGAATGAACTTGTTTTGTGGAAAGAGGAGATGTTCTCTCTAGCAGGAGATGCTTTGTAAATCCTCCATTGTGTACAGAAGAGACGAATTATAACCGTAGCACGCAGATAAGTATCCTTTAAATGAGAAATTTACTGTCTTGGGCAGTCTGCTAAACTGGTTAGAGAAGAACGGCAATGAGATTGGAGGAGGGATTTTCTTATTGATGGGACCGGGGAGCGGCATCAATTTTGTGTGTTTCTTTTTTCTTTTTCTTCTTCTTTTTGGTATTTTACTTGTTGAATTTTGATAGAAAGAGTGCATTGCAAAATACTGTCGATAAATTATACGTGAGTGTGAGCTTTTTTTTTTTTGTATGGTTATGGTTGTGTGATTTATTGCTAATCACTGGACTATGTCAACCAAAAACAAAAAAGAAAAAAAAAAAAAAGGAAGGGAAGTTTGAATGAGGATTTTTATTTCATTGTTTTCTCAAGTCTTATCCTCTCATTTCTTCCAACTATTTGATTTATATAGCAAGATGGTAAATGAGAAAGCAAATTATTTGTATTTTTTTACCATCTTCTAAGTCATGCTAATACTTCCATGCACAAGAATTTGGCCATCAGTCGAGCAACAGACCGCTGATAAAATATTCCCTCTCGTAAAGACAATCTTTCATTAGTTGTCCTTTTCTTGAAAATGGGCATAGCGCCAAAGCTTCTCAACAGAGTTGTAACTTCCACCACCTGTAACACAAAAACAATGAACACAAGCATTTTAGCTAATAATACAAATATATATATATATTAAATGAAAAAAAAAAAAAAAAAAAAACTTTACCTTTGAAGAGTGCTGAAGGAGCCGAAGAATGAACTTGTAGTCTGACATGTGCGTTTTTGAGAATTTTAAACGTATATTCCTAATCCAAGCTCTTTTGGATCCGTTTCAACCATCCACGCAGGTCTATCGAACCAGAAAGAAGAAGAAGGAAAAAAAAAAACAGTTGTCAACAACTTAAAAAGATTCAAGAAAGTAAAACTTATAAGAGAATTCTTATGGATCAGAAATTTATACTTGTTCATTACGAAATTGAATGCTCCTTGTGCAGCACGTTTGAGAAGAACTTCCCTTGCCTCTATAGCAATTCCTTCGGGCTGTACATGGAGAAAATTCAATAAAATGCAGCCTTCGAATCTTGGTTATTTACACTTTCAACTCTTGAACATACCTCCTCTGGAAACCAAACCCCGGGCTGTGTGCTTCCCTCAAGAACTGAGAGAGCAAATGCAGCTGTTGCAGTCCCTACTGATCTGGAAAACAAATCACGTTTATATCATATTTTTATTTAGAGCCTTCTGTTGTAATTTTTCAAGCTTAACATTTAGCAAAAGGCATATGATGTTCAGAGACATTTGAGAAGCAAGAAGGCTTACGCAGAAAGTTTTTTGTGACTAAATATCCCGACCGTATTGCGCCCATTAGAACATTCCAAATCAACCTGCTCCAGAAGCGACCATCAAATAGAGTGATACAACAATGTAAAGCGATTACTCATGTTTGTACATTTGCTTACCCTCATTGACACGCGTTCTCCAGCAATCCTGTCAAGTGCTCGGACTACAGGATCAAACAGCTGAACCAACTGCTGGACTTTGCTTCTGTCCCTCAACGTCTCCTGAAAAGCGGTGTTTGGTCTACTTGGTAAGGCCTTTTTTGCAACATCTCATATGAAATGACAGTATTTCAGCTATTTTTTTCCTATTTTATTGAGATATGACAAATGCATATTAGTTGGAAAGAATCGTACTATGAATCCCAACACAAAGTCTAGTATAAAAAGTTTTTGAGTCATGTGGGGGGATATATATGCAGGGTACCAGAGGAAGAAGAATCGTCATTGCTACCATTCCCCAATTCCAAAAGAATGGTGAAGTTCCAAATCGAGCGCTTATGGTCGGTATTCCAAGGACCTCATGAGCACTTCTAACCTCAGGCAGATTCCTGAAAGCAAGAATTTTCAGACACAACATGTGCATAGGTAAGAACAATCATTTGTCTGTATTGTGATTGGAATCTGATAGAACTTCACAAAATTACCATTTCTATCTGAAGGGCCTTTTTTCCTCTTTGGAAAAAAACATAATAATAAAGGTACACTTACAATAGATAAACGTCTCTCTTCCCAATCCCTCTTCCAAAGTCAATGTTGAGCATTCCACTGTATGGCTTTAGTTTGATCTTTTCTCCTGATTGCATAGTCCATGTCATAAGTCACATTTAGAAATTGAGATAGAAGCGTTAAATAAGAATATAGAAAGCAGATACCAACCTTTATTATAGGCAACAACCTCCTCTCCAAGAAGCAAAAAGCTAGTTGCTAATATTGTTGGACCAGCCCCACCAGTACCGGCAGTGTAGTAATAGAATCTAAGAATAAGAGTGTTTCACATGAGTGTTCAGGATAAGAATCTGCAAATCAGTGGTCAGCTATTGAAGGATTTCTTTTCCTCCACTGATTTTGCTAAGGCATACAAAAAAAAAGAGCAGCTTAGATGCCAAGAGTTAAATAATGGTAGTAGAATTCTTAACCTTAGCCTTTCTGGTTCCCCTTTGCTATCACTTCTCGCCGCTCGAACTAGCTCAGCTGCCATTACTGTCACCACAGCCATGAATTTTAGGTACAATTTGATCGGTTTAAAACACTTGTTATTACAGAATAAGAATGCTTATGAGAGACCATTGCTCACTCCAGGATAAATTCCACCAGTTGTAATGGCTGGAATATTTGCAGCAACTGCTCTATCACTCAAGGACTTAGCACGTGACGCATAGCTCGTATCATCACAAACATCAATGTATGCTGTCTGTAGAAAAAAAAAAGAGCACACGTCTATAAATCTTAGCTTGGATCACTTTGGGTAGCCAAAATTAGTAGTCTAACAACCACTTATTGTGTTGTTCTCAAGTTCGGATTTTTATCTGATTCCATCGTATTTGTGTGTTGTTTGATTCTAAATGCTCAGAAACATACACTACCAGTAAGTAATAGTCCCAGCGAATGCATAATATTTTCGGGAAAATCGAATAGAGAGAGAGTTTTGACATGGTAAGATGTTCTACATGAATGGTTTACCTTAGCTCACCTTAGTGTTAATGGCAGCTTCTAGAACAGAGCACTTGTCCGCCTGTTGGAATGGCCCTGCTGCGTGTACTACAAGATCCACATCTGCCAATGTCTCCACTCTTACAATTAAATTTAATTAACATAATTTATTAAAGTATAAAGTATCAGATAACAAATATTGAAAAGTAATTAATTACAAAATTAAGAAGAATTCCAAAGCACCACTAAGAGCCGCTTCTAATGAGTTGACATTGTTAATATCCACTTCAGAAAACTCCGAGTTTCCCCCAAGAGTCGCCACCATTGCAGCCCCTTTTTCCCTGCCATTCGCAACATAAAAAAATGCAAACTTTTATTATCATCACGGCATTTATTTATTTTTTTGTTTGTTTTCAACAAAAGTAGTTTTTTTTTTTCTTTTTTACCTGTTGCGACCACCGACGACGACGCGAAGGTCGGGGCAGAGCTTGGAGAGAGCAATGGCGGTGGAGCCTCCGACCCGACCGGTTCCGCCGAGGACCAAGACCCTCGAATTGCGGGTCTTGTCGGGGAGTAGGACTCTTAGGTGTTCGCCTTTTCTGGCGCACGCCATTGGAATTGCGCTCTTCAAACGCACACAACCTCCCGCCATATCAAATCCTTCTCTCTCTCTCTCTTTCTCTCTCTATTGGACTGTTCTTCTAGCTTCAGCCTTAGCCTATCAGTTTTTATCGTTGGTTTCTGACGTAATGACTGATGACGTGGCATAATTTGTACCGTCAAGAACAAGCAGCTCTTCCTCTTGCATTTTCTTTGCTCAAGTGCAAAATAGAATATTTTGTTCTCTAAATCGGATTTCGGTGTTCTTTTATAGGGTGTTTAGAAGGGTAATAAGAACTAATTTTACTGTAGTAATTTTTTTATTGTTACTATAACATTTTATAGCTTTACACTGTTTATAACTAAGTTTGTAGTAAAAACTATTGTCAAACATCACCTAATCTTTTAAATATTTTCAACTGTTACTACTACTACTACTATTATTATTATTTTTGTCTAGGATAACTAGTATAAATCAATCATTTTTTCTTAATTGAGAGAGAGATTTTTAACTTTGAGGTGCACAGATTTACAAGAATCATCAAAAAAGTAGTTAAAACTATAAATATCATAACATATAAGAGTTTTATATTATAATTTTAACTAGATTATAAAACACCCTTTATAATTGAACTAAAAAATTGTAGTGTTGACTTTTGTGGCATATTAAGAAGGCATGCTGTCTTCTTCTTCTTCTTCTATGTTTTAAGTAAAAATTACACAACACAGCTTCTTTATAAAAGTAAAACTAAAATATACCATTTTTTTAAGATACCACAATTAAATAGCGGTTATGAATACGTTTGGACTGAGGGTCACTTGTTTTAAGCCCCAAACTAAAAGTATGTTATATGCCTGATTTTCCCTTGGGAACAGATTTTTGCGTTGAAACACCTATTGGTATAATATGCATAGCTACCCTACAGGGGAAAAAATCACATAAATAATAATAATAATAATAGTAATAATAATAAGGAAAATTTTCATTTTAGTATTGTATGTTATTTCAAAATATGAGTTTTTTACCCTCTAGTTTCAAAAATTTCATACCGTTATCTTGATCTTTTAGAAAATCTTTTTTTAACATCAATAAGCACTTTTTTATGACACAAAAAGATAAAATTATTCTCTTTTATAAAATATAATCAATTGATTAAAATTTTGAGAGAGAAATTTTAAAAATTATTATGTCTGCAACCAAAAACCCAAAAAGCTTTAAAAAGCTTTAAAAGAACCTCTTTCTTTCTTCCCCTTTATTGCCGTTTGTTTGCGTTTTTTTTTTTCCCCCTGATTCTCTTCCTCTCTTCGCTCACAAAGTATATTTGAATCTTGTTTTTAACCAGGTCTTGTGGTGTTGGCTATGCCGCCATGCATTACTTGCAGAAAGATGTTGGTTTGCAGGCATAATAATTTTTAAATTTTTTTACCTTAAATTTTGGTCAATTAATTATATTTTATAAAAGGATAATTTTGTTTTTTCATGTTCTAAAAAGGGCTCCAAGGTACTGAAAAAAGATTTTCTAAAAAAATAAGGTCCCAGCATAAAATTTTCTAAAACAGAATGTACTAAATTCATATTTCGATATAACATGAAGTATTAAAATGAAATTTTCCCTAATGCTGATGATGATGGTAACGGTGATTTATAAAAAATACATACATTAACAAATAAAAGCACAGCCAGAGTCATCTTGCACCCAACTCAAAATTGGGTAATTGGATGGCCTAGTTTTCACTTTGGCAACAAATAAATAAGAAGAGCCTAGTTTTCTGGTTCTTTCAAGCAATGCGCTGCCACCACTCTCCTCAAAAAGTGTCAAGCACAGAAGCGCTTTAGCACATTAGTTGGGCATGTGAAAGCCAAAATGGCAAAACAATATGGACAATATAATCTAAAGTATAGCTTAATAGTAGAGATTGAAGGATAACAATTCAAAAAGAAACTTATGAAGCCTATTTGGACATAAACAATTTTACATTATAAATGACAAGGCTATCTGAGGTTTTCCTGATGATTTTTGCCCATAGAGTCGATCTCATTCACCTTGTCTGCAATGTGCTGGATCTTTCTGGAAAGTTCTTCTGTGTGCTCCTTAATATGACTGAAGAGGAGGTCTATAATCTTCCTAAATGAAGCAGACCGCTTTCTCTCTCGAAGCAGCTGTTTAGTTAGTTCTTTCACCCTCGCACTCTCGTTCTGAGAAGGAAAGGAGAGAGAGAATTCAAACTCCACAAGAAGATAGTTGCAAAATATACTCTCATTCTGTCACCTAGATAGAATTGTCACCGATCTATCTATCATTGCAAATTATGCTATCTATCAGAAACATGGTTTTTTCTTTTTTTTTAAGTAACGTTAATGATGCAGTCACCATATATGTAAGAGTACATTATATCTGCGACATAACATAATGAGACAATTTTTAACTTTTTGTCATATGACAGTTCTCTTTTACTCGTACTTCTGATGATGCATCACCATTGTTGATACAATAACAATGCTATTTCCAGCAATATCTCACATGAGGGCGGATGGGGTTTTTTAAAAATATATACACTTTTATGCTTTGCCATATAAGGCATCATACTGAGGGTACTTGCAACTATTCAATCTGCAAACCCAATATGAGTTGCATGCATGAAACAAAAGATGTTCCACGTTGTCGACTCTATTAATAGAACTTGGCAAAATTTCGAGTGAATCAGTAGCTAACTAACTACTTAAATGATAGCAACACTGTTACCTTAACAGCAACTTTAAAAACAATTGCAAAAATAATGTTCATGAAAGGCTTACAAGAGTTTGATCATTGTTGAGTTCATTTTGAATCGGCCTCCCAGGCAAAGGATGAGCATGTTCCTTAATGAACTTTGTAACAACCCATATCCCAGTACTCAGCCTCCTTAAAGAGAGCTTAGCCTTGCAACCCATTCTAAAGGGCATCCGCGGCCTCTTGCTATTCTCGTCGCACCTATTAGTCCTGCGGTAGCCCTCTTTGTTACAAACAAAAGTCCTTTTGATTACGGTTCCGTCTCTTGAACGGCGCAGGCTGTCCATGCGAACAATAAAGCCCAAACGTATTGCATATTCGTTGTAAAACGTATGTGCAGCATCTTCAGAATCAAACTCCTGACCTACATATGGTTCTTCAATATTTACTTCTTTGGACTCATCATCTTTAGAACAATTATTCTCCTCATTGTCTTCTCCAACAACAGGCACCTGTTCTTGTTGGACAGAACCAGTTACCCTTGCACTGTCATTGCCACGATTGAGATCAATCTCAGTTGAATTATCTGAAATGACCTCATGATTGACAATACCAACTTCAGAACTCACTACAACATCAAAATTCAGAAGCAATCCAATGTCAAAAAAAAAAAAAAAAAAACACACAGATAGCATACAGAACTGGGATGATAAATATGATTTTCATTGGATGAGTACAAATATATTCTGTTAAAGTGGTGACACACGATAGATATGAGTGAAAGAACCAATGTAGACTTTAAAAACATAAACCCTTTTCAAACATGATAAAATTCAAGAAATGTGAAATCAAATTAATAGCATTCCTTTCCAGCGCAGGAAACATAAAGGGACAAATTTAAAATATAAAAATTAAAAATTAAAAAACCCAAAATAATGGGCAAAGGAAATAAATTTTTAACACTCCATATCCATATTTGACAAATTAGAGAACTTTCGCTTGAACCCAGAATATTCATTTGAAATGAGCTAAAATTTAGCGTGAAGGAATCGAAAAAGATAATAATTTGCAATCGCAACGCACGGAATTTGAAATTGAAATACAACCCATTAACAATAATAAATTCAGAAAAAAAAAATTTAAAAGAATTTCCATTAGGCCCGATTTCTCATCAACATTGATTCTAGTGAGAAGTAAAATATTTACGAAGGTAAAATTGTTGAGTTGCAGTGTGGGAATTGAAAACAAACAATCAAAAACGGAAACTTACTTGCGCAAGGTGGAGGACCGAGAGAGAGAGGGGACGAAGGTGTTAATTTGGGCACACCCTTTTAACTTTCAATGTCGCTTAACCATAAACGACATGTATTTTTTCCTCGTACGATTTTCTCTATAAAACGAAATATAATTTATGGCTTTTTTTTTTGTTTTTTGAAGGTGATAATTTATGGCTATCTAGTGTGTGTGTGTGTTTTTTTTTTTTTTTTTTTTTTGAGGAGGTGAATAGAATTTTTTTCAGACTAAATAGAAATAAATAGCAAGTTCGTGAATTGTAATAAATATGATATTATTAGATTTATCTAATGACAAAATTTAGTGAATGGTGTATAAAAAAATTAGTGAATTTGAGATTCATACCAAATAAAATTTGTTTAATGAATTTACCACGTAACGAATTTTTCTCTCATAACCCTCAGATTATATTTACTTTTGTTCATTTACATAAGTATAATTATTAGTTACAACTATGAACAGTATAAAGCTCTCACATACTATAGTAAAATAAGCTACAATAAAGTTCTCATATGCTATAGTTCTCAAAACAAAACTGTTGGTTCCGACCATTTTTCCAAATGGCCTAATAATACATATATATAATTTATTAAACTTATGTTTATCCTTATAAATCTTCTTTAAAATTTAAATATATCATTTATTAACAAAAGTTAAATTTGTAGCAAAAATGTAATCTATTACCTCAAAAATTAAAAACTAGGTTGTTAGCCTTAGGTATGATTTTTAGAAAGGTACTTGGTATTATTACTCTTTGAATTTGTCACATGTTTGTAATTTGTCTTTCGAATTTTTAATTTTGGCAAATTGCATCATTTATAAATATATAGCAAATTACCCCATTGATAGTAGATTTGATTTTTTGACAAAAACTAGCATATGAATTTTATATTAGTCGTTATTTAAAAGCATAAAAGGTTTTTTTATATATAAATATTAACCCAAATTTATATTCAAGAATAAGTTAATTCAATATTTTTTATTTTATTAAAAACTCACTATGGTGACACTCCAAAGAAAGGAAATTGTCACATCTCTCACTAAAGGAACAAGTTTTATGCATGTGGTAGGGGAAGTTTTTAATTTGCAACTAAGCCCAAAATTTAGTTCATTTACTAATGGCGGCTTAAGTAATAAGACCAAAAAAATTTTCTCCATCATTTTGCATGTACAACAAGAAAAAAAAAAAAAAACAGTCGATTTTTCTTTCTCTCAAAAACCGGCTACCCTCCCATGGCTCTCTCACAAATTTTTATAAACCTCTCATCCATCATTAAATCAAGATCAAGAGCTCTAGTGTAAGATTTTGCAAATTTTGGAGGTAAAATCCAAACTTTTCCTATAAGTTTTTAGTGTTTTCCATAGGTTTTAAGTGAGGTTTTGATGGATTATGCTATGGTTTATAACAAGGGGAAATTACCTAAGATTTCAAGCACCAAGAGGAGGATTAAAAAGCTAAAAAATCTCTTTGATAAAAACCCTAACTTTTCTATGGTATTTTAAGGTTTTGCTTAAGTTTTAAGGTGATCTTTATGGGATGTAGAATATTTTCAAAGACTTTGAGGAGCTTTCAAGGGCCAAAAAGAGAGGACAAACATCTTGGAATTTCCTTAGGTAAATTGTTAAATGCTAGCCTTGCAAGTTTGATTATTTCATGAGATTTATGTGTAATTTGTGAACTTTATAGACTATGGCATGTAATAAGGACACTATGGCATGATGATGTTTTTTTTTTTTTTTTTATGTATGATGGTGATGATGGATGCTAGAAAAACTAGGGTTTTAAGCTTTAAAAGAAAAGATTAGCAAACTTTGTTCAAACACAAAATTTTGATAGTTTTCAAAGAATGAAGGTTTTGATAGCCTTAGAAACCTATTTATTTTCTAAACAAAATACAAGATTTGTCCAAAACAGTGAGTTTAAAAACTTTTATGATAAGTTTTGTAAAATTCCAAAGCACTAAGTTGAAAAGATTATTTCAAACTCGACAGTTTTAAAAAAAAGGCCAAAAAATCCCCTGTTAGAATTTAAGGAAAGTTAAAACACAAAAATTGTAGACTCATCGAAAGTATTAAAAGTCACAAACAGTTTGCAAAAATTCTGCATGGTTTGTGAGTTATGAATTTTACGAGTTTTAATAAAAATTTCAAAATGATTAAATGAGGAAAACGTTTTGAAATTGTTTAAGTTTGATCAATGAGCTTTTGTAGGTTTTAATATAAGATGGTTATTTTTAGTTCTAGGGGCAAAAATATCAATATTTTTATGTTTCGTACTAAAACTTTAAAACTATGCGAAATTGGATTTTCATGAAGAAAATGTTATTTTCTTACACTGCTATAGGCAATGAGTAATCATAGGTTTTAAGTTTGAAATAGTTTAAAGTGTTTATTAAGAA
Organism: Artocarpus heterophyllus; assembly: GCA_025403435.1. NCBI lineage: Eukaryota > Viridiplantae > Streptophyta > Magnoliopsida > Rosales > Moraceae > Artocarpus > Artocarpus heterophyllus. The sequence goes on from CM046337.1 coordinate 2,445,426, forward strand.
AAGAAAGAGGAAAACATTTAGGGTGTAATTGTCAAGATTTTCACATTACGGGTTAAAACCGTGAAGTCTTGATAAAATAATTTTTCTGTAAAGAAAACCTATGTTTGGTTTTTCATAATGTTACGAGAAACAAGGAAATGTAACTTTTGTTTTAAAAAGCGTTTCGAAAGTTTTAGGACCCGTCAAGGAAAATGGTCATTTTCAATAAAAATGGCCAAAACGGACTCTGAAAGGTCCAATTCAAGAATACACCCATCAATAGGAATTTTTTTGTAACCTATAAGTGTCGGGTTGGTAACGCAAAACGAGAAGTCTAGTAAAGCTAAATAACTTATGAAAAATCCGTTAAGGATAAAATCATCATTTTATAGAACAACTAAAACAGAGTCTAAGCACTCCAAGTTAGCAGAACGTCCTTAGTCAGAAATGTTTGAAAACTCGATAAGTAACAAAATTGTCAAGTGAGGCGGGAAACATGGTTAGGTTAAGTAATGGAGAGATAAGCCGAAAAGAAACGAGATTAAGTAAATGAATGTATAATGTTTAAGTTATGTTATCGATCAAGTAAATCAGTAATAAAAAAATAAGCTAATAATTGAAATCATGTTTATTTGAGTGCAAGGGTCTCGGACTTGAGCTTTTTTTAACAATCCCAACATACTCAGAGGTAGAAATCATAATCTGATACTCATGTTTCAACATGCAAATTCAGTTTTGACATAAAACTCTCGAGAACAAAACAAAACATAACCCAAGTCTAAAAAACATGTATTTAAACACAAGATCAAAGATAAAAATTACATGAAAGTGAATTACTAAATTAGTTTCAAATGTTTTAACCTCATATTATACAAATTTGGTACTGATTTAGTGACTTTGAATCTTGGTTTTTGACTTTGGTAAGTTTGAAGGGGCTGGATTTCCTTTTGTTTGTGTTTTTCTGAGTTTGAAAATGAAGAAAGAGAGAGAGTGTGTGTGTGTAACGTGAGGGAGAGAGTGAGAGGAGTAAGATAAGATTTATGAGATGATCTTGACTTTTAATCAAGAATTGCAAGGTGGCTTTGTTCAAAACCAGGGTCTGCTGCTTGTTTCTGGAATGGGGGTCTCAAAGTCTGAATTTTCCCGTGATATCTGAGTGACGGCAGGGGCTGATTAGCTATTTTCCAAAGCTGAGGTCTTCCAAAAATAATTAGATAAAACTGTGGGTAGATGGTGTAATTAAATCAAAGTGGTAAAATAATAAAAAAAATAATGACAAAAAATTTAATTTAGAATAATTATTAGATGGTAGAAAATAAAATAAAATAAAATAAAATAAAATAAGAAGGTGAAAATTTTAGAAGTGATTAATCAGTAAATAAATTTTTAATTAAGCACACTAATTACCAGTTCCCACACTAATTCTACTTATTTAGTTTTAAGAATTTACAATATCAGTCTAAATTTGTCTTGTCATATTAATCTCTTGTATCGTTTCTAATTGACTAACAATAACTATATAGAAAACTTTCCTCTATGTTGATAATAATTTGGTCATTAATAATTTTGTTTCATTAATATACACCATACATCTTTTCCGAGTCATCTCGATCTTCATGATTTGTAATATATAGAGATAATATTAACATTGCGAGGAAACCAAATTCTATCTCATTTCACGTAATTTTATTAACTGGTCTTTATTATTGTCTATAGAACCATATATCATATTTTGCCTTAGCAACATTTTTAGACTTATCTTAATCGTCATTAAAATAAACATTTTTCAGCCTATATTCTTAAAAAAAGATTTTTTTCATTTCATTTTTTTTTTGTCTTTGTTTGTCCTTGTTGTGGATTCGTCCAGTGAGAGTTTTTCGATGAATGACCAAAATGATTTCCATTGTAAGCATAAATGTATTAATTTTTCATAATATTAATGCAGCATGAGACTTCAAAAAATGACCAAAATGATTTTTACTAAGTTCAAAAAATATATGAAATAAAGGTACCCTTCATCTATTGTAATCATTACTACAGTACTGAAAAATTTTCAGGATTTAGAAACATCAATGGAGCCAAACTAGGTTCACTCTAGCAAACTGCAACACTACCTAAATCACTCTCTAAAGTGGCTTATAATTAAAATGGCACTATCAATTTTAGTGGTACCAAAATCTCTGGTTATATATGAAAAATTATTTACAGACGTCCTCAAGGCTCGCGTATATAATCTAAATTAATCGAATAAATCTGAACCCATGTTAGCTTTGTGTCATATTTTTGAGTAATATTTCTGATTCTGTAATTTCATCCCCTCAAGGTCGAGGAGACATGAATGGCAAAAAAAATTGCATTTCAAGACGAGCAATCCTACTTAACCTGATAGGGTTATAACTCATGATAGCTTTGTGTCATATTTTTGAGTAATATTTCTGATTCTGTAATTTCATCCCCTCGGGGTCGAGGAGACATGCATGGCAAAAAAAATTGCATTTCAAGACGAGCAATCCTACTTAACCTGATAGGGTTATAACTCTGTTACTAACAAAGCAGTAAGATTTAGTCTAAAAAATACATTATATATTAGGTTGGGGCCTCAGTTTTGTGAATAATAAGTTATAATGAGATGAAAAAGATTTTTCTATCCAGATAAAATAATAATAATATTATATAGTGGTAATATTGACCATTATATAATAATAATAATATTACCACGTTTTATGTGAAGTATGCACTTAAGTATGAAGAAACCGGCGTTGGTCATCTCTTGGGCTATGGCCATGAGCCTATGGCTATGCATGCAGGCATATATTTATATAAAATGAACAAATCCTCTCCGCTATTTGCTCTTGCTTGTTACCTGCTTTTATGTCTCCTGTGAGAATATTGTCACCGGTCACCACCCTATGGCTATAAATCATTAGCCCAATCATCCAAATAACCCCTCAAGTATCTCAATATCCGAGCTCCATAATTAGTAGTCCCTTCACAGGCGCGCAAAATTGATAATAATGAAATGAACAATCTTATTTAATTTCATACGATTATAACCCTGTTACTAACTGGTTCTCAGTTTAAAATATACATTATCTGTCTAGGGCTCATAATTTTATAAGTAGCAGAGTTATTAGCCCACGAAAATAAAAAAGAATTTTTCTAATAAAATTATTAAAAGAAAACAATACACAAGTATTCCCCAGTTAATAAGATGACTCGACAAAATTTGCACCTGATGCTAGAGAATCTAATCACTGGTTTTTGGCCTGAAATTTCTCTGATTTCCTGGTGGCTAACTGAGGCCCAAGAATCATGCACTTTTGAATATTAGCTGGCCTATGTACACACACACACTATAAAAGCTACTTGAAATCATGGGACATTTTAAAAGTTCTTCCATTTATGTTGCCGAGGTTAATTAAGCGTGTGTATATATGTGTATATATGCGTGCGCGCACACGCATATGTATATATGTGGTTCTCAGGATTGAGCCACATCATGCCTAGGTTAAATAAACATGTTTACAAACATAGACACACGTATGGTTCTCAGGTTTGAGCCTTGGATCTATTCCACTACCCACCCCATGCTTACAAACCAATTGACCTGGGTTAAAAAATGTTAATATATAAACCACAGTGTGCATACATATTATATACGCATATCAAGTTTAATTAACTACAGATAGATAATATTTAGCTACTTCCTTTTCATGAATTTTGGCTAGCCTCATTTGGATATTCTCTGATCTTATAGTTCTAATATATATATATATATATATATATATAGTTCTCATCTTTACCATATATATCGATGTCTCCAATTCATGCTCAGAGCGCAATGATGTGGGGGTTTAATTAGCACAAAGTTTGCACTTATGTATGACGGGGAAAAAAGGTTTCTCCTTTTTATTTTTTTGCTGTTGTAATAGAATTTTCATGTTCTTCTTCTACATACTTTGTTTTTTTTTATTATTATTGGCAGAAACATCAAGGGCAGGATAGATAGGCTGTCAAGGGTCTCTGAAATGACAGCTACAAGTTTAAGAAAAAATCAACAGAGTGGTCTCATATGACTGCGATGATCTGGTTATGAGGCATGGGCTGCTCGTATTCGCTGCACGGGCTGCATGCATAACTTTTTTCTTACACGTATAAAACAGCATACATGATACACACACATGGGCCCAATATGACCCTTTAATGGACCAAGTTAGGGTAACTTAAGTCTCTCCTCCATTATACATTGCAACTGCAACCAATATTTTTCTCCTTCTTCAATCACTGGTGTTAGGTTTTTCCTTTCCTTTGAAAGTTGAAACCCTCTTGCTGCCTCTACTACTGTAGAAGTTGATGTCATCAATACATAAAAAACTTATTGACATTATTCACTAAATTTTTGTCTGTTTGGTATCATGTTCCCTGGATTATTTTTGTAGGCACAAAAACAGTAACGGAGTTGGGATTTGCTTAGGAAGATCATAAACTAACAATCTGAAAAATATCAGAACCCCTCAAAATATCAACTCCTAATACTATTAACTAGTTGGGAAAAAAAGATTAGTGAAAAAAATAGAATTAGGTTTAGAAGAGGTATATTTAAAATTTCTGTTAATGAAAGAGGGTAATAAATAAATAAAAACATTAAAGGACTATAACGTACCTAGGCCTCACCTTCTTCCACGCCATATTTCCTAAAGAACTAATTTGTATCAGTGTTCATTCACAGTTTGCCTTCCATTTTTGTTAGGCATTAAGGATTCTGTATTATTGTTTATTAGTTGACCGATTATCGAGGAATCCTAATCAATAAGAGAAGGAAATGCATGTCATTTTGCAGTTGTAATGGCACTTAGCTTCTGTAATTAAAATTTTAGTTGTAACTGACGTTTTAAACTTAAGAACTGTAGCACGTGAGAGATTTACATTATAGTAATTTTTTGCTTTTTATTGTAGTTGGTAAGAGCTTTATACTGTTCATAGTTGTAAATGACGGGTTGGAAGTGAAGTTCTAAACACTACGAGAGACATACCCTCCCTCTCTCTCATCACGCTTACAAAATGACATTCCTTAATTTAATGCATGTGCATCATACATAAATAAGTATAAACTTAATAGGAGGAAGTTACATGCGCCTGGCTTGGTACGATTGTCACCGTACCTCTAATCGACTACCAAAACAATAGGTTGTTGAACAATGTGGTTTTCCAGGCCCAAGGATGTGTCACTGTCAACTGGCTAGTCAGATTCTCGGTGCAGGCTGGTTTGCCGGTTAAATTGAACAACTATAGAGTTGAACAACTTTTAAATAGAGAGGCAAAGTGACAACAATCCATAAAGCAAGGTCCTTAATTACTGCTTAACCAAATAATTTGAAGGATAATATGCCAATAAACAGCAAAATAAAGTCCTTAGTGTCTAATAAATGCTTCATGTGACAAAAATATTAGATGGGTAAAAATTCTAGCACACAAATTTAGTTTAGGGACATCGGTGCCTATATCAATATGAAGCTAAGCATAATTGCAGAATATGGCTACTGAGTATAAATTATAGTTTGAAACAGATCAAAGGGGAAAAAATAGGTAGAAAATTAATATAAATATTTGAAAATTTTATATATTTTATTTTAAAAACATATTTTTAGATCCACGCATTTTATCTTATCACCCAATATTGCTTGTGAGAGGTAATGTATTGTTGGTTTTAATTCATTTTTCCATGTGATGATAGCTAGCTTGAAAATATGTTATAACACTATATAATATGTGTGTGTATATATATATATATACAATATATATATACATGAATATATAATATGTGCTCCGATCAGTCAAAGCTCAAGTTGCTGAAAGTACATATGGACATGAGAAACACATGTCAATCGAAATAAGGGTGGCAAGAAGCCCTTACTAAACACATGGCTTTCATTCACAAACGTCTCTTTTAAAAAAATATATTGCTCTTAATGATTCAGGTCACATGACATAGTAGTCTCAGTTGGAAAATTTGGAACAAAGTGCAGGTTTCAGAGTAATTTCAAAAATTCAATCTTTTTTGTCTTCACTTTCCTAAAGGTTCAATCGGTAAACGGGTTCAAATTTGTATATTTTTTATACTTGTAGTTAGAACTAATGGTTTAAAACATATGTAGTTTATATGTAGTTTAAAATAAGGATTTTAAATAGTTGTTTGAAATGAATCGATTTAAACATGGAATAAAATATCATATTAAAATTAGTGTTTAAAAATATCAATTTAAATTACAGTTTAAAAAAGAAAACTAAAATAAGAAGTGAATACTATAAAATGGTTCAAAATGTTTAAAATTAAAGAAAAATGTAAAATTCTTAAAATTAACTGTTTGGTATGTTTTAAACCAATATTAACATTTAAAATTATGAGATTTTTGTTGTGGGTCGTAAAAACCTAGGTACCAAACGAGCACTAAATTAATTTATCTTGTCTAAGGCCGTGGTAAAATCTGGAACACCCATTTTCACATTATACTACTACTCTAGGAATGAATTGAATAGAGCTAGGGTTTGTCATTTTGCCGACCCGAACAGATGGTTCTTCCCTAGGGTCAAAAGTCATACTCTCTCTCTCTCTAAAAGTTTCTTCCTTTCTCTGTCTAAAAAGAGGGCCAAGGGGGTTGGAACATGATTATGATTAGATTACCGAGAGCATTTATTTTACAGTGGCTACAGGCTTTTGATAGTAATTTTTAAATGGGATATTCATAAAAAATTAGTTTGAGGGCCATGTGTTTTACCGTCTTTGATTCCTTTCTTGACGGTCAAACTTACAGTGGGGTTTTTATTTTTTCATTGAAACCTTCGAGAATCATTCATCTCTCTCCCTCTCTCTCCTCCTTTCTGCACCACTACCCCCAACCTCTTTTATTTGTTTTTTCTTACCCTTGTCTCTCTCTCCGTACTCATTTGAGTTTTTTACAATGTAACTTGCATACATGAATACGTACGTATACATGTATATGAGACAAATGCATGAACGTATTTTATGAAGTCTAACCGTGATCACCATAAACTTCGTGACACTTTTTCTATTTTTGTAGTTGTTATTCATTAATTGTTATTTAATTTGCTTCTTTCTGTTGCTCGAAACATTTTGGAAAACTTGGCGAAAGCTTCCACAAATGTATATTATTATGTTGATATTAATTAAGACGCACCAAATTAATGGTACTTGTCTATGTTAAATCATCAGAGCATTTTTTTTTTCCATTTTAAAAGCCAGATTGTTTTGAACATGTGTCATACATATGATCAGAAATATGCTTGTTTACTTTTTTATTCTAACGTTAAATCAATTGAGATCTATTTGATTGCCCAAAAAAAAAAGTATAAACAGTAATATTAATTTATTTATTTTAATTTTTGAAGAGAGAGATCAATATATAGGGGAAAAAAAGAGGCAGTTGACAAAAGCACACGCTGAAAGGGGTATCTCATATATATGAAAGGAATAGCCATCCGGATTCTTAGAAGTAAGATTTTCTTCCAATCTGTCCCTTCAAAAAACTACAACTTGAGCATGAAATAATAAACCTCAAAGACCCGGAAGACAAGGGTTAGTGTCCTCGTATAGGGGTGCAAGGTGCAAACCCATCTCCTTGTACACTTGTTTCCATTTTTTTAAATTACACTTTTTATAAGAATATTTTTCGGATTCCACCCCCTATCTCCCTCTCTTTCTCTCTTTAATATTATAAATTCTCCTTCATTGTCAAAAAAAAAAAAAAAAACAAAGAAAGTGCCGGTCATGCATGAATTGTTGTTATCTGCACGGTAGAGAAAAACAGCCTTTTTTTTTTTTTTTCCTCAGAGAGATATAAAGAGAGAAACGCCCGTTTGTGGCGGGGGAGCAGTTTGATGATTAGGACTAAGGGATAATAGTTAAATAATGTGACATGGATGGATGGAATGTGAGAAAGTTATGGGTGTTTGTTTGCAGGCAGACTCTCAGAGTGAAATATTAGAAAGAGAAATATGTAAGAGAAAAAAGGCAATGAAATGAAAAGGAGAGGGAGATCGATCCAATATGAGTCTGATAATATAGTCTGACATTGAAATGACTAATGTCCAAGTGGGCATGAATAAATGGGTGTGGAGAGGGGCTGAGTGTGGGTTTTTGGTCAGATTGGGGGTCAGATGTATATTCATAAGAGCATCTTCCTCTGCAGGTGTTTCACAGCAAAGAGGAAAGATGAGGAAAAGTCACTCGCCCGTTTTGAATCGCAGTTGTAACTTTATTTCATAGTTCTAATCAATTTTTAGCTCTATCAGGAAGTTGGATTAGAACCGTTTTTTATTTAAATTTTATAGAAAAAAAATATCGTAACAAAAATGATTAGAATTATTTTTACAAACAAGTTATTAATCTAAATTTTTGTTAGAAAAAAACATGTAGTTTTAAGTGAATTCTCAAACGGCTTATATACAAAGAGAGATATTATAGGTTTTGATTAGTTATATTATACCAAGTAAAACATTAACAAATGAAGAAAATTAATATAGGTGATCACTTAATTAATTAATATATACAAGTATAATATCTTTGAATTAGTCCAAGAGGGGAAAAAGAGGTACAAGTTTTATTAAAGACTACGAAAGCACATGCTCCATAGGTTATGGTCCATGTGTTTAGGCTATGCATATAAATATACAAGTACATTTCGATAAGTAACTTTTTTAAGACTGAACACCGCGTGAAGATAAGCTCAACTTGAATTTCCCATTTTTGGATTAAATACTTGGTATAAGCTTTTTTAAAACTAGCGTATACATATTTTTATAGTTAGTACGACTGGCTTCATTCAAAATCATTTCTTTTTAGCTTCTCCTCGTGTACCTTTTTATTATTCTTTTTGTCAGGCAATACCAGTTAGCAGGGTTTGGATTTAGAGAGAGAGAGAGAGTTTTATCATTCTTAATCTTCCTATGAATGAATTAAAGAGAATAGGAAGAGATTTTACATGTATGAAATGAACCCTGGGACACCTTTGATTTGGTAACTTTTTTTTCTACATAAAATTAACTTTTGATACCAAATTACACTATCACCCTCCCGACATCATCATGCCCTACCTATTATTAAACTTAAAAGGGATATTATCATTTTGTTACTCTATGTTTTAAATAAACATCACATTGGTATCTTGCTGCTTGAAAAATATCGAAACCTGCAGTTTTCAAAAATATTATTTAGGTATCCTTAGTTCTTTGATATGAAATTTCTTCTTCACTCTTTCATTAATAAATCTTAAAATAATTAATCTCATCAAAGCAAAGCATATATGTATAATTATTCATTTTTTTGACATTATTTGTATTTTTTTATAGTTTTTACAAAATAAATTAAGATTTATTGATAAAAGGGTAAGTTAAAAATATCACATCTCAAGATACAAACTTAGGGTATCAAAATGATATTTCTGAAAAATACATGGTACCGTTTTGATATTTTTCAAACAATAAGGTACTAATATAATGTTTCTTTAAAACACATCCTATCAAAATAATAATATCCTAACTTCAAAACAAAAATGAGCAAGGATCCAAGCCCTTGTGTGTCTATGCACCTATTTGGGAGGGCTTTCTAAAAGTTACTTTTAGCTTTTTGAGTCCAAAAGATACTTCTAGAAGTATTTGGATGAACTATCAGAGCTGCTTTTGTTTATGCACTTTTGGAGAACAAAAGCTCTTACTGTCAAAGCCATAAAATATAACTTCTCAGAAAAACACTTCTGAAATAAACTTAAAACTTGTACCACAGTATCAATAATTCATTATAAGCCTAAATATAACATTTTTATCTTTTAAAAATAATTAAAACCATTTTGACTTATCAAAGCTTTTTTAAAAATATAGTTCCAAACACTTACCGAAAAATTATAGCTTTTGCTTCTCTTCTTCAACTAACTAAAATAACAAGCAAAAGACGTGTCAAACAGGGCGTATGTGTGAAAGAGACATCTAGATATAGAGAGAGGAACATAAATCTTCTCTCATTTCCCTTTTGAGGAGATTATTTTGCTATTCCATCTTCAGAGATCATTTTTTGACCTTTTTTTTCTTCTTCCTCTTCTTCTCATTCTTGTTCTCTTTTCATCTCTCTCATTCTCTCTAATGGATTCCATGTCTTTTCCTTTGTCAAGTATTTCATGCATGGACTAATACATGTGATCATTTGCCTTGTAGGCTGATATTAGACTCCATTAACATCAATATTTAGCACAGGCCCCTTCAACAGCTTATCTATAGATTATATATATACATATATCTATATATCTATGGCTTCCATGAATTGGTTGGGCTTTTCACTTTCCCCTCAAGAACTCCCTACAGCATCAAACCCTCATCATCATCATCATCACCCCGATAATCAAGATCACCACTCTCAATCCACAGTAGTCTCACGCCTCGGCTTCAACTCCGATGAAATCTCCGGCAACGATGTCTCCGGCGAGTGCTTCGATCTTACTTCTGACACCACTGCTCCTTCCTTAAACCTCCCTCCCCCCTTTGGCATTCTTGAAGCGTTCAACAGGCCAAACAATCATCACCCCCAAGGTCTTCTCTCACACTCATCTCTTTTTCAATCAAATCTTAAAAAAAAAAAAAAAACTGTAACCAATTTTTTTAAATTTTTTGTAGATTGGAATATGAAGGGGTTGGGGATGAACTCGGACACAAATTACAAGACAAGCAGCTCATCAGACTTCTCTATGCTAATGGGAAACACTCAAAACCTAGAAAACCATCATCATCAACAACAACCGAAGCTCGAGAACTTCCTCGGCCGACACTCTTTCACCGACACCGTAGCAGCAGGCTACATGTTCCCGACAACCTGCAACTCCATAGATGGTAGTGCAGACAACAACAACAGCAACGGAAACGTCAGCAATGGCAATAGCAGCTCCATTGGGCTTTCGATGATCAAGACGTGGCTAAGGAACCAGCCGGCGCCGCCGATGGCCCAGCTTCAGGACAACAAAAACGACGTCGTCAGTGCAACTACTAATAATACTGTTACTACTACTAATGGGCAGAATAGTCTTTCGCTTTCGATGAGTACCGGATCGCAATCCAGCTCGCCTTTGCCGCTTCTTGCGGTGGCGAGCGGAGGAGATAGTTCTTCGTCGGATAATAATAAGCAGCAGCAGCAGCTAAAGACGGCAGCGGCGGGGATCGATAGCCAGACGGCCGGGGCTATTGAGGCTGTGGCTAGAAAGTCCATTGATACTTTTGGACAAAGAACTTCAATATACCGTGGTGTAACAAGGTTAGGTTATGATCATGATTTTCTTTTTCTTTTTTTTTTTTTTCCTTTTTTGGGTTCATTTCAGTGGGTTTTGGGTGTAACAAGGTGAGTATTTCTGTTTTTGTTTTTGGGTTTTTTTTTTTTTCTTACAGGCATAGATGGACAGGTAGATACGAGGCTCATCTATGGGATAATAGTTGCAGAAGAGAAGGCCAAACTCGCAAGGGAAGACAAGGTATGCTATTTTCATCTTTTTTTTTTTTTTTTTTTTGCATCATTATGTCGGTAAACGTTTCTATATCTTCACCAATGTGAATGTTTGTACTAACTTGTGCTCTTTTTGATTTGGTTCTTTTCTCTTGTTTAATCTGGGGTTTTCTCGATCTCATTTGCAGTTTACTTGGGTAAGTTCGGAAAGAGTACTAGTCCATTCTATTTCAAATACTATCCATTTTTTCTTGTTTTTTGTTCAATCTTTCATCACTTTTGATTGTTCTTTATTTTTTTATTGTAGGTGGTTATGACAAAGAAGAAAAGGCAGCTAGAGCTTATGATCTAGCAGCATTGAAATACTGGGGTACCACAACCACGACTAACTTCCCTGTGAGTATTATTATTGTTTTTTTGTGCGTGTGTGTTGTTCCATCTATATTAAACAAAAAACATGCATTATATTTATAAACTGGTTAGTTACGAAGTGACTTCCAACTCATATTGACTATTTCAAATTATATATATATATATATATATATATATATATATAGTTAGATTGCAAAAAGTCTTGCAAAATGTCTGCGTTATTACAAGCATATGAAGTTACTGCATGAGAGCACTAAATCAAGCTGCGTTTGCACAAGGGCTATAGTGCTCGTAAAAAGTGTAGTCCTCGATACCGGGAATGTGTCTATAAAAAAAAAAAAAAAAAAAAAAAGATATGGAGACTTCTAGCTTTTGTTTTCTACAATATCTTCTGTGGTTATATGTTGCGTCTCCTGATTAAGCAAATTAATCTTTTTCTTTCTTTTATGGCATAAATCAGATCAGCAATTACGAAAAGGAATTGGAAGAAATGAAGCACATGACAAGGCAGGAATATGTTGCATCTTTGCGAAGGTATACAAATACATTTTTGTAATATTACTTATTTCTTTGGGTTCTTAAGATTTTTTTTCTGAAATTATTATCATTGGCAATAATTTTGATGCAGGAAGAGCAGCGGGTTTTCTCGGGGTGCATCCATTTACCGAGGTGTAACAAGGTAATTATAATATGGCAGTAATAAAATGAATTGGACCATGTACATGCAAGTTAATGTTCCATGAAATTATGAACTCTTCTCAACCTAAAGTTACTAGAAAGTCTTTTTGAGTTGTACACAGTGATATTCACATTACTTTTGCATTATATATATATGTACACAGCAACACTTCTTCTATTAATTTATGTTAGAATCAATAATTATGTTGATCAAGCGTGTTCTTACACAGTACATCTTTTTTTTTTTTTTTGGTTGTGTAACAACAGACACCATCAGCACGGAAGATGGCAAGCAAGGATTGGACGAGTTGCAGGAAACAAAGACCTCTACCTGGGCACTTTCAGTAAGTCAAGTCCTTATAACAATAATAATAATTTATGTGGACAGGATGTTTGTAAAGAAGCCAAGCCAGGCCAAGCCAAATGTAAAAATGTTGATATTATTTCATATAGGCACCCAGGAGGAAGCAGCAGAGGCATACGACATTGCAGCGATCAAGTTCCGAGGACTAAACGCGGTAACCAACTTCGACATGAGCAGATACGACGTAAAGTCCATCCTGGAGAGCAGCACATTGCCGATTGGCGGGGTGGCAAAGCGGCTGAAAGACGTGGAGCAAGCGGAGATGACGGTAGACGGACAACGCATAACCGCCTCCATCGATGACGACAACATGAGCTCTCAGCTCACTGACGCCATCAGCAACTACGGCGGTCACCACCATAGTAGCAACTGGCCCACACTCGCTTTCCAACAGCCGCCACCCAATTTCTCCATGCATAATTACCACCCCTACGGCCAAAGGATTTGGTGCAAGCAAGAGCAGCAAGATACTACTGATCACAATCATCACAACTTTCATCAGGATCTTCATCAGCTTCAGCTGAGCAACACCCACAATTTCTTTCAGCCAAATTCTGTTCTACACAACTTGATGGGAATTGATCACTCGTCTTCTACAATGGAACATAGCTCGGGTTCGAACTCCGTCATGTACGGGGACAATAACGGTAGTAGCTACGTGATCCCTATGGCAACATTGATGGCAAATGATCAAGGAAATAACAGCAATGGATTTGGGGATAGTAGTACTAGTACTACTACTAATGATAATCATCATGTGTTTGGGACGTCCACGGATGCTTATCATGGGAGCTTCTATTATCTGTCACAGCAATCACAGGTGGGTGTGGTTAAGGCCAGTGCTGCTTATGACCAAGGCTCGGCATGCAACAACTGGGTTCCAACCGCGGTCCCGACCTTCGCACCGAGGTCTAATAACATGACAGTTTGTCATGGCACTCCAACTTTCACGGTTTGGAATGATGCGTAGTTTGACCGACTACTGGTGCTATGGATGAACAAGGAGAAGAAGAGGAAGAGGAGAAATGGGGAACGTGTTTTTTTTTTTTTTTTTTTTTTTTTCTTGTTGTGGAAAGGAAAAAGGAATAGGGATGTATACGCCAACTGATTTCCTAATTTTGGTTCTTCATTCTGCTTTTTGTCTTCCTGTTAACTAATTATGATCATGGGACCTTTGTTTTTTTTTTTTTTTTGGGTCTCTAACTCGCAGCCATGTGTAGCATGCAATGGAAAATTAGAAAAAAAAAAAAAAAAAAGGATCCAGTTTTAAGTTCAGCAATAGCATATGAGAATTTTATTTCTCTACGTTGCTATGAATTTTGGGAACTTCAGACTTGATTAATGGATCCTCGGAAAGTTTACACTTATTAATTTCACCTAGGCCTTCTTGTAACTTTCATTTATAACTATACTACACATATGATAAAAAGATTTTTTTTTTCAAATTTACAGTTTACTGTCATATCCATGTGTGAGTAGTATGACAGTAAACTGTAAATTTCATTAATGCTTAGCTAATAAGAAGATTGCACAATTTATACATCCATATATATAGGATATATTTCATTCCTTTTTTTTTTTGCCACTCTCCTCTTATACTATCATGAAAAACATGATTACACAAGTAATGGGGTACTTAAGAATATGAGCAATATTTATTGAGAATGGAACGTCGGATATCTTTTTAATAATATCCCAACCCTAGGAACTCCTTCCCATCCAATGCTTGTAATTATCAACTGTGGAATATGGTTCCCCCAGATGAAAGATTTTATATAATATTGTTCATATCACCTTGAATTATATAATATAGTTCCATGCCACTATTATTTTTGTTGGCCGAATAATAATTTTGTCTCTAAATAAAAAGTAGTGAGTGGTAGTGAACCCATATACAAGATACAGGAGAAATATAAATTCTCTATGGAATAATTTGAAACTATATAAGTTTGCGTGAGTACAAAGAACTAAATGCTAATATATATATATATATATATAAGATCTTGATAATATTTATTTTACCTACAGATCAGTACGAAAACCGAAGACAGTTTTTTTTCCTTTTGGGGGGTGGAAGAAGACAGAGAGTTATGCAGTATTCAAAGGGCAAAAGCCCGGTGGGAACTGGGATTGCATTGGAGAAATCAGTGGAGCACCCGTGCCTTCTCGGAAAGAATACCTCACTACACTCACCATTACGTGAATATTGCCTCTCTCTCTCTCTCTCTAAGTTTGTTTGGTTTTGCTTTGTTTTGCACCCTTATCCATGCCCAAAAAAAAAAAAAAAACCCTCCATCAAGGAAGAGATTTCCAAGAAAAGTAAAACTTTATTAAAGCTATACATGAAAGGTCCAAACCCCATGCCCTTTTTGCATTCCATGACTTGTCTATACATACGTTTAAATTTTATTTGTATTTTTATTTTCTTCTTTGTGTGTGTTAAGTATTTAACTACTCGTGTATGTATATGTTTATTGAACAAGAGTATGATCAACGGAAAGATCATGCTTTTTTTATACATTGTTTTTGTCTATTACTCTACTTCTTTTAATATAATCATAATATACGTACTATAATGTCCTTGCTGACTGTTTGATTTGTTCTGTGCTTATGACAAGCGAATTCATAACATATATTAATTACACTCGTATTAATTAAGTGACATAGATAACGACACGAAATATTATGAAGTGGGCTATTAAAATTAAGTTAGTAAAAGTTCCCTGCCTTGTCACTCTCCTAGGATTTTTATATATAAAATTGTGAGCCCCAATTCTTCTTCCTAATGTAGACATGGCCCAAAAATCCAACGTTCAAGTCAGATACTATTTAGAGAGAGAAAGAAGGGAAAGAGAGAGAGATGGCATTTTGAGCTGCTTAATTCATTTCAATATAATATAATAATAATTATTATTATATGTATATGTATATGTTTATATGTCTATTATATATATTATAAAAATGCATGCCTCATGCGTGTCTGTGACTGTCGCTCACTATCTCAAATAGAATCATCTCATAAGCTAACAGGCCCTAGGAATGCTCATTCTCGTCTCTTTCTTGGGGTTTTCATTCATCTTAAATTTTGATTATAACCCCAAAACCATATAATGTTAGGAAACTCTGTTTGGGATTCAAACCTTTTTGACTTTGACCAACCCACGCCCCACCTCCCCCTCCCCTTAAGCTACATGAATAAAAACAAACAAAAGTTTTTTTTTTTTCTTTTTTTAAACATTTCTATAACATTTCCTTGAACTTGCAAGAAAATATCTCGGATCCAAGTGTATACAATTAATAGTATCCCATCGCCTAAGTTGATCTTCTTCTTTGCCATGTGTATATGTGCCAACTCTCTATGTGTTGGCATGCATGAACTTGAACAGTAAAAAACTAGGTGCACCCTTTTGCGTGCGCCTTAAGTTGGTCTTCTTTGTGAATAGTCAATGCCACTTGTACGTTTTGCTCCTTGGCATTATTTTTGAGATTTTACAGTTGGTAGGTATGAAATGGTTTTGTCTAGCTACTTGCATGTGTTGAGTTGAATATATATATATATGTGTGTGTGTGTGTGTGTGCGGCTTACTTTATGTTTTCCTTATCTATCAACTATATACAGCAAAGGGTTTTTGCATACACGCATGAGAGAGAAAGCAAGAATTGCTCTTGTTCATATGTTAAGCAAGGAATGTGACCTATTTCTTTTAGCACAAAAGCAGAAACCAAAAGAATCATAAACTTGTCTGAGAATATGGCAATGCTTGATTGGGATTACGTGGGGACAGATTTTTCCCTTTTGGGATACACTGTCAAAGCTTGCTAATTAAGTAAAGAAAAATTACAAAAACGTTCAATTCAAAGGGAATTTATATGTGAATACTAGGGCTTTACACATGTCACATGTGACTGTGAAATGGAAAAGTATGAAGATTGATAATTCATAGGGAATTCCTCTAGTGGAAACCCACCATTGGTCCATGTTTTAAAATTATTAAATCTGTTATTTATTATTGTTATTATTATTTTACAAATTCGATGGCTGAAAGATATATGCATACTTGTTGATATCTTTTTCAATTCCTATAGAAAAATTGGCAATTTCATAGATAAATAAATAAACAAAGAAGAAGATTGGTAAAAATTTTGGAGCTGATTTGTGAAATGTGCAGGTAATGCAATAATGGTCACGTGCTACTTGTGATGCCTTCGAAATTGAAATTCTACAAATACTTGGGCCTACTACCTTCTCTCGGGGCCATCATGGTCTGATAAAAGACCGTGGACCAACTGACGAATTCTTTTTTTCGACCCACTAACTTTGCTACAGAAGCAATTTTAAATAATGGGAATCATAGCTCCCCAATAATTGACATCCTCAAAGTTACCAGTTATGACCATCATTACCAGTGTAGTCGTTTGCTCAATCTGCTTGATCAATAACTTTTAAGGGGCATGTTTATGCTTCTGATTGGTACGAGTGAAAAGCAGAGGGAAGGAAATATGGAAGGATTTTAGGATAAAAATTGATATGAAAGTGTGTTTGGTAGAACAAAAATTAGAATGGAAAGGAAAAAATAGGTGGAAGAAATAGCATATGGGTTTCATCAAAATTGATCTCTCTAAATATTGATGAATTTTATGAGGGCAAATTTGACAACCATGTGGAAAAAAAAAAGTTCTTTTCCATCAAAATTCCAACAAAAAATTTGAACACCAAATTAAAGAAATAGCTAAATAATATTTAAGTAAACTAATAATTGTATTAATAATAGTTTTTTCATTCTTTTGTTTTTTTTTTGCAATACTAAAAAAAAGAAGATAAAGTTATTTTCTTTCCACTTTTACATACTAAACAAGAGAAAATCAAAATCTTTTATTTCCTTGCAATCTTCTTTCCTTCATAGTTCTCTCTTCCCTCCTAATTTTTTTTCTTACCAAACGGAGCATAAAGCCTCTACACGTCAAAAAGAAAAGAAAATAAAGGAAAAAAGAATCATTAAGCGTTTGGGAGAAAAGTTTTACAAATGATGTAAAACTTTAATATGTTGTAATATAAAATAAAAATGTGTTTCAATATAAGGCTTTCATTTGCTGAAACTCCTCTCTCAAACACCCTAGTGCCATTCAAAACAAGATCCTAATGATATGTTATCTTTTACACCATATCATGAAAATCTCAAATTTTTAATCTTCCCACTTCTATATATAAAAATAATGCTTATGATGTCAGCTTTTATACCAACTTATGAGTTGTTATTTTTTTATTAGTAGGTATTTAAAAATTTACATCAATCAATCAATATTAAGATGCTACGTTGGTCAATTATAAGAAGACAGCTCAAAATTGGTTTTAAAAAAAACTCCAGATTAAAGTTGATACGATATTATCATGTCCCTCTTTTTATATCATTTTTTTATGGGTTCAGTTACTCAGAGGACATGTCTCTGTCCAGAAATTACAGACTAGAATGAGAAAAATACAAATTCACCCCATATACTGGGGCCATAATATCATACACAAACAATGAGTCTCTCGGTGTGTGTGTGGTATTATTAGATCCTTTTCACGCATAAAAGGATTTTACACATCCACATGCATACTTGAAGAAGGAATGTCTGTAACTCTGGACGTTTTGGGATGCTTGCCGTCCTTCTGCTCTACTCCCAACCATTTTTGGATAAATTTGAAAACAGAATTGTCCTGCAACAGTTGCCTATGAGTAGCTGCAATTGCTACTCTTTCAACAGCTTCAAATCCATCTGCCTGTAAAATGGGAAGACAAAAGGAATAATAAAGACAATGATGGAGTATAGAAAACATGGCATATACTGCTCAAAATTTTTAGTACATAATTAAGCATTAGGTGAAAAATGATCAGGTGAAGCACCATTGCCGACTCAGTGGGAACTGTTCCGTCGCCATCCACATAAAAATACTGGGGCTGGAACAAAGAAACAACGTAAGATTGATAAGATACAACAAGTAAGAGCATATCCATTGCCAAGACATATTAGGAACATGTCTAGCTGTGAGTCTAGAGATTAATTGAGTGGAAGTGCAAAGGCATAAATTATCATATGGTTTTAGAAATTGGTAAGCTAAATCATATTGAGTAACTTCTAAAAGATTTGTGTTTTACAAGAGGTATAAATCCCTCACCGTTGAGTGGCATATTTCGGACAAGTTTTCAATCGGAGATGTCTCTGAACCATAGCTGCAATTGTGATATTCGTAAGATCGGATTCAATTTAGCTGCAATAGGTGCATGTTTGAAAGCAAAAGATGCATGTCTTTGTTTCAAATAAGAAGGAGGCCAATTAAAAAAGAGGACAACATATGTAGTTCAAACAAAAATCACCGTCAATACCAGTAGCTGCAAGACTCAAACTTAGACCTGATGACCTACAGTTTGTTTGCATATTGTATCTTGTAAAGTTGCTTATTGACATACCGCACATCATAAGGCGTGTCGAACGATGTACCATAGATGTTGTAGAAGGAGACACCATCTGGTAATTTAGCATTGTTCATAACTTTCCGAGTTTCGGAGGCCCATTTGAGAATGGCAAAGTTAAAGGGCAGAGCTATTGTTTTTCCATCATATTCCAGCTGCATTGTAATACTTATGAGCTCTAATTTTGGCTAAGGTAGTAATAATAGAAAGATAACCAAAACTCAGCTTCTTTTTAATGTTTTTAGATAGTAATTAAGAGAACTGCTGATGTGAAAAGAAGAAAATCAGAACCCTCAAATTTTCTTTTCTACCTCATTGTTCTTCAAAGCTTCTTCAAACAAACTTATACATTTAGTATTGACATAGGTTTCCAATTCAACAGAAGAAGAGCCAACTTTAGATTGCTTTCGCCATACTTGAATTTGCGGTGGCTTCTTCCAGTTAAATTCTGGATTTGCCAACATTTCGTACATCGATGGACACTCAATCAACTAGAGAAAGAAACAAAATGTAAAGTCTTAGTATTTTAACGTATCAAGATATTCCATTTTGAATAGACAGATATGATCGGCATGGCTCTCCGTTTCTGAATCTAAAATTCGCCAACAAGGACAAGAAAGCGAGCTTAATGTACTTACCAGCTGGTGCATCGACCACCTTGATACAAAAAAGAAGCTTTCAAAGCCTTCTACAAACTGCAATCCAGTTAGAAGAGAATCATTGATGCATCCCGGTGCCCCTGCTAACACATATTTCATACAGAAAGCATTAGAGGATACCGATATTTGTAGAAAATACTCGGTCTATCCAACAACCAAGATATGTGAATTAACTAATATTGACATGAGAAGCAATCATATTCTCCCGCATGGAAACAGATAGACGAAAGAAAACAACCTTGGAAAGGACATGCGATGGCAATCCACTTTTTCACGTATTTTGTGAATACCTGTCAACGCATGATTTAACAAGACAGATCAGAAGACTTTCAAGTAATGAAGAGTTTATGCTTCTGCAAAATCGTGATTCTCATTAATTTCAACTAGAAATCGAGCAAATATGCATACATCGCTATGGAGTGACAGAAAGCACTGCACAAGCAGTCCTCCCATCGAATGCGTGATTATGTTAACTTTTCTACCCCCGGAGGCCTTGTAAGCCGATTCCAACTTTTCCCTAAGGCCTTCCATCAAGTTCCCAATTCTGCCAACACAATATTATAGTGAAACAGTTTTCAACGTGATCACAAAACACCAAACAATAGAAAATTAAAAAAAAAAAAAAAAAAACAATAAAGGAACTTGACAACAAAGAGTAGTAACATGGTATAGAACATAAAAATACCTAACGCTTTGGCGGAAATCGTAACCATAACCAAACAATGTGGTTCCCTTCTTATACCCACATTTCACAAGCATATCAATCATATCATGGAAATGGTAAACTTCTGTCATATGTAAGCATTTTACAACCTAAAAAAAAAAACAAAATGGTTTTGCAAGAAAAAATCATTCCACAATTGAACCAACATGGCAACTAATAAGCAGTTTGAGAAACATTGGGAACAACTATGTATTAATTATACCGAAGATGGATCTAAAATATCAATTGCATAGAGTCCATAATCATCATCGGGTACCACAACTTCTGCATCTTTCTCTAATCCTTCTGTGTAACCTGGAAAACACAAATTCATTGACTTGATAGCAAAGCCAATTTAAACATAACAAAAAATTCTACACAACCAGAATTCACAGACCAGCTTAGTAATAAAAAAATGCCCATTATATGTCTTGTACCTCCCATCCAAAAAACAAAAACACTACACATATGTACAAAAAATCTTCAAACAACTGAGCAATTTGAACCTTAAAAAAAGAAAACAATCTATATTTGTAAATATACAAGTGTGTATAATAAATTAAAGAAAGAGTCCAAAAGAAAACCTGTTTTGGGATTATAAACAGAGAAGGCTTTCTTCCTGAACTCCAAGTCAGCTAAGAGGATCCGAACCCATACCCGGGTCTCGACTTGAATCCCTGAATTTCTTGCTCTTTGAGTTGAGAATAGAGCCTCCAATGCCGGAGACGAGAACAACCGGGTCAAGATCAACGTCGACATCGGCATCGGAGCTCCGGTTTTTGCCAAAACACGGCCAGAATGATAAGTCCTCCCTTCATGACCACCCGACCCGATAATATAGCCCAAGAACAGAAAGGAAAAACCCAGAATCTAAAAAGAAGAGGAGGAAAAAAAAGAAAAAAAGTCTCGAACAAAAATGGTTGTAGCAAGTAAAGGAGTGTTTGAACAAAACTAACTGGACGGTTAGGTAGCTAACAAACTTCAACAAAGCGTTAAACAACTGCCTCAACGGTCGGAATTCCCCGGCCTGAGACGGAGATGTGGTAGTTGTGGGTGTTTGCCAATGCAATCTCGCACTCTCTCTCTCCTCTCTCTCTCTCTCTAGACCATGGAAGTTTGGGAGGACAATTACTGTCTTGGATTTTCTTCTCTGGAGTCCCCATACTCTCTATTTATTATTCATAACATTATAGTAAACATTTTCTTCTCTAAAGCCCCTGTACTTTCCATTTATTACTCGTACGCCGGGGTTCTTTAGCTAACAAATTATAAGGCAGGGGCGAAAACAGAAATAATATCAAAAGAGAGGGACCGATTGGTAAAATTAAAGATGTTAGGAGGGAAAGGCAGTTGGCGTTTTAATTGGGCCAATAGATAGAGATCTCATTCATTAGAAAAATAAACAAATAGAGATAAATAAAAGAAAACGTGTACCTTTTTTTCTTTTTTAACTGATAAACATGGATGTGCATACTTTCGCTTTCACAGTTCGCACAACCACCTCCTACGTCCAAACGTCCAAATCAGTATTTCCAGAAGAAGTAGAAGGAAAAAAAAAAACGATAAGACGGACACTTTAATTTCATCAATGATTCTAACTATTTTAGTTATTAAATTAATTTTTAAGAATCTAATGCAAGATGTTAAAAAAAAAAGTGGGAGACTCTTGTACGGCAGGCTAATGTAGAACCTTGAAAACCGGAGATTAGGCCAGTATTATTAGCCCGTTTAGTTTTATTTTTAAAATTTTTAAAAATATTTTTATATATTTTTTGAAGTAAAAATTTTAAAATACTTTAAGTATAAATTTTTAAAAATTTTATTTTTTAAAACAAAGCATTTGTACTTATTTTAAAAATAAAATCGAACGATCCTATTGGTTGTGTGAAATTCGGGTCATAGCCCTGAACCTTTGCTAAAAAATCACATAGGTGACATGGCATGAGCTGAATGGTCAAGTGCTGCTTAATAGACTTACAGTAGGGGCAAATGGAAACAAAAGAGTGTTAATAAGTCAAAAGTCTGGACTAAACAGAAATACAGATGGCAACAAGCAGAAGGCTGGCATAAATACGGCATCTATGAAGGATATCCTCAGCAAGCGCTGCTGCTAGAAAGTGCCATCGACGTCCTAGACCTTTTTTCTTTTGTTGGCATCTTTTAGATTATTTTATAATAAGCTATATTCAAGGGGAAAAATTACGATTATTGATGGGAGGGTTTTTTTTTTTTTTTTCTTTTTTGGGTAGAAAGATTATCGATGAAAAGTAAAAAGGTACCATCAAGTACTTTCAAGTTGTGAATGACATCCTCAGCCAGCGCACTCGTGTCACCGTTTCTTTTATTAAAAAAAAAAGTGCTTGTCTTACTTCATGACACTAACTTTTTCAACAAAAAGACTGTAGGTTTTTTTTTTTTTTTGAAACTAAAAACGGTGTGGTTGTGTTATTTAAGAAAAGGAATAACATAGATTAAGTAGTGAATTTCGAAAATCGAAAATATATTCTTATATAGTGACGTAATCATAAACTTAGTTATATAATGGGAAATGAATATTACTTTTTGATCTCGAGGGTTTTTTTTTTTTGAAAATGAGTGAATAATTGAAATTTTAAAAAATTTAAATATAAAAAATTGAATTTTAAAACTTTGAATGAAGCACATGCCCCACCTCATTAATATATGGCTCCCCGATTCGAAATAATCATGGAAAGCAAAAGAAGCTTACATTATTTGATAAACTTGAAGTAGGTCTCATAAAACGAAATCCCCATGTTTACAATTTCACGTTCTAACTAGATTATTCGACGTCTGCCTTGTCGCATTTTTTATCATTATTGTCATCACCATCGTTATCAAAGACGATTCAGGATGACCCCTCTTGCTCCGCCCTGCCATCCGAACTCGGTAGATATAAATTGCAAGGCCCCGCGCTCCTAATTGAAGGATAACCCTCCATATTAGAGACATGGCTCTGCATTGTCCCATTCACATCCTCATATAAATCTTTGTATTAGAAAAAAAAAAATTTAACCTCAACTTGTATACCAACATTAAATTTGTCATGGTTTATTTATAAATATTTAAAATTATAATATCAACAGACTATATCTACCAATAAATTAACGACAACTAATGAGTTTATGCATGAGTTAAAGTTGTTATCCTATCATTACTCTCATATTAAAGAGTCGTGCCATTTCTTAAACACTATTGCCTTCACTTTTTCATAGGGGCAGAACTTAGACACCACCTATGTTAGAATGATCGTACCGGCCTTGGGCAGGATGACCACGTTTGTTACAGAACGCAAAGCCCATGACGAGAGCGCAACTACATCCAGATTTCATAAGTCTCATGAGTGAAACTACAAGCTTAGACGAGCTCCAAAGTGGTTTTTCATGCTACGACATTAAAAGTTTATACTCAATTTTGGTCGACATTAACAATATATAGTAGTTAATATGAACGTGACAACATATGAACATTTTTTTTTTTTTTCAAAAGAGACCATGGCCCCCTTTGTTTTTGTTCTCAAAATTTTTGAAAATGTTTTCGCACGTTATTCGGGGTGAAAATTTTAAAAACACTCTACGCACAATTCTTAATTTTTTTTTTCAAAATAAAAACATTTTCACCTATTTTAAAAACAATACCAAACAATCCCTATGTGAATTAGGCTAGACAAGGAGAAGGTAAAAAAGGATCCAGAAATATGTTTCAAAGGCTACACGGATAAATCATGCCACTGAGCTTAACCATTTAGGGTCTAGACATGAACACCAATATATTTCAACGAAATCCAAATAATTCGCATACATATAAACTCAAAATCTTTCATAGCAAGCAACAAGCTAGCCAAAAATTCAATAGAAAACAGAAAAAAAAGTCATAAGATAAGATTCCATCGCAATTCACTAAAAGCCATGACACTACCAGACTCTTCACAGGTCCTGCACGCTCAAACCTACAAATAAACGGAGTCAAGGGAATTGTCAAGACTTAAGACCAGCCAACAGAAAATACAAAGCAGAAAATTAACGGATTGTATAAACAAGTCTATGTGTCTAAATTCTAAGCAACTTGACTCAGACATAACAATTGATCATAGAAATAAAGAAATTTTCAAAGAACAAAACGGCACCTGGAGGAAGGGATTGCTTCAACTTGTCGGCCTTCTCGGAATCAAACACGCAAAGTGTGTAGAGGTACTTTGAGCATCGGACCTTGAACTTGACCACATCTTTGCTCCTCTTGATCTTCACTGAACGCGCATCCTTCCTTCTTGCAGTAAGAAGGAAATCCTTAATCTCATGGATCTGCTTCGGCTGGCAAACACACACAAAAAAAACAAGTTTTACTTAAGATGTCTTTTGAGAAGAAAATGCTCAGAGAATCTTCATAGAATTTGACAGAAAAGGAAAGATTATATTCATCAGCACAAAGTATCACAAGAACAACATTACTCTACATAGCTGATGAGCATCAACCTGACATTAAAAGTAAAACTAAAGCTGAAATCTTAAAAACTGATTTTATGTCTTAACGCCTCTACACCTAAAACAAAAGTTTAGACATCACTAAAAGTAAGTTACCTTCAACATCATAAACCATTACACATAGCAAATCAACCATTAAAAACCATATCTTACAATGTGAAAGAAAATGCATAATTATAGTACTCCATGACTGACGAGACAACAACCAAATTCTTCAATTTTAAGTTCAGATTATGAATAAATAATGAGTTTCACAAATCTCAAAAAACACATCTGGTATTTCACATGCATTGCCAAACCTATATTATCTACAGACAATTTATAGTAAAAAAAAAAATCTGTTATCATCTATTATATATCCAATAAAAACTAACTAGAACACTAACAATTAAAAAGAAAAGAAACATCATCACCTTAATTAGTAGTATATCAAAACCATTTCTGAGACAGAGCTACTAATACCTAGTTTGTTTGTTACCTAAAATCAGTTCCGTTAAATTAATAACCAAAACCACAAAAGTAAGAAACAAAACCCATCAGGAAAAGTTTCGACCAAAGATGTTGAACAAAATAAGGTTTCAACCAAATGTCCCTCGAATTTTTTACGAGAAATCTTCTTTTTTTCAGTAAACAAAAATCAAAGCTAAGCCGAGAAATCTGTAACACAAATTCGACTACCTAAAATACGCCATGAGGAAACGATTGTTGCAGAAGAAAAAGCACAAGAAAATAAGAGAGACGGAGACTTACCATCTTGTTTGGACTCACGGAAAACCAGAGTGTGCTTCCGGGGCAGGCGTTCCTCCGTGAGACCTCGACGAGGTTGAATATATACGAGTGTTGTCGAAACCCTAAGTCTTGACCATCATATTGAGCTTCAGATTATGCAGCGTGTCTATGGGCCTAGGAAATCAGCCCAAGATTTCTAGGATTCAGGAATGTTGCTGTTGGTTTTTTTTTTTTTAATTATTTCCAGGGCAGATGTCAGATTTTTAAAATTTTTTGACATAAATATCACGTTTAAACATTCTCAAAAAAATATATCAGTTTTAAATATTTTCATAACAAATGTTAGATTTACAATATAAATAACTTATTCACACTATAAACATAAAATATTTACATTATAATTAATAAATAAATATATTAATTACATCATAAATATATAATTAATAAATAAATATATTAATTACATCATAAATATATTTATTATGTAAATAAAAATATTTACACTATAAATATAATAGATGTATATAAATAAATTATTTACCTTATAAATTTAATATTTATTATATTTTTAAAATTTATTATTTATTACAATTAGTTTAAAAAAATAATATTTTTTACAATTTTTGTTATTATTATTATTATTATAATGACATAAATTGGCCAAACTACTAGAACAATAAAAATTAATAGGCCGAAGTTTTGAAAATAGGCCTTTGGGTGCCAAATCTGCATTGATTAAATAGTGAAATTTCCAATATATTCCTAAATTATAACCAAACATTTGATGCCGTTCTGTCTTCCCCCTCTCTCATCATTCTAGCATTTTGCAACCAGAACCTGTGATGTTGATTCCATCCTTTTTTCTCCTCTCTCCCCATCTATCTCCTTCTCTTGCTTCCCCTCTCTCTCTTCGAATTTGACCACAAGGATTCTATGGGTAGAAAATTGCAAAAGCGACAAGGAAGGGATCGGGCGACAATCGAGACTCCGTGCAATCTCCGGCTGTTTAAAGCAGATCTCCTCCTTGCGCGCCTGCATCTCCGGGCGCAACATTGTTGGTGATGACGATCTTCCATGGACGGCAGTTACTGTTTATGTTGAATGAGTGTCATAGCCAGGACGGTGATGCTAGAGACAGCCAGTAGAGCAACAGAGGAAGAGAGAGAATAGATTGGTGGAGAGAGAGAAATCGAAAGAGGCATAGCATCGGGAGTGAGGGGTAAAGATGAGGAGAGAGAAACTTACTGCAGCTTTTTTTTTTTTTTTTTTTGGTAATAACTGTTTGGTAGAGGTTTAAAAAATCAGACTTGTGAATGTAACAATAAAAATGGGCCTATTAATTATAACGTGCCATCTACTCTCACAAGATTTAAAATTCGTAAGCTATTTAACCGAGTAATACTAAATTGAGGTTCCGTACCTCATTTACTGGACAAACAAGTTAATATTCAAAAGAATAAATGTGATGTAACATTAAATTGATATATTAATGATAAATTTAACTTTTAAGTAAAAAACTCTTCAATACATTGTCATTTTTAGTATTAAGTTTACTATATAGTAAAGTTGGCATTTAATTTCTACCATTTGTAAATATTTATTTGCTTTAATCGTTACAATATTTTTATTTTTTAATTATTTTAATATTAAGAGCTTACTTTTATAAATTTTAAGGTTTAATAATCATGATAAAAAATAAATATGATATTTTAATAACATCATTCATTGAAACATAAAATAAAAATAATACATCAAATAGCGTTATTTTTATATTTTTTAGTGACAAATATTATATTGATGATCATTTATATTGGAGATGGTGTAAGTGTTTTATGCAATTTCTCTGTTCTCAAAACAAAGGGATCAAGAAAAAAAATCCTTCATTTATCTAGACTAGCAGGACCACGTGCTTACTTTGATAGTGTAAATTATATATAAACATAACGTTGATAAGGGCCAATGAGAGGAATAGGCCAAATAAAAATGTGAATAAAAATTAATTTCAGACATGTCTACAAGAACTTACGCAGATGATATCTTTTTTCCACGAAAAAAGATAAAAGTTATGGGACTTCATATTTAAGCAAAGGAAAAAAGACAAAGAGGGCATAAAAGTAATTTAGAGATAGAAAAAATATTGTATAAACCAGACAAAAAAGAAAAGAAAGTCCACATAGCATTTGCCTTACTCTCAATGTAGGCTTCCAAATGAGACTAGTATTCCTTTCTAGTTTTCTAGCTTTCCGTTTTTTATTCGTTACAATTCAAAAGATACGAAAGAAAATGCTGTCAAATTAATTCAAATTGAAAACTGGTGAATATATACTAGTAATATATGATTTTGAACTTTTGAATCACGTAATCATATCTTATCAAGAACAACATTTGTTTTATTAAGAAACAAAAAAGTACACTAATTTTACAAGATTTATGAAAAACTAAACACTTAAAAACCATATCCCAAGCATAGAGTTTTTTTTTTCCCAAAAAAATTACCTATTTTTATTTGTTTCTTATATTCTTTTAGTCTTTGTTTTGACAAGTCACCAATCACCATTGATTATTGTCCGTGAAGAGAATTATTAAAATATTCATAATCAATTATATTTTATATGTTTTAAAAGCAGTATGTCTCAAATAACCTACAAATTAAAAAACATTTCATATAAGCTGCATTTACGTGTCCCAATTATTATTATGAAATTAAAATCTAACATAATATTCAAAATATCTTAAAAATATCCTTAATAATACAATAATTATTTTAATAATATTATATATTGTATTATAAAATTACATATAAATAATTTTAATGATATCATTATGAGATATTTATATAATTTTTATAAATTAAAATTAAATTTTAATTCACTAAATGTAATTGGGTCAATTTGGCTGATTAACCCTTTAACAAATTGGCCTAAGATTCAGTTCTATAATCATGTTTTGTTTAAAGGGCCACTCTGGGAGGGTCTGGCTCCTGGCCATGGCTCGAAAGGGCCTAAGGGCCAGCCCAACCTATTCGACTCTTCCAAATTCAACCTTTACTTTTGGCAATGCAAATTAATATGCTTGTTTTGGAAATTCCCTAAATTTTATAATTAATACCTTATAGTGAAATTAGGCCTGTCCTTAGTGGATTATAGGAAAACTCAAGGCTGTTGGGGAAATGGTCTAAAACCATGATCTTCAGACAGGAAAAACAATCTGAAAATTAATGACATTATTTCAAGTTTATTTCATAGTACGGACTTGGCTAGTCTTATTATGTAAATATGATAAGGTTTCAAGGCATAGCTTGAAAGGTTTCAATGTGAGGAGACAATTTTTTTCTTTTAGTCTTAATTTATGTTCACAATCTACAGGCAAAGTTGGTCGGTTTGACTATGATAAAAAGATTGTAATATAGTCTAATTCGTGGACTTCAAGATAGAGATGCTAGTACACATGGTACATTGATATAATGAAGAATGAAAAGAGTGGATCTTATCATGATCATGTTAAAACGAAAAAATTTGTGAAAAGCTAACAAATACTCATACAAATCCAACAATTTAAAATAACATACTACTGACAGAGTTTTTTAATATACAACAAAGAATTTTCATATATTTTAAGGCATGTTTACTAAACCATAAAAGAGCGGAAAGAAAAAAACAAAGTAATAAAAATATAAAACATTTATTTTCCTTCTAGTATTTATTTATCTATTTGATAGTGTAGTGAAAAAATAATCCAATTCCTCTTATGTTTACTACACTTAGAAATGATAATTTTATCAATGTATTAAATTATGTACCCTTTGCGTGATTTGATAAGCATCGAATTATAACATGCGAATTTAAATATTCAAGCCAATTTGATATTTTTTTTCTTTCGATAAAAAATTAATAAGATACAAGACTCAATATTTTCCTTTTCTATTTTTTGTAACACAGGGCCTACAAAATTCGATTTTATAAGCAAACACATTATTAACCTAAAGAAATTACTATTTACTTTTCTTTTTTCCAATTACAAGTAAACATGCCGTTATGTATATATTTTCCACCAGGATGGATGAGAACCAAAAGAGGGATCCGTTTTTAAGGGGCAAAAAATAAAAAAATAATAAAAAAATACACATAGCATTTGCTTTTATGTTTCTTGAGTGTTGATTAATCCAATCATCAAGAATTGCTTGGTGGCCAGGTTTGATATGAGACAGCCTTTCAAAGCCCGTTAGACAAGTATTCCTTTCCAGCTTTTTAGCTTTTGTAATTTTTTTAAGTGCTTTACGTTTTTTAATGTTTGGAACTATAAGGCTCCACTTAAATTGAAGTTTGAATTTTATGAAATAAAATAAAATACTATAACAAAAATGTTTAAATTGTAATATTCAAAAAATGTTTAAATTGTAGCTGAATTTATAAACGAGAAAATTACATATTATGTTATATTTTTAAAAGTTATATTTATTTATGTCATGTTTTAAAAAGTTATGTCACACTATCATTTGTATTATATGAAAAGTTATGTTGCAAATAAGCTGTGTGTATTTATAAAAAGTAAATCTTAAAATATAATTTTTATGAAAATTTTCTTTCATAAAATAAACATGATCCCTATTTGACATTTCTTTTAGAGACTTCTAAGATGTTTGATACGATTGTTAGAATATAAGTTAGAATCATATTTATTATAATATGTAAGAGTTTCACATTGTAATAATTTTTTTATTTTTATTATAACATGTGAAAATTTTATACGGTTTATAACTAAGAAAAAGGTTTAGAGCCAAACAGCCTTTTACAGGGTGTTTGATAATGTGGTTAGAACTATTTTTACTATAACATGTAAGAGTTTTATATTGTAATAATTTTTTTTATTTTTTTTAATTATTATAATATATAAAAATTTTATATTATTTATAACTAAAAAAAATATAAACTACCACAGCTAAACAGACTCTAATGTCCCTTCCAACGTAAAAAAAAGAATCTTTAACTTTTTTTTTTTCCCAGGAATTTTTGTTTTTGTGCATATCGATTAAAAGCAACGTATATTCCAATCGCAAAGGACCCAAGCTACGTGACTGACCAGAGTGAGGCGCTTCACGGTCACGTTAGATTGGAGAAATTTAGAAGAGCATATAATCGCGTATTGTTTGCCATCAACTTCTCTCACTCTCTCTCCCATCGATTTTCGTAGAGAGAGAAACAAACAGGACAAAAGACGTACCCAGTCACTTTCCTCGGCATTCCTCTTTCCTTCCACAGTATCTCAAACTTTATTAAAGTCTTGCTCATTAAGTTTCTTCTCAAGCAAGTGTTCCGCAATTGCCTGGCATTTTAAAGCGGGTTTTATTTCTCTCCGTCTCCTTAAATATTCAAAGAACCCCAGAGAAAGACTTTACCGCTTCATTGTCTCGTCTGTTCTGTTTTCATTCACAGCTGCTCAAAAAGGAAACTTTTTTTTTTTTTTTTTTCTATTTCGCTTTCTGGGTTTGGTATTTCTTCTCTGAGTAAGTAGTTTTCGCCTTCTGAATATAACGGGCACGTTTGGTAGAGTTTTTATTTTGTTTTTGGTTTTTTGAAAAAGTTGAAAACGTATCTTCCGCTTTCTGGGTTTGGTTTTATTTCATGTTCATTCTGCTACACTATAGCGATCGTCTTGCATTTGCGTTTATGAAGTTCTTGTTGCATTTGGGTTTTATAAAGTTCTGATTTTTCACTGCTTTCTTATGATTTCTCGGTCCGTTTCTGCAAATGGTGACCAGAAGAGGTTATGGTAAAACAAAGGGCGGGGCTTAAAAAAAGTGGGTTTTAATCTTTTTTTTCTTTGTTTTTGGGTTATTACTATAATCATTTTTATTTTTAAATCTGTTTGTCATTTGGATGATGTTTGTGGTGATCGATGATGGTGCAGAAGAAGCCATGGAGCCAGTGAGCATGGATGTGGATATAGTCCAGCAGCTATCAGCAGATCCTCTCCCATTTGCAAGAAGGTGAGATCATATTATGATTTGTGAACGAAAAGAACACTTTTAATTGATGACAAGAGACATTGTAAAAGAGAGAACCGGTTTGGTCTCTCTTTTATGTGTGTAATTCATCTGAGACAAGAGTGGAAGGAAAAAAAGAATTGAATGTGGCATCTTTCATTTGGGATTGTTCCGTGAAAAGCAGTTTTGTTATTTCTTATTATTATTTTTGTCTTTTCCTCACTACCAATTGTTGAGATTTATTTTGTTTAAAGAATTTTTTGGGGTTTAATCACAATAGGTGTTTGATTGCAGTTACCAGCTAGAAGCATTGGAGAGTGGAATCAAGCAGAACACAATAGTGTTCTTGGAGACTGGCTCTGGCAAGACTTTGATTGCCATCATGCTTCTCCGGAGTTATGCGCATCTTCTGCGCAAGCCTTCTTCATTTATTGCGGTTTTCTTAGTCCCCAAAGTTGTCCTTGTCACTCAAGTACGTCAAACACTCACAAGCAATACAAAAAGTTTTAGTATTTTACACTTTTGGTCTTGGTTCCTAGTTCTGTAAAATATTTCAATGATCAAACATGTTTTTGATTCATGAAACTTATGATTATGAGTAAGATACTTTTTTGTTGTGGCCGTAAGCCATTAAAAATTTAAGCTCTGGCTACTAGGGAAATTTTTAAGTATAAAGAATATTTTCAACTCACTTTTATTTCTTCCTTGTTATGTTGTCCTTAGCAAGCTAAGGCTTTGGAGATGCACACCGATTTCAAAGTTGGAACATACTGGGGAGAGAAGGGAGTTGACAACTGGGATGCTAATATGTGGAATGAAGAACTTGAAAAATATGAGGTATATATATATATATTTTGTGTATCTATATATATTCTTTTTATAATTTATGTTAAAAGCAGGGAAGTTCTTAACCTATGAATTCATTGATGTACTTTTCTATTCAGTTTATCTGTTCAAAATTTTTAGGATATTCTGTGTATGTTGATTGGTGGTCTTTTGTTTTCTTAAGAAACTTCAGTGTCTTACATTCACAAAATAATATCTTTTGTAATGCAGGTGCTTGTCATGACACCTCAAATACTACTCAATAATTTAAGGCACAGCTTTTTCAAGCTAAGCATGATAAAGGTTTTAGTACTTGACGAATGCCATCATGCTAGGGGCAGTCACCCGTATGCTTGCATTATGTCGGTGAGTTGTTGTTCCCTTTAATGTGAATCTCTCTTTCAGGTCATTTCCTATTTAGTCTGGTCTTTCATTGTTGAAGGGATTTTGTTGATTTATTTTAATATAAATGGAATGATAGGTTTCAAATGGCTTTGGTTTTCTTTCTGTAAAAGTTTGTACTTTGTGCATGTGTTTATTATTTTTGAAGTATTTGGGTTATTTGCAGGAATTCTATCATCGTCAGTTATGTTCTGGTGTAACTGATCTTCCAAGAATATTTGGGATGACTGCTTCCCCCATAAAATCCAAAGGTATCCCTTGGCTATTTTTTTTCCTGTTATGTCTATGATAATTGTTGGGGCATCTGAGTTTATTTTGTCATTCACAACAGCATTAACAATTTTTTGACATTGTTTGACCTGTTTTGATCTAGTTGGAAGTTCAGAAATTGAGTTTTGGAAGCATATTCATGAACTGGAGACTCTCATGAACTCCAAGGTTGTTTATTGTTTCTGTTGTTTTGCATGAAGATTGTGACCTTTTTTCTGCTTGCAATTTTGCTATCCAATATAAACTGTATTCCCAAACTGAGTTGCTTTTCTGTCTACTTTGTTGATTCTGTTATTTCTTTATATTACCTATGGTCTCTAACCTTGCTGTATCCTCTTATGGCGGTTTCTGCTGAAGGTGTATACCTGTGTTGATGAATCTGTTATTGCGAAGTTTATACCTATGTCAACTCCAAAATTCAAATACTATGGACACGAGAACGTTGCAAACGATTGCTTTGTCCGTTTGGAAGGTCAACTGAAGATTCTAAAAGAAAAGGTGCGCTATAATTCATTGAAAAAATTGCATTTTTGGCGCTATGATATTGTTGCCTTTCTATTTAGGGTTCACAAATCAGAGTGATCCTATTGTTTGGTTCAAATGAATTTCAGAATTTAGAGAACATGTTTGGGCATTTTTTTAACATTGTTGTCCATTCTGGAGTTCATAGCTTTTAAGAACCCAACGATCATGCTTCATCTCCATTAGTGATACTTTTCTTTGAACCGAAAATTCATGATTTGTTTCTCAGGAATTCCTCATCTTTTTGTTGCGTCTTTGTTGATTCCAAAGAAGTATCATTTTCTTCTTAAAATTTAAAATTTATTGCTTAGTTTAAGATATAATTGTATATTTTTTTGATGGTATTGATTTTTGGTTTCCTGCTTCTCAGCATGAACTATTGCTGAAAAATAAAGATCTTGACAAATCTTCGGAAGAATCTATTACCAAAAAGCTAGAGAAGGTTTTTTCTGCTGTACTATTTTGTTTGTCCGAACTTGGTGTTTGGCTGGCCATGAAGGTATTTTTCAAACAATGTGCTGGGTTTGTTCTAGTTGTTATTGGCAATGTTGTGGTGGGCATAATAAGATGAGCATTTGTAACAGGCTGCTCTTTTCTTCTCATGCAACGAACAAGAATTTTTATCATGGGGCCAAGTGGATGTGTTTGGTGAGGCGATTGTCAAGAAGTTCAGTTTGGATGCCTTCCACGCCTTAAAAAATTTCTTACCTGCTGGTACCTTTGTTGTAGCGTATGAGAGAAAGCAATGCTGGTTTTGGTTTTTTGTTGTTAGTGACATTGGTTACTTATTTCACTTTGTATTTTTTTTTTTTTCGTTTCTTTGTGCGCTTAGATTCAAACTGGTCAATTACGAATGATGCCAAAGCAAATATGAGCATGGGCCTTCTAACTGCGAAAGTTGTCTGCCTAATTGAGCTGCTTCTTGAATACAGGTTTGCATGTTATGCTAAGTTGTCTTAGTTCATGACATGACGCAAGTTAATTACTGGTTATATCATGTAGAATCAGGGTCTTTTACATTGACAGTTGAAAATAAAGTATTACATTTTTGCTTGAAAATTTTATGCAAATTCAAGTTAATGTGGTTAAATTGTGTTAGCCTTAACTGTACAATATTGCTCGCTACTGAGTTTAATTTTGTGAATACAGGCACTTAAAAGATTTGAGATGTATTGTTTTCGTAGAAAGGATTGTGACTGCTATTGTTATTCAATCTTTATTGAGTGAATTGCTTCCCAAATGTATTAACTGGAAGACAAAATATATTGCTGGAAGTTGCAACAATATTCAGTCACAAACCAGAAAAAAACAGAATGAAATAGTTGGTGAATTCCGTGAAGGCACGGTATGTTTTTTTTTTTTTTAATTTATTCCTTCCCAGATTTAAAATAGCCTACTTTGTACAAAATTGCCTTCTTCTATAGTGAAAATATGTACACGTGGCAGGTGAACATAATTGTAGCAACATCAATTCTTGAGGAGGGTTTAGATGTTCAAAGTTGCAATTTGGTTGTCCGCTTTGATCCTTCTTCCACTGTTTGTAGTTTTATACAGTCTAGAGGCCGTGCAAGGAAGCAGGACTCAGACTATGTGCTTATGATAGAGAGGTATTTTTTGAGCTAAAAGCCTAAAACTGTTCTCAAGATATCTCAAATCATGTTGTAATGCATGACTGTGAATTGTTATATTTGTTATTTTTGTTTTTGTTTTTCCAAGTGAAAGCAACCTTTTATTTTTCAAAGGAATTCAATTTGCATATTATCCATGTTTAATTTGCCAATCTTGTTTCTTGAGAAACCTTTTTGTAGGATTAGTGTATGAATGCGACTGATGATTATTTTAAATTGTTTTATTTACAGTGGAGATCTCAGTACACAATCTCGATTGAACAAATATCTTGCTAGCGGAGAAATTATGAGAAAGGAGTCGTTGCGCCATGCTTCCCGTCCCTGTGATCCTCTTGAAATGGACTTGCAAGAAGGGGACTTTTATAGAGTTGAAAGCACCGAAGCTATTGTGACTCTCAGCTCTAGCATTAGTTTAATTTACTTTTATTGCTCAAGGCTCCCTTCTGATGGGTCAGTTTTATTTGCATTCTTTTGTATTTTCTTTACTTTATGATACTTTAGTCAACTGTTTTTATTTACTTTTTGTTTCCTTTTTTTCTTTTTTAAATTGTTTCAACAGGTATTTTAAACCTACTCCAAGGTGGGATGGTAAAACTGGCACCCTCTACCTGCCAAAGGGCTGTCCCATACAATCTGTTTCTGCAGAAGGAAATTCAAAAATTCTTAAGCAGATTGCATGTCTTGAAGCATGCAAGCAGCTTCATCAAATTGGTGCCTTGACTGATAATCTCGTCCCGGATATGGTGGTGGAAGAAGACATGGCCAAAGAGCTTGGTAATCTTTTAATCTTATGACAGCTTTTAATTTCATTTAGTTTTACTGGTTCTATACCTGGATTGTATTTGTCATTTTACGTTTTGGACTTCTTGACAACCATACTGCTTTGCTTTTCACTGCCCATTTTGCAGCGAGTCAGCCATACGAAGACGAACAACCCAGTTACCTACCTTCGGAAATGGTTGGCTCTTGTTGTCCCACTGGTGCCACTGTTTTGTATTATTGCTACCTTATTAAGTTAAAGCAAGATTTTGCATATGACGTTCCCATTCACGATCTTGTACTTTGCATGAGAAGTGAGCTTGAAAGTGATATTGCAAATATCAGTTTTGACTTAGAAGTTGGGAGGGGCATTGTCACTGTAAATTTGAAGCATGTTGGAACGCTTAGTCTTAACCTGGACCAAGTAAGAGCTCTTGTTCTTAGTTGCTTATGTTCTTATGCATTTATTGGATACACTTAACTAATTAACAGTTCTCTTGTTTGCAAATATTTATGATAGGTTACGTGGTGTAGAAGGTTTCAAGTAATGCTACTCAGACTTCTCATGGATCATAAGTTCGATAACTTGAGTGATGTGCTTAATCAGATTTATTTGTCAGAAACTGCTCAGATTGATTTTCTTCTACTTCCAGCCACCACCATGTATCAGAGGTCTTTGATTGATTGGGCCTCTGTCACCTCTGCATTATTTTCAAGCGAAGAATTTCGCAAGGATCATGTTAATTGTCAATTACCAAAGGGTAAATCCGGGTGCATACATACCAAAAGTGGTTTCCTCTGCATGTGTATGCTTGAGAATTCGTTGGTCTATACCCCTCACAGTGGTCATGTTTACTGCATCACTGGAATTCTGAATAATTTGAATGGAAACTCACCTCTAAAGCTCAGGGATGGCAGAGTTACTACGTACAAGAAGTACTTCAAGGAAAAGTATGCACTCCATTGATTTTACAATACTCTTCGTCTGTATGAGAAATTTTATTATTTGGTACCTTTCACAATCTTTCAATAAAATTCAGGTGTAGATGAGATTTTTGTTTGTTGCTGAACAAAATATTTTCTGCTTGTACTTGCATGCTGTGTTCATGCAGGTTTTTGGAGATTATATCATATGGAATTTGAAACTTAATAGTTTGAACCTAATTGTGAATTACAGGCATGGGAAGAATTTACAGTTTTGCAATGAACCTTTGTTCAGGGGGAGAAAACTTTTCCATGTGAAAAACTATCTCTTATGCAGAGAAGCAAGGGAAAGAGGTTTGATATCCGTTATACTTGATTCTTCCTCTTCTCTTATTGAAATAAATTGGGGAACACAATTTTAGCAGTCAATGGTTTGGTCATTTAATTGAACTCTGATTTTAATTCTAGAGACTTGTTATATTCCACATTTCTTTTACTCTAGGCGTATAATAGTTGAATGCAAGGACAAAATTACTAATATTTAGGAGTGCGCCCTTTCAAAGTTGACATAGGATGAAATTTTTATGCAGGCACTTTATTGAGATTTTTGTAATCTCGATGGCAAAATGTTGAAAGTATATTAAAGTGTTTTTGTGCCCTCCGTGTCTTTGTTTATAGATCATAAGGCAAAATTACCTTGTTTTATTTCATCTTTGCAGAGTCTACTAATATGACTGTTGAACTGCCGCCAGAACTCTGCTTCATTATCATGTCGCCCATTTCGCTAAGCACGCTGTATTCATTTTCATTTTTTCCATCCATAATGCATCGAATTGAGGGTTTGCTTATCGCTGCAAACCTGAGAAGAATGCATTTAAATCATTGCATGCAATATGTGAACATTCCAACCGTCAAGGTGATTTGCTCTTGTCTGGAACACTTGTTAACTGGTAATTTTGTATTCAATGTGTTTGCCTGCATTCAATGAGGATGGTCTGACCGGTTGTTCATTACTGTTTATCGTTGTTGTCAAGCTTCTTACAAATAAATGTTAGCGTTTTTAGCTGTGTTAGTTATTAAAACGTTTCCTTTCTGTGGAGGTGCTCTTGAGGGTAACTTAGAGCTGAGGATTTCTTAATAATAAATTTGTGACATTATAAGTAGTCATTATGATTCTTATATGAAAAGATTTCTTAAAGGATAGAGCTATATTTTACTATGCTTCTCCTCCATCAAGGTTGAAATTTGAAGTGCTGAAAAACTTGTACTAGTCTATGTGCTATCCACTATCTACTTGCATTTCCTTTGGCCTAGTGTTCTGCGTTTATGATGACCCTGTGATTAATTGGTCTTGTGAATTTTTTTTCTCTTAACTTTCATCAAATTTTATTTGCATTGTAGGTGTTGGAAGCTATCACAACAAAGAAGTGCCAAGAGAAATTCCATTTGGAATCTCTAGAAACTCTTGGCGATTCGTTTCTTAAATATGCTGCCGGTCAGCATCTTTTTAAAACTTATCAAAATAACCATGAGGGCCTTCTTACTGTGAAGAAAGACAGAATAGTTTCCAATGCTGCCCTATGTAAGCTTGGATGCGAGCGCAAACTTCCGGTAATTGTTTTATTTCGAAAGAAATTTTATACTTCAGATTTCTTCTAACGAACAAGTTTTTTTTCGAATTTGCCGTGTTTCTAACTCTTGGTTTGCCATTCATTTCCACACGGTAGGGCTTTATTCGTGATGAGCATTTTGATCCTAAAAACTGGATTATACCAGGTGATAGTTCCACCAATAAAGCACTACAAGAGGATGTGCTACCTAATGAGAAAATAATTTATGTCAAAGGAACCAAAAAGATGAAAAGTAAACGAGTTGCCGATGTTGTTGAGGCACTTATTGGTGCTTTCCTAAGCACTGGTGGGGAAATACTTGCCTTGAAATTTATGAATTGGATTGGTATAGAGGTCGATCTCGAGTTTAAACCATACGAGACACACTTCCAAGTGCAACCAGAAAAGCTTCTTAATATTGCACATTTAGAGTCCCTGTTGAACTACAAATTTCGGGATCGTTCTCTATTGGTTGAGGCATTAACCCATGGTTCTTACATGCTTCCTGAGATTCCGAGGAGTTATCAGGTAAGATCATCAAATTATACTTTTTTTTGTCCTTGAAAGTGTGTTTTAAGGTGTTCTAACCTTACACCTGTACAATGTTCTTGTTGTGTAGAGGCTAGAATTTCTCGGTGATGCTGTCTTAGACTACGTCATGACGATGCATTTTTATAATACATACCCTGATATGTCACCGGAATTGTTAACCGACATGAGGTCTGCTTCTGTCAACAACGATTGTTATGCTTTGTCTGCCATCAGGGCTGAATTGCACAAACATATTCTTTATGCGTCACACCAACTGCACAAGGAAATAGCTGTCACCTTAATCAATTTTGAGAAGCTGTCTTTGGAATCGACATTTGGATGGGAGTCAAAAACGGCTTTCCCCAAGGTCAGTCGTTAGTTTTGTCGCATGTTGCGTTAATCATATTTGCTTTCTTCCTTCCTCTGTGTGACGATTATAGTATGAGACTATGAGTTGCATTTGGTATTTAATTTTGAATTCACTCTTATGTTTTTATCTCTTAAGACTATTTGGAAATTTGTCACGTTAATCAAATGATTTTGATTACTCTATAAATTACCCTGGTGGTTGTAATTTCAATTCAGAGTTCAGGTTAATGAATGAATTGCGGGATATCGGTTTCCTTCGTCTACCTTTTGTATTATGACACACTAGGAAAGCAAGAAGAAAAATCCAAAGTTTTTGTAGTTGTTCTACTTTTGTAAGCGTTTGCCTCTCTTCGTTTATGTTCTTAGAAAATCATGCTTAATTTTTGTTAACAGGTACTTGGAGATGTTATAGAGTCTCTTGCTGGTGCAATTTTTGTTGATTCTGGATACAACAAGGCAATTGTGTTTCAGAGTATAAGGCGTCTATTAGAGCCTTTAATTACACCTGAAACAGTGAAGCTTCACCCGGCGAAAGAACTTAATGAACTTTGCCAGAAAATGCATTTTGATATGAAGAAACCTGTAAAGTCCCACAAAAACGGTGTGTCTTCCATTACAATAGAGGTTGAAGCCAATGGAGTTGCATTCAAGCACACTTCGGAGGTTTCGGATAAGAAGATAGGAAAGAAAGTTGCCTGCAACGAAGTTCTCAAGTCCTTGAAACAAGCCTTCAACTTGAAGTAAAGATCACGGAATAAAGTTTGAAATTAGTTTTTGAGTTAACATGCTGGAGGGGGGAAAAAAAAAGAAAAGAAAAACTATAGATGGATGTGTATTAGCTGTAATCCAATTTGATTTGATTATTGTTCTAGGACGTTGAGGAACACAGTTCGAATGTACTTCCAAGCAACTTTTGATTTAAATATTGTAAAAGAAAACTATAGTAAAAATTGATTGAAACTGTGTTCTGAGATGTTCTTAGCTTTTGTTGGGATGGTTTGTGACATATACATATATATACATTTATGTACATATAGTGTACAGCTTTTGTGGCGAGTGTTGAACTTGAAACAGGGTTTTGAATATTTAATGAAAGCATAATTTTATTACCCCATTGTTCCAATTTGTAAGGATGAAACAACAATCCTTCCAAAACATGGCCATTGGCTTGGAATGGTTTAGCGACTTGTCGTTTGACCTTAAAGAAAGAACTACATATCGTTTTCTTGGATTTGAACGACAAGTTTTAAAGTAGCGCTCTTTTAAGTGATGGCAGGCAGCAAACAATTTTTTTATGTATGCGATGTAAGAGCAACACCAACATGTCGGTTTCAGCGAGCACCGCTCACTCACTCATGCTTATTAACCAAAAAAGAACAGAGGAAAAAAGTACTGCTTTTCCCTCACAGGCTGTTTGGGTACTCTAATTTCAACTCAAACAATATAAATTTTTCGTATATTACTATGTAAATTAAAAACATATTACAGTATAAAAACACTCATATACTATAATATTTTTTGTCCTAACTATCAATTTCAACTTATTTTTTAAACATCCTATTAGTTTATGTTTCTCTTCTGTGAACATCTCTATCGATTGTACAAGATTTAGTAGAAGTTACTCTTTTTTTTTTTGGTAAATCTGACAATTGAAAACCAATACCTAGTGATATATTACTTTTTCAACACCTAGGGGAGAAATCTCATTTAATTCACTAGAAAAAAGTACCCCACACGTTTTTGTGGAGAGAGAACACACGTCTCTAAACGGCAGATAAATTTAGAAAAGAAACATATCGTTTGAGCACATATACAACTTTAAACTTTATAAAACTTGTCGTTGGCATGTTATGAGAGCAACGACGATGTGTTTTAGGCTTTTAAAAATATATAAAAAATCATTTCATTCATCATAAGCAACAAAAAGTGTCGTCAACGACATACGGCAAATACGTTGGAAATATTTTCAGTTATACAACAATAATAAAACGATGGTAGTATGAATCAATGGCAGAGATTCATGTTGCTTTATGTCGACGTGTCAGCATCTGAACGCCTCTAAAAAAATGAAGGCTAAAAGGCGATAAGAAGAAGAAAAATTATAGGAGCAGCAGATTAGAAGAGAGTCATGGAAGGTCTACTGTGACCTCTGTGCAGCTCAGCGATAGCGTCATCCCCGAAACCCAGAAATAATTTTCCCATACAATTGCTTCCTCTAAATCTCATATCCTCTCTTTGTCCTTACTCATCCAA
Organism: Artocarpus heterophyllus; assembly: GCA_025403435.1. Taxonomy (NCBI): domain Eukaryota; kingdom Viridiplantae; phylum Streptophyta; class Magnoliopsida; order Rosales; family Moraceae; genus Artocarpus; species Artocarpus heterophyllus. Next base: position 2,487,437 of record CM046337.1, read on the forward strand.
CTTCACCTTATCCGCTAAATTCTCGTTTCCTTCCCGTTTTCTTCCTTATGGTATGTATTCATGCTGTAAAATCGTCCCTTCTTGTATCTGGACTCAGTTGTTAGGTCTGGAAATTTCCTTTTTTTTTCTGCTAAACTAATTAAGATTTGGTTTTGATGGTTCTGTGTTGTTTTGTGTCGCTTGCTGCTTTGTGATTACTCTTGGACCAAAAAAGAAGGAAAAATTTGTACTTTTAAGTAATGCTTTTGGATTATGATGCGTTTTCTGAGAGGTGAATATCTTATGTGGTTGACGTTTTGAATTGCCTCAGTTTTGTTTGCAACTCAAGAAAGCCAAGTAGGAACAGAGATCAACAATGAGATTAGAGAATGGGCTATGCAAGGTTTGTAGCAAGTATTTTAAGCTTAATTTATACAATTAGCATGCTTCTTTACCTTAATTCAGTTAGATGTGGGACTTTTTGAGGCCATAAAGTCCCACATTATGGCCTCAAAAAGTCCCACATCTAACTAATAAAGTCCCACATCTAACTGAATTGAATATAGCATGATTTTCGAACATTGGATCGTTAATTCAGTTATTGTCTTATGATTGCTCGGTTTTCTGGCAGATTTTTATTCTTTGAGAAAGGATGTTGAAACAGTCTCCGAACGTGTTGAAGAGATTAGAGCATCCGCCGGTCTGCAACAGTTGGAGCAAGAACTTGCAGTTTTGGAGTCAAAAGCTGCTGATAGCTCCTTCTGGGATGATCGAGCTAAGGCCCAGGAGACCCTTTTAGCCCTGACCGATGTCAAAGACAAGATAAAACTGCTTACTGAGTTCAAAACAAAGGTCCATGCACATTTCTTTAATTATGTCTTACCCTTTGCATTGTGCATCTGTGCTTATTATTAAGATAATAACATGAGCTTGTGGCTTGATACGATGACATGATGGTAGCTTATAAAGCGTGAAGAGGTATAGTTATTTTTAAAATCTTGCTTCAGGTTCTGAAGAATTTACACATTTCCTTTCTAAGGTTTATGGTTATAAATCCTCAGCAGTCATATTCTCGCCAACTTTTGATTTGATGCATGGTTTCAAAGCCAGCGTGTAGCTAAACTAGTTATATTGTGAAAACTTCCATGGCTTTCGCACTATACCATGAGCTTGTGGCTTGATACGGTGATAATTGTTTATAAAGCTTGAAACGGTTCAGTTCTATGTAAGATCATGACAATTTCTTATTGGTTTTAGTTTCCTTGTGAAAAGGTACCGCATTTGCACTATATCTTAGGCTAGAAAGTGTTCCTTTCCACTTCTTTAATTCTTGATATGATATGCTGTATAATACTAGTACTTGAAATGCAGGTTGAAGATGCAGAAACAATAATTATGCTAACTGAAGAGATGGACTCCATAGACACCGCCCTGCTTGAAGAGGCAAACTCTATCATCAAGGAACTGAATAAGGCATTAGATCGGTTTGAGTTGACTCAACTTCTTTCCGGGCCTTATGACAAAGAGGGTGCTGTTATCTCTATAACAGCTGGTGCCGGAGGCACTGATGCTCAGGTAAATTAAAGTAAGTTGTGTGTCCAACGCTAGTGGTCAGAACAATGGCATTCAGATTTGACCAACATAGTTGCCCCCTTTATTTTTCGCCTCTTTAAATTCTTGTATAAATACTTTTTGATAATTTCCAGTGCAGGATTGGACTGACATGCTTCTCAGGATGTATGTGAGATGGGGGGAAAAGCAAAGATATAAGACTAGAGTAGTCGAAAAATCTCCAGGAGAGGAAGCAGGGATCAAGTCGGCAACAATCGAAGTCGAAGGTCGTTATGCTTATGGTTACTTGTCTGGGGAGAAAGGAACACATCGCATAGTCAGACAATCTCCTTTTAATGCCAAAGGTCTTCGCCAGGTATCCATAGAATCATTGTTCTTGAAGCATTGCCATATTCACATACTAGTTTGCTAAAATGTTTATCCAGATAGGAAAGACATTTTGCATATTCTATTGTTTTGAATCATTGGATGCGAGCGCAAACTTCCGGTAATTGTTTTATTTCGAAAGAAATTTTATACTTCAGATTTCTTCTAACGAACAAGTTTTTTTTCGAATTTGCCTTGTTTCTAACTCTTGGTTTGCCATTTATTTTCACACGGTAGGGCTTTATTCGTGATGAGCATTTTGATCCTAAAAACTGGATTATACCAGGTGATAGTTCCACCAATAAAGCACTACAAGAGGATGTGCTACCTAATGAGAAAATAATTTATGTCAAAGGAACCAAAAAGATGAAAAGTAAACGAGTTGCCGATGTTGTTGAGGCACTTATTGGTGCTTTCCTAAGCACTGGTGGGGAAATACTTGCCTTGAAATTTATGAATTGGATTGGTATAGAGGTCGATCTCGAGTTTAAACCATACGAGACACACTTCCAAGTGCAACCAGAAAAGCTTCTTAATATTGCACATTTAGAGTCCCTGTTGAACTACAAATTTCAGGATCGTTCTCTATTGGTTGAGGCATTAACCCATGGTTCTTACATGCTTCCTGAGATTCCGAGGAGTTATCAGGTAGGATCATCAAATTATACTTTTTTTTGTCCTTGAAAGTGTGTTTTAAGGTGTTCTAACCTTACACTTGTACAATGTTCTTGTTGTGTAGAGGCTAGAATTTCTCGGTGATGCTGTCTTAGACTACGTCATGACGATGCATTTTTATAATACATACCCTGATATGTCGCCGGAATTGTTAACCGACATGAGGTCTGCTTCTGTCAACAACGATTGTTATGCTTTGTCTGCCATCAGGGCTGAATTGCACAAACATATTCTTTATGCGTCACACCAACTGCACAAGGAAATAGCTGTCACCTTAACCAATTTTGAGAAGCTGTCTTTGGAATCGACGTTTGGATGGGAGTCAAAAACGGCTTTCCCCAAGGTCAGTCGTTAGTTTTGTCGCATGTTGCGTTAATCATATTTGCTTTCTTCCTTCCTCTTTGTGTGACAATTATAGTATGAGACTATGAGTTGCATTTGGTATTTAATTTTGAATTCACTCTTATGTTTTTATCTCTTAAGACTATTTGGAAATTTGTCACGTTAATCAAATGATTTTGATTACTCTATAAATTACCCTGGTGGTTGTAATTTCAATTCAGAGTTCATGTTAATGAATGAATTGCGAGATATCGATTTCCTTCGTCTACCTTTTGTATTATGGCACACCAGGAAAGCAAGAAGAAAAATCCAAAGTTTTTGTAGTTGTTCTACTTTTGTAAGCGTTTGCCTCTCTTCGTTTATGTTCTTAGAAAATCATGCTTAATTTTTGTTAACAGGTACTTGGAGATGTTATAGAGTCTCTCGCTGGTGCAATTTTTGTTGATTCTGGATACAACAAGGCAATTGTATTTCAGAGTATAAGGCGTCTATTAGAGCCTTTAATTACACCGGAAACAGTGAAGCTTCACCCGGCGAAAGAACTTAATGAACTTTGCCAGAAAATGCATTTTGATATGAAGAAACCTGTAAAGTCCCACAAAAACGGTGTGTCTTCCATTACAATAGAGGTTGAAGCCAATGGAGTTGCATTCAAGCACACTTCGGAGGTTTCGGATAAGAAGATAGGAAAGAAAGTTGCCTGCAAAGAAGTTCTCAAGTCCTCGAAACAAGCCTTCAACTTGAAGTAAAGATCACGGAATAAAGTTTGAAATTAGTTTTTGAGTTGACATGGTGGTGGGGGATAAGAAAAAAAAGAAAAGAAAAACTATTGATGGATGTTTATCTAAGCATACAGCTTGGCCGTAATCCAAGTTGATTTAATTATTGTTTTAGGACGTTTAGGACCACAGCTGGAATGTACTTCTAAGCAACTTTTGATTCAAATATTGTGAAAGAAAACATTACAGCAAAAATTGATTGAAACTGCATTCCGAGCTTTTGTTGGGATGGTATGTGTGATATATACATGTATATACATTTATGTACATATAGTGTACAGCTTTTGTGGTGAGTGTTGAACTTGAAACAAGGTTTTGAATATTTAATGAAAGTATAATTTTATTACCCCTTGTTCCAATTTGTAAAGATAAAACAACAATCCTTCCAAAACATGGCCATTGGCTTGGAATGGTTTAGCGACTTGTCGTTTGACCTAAAACAAAGAACTACATATCGTTTTCGGGTTTAAACGACAAGTTTTAAAGCAGCGTTCTTTTAAATGATTGCGTGCAGCAAACAGTTTTTATGTGTATGTGAGGTAAGAGCAACACCAACATGTCGGTTTCCGCGAGTACCGGCCACTCACTTGTGCTTATTAGCCAAAAAAAAACAGTAGAAAAAAGTACTGCTCAGCTTCGCTAATTTAATTTCAATTCAAATAATATAAAACTCTTATATGTTATTATGTAAAATAAAAATATACTACAATATAAAACATTCACATATTATAGTACTTTTTGTTTTAATTTTTAATTTTAACCTACTTTTTAAACACTATTAATTTGGGTTGCTCTTTTGTGGACATTCCAATCAATGGTACAAAATTTAGTTAAAGCTACTTTTTTTTTGGGTAAATCTGAAAATTGAAAACCAATACCGAGTGAAATATTACTTTTTCAACACGTAGGGGAGAAATCTCATTTAATTCACTAGAAAAAAGTACCACACACGTTTTTGTGGAGAGAGAACACACGTCTCTAAACGGCAGATAAATTTAGAAAAGAAACATGTCGTTTGAGCACATTTACAACTTTAAACTTTATAAAATTGTCGTTGGCATGTTATGAGACGAACAACGTTGTGTTTTAGACTTTTAAAAATATATAAAACATCGTTTCATTCATCTTAAACAACAAAAAGTGTCGTTAACAATGTTGTCCATGAAATGAAACGAAAGCTGCAAGCTTCTCAGAAACAAAATAAAAAAAAAATGCATAAAAAAACACATACCCTTCTATTGCTTGAGCGATAGCTGTAACAAAGTGAAAATGACATTTTGTTTTGACCTACACAATTTTATTTTCATTGGCGAGTGGCACGCGTTTCGCGGGTACAAAGATTAAAAAAATGTATATTATAAAATTTAGTTTTATTTTATTACATTCCTAATCATTTGGTTTACTAAAAAAGGACAGAGAGTATTTAAAAAGAAAAAATTGTTAATCGAAAAATTTAAAAGGAAAGAAAAAACAAAAATAAAAAAAATAAAGGAAAACAAAAAGTTGAAGAAAAATAAATAAAATGCAAAACAAATGTTCTTTTTTTTCGAAATATTTTCAGTCATCCAATAATAATAAAATCCCTCTCGTTGTAGTATGAGTCAATGGCAGAGATTCATGTTTTATTATGTAGACGTGGCAGCATCTTAACACTTCAAAAAACAAAAAAAAACCTAAAAAGCTGACAATAGCAAGGCAGAAGAAAAATTATAGAAGCATCAGATTCGAAGAGAGCCATGGAAGGGCTACTGCGACCTCTGTGCAGCTCAGCCATGGCGTCATCCCCAAAAACCAGAAATAATATAGTTAAAATGTCATTTCCTATACAACTGCTCCCTCTAAATCTCATATCCTCTCTTTGTCCTTACTCATCCAACTTCGCCTTATCCACTAAATTCTCGCTTTCTTCCCGTTTTCCTCCTTATGGTTTGTATTCATACTCAAAGCCTTTTTTTTTGTTTTCTGTTTTTTTTTTCATGGGTTTTAGGTAAAATCGTCACTTTTAGTATCTGGGTTCAGTTGTTAGGTCTGGAAATTTCTCTCTTTTTTTCCTGCTATTTATGGTTCGGTGTTGTTGTATCGCTTGCTGTTTTGTGATTACTCTTCGACCAAAAAAAGGAAAAAGTTGTACTTTAAGTAATGCTTTTGGATTGTGATGTGTTTTCTGAGAGGTGAATATCTTATTTGGTTGACGTTTTGAATTGCCTCAGTTCTGTATGCAACTCAAGAGAGCCAAGTAGGAACAGATGTCAACAATGAGATTAAAGAATGGGCTATGCAAGGTTTGTGGCAAGTATTTTAAGCTTAATTTATACAATTAGCATGCTTCTGTACCTTAATTAAATTAACACCACTAATGCTACTGGGTAAAGAATTCTTCTGTAAATATTGGGTTTTTGTGGGGTTAGAAAAGGTGGTTCTTTCTTGTTCGTTTTTGGTCATTAGTCTTGTTACTATCTTGTAGCATTTGCAAGATGCCTTAGCTGAAAGGACAAGGCTTTACTAGTTAGATGTGGGACTTTTTGAGACCATAATGTGAAAGCAACCACTGAATTGAATATAGCATAATTTTCGAACATTGGATCGTTAATTCAGTTATTGTCTTACGATTGTTTGCTTTTCTGGCAGATTTTTATTCTTTGAGAAAGGATGTTGAAACACTCTCCGAACGCGTTGGAGAGATTAGAGCTTCCGCTGGTCTGCAACAGTTGGAGCAAGAACTTGCAGTTTTGGAGTCAAAAGCTGCTGATAGCTCCTTCTGGGATGATCGAGCTAAGGCCCAGGAGACCCTTTTGGCCCTGACCGATGTCAAAGACAAGATAAAACTGCTTACTGAGTTCAAAACAAAGGTCCATGCACATTTCTTTAATTATGTCTTACCCTTTGCATTGTGCATCTGTGCTTATTATTAAGATAATAACATGAGCTTGTTGCTTGATACGATGACATGATGGTAGCTTATAAAGCGTGAAGAGGTATAGTTATTTTTAAAATCTTGCTTCAGGTTCTGAAGAATTTACACATTTCCTTTCTAAGGTTTATGGTTATAAATCCTCAGCAGTCATATTCTCGCCAACTTTTGATTTGATGCATGGTTTCAAAGCCAGCGTGTAGCTAAACTAGTTATATTGTGAAAACTTCCATGGCTTTTGCACTATACCATGAGCTTCTGGCTTGATACGGTGATAATTGTTTATAAAGCTTGAAACGGTTCAGTTCTATGTAAGATCATGACAATTTCTTAATGGTTTTAGTTTCCTTGTGAAAAGGTACCGCATTTGCACTATATCTTAGGCTAGAAAGTGTTCCTTTCCACTTCTTTAATTCTTGATATGATATGCTGTATAATACTAGTACTTGAAATGCAGGTTGAAGATGCAGAAACAATAATTATGCTAACTGAAGAGATGGACTCCATAGACACCGCCCTGCTTGAAGAAGCAAACTCTATCATCAAGGAACTGAATAAGGCATTAGATCGGTTTGAGTTGACTCAACTTCTTTCCGGGCCTTATGACAAAGAGGGTGCTGTTATCTCTATAACAGCTGGTGCCGGAGGCACTGATGCTCAGGTAAATTAAAGTAAGTTGTGTGTCCAACGCTAGTGGTCAGAACAATGGCATTCAGATTTGACCAACATAGTTGCCCCCTTTATTTTTCGCATCTTTAAATTCTTGTGTAAATACTTTTTGATAATTTCCAGTGCAGGATTGGGCTGACATGCTTCTCAGGATGTATGTGAGATGGGGGGAAAAGCAAAGATATAAGACTAGAGTAGTCGAAAAATCCGTGGGAGAGGAAGCAGGGATCAAGTCGGCAACAATCGAAGTCGAAGGTCGTTATGCTTATGGTTACTTGTCTGGGGAGAAAGGAACACATCGCATAGTCAGACAATCTCCTTTTAATGCCAAAGGTCTTCGCCAGGTATCCATAGAATCATTTTTCTTGAAGCATTGCCATATTCACATACTAGTTTGCTAAAATGTTTATCCAAATAGGAAAGACATATTGCATATTCTATTGTTTTGTAATTAGGTAAGGTGCCTGTTTTGACCACATCTTTTAAAAATACCATAATTAAAAAATAAATGGTCGGTGAGTATTAAAATGGTTGATCTGTTGGTCAATGTGGTTACTGTGTCCGATAATTATTGATTGGCATTGGTTGAACATATCAGTCAATCAGTGTTCTTAAGAAAACAATCATTTTTTTTCTTAATTTAACAAAACTGGGGATATTTACTAAAAAACATACTTTTAAAAGGATCATTTTCCCACATTATCCCTCATGAGTCATGACTTTAAAATCATATGCAGACTAGCTTTTCTGGTGTTGAAGTAATGCCTCTTCTACCGGAGGAGTCCATAAACGTTGAAATCCCAGATGAGGACTTGGAAATAAGTTTTTCAAGGGCAGGTGGGAAAGGAGGCCAGAATGTGAACAAAGTTGAAACTGCTGTCCGAATCACTCACGTCCCAACTAGTGTCACTGTTCGGTGTACAGGTTTTTTTTTTTTTAATTCAAATGTTCCAGCAATTAAACCATTGTCGTTTTCTCTTTTCTTTTGTGTGTTTAGAAGTTAAAACTCACTAAGCTGAACTAAAACTGCAGAGGAGAGATCTCAACTGGCGAACAAGATCAAAGCTCTGTGCCGGTTGAAGGCCAAGTTGTTGGTGATAGCTGAGGAGCAACGGGCGTCTGAGATCAAGCAAATAAGAGGGGATGCAGTGAAGGCTGAGTGGGGCCAGCAAATAAGGAACTATGTCTTCCATCCGTACAAACTAGTTAAGGATGTACGGACGGGATTGGAAACATCAGATGTTGCGTCTGTGATGGACGGTGAATTGGAGCCCTTCATCAAGGCTTACCTCAAGTACAAATACAGCATGGCTGTGTCTACAGGCGGGGTTAATGACGTTTAAGTTTAAGCATATTTGCTTGTAAAGTTTATGTAATCACAAGAGCCATCAACTATGATTTAGAATTTAGAACGAAATTTTGTTCACAAGATATCTGAGGACTTTGTTCTTAAAAGAGGGTATATTCAGTCCATTGGTACAAATACAAGTACATGACGGTGTCCTCAAGCGGGGTTGATGATGTTTAAGCATATTGGTTCGTAAAATTTATGTAATTATAAAAGCCATTAGCAATGATTCAAAATTTATAAGGTATCTGGAAGAGCTATGTTGTTTTAAAAACCGTAAAGCTATGATTCAAAATTTATAAGGTATCTGGAAGAGCTATGTTGTTTTAAAAACCGTAAATATTGGTTTAAAAATAATAACACATGACACTTATATACTATAACAATGTTTGCTGGTTGTTTCAACCAAGACGCCAAACACTTTCTTCCTAAGGCCTTGTTTGTTTTATGGGTTTGGGACTAGGATTAGGATTAATAATCCTAAGCCCATGTTTGACAACAGTATTTGACCGGATTATTTAGGATAATTTATCCCATTGACCACAAATAATCTCACTTAACGTAGGATTATTAATCCCAATAAAAAACATGGGATAATTTATCCCACATTAGATTAGACTACAATCCTACTTGGATTTTTTTTTCCGTTTTCTTTTCCCCTGCAAAAAGCCTTGGACAGTTTGGTTTGCGCTGCTCTTTGAGTTGTTGATATTTTCAACCTTGACTCCTGAGATAAAGAGAGAGAGAGAGAGAAACGACCTTTGGAGCCATGCAAACCGATCGTCGTCTTAGAGAGTTGGGTTTTTTGTTTTTTCTCCTAATTAGGTATGGAATTTTGCTTGTCAAAAATCATGGGTCTTTGTTGGTTTTAGCAATTTTTCACTTAATTTCGTCCTTCTTTGTTTGCTTCTGTATTGGGTTTGTGGCGTTTTGTTCTTCCATGGAGTTTTGTTCTTCTGTATTATGATTCGTTTTAACAAAGCTTTCAAATTGCAAGTTGCACCATTAATAAAAAGAATCAAAGAAGACTATGTTTTTTCTTACTCGTAGTCAAGTTTGACGGCTCTTAAATCTCGTCTAAACTAAATGATCAACCACCATTTTATTTTTCTTATATATATATATATATATATATATATATATATTTTCATCTACCACCATTTTGTTTTTCTTGAAACAGATTCCAAATCTTCTCTTCTTTTAATTCGCTTTTTTTTTTCTTATGAACTTTCGCCTAATCCTATTTGTATAATATTCACACCATGTGACAAGATAACATATTCAAATGTGGCAGGAAAGTTCATTGCAAAAAATTATGCTGATCATTTTTATTTTCTTTTAACCCAAATGAAATAAGATGATTTATATGGATTTATGCAAAAAATAGCATTTTGACATTCTATATGTCGTGGCTCATATCTGGAGGTATCATCTGATCTCTGAATTATATAATTGAAATTTAGCAAATTTATCAACTTCCTAATATAGGATTCAACATAATCCAATCCAGTTAAGTCCAGTCCAATCCAGACTGAGTAATCCAATCCAATCCGATGTGCCAAACGGGCCCTAAAGGTGATCCCAAGAGTGGTTGATGACAATTAAGCATTATTTGTTTGTAAAGTCTATGTAATTAACAAGGATTCAGATTTTAATATGGGTTTTGGTCCACACTCTGCTCAGAATCTAAACAAAACATATTCAGTCCGACAAATGAGACCTGGCAAATTATATTCATAAGATTATGGCATTTTTTTAATTACTTTCTTTTAGGATGAAGTCAAAAAGATTAAGTTAATTAATTTCAAGCGCGTCGTTTTTTTCATTTGATGGCGCTGCTATAGGGTGGCGTCAAACCGTCGATAAACACGTATGTTAAAATCTATAAAAATCCAAATCAATGTATTAGAAAGAGGTTTTGTTAATTAATTTTGAATTAAAAAAAAACTGTCAAAATGTCTTCTTAACCCGAGTTCAATTAACTAATAAGTTTAGCATGTAAAGAATAGATGGATCAGACAATCTGGCTTCGTCTCTGGAAAGAGACGATAAGTCGCACCGTATAATCAGCGTCGATCATTTGGGAAAAAAATGATCGCCTCCGTCTTTTTTCTTTTCACAAAATTCCTACATTGCTAATATGAAAAAAATTGAAAAAAAAAGGGAAAAAAATGCAATATTTTTTTCATATGAGGGTGGATCAGAAATCTGGCTTGCATTGTCATAAAAGAGAGAATGAAATTAAGCACAGTATAATCAGCGTCGATCATCTGGTGAAAAAATCATCACCTCAACCTCTGAAACCCAAAAAATAGAAAAGAAAAAAAATTAAAACTTTGAAGAGGAAAAAAAAAAAAACAAAGGAAGGAACCTTTGAGATCTACGGTTGAAATTGCCACGTGTACGAAGATCCTTGTGCGCCGTAGCTTTTTTTTTTTTGAATGGTGCGCCGTAGCCGTTTTGTGGCTTCCAAATTCTTTTACACTCTTTTTTGTTTCCTCCCTGAAGAAGAAGTAAACTGTACTTATAATTCGAGTATTTCATTTTTTTTAGAAAAAAAAATCGAGGATTTAATAGCTTAACATTATTAACATCCACCATTATTAAAAAAAAAAAAAACACATTAACATGCACCATTGAAATTTATCCCTGCCTGTTCAGTATTAATTTGTAGAATTAAAACATGGATTGAATTTGTATATATTTTACATATGTGCTTAAATAATTTCATTAAAATAATTATAACGTAATTATAAAGCAACAAAATATGACACTATTATAACAATTACTATGAAATTATGTTATTCATAAAATATTTCAAAAATTGTATTGAATTTTAATTCCACTATAATAATTGAACTATGCAATGTAATGTTCTCTAGTTAACAAATTTTTTTGCAAGTTGCATAAAAAAAAAAACTATCTTTTCTGTTAGATAAGAATAAGGAACGCATCAATTTATCAATCCTTTTCTTTCTTTCTTCCTTTTTCCTAGCATTGAAAGAGAAGCGGGTTTATTTTATTTTTTTTAAGCCAACACTCCAAATCCAATGGGACCAAAATAAGAGAAGAAAGTCTGCATGACTCGTTAGCTAACAACGATCAAGGACATTATTCGATGTTGAATGAATGAGCAGGATTGAACATTGCAATCAACTTAACGAAAGTGCTATTTTTTTTTTAAACTTAACGCCATCTTAGGGTGTGTTTGTTTCGGTTTTCAAATCACGGTTTTAATCATTTTGTTATATTATTTTTTTTCATAAAAATTTAAATCTTCATTCAAATACTCTACTCAAATACTCATACCAAACGTACCTTTATTATACAGCTGTGGTGATTGGTTTTCCATTAACCTTCTGTGTCCGACTGTTCAAGTCCCCCGACTTACGACTCAAATTTGGAACATAACGACAGGAAAAAAAAAGCTTTTCATATACTAAAATTAGTTGGAACTCGGCAGTTGCTTCTTATCTATTAAAGTGGATTCAATCAAGTTATCAAGATGACTTCTTTTTCCCAAACAATAAGCCAAGTGAGTAAGTGTTGCCCTTCTGCGCAGCAACTTCAACCCGCTTCCTGCCGATCTGAAGAACGCAATTCAAGTGAATGAGTTTGAAATGGTAGAGCTGGGAAATATTTCCTACTATGTTAAAGATGACGATGAGTCAAAAACATTAAGCTTTGAGACAAAGAAATACCTTGTCCATGAGCCAGAAACCAACGGTTGGCATGTATTGCACCAAATACATTACAGCCAGAACAGGCTACAAAAGAACCCGAAATCATTAAACTTCGGATATCTAGAATGAGGCAAAAACTATGATAAAAAAAAATGCATTAGATTGGATGGGTATACAAGACAAAAAGGAAAAATATCTGCGAAGTGCACAGGCATATCACTTGCGACTAGAATCAGTTGAATATAATACGTTGTTAGATATCCAAGCCTCCTTCAGGCCATGGCTGGCAGCAATTATTGTCAGCTCAGCACACCTTTCTGATGACAGACGCTTCTGTGAGGTAAGAAAATAAAATAAATAAAAAACTATTAGGAACTTTTAACGCGATAAGTTCAAGGAGCCAAATATATGTCCAGCACCGGCAAATTTTTCTTCATGGCTCAAGAAGGCGGCATAAAAGCAATAGAAACAATAACAATAGGCATATCTGAGGTGTAAGATAGAACAATAGAAGGTTCTAACCTCTGAAAGACGTTTACTTTCTGAAGATGATGCTCCAGAACCAGTTGATGTTTCTATTGGCCCTGGACAAACAACAGTCACCTTGATTCCTTTCTGACAAAGCTGTATAGTCAAATGAGGTAGCAAAATGAGTAGAAAACGGAAATTGGCATATGGAAGGCATAGCAAAAAAGGTGCTGCAATTAAGATTATAGTCAATTTGTCAAAAAGGAAATAAAAGTCTTAGACTCTCTCACAAGTTATCAATTTATTAACAAGAACACGAATTAGCCCCTCTTTCTCCCCTCCCTCACTGGGCCCTGCGACTCCCCCCCAATCACCACCTTCATATATGTTTTAATGGAATTTATTTGCAGGTAACAACTCCAAGTAACCAAGTGCATTGCCATTTTGATCTCCTATCCTTTTTATTTTCACTTTTTTTCCCTGAGTATTTCATTTAGAGTGGAACATCAATACATCAAAGGATTCAATTAAAGCAACAGATTGAAGGGCATCATGCAGCTCGGTCTTCTCCGTAAGGAAAGAGCTAAAGGTCATAGTACCTCAGAACGCAAAGTATGGAAGTACCCATTCAGGGCATGTTTAGAAGCAGAGTACAAGGCCTGACCCGGTGCAGGTGTCTTTCCAGCAGCACTGCTCATCTGCACAAAAAGTTTTGGCAAATAATGACGGAACTTTTTAAAGGGGGATATTTCAATGCCTAAAACGTCATAGGAAAGATATATCCATTCATAAGTTAGCTCATTAGGCAACATGTTAGGCTGCATAAAGCTAATATGAAGGCTCTACCGAGAATGACAGAATAATCATTTTTCAATTAATTGCTAATCAGTTGCATAGATGAGGACAGAGTTGCACGTAGATAGTGATTATTAACCAAGATGAACATCTACATACCACAACAAAATGACCTTTTCCTCGCCTCAGCATGTGAGGTGCCAGGACTCGTGTGAGAGATATTGTCCCAAAAACATTGACATCAAATGTTGCCTACAACCGGTAAGAGAGATCCAATAAGAAAAGGAAAAAAGACAGTGGGGTGAAAAAAAAAAGAAAGAACATCAAACATTATGATATCTTTGAGTTTTAAGCTCCCTATGCAAGCCATAGGCTATTGACACAAAAGGGCCAGTAGCTGACTTAGAGCTGAAGTCCAGGACTCCTTTTATGCCATACCTTAAGACCTTCCTCAGGAACCTCCAGGGCTGATTGTTTCTGTGAAAGAACCAAAAAGAAGATGCATACAGGAATTAACCAGCTGCCCACTTCGATATCTTATTTTTCTTATTAAGAGTTTGAATCATCTATACAATATTGCGTGAGTACATTTAAGTAGCTAAACATTGCTCCGGTTCACACTCTCACAAACAAGTTATTTATCACTTACAGGACGCTCGAAAGCTGCATTGTGGAACATGTAATCAACTCCACTGTCAGGGAAAAATGACTCTGCTTTCTCTACAGCCTTCCTGAGAGAATCTTCACCGGATGCCAAATCCAGAGGCAAAATCTTTACGCCATCAGGTACATGTTTCCCTGAGCAAACAAGGCCATGATCAGAATTATAAACAATGTTAAGAAGGTCAGAGGCATACATCTAGGTTTTAATTCACGTACCAGTAAGTTGATTTTTCACCCGCTGCAGTTCAGCTTCATTTCGCGCAGAAAGGATAAGCTTAGCTCCTAATTTTGCAAGTTGCTTAGCAAGAATTTCGCCTTCATACACACCACGGAACAAATTACAAATTACAAAGCTTTAAAGGCAGTACTCAAAACCGCTGGATGGATGGAGTAAGTACGCCCAAGTTAGCAAAATTTGTTACATCATTAAAAAGAATGAAGCTTATATGGTTCACATTTTCTGCCTACTTTTAGCTTATAATAATGATTCTACCATCTGGGTGTTATTTTCATCGAGAATATCAACGAAAGCCAGCATAGAAGCATGATTCTACATCAGGGTGTTATTTTCATCGTGAATATCAACGAAAGTCAACGGAGAAGTAACGACCACAATCACAATAAAAGCGAGACGAGAAGATTTCAAAGCAACGGACAAACCCACTAGGGAAATACAGAGATGAGCTTATAGGATTCATAAGACAAGATCAAAATTGATTTGAAGAATTCATGAAATCGAATGCACCAAACCAAATTAAACGTTGTAAACAGAAATGGAAAACCATGACCTGAAAATTTCCAGAAAACAACGACAGATGTAACAAGTTTAATTTAATCCATCTGAACACATATAGAAACGAAATGTAAATATATATATATATATATCACATACCAATTCCACGACTAGCCCCAGTAATCCAGATAACCTGAAATAAACAGTAAACCAGAAGAAAAAAATTATTCATTTCCACAAACAATATTTTTCAAGGAAACCAAAAAAAAAATCAGAGTAATCAGCTCACCTTATCTTCAATTTCTTCACGCTTCACCCGTTTTTTTGAAATTAAAGTCAAATCTCCTGAATTAGACAACAAATTAAAAACATAAAAGCCGATAAATTTCCCAGTCTCACAGCCAAAGTAAATAAAAATAAAAAATAAAAAATATACATCAATATGGTACATTATATATCTATGTATATATACATATATGTATCACCTTGAGCCTTTGTGTATATGGATAATAATAAGAGAACAGTAATGACAATTATGAGAAGGTACATGAAAGCTGCAGTCATTGTTCTTTTCACTCTCCCGAAATTCTGAGTTTCAGTTTTGAGTTGGAGAAGGAAAGCTCTCGTCTTTTCTTCTTCCTTCTCCGTCAAGAACAAGAGGTCACGTAATTGGGCTTTTGGATTGAAACTGGGCTTCTTAAATAGACACTTTAAAGCCCACTTTGTTAAGCCCATTTAACTTCACGCATATAAACGACATCGTTTTAGTGGTTCATGTTTTCCTAAACTCTCACACTGGGCCATTTTACGTTCTTCTTCTCTTCACCGCTGCACAGAGAGAGAGAGGGAGAGAGAGGTGTAGAAGTTTCAGTCTTTCAGAGAGAGAGGGACAGAGAAGAGCTTCCAATGGCGGCGAGGAACTTATTGTTGAAGCATCTGAGAGTGCAAGTCCAGGCCTTGCCTCAAAACCCTAGCTCAACAGGTTCTCTATTCGTGTCCTCTTTCAACGCGATACGCCGTCGTTTCTTCTCGGAGGAGGTCAGGGGCTCCTTCCTCGATAAGTCCGAGGTCACCGATCGTGTTATCACCGTCGTCAAGAACTTCCAGAAAGTTGATCCCGCTAAGGTATATTATAACCTCACTTTACGTTTTGGTAAAGATTTTGATAAACCCTAATTTCTGGTACTAATTTCGTGTTGCCGAAGGTGAATGAAATCATTGGTAGGAGTAATAGATTTATGGTCTTGGAATCTAAACAAATAATATTTTTGCAATATTATCTGGGAAATGACGATTTTTTGAGAAGAAAAAAGCATATGCTTTGCAAAGAGTGACTGGGGTTAAGAGGTTTTTCTCAAAAGATTGGATGAGTTACACCCTTCTCGATTATATTCCTGTTTGGTAGATGAGAAAACCGAGGAAACTGAAAAAAAAAAAAAAATGAAATGATTGCTACTTGCGAAGGTAAAAGATGAGATTTTTTTTTTTTTCTGTTCATGTGAATTATGTTCAGCATTGTATCATTATGTTCTGAATTATGAATATGAAGGGGCAAAAAAATTGAAAAAGGATGGTGGATTGGTTTCCCAAAAATATTATATTATTGAATGATTATCTTACGCTGAAATTTGGTTTCCCAAAAATATTATATTATTGAATGATTATCTTACGCTGAAATTTCTTACTTGTTGTCACCTATAAAGCCACTAAAGCCAATCTCGGTGATGATATATTTACTTTAGAGATGTATTGAATATGGATTTTGTGTGATGCTTATGCCAATCTTCATCATTTTTCTAGACACCCAACTACATGGATGATATATAGGAATAGTAATGCGATTTTATGTTTCATGCTATTATTTTGATTGTTAGGGATGACTACCTTGTTTCTTTTTTTCTTTCTGCTTATCTGTTATTCACCAATTCTGTGATCTATTTTCTGAGGTTCCACTTTAGATTCTTGCAATTCTTGGTTTGTGTCTGTTGCATTTCGACTTGCATTAAGAACTTTATATTTCATTTCTCTATGTTTTGAGATTTTTGTTGAGTGAGATATATGATGAACCTACACGAAAAAAAAATATTTGATTGCACTATGAAAACTTCAATGGATGTTGTAGATGGATATGGGTGTAATCTTTCATACTATTGGCATCTTCTACTGTTGTTTAAGTAATATTTCCTGAGCACCCTTTTGTCGTCTCTGGCTGAAGACTCGAAGAATGTAGCTATGTTACTCACTCTTTGCTATCATTGGAATAACCTGGTTCTAAGGTCTTCTCTTTTGAAGAATGTCAACCTCTGACCTATGTTCATAGGTTCAATTGTTATTACTTTTTTGACCCTTTTTTTTCCCTCCCCTCTTCCCCAAGTATGGTGAATGAAAATTTGCTTGAGTTTCTTCTTTGTGCCATTTGTCATTCGGAATTTGGTTGATGATTTATTTGGACGACTTTTTACTTAATTCTTAACCGCTTAGAATTAAATCTGGACAGGTCACTCCAAATGCTCATTTCCAGAATGATCTCGAGCTAGACAGTTTAGATGCTGTTGAAATTGTGATGGCTCTTGAAGAAGAATTTCGATTCGAGATCCCTGATAATGAAGCGGACAAGATTAACTCCATTAGTATGGCTGTTGATTTTATTGCTTCTCACCCTCAGGCAAAGTGAAGGAGAATCATGAAAGCCTCATTTTTGAATTTTTCTTGTTTCTTTTTGAAGTCTTGTTGTCAGTTAAGCCATTGGAACCTTTTTCTCGTTGCTGGTTTTGTCCCCTTTTCATAAATACCGGTTGGATTTTGGATTCCTTTGTTTAAAGAACTTTAATGTTGCTTATTTCTTTGACGAAAACAAACCGTGAAGGTTTGATGACTAAACTGTGGTAATACAAAGTACAAATCTTTTATTAGTTCATCGATGTTTGCTTTTGCCTTTGCCAAACGAAAGGCTAATCACTTGTGCGATCTCAGTCTAAGGAATTATGTCACCATTTGAAATTCATTAACGTTCTTGGTAAAAGCTATAATATATATATCTATATATATATATATATAGATATATATGTTTATCTAGGTACTGTTCTTTTTATTTGGATTGGGGATATTATATTTATATAGCCGTTGCCTTACTTGTAAACCAAAAACGGTGCTTCTAATTCATCTGATAGGTCAGGTCCTTCAATTGGAGAAGAAAATATTTCTGGCATACGCTTCTGCGTGGCAGACGCAAAGACGAGATTATCGACCATGACTTGTCAATCTGCCATGGCTTATGCTCAGGAGTGGACAAATTGTGGCATATGATGTTTTTGAAGGCCCCATGTAAGGCTCAAAATTGCAAGGAAATTGGGCTGCCAATTACCGGAGGTGAAAACGTTAAAAGGAAAGAGGACGCTACTGGAGTGTTCATGTCACTTCATATATATATATATATATGTATATATATATATATATATATATATAAAAGCAAGTGTTTCCTCACAAAGTAATACGTACAACAAGCGACGGCAACCGTCTAAAAAGTCAATTTATTAAAAAGAAGAAGGAGAAGAAGAAGAACCGTCTAAAAGTCACACGAAAAAATGTCAATGTAGAAAAAAAAAACGACACAGAATTTCAAGACGACAAGAAAATAAAAGGACGGCAAACACCATATAATCACGTCAAGAACCTTAAAACGATATCCATGCGAACATAACCAGGAAAATGAATGAAAAAGAAAAACGACAGCAAGTATAAATCGATCCTAAAAACGACAAAAGTTGGAAAAAGAACAAGCAAGTCAGCAGCAGCGATAATTTAAGCGACAACGACGTTTGAAAACGACAATAATATGAAAAACGACAACCGTCGGAGAAACAACACAATCATAAGTGACGAAAATAGAAATGTAAAAACAACATCACAAAAAAAAAAAGCTAGGAGAAAAAATGAACACACAATAAATGTGAAAAAACAAACGATGAACGACAACATAATAAAAATTAGAAGACAACGATAAAAATAAAACGACATATAATTGTAAACGACGCTAAATAAAAAAAGACAAGCATAAACGACAAAAAACGAAAGCGGCAATATCATAAAAACCACAATTCAAAAACAATGACGTAAGAATTCTAAAAATGAAGGTAAGTAAAAATAAAAATACCTAAAAAACGATAGTAGAAACGAAACAACATGAATATCTGAAAATAAATGTTGAATAAAAGGCAACAACAAAAAAAATCGAGGGTTAATTTTAAAGGACTTCTTAGACTGACAACACCAAAACTTTCGTGGATTAGCAGGATGGTACTTAAACTAAATCTTTTACTATTATTCAGAAATAACTCCCAAGTGATTAGTGTTGTTAAATTTTAGATGAAAGTTAAACATGCGCATTTGCACAAAAACCGTTTATAAAGGGCAAATGCGGAATTTTATAACGATCTATCTCTCTATCTCTCGCTTTCTATCTCCTCCTCTCGCGACCACTCTATGAGTTGACCAACCATGGGATCATTGATATTTAAGGAGATCCGGCCCCGAGCTTGAATTGAAAACAAATATCTAGAATACGACGAAGAAAGAGACAACTTCAGAAAACGACAGAAAAACTTATAAACAGCAACCATGACAACGAAAAGAACATTTGGGAACAATTGAAAACACTCGTAAGGGAAAAGAAAAATCTTAAAACATGCCATTTGGAAAAATCAACTGAAACGGAATAAAGAAAGCAAGCATAGAAGCCACAATAAAAGTTTGAAGTTACAAAACCTGAGAAAAAACGACATAAAATTTTGCGGAGGACAAAAATATTTAATCTACCCGAGTTTACAAAAACAAGAGCCTGAAAAACGACAACTAGAAAGAAAACAACGGAAAATCACCTGAAAAGGGACACTAACCAAACAAAACGACTGGACACACAGTAAAATTCAAATCTGACGAAGGTAAAACTGTTTCTTCTTTTTTTTTTTTTTTTTTAATTCAATGTTATGGTCGTTTGATGTTGTCGTACCCCATTAAAAACATGTATTTAGTCAAAGAAAAGAGTAAAACGTGTGAGAATTTATGAGGTGACGACCAATGACTTCAACAATATGAAAGTCTTTTCTTTTTTGGTTCGTTTTTTTCACTCCATGCAAAGACTTTGAAGTTTCTTCAAATTGAGAGTCAACCATGGGGTCAAGAGACCCAAGTCTTCCATAAAACTAACCTTCATTCCAAACAAAATTACATTTGTACCATGTTTCCCCAATGTCCACGATACGCCAATTTCTCCGAAATTAACTCCATGACCACATCACAACTGCGTATTGTAAAGGTTATTGTTTATAATTATAACACAAATATTTGTGAAAGAAAAGGCTTTAAAGTATAGGAAGAAAAAGCATTAGAAAATTCAGGCTATGATATAAACTTGGTGCCAATTTAGGGTTTTCTTTTTTTTTTTTTTGTCCCCCGAAAGGGACCGAATTACGAGTTTCTTACGACTAAACAAACATCTAAAAAGTTCGAAAACATGATTGGAGTGGGAAAATTAAGGTTTTGTGCGATTTGATAATTAGGTTGAAGGAAAATCATATTAAATAAATAAATACGTGTTGCGTGAACTCAAGCAAGAACATTGGATGGTGCGACATTTCAATGATTTCTCATTGGAAGAAAAATAAGCAAGTGACGAAAAGCTTTGCATTTCATTGGACAAAACACACACACAAAAATTTCCACCATAGGGTGGGACCATCATCACATCACAAGTTGACCTTGACTATCCTCTTATATAATAAATATATATTAATACAAGGAAATTATTGCAAATCATTAAAATTGTTGATTAATTTTTTAACGGTTCGATGTGTAATTATTTATGTTAAAGATTTACAATGTATAGTATAATATTATTTTTAGCTATAGATTAAACCTTAAAATGTTTATTAAATGACTAAACAATTATGTTTTAATGGTGGTATAAAATAACCTTCATCGTCATAAGAATTTTTTTAAATTATCTTCAATAGATAAACATTTGTAATATTTTTGTTAGTAAATGTAACATCGTTTATATGTTTGTATAGCATTTAATTTGCTTTAGGATAATATGTAATAAATATAATCCAACGCTTATATTACAAGGGTTATACTTAAATAGATTGAATGTTACAGAACTTACGAACAGTGAACGAAATATGGTTTTGCCAGAAGTTAAAAAATACATGCATGTAAGCTATTGTTCTAGTCATGAGGGGCATAACCGCAATTAAACCGAAATAGCGAGGGCAATGTCCTGATTCTACTTCTATAATTAAGAAGGTCTCCCGCTGTATGTTCAATCACCATTTGCCTTCGTCTATGCAAATGGCAAATCAAGCTTCTGATTTGCCGTGTTTGGTGGTAGCACTCTTTCTGTTTTCATTTCTCTTTCATTCTTCACTTTCCGAAATCATTTTTGAGGAGCGATTTGAAGGTACTGATGCTTTCTTTCTTCGCTTGTTGTTTCTCCTTTTCTAGTTCAATCATTTCATGTTTGGATAGTTTCTATGTCTAGCCAAGAAGAGAGTGTTTGGATAGTGAGAAACTGTCCAAGAAAATTTTTAAAAAAGGTCAGAAATTTGTAGAAACTGTCTTAGGTACCCAGATTGCCGTTGCTTCGGAACTGGAGAAGCTTATTTTCACTCTCAACTAACTCCTGGACCGTTGTAAAACGGTTTTTTGGGGATCTTAATTTAGCCAGTGGTAGAGTGGCACGGCCTTTTATTTTATTTATTTTTACTTCGGTCCTTTAAAAGGAAATTACTATTTTAATGTTTTTCTAGGATTATTTTTAATATATTAAAAAATCCTTCAGTAGTTTTATATAATACATATTATATATATTTCTCTTCCCTTATCTATTTATTTATTTTATTTGTAATAGATGATACAAAGCTGTGAACTGTTATCCTACCATATTATTTTCTTAAACGTATTCTCATGTCGTGTGTGTGAAGTCAAGATAATGAGGAATTTAAAAAGTGAAACTTGGACAAATTTATTGGAAAAAAAAAAAAAAAACAAAGGAGAAAAAGAAAGCAGTAAAGTGGTGCCGTCGCTTTGCCTTTATTCTCAGAAATTGAAAATAATCTCTCTTTTCAATTATTCAAGAGGTTCTAATTCTGTCTTCTCTTGGTGGGTTTATATAATTATTGATCTTTAATCTCTATTATTTTGGTGTTGCAAAAGATGGGTGGGAATCACGTTGGGTGAAATCCGACTGGAAAAAGGTGGAAGGAAAAGCAGGCTCCTTTAAGCACACAGCAGGAAAGTGGCATGGAGACCCGGATGATAAGGGTATTATTTTTCTCATTTTTTATTGTCGCTGTTTTTTCCCTTACAAATTCTCCTGAATTTAATAATGTAGGGAATAATGGTTGGGAATATTTATTATTTTTCTTCTTGTTTTTTCTACCAAGTTGGGAATATTTAGTTTGCAGAATCTTGTATATTGTTTAGGATCAGTGATGATTAATCCATGTAACTGTTGACCTTTATCAATATCTATGTCACAATCACTTGTCTTCAAAAAGATAAAACATATATTACAATTTTGCAATTCTTGGTAAAATGTTGCAAGTTTAGCTAAGTTGCTGACAATCCTTCTTTTATTTCCCCCTTTGTGAGCTTCACAATTGATTGAATTTCTCTATTATGATCATGATATGTTTGGCATATTTTGTCAATCTTTGCTAGAACATTGTGAACCATGTTGTAAGAGGTTTGCAATAGATTGACGCTTTGATTATGATGGATTGAATCTTGGTGGGTTTTAGCGGTTGGCAGACGCACTATTTATAGTTATTTAAGGAAATGTTGAATTGTCTTCAGGTATTCAGACAACCAGTGATGCCAAACATTTTGCCATCTCTGCCAAGATACCAGAGTTCAGTAACAAAGACAGAACATTGGTCCTCCAATATTCCATAAGGTTTGAGCAGGAGATAGAATGTGGTGGCGGCTATATAAAGCTTCTCTCTGGATTTGTCAATCAAAAGAAGTTCGGAGGGGACACCCCTTACAGGTTCATTGCTGCCTTTATATCACGAGCAATTTACTCTGACCCCGAGTCCCGTCAAAATAACAATGACACCCTCTTAACAAGAATACTTATGCTAACATAGAAATTTCGTTCGTGTAGCTTAATGTTCGGACCGGATCTATGCGGCACGGACACAAAGAAGCTTCATGTTATACTCTCCTACCAGGGCCAAAATTACCCGATTAGGAAGGACTTGCAGTGTGAAACTGACAAGTTGACTCATTTCTACACGTTCATTCTTAGGCCTGATGCAACTTATAGTGTCCTTGTTGATAATAGAGAGAGAGACTCGGGAAGCATGTATACTGATTGGGACATTCTTCCTCCTAGAAAGATTAAAGACCATAAAGCGAAAAGGGTATAATAAACAGCTAAAAAAATACATGTTTTTTCATTTTAATTTCATTCTTGTTTCGTTTAAATGCTATTGAAGTTTGGTTGAATGTGTGTTTTGCTATCTCTTTCAGCCGGCAGACTGGGACGATAGAGAATACATTGAGGATCCTAATGACGTTAAACCTGAGGTCTGCAAGCTTTAAGTTTGGTTGAATCTAATTAATGATGCATATGCTCTCAATAACACTTGTAAAATTATGCAGGGATATGATTCAATTCCAAGAGAAATTCCTGATCCATCAGCTAAAGAGGTATGTTCTTTTTCATTTCTCTTAATTTGTTTCAGTTTTATCATGTGATTAAGAAACATACCAAAACTCACATTTTCTTTTATTTGGTTAAGCCTGACGACTGGGACGACGAAGTAAATGGCATATGGAAACCACCAAAGATACCAAATCCTGCATACAAAGGACCATGGAGGCGAAAGGTATTAATGAATTGAACATTTAACTACTGACTTGTAAGAGCCTGGAGCTTTTCTCCCTTGTTATTTTCACGTGCATTGTTGGATATGTTTAACTTGTTCTGACATGACAGAGAATCAAGAACCCCAACTACAAAGGGAAATGGAAGACTCCATGGATTGATAACCCAGGTATGTATAACCAAATTTTGTTTCACAAACCGAATGTTTCTTTCACAGATGTGTTTTTAAAGTTTTCCTCTCCGATATGCAGACTTCGAGGATGACCCTGATCTATACGTGCTTAAGCCAATTAAATATGTGGGCATAGAAGTTTGGCAGGTAGGAGAAAATAAGACACTTGGGTGAATTACTAGCTCTCAAGTCATTAAGTTCATGGAGTTTTGACCTTTGGATTCAGGTGAAAGCTGGTTCAGTTTTTGACAACGTTTTAATCTGTGATGATCCGGAGTATGCAAAACAAGTAGTTGAGGACGTATTTGCCAACAGGGAGGTAAGCCTTTTATGAACGTCGTTACTGGCCATCACATGCCTTCCTTCGCAAGTATATTTAATCCAATACGTGCTTTCTTATCCGTATTATTTTTTTTCAGGCTGAAAAGGAGGCGTTTGAGGAAGCTGAAAAGGCCAGAAAAGCACGAGAGGAAGAGGTTTGTCACCTTTCTTTTACTGCTGATTGAACCTATTTTGAGTTTTACAATATTAGACGAACTTGTGTCATTGCTGGTGAGCATTTCTCCATGCAGGAAGCCCGTATAGCAAGAGAAGAAGGTGAAAAAAGAAGGCGTGAGAGGGATCGTGACCGAGGGTATAAAGACAGATACAGGGACAGATACAGAAAGGTTTTGCAACTTCAAGCTTTTAAATCCATGTTTTATCTTTTTCAAAGAGGGAAAAAAAATCTAGTTGTCATGTAGTTGTTTCAATAGTTCTTAACGTTCTAACTTGAATGTTCTGTCAATGCAGCGTTACAGGCGTGACTGGGATGATGACCATGTAAGAATCAATTCATGTCTCTCGTTTTCAAAACAAAGCTACAAATTTATTTCCAAAGAAACAAAGCTACAAATTTATTTCCAAAGACTTATATCGTGGTTTTACTAATCTGATTTGCAGGACGAGCTTTGATGGAGTTGGAGTTAGCATATTCACTTTTCCAGGTCGCTTATTTGACAAGAGCTTCACCTAGTCATCGGTTTTACTGTCGTTGTATAACCCGTGGCAATGTTTGCTCTATCTTCGCCACTATCACATTTTGTTTACAAATGTCTGTTCTGAACGTGTTGTTTTCCATGCACTGCTAGATTATATGAAATAAACTCATTAATTATCCTCCCAGAGGAAATCTCGAGTGGTAATATGGGAAAGAAAAAGACGTGTGGTTTTGACCTTTGAGTAAGATGTGTTTTAGCAGTAGCAAAACCAGTGGAATATTTAATCAAAGTATTCAATTTGCATCTCATAAATAATGTTAAAAATGGTCGTACGAAAACTTTCAAGAACTGGGTCTAATTATTGGCATAATAAAAACCGAATTGATTTAACCACTAAAACTTTATACAAAAATTCATGATGGTTTTCCAATGGAAATAATGAAACAACCAAAACTCAAACCTGGAAACCTCCATTTACCGTCCCTGACGGTCAAATAGCCTTGGATGGATATCAGACAAACAAATTCACTATCTTCTCCTCACAGCAGACGGCGGACCCCCACGCTGGACTGCAGTGGCCCGCTGAGCTTGGCCCTGGCCAGCTGCCTGTTCTTCCGGCAAATTCATTGCTTGAGTTATAGCATTCATGACAATGAGTCCGAGGGGAATCAGGTACATCCACTGAAACAAAGGCAACATACAGGATTAAACTTCACGACCTTTGCGTATTGAAGATTGAAATGATCAATTCTTTGAAAACTCACGTATTTAGCCCAGAAAGACTTTTCTGGTGGCTTTACGGCTTCGCCCTCTCCACCCTCACCACCACCAAGGATGTCCTCGGTGAATATTGGAGCCCTAGAACAACGTATTGAACCATGTGGATGTTAGCTACCGGTGGTAGTAACAGAAACACTTGATTGCTTAATGAGGGATTCTGTTCTCAATTGACGAGCTAGTTCCTTCAACTAATTATTGGGGGATTATTTTTCAAGTATTTATGCCGTGCGTAGAATGAATTCAACACTATACCATGACCGCAACATAGAAACAACAAGGACATGGACATTCTACCTGGGTGCTTGCTCGCTGTTCTTCAAAATTGTGTGGGAGTTGAAAGACCACTTGGAAGGCTGAAAGCCAGAAGAAAAAAACATTGACGCAAAGAATTTATTTGTTTATCTTAGATATGAATATAAGAATGTAGAAAAACCCTATGCTCCAGAAGAATGAGGCCTTATATAATATATTTACCTATCTTCCTAGAGTTTAGTATCATAAACAAGAGCGAAAAGGTTAATCAATTCTTACAAGTTTCAATTGACGAGGATACGGGCATGCCCCGGGGGCACCATAATTGACAGCCAAGATATTAACACCATCCTGCAAGAGAAAATACAGTAAGAAAGGTAATCCTTAATTTTATGTAAAGCATAATGGATCTGAAAACATCAGCAATATCATTAAATTGATTAAGTTACACAAAATAGTTCCTATTTCAGATGCGTACAGATCATACAGTTTCAAAATCTACATATTTTGTATTAGAACCTAAAGAATAACAAACCATATTGTTACGTAACATGAAAAAAAAAAAAAAAAATTAACTGCACGTGCATCAAACCATATCTAGTAAAATAAACAAAGAGGAATTTTATCAATTTAGCTGTATCATTATCAATAGAAAAGAACAAAGATTGGCAACATTGAGACTAACCGTGTGAATAACAATATGCTCATCCAGACCATCCCGTGGAAGACATCTCTGGATTTAAATTGATAGTCATTAGCGCAAGAAAATCATAGCTTAACAATTATTGTTATATGGCTAGAACGCTAGCTTAAAAAAAGTGGCCAAGAAGTTACAGAACAGAGTTATATAAGTATGCGATTTGGACGCAAAAGAAATCCGTATGAGTTATGATCCAAAGGCCCTTTACCGCTTTCACTGATGAAATGACAAAATCCTTCTCCGGAGAGTTCAAAACATTGGATGGCAATCTTATCCTATAAAAGTCGTCTCCTTTAAGTAGCGTCTGAAAAAGACATACAAATATGATTAGAATGCCTACTTACAAAATTCCAAGAAACAAAAACTGAGTTAATGGCAAAAGTAGATTACGGAAAACTTGTCCTTCTCTTCTGCTGTAAATGCATTCCTTGAAAATCGCAGCTTTGTCAACGTCTGCTACAAGTAAAATTGCACTTCAGTCAATTAGCATTCCATGATTTGCCTAAATAAAAGAAAAACATGGCCAGACAATGTAACAATTGTAAAAATAAATAAATAAATTAAGGCTGAAGAATATGCAATTCATTCCACACTTGTTTCTATTACAATTTACACACCAGTAAATGGTTCAACTAAAATAAAGCATCTTCCTTTATTTTTCTACCAAACCTCTCAGCAACCAAAAAAAGTTGATTAATTTTTCTCTGACAACTTGAATTACATGTGAATAACTAGGGTATGCTTATTTCATGCATTTTTTGAACTCAATGGACTCAAATTGAGATTCGAGTATCAAGAATTCTTCATATATATGTTTGTTTTCTCCAAAATCCTAATAATTTAAGTATTAATAATTCAAGTTTTCAGAGTTCTCATCCCCTTAAACTTTTGATACTCAGATATCTTTGAAAAAAAATCATAACTTCTTCATTTGATATCTAATTAAGATTATTCTTTTTTCACTGTGTTTCTAATAAAGAGAAGAATAAATCAAGATTCATATTACATATTTTTTAAGATCAGATTTTCTTAGATCTATTAATAAATTAAAACTTATTTTCACTGCCTTGCCAAACAAAAATTCTAATTTTATTTCATACTCAAATTAAAACTTAAATGTGCATCCAAACGTCAATTCAAATATCAATTTAAATCATTAACTTAAATCCTAATTTAAATCACACAAATTTAAATTAAATCACTAATTTAAATACATTTATCAAACAGTAAAAATCTTGTTTTTCAAATTAAAAAATAAACATACTAATAAAATTGAAATTTTCAATATAATAAATAGAATTCAGCCCTTAAAGTCCCTCTTAGTCGTTAATATCTTTTTCCCGTTGAATTTCTCAGCCAAAAAAAAAGAGAGAAAAAAGGAAAATTAACCTGTCCGCCGTGATTTGAGGTCTTCAAGCGAGCGGTGAAGGTACCGGCGGGAGAGAAATCGGAGTCTCCAAAGGCGTGTTCGAGATGGAACTGGATCTTGGAATCCGAATCGGGATCCGAAAACCTCTTCCGGGTCGAGGTTGAGGGTGGGGATCGGGTGTGGGCGACGTCAGGGGACTTACTCTGCACCCCTCCTTCGAGGCCGAACTCATCATCGTCGACGAGAAGCTCGTCGGATTGGAAAGCTAAAGAAGAAGAAACAGTAAAAAGAGCAAGAAAGAAGAAGACCGACCAGTGGAAAACAGACACGCCCATTACTCCCGAGTTTTTCTGTTCGACCAAGTTCGGCCAGAGCGAGAAAACCGCTTAATGTGGACGAGGTTGACCGTGGGCATAGGGCTCGGATTTGGGCTTGGGCTTCTAGTTGTTTAATTGACCAGGCTCAACTCTGAATAAAATAATTTTACTTTTGGCAACAAATATAAGTAAAATCTCGTTTTGACCCTCATACTTTCAATTGACACATCAATGATCTTCCAGATTTCCAAATATTTTGCTCCTTGTCACATCAATGGTCTTCTAGATTTCCAAATATCATGCTACTTGTTAAAAAAAGGACAAAAACTAACAAATTTCATCAAATAAGGTTCACATGATTCAATTTAAACATCCATCTAATCAAACCACTTAAAAAATAATTTTATTAGATTACCTATGCTTACCAAATTGAGGGTGTCTCATGTGATAGAATATATCAGATATTTAAAGTTTCTATTTCAAAAGTAAAGTAATATTTAAAAAACTCAAGGATTATTGGTGCGTAAGTTGAAAGTCTAAAGGTCAAAAATGAGATACATCTATTGCGTAAAGGCCAAAAGTGAAATAAACACATTCGGAATTCCGTATTGGTCTTTTTTGCAAATACAACAAACTTGAAGTATGTTTTTGCAAATATGTCTAGTTTCCCCAAATCGTTGAAAGTCAATCCCTAATCGAGGAAATGATATTACCACTCTTCTTCTCTCGGCCATAGAAAGAAGCAGAGAGAAGAGAAAAAGAGAGAGTTTTAAAGAGAGAAGGTTTTAGAAGGGAGAGAAGGCGAAGCCATGGACGCTTTCAGGAAGCAGCTGGACCAGCTGATGGGGGCGAACCGAAACGGCGACGTTCGGGAGGTGAGCCGCAAGTACTACGATCGCGATGTTTGCCGTCTCTACTTGGTCGGACTTTGTCCTCACGAGCTTTTCCAGTTAACGGTAGGTTTTGAAATCGGATACCAAACTGCATATTATTCGTTTCTCTTGTAGCTGTTGATGATTTTGATTTTTCTATTTCTTTTGGTGGAAAGATTGGGGGCAGTATTGTTTGGATTTCAGGAATGTGGAAGAAAAGAGGAAGATTGAAGTTCTAGTATATGTTATATTCCAAAATATGAAATTGGACTGGAAATACCGATTATCGGAGAATTATTACTGAGAGTGAAGTTAAGAACTTTAGGTTTTGTTGATTCGGATATCGTTTTAGTAGCTTCTGTTTTGTAATTATGTTCAGCTTTTGAAGAATGATAATCTTAATTCTGAACAATATATATTGTGCCTGTATCATTGACTTGTCCTTTTTAACCGTGCTATTCTTTCCATTCAAGGTTATTACCTTTTTCTGTATTTGATATCGTATCATTCATTTTTGTTTCAGAAAATGGATATGGGACCGTGCCCAAAGGTACACTCTTTGCAGCTGAGGAAAGAGTATCCTTTTTACTCCTAGAAAACTTTGTCAATTCAGTTTTCGACGTAAGCAAACTGGGGCTAGGGGGCTTGACATGGAAACTTAGTTTGCTCTGAAGGCAGTGGAAAATAATGCTTTTTTACTTATGGGTTTTATGTTTGCTTCTAAGTTAAGTTGTTAGCTCTGGTAAACCCTTTACGGTTGTTCTTAATTAAGATAAAAGAAGTCGGTAAGAGTTTTTATTGTAAATTTTCAGTTTTATTTTCTTTTGCAATTGTGCTTAACTCTTCCAAGATATGAAGAAGCCAAAGCGAAAGGGATCAATAACTATGACAGAGATTTGGAGGATGTAATAGACAGGCTCATTGTTGAGTGTGATAGGAAAATTGCTAGAGCTCTTAAGCGCCTTGAGGATGAGGATGCAAAGGCTGCCATTGCAATTTCTGTATCTGAGGTTACTCAGGTGATGGCCATATCCCTCTTTTCATATTAGCATAAAATTGACAAGCAACTTGACGACTAACTCTTAAAGATTTGTTAAAATTGCAGACACCTGAGATACTTGAGTTGTCCAAGCAGATCAAAGAGAAATTGAAAGAAGCTGATCAATGTGGTAAGCTATATCTCAATTAGTATATGTACTATGCTTGCGTTGTGAAGAACAAACTAGAGGAGAGAGTCAATTCTCTTGCACTGCACTTCTTTTTTTAATCAATGCAGTAAGCTATATCTCAATTAGTATATATATTGTACTTGAGTTGTCCTGCCTTTTTTATTTTTTATTTTTTCCTGTTTCTTCTACTGGCGAAGTAGTGAAGATTTTTTTCCCGTAAAAATATAAGGTTTTAGAGAATAAAAAGAAGGATTGACATCCAATGGATACTTTAGCATGTGTTCGTGTGTTGTTGATATTCCAAGGATTTGAATTGGAGCACTGGGCACCTGGGGGTGAGGCCCCATGGTGCTTGGTGCCCTGCTTTGAGGCCCCACTCACTGGTTGCTGTGGGGTGAGCCCCCGTGCTGGGTGCCAAATGTAAATCTGCAATAATAAGTATGTTTCATGGCTGCTTCTTGCTTATTCATAAATTTGATGCTACTATGTAGATCTTGAAGGCAAGACAGATCTTAAGATTCGAGCTCTTGAGGTGGTAGAAGAACTCAGAACCCAAAGAGCAGACAAGCAGGTGCCACTTAGTATTGTATTTATTTGCTTGTATTGTTGTTTTCCTCAATTAGTTCTCTAACCTTAGCATTTTTTTACACGTTGGTTCACAGTCCACACTTCTTTTGGATGCCTTCAACAAAGATAGAGCTTCTTTACCTCAACCCCTGCCAAATCCTCCACCTTTGGCACCTTTGCCTGTTGTTGCTCCTGATCCTCGCACACAGGAAATGATAAATGAAAAGCTAAAAAAGGCGGAGGATCTAGGTAAGTCAATAAATTACTAAACTTTTAGCAATATCTGGGCTCTTTCTATCTCCATGTAGTTTTCATAGCCTTAAAACTAAGTTATTTAGCACAGTTTCAAGGACTTGTGTTCATGGTGGTTTTTTCGAGTACATTTTTTTTCTCTCGTTATTTCTACTTTGGGCTTTAAAGTTGATAAAATTCCATATAGCCAATTTAATTTGAAGGTAGAGACTTTATTTTTGCAAAGATTCTTGGTAAAAAAAAATTATGACACAATTAAGGAATGCTTTGTGTTATATCCTATAGGATGCTTTTTTCTATCCTGTTTAAGTTTTCTTATCACTTTGGAATTTGCTTATTTCAAAACTTCTACCTACTTTAGGTGAGCAAGGGATGGTCGATGAGGCACAGAAAGCATTGGAAGAGGCTGAAGCACTGAAGAAGGTGTTTCTCTTTCTTTCTTTCTGTCTCCTTTTTGTTTTTTTTTTTGGGAGTAATTCTCCCTGCTTATGATGAAGTAATTTTGTTTTATGATGCATGTGTTTTTTGTTGTTGTTGTTGTTGCTAATCATTCTTTTATTTTGTTACAACTTTTATTTTTATTTATAGTTCTTTTTTTTTTTTTTCTCTCTTTTCAGTTGCCTGCCAGACAGGAGCCTGCTCTTGATTCCACTAAATACACTGCTGCTGATGTCCGCATTGTGAGCCGAACATTTCCTGCACTTTTTATGTATTTATTTATATGCATTTTATGCGTTTGTAGTTCAAGTAAAAGATAAAATCATACGAAAGAATTGGGAAAAGACGAAAAAAAAAAATAACTACTCTCTTATTCTGCGGCAATCATGCTCCGGAACTCAATATGAAAAATTATAGTTGAAATATGGCTGATTGATGTGCTCGTCAGCCTACACCTTATTATGCTTATTTTATGTGAAGTTGATGTGTGGGTGATTATATGCGCGTAGTTCGTAATTGTTTTGAGTCTGTGATGTAGGTAAATCTAGGAAATTTAGTTATTTATGACTGCTGAGCGGTTTTTCCTTCTTTCTTTTGGTGTTATTTCAGACGGATCAAAAGCTACGAGTTTGTGACATATGCGGAGCATTTTTAAGCGTTTATGACAGGTAAAAGTTTATATTATGTAGACCTAATTGGCATGCTGTTTGTTAGCTTTCTTAAGGGAGACATAGAAATAGTATTTGGGTTTCCAGTGCTTCAGCTTTTGACCCAGCAATTATACCTCCTTGTACCAGCAGGCTCTTGTGCCCAGTTTTACGTGGATAACTTTTGCAGCTAAAGAATGTGCGTCTTTTTTCATTTTATGCTTGTAGATCATGCTATTGTTGGCTGGAAATTATTTGACATCTGCACTAATCCATAAAGAGATTTAGTGAATACTTTTTGTACTCTGAACAAGTGAAGCATCATAAAATCTTCTGGTTATTTTCAGCGACCGACGCTTAGCTGATCATTTTGGAGGGAAGCTTCACTTGGGCTATATGCAAATCCGTGAGAAATTAGCAGAGCTTCAGGTAAAGGAATTCATTTTCTTTTCATTGCTTTGTTTTCAGATGGGTTAGTTACTGGCTTTCACTTGTCATTGGTAGATGGGTTAGATGAAGACAAAAACCCATGCTTGTTTTCTTGATTAAGAGGAAAATTAAACACGTATTGGAATATTATTTTCAGTTATATTTGATTAAAAAAACTCTAAAAAGTAAAGAAAATTCAATCATGACATATATTTGTGTTGTACCCATTACGTCTTTGACATTCTCCTCAAGTTGTTATTGTGAATATGTTGGTTCAGGTGCTGGTATAATGTTTCAAATTTTAGAGATTCTCGTAGGATATGATCTGTGAGTTTTTCTAATCTCGGAGAAGAACCATGAAAATTTTCTAACGTATATGTTTAACTATTATTTGGTTTTTGGACACTTTGAGTGGGGAAGTTTCCTGCGAAGACAGTTCATCAGTGCTGCACTTGGATATTCATCTTATGTGATTTATACTTGTAAGATATGAGCTTCTACTTTCTAGACTGGAATTTGGTATTGCTGCCTTCCACCTATGTCACTTCATGGATCGGATTGTGGACCACCGTGGTTGTGGGGGAGAAAACCACATGTTTAAGGAGCTGGTGATGGGTACAATTGTGCTATATTCTTCACCATAGTTTTCTTGTGTTTTATGTGCCCTTCTCCCGCTTAACCCTCCTCTTTTTTCATTGTCTGTGGGCCACTTGTATGTGTAATTCACGTTAGTTTGCAGTAGCGTATTCGTCTTCACATTTGGAGAACATGCTCGAGATGAATTTTTGTTTATTTCATGACATCCTTTTTTGTTGAATCCTTGAGTTCATGTTTAAATACATTTTAAAGGTTTAGTACACTGAGTTATTGTGGGTTCCAATTGTTCTATGACTTTTCAATGATGTGCACTTTGAAGGACCCCTGCGCCATTACGTAATTATGCCTCCGTTAGCCATGTTATATTAGAAATTGCTTAATGCATGGAGGAGTTTAAATGGTACTTTGTTGAAATTAACGTGTCAGGAAGAAAGAAACAAGTCTCGCAAAGTTGATCGACATGATGATAGAAGGTAAATCTCTCCATCTGTCTCTCTGTGTGTGTGTTTTCAAATTAAATAAATATTCATGATATTTTTTGCCTAGTACTTTCTAACCTTTTTTTGTATAAAAAAAAATGTTATAAAGATCAAAAGAGCCAAGTAGGGACCGTGACAGAGAATCTAGTAGGGACAGGGAAAGAGGTGACAGCCGTGATCGGAGGGATAGGGATTATGATCGCAGGAGCAGGGACCGTGATAGGTACTATGACCGGGACCGTTATGACCGTGAGCGTGATAGAGATTTGGATCGTTCCCGGAGTTATGATTCAAGAAGCCGACGCAGATCGCGCTCTAGGTCAGCGGAGCGTTCCAGGGATTATGATCGCCACAGGTACTTGCTCAGCTATTTCATATAAGTTTATCACAATTTCTATTTGGAGAACTTTCTTAAAGATAATAATCTGAGATTATCAAATATTCTCTTCCATCAGGCGTTATGATCGGTACTAGGGGATCCTTCCGCAGATCCCGTTGAAGCGACATTTATGATCTTATATAGGTTAGTCTTGAAACTCATGTAGGAAAAGATAAGTGTGTTTCTTCGTAAAAGTTTATGTTTCTGGAGTTGAGCTGCTTTTGTGAACGTAAGGAATGCTCTGCTTAGATTGTCTCACCTTCACTCTAAGAGGTATGTTTGAGAGGTATGTTTTGCTCTTTATTTAACCTATTACAATTCGCATCCCTACTTCTGGCTGCAATGTATTGTTTTTTGTTGATGCATCTTCTAAAATTTGGCATAATTATGAGATTTAGACTTGAGTTTCCTTTTCTACTCTCCTGTTTTGAAAGGAAGAAAGTTGACTTTTAACTTGATATTAAAATCTACTTGGACTAGTGAGGGAAAGGGTGTTGAGGTTCAAGGAAAATCCTTGGTATTTGTTAAGGCCACCATGCTTTACTCAAGAAAAGAGGAAACAATTCCGAATTTGGAGCTTGAGGGAAAATTCTTGACAAAAATCATTTGTTGTGCACTTGTATCCTACAGTTTATGGCTCTTAAACGGGAGTTTAAGAGAAAAAAGCTTTTCCGATTCTTTTAACTCTTGACATGCTAAAAACGTTCAATGGGAGTTGTCCGAGGTTTGAATTTATGGCATCTTGTGTTTATATGATGTCTTTTAATTATTATTATTATTATTATTATTATTATTATTTATGCAAGCGCATGTTGAACAATGAATGACACTTGAGCTCGTTTGGTAAGGGGAAAAGTGAGAGGACAGAGAAGGATGAGGGGATTGATGGAAGGATTTTGGACTTATGATTGCTTGGTAGAAGCGAAAGGACGGAATAGATTGTGAGGGTGGGGGGATTTTAATTCCTTGAAAGAAATTTTCTTTTAATGTTTCACAATGTGAAGGGATTAGAG
Organism: Artocarpus heterophyllus; assembly: GCA_025403435.1. NCBI lineage: Eukaryota > Viridiplantae > Streptophyta > Magnoliopsida > Rosales > Moraceae > Artocarpus > Artocarpus heterophyllus. The sequence continues at coordinate 2,522,722 of CM046337.1, forward strand.
GGGGAAATTCATGCCAAACGCCTTGAGAGAAAGGTCCCTTTTTTCCTCCATTTTCTTCACTTATGGTATATGTCTTTCTTTCTATTTTTCTTTCCCTCTTACCAAACAAAGCTAAGAGTAGCTCATTCGTTTAAATATGGTAGTTCAACGGAGCTACTTAAAGTATGCACTATATAACCCTGGTCTTTGGAGGGAGGGAAGGGGTTGACACAGGAGGGAGGGGAGGTAAGCCCGGTTGTGTCGTCAGGAGGGAGGGGAGGTAAGCCTGTCAGTGGTTGGGACTTCCATGCATCACACTGGGGTTCAGGGGTAGCGCTACAAGTTTGGTCTGGTGGTTCTGTTGCAACGGGTGGTTTGGTTGGGTTGCAGGTGGTGCTGAAAAAGGGTTGGGAGGGGGTGGGCTTGGCGGCCTGGGAGGGATTGGCGCTGGGGCACTCAATTTGGACAACATGGTTCTATGGCGTGGCTTGTCGGGTGGGGTGCTGGGTGGTGTTGGTAAATGCAAGTTGCTTGGGAATTTTAGGCAGTTGGGGACTTGTTAGTTCAACGCTGAACATAGTGACTCCTTGATCTTACAATTGTTGTTTTGGGTATTTTAGTACTTTGTTTTTCCAAGTTTATAGGGTTAATTTTGCTTAGACAAAGTCAAGAATTGGACCACATTGCAGCTAAAAATTAAATTCAAGGAGATTTTTATTTATTAAGTCAGAACGGAAATTTTTAAGAAAAAAATCTCTCAAAAAGTTCAGGACATGTGGCTCCATCAGCCCTTTTTTTTCCCTTTCTTTTGCGAGCGAGGAAATCTTGCATCACAATTATCCTCACTCAGTGTCGGAAGTGAATCATGTAGTTTTTAAAAAAATAAAAATAATAAATAAATAAACAGTCGAGTTTCTTTACAAAAATTCTATTGAAAAAGAATTTTCGTGACAAGGGGGATTATCAATTTACCAGAGTTATAACAGAAGTGAAAGGGGAAAAAAGAATAACGCAAGGCATAACTCCTACCTGTAGCGAATGATGCAAATTGCAGATTGTTGTTGCTAAGAATGTACAAAAATCATAAAAATTACGAGTCCTCAATAAAGATCAGATTGTTGTAGCATTCACTGCTCACCCACGCCAACCGAAGCATTTTGCCTAGATAACCTGACAATGTATAGATATCCAAGGAAAAACATCAAAAACTTATTCCCTGGACGCATAGATCCTACAAAGTTGAATGAAAACGACATCTTATCACTCATTTCGGACACCCATCAGCCAGACCATGAGGCCCTAAGGCCCTCATCGAGGCCACTCAAGATCCCACAGGATTAGTAGGCATGGCCAAGACCCCCCAGAGGCCCCTAAGGGCTTGACGAGGGCACCCGAGCATGCGTGGCCCTGGACAAGGCCCGCATGAAGGCCCCCGTGCACAATTAGGCGTGCCCAAGGCCCCAAGGACCTGGTAAAGGCGTCCCCCTACTCATGGGCGTGCACATATATATAAAGTCTACCCTGCACTAACAAAAGGAGAAAGAAGAACGGCCGACAATGACCAAATGAAGGAGAAAACATAATATAGTTCCACATAATGTTTGTTGAAAAAAAAAAATGAACAGGAAAAAAAGAAAGAGCAAAAATGTGGATTAAACCTATGAATCACACGAGTGAGATCCCGCTGTTTTATATTTGCCTTTAGGTTTGCAGTAGAACAAAAAAAAAAAAAAGAATCCCATGTTGAAGTTGTTTTACTTTCAATTTGCACCATAATTTGAAACTTTCTTTACAATGTTTTCTCTTACAAAAGTTTAAATTTTGGTTTAAATCTAAGTTAAATAGGTTGATGTGAGCAATAGGTATTACTTGTGTTGTATTCGTTTCGAAACACTGTTTAAACTTTTCGTTTGAACTAAAGTTGGTTTGAGATTCAAATTTTGTGGATAAAACACTACTGCAAAATTGGTTGAACTATAATTTATGGATTGTACCATTGTCAAATGACTTGTACTCATATTGTAGAGCCTATTTTTTATTAGTGTTTGTAGTGTTTAGCACTACAAATACCCTTGATACTATTCAATTATAAAGCATTTGAGACTGAAAATCTTGGGTTAAACTCATGAATTCAAACTCAAACAGTGTAAAACCCTCGTACGTGACGTAAAATTAAAGTGTCATGTCAATTGCTGCTTGCTTATTTGAGATATATGCTGGAATCTGCACCCATGCTTCTTGAAGAGTTAACAACGGTAGTCCCTATAATAATTGCCCATAATTCTTATCTTATGGGACTCTAACATACATTTCTTTTGAGAAGAAGATTAAAGAATAATTTTTTTTCTTTTAATTTATTTACTGATATTTGGTTTTATTTATTCATATGGTAGTTATACCCTTACACAACTACAAGTGCCACTTAAAGATGTTTGAATTTTAGAGTGACCGATTAACTCCTTTGCACTTTCCCAACGCCGATTAGCTGCTTTGCACTGTCCCCACTTTCCCAATGTATTGTACAAGTTTGTTTATTTATTTTACTTTTATTTTTGCCGTTCTTTTCAACTCAGAACTCTTGAATCATTCTGTTTATTCATTTAAGTATTCTCTTGTGTTTGTATTTACGTAGACCAACTCAAAAATTAACTTTACCTATTGGCAATGTGGGACACAAAAAAAGTTTTTTTCCAACTCTTGACTCCTTTGTCCCTACAATGGCTGTTATGCATCTTTTAGTTTTTATTTAAGTAGACGAACTCAAATATCAACTTTATCTATTAGCCATATGGGACAATAAAAAAGTTATGCAACTATCATGCTTGTTCCATGTGGACTTTTCTTGTCCCGACTTAGGGTTGGCTTGAGAAGAAGAGTTTTGCCCGTTGTTAACAAAGCGGCACGCATGAACCGGCTAGGGGGTACATTGACCTTAACTTGACAGATCCATCCATTTGAACCCACACTCAAAGGAGGACCACAAGCCCAGGGCACGAGGAAACATAAAGTATCAGCATTAAGAAACTTCTTGCTTGGGGCTGGCAGTGCAAGAAGGAGCCGGGCTGGATTTGGGAGCACTTAATAATAGATCTCTTTGAACTTTTTATCAATATGAGGTGATCATGACACAGTATACAAGACTCGTGATTCATTTGCAAACAAAACAACCACAGAATATGAGCCTCTTTGGCAACAATGTTCCAACATAAAGTTTCAGTTGTCAACGGTGTAAAGCTCTTATATGCTACAATTAAATGTTCTAACTTTGTGTTGAAATATTACTACCAAACGAGCTCATTATTTCGGAGTATTGTCACTATCTAATTAGATATGGAAACACATTGGTTGAAACAAATGGTTTCAATCGTGAACAATATAAAAACATAAATAAACTACAATAAAACTATCACATACTGCAGTATTTTAAATAAAAATTAGGATCAACCAACATGCCAAACACCTTATAAATTATGTCTTGCGGCATTGATCATTGACGGCTAAAACTAAGTTTTATTTTTTATAATTATTATGTGACTCAATAGTTATAAACACACAATGATTCTATGCACGATTTAGAATATACACCATGTACAATTAAACACTTATTTCACTCTTTTCAAAAGCCCTGAAAAGGTACTCAAAAAAACAACCAAACACAATTTTTTTATCCTTTTTTAAGGGATCAAACATAATTCAAGAACAATCTCAACCCATTTCTCAAAGTATTCTCATTTTTGGATATTTACTTGAAATAAAATCATTTTGAAAAGGAGCATTTTCATAAATGCTATCTTTTGCAACTTATCTTTTATAAATTCCACATATATTTAAGTATGACACAACTTAAACATGTAAAACGAGTAAAATATAACATAGATAAACTCATTTTTAAAAGTACAGCGCAATATATAATTTTTTTTTTTGAAAACACTATCAAACAGACCTGTTTTTTGAGGTAGCCTAAGGGTTAAATACATTGCTAACCCACTTGTGCGTGAGATAATATATTATAACACGAAAACTATAGTAAATGTCATTTTTTTTAAACTTATCGAAGTAAATAATATGTTTTGAAAGTATTAGTAGTAAATAGCAAGAGATAGAAAATTTACTAGGTAAAAATATTTTTTACTTATTTATTTATTATAAGTAAAAAAAATTTACTAGTATATTTTTTTTACTGTTATTTATTATAAATATTTTCAAAACTCAATATTTGGATTAAAAAATTTTGATTAAAAATTTTTTTAAAAATCCGACACTTTTCTTATTCTCACATAATATAAAACATTAAAACGATGTCTTTTGATCGGTCAGTTAATCTCGCACATTCATGACAACGTGTTCTTTAGCTCCCTTTTGGTTTTTTTTTTTTTTTCTGTAAGTACATGGAAGTAATTAGCACCGGATCAAAGTAAATCCCATTACCCATGTTTGATCTCCATCTTAGCGGATTGATCAGAAGAAAAGATCCATCGATCGCTATACATGCAGAAAGCGACAATAAAATTCGAGGGTTGGGGACTTGGGGGTAAGTTCAACGCTGAAGATTGTTGTTGACTTTGATATTTTTAGGATTTTATTTTCTTTCAAAGTTTCATAAGTTTGTCGGGTTAATTTTGTTACTTCCCTTTTTTCCAATTTAAACAAAGTTTAAAATTGAACCACCATTGCAACTAAAATTTATTGGGGGAGTTTTTTTACTTGTAACAAAATCGAAACGGGGATTAGAGAAAAAAAAACACTAAAAAGAGCTCAGGAACATGTAGCGCCAGAGTCATTTTTTCCCCCTTTTTTTTTTCGTGCAAGGAATTCTTTTTTTCTTTGGCTAAAGTCGTGCAAGGAAATCTAGCATTACAATTATCGTCACTCATTTTCGGATCCAATCATGTAGATTTTTTATTAAGATAAAGATTTTTCACAAAAGTTATTGCAAAAAAAAAAAAGGAAAAAGAAAAATCTCATAACAAGTTTAATTACCAAAAAAGTTAAAGCAAAGCATAACTCCTAAGTCCTACCTGCAGCGAATGATGCAAATTGCATAGTTCATTGTTGCTAATGATGTGCAAAAATCACAACAAAAGCAGTCTTCCTTCATGCTACGTATATTAGTAATCGCCCTCTTAAGCAATTTTCCAGCAAGAAAAATGCAAGCAAAATTTAGAGCAAAACCCTTCTATAAATTCCAGATAACGTATCAATCAAAACTTTCTGGAAGACAAGCATCTAAATTCTAGAAATCCTTGGCTTTTCTCCTCAGCTCACTAAGCTCCTTCTCAATCTCCGAGTCGCCAAAAGGAAATATTGTGTTTGCGGCGACAGCAGTTTTCCCAGGTGGAAGCTCTCCTTTCTAATTAGCATCAAACAGAAGAAGGAAATAAATAATGGATAATGAACAGTTAAGATTGTGTCTCCTAGATAATGCAAATGGGGTATGATTAAGTTACTTGGCTAAAGTTTTATTTGCAGTCAATCGTTTTTGTGAATCGTGACAAGTGGATGGGATTAAGACACAAAACAACTCACCCATTTTCCTTAGGCTCCAATTTTGGTCATTTAAATTCAGAATTGAGATATCTGAAAATAATGAGAACAAATCTTCTAAGACTTCTTTTTCATCTCATGTTTACCAAGCATGTGTTTGGAATGTTGGAACTAATTGGTTTTAACTAACTATAGTATAAAGCTTTCAACAACTATAGTAAAAAACAAAAAGCTACTACAATATAAAGCTCTCACATGCTACAGAAACAAAAAACATGTACAGAAAGCATAAGACCTCCAAAACAGATTCTTAGACATTCTCGTCAGGCAAAAGAAAAAAAACTCTCAGGCTGATTAAGCTAGCATGAACATTATAATATTCGGTTCACCGATTCAAGCCAAAAAATAAATAACTAAATTTGAACCAGTTTTGCTACGTGTTTTCTCTCATAAAATTTGAATTGCTATACAGTGTTTTCAGCCCAAACTATCCAATCATCACATAAATATCACTGCTCCAAAAATCTATGAACTAGCCCTTAGTGTGCTTCTTAGACCAACTTTACATCCAAGCTTTCCAAATCCGTTCTGAAATTTAACCACAGGTTAATTAGCACCTCCATAACTGAATATAAAGAGTGTACTATTACAAGTAAGTAACAAATCAATATCAAATGTTTCCAAAAATCAATATGAACCATAATCCAGCCGCAGAATTGTGTTAACCAAAAAAAATGTCAGGTACTTACAAAACCCTGCAAAAATAACTCTGTTCTCCATCAATAATGACTAGCGGAGAGTGAACAACCAACAAGTATCAATTCAATCCTATCTTCTATCAACATTAAAGGCTAATTCGGTATGGATCCATCATGCATTAGATGAACTACATTCACATTATTTCATCTTTTCTGTAAAGTGAAAATTGGCAACTTAGCAAGCAGGAAGTCTAAGCTATGCTCTTGAACTTATCGGTTCGGTTATTTATACAAATGAAATAGCTGTACACAAGCTACAATTTGAAAAACTGCAGCCAAATTTCCCACTGTTAAAACGACGAAAACAACAGAAAATCTCAACAATCAATTCTACGCTTACTGAAGTACATCTAGAGAAACTTCCACTTATATGCGGGATAGGAACAGTAACCATCAACCTAAATGATTTATAAGCTGTATGCATACACAAACCGTTATGTACTACAAACAACTAGTAAGTCCTAATTCAATCACATAACCTTAGTGCATCACTGAACTCATACTAGCTGAGTTATAATATAACATAAACATAAACTTTACTGCTATCCTCATTATGAATCTTATAAACTATCACAACTCTGAAACTAATAAAATTCAGGTTATAAGAACGGTAACCATCAACCTTAAAATGATACTGGAACAGGAAGACAATAGGATAGGATCTTCATGCCAAAAAAAAATAGATATAATGTAAGCTCATAATCTCAAAATTCACAACATCCAATAAATTCGAAACCTTTTTTCCTTTTTTCTATATTATTGATCTTCTGACAAAATCAAAATAGACTTAAGCTGAAGACATTCAAAAGCTACATTAAAAAAATGAGAGAGAGAATACAATCGAGAGAGATACCACCACAATTCCTAAAATTGCAGAAGAATTTTCTAGAAGCTCCAAACGACGCTTCAAAAAGTTGCAGACTTTATTTAGGGCATCTTAAAGCTGTCTTCCCGCAGCATCAGCAACGAAAGGCAAATTAGGAGTCCTCCCCAAAACAGAAGAAGCCAACCCATAAACGAAGCACAAAACGCTGAAAACGAACAGAGCGCTGTGAACCCAAACCATGATCCGAAGTCCCAACCCGGACCGACCGGGCCCGAAAATCCGCTGGAGGAGCAGGGGCAGGACGAGGAGGACGTCGAGAGTGACGGCCTGCATGGAATTGAACCTGACGTAGCGGCTGAAGCTAGGGTTCCTGACGACGCCGAGGTAGAGGGCGAAGAAGGCGACGAAGCTGGAGTAAGGGATGGACCTGTAGAGGGAGATGATGGGGAGGAGAGGATCGAAGAGGAGGCCCAGCTTAGGGTACTGGAGGAAGAGGTAGCGGCCGTACTGGAGGGAGTTGAAGAAGGGGAGGGCGTAGGCGACAGCGGAGATGAGGCGGTCGGTGGCTGGGGTGGTGGAGGAGGAGGACATGCGAATGCCTGCTAGGGTTGACTTTTTGGGTTTACTCCATTTGGGTGCTGGGGTTCTGAGGAGAGGGTGAGGTAATAGGGATGGAAAAATGGTGGGCTTGGGGGTTAGGGTTTTCGGAGTTGCAGAGACATGGTGGAAATGAAAGATCGGGATAGGCATGGAGGACATTTTTCAGAGAGAGAGAGAGAACAAAATGCTTCAGAGTTGAGAGTTGAGATCCTCGGTTTTGGATTTCAAAACTCAGCTGAAAAATGGTTAAAGCACAACGGCGGCATGGCTGCTAACCAAACAAAAGTTACACCGTTTTGTGGCTTTTAAATGGTTATTTCTTTTGCTTTCATTTTTGGACGTGTAGGTTACAACTTACAACCAATAATAAGGAAATTTTCTACTATAGGAATTAGGAATGTTCTTTCATACTCTCAATAGCAATTGTATTTTAGTTATTTGATTAATTTTTTAATGATGATATATAATTGGGAGTAGTTTGCGTTACATGCTATAAATTTGTAAACATAAATGGGACACCTGTAGATGAAACCGACAATTAGATAGTTTAAAAGAATGGTTGCAATTAACAGTTTTGGTTTGAAAATTGTAACACATGAAAACTTTATACTATTTACAGTTGAAATTGATTATTAAAACCGTTGTTCCAAGTCGCCCAAAAAATAAACAACAATTCATATGATAGTCAAATGTTGTTTATGAGTTTTAATGATGTCTGGTTTTAGGAGGCCTAATGTTGTACACTCCAAGACATACAACTTGCTGGGAGTTTGGATTTTAAATATGCTTTTTTTATTCGTTTAATTTTCACATTAAAGTGACGATTTATGTTGACGGATTTGGAAGGTTCAAGATAGGAAAAACAAGGAGTCCTATGAGGAAACTCTTTGATGCTTTGAATAAAAAAAGTCCCTCCCAAGCCAGCGGCTCTAAACCCTTCCATGTGACGTCATTTGGTCACCAAGTATGTATGCCACTTGGCTATCATGCATGTAAGCCACTTAATGCTTGTGTGTCATGCTAATGTTAGTCATTAACCTCGTGGTGACATCTCATGCTTACTAGAGCAATGAGTCATAACCTAGCTCTTTATGTTGACATCTAACTTCCTCTAATTGCCACTTCATGCTTAACTTGCTACACTATTATTATATAGAGTGTTTAGGAAAATGGTTAAATCATCAGTTTGAGTTTAAAAACTATAGCATGTGAAAGCTTTAAACTGTAGCCTTTTACTGTAGCATATAAAAGCTTTTACACTATAGCTTTTATTTACTGTAATATGTAAGAGCTTTACACTGTTCATGGTTCAAACTATTGATTTGAATTACTCCTTTAAACACTAAAAGTCTCAAACATCTTTCAATATTTGATTCATGAGTTTCTAAATCTAAGCAAGAAGCTTAAAAAAGTCAGGTATTACACAAACAACTTAAGAAATCTGGAAAGTAAATTCTCACTTCAATTATCAAGAAAAAGGTACTTGTTTTCCCCTCGGCCCTTGTTCACAGGCTTGAGAGTGGAAAAATGTTGATTTTGTTCTAATCTTCGCTACCAAATCCTATCGATACAGCCTCAGCTCGCCTATCAAATTTTCCCACATCTCAAAACCATTCTGTTAGGTGGTCGGTCTAATCAACTACGTAGTCTGATCATGCACAATGCACTAGAATCTTAGAGGCTTTGATCTTAATTACATCATCGTGCTCACACATTTTACTCAACTATAATGTCATCATTTAAAATTTGAAATTAAAATGTCCTCGTTTTTATTGCTCCCCTGGCATTGGTATATCAATTAAAGCATAACCATTTTCACCACACCATCATCAAAACATAAATAATGTTTGATTCACCGGTTTGAACCCAAAAAAATTCAATTTAATTCAATTTTGTTATAATATTTTCTGTCATACAATTTGAATTGTTACAAAATATTTCTTGCTCAAACTAACAATTCAAACGCTCGTACTCATTAAATAAAGTTTCACTCACCCAATGTTGTTAGCACTGAGAGAGACAAATTGGTGCCTCAATTTTTTTTTTCTTTTTTCTTTTTTAGCAGTATTAGTAAACTACTCACATTTACCCTCATGCCTTGCATTGTCATCCACTGTTTTCAATAAAACCCTTTAAAATTTCCTGATCCTTTTGTCAGGTTCTTGCTACACTGTTTTACAATTTGAAAATCAAGAGGTTATAACGGCTTTACAAGTCCTTGAGCGATGACATGAAGTTTCTTATCCTCAAATATTTTTTGTGCCTGCAAGATTTATAGCCCCCCTCGCTATTTCTTCTGTCTTCGTATCAGCCCATTCTAATACATTCATCGAGCAACAATAGTTTTGCCTGGCTAAGAGAAACGACCTTTTCTTGTTCAAAAGAGTTCATGTCCCATTAGAGGCGTGATGTGTACGCAGGAGCTGGTACCATATCAACGCAACGGGGCCAATTGAACTAAAAGTTAGTTTTCTCATCTACCAACCACTTTTTTCTCCCAAAAAAAAAAAAAAAGCGTTTAAATTTTCGATAATTTAAAATGACAATTCAATGTCAAATACCTAAATACAAAAGGAAAGCTCTTTTTAAACGTGCTGGTAAGATAGGACACAAACAAGCGTGAGAAGTGATGAGCTCAACCAAAACCACTAATACCAGAAAGAACAATGCCCATTAAAAAAGTGAAAGATAGAAAGGTCAATGTATCTAATGGTTGATTCTATCGTTTAAAAAAAAAAAAAAGAAGAAGAAGAACACACACACACACACACGCACGCACACCAACAACAGCAACAACTACTACTACCAATCCACGCTTGCTAAAAAAATAGACCAACAATTTTAATCATTTGAGGTTTAAACTTATGATAGTTTAAAAGAAAAACCACAAATTCTTAGAAACTTCATTAGACAAAACAGACAGAATATAGTTTTCTCCATTTACATGAACTCAAATTCGAACTCACGTTTCTATATGCATAGTGATAACATCATCAACAACAACAACAATAATGATAACAATAACGACAATAATAATAATAGGAAAGATAGAATTTTATCATATTATTGGCCAAAACCAACCTGATCAATAACCTTGTCTTGCCACCAGCTCCAGCTTAATGTAGACCCAATCTTCATAGACTTTTCTTCTTCATCCCATCTTTACCAAAATTGTGCTCCTTTACCGTGTAAAGATGGAAGTTTAAAGCTGAACTATATGTACAATATAGAAAGCAAGCACACATACAGAAAGAAAAGGACCTCCAAACCAAATTCTTCAACCTTCTCTTCAGGCAAAGGAAAAACCCTCAGGCTGTTGAGCTATCTTGAACACTAAACAATGATATTCTTTGCTCTGCAATCTATAAACTAACCCTTAGTGCACTTCTTTGTCCAACTTCATACCCGAGCTTTCGGATTCCATTCTGAAATTCAACCGCAAGTAAGTTAACACCTCCATAGCTGAATATAAGGGTTAACAATTAAAAGGGAGCAACATATAATATCAAATGCTTCTAAAGGTCAATATCAACCATAACCAAGTGGCAGAATCAGACAAAGTTATCAACTTTCTCTTCTCCATCGATAACGACTTAGGTGAATGTGAACAACCAAAAAGTATCAATCCTAACTTCTATACGGGGTGGAGCCACTCGCGGACTAGGAGGGGCGGCTTTTGTTTTCTTTTAATTTTGTATATGACATTTAATAAAACTAGTGTTTTGCCCCTCCTAAAATTGTATCTCGCCCCTCCTGCAGTTTTATTTCACATCCCCTAAAATTCTACACCTCTTTATTTACACCACCTCCGCCGCTCTGACTAATTTTTCTAGCTCTGCCTTTGCTTCTATCATCATCGTATACATAAAATAGCTGTATCTAAGCTTCAATGTAAAAAAAGTTGCCGAATTTCCCACTGTTCCATAACGAAAACAACATAGAACCATCTGAATAGTCAATTACGCTAATGAAGTAAATCTAGAGAAACTTGTACTTAGATGCAGGATTAGAACAGTAAATACGAACCGAGATAATTTATAACTTATAAGCTGTACACAAATGATACAATTGACAAACTACTAGCAAGTCCTGCTTCAATCACATAACCTTAGTGCATCAAACAGTTCATACTAATTGATTTATAAACATAAGCATATGTTGTAATTTGAAAAAAGTTCCAAAATTTACTGCAGCCCTGGTAATACTAATCATAATTCTGTAATTAATTAAATTTAGGAATGATAAGAACCATAACCACCAACCTAAAATACCATGTCAGATGCATATATTAGACGGGAATGTCATGATTACCTACGAAAAAACTCAGCTCATAATACTCATACCAAAACAAAAAAAAAAAGAAAAGAAAAAAAAAACACAAAATTCACTCGAAAAACAGCTAAACTAGCACTATTCACACAACAAAATCACACAGACCGATATCAATTGCGCGAAGAGAAACAAAATCCTTACACGAACAAGAAACAATTAAGATAGGAATATGAGGGGAAAAATCAAACCGCAGAACCAGGTTTCGAATCGCCGATTCTGCCTTTCTCGTCAAAAACGGCAATCGAATTGGAATCGGACGGATCAACGGCGGTGCAATCGGGAGGCGATTCGAAGAGGGAGAGAGAGAATTGTTTGTCGACGACGCCGACATCAAAGTAAATGAGGCCCGAGCTGGGAACATCGACGCGGATACCTTTGACGGGGAACCAGAGGAATAGCTCCTGCGCGGAAACGCCGGACAAATTCCCGATCTGGCCGAAAGTTAGGGTTCCGGAGACGTTGAAGTCGTAGTGGACCTGGTTCTCGAACTTGGCGTTGCAAGGCTGGTTGAGCAAGACCTGAAAAAAGCCGGTGGATGGGTCGTGAGAAAACTCGGTTATGCCCTTGGGGAAAAGGCCTATCGGGAGATCGTGGAGGCGGAGATAATCGTAAATGGTGGTAGGATCCGCCGCGGCGGCGGCGAGGAGTATGAGGAGGAAGGGGAAGAGAAAGAGTGGGAAAACGAGGGAAAGTGTGGGAAAGTGAGGGAAAATGGAGGATTTTGGAGGAGGACGACCCATGTCTGGAGAAGAAAGTGAGGACTTTTTTGATTCGTCTTCTGTTTTTTTGATTGTTTTCAGGTCTACATTTCAGAGCGAGCAGAGAAGAAGAAAGAACGACGATTTTTTATTTTTATTTTTTATTTTTATTTTTTTTACAGAGTGGAAATGGTGGGTTTTCTATTTATTTTTTTGAACGTTATTTTGTATTTTTGAGCTTTCATCGTCTAGACAGTAAAATACTCGAATTGTTTCTGTTTGGGACAGTGATATATCGCCACATTGCCTTTTTTATTATTAAATTTTCTTATTATTATTATTAATTTTTTGGTTTAAACTCCTTCGGGTTTAAGTTCTAAGCTGGACTGACTCTTCCCCGTTTGTATCGAAAGAAGTGGGCTTGGACCACGCACTGACGCGTGGACTAAATTAATGGATCAAGATGAAGTTGGAGGATGATGACTGACTGTTTTGTTTATTTATCTATTTCTTTTTTGAGAGGATGATGAGTGATTTACATTTGGTTGGAGTTTTGCGTGATAGAGATAATTCCTAAGATGGACTTGTGTCTCTTGCACTTGCATGGCCTGCTTCTTCAAATGGATAATGCCAATTGAGAAACTATCGTGGCTGTCAACTGTGGCGGTAACTAGCAATCCATTCAATTCAAGCCCAATTTGATTGAGTGGCATTTTGAATTGATGACAGGTTTCAAAAATTCTAACACAAAATTATGAATCCGAAACACATACATATACGAGAAATTCTAGTGCTCCAAACACACACACACGCTCCTTTTATTGAATCTAGAATTATTGGGCCGTGGCAAATTGAGTTTTATTGAATTATTTTATTGGGTTAAACGAGACATATGGTCTTTTTTTATTTGTAAAATTAAAATATATTTACAGTTTATAAATATTCTTTATATGTTTCAATGTATACATACAATGAGATTAATGACCATAATAATAATATTGTTAGTTTTAATTTATTTTTTTAGAATAACTATAATATACACATTTAATATTTCAAACAGATTACAATATTATTATATTTAAAAAAAATCCTTAAAATTATGGTATTTGTTGCTTAAATTCAAATTGGTATATAAAATAACAATTTTAAAATTTCCTCAAAAGATGAAATTTTTTATCTACAAGTTGGATTTACTGACAAATTGAAATTATAGTGTTGTAATTAAATTAATGATATAGTTTTACTGAAAAATTAAAATTAGAGTGTTATAATTAAATTAATGACACAGTATTATTTAGTCTTTTTATGTGTCTTACTGGTTATATAATTGATATATCATTGAGTTAATGATATGTAATAATAATGATACACAATAACATTCATTTCTTAATACTTCAAGTGAATAACATTTATTTCTTAAGACTTCAAGTGAATGATATTTACTTTTTTATAATATGTAGTTAAATGAATGATATAGTGTTTATTAAGTCTTTTTGTAGATCTTATAGGTTATGTAATTGTTATATTATTAAGTTAATTATAGGTAATGATAATGATACTCAATGACATTCATTTTATTTTTTTAAGGCTTCAAGTGGTAATGATAATGCATCAATGTAATGTATTAAAGTAAGAAATATACGTGCATATTTTTTTTCCCTAATTTAACTATTTGAAGAATTGAAATTTGTTATATAAAAATTTAAATACATGATAGTATTTAGTTAAAGGGTATTTTAAGGTTTTAAACATATAAAATTTTAAAAAAGGGACATATAAGTTATATTTACATAACGAAGACATATATTAATTCACTCTTTAAAAAATAGATAAATTATATAATTTTTACTTTGTTGTATGTTATTTTAATATATAATAATGCTTAAGTGGACCTTCAACAGTAATGACTTTACAAGTCCTAATCTTATGCTTAGCCCAGGAAATTTCAATATATGAAAGCCGATGGCTTTGTATTGGATTTGAAGAACTTTGGATTGAGGTTTTTCCAAAGTTTGGTTTCAGATTAGATTGCAGATTGATTATAATTCGTGGAATACAGTCTCTATAGCATCCATTCGTACTAATTTCTTATTTTACTGGATAAGAGTAAAACATAAATTAATCATTGTAATATCTCGGGAACAATTTCGGCTTTTTTTTTTCATTTTTTATAGGAATTTCGGCTTCTTCTTTCCTCCTTGCAATTGACACATGAGCAAAGGAAAGGCCTGAATCTGGCGATAGATGGCGAAACCGACTACGCCTGCAGGTTTGTGCACACTGAATAGCATCTACGTTTGTGTCTTGTTTCGTTTTTTCATCAATGTAGTGCACACATGTATATACATGTATGTAACAAAAATTCTAGTCCTTTCTTTTCCAAATTTAATGTCTAGCATTAGGTTCAAAATGGGCAAAAGAGCAAGAGAGGTCTATTGAGGTAAATGCAAACCCTTTCAAATATCTTACCCACTAGCATGAAAAAGAGGTAAAGAAAAAACTACTCCTAATGTGAAGCATTTTACCAAACGCTCCCTTTCATGCACCAGGTTTTGTGTACCAGACCTTAAGAATTGGTTTATTAGAGTACCGTAAATAATAGCACAGTTTCAGAAAGAATACAATATTTTTTCTAAAAAAGCGGGGAAATAAAAAGAAGAAGAAGACTAGCATCATAAAGAAAATGTTCTGCGCTACGGTGTCGGAGATTCAAAACTAAATTCATTTGAACCCCTAAACTACATCTCATTTCAAGCAAAAACATTCTACCACACTGAAACGCTGCCGCAGGTTACTACGTTACTAGGTAAAGCATCCATTTCTTCAGGTTCACTCAATTCCATCTAATATGCACGCTCAGCAATTGTGCTCTAGGGTTGGATCACAAATAAAGGCTGCAAAGAAAATTAAAAAAGAAAAAGAAAAAAAGTAAAGACAGCATGAAAAAGAATATAAGAGCATGTAATTAACTACCGTAAATGTCTAGATAGGTTAGGGCGGTCAAGAATGCTTACCGTGTCTACACTAACAGGTTTGCCATCATCTACAAGGATCTCGACTAGAGTTCCTGATTGATCAGCCTAAAGGAAAAAATCCAGAAGCAAATTAGGATCTCGGAAACCAGTTTAGCAAAGCTTACTCGAAGTGGAGAGACACTTCCAAAGGGTATCATAGTCCAACACAAACTATGATAAGTGGGAACCTAATATAAAGTAAGTAAGATCCTTCTGCTACAAGTATAAGGTACTAGACTGCCAAATCAGAATTCATTATCTTCGGCAATAAATCAAATTGTAAATCTTTCAGCAAAAAAGGGAAAAAGAGAAAAAAAAAATCAGTTGTATATTGCTTCCCCTGCACTTGTAATACAATACCCATCTATTTCCTATAAGATGCAAACTTTGCCTGCTGTCAAGCATCAACCAATAGACTAAAAGAAACCCTTTTAAGCCCTGATTTCCTACAACTGAAAACATGCATTTTTTTTTGTTTGCAAAAGTAAGAACCTAAATTTTTCTTTAAATTAATAGACATGAAGCCCTAGGATAACTCATGTCTTCTTTCTTTACCAAATTTTGTTCGAATCTTAGTTACCAACCAAAGAACCCCCAAGAAAACATCAACAGATACTCTTCAGAGTTTCCTACAATCAAATCCCTCTACCATGTTACTCTTATCTCATCTGCGATATTTTTAATGTAAGACAGAAATGATGCTGTTAATCTAAAAGAAGTTTACTTGCATCAAAAGAAGCTCAGATGCAGCAGAAAATAAAACTTACTTCGATTTCATTCATCAATTTCATGGCTTCAATAATACATAAGGCTTGTCCCTTCCGTACTTTGTCTCCAACCTGAAGAGAAAGCCTCTCAAGTAAGCCAACAAAGAATTTCACACAGCAGACACAACTGAACAATCAATAAACATAATCATATTTAAAATCGCGTGCCAAGGGAAGGCTATTAACCTTCACAAATGGAGGTTCGCCAGGTGTTGGACTCCGGTAGAACGTCCCTGCCATTGGACATTTAAGAGGCGGAAGGGACGACTTTGCTGACTTGGCAGCAGGTGGAGATGGTGCCGCTGCTGGTGCTGGAGAAGAAGCCGAAGCAGGTGTAGGAGCAGGAGCAGATGCAGGTGGAGCTGGTGGTGCATAAGCTGGAGGTAGTGCGTGGACTGCAGCCATTGGAACAGGAGGAGGTGGTGGTTGAGGTAAGGCCTCCTTTTTACGAATTACTACTTCACAGTCAAGTTGTTTCAACTGCAGCTCTACAATATCTCTTGAGTCAACAAGCCTGAAATATACAAAATGTCACTTGATTGAACCATCTTGGCTGAAAAAATAGAGAATAATGATTTCAGCTCCCTCACTTTACGAGACTTGCAACTTGACTAATAAACTCAGAGATTGATTCCTCCGATGCCAAAACTGTTGGAGAAGGCTCACTAGACGCTTTTGGTGTTGGTGCATTGGACTTGGTTGAAGGACTAGCTGCAGCGTTGGAGGACTCATCGACAGCAACCTTGAAGGCAACAGATAAGCCCGACAGTACATCCACCAAGGAACGTAAATTTGAAAACATATTGTCTAATGAAAACCAATCAGAGAACCTTACCTCGTTCAATTGAGCTTTGACCACAATGGAGCTACAACTTGGCCGTAAACCCTGTCATGCACACACCAATTTTCAACTTCCTCAGGAGATGCACATACAATAGTTCAAGTGTGTTAGACTTAAAACTTCAAGGAGGAAAAAAAAAAAATCCTCGACTTAAATGCACGCTCATTCAACTACAGTATGTAACATGCTTGTACAAAAGAGATGAATTCTTACGGTAAGCTTCAAGAGGAAGGCAAGGGATTAAAAAAAACAATTGGAGAAAGCAAACAAATATAAGGATTTCATATGCTATCTATTTTGGGTATATTAGAACATTTCTCGATTAGGGCATATCAGTCTAACTATTGCACCAATAAATAAATACAAACCCACAACACAACATTTAGGAAGCCATCCGTCGGTTCATTTGAACAAACAAAGGGCAACCCTTTTGTCTATTTTTTGCTTTCTCACAGAAGAATGACAGCATATCCGCTGCATACTGTGATGTGGCACAAAAGAGGCCGTTTTATTAAGAAAGAAACAAAAGACCTTTTTTTTCTGTTCCTTTACCTTCTTAAATAAACTATAGTCTTAAATCTGAAGAATCAACCATTTTCAATTTAATCCCAAGCTCAAACAATAACATATTTCTCGGTCGATTCAGTAATGAAATATTCACATATATCAATAATGAAACCATAGAAGTAGCTAAAAAATACGAAACAATTGTGCTCAACTCCAATATCTCAAGAATCTAACAAAACAAGACGTCAATTCCAAACCCCTTCTACATTTTTAATATTTTCCGAGAAGCCAAACACGAAAAAGTTCAGACAGTGCAGTCAATCTCAAGATCACTATACACGTATACTGTACAAAGAAACGAACAAGTATATGTATACATGCGCGCGCGCGCGCACACAGATGTGCGTGCGTGTGTGTGTGTGTGTGTACATAGAGAGAGAGAGAGAGAGATGTAATCAGCTACCTTGTGGGAGACAAATCGGAGGTTAGGCTTGTGAGGGAGACGGAAAGAGACTTTCGAAATAGGGCAATTCTTGTAATTGCCGTCATTATAATGAGGCAAACTGGTAGCTTTAGTCACAGCCGAAGCCGTCGCCAGAGAGGACGCCATTGTTGCACAGAGGGAAGGAGAACTCTAGAGAGAGAAAGAGACAAGAAAGCGGTTACAGAGAAGAAATTGATAGAGTGATTGAAGCATACAATTTGTAGAGAGAGAGAGAGAGGAGAGAGAGAGTTTTGGGGAGTCCGTCAGTCTGAGCTGTAAGCGAGAAAGAGGAGTCGATGAAACCAAACCGAATGAGATGTAAAGGGTGGGTGCGTGCGGTGAAGTGCATGTGGTATTCCGTGAACCAGTGTATCTTTCTTGCCACGCATCGAAAGGGATTTGATTTAGAGCCGTTTGTTGACCAACTTTTGACCCAAATCGAGCCTCTAACGCATTAAACACGATCCAGCCACGTGTTATTGTGTTTCCCTAGTTTTTTTTTGGCCTTTTTTTTTTTTCTTGCATTTTCTGGATAACTAAAGAAAAGGCACCTTATTTTTCCTTAAAACAACGTAACTTATTCCCTTAAAAAAAAAAAAAGAAACTTTCAACTTATACAAGAAAACTAGTGTTTGGAAAGTGTTTGAGGGCTTTATGTTTTTATGTTGTAACTCTTTTTTTTTAATTACTATGGTATGTAAAAATTTTACGTTATAATAACTAAAAGTTTTGGTTATAACTAATTTTTTCAAACATATATTTTTAAAATTGCATTCTTCTTTCCAACAGATAGTTTTTCAGTAATAAAAAGATTTATAGGTCGTATGTAAGATGAGTTTGGATAAAAAAAACCTTGACTTTGGTTTAGCAAAATTTTTTTTGAAAAATGTTGAAGGAAATGTGTTTGAACCAATATTTCTAAAACAACCTATATAATTTTTTTCCCTAATAGTAGTGAGAAACACGCCCAAAAGCATGTGTGTTCTTTACGAATACAAAGATAAAAAATGTATATTATAAATTTAGTTTTATTTTATTACTTTTCCAATCATTTGGTTTAGTAAAAAATCAAGCAAAGAATATTTAAAAGGAAAAAAATTGTTAATCAAAAAATTTAATAAGAAAAAAAATTGAAAAAAAAGAGATGAAACATGCAAATAGGAAACAAGAAGGCAAAAAATTGAAGAAAAAAATTAAAAAATAAATAAATAATCAAAAGGCATAAGGGAAAAAAAGAAAAAAAAAAAAAAAAAAGAAGAAGAAAAGTAACCTCATGCTAAGTGTCAAGTTTATATGCTTCACACTTTTATATATAGTAGTATAAATGTATAGATTGAGAGAAAAGAAAAAACAAAAATTTTAAAAAATGAGGGATTAAATATGCAAACAAGAAAAAAGAAGAAGACAAAAACAAAGAAAATGAATCAAAAATAAAAAAATTAATAAATAAATAAGCAAAAGGCCGAAGGCCAAAAAAAAAAAAAAAAAAAAAAAAGACAAAAAGAAAAGGAGGAAAAGTAACCATGCTGCTTATATGCAAAACAGCACATTCACACTTTATATACAGAGGTATAGATGTAAGGTTGTCGTTTTTTCAGCAAAACTTCTTCGGTTACACGAAAGTCACTTTTATATCTTTTAACTAAAACGGCATGTCGCTCATGGTCTATCTTTAATTTCTTCCGTTGGTTAAAAGTATAGATGCCGTTGATTTCCTGTTTGCGATTGGAGTTTCCTGTGGTTCATTGCCACAAACGACTTGAAGTATTGAGTTTAAAACTTCATTGTCGTTTTAACTTTTAAGTATTAAACGACGCGTAGTTCTTTCTTTAGAAGTTTGTAGTCTTTAAAGTCAGTCCAAACGACATCTTAGAGAATCTTCTGTCTATTTGAGACGACATCAGCCTCAATATATATCTAATATGTATTTACATATTTGAGACGGCGTCCATTGTGTGTCTAAAATTCGAGGTTATTTAATAAGAAAACCACATTTTATTCACCTGTCAAACGATGTGTCGTTCATGACCCGTATATTTATCATTCATTGGAGTTTTACTGCCATTTGACATCTACTTTTCCGTATAAATTCAATGTCGTTTATTAAGAAAACGACATCTTACTCATCTATCAAACGACATGTCGTTTACATTCTTATGATACCGTCTAGTCTGATGTTTGCCCCCCTTTTCCCCTTAATTTGCTGCCTTTTTATTAAAAATTTTGTTGTCGTTTAAGCAGAAGGAACGACGTTCATTTCGTTGTGGCTTGTGCATTGTGGAAGTTTACCTTCTTCAAAGTCAAACAAACGACGTTATACAATCACGATGGTTTACCACTACAAACTGACATACCGTGTATTCTAAGCCTTCAATCATTTATGTACAAAATTTGGGTCGATAATTTCAGACACAATATGATAATACAATACAAAAACGATACAACATAAAGAGATTTAGACTACACGTTTATTAATTGATTTATAAATGGGTTGGCATGAATAATACGAAAATAAACAGGCTGGATTCGTGGTAACACGCCTTAACACGTTTAATTAAACGGGCTGTAAATGTGTCGACAAACACGACATAACCTGCTCTTTTATAACACATTAAAACTTAAAAATTAAAATATTTGAAATATTTATAGTATATTAGTATTGATTAGATATTTTGTTTTATTAATTTTCTTTATTGACTTTTTAAAATTTTTTAATTTTTTTTTAATTTTTAATTAATTGGGTCTTAAACGTATCATATGCGTGTTGTTATCGTGTCAATTCGTCACGACCCGCTTAATAATGTGTTAATCGTACCGTGCCGTATTACACGTGCTATGAGTGGGTCGTATTCATATTTACATTTCTGACACATTTATTAATCATGTCGTGTTCGTATTAAGCCTAAATATGTCGTGTAAACGTGCCGACACAAACACGTTTACTGTCAGCCCCGACAGTAACAAAATACATGCCATTTTTCATTGCTAGCAACATTTTTTTTCTCACTCTCATTTACACTTCCTGCATTCGCAATCTGACATAAAAAAATCTATTACACCTTTTTTGGTTTAAAAAATAATTTATCTTGTTGATGAATTCCATGTCTGACGTAAAGAGTAAAAGAATAAAAAAGAAAGGCTGTTCGCATCCCTCTTTCAAGTTAATTCGCTCTATCTAAAACGACATGTAATTTTTTTTTTGTTCGTCTGGGAAGCGACATATTTAAAAATGCAAACAATGTTACAGTACATGTAAATTATAGATATATATATATATATATATATATAAAGGTTGCATTAACATGTCCACAATTAAATAGTAATACAAAATTTGGCAAGGTCAAATCGCTAAGATAGAGAACCTCGACAAGAACCAAGAACCTAATGAAATAAAAAAGGACAAAGAAGTTGTGCAGGCATCTCAACCAACAGTCTTTTGGTGTTCTGTCCGTTCTGCTCTCTCGTAGCATGAAAATATATGGAAAGTTTTTAGGAACTTCACCGTTTTTTCCCAAAATTGCAATCCTCCATGGTATTGATACCATAAAGTGACCTGTCAAAAGCACACAAGGAACTAAAAATCCATCTTTTTTATCAAAAAAACAAGAGCCGGGAAAAAAAAAAAAATCAAAATCAATGTCGACTATAACATAATCAGGCTCCCATGTCCAACGTTATCAATGTTGACTATAACGAAAGTTTTAGTAGAATAAGCTTGCATCAATATAGGGGTCGATGGAATTCTAAATGTGACATCTAGATGGAACATATTACATGATTTAAGTCATGAACAGACCGTTAATGACTAACCCTATTATGTATTACAAGATCATGATTCGTATTTTGTGCTCATCTGAACATACATGTCAAAACACAAAGCAAGTCTTTTAAGCTCAGTTCCACTGCATGTAACATGCAAAACAACAATAGTTAATAAATGATGGGGGAAAAATAATTTCTAAACTAAACGCCATTCATTGAATGCATAACCTAAGCTGCACCAGTTGCTTCCCAACATACATAATTTGTGGGACTTCATTTTCTTTCGGTAAAAATTGAGAAGGCACACATCACAATTCGTAGAGCAAGGATTGTATTTATATCAACTCCACAATTTGTTTCGGGAAGCAGACACAGGCAAATTTAGTAATTGCAAAACAGACACGAAAAAGAATAGACAAGCATGATAAGTCATGAGTTCACAAAAGAATCACCTCTCTACAACTCTGCCAAAATTGCTGCTGATCTTCAGTGTTTTGCTTTCTTAGGTTTTGACTCGATCTTTCCATATGCCATAAGTCTCGAGTGTGATAGTTTGAGTTCAGCTTGGCGTTGCCTTCTCTTTGCTTTCCTAGACAAATTGCCCACGTCACTCGCTGATTCTTCTATTTGTGGTTTCCCATTTTTACTGGAAACGTCTGAAGAAGTCACCTTGTTCTCATCATCCCTCTTTCTCTTCTTTTTCCCAGTCTTTCGATCATTTGGTTTTCCTTGTCGAAGAACTTCTTTGGCCTTCGTTTTCATTTGGTATCGCTTGCTATTGGGTACCTTCCACTCTTTGTCTTTGTACGGCGCAATATTTTTCAGAGACACATATTGATTTAAGTCCTTGTCATCCATCATTAATATCTCTGAAGTACTTAACCCATATCTATTAGGTTTTATTTTGGCATACTTAAATCTTGTTTTCAAGTCTCCAATCGTACCCTCATAGTCCAACTTATAGTATTCCTCTAGCATTGCCTGTTTAGCCTTCTCCAAATTAGCCAATTTATGCTTCCTTTTCCGCTTACCTTCCTCGGTAACTTCTTCTTTTCCTTTTTCTTCTCCATCTTCTTCCTCTTCATTTTCTTCTTCGTCTTCTTCTTCCCCCCCTTCATAGTCACCATCATTCTCCATCCTATGCTCTAAGATTCTTTCCCTTGCAGCTAAGAACCCATCATAGCCCTCAGAACTATCCCATCCTTTAGGAAGTCCAAGCAACTCATCCTCTTTATCAAAATCTGGTTTCTCAATCTCCCCGTCCTCATCAGCATCGCTACCAAACTCCGGGTCAGCATCCTCCGCATCATAGTACTTGTCCCCAAATGCTTTCTTCATCATTTGATCAAATTCCTCAGGATCAAACTCCTCTTCCAACTCTTTGGCACTCAAGGGCACAATCTCATCCTCTCGAATCCCAGCGCTCTCCATTATTTTCCTAACCCTCTCATCCATCTCCTTCTTTTTCAAATTCTTCAAATGCCTCAACTCCTCCTCCCTCTCCAACCTAGCGATCTCCATCCTCTCCTCCTTATGCTTCCTCTGCTCCTTTCTAGCCTTCACCTTCTTCCTAACCGTACCTTCCACTTCTCTAGAATGTCCCAAAATTTGATCCCCGACGTTCTCTTGAAACCTGTACTCATATTCCTCTTGCTTCTCAATCTCCTTCTCGTCCTCCGACAGCATCCCAAACTCCTCATCTCTAACGCTGTGAACCCCTTTCTCATTGCTCTTATCGATCCACATCTTATTCATAAAATACTCCTTCAAAAAATTGGCATTCTCATCCAATTCCCCGCCATGACTGCCTCGAAAATATTCATCCAATTTCTTATCAAACTCCCCATCACCGCTCTCATCATCATCCGATTCATTCTTTTCCTTCACCCTCAACAGATCATCACCATCCCCTTCCTCATTCTCTTCCACCGCCTCAAGAAACGCCTTCCGTATCAACTCTTGCTCCTTGTCGTAAGCCAGTTTGTTCCTATTACGCCTTTCATCCTTATCACGGAGTTCTGGACCTTCTTCAATCAAATGCTTCGCTACCACATCCTTCAAGTACATTGCCTTCTTCTTCTTCTTCTCCTCGCCATTGTTTCCTCCTTCGCGATCATCAGAATCAGACTCCGAATCGAACAACTTCACATCCTTGCTCTTCAAACTCGGGTCCTGCTTCCTGACCTTGATCAGAGCCTCGAAGAATTCCAAATCCTTCTTCTTCGAATGGACCAAGACATCCCCCTCGTCATCATCGTCCGATGACAACGATTCTTCTGAATCTTCGTCTCCACCATCATCATCTTCCCCTCCTACTCGTCGAGGTATAAGGCCTTTCTTCTTCAACTCCTCATACCTTTGAAGGTCCTCGCGCTTCTTGTTGTGCTCGTACCTACGAGCGAACTCCTTGTCAATCCCGATCTTCGAAAGGCCATCGTTGTCGGAGTCACAGCCGTCGAAGAGATTCACACCCATTGTTTCTCAAATCACTGAGCTTAGGGCTTTGTGTTTGGTTCGTAATCTGAAAAATTAGTACTAAAAGTTGAATCTATCTCACTATCCGTCACACAGAAAATTAAATTCATAACAGAACAAAGCAATATCAAACACAAACTCCCTCAAAATTGCAGAATCATTCTTAAGCATCCACCAAAAAAGAACAAAAGAGATAAAAAGAAAAAAGAGTGACAAAGAGGGACAATAGAAGATGAAGAGCAATGGAGACAAGATTGAGTACCGGTGGACGGAGCTACAGAGAAAGAAAGGTGGTCAGCGACCGACGGTGGCGACTGGCGGCGTAGCGCGGGAGGCGGCGAGATATAGCCAGAAGAACTCGAGCTTTCTTTCTGCTTTGCACCACGGAGACGGGGGTTTTCTCTCTTAAATCATTAGGTAATCGAGTGTTGTAGGAACACCGTAAGTACAACAGCCAATTAGACGGAGCCACGTACTAATCCGTTTGGATGGGTTGAAGGATGGGTTGCATTTTAGCGTTAATGAGATAAATAGCCCAATTATGTTTTTTGAATTAACATATGACTTAATTGTAAAAATTTTACAAATGTCTTAAAATAATATCATTAAAATTATTACTATGTAATTATATAGTGTAATATGTGATATCATTAAAATAATTACTATGTCATTAAGGATATTTTTAAAATATTTTAAATATTGTGTTATATTTTAATTTCAAAATAATAACAATTTAGTCACGTATTGTAACTTTTTCTACAATTTTATTTAGAGGTGTCAAAAGGGGTTGGGCCTTTGCATAGAGGATCATGCTTGGGCCGTGCTTGAGGGAAAAACCTTAGGCCCAATCCTGACCCAGATCTTGGCCCTTGAAGAACTGTGTCGGGCCCAGGCCCAGATCCTATAGAGCTCTACAAGGCTAGCCCTATAATTTTTAATTTTTAATTTTTTATTTATTTTTTAATAATTTTTTAATAAAAAGTGTATAAAATCATGAGGCTACTAAGTGTAAAGAAATATTTCTAAATATTATATGGAGTATTAAAGAATATAAAAATTCTTATTTTTTTCAATGTGTGATTTAAGCAAGTTTATATTTAAATTTGTGATATGTTCTATAGAAGTGATAAATATAGTTGGATATTAAAAATCACACAAATAACTGTCTAGTTGAGTGATTGATAGACACTTATATCTTCAAAAGTTTGAGGTTAAAACTTCAAGGTACTCAAAATAGGTATTTTCTTAAACACCTAAAAGGCCAAACTTGAGGGCCTTTAGCGTGCCAAGGCCAAAATTGTCACGTGCTAGTGCCATGCTAGCCCTATGGGCCTAAGGGGTCAGGCTCAGCCCTGGCCCATCAGGTGTGCCATGCCAGCCCAGCCCGCTACAATGCAGGGCTGGGTTGAGCCGTGCCTTGCACTATTGCGGGCCAGGCATGGCCGTCCATCTTCATTTGACACCTCTAATTTTATTTGGTCTTTGAGGATTTTTCTTTGAAAATTAAAAAAAGAAAAAAGAAAGAAAAAAAGGAAAAAAAAAAAAAGATCTTCAAAAAAGTATTAAAAGGAAACTCTATATATATATGACACTTCGCTACAGAATCTAAACTAGTTTTATTACAATCTTTTCTGGTCATATAATTTAAATTGCTACAACATTTTTAATTTGAATAGACCATCTAAATTGGTGATCCAAATACTCTATCAACAGCCATGCAAATACCCTGTTAACGGTAAAGGATCACCAGGTCAACAAATTCAAGAATAAGCAAAGCACGTACAAGTGTCTACAAATCATTTATAGTTGTTATTAGATAAAATAATAACAAAAGTACAACTTGTTCTTGTTCTTGTTCTGGTCTCTCTCTCCTGTCACCCTCTAGTCGAGTACAACTTGTTCTTGTTCTTGTCTCTCTCTCCTGTTACCCTCTAGTCGAGTAGTGCTAGTCCTTTGAGTTTGCAGAGAACCACTCTTTCTTGAACTTTTGATTCCCATTAAAGCTGAACTGAGAATCAAAAAGCTCAAGAAAAAATCATCCTCAATAAAACCGAAAGAAGAATTCGGACTTGTTTTCTCTGTACCAGTCTTCTAAGTTGTGAATACATAACAAGACAACCAATTTCAATTAAGCAATGTTGAAAAAAAAAAGAAAAAACAAACAAACAAAACAAAAAAACAAAACTAGCTTAGCATAAACGCAGCAACTAAATGCTCGCACAACATTAACAACAAAAAAAAAAAAAAAAAAAAAAACAACAACATAAAAGAGCAGAAATTACATATATCTATATATATACATATATATTTATATATATTTAAAAGGAGAAACTAAACGTGACACCTAAGTATTTTTAATACATTAAAAATGCAATAACTTAAAGATTAAATTAAGTAAAAATATGTGTCACAAGGATTACTGTTTAATCCAATTTTTATAATAAAGTCTATAAAAGTAAAAACGGGATTTTTAAGGGTAAAAATCATTTTATAATCTTATACAAGAAATGAAGAATATGAAAATAAGTTAGAAAGCTTAATTATTGCAAAATGTATTGCAATAAATGTTAAGACAAAAATACAGTTTAAGAAAAATACTGTATAATAAGATTAAAAATTATACAGTATTAAAATAATACAATGTAAGAAAATACACTGATAAAGTTATGTAGTATGAAAAATTACACTGTAAAAGTAATGCAGCGCAGAAATTGGACTGTTTAAGGTTAAGCAGTATAGAATTAGACTGTTTGAAGTTAAAGCAGTATATGAATAATACTGTTTGGAGGATATGAGTAAGGAATGCTATGTAAGCTAATAAAAGTATAAAGAATATACCGACAGTATAAGAAAAATACTATCAGTATAAATTAAGACTGTATAAAGTTAAGCAGTATATGAATTACATTAAGTGGTATATGTAAATAATTATGGGAGCTCATGGGACTCATGAATTGTATAAAAAGGAATACTGATGGTATAAAAAAATATTGTTAGTATAAATTTAGACTGTATAAGAAGTCTTTATGGGACCCACCATGGGACACCCAAATGGATGAGAAATTGCCACCACACCCCCTTGAAGTGGCCAAATCAAATCTTGCCACTTTTACCCTTAATGATGCTTAAGGGTGACTAAGCATGGTTAGTCACCAAAAAGAAGAAAAAAAAAAGAAAGAAAAGAAAAGGAAAAAAAAAAGGGGAGACACTCCAAGGGTGGAGATTGTGCCACATGTTTTGGGCAATTTTTCTTTTGCAAACAAGTCACTAGAGTGGTGACTATAAATAGTCAAGGACTTGTTTGAAATTAAAAAATTGGTTTTATGAAAAATTTTCCCATTTCTTCCAAAGAAAAACCGTCCTTCTTTAGGCCTTTCTTTCTCAAGATTTTGATGAAATTCAAGCCTCTAAAGCATGCAAAGAAATAAGAGCAAGTGTTCTTAAGGAGGTTAAGGGATTTTAAGGTAAAATTCTAAACTTTTCTCTAAGGATTTTAATGGTTTTCTTCCAGGTTATGGATGGGTTTTTGAGGGAGTTTTTGTTATGATTATGTTAAGAAATTTAAGATAAGAACAAGCATCTAAGAGGAGGTGTAAAAGCTTGAGTAATACCTTGGTAAAATTCCAAACTCATGCATTGAAAGTTTATGTTTGCTGTATGCTAAGTGTTTGATGAAATGTTTTGAGCTATGGCATGTAAATGGCATTATGGCATGATTTTTTTTTATGTTTTATATTGATGGTGATGATGAAAAAAGGATAGAAAGTAGGGGTTTTGCATTTAAAAGTGAAAAATTGTTAAACTTTGTATTTTATAGAAAGTTTAACTGGTTTTCAAGAGAATAGGATTTTGAGGGCCTTAGAGGCCAATTTATTTTCCAAACATGGTATAAGATCTACCAACACAGTGAGGGAAATAACTTTTGTGTACAAAGTTTTGTAAAATTCCAAAAGAATTAAATTGCAAAGTTTTGTAAAAGTTTTACAAATTTAAAATCAGCCAAAAAGTCCACCTTAACGTTCGAATTTGAAAAAAGTTAAAACACAAAAGTTATAGAACTCATAAAAACTATTAAGACAGCGTGGACAGTTTGTCAAAATCCTACTCAGTTGAGGAGTTATGAATTTTACGAATTTTTTAGTACAAAATTTCAAGAAATGGAAACGTTATGA
Organism: Artocarpus heterophyllus; assembly: GCA_025403435.1. Classification (NCBI taxonomy): domain Eukaryota; kingdom Viridiplantae; phylum Streptophyta; class Magnoliopsida; order Rosales; family Moraceae; genus Artocarpus; species Artocarpus heterophyllus. The sequence continues at coordinate 2,551,421 of CM046337.1, forward strand.
AATGTTTGGAATTTGACCATGGAACTTTGGAATGTTTTATTCCCTGTGAAAAACTGGATGTTTTGGTACAAAATGATTGCTTTTGGTTCTAGGGGCAAAAATGTCAAGATTTTAATGTAATGGCCAAAACTGTAAAATTGTGTAAAACTAGGTTTTCACCAAGGAGCGTTGGGTTCCTGCATTTCTGTGGACAGTGAGTAACCACAGGGTTTATGTTTTTAAAAATTAAGAGTTTAATCAAGTAAATAATGAAAGAAACGAACGTTAGGGGCAAAAATGTAAAGATTTTCGCATTATAGGTTAAAACTGTAAAGTTTTGATAAAGTAGATTTTAATGAAATAAAAACTGTTTTTGGTTTTGCTGCAATATTATGAGAAGTAAAGAAAAGTAAGATGTTTTTAAAACAAAGTTCGAAAGTTTTCTAAGACCCGATAAGAGCAAAATGGTCATTTTATGAAAAAAAAAAAAAAAAAAAAAAAAAGGGGCCAAAACGGACCTGAAACGCCCGATGTTGAAAAATGCCTCTTAGTGGGAATTTTTCCATAGCATGTAAGAAATGAGAAGGAAAAGTTAAGCAAAAAGTTTAATAAGCTACGAAGTTCACGAAAAACCTGTTAAGGGTAAATCGTCATTTTTAAGAAAACGGTTAAAACGGAGTGGAACACTCTAAATTAGCAAAACGTTCTTAGAAGGAAAATATTCCATAATACGTTAAGTTACGAAACAGTCACATGAGACGGAAAATTTAATAAGAGATATTCAAGTAAAGAAAAAGGTAACCCAATGGGTTACAGAGTTATGTAAAAATAGTGATAACCCAATGGGTTACGGAGTTAAGTAAAAAGAAAGGTAACCCCAGTGGGTTACAAAGCAAAGTAAAAGAAAGTAAACTAATAGTATACAAGTTATGTAAAAAGGAATGAACGATTAATGATTAAGTTGCGTTATCAATCAAGTAAATTGGTTAGTTAATAAGTCGGGTATCGTTTAATCAGGATACAAAAGCCAACTAATAAAAGGAAAAGGAACGAGACAGGAATGTTAGAGCTATAGACAAGTAAGCTCAAACCTCACCTACAACATGAAGTAAATGATTTTTAAATGTATTTTATATGTTCGCAAATGTACTTGCAAATGTTATACAAGTTGTTTTTAAAATATGTTTTCACTTGTTATGCCTAAAGTTTTAAAGATTAAGTAAAATTTTGCAATGTATTTGCAATAATTATATTTAAAGTATGTTTAATTTTGTTAATGTACAATGTTTTATAGTTTAAGTTATAAGTTTTATGTTGCATTTGTTATGCGATATGTTTTACAGTACAAGTTATGATTTGAAAATGTGTTTGCATATGATGTGATAGCATTTGATATGCTCACTAAAGTCAAAAAGAAGATAAAATAAAGATAAAAAGAAAGTGTCATACCAATCTTCTTGTTGTGAGGTACTGAAAGTAAAGTTAAAGTTATGACCTCCTTGATGTGAGGTACATAAGTAAACCTAAAGTTGACCTCAGTATTCAATGGTCTCAAGTCTTTTACAAGGGAAGCATCATATTTATGATCTCATGATTAATGATGTTGGTATGAACACTAAAGTTTATAAGATAAGGAAAGTTAAGGAGCAAAGATAAAAAGTTAAAGTAAGAAATAAATGTTTATAGGATGCTCATAATGGAGCATAAAATGGAATCATGCATTTTGATTTGCCTGCATTCCTTGTTATGAAATGTTTATATGTTATGAAAGACATTTTGAGAAATGTTTTACGATAAATGTTTATAAAAAACATTTTCATGTTTATAAGAAAATGTTCATGAATGACGTTTTAAGAAAAACGTTTAAGAAATGTTTTATGAAAAACGTTTCAAGAGAAAGATTTTTATGAGAAAAGCTTATAAAGTGCGTTTAATAATTTGCGAGATTACGTTTGAACTTACTGAACGAAAGCTCATTAAAAGTTTCTTCATGCTGTAGGTAGTCCTATAGGTGATCAGTAGGACCTGTTTGAAGAGCTTGGTGCTGCGGAGGATAGATACAAAGATTTAGGTATGGATACTACTATAGTTTGTTTCCGCTGTTCAAAGAATTTTTTTTTTTTTGCTATATGATATAGTGTTTTAAAGTTTTAAGAAAATCAAAGTTTTAAGAAACGATTTGAAATAGTTTTAAAGTCAATTGTTAAGTGATGACTCAACTTAAGTTGCAACAGTAGTCGCAACTGTCAAAACCCGCCTCCTTACGGGTGGTGCTGTAACACTTTTTTTACTTACGTATCCATGTAAGTTTTGGAAAATATTTTTAAAAAATAACAACAATATAGCACACATACATGCTCAAACTTCCTTTCGTAATCATATATATATAAATAAACTTTCTTTTTTATAATGTCATATATTTTACATATCCAAAAGAGGTTTTATCTTACTAAACCATATTATAGCTTTATATACAACAAGTTCCAAAATAACTTATTATACATAGCAAACGGAACAAAATCGTGATAGTATCCATACCCTGATCTGCACATCGTTCATATTCCACTGCTTGCCCATCAATACAGTCATTCTAACCTCTTAGTGGAAATTCCTAAAGCATGAAATAATTAGGTGAGCTTACGCCCAGTAAGTCCAAACATAGCCCACATGCATCATATGCTAATATGCATGATCCATTTATACTTTCTTATAAACATTCTTTATTCTTATCATATCTTGTCTTTAACTAGGGCCTAAGTGTTCATATCATATACGCATATAGGTCTTCGTAACACCGAGACCATAACATAACTTTAACATTAAACTCCCATTTGCATCGAGAGATGATACGACACTTTTCTTACTTCTGGTGATTCATTTACCAGTCCAGTTATTTGGTTATCATACCATGCATGTCAAAATACATACATTTTAAGTGCAAAACATCTACACTTTTTTTGATTGTGTAACATACAAATATATTTACATAAGTATTCTATACCCTTATACATGCTATTTCATACTGTAGGTGGGTTTGGAACTTACTTGTTTACACTACTCTAGGAACCGTCTTTAGGTCCCTTCATTATCCGTCAGCGACCTGTTTGGCTAATTATATTGTTATTAGCCAAATTATCGTTATTTAGTTATACATTAGTGCAGTAAACTTATCGATTACTTGTTCAAATTACGATTCCAATTACTCAAAGTTTGATCGTCCTATTGATTCCTTCTATCTTATTGTTTTTAACAAAAAGGGAAAAAATTCTTATTAAAGTAATTTTTCTCTATCTTGGACGCTTCGGGGGGTCCGTTCTAGTCATTTTATAAGAAAATGACGTTTTTGCCCTTGATAGGCCACTTTAGATTCCTAGGCCCGATTCTGCTAATTCAACACGAAACGTCGCTTATTAGGACAGAGACAAATGTTTAAGGTATCGGATCACTTATTTGCAATAAAAGCCCAAGTTTAACAAAACTTTACGATTTTGCCCCTGGCTTTGAAAATTTTGACGATTTTGCCCCTGGAACTAAAAATAATCTTTTTATGCCATTAGTCTCTATTTTTCAAGGGGATTAAATTTTCTTAAAATACCTTACCCAAATTCCTTTTGTAAAAAGACATTTTGCCCCTTAAAAATTTTTCCAATTTTAGAAAATTTTGTAAAATTCATAACTCACAAAAAAAGACAATTTTCGACGAACCATCCACAATTCTTAACAGCTTCATTGAGATCTACGACTTTCATGTTTTGACTTTTCTAAAATTTCCACTATACAGTAGAGTTTTGGCCTCTTTTTAAATCTGCCGAGTATAAGAATTTTTTTTGTTGCAATCTAGTCCCTGGGGTAATTTTTGTAAAAATCCATTTCAAGGCAACCTTTCAACCACTGCTTAGACAGATTCAAAACCTTCCTAAACAATTTCTCATGCCAAATCACAACTTTTTAAAAACTCCTCACAGTTTATAACATTTCTCCAATTTTAACACTAAGTGAAAATGTTGACATTTAAACTCCTATTTCATCAAACAAGCATCATCCCATATCATAAAATCATCTAAACATACTATGAACTAATTTAAATTATTACATGCCATACTTGAAGAGGAATCAAAACAATCGAAACAAAACCTCCATAAACTTGAAAAATAGGAGGTTAGGCTTTACAAAAGAAAAAGTAATGAGCTTGTGCACCTTTACACCCTTGATTTTGTCAATTTCCCTAAACATGATCCATAACAAAACAAACCTTCATCAACCCCTTTCAAAACCCAAGAAACAACCCTAGGGAAACTTAGGAAAAGTTTAAATCTTACCTTAGAAATTAAGGAAACCTTGAGCTTAAAGCTTGGTCCTACTTGAAACTTGCTTGGAAGAGGTTATGTGAGGAAATTTGTTTTGAACAAAATTTGGGAGAGCGAAGCTTCGAGGCTGCCGAGTATGGGTCGGAGAAGAAATAAAAAAAATTGCTCACTTTATGCCTTAAATCAAGATTAATTTGATTAGATTTTTTTTTTTAAATAGGTGAATCACCCCTCTTGGTCATAATGGTGGGTGTTGGGTGGCTAAATGTAATTGGGCCATATTTTATGATGTGGTGGCCCAATGAAAACCCATTGGGTGTCCACTTGGTTGGCCCCCAAAATTTTATACAGTGTAATTTTTTACTGCATAGTATTTTTCTTTTACTGTTGGAGCAAAATTGATGAAAAAGTATGCTTGAACAATATATAATATCCTACTTATTCTTTGGTTCACTTTTGGAATCCAACATAGCATTTCACATATCTGTGTTTTTATCTCAGTAGTGTACTTACACTGCGTCGTATCCTTTTTACTCTGTTTGAGGGTGTTATCAAGCTTTTCTAATTTATTTATACCTTAATTATCTATTAATTTATATCGCAATATTATAATTAATTGTGACATAAAATTTGTTTTATGGATATTATTTACAAATTTTCTAGCATTTTAGCTCACAAAATCTATATTTGGCTATATCCAATATCACATCAAGTCTATAGTAAAATTTCCTGTCAATAGTATTCATTATATATTATTGTAATTTTTACAAAAATACGATTTATGAGGGTAATTTCATTAATTAAATCCAATTAGGTATCGGATTTTGTTAATGAATTTCCCTTGGTCATTACAGTAACAGCTTTTAAGTATGTTTTAAAATATGTTTGAAAGAAAATAAAAAAAAATTATTCAGTATTTTTCTTACTAAGCAAGATTTATGTTTAAGAAATGACTAATAAGAAAGTTAAGTGACTGCTTCAAAAGGCGGGTTGTCACACTAAATGCTCATACAAGATTTAACTCTTAGGAGAAGAGTGCCTCTATTTATAGGCACAAGGTATATCAAGATTAGATTTTAATTTAAATTTGTCTGGTTATCTATTAAGTTATATTTACGTTTAGTATTTAATTTAAATTTAGATACATATATATCTCTTGCAATTATGAAGAACATTTCATTGTGTTTTATCTAATTGTTATTTCTATTTCCATTTTTATAAATAATTCAGTGATCAAGTCCTTTATGATTAAGGACTTTTGAATATTCATTCCGGGAGTTTTTGGCTTTTCTCTATTTCTTTATCCCGGTTCTCTATCTCTTTGTTGTATCGCATCAGTATGTCCCTCCATGGTTATGTGTTGTATGCTTTTCCAATCTATTTACTAAATTTAAATTAAGATTTAAAAAAGTACTTTTCTTCCTCCTTTGCATAGATGGAGTGTTACTGTAACACCCACCATTTTTCATGTAACGGTTAATGGTTAATATATAACGACGTTAAGTAATTTTTTTATGATATAATGTTATTGACCATTTTATTTTGAGTACGATGACAGATGACGATCACATGGAATTAATGTGCTCAGAATGTTCATGTCAAAAATGATGATAAGTTTAAAGTTTTTTTTTCTAAAAGAGTTTTCAACTTGCCCTAAATTTATAATCTTTATAATACTCTAGAGTTATGTATGCCCTAAAATTAAATTCTTAATGATAACATGAATGTTGTTGCATATTTTTTTATTTTTGTAATATTAATGATGTCATGATTATTACATGTGTAATATTATTTCTGGGTCATAGAGTAAATATTATTATTGTGTATAAATAATTTTGTATTCTAATTATATTATATTATATAATATTATAATATATTATATTACAATATATATATATAACCGTATGTTAATATTATTATTTATATTTATAATTATATTATATTATATAAGTATATACGTTTATGTTAAAAAAAAAAAAAAGCAGAAACCGTGCAGAAAAAAAAAGAAAAGAAAAAGAAAAAGAAAAAAAAAGGAAACTGAATTAGATTAGGATTAGGGTTTTAGTCTCCACATAAAATCTATATAAAGACTTATTGTTGGTAACCCTAGACTCACACTTCATTCATTCCTCGTTGATTGGTTTCATGCCTGGTTTTCTTTGGCTTTATCATGATTTCTAATCTTCTTAATTTCATTCATCTTGATAAGTGTATCAATTATTTAACATGTTTGTTTGATGTTTTGGTGTATTGTGTCAGTCTTAAAATTATTACTATAATCATATGGATTCTTGTATTGTATGTATTTCATGTCAATTGGTGATTGAAAAGAGTTAATAAATTGGTTGTTTTGATTAACTTCTCATTAAACCTTAGATTAGAGACATCATATATTTTCATATTTTGTTATGTAGATCTTTATGGGTATATTTTATTGTCAATTAGTATCATGTTAATTATGTGTTTACAATTTACTTGAGGTTTTATTGGGTTATGAATTGGTATTGAATTTTTTTGATGCCTTAAGCCTACTTTTCATACAAACACCTAATAGCCGTCGTGTTTCAGTAATTTTCGATTTTGTATTGCTCTGTTTATATTTTTCTTATATTTTTCTCAAATACTAGACATCTTAAGCTTTCTTTTGGCTTTGAATCGCTTGAATCGGAATTTTTTTTAAATAGTTATGATTTTTTGAAGTTGACCCTAAAAGCTGTACGGTTTTACACAGACCTAAAATTTAGACTAAGTTTCGAAGACTTTTTCTTTATGTAAATTATTGTGAAAATATGCATGTAATATATCAATTTTTTTTTTTGAGTCTAGTTTCTAATGCCACTGGATTTAGCTGATTTGGAGTTAAGATGAGATTATTATGAATTTTTAAGTGAATAAAGGTCATTCTGCCTACTATTGGGAATTATGCCCTAAATTCATAAATTATGATTTTGTGTTTCTTGATGTTATTGCATGACAAGGTGATGTTCAATGATAGTATGAGATGTTTATAGGTTGTCATAAAAATTCTAGAGTCAAAGAAATTTTATTTTAATTATTTTAGTATGATGAGCATGTGTTGCTCACTGCCCTATGTGTTTAAGGTTTATTTTGTCTTTGAATTCTACTGCATGTTTTGGATTGTTGAAAATCTATTTGAAGCTAAGTTTTAGATATGTTATAGTTTTAGATGTCTATTACATGCAGGATTTTTGTGAAATTATTTTGTGAAATAGATATTTTATTATATGAATGTTAGAGAGGATTGTTCACTGCCTAGCTATTGCTAGCGGATTTTATGCTATGAAGTTTGTGACTTGTTTTGGTTATCAAATGGAATTTTTATGATCAACGAAAAATCATGATAATATTTTACATGTTAGCTTTGTCTCTCTAGAGTCTCATGCTTTAATTGTGTGTGAATTATGAGTTATTGAATTATAAATACATAAGGATCAGACAGGTATTAGTATTGCAGTTTTTGCATGAATATTTATAAGTTAGTAAAGTGTATGTGTGTTTTTGTAATTCTTGAGACGGAAGTATTCATAATGTCATATGGTTTTGGATAATTTCATAAGAATGAAATTTATTTTTATTTGTATATGGATGTATGACATGAACACACCAAGAAGTAAGCACATCGAGAGCGTGCCGACGTCATCTAAGATGAAGTTTAAGTAAGCAAGTTAAGTAAGTACATTCTCACCTGCAACATGATGAAAGTTTGCAAAAAGGTTTTAAGAATATGTTTTATGATAATTTTTAAGTTTGTTTTTACATGTTATTGTCTCATGAAAACTCTTGTTGCGACAAGAAAGTTTAACGAATGTTTAAATGATGAGGTATGTTAAAAAGTATATCTATATATATGTGTATCACTTAATTAAGTGTTGCACATCCTGTGTTTATGTTTATGTTTATAATGTCTCAAAGGTTGGACTTATCATGTTTGGTTTGGGATTAGCTACCCCTCTCCTCTCACGACGACGAACCTACGATGATGATGTTTATGGTACAACACTTGGGCCCCAAAGATAAAATGAATGAAGTTTTTAATATGGATAATGATAATGAAAGATATATTCTATATAAAACTGTGCCAAGTGTACTACCACATTGATGATGATGAATATGATGTTTGATAAAGATATTCATAAAATGTTTTATGTTGTGATATAAAAAAGTGTACTTACTAAGCTTATGCTTACTTAATTTTTATATCATGTTGTAAACAAAGGTACAAGGCATATGGAGTAGATGGAGGACAGAGGCGGGCGTGTGCGCCACGGCGATGGATTGGAAACAGAATAACGCAAAGAAAGAATATTTTTTTTTCTAAACTATGTTTTTTTATTTCTTTGAATGCTTAATTTTTCACACTATTAAGTAAAAAGACTTGTTTTACATTCATTTTGATTTTGCAAAAGTTCGGTCTACCGAACTGTGTAAACAGATTTTAAAGTTTGTTTTGAATTGTATTTAAATTATGGTTTTGTTAATTTGGCATTGATTAAAAAAAAAGATTTGAAATATTTGAAATATTTTTTAAAAAAATTGTATGCATGAATGCTAAGATATGTTTATCAAATTGTGTTTAAATTTAAATGGTTTATCTTAAAAATAATGATAATAAGGACGAAAGTAACGATAAAAGTTGATAATTATATTAAGATAGAAATCAAACACAATAAATATTATAATACCATAGCCTGAGTCTACAGAGGGAGAGAAAAAGGAGGGTTAGTTATGTGCCTAAGATAATTTACAGTGGCTGAATCAAGATTTGGGAGTGAAGTACAATCTTCAGCATAATAATGTTTATAGCAACATTTAAAATAAAAAATAAAAAAACGCCATCTGAAGGTGGAGCTTTGTATACGTAGCTAAGACCTTGATAATCTATGAGTGATCAAGCATCAGAGGAAGCATTCTAGGATCAGTTCTCATTTTTCAAAGAAACTTCTTCTCTATTGTGTCGTTACACTCTTTGCAAGATTCCGGGGCTGATCGACGTTGAAGCCTCTCAAGACGGTAAGATGATATGCCAACAACTGCAGCAAAGATGAAGAGAGAGAAAAGGTGAAGAAAACTAAAACACTTCTAGATGGATTCATAATCTTAAGGTCCTTTACTCTCTTCCTTTTCAACCCGCTTTGTTGGTAATCAATGGAAGAAACATAGACAAAACATGAAGAATACTACTCTAGGATGACAAAAGTAAATAAAATCTGCAGTAGTGATAGTACCTGTAATGGGACTATATTAATTACTGGTTGAAGACAATCCTCGACCTGCGGAACTTCAATTACTCGACAAGATCCACCAAGGCTCACGGATGCAGCATCTCCTTTTGAACACATCACTATCAAGCGGCCTCTGCGAGCATGAAGTTGCTGAATGACTGACTGTTGCTTGCTGTCAGTGCCACAGTAGAGTTGTCAGCGACAACTAGGTAACTTTAGAGTTCAAACCATCCTACTGTTCCTAAGTATGAGAAAACCAACCTGAAGCAAGAGTCACGGGTAGCTATGACAACAGTAGGGAGATTTTCATCAACTAAAGCCAAAGGGCCATGTTTCATTTCACCAGCTAGTATTCCTTCACTATGCATAAGTGCCACTTCCTTTACTTTCAAAGCACCTTCCAGGGCTGTTGCGTAGTTGTATCCTCTCCCGAAAACAAGAAGCGACTGCTCGGCAATTAATAGTTTGGCAAGATCCTTCATTTCCTGGTCAAGCTTCAGGACCTCCCTGACTTTGTCTGCAGAAACATAAAACAAGAAAGAGAGTATTGTTTTTTAAACCTTTTTCAGCAAGGCACTTGTTCCAAAACAGGCAAGAATTGTCTAGAGAAAAATAACAAAAGAACGATTGGAAGAACCTTACTTGGCAAGTCATATAGACCATCTATTATATGATCTCTTCTTGCTTGACTTGAAATTGTGTCACCCCCAATAGCTAATGCTAACATTGCCATCACAACTATTTGACTTGTGTATGCCTAATGAACAATGATGACAGCAACAAACAATTAACCAAGAATAAAAAATGACCAAAACAAAGACACTGTTTCTTCAATTTTTTACCTTAGTACTAGCAACTCCAATCTCACAGCCAGCATTTATATGCACACCACAGTGTGTATTCCTGGCTATTGCACTACCAACAGTATTGGTGATGCCAACACATAGTGCACCATTTTCCAACGCATACTCCAACGCATGCATAGTATCTGCTGTTTCACCAGATTGACTGACAAAGACTGCTGTATCTTCCCGGTATATCGGACCTTGCCGATCCACTAGATCACTAGCGATTTCCATGGTAACAGGGATACCTATACAGTATGAATTATTTAAACAAGAAGAATTACTATGTCTGATCTACAATCAGCAAAACCGTTTAAAAAGCCAGTAAGTACCTACCAGAAAGTTCTTCCAAGATGGGTCTAGAAGCTAAAGCAGCATTGTAGCTTGTTCCACAACCAATAACAAGAATCCGTCTGCTTCGCCTAATTGTTTTAAGATGGTCCTTCAGGCCACCCAAAAGGACAGTCTTGGATTTACAAGAACCCCTTCGTATGAGCCTCCCCCTCATTGTGGTCGTAAGAGATTCTGGCTGTTCATGAATCTCTTTCTGCATATAATGTTCGTATTTTCCTTTGTTGATTTGCTCAACCTCCATCTCTAGAGTGGACAATGCACGTTGAACTGATGAAACTCTTGAAAGGGCACCGCCATGTTTTCCCTTTTCTTTATCAAATTTTAGGATCGACACAGCTCCATCCTAAAGATACCATCATCACACATAAGAAAGAACTTGACATTTGTGAATACACACCTCAAGGATTAAAAGCAATGTCAAACCCCACTCACTATAGAATCTATAATGTGTAAGCATAGAAATAAATGGTACTTGTGATTTATATAACAACCAAGTGCCCACGTTAAATGTTTAAGCAATGTCTACACGTATAAATTAATATAAGAGAAAAAGATCTAAAACTACAAATGTTATAAAAAAGAATTACAACATTCATATGAGCAAAAAAGATTAGATTTGTCTCCGTTATCATGCACATTTCTCAATAGAAGTAAGATGTTTAGTTCTGAAAGAACAGACAATGACTTGTTGGGGGTGTACATACCCTGAGATGAACCACTTCACCATCCTCAATGACCAAAACCTTTTTTGTGTGCTCAACTACTGCATTGGCATCACTCGATAGGAAGAGTTCCTTGGGGTGTCCATTCTTTGAAAGGAAATTATCATCGTGAAATGTGGATCCACTCTTCACATCTTCTGTAAATTCCTGACATGCATCACAAAGTCAATCATACCCGAAAAGATAGTAAAACTTAAAATACTCAGCCATGCTTCTAACATGGATTTTATTAAATTTAGCAAGAGATTTAATCAAGTCTTAAGAGAAAAGCCAGATAAATTCCTTTTCTCTGTCCTATTTTTGCCGTCTTTCTTGATAGCAGCTTTTCCCTATGTTTGCCTATGTGGGAAAGATAGGAGGATTTCTTAATGAAGAATGCCCACCAGGAGCCGATAAGAAAATACAAATTTCACGCAGCAAAAAACAAAAAAAAGCTAAAAATAGTTATGAGCAGAGCACTAGTTACGAAACAAGAATTATCCATTTACTTAATATGTAACTTACTTTGACACCGAGAAGCAATGGACTGCCGCGCTTGCAAGCAATCAACTCGTTGGGATAATGCCGGCTTTTGAAAATAAGTGCATAGGCCCCTTCAAGATGCCTCATAACTTCAAGCACAACTTGACTAAATGTAACCGTCTGGTCAGCTGTAACAAAAAATTGACACTCTTAGCTAAGAACATATTTTTGAATTAAACTTCATTCCTACTATGAAATGGGAAGGAAACAAAAAAGAAAGAATAATCAGGGGGCAAAAATGATATGAAAGTGCACAGAAACAAATCTTTCAGATGTTATCAGTAAGAGAACTTTAGAAAATACAATTACAACGAAACATCTTTAAGACATCATTATGAAAGAGAACTACCTTCTTCGTTTGCCTTGTCAAAGACATATTTAGCAAGTTTTGGAATTATTTCCGTGTCTGTTTCGGATTCAAAAGTGAACCCATGTCGAACAAGTGTTTCCTTAAGGACCTGCATTCAAAAAAGGTCGGAGAAGTATCTCAGCTAACCCAATTGATAATCAAGTTCAAACCCATACCCAAAGAGAGCGAGAAAGAAAAACAACTCTCTGCCAAAATGTTAAGCAAACCTCATAATTAGTGATAACTCCATTATGAACAACCAAGAATTCATTTCCAGGACCCGAAGTCTGGGGATGGCTATTCCTTGGGGCTGGCTCCCCATGAGTAGCCCATCGGGTGTGCGCTATTCCGGCATGTGTTGAAAAAGACTCCTCCAGATTGATTTCCTTTTCATCAACCTCTGCAAATAACCAATATCACAATGTCTTTCTTAAGTATCATGCTCTTACCAGTATAACCATAACGACAAGCCAGACCAAAATACGCACTGAAAAGACAAATGACATATTTTTAGAAACTTGCAAGTTGCAATGCCACTCGTTATTGCCCATGTGCTCAAAACAAAGGACTCAGTTTGATCATGGACGAGATTATGAAAATAGTGAACGAAATTAAAATCTTTAATCTTGTTTTAACAATTTAGAGGCAAGCAAATTTTCTTTGACAAGAATATTAAATTTACTCTCACAAACCCCCGCCAAAACCGAGCAAGATCAACGGTTCCAATGCGGGTCAGCCCAAGACATAAAATTCACTAATCGAAATATGCCAACTTCGTAACCACTTTCTCCTCCTCTGCTAGGAAAAGAAAAGAAAATCTTTTTCCACCGTTTTCCCGGGAACCGAACAGAATGTAAAGATCCCAAAGAAAAATTCAACACAATCAAGAATTCCAAAAGAGAGGGGAAATCAAACGAAATAAACACCTTGGTAAACTGATTTGACGAGGGACTCGATGTTTCCCTCCTGGCGAAAGACGAGGGGAACAGGGGAGACAACGGACGGGACAGAGCTGGAAGACGAAGAAGGTTGAGGAGTGTTTGGATCGGAGGAAACCGAGAGAAAATTTGAGAAGGAATCGTCAACGGAGATCCCGGCGGAATCGTAGCCACGATACTCCAACCGCCTCAGGCCATTGAAGAGAACTTGAAGAATGTATCGCCTCTCTCTGTTCACGTTGTAATTCAAGTAAGCGAAAATCCCACACATTTTTTTTCTCTTTCTCTTTCGAATTTTCGTTTCAAAATTTTTTTTTTTTCTCTCTTTTGTTTCTTCTTATTTTCTAAAGCCTCTGGGTTTAATTTTAAAGACGAAGAGGGAAGGAAGGACGCGTAGTTGTTTGACTCTTGACCTTTTTTTATTTCTCTTTTATTTCTTTTTTTTTTCCCCTTTTTTCTTTCGTTTGGGGTCTGCAAGATAGACAGCTAAAAAGCTCGCGGAAACTGAAACAAATATAATGGAAAGGGTATTTTGGTCTTTTCGTAATGCGTAAGTGTGCACAATTGGCACTTGGCGGTTGGTTGATTGGGTAGATTAGGAAAGCGCTATGGCTGTTGCAGTGGGGTGAGATCTCAAGAAAAACGAAAGGTATAGTGGTAGTTTTGTCTTTTTCGCTTGCGTCGGTTTTGAAGTAGTGGCGTTATTTGATTGGCTGATGTTGTGTGTTGTATTGGGATTGGATTACTTTTTCCTTTTTAAGTGGAAAATAAGATTGAAAATCTTTTCCAGAAGGGAATCTTTAATTAAGATCTTTTACAAGTTTTAGTTAAGCCTTTTTCTTTTTCAATTTTTTTCTTTTAAGAAAGGCTAAGTACAAGTATGCATCCCAAATATCTCAGCCATTGAATGGGAGTTGGACGGCAAAAGAAACGGTCTAATTTTTAGCCCTTCCAACTTTTGTAAGGGCATGTTCATTTTGCAACAGAAGAAAAAAGAAAGTGCTGAGTGATTTTTTCATTTAATAATATATTCTCATATAAAATTAGTGACGAGAGATTTGTGTGAGAAAAGGGGTATAAATACTTGAATATGCTTTATTATTGATTCTCGGTTAAAATAAATGAATCTTAAGTTTACTAATATACTTTAATGATAAGCAAAAGAATATTTTAGTTATATAAATAAACATTTTAGTAATTATACAAAGAAGATTACTATTGCTAAGTTTAGTAAACCCTAAAAAAGAATTAGATTGTTTCTCATTATTCCATAAAAATTTCTACGAAGGAAATAAATTATGCTCATTTTCGTTACTTTGATCTCGTTACTTTTTTTTTATATTTGTTTGATAAACATGTCATTGTTTAGTGACTGCAATTTAGGATGCAAGGTACAACAATCCATACCGTAATTGTGTTCTTTCCTCTTATACTTCTGAATTTTGAATTTGATGGAGCAGTATTGTTGTTATATTGGAATTAGAAAGTACTAAGAAGAACATTCCTTGTCCTGGTCACATCTTCAATGACTTTCTTTCTTGTCCCCAACGATTCCAAAATCTGATGAGTATGTCTTTCTTGGAAATTGTTATTGTTCAGCATCTGCTTTTTTTCCTCTTTTAGATCTAAACCATGTTGGCGAATATTCCCTGTGTACTTTCGCATATAGAATACGAATCAAGTGTAAAACCGTGCCATGATTCAATTGAAAAAGGCTGTTGCACTAGTGCTCCATATCAGAATTGAGGTCATTTTGGCATAAAATAAGGAAATCATGGAGGGCAAACCTTAACTGCCTGTATGATGAGTTATTAAGGTATTTGAAAAAGAAAAACTACTTCTTTCTAATAAGGTATTTGAAAAAATAGATACCCAAATTAAGCTAGATGATTATATCATTTTTTAAAAAATGTATATATTGTATTTCTCACCTATATTTATATCCCCATTTATGATGTAATCATTAAATTCATTTCACATCTGACACAATATCACAACTACTACATAATATTTCACTAGCACATGTGATGACGCGGCACCGATAGATAGTTTCCTTTTAAACTATTTTGGCATAGAAGGATCTCACAAATACATACAAGTACAATGATCAGTTTGAAGTGAATATCTTCACAATATTATTAACATTCTACAATTAAAAGATGAGAAAGCCTTCAGCTTGATCTAACAGTCTCTATTGCAAGAACTAAGTCGTCGACTTTGGCCCCCGTAACTTCTTTTACAACCTTGCTGTCCTTCAAAATCTTGAAAGTTGGAACCACCCTAATCCCAAGCTCTTTTGCTAGCGGCTGTAAACAAAGATCAAACCAAGAGAAAAGAGTTAGAACCATGTTATAATAGGGTGTTTGGGAGAGTACGTTAAATAATCAGTTTGAGTTTGAGAACTGTAACATGTGATAGCTTTACACTGTAGTTTTTAACTATAAAATGTGAGAACTTTACACTGTTTACAGTTTAAACCATTAGTTTGAATTACTCTTCCAAACACTTGCAGATCTTTCCAAGTATATAAACACACATATATGCTAAAAATAAAAGCATGGAATCATGTAGAAAACCTTGTTATCTTGATTACAATCAAGCTTTAGGAAAACAACATCAAGATACTTCTCTGACAATTCTTGAAATTTTGGGGCAATCACCTTGCAAGGGCCACACCTGCAGGGTTAGAGAATGAGTCATAAGTCAAGTTAAAGTCATCTTAAATCGGAAGGACAAAGAAATTTATGGAAAAGTACAAGTAGTTCTGACCAAAAAGGCAACTTTGCCAACATTATTGAGCAGATTCTAATATATTCCAAGACATTGAAAAAAGCTTAGAGTGCTACATCATTTTCAATGATGAAACAGTGATTTTACTCATAAAGCAATGATGTAAGATCAGAAATTCAATAATAAACATTTGATTTCAGCTTTCAGATAGAGAACATGGAACTCAATAGCTAAAGTTGGATTTTTAATTGCAAAGTTCGAACTCTGAAAGCGATGATACCCAAAATGCCATATCTAGAAAAACTCAAACTAAATCCAAAATATCCAACAGTTCAGCATTACCACTTCAACTGTTTATCAAATTGACAGTAAAATAGTAAATGATTGTAAGCCTCATTTTATTAACTTTGATTTTGTTGCTACCACTTTCACTATTTTATACAGCAATCGAAACTAAAACTAAATGCTATTATAAAGATTTTAACTTTATTTTATCCCTACTACTTCCAGTATTCTATGAAGTGACTGAAACTAAAACTAAATGCTATTATAAAGAAACACCAAACCGAAGAAAAGGTACTTCCAGTATTCTCTGAAGTGACTGAGACTACAACTAAATGCTATTATAAAGATACACCAAACCGAAGAAAAGGTTCCAAATTTCTGAATTGCGTTTTTCTTTCAACCAATTAGTATGATTTGTTTCCTTATAATGGAAACACGAACGATCTTATCTGCTCTGAAATACGACTTTCCCAATCGATTCTTCGATATTTGGCCAAAGCTCAAAGCCGTATCTTTAGTTTTAGCAAGACATTCTTGAATTCGATAATTAAAAAAAGTATCTTTAAATTTCTCAGCAAACACACGCAAAAACGGAAAAAAGGTACTTTTTTTCCTTTTCGACTTTTCTCATTAACCAAACAGAAAGTTAACAACAGAAACAGGAATATTCGAGATGTGGAGCAATACCATTGGGTGTACATGTCGAGAACGACGGTCTTTTCGCCGGCGGCGTTGACGATCGGCCAGAAGTTGTCTTTGTTGACCTCGGTGACCTTCCCGACGGTGGGACCTACGGTCTCCAAGCTTGACCTAACAGTTTTGTTGCTGTGACTGTAGGACCAGCAAGCTCCCCTCTCTCTACTGGCCCCACCACTGAACCTCAGAACCACGTTCTTCTTCGAACCGAAGCAGCTAGAGGAAGACGAAGACGGGAGCGCGATCTGCTGCTTCGCGACGCAGGACAACGACGGCGGAGATCTGACGGACTGAGGACAGAGAGTACTGCAAGATCGGAGTGCCATTATTGTCGTTTGAGGTTTGTGGAGAAGGGTTCGATGAGAGCGTCTGAAATAATGAGGAACCCGATGGTTTTTAAAATTACTGTTTTGGCCTTCAGATTCTGTGGTGGTCGTGAGAGATGGCGGGGTTACTTTCGTCGGTCTCTATGGTTTTCGCGGCAAACGTTGGGAATCAAGGTGACGAAATTAGCCTTTAAGATATCGGTTAACAAGGGAACATGCGGGGTGGTTTTGGTAATTTGGACATATGTGGTGGACCAGTGGTGCAACGAGAGGTGTGGAGGCGTGATTGGGATGGGGGAATATTATGCAGATCATTTGGTTTCTGTTATCCAAAAGACAAAATAAGGCTTGAAAATGTCTCTTAGTTGTGGAAAAGATCTGGTGGTAACCTAGTCATTTGGTTGATATTTTTCCCTCAAGTGGCAGCCCAATAACACCCTCCACACAAATGGGAAGAAGGGACTGCTCAAATTAAGGATATTTGGCAAATCTTATTTAAAATTATAGTTGTGGTTATCAAATAATGTAAAGTTTTTATATGCTATAGTATTTTAAATTACAGCTATAGTTTTAACCACACTTTCTAAACACCCTATAAAATTGTGATTATTTTGTTGTTTATATAATTATTTTTGAATTTTATCTAGATGTTTAAATTGTGAATCTCATTAGTCATTTTGACTTAAAAATATCATATCAATCTAAATTATGTTAAAAATTATTGTAAATCGATTCAACTTGAAAATTTTCTTATTAGAACCAATGAATCAAACATCATATACATTACAAGCGTGGGTCTATTAACACCATTCATTACTTTTCATACACTCCTATTTAATAAGATTTGTCTACTAGTGTATTACACCTATTAATAAATTATTCTAAGGACAAAAGTGTTTTAGAAAATACTAGTTACACACTATCTTAAAAATATACATATTTCCTTCTAAAAAATTTGTGTATTATTTTTTTCAAATAAATAAAGATGGATTCCAACATGAAAGAGTCTTCTATGAAAAATATATATGCGGTTTATTTCTTTTTCAAAAGTATTATTTTTGTTATTGTTTTATATATACTAATTATAGTTATATATATTATTTCATTTTTTTTATAAATAACTACAATCATATGCTCAAGTAAAAAGAACTATATTTTCATTTGATATAAAGAACATGATATAAAAAAAGAAAAAGAAAAAAAAACTACATTTTCCTTTTTGTTTTAAGTAAAGGAAAGATAATTTATTCGATACGTATATAAACCCTTACAATTTTGCTATCACTTTTTCTAGAATTTAAAGTCTGGTTTAATAAAAAGGAAAAAAATTATATTAAAAAAATTATCACTTAGTATACAAACTGAAAAAGAAAAATATTTGTAAAAAAAAAATTGTTAGTTTATTTCGTAAGTGGGCAAGTAGAAAAAAGAAAACTAATAATACTGTTTAAGTTTAGGAATTTTTTTGATATTTTAAAGGGAATACAAAAAAGTAAAATAAGAGATGATTGGAGAAATGATACGTGAAAAATTGAATAAAAAGTATCCATAAAAGCACTCATTTTATTAAAAAAAAAACCATGTTGCCATGTTGCAGAATGAGAAATTCTGATCCAATAAAGTTGAGAATGTATGAAAAAATAAAGAGAAAAAAAAATCAAACAACTATAATTTCTTTGTTTTCTTCAAATCCATTTATATGTCATCATACGTGTGCAATAATGTGGACAACCATTCAATATATTAACCAATAATTTGTATTGATTGCGACAAGACGGATTGATAAACTCTTCTCAGTTTTTTTTTTTTACATTTTTGGAAGAACTCTTCTCGGTTTTTTTTCTCAACCAGCAATTCTCTTTATTTTCAATACTGTTTTAAATCTGCTTGATTGTCTGTTAATTATGGGATTATAATCAGATACCAGAAAATCATGATAACATATATATGTATATATATATACACTACAATTTTTTCTCACATCATAATGACATTGACATAAACTATCTGTTGTAGAGTTTCAACAGACAATAACGAGTTGGAAAAAGGGCATTAAAAGATTTATATTTTTTTTAAGGGAAAAAAATTGCCCTTTGGTGTAATTATGCAAGAAACATGTTATATCCAAAACAATAACGCATGATTTTCACACGTGTCAACAAACAACAGTTATTTGATGTCAACTCACTGCGGCTGGCAACGTTCGTTACTGAGGCAACATTATATATGTATATATATATTGAGTTCTTTGAAAGGATAATTAGATATATTATAATTTTCAAACCAATTGTCCCTAACTACTTATAAAGGCTAACCCTATATTATCAAAAGCAAATAAAAAAAGAGCAAAAAATATTATACACATTTATAGTGGTTTATCTTTAACGAAAGTTGCATAAACTATCAATTCATCATAATGAAGAAAAAATTAAGAAAAAAATCGCACAGTGTGAAGAGAAAAATTGCATGTCAATTTTTGTTTAATCTAATTTTAAGCTAATCAAATCAAACTTTAATTACTTGAAAAAGAAAGGGTTCAATCTCGCTATTTACTACATTCATTAAAAAACATATAAACTAAAACTCTAAAAAAGTAATTGAATCCAATTTTTTTATAGTACATTTATTTAAAACGATTAATCAAATCAAACTTTAATTACTTAAAAAAGAAAAGGTCCAATTTGATTATTTAGTAGATTCATTAAAAAATGCAAACTAAAACTCTAAAAATTAATGAATCCAATCTTTATATGGTGCATTTATTTAAAACAACAAAATAGGTTATAAATCCATGCAAAATAATTAAAGTTAAAGACACAAAAACCCTTTAATTACTAAAAAAAATCCTTTGATTTCCTCCCCAGCTATTTTGTTTTACAAATTTTTTTAAGCTTTCCCCTTCTAAAATTTATATGAATTTTTCTAAAAGCTTCAATTACATCCTAAATTTTGATTTTTAAATATCTTATTTTTAAAATCTAAGATACCAAATAAATAAATCAAAGATACTATTGTACAAGTTTACAACCTTGTGATTATAACTTTTAAAAAGAGAATTAATTTTCTTTTAAGCTTAGTTCATTTGGATAAAAAAAGATACATCAATAATTAAAAAAGATAGTTGTATTATTATTTTTGTTTAAAATTTTAATCCAATTCATTTTTTATGAAAAAAAAATTCGGACAATATTCAGAGTTTAAATTTTCAATAATTGTCGATAGTTGTCAAATGCTTAATGATTTGAGAGACTTTTGAAAATTCCTACATCAAACAAGAGAGGAAAAAAATTTCTAAGGCACAACATTTTCTGACAAAAAAGAGTATGAATTTGTTTGAAAATATTCGAAGAGAAAGACTCAAGAGAGAGAATAAGAAGACAACAACTGCAATAATATATAATAGTCATAGAAGTTGGGCCCCTTCAAATAAAACACCACTAACAATAATGCGCAGAAAATAAGTAGTCTACATGGCAGATATTCTGCAAAACAGTTTATGGATATAGAATTTGCATCCAAAAAGTCAAAAGTGCAGTGCCCAATGGAATGAGAAAATAGCTTTGAAGGTTGGCCAAAGTTGAGCTGTAGAGCCAAGGAATTTGCGGGGGGGAGACACAGGACAGAAACTTGAAGGAATGGAAAGAATCAAAGAAATACACAACAAAAAGAAAGACAATATATAGCCCACGTGAGAAAGAAGGCAAATGGTTGAGTGCGTTAGGGTTCCAGTTCCCTATTATATTCACAACCTTTTGGTACCTTTGCGGGGTCTTTTTTTTAATATAAGTTTTTGGACAAAAAAAAAAAAAGGAAAAGTTCTAATCAACAAACAATACAAAGCTCTAATCAACAAACAATACAAAGCTCTTAACAGGTGTGGTAAAAAAAATTGTTACAATGTAAATATCTTATATGTTATAGTTTTGAAACCAATTTTTTCAGTTTTAACCGTTACCCCAAACATTTTATAAGAATTCTATGTTAGGGTAGGAAAAAAAAACTACCATTATATCTATATTGAATTGAGTTTAGGTTAATTGTGCATATTTTTGCATTTTGATATGATTTTGATAGAGTTATGCACCAGCAATACAGCTACCTATTATGAAAAGTTTACGTGTATATATGTATGTATCAAAAGTTTGGGTTAGTTGTGTGTATGTATGTATGTATTTTGGTGATGTCAATATATAGCGTGTGTATATATGTATCTATGTATATATGCATTGTGGTGATGTTTGAACTTTCATACTCTTATCACTCATTAGCTTATACAAAACTCATAAATATCCATTTTAATATTACAAAACAATAGGAAATATTCTTTTTGATTGACAATTGGCAAACAACTGTTCAAAAAATTAAAAGGAGGACTACACTACCATGATCGATCGTTTTTCCATGTTCAGGATAATAATAAAGTGTTTAATTTATTAGTTGTTATTTCCAAAAAGAGTGTGAATTTTCAATTATTTGACCTTCCAAAAATTTGAAAGAGATATTAAAAAAAGCATCAATTGTAACGACCTGTTTTATCCGGCTGTCATTTAACTTACTTAAACATGATTTCTTATCCTCATTTCTTACTTATCAATAAAAAAAATATTGGTAATTTTTTTTTCTTCTTAAACATATTTTAAAACTGTTGCAACGTTGTGACACCCGTTATTCTCCTAACGGGTATTGAGGTAATTAAATTAATTTTTAATGTATAAAAAAAAAAATTGCTTCATTTAAATTTATTTTATAATATTTATTTTTATCTATTTTTAAATTTTCTAAAATTCTCCTATATTTATTTAGTATGATTACTAAAAAGCCTTAGAACTTCTAATAAATCTCAAAAATGTCATATTGGCATTATGTGTGTTAAAGTCTTTAGATGAGACATAAGGATATCTTTTCCAACTACTCTTGACCCTCATTTTCTTTATTTCCTCCGTGACATGCTTCAACATGTCTCCTCTATAATTGTTTCTATCACTTCTCTTCAAAGACTTCATCTTTTCTTCCTTTCTCTTCCACGGTTCCCACACTCTTCTTCTTATTTCTTTGCTGAAGCAAAATACTTAGAGAACTTCTTTAAGGCAGCCATAAAAATCAGCCACCATCACCTCCATTTGAGCAAGAATTTCAGTCATACCGAACTAAAGGAACCTGTTTTGAAGCCATTTCAAGCTTCCAACTAACCATAATCCGAGGTTAGAATCTTATGAACAAATTTAGTCTTTCATTTATAAATTTTCTTTTATACTAAAGGATTATTCAAATTTGCGTTCTTAAACCTAAGTATATGTTTGTTGCTATTTTGGAGCATATGTATGAAGTCTAAGTGTATATGCCCTAGACAGAAAATTTATATTGTTAAACTTTATAATACCTCTATGGGCAGTGGTTATTTCTTGAAATTCTAAGATTAAATTAAAATAAATTTTATGAATGTAGTTGTATGTTGTGCTTTAGTTTTAATTGTCCTTATGCACGCCTTAGGATCAAGGGAGTATGGAGCTAACGTTAATTGATTCCAGGATTAAGAGACTGTTGATAAGCTTAAAAGGTAGGGATTCTATTACTCATTTTTGTGAGGTTTTTATAGAATTAAAATTGATTGTTTTGCCGCAATATATATATATCTATGTTGAACTGATATTATATGAGTATCACATATGAAACTATGACATGGACTCGTCTTGTATTGTACGGCGAGGAACATAATGAATTGACACATGTTATAAATTGAGAAGCATGGTTAGGAAAACTGACTCTATTAATAATGATTTAATATAGAGAAATGGTGAGACATGAAGAGGGCGGCGGTTACGTCCTTGGGCATGAATACCCAAAAAGGTAAAATAGGGGGAAGGTGATGACGCTTCCTTGGGTTGAAAGTCCCAGAACACACTGTACAGGAATTGATTTGGTGAGGACTCGGGGCTTGATGTCCCCTCACCGGAACACCCTTGGAATGTTTATGGGGTGATCAAGTGCGCCCATTTGGGTTTCGATGAGTTGAGTGATACTCAATTTAACATGGATACCTAGGAACAATGATGATTGGTAATATTTGTATAAATGTGTAATTATGACACTTGGTAATGATTAACTACGGTATCCATAAGATGTGATCATAATAAACCTCATAATCTGGAATATGATGTAACTTACTAACCATGCAGGTTTTAATGTGGTAATGATAAAAACCTAAAGGTGAGTAATGGCTTTCTCTACTGAGCATAGTGTCGCTCATTCCCTTATATTTTTATCTTTTCAGGACTCACTAAGTGTGAGGTGGCTACGAGAAATATAGTTGAGGAAGTGATGTAGTTATATTACATTGGGACTGCTTCAATTGTTGAGAATGTTCTTCATGATAATGTAAGCATCAATTGTTACTTTCTGTGACTGTATTACAATGTGTTGAGGGTTAAAATGATGATGACAACAGTTTATATTATTAAATTTAAGGTGCTACATTAAAACTGTGGTTTATTTGTCGTTTATATTTTTATTTTTGAGTTGAGAGTTTTCATTTAAGTCCCGGGCAAATTTTATTTTTAAGGTTTTACTTTTATTATTTATTTTTATTTTATCTCATTAAAAACTGTTAACCCCCATATAGGGGCGTTACAGAATTTTTGGTATCAGAGCCTAGGTTCGGTTAACCTAGGGAGTGTAGCATCACTTTAAAAAAATATATTTTTGAGATGGTTTTGAAGCTGAATTTTCATTGTCATCATCAAAATGAACCTTCACATTGATTTATACAGTCTAGAAGGATGTAACATGGAAAGGCCATAGAATGAAAATACTAATAGTTTATGAGTACAATAATTATATAGAAGGAAAGTATTAATAGTTATGAGGGAATGATAATTATATGGAATGAGTTTATAAGTAGATTGCTTATGAGAGATTCGTATAATATTTGGATCTATAAGCATATCTAATTCGTATAGATAAGAGGATTTAAGAGCCTTTTGTCTCGTGAAAAACAATAAAAAAAAAATATAAGGCTTGATTTATTGATTTTAAAGTTTGGCATAGATATGCCAAATTTTTCGTAATTGATTCAAACCTAAGTAATGATTATGTGTGGATTCGATGGAACACATAAGTGTCAATATCTTTTCTTAAAAGTTCTATTTATTTGAGGAATATGATATAAGTTGGGAATCATGGTATTGAATCTTGAGAGAGATAAATGTTAGACTTTTGGTCTGTTGAGACTGTGTAAAGTCTAGAATGCATGAATCTCAAAATTGGAATATTTTGTTACGTACATTGTATTTAAGTGTATCAGTGAATCTTTTGGTTACTTAAGGCTTTGTTATATGAGGAAATTATATATTGTATAAGTAGAATTGTGGGGATTGTAGATGTTCTTAAGTAGTAACATCAAGTGTCTTTGTTCATTGATATGGTCTACGTTGAAAGACGTAAATCGTATTGATTTCAAGGTTAGTCACATTCTAAACCCTTGGTAGCAATGATGATGAATCCATTGATAGATGTTAAGTATTATGAATAACATATGGGTGTATGTATTGTTCAATAAGGTTTTGATTAAAACAAAATTATTCGAGTTGCTGGAAGATTATGTTGTTATGAAATGATTTTAAATATCATTCAGGAAGATCCTTGTTGTCGTTAAATTAGATTTGTTGTTCATAATTAACTTTATCTATAGTGGGCTTTGAATTGGGTTTAAGATTCATACGAATTGGTTTTCAATTTTATGTTTGTTATTTAACTCGTTCTAAATGTGTTAAGGCCCGAAACAACCTGACCATTTTCAACTTAGAACATTTGGGCCTAGTTCAAATCTTAAATCAGTTTGATTCACACTGTCTCTCCCACGTGGTCTCTATACGTGTCATATACAGTGGTTTAATTATTGTTTACATATACGTTTACTGTGCGTATGACCTTATTTCTCCGAGTTCACTTTTTCTCTCTTAATTTGTTATTTTTTCTCTAAATCGCAAATCCTCTTCTTTTTCATTAAAAATTCTTCTTTTCCTCTAAAAGAAGAAGGAATTCTAGGATTCTGCAATTTACTATCTTAATTTTTCATTTCTATTTACTCTTCTTTCATCTCATCATGGACCCAAAGTACCAACACCTGAGAAAGTATTTCCCATCACTCTCCCAAAAGATTCTCAGAAAGAAATACAAGGCTAGAATTACTCGGTTGTGGATTCTTATGCGTTTTGGTATCCCTTGTGATGTGAGAATGTTAATAGAGGGGAAAATCCGTCCGAGTGACTTTAGTCAAGATGTCGGTTTACCAGGAACAGGTACCAGTCGAAGTGCAATGAAAAGAAGAGCTCGTGCCATCGTGGTCGCTTGTAACAAATGTGGAAGACAAAATTGTAACGGTAAATGTACTTCACCTGGTTATATGTCTACGAATAGAGAGGATAAAATAAGGTTTTGTAGGGATGGACTTTCAAAGGAGAACTTGGATAGCATCCATCCTCCTCTTCACGGTCACCCTAGTGGATATGTTCAAGGAGCTATTTTTAAACTCTGGCCTAAATTTTATACAGAAAGACAACGCCTCAGGAATATGGTATTTCTAGATCCTGTTTGTCAAGCCATAAGAAAACTGGATGGGGAATAAGTCTTCGCTCTATAAAGGTTATTTAGTCTTTACTTATTTGAAGCAGTTTTAGCTGATGTTCAACGGTTTGTGTTTTTCTTTTACTCAGAATATTGCTTTTGTGTTTGAAATAATTGTGATTATTAGATTGATACAGTAAGTGTTAATATCTTATTTAATTTATGATTTTCTTAAATATATATATAATAAAATATATTATCTTATCAGACACGTCACATACGGTACAGTAATATGTTTGAATTTTGAAAAGCTTATCCAGATATTTCAAGATTTGTGTCTCAAATTTCAAAAGTTCTACAGTATTTGTCATTTATATTAAATTTCTAGACTTGGTGTATATTTGTCAAAAAGTCTACAGTTGTGTCATGAGGGTCTTCTGTCAAATTGTTCTCAATTGTCAAAAGTTATACAATTAGAGTCTAATCTTTTTCAAAAAGTGAATCAGATTTTCTGTAAACTATCAATCACCTTATCTTACTTTCTTATCCGCACAAGATTTTGTTTAAATCTTTGGATTACCTTTTCATTACCTACTCGTCTATCTCTTTAGCCCTTTTTGTATATTTCTCATCTTTAAAAACTCATGTAGAACCCGAAGTCTAAGTGGAGCAGACATTAAGCAACCACTTCTATAAACCAAATATGTCTACCTCCCAGTCCACGAAGAAAATAAAGAATGTCTGTGTCTTTTGTGGTTCCAGCTTTGGAAAAGATAAAGCTTATTTAGAAGCTGCAAATCACTTAGGGCAAGTCCTAGCACGCAAGAAGATTAACATAATCTATGGGGGTGGTAGTATAAAAATGATGGTAAATATGGCACTAGCAGCTAGGTCTAGCGACGCTACTGATGTAAGAATTTGGCCTCATATTCCAGTTGAAGGAAACCTTTGTAAGGAAGCCATAGGTAAGGGAGAAGGAGTCAGGAGTATCCCTAAAAATTTTAAAGACATAATCTATAATTCCGATGCTTTTATAGCATTACCTGGTGGTCTAGGTACTCTTGAGGAAATATTTATAGTTGCTTGTGGGCAATTGTTGGGCTTTTATTCCAAACCTTTGGGACTGCTGAATGTAAATGGTTTTTATGACGGTCTTTTGAAATTTCTAGATTACGCTGTGGAAGAAATCATCACTACAGAATCGGAGAGACAAATCTTTGTTACTGCTTCAACAGCTGAGGAATTGATAGATAAAATGCAAATCATACATCCAGAATCCGACACTGCAACATCCAAGCTTGAATGGGAAAGGGAAAGCCGGGAGCGGCCAATTGATTTGAATCTCCATCTGTAATCTTTTTGTTTTATCTTTGGCATGTAGGCATGTGTGTCCGTATTTCGTGTGTTACGAATAACCGTTTACCTTGTATTCTGTGTTTCTTGTGGTACGTCGTTGTTCAATCTTTTAGATTCATTGAGCCTAATGCCGGGATGGCTGGATACGGAGTACTTGATGCTCTCGAAACGCATCCTTCTTAAGGTCCGATCTTTTGTTTATCGATGTTTTTGTATCCTATAAGCATGCATGATATGGATAGCTGGTATACGGAGTGCCTTGTACTCTCGAAACGTATCCGTATCATGTTTGTAATGTGTAATATTCTGTTAATATTATGTGGAAGTACCAGAGTCAGTTATGGGGATATTCCATATGAAATATGAGTATATTATTTGGGTTGAATGTTTGTGTCATGAGGATAGCTGTTTAATGAAAAATATGTCGGGTTTGTCTGCAACTCTGAGATTCCGTTTAATATCTCTATGAATAAGTTTAATGTATGGTTTTGAATATAAGTGTTTGTGATATATGTTTTATGATTATGTTTTAGTTTATTAGTTGAGGTATGAAATCAAATATATTTGACTTTTCCTTACTCAAAAAGGAAAAGGAACCTAAAGATGAAGTATATAAAATTTCTCTGGCAATCTCCTTAAATGTGATTGTAAATCACAGTCCATGGACAATGAAGGACCGGAATCATGATATGGTCAATATGTATGCCTGATCAGATTCTTAGACTATTATACGGTGTTATAAGTTGAAACTTGTCAGAAATACTCTTATTGAGGGATTTAGGAGTAAGATTTATTATGCAAGTAAATAAGTGGAAATACGATAACTTAAATTTGGAGGACAAACAACATTAACGGTTTAGACTCAGAATTGGAATCATAGTGGAATCATAATTTTTACTAGTATTGCTAGAATTGAAATTTCGAGGACGAAATTTCTTTAAGGGGGGTAGAGCTGTGACACCCGTTATTCTCCTAACGGGTATTGAGGTAATTAAATTAATTTTTAATGTATAAAAAAAAAAATTGCTTCATTTAAATTTATTTTATAATATTTATTTTTATCTATTTTTAAATTTTCTAAAATTCTCCTATATTTATTTAGTATGATTACTAAAAAGCCTTAGAACTTCTAATAAATCTCAAAAATGTCATATTGGCATTATGTGTGTTAAAGTCTTTAGATGAGACATAAGGATATCTTTTCCAACTACTCTTGACCCTCATTTTCTTTATTTCCTCCGTGACATGCTTCAACATGTCTCCTCTATAATTGTTTCTATCACTTCTCTTCAAAGACTTCATCTTTTCTTCCTTTCTCTTCCACGGTTCCCACACTCTTCTTCTTATTTCTTTGCTGAAGCAAAATACTTAGAGAACTTCTTTAAGGCAGCCATAAAAATCAGCCACCATCACCTCCATTTGAGCAAGAATTTCAGTCATACCGAACTAAAGGAACCTGTTTTGAAGCCATTTCAAGCTTCCAACTAACCATAATCCGAGGTTAGAATCTTATGAACAAATTTAGTCTTTCATTTATAAATTTTCTTTTATACTAAAGGATTATTCAAATTTGCGTTCTTAAACCTAAGTATATGTTTGTTGCTATTTTGGAGCATATGTATGAAGTCTAAGTGTATATGCCCTAGACAGAAAATTTATATTGTTAAACTTTATAATACCTCTATGGGCAGTGGTTATTTCTTGAAATTCTAAGATTAAATTAAAATAAATTTTATGAATGTAGTTGTATGTTGTGCTTTAGTTTTAATTGTCCTTATGCACGCCTTAGGATCAAGGGAGTATGGAGCTAACGTTAATTGATTCCAGGATTAAGAGACTGTTGATAAGCTTAAAAGGTAGGGATTCTATTACTCATTTTTGTGAGGTTTTTATAGAATTAAAATTGATTGTTTTGCCGCAATATATATATATCTATGTTGAACTGATATTATATGAGTATCACATATGAAACTATGACATGGACTCGTCTTGTATTGTACGGCGAGGAACATAATGAATTGACACATGTTATAAATTGAGAAGCATGGTTAGGAAAACTGACTCTATTAATAATGATTTAATATAGAGAAATGGTGAGACATGAAGAGGGCGGCGGTTACGTCCTTGGGCATGAATACCCAAAAAGGTAAAATAGGGGGAAGGTGATGACGCTTCCTTGGGTTGAAAGTCCCAGAACACACTGTACAGGAATTGATTTGGTGAGGACTCGGGGCTTGATGTCCCCTCACCGGAACACCCTTGGAATGTTTATGGGGTGATCAAGTGCGCCCATTTGGGTTTCGATGAGTTGAGTGATACTCAATTTAACATGGATACCTAGGAACAATGATGATTGGTAATATTTGTATAAATGTGTAATTATGACACTTGGTAATGATTAACTACGGTATCCATAAGATGTGATCATAATAAACCTCATAATCTGGAATATGATGTAACTTACTAACCATGCAGGTTTTAATGTGGTAATGATAAAAACCTAAAGGTGAGTAATGGCTTTCTCTACTGAGCATAGTGTCGCTCATTCCCTTATATTTTTATCTTTTCAGGACTCACTAAGTGTGAGGTGGCTACGAGAAATATAGTTGAGGAAGTGATGTAGTTATATTACATTGGGACTGCTTCAATTGTTGAGAATGTTCTTCATGATAATGTAAGCATCAATTGTTACTTTCTGTGACTGTATTACAATGTGTTGAGGGTTAAAATGATGATGACAACAGTTTATATTATTAAATTTAAGGTGCTACATTAAAACTGTGGTTTATTTGTCGTTTATATTTTATTTTTGAGTTGAGAGTTTTCATTTAAGTCCCGGGTAAATTTTATTTTTAAGGTTTTACTTTTATTATTTATTTTTATTTTATCTCATTAAAAACTGTTAACCCCCATATAGGGGCGTTACAAACGTAAATTTAAAACATAGCTTAAAATTTATTAAGAAACATTCACTTTCTTAAAACATACTTGAATATGTTGTAACATCTGTTGCAACGTAGACCAAATAATAGCTTAAAACTTAACCTTATAATTATTCAAATTATTTCATAAAATAAATGTTTCCATAAATTATTTCAAACAGTGAAAAATTTTTCTCAACATAGTGGAAAACTTTTGTAGTGGTATTCATACCCAATCATTACATTTATCACCGCAACAGTAAGCTCGTCAACTAGTCTTACCAGTATTCCGTAGGTCTACCTATAGCATAAAGAAATTTATAATAAGCTTACATTCAGTAAGTCCAAACAAATCTTACAAAACATAAAAACATCTTTCATAAAACTTTTCTCATAAAACGTTTTCTCAAAACATTTCTTATAACATGTTTCAAGTAAACATTACTACTGGAAAACATTTCTTTAAAAGAAATGCTTGCAAAGACATGATGCATAATTCAATTTATGCTCCTTTATGAACATCTTGTGATCATTCTTAATTTTTCTTAACTTTCTTGAACTTTTTGTCATCATTCTTATCATTCTTTATCTTGTGAGCTTAAGTAATCGTACTAGCATCATCGATCATGGGATCATAAACATGATGTTTCCCTTGTGAAAGACTTAAGACCATCAACAACAATGTCATAACTTTAACATAACTTATATACCTCACATCAAGAAAGCTAGTACGACACTTACTTATCTTGAACGTGTAGCTTTAGATTACCGATCTTATAATCTTAATGAACATTATGCATGACATACCTTAATGTCTATAACATATAGCAATTGCATAAATATTGCAAATCATAATCAATCTATACATTAAAACATTTTGCATAACAGATGCAATACATTTCAAACAATTATAAAGCATTTGAAAACTATATTATTCATGCCACATATGAGGTTCAAAACTTACCTGAACTTAGCTCTAGTGTTCCCACTTTATCTTTTTCCTTCTATTATTTGGCTTTGTGTTATGTTCAAACGACACCCGACTATTAGCTAACTTTTCTTACTATCAATCTAATCGATTGATAACCTAACTTAAACGTTAACCTTTCATTTCTTTTCATTTAACTTAGTATCCTATTGGTTTACCTTTTTCTTTACTTAACTTTATAACCCATCGGTTTACCTTTCTTTTACTTGACTTTATAACCCATCGGTTTACTTTTGAATATCCCTTAGTTAAATTTCTTGTCTCTCTTGACGGTTTCATTACTTTGCATATTATGGAACATTTTCTATCTAAGGGTGTTTTACTAATTCAGAGTATTCAATTTTGTTTTAGCTATTTTCTTAAAAATGATGAATTTACCTTTAATAGGTTTTTTGTAAGCATCATAACTTTACTTAACTTCTCATTCATACTTTATCATTCTGTTACTTACGAGGTATGAAAAAATTCCTACTTAAGGGTGTTTTTTTAATTTGTTCGTTTTGGGGTCCATTTTGACCACTTTATAAAAATGACTATTTTGCCCTTGACGGGTCTTAGAAAACTTTTAGAACCCGTTCTAAAATAAAACTTATATTTCCTTGCTTCTTATAGCTTTAGGAAAAACCAACCTTTGGTTTCCTTTTTGTAAAAATATATTTTATCAAAACTTTATGATTTTAACCTGTTTATGAAAATCTTAACGTTTATGCCCTTAACGTTATTTTCTCATTCTTTACTTGATAAAAGCTTTATATTCTTTTAAGCTTAACATTTGTGCTTACTCACTTCCCATTGCAGTGCAGAGAACCAACCTTTCTTAGTGAAAATTCAATTTTACATGATTTTACGATTTTGTCCCAAAACACAATATCTTGACATTTTTAACCCTGGGACCAAAAACGATAGCTTTTGTGACACCCGTTATTTTCTTTACAGGTAATATAGTAATTAAATTAATTATTAATGTGCTAACTAAAATTTGTTTCATCTAAAATCTATTTCATCCTATTTATTTCTACCTATTTCAAAATTTTCTAAAACTTTTCTATATCTATTTAGTATATTTACTGAAACGCTCTTAGAACATCAAATTAATTACTAAAATGCCATTTGACATTATATGAACTAAAGTCTCTGAAGGAGACATAATGTACTTAATGCTTTATCTACTTGTCTTTCATTTTTCATTATTTTCCTTCTTCAATCGGGCCCTCCAACAAGAAAACCATGCATTTATTTTCTTTTTTTCGTGCAACACTTATCTTTCCCTTCCTCCTTGAAATGTCTTCCTCCTATTCTCTTCTTCTTCTTTCTTCTGCTCTCGAAGCCTGAGAAACCCAGCTCCATGTGGTTCAAAAGTCCTCATTGCTAAAGTTGAACTTGAGCTTTAATCCCTTGAATTGATGACTTAAAGTTTTCAATGAGATTTCAAGGCAAGATTTTAGAAAATTAATCTATTTTATCTACCATCTTTACTTTGAATTTGCTCATTTATTTTGCTACACAATTTAGATTTCATAGTTTTGAATGAGAAAGTTTGATATAAGCATGTTTTCACCCTTATTTGCAAGAAAGGCTAAAGATATGGTTTGATGATGATTTTGGTATGAAACTCATGAGAATATGTTTATTGTGATTATATAATGCATGCTGTATATTTTGGAATGGTTTTGAGATTTTGAACAAGGATAATATGTTTTGGGTTAAAGAAAAACTTGACATTCCATAAACTTTGTAATACTTCTATAGGTAGTAGCTATTTCTTAAAATTCTGAATTAAATTAAAATGAATTTTGTAAATTGGTTTGCATATTTAAAAATTAGACATCTTGAGCTTTCTAACGAGCTTCATAAGCCTAAATCGGAGTTGTATTTTATTTTCTATGAATTTTTTTAATTTCCAGATTGGAAACTAGTAAACCTGCCAGTGCCAATATACTGCCCGTTTACGTTAAGTAAACCACTTGTTAACCTGTGTGATGATTGTAGATAGTGAACTTATCCTTTTTACAAAAGTATACTACCAGTTTTTCATAGTATACCAGCTGCTAACTTGAACCAAGAACCCATATTTGCTCACCACCAAATTCCTTAATGTCTTGCACCCTTTCTAATATTATTCTAAGTGATTGATGAATCTTATTAGGGACTAAAACATATAGATTATTTGTATACATTTTATATTGTGTTAAGACAAAAAATGTTTACTTTGGTATTCAAAAAGCTTTAATGGCACACTAGTAAGATGGATTTATATATGATTTATTTATGAATGTGGTCGTATATTGTGCTTTGGTTTTAATTATCCTTATGCACGCCTTAGGACCAAGGGAGTATGGAGCTAACGTTAATTGATTCTAGGATTAAAAGATTGTTGATAAGCTTGGAAGGTAGGGATTCTTCTACTCATCTTTTGTGAGGTTTTGATAAATTAAAATTTAGTTGTTTTACGTTGCAAGCTATGTATATTATATTTTGAATATATATATATATATATATATATATATATATCTATAACATGATGATGTGAAACTCGTCCTGTATGGTACATCGAAGAATATAATGATTTAACACATGTTGTTGTAAATTGAAAAGCATGGTTAGAAAAATTAACTCTATAAATAATGACTGAATATAGAGAAATGATGAGACGTGAAGAGGACGGCGGTTACGTCCTTGGGCACGAATACCCTAAAAGATAAAATATGGGGAGGTGATGACGCTCCATTGGGTCGAAAGTCCCAGAACGCATTATGTAGAAATCGACTTGGTGAGGACTCGGGGCTTGATGTCGCCTCACCGAAACACCCTCGGAATGATTGAAGGGTGGTCAAGTGTGCCCATTGGGTTTCGATGAGTTAAGTGATACTCTATTGAACGTTGATACCTATGAATGATAATGAACTATAATATTTGTATATATGTATATGTATGAAACTCGGTAATGATTAACTATGGCATCCATAGAATATAAGCATAATAAATCTCATAATTTGGATAATGATGGGTATTAATTAACCCTGCAAGTTTTAATGTGGTAGTGATAAAACTTAAATGTGAGTAATGTTTGTTCCCTACTGCGCATGTTGTCGCTCATTCCCTTATATTTTCATCTTTTCAGGACTAACTAAGTGTGAGGTGGTTTCGAGGAAAATAGTTGAGAAAGCTATACAGCTATATTACGTTGGGATTGCCTCAATTGTTAAGACTATTCTTCATGATAATGTAAGCATCAATTATCACTTTCTGTGACTGTATTAAGACATGTTGAGGGTTGAAAAGATGATGACGACAGTTTTATATTATTGAATTTAAGGTGCTACATTAAACTGTGGTTTAATTGTCTTTTATATTTTTATTTTTGATTTGAGAGTTTTCATTTAAGTCCTAGGCAACTTTATTTTTTGAAGTTTTACTTTTATTTTTTATTTTTATTTTAATTCATTAAAAATTGTTAACCTCCATATAGGGCGTTACAGCTCTATACCAAAACGTTCAGTTTTTCACAATGAACAAATCTTACAAAAGTTCCTTGGTTGAATTCAAAATATTTCATAACGTTTTCATTTTACAAAATATTGTGCTTAAAATCTCATAAAATTCACAACTTGAAATCGGTATAAAACTTTTGCAAACCGTCCTAGTTCAATGATATCTACAACTTTCATATTTTAACTTTTATCAAATTCATTCATCTTTATGACGTTCTTGAAAAGGAAAAGTAGAAAATAACGTTTTTTTGGCTTGCGCCAATTGAAATTCAAGTAGGATACTTGACGTTTTCAGTAAATCTTGTGTTGAGTTTAGAAAAAAATTCAACCTCTAAAAGCCCCAAACACTAATTTTTTTTTTAAAATTGCCCTCAAACACATTTTTTGCAAGTTTAACTTTTCTTAACTGTATTTTCTAAGGTTTAATCACATTTAAACCTTTCCAATCGTTTAATCAAGTACTTATTACATGCCATAACAATTTTCTTTTCATGCCATGGTTGAAATCATTTTATCAAGCACTTTAAGTGCTTTAAATGCTTAAACCTTATGTTTTTGACAAAGTTTGTCATACTTTATCATTTTGAGCATAAAACTCTAGTTTATATTTCTCCATACTGTCGATATATTTTTGTAACGCCCCTATATGGGGGTTAACAGTTTTTAATGAGATAAAATAAAAATAAATAATAAAAGTAAAACCTTAAAAATAAAATTTGCCCGGGACTTAAATGAAAACTCTCAACTCAAAAATAAAAATATAAACGACAATTAAACCACAGTTTAATGTAGCACCTTAAATTTAATAATATAAACTGTTGTCATCATCATTTTAACCCTCATCACATTGTAATACAGTCACAGAAAGTAACAATTGATGCTTACATTATCATGAAGAACATTCTCAACAATTGAAGCAGTCCCAATGTAATATAGCTACATCACTTCCTCAACTATATTTCTCGTAGCCACCTCACACTTAGTGAGTCCTGAAAAGATATAAACATAAGGGAATGAGCAACACTATGC
This sequence comes from Artocarpus heterophyllus, assembly GCA_025403435.1. NCBI lineage: Eukaryota > Viridiplantae > Streptophyta > Magnoliopsida > Rosales > Moraceae > Artocarpus > Artocarpus heterophyllus. The sequence goes on from CM046337.1 coordinate 2,587,064, forward strand.
TCAGTAGAGAAAGCCATTACTCACCTCTATCATTACCACATTAAAATCTGCATGGTTAGTAAGTCACATCATATTTCAGATTATGAGGTTTATTATGATCACATCTTATGGATACCGTAGTTAATCATTACCAAGTGTCATAATTACACATTTATACAAATATTACCAATCATCATTGTTCCTAGGTATCCATGTTAAATTGAGTATCACTCAACTCATCGAAACCCAAATGGGCGCACTTGATCACCCTATAAACATTCCAAGGGTGTTCCGGTGAGGGGACATCAAGCCCCGAGTCCTCACCAAATCGATTCCTGTACAGTGTGTTCTGGGACTTTCAACCCAAGGAAGCGTCATCGCCTTCCCCCTACTTTACCTTTTAGGGTATTCATGCCCAAGGACGTAACCGTCGTCCTTTTCATGTCTCACAATTTCTCTATATTAAATCATTATTAATAGAGTTAATTTTCCTAACCATGCTTCTCAATTTATAACATGTGCCAATTCATTATGTTCCTCGCCGTACAATACAAGACGAGTCCATGTCATAGTTTCATATGTGATACACATATAATATCAGTTCAACATAGATATATATATATTGCGGCAAAACAATCAATTTTAATTCTATAAAAACCTCACAAAAGATGAGTAATAGAATCCCTACCTTTCAAGCTTATCAACAATCTTTTAATCCTGGAATCAGTTAACGTTAGCTCCATACTCCCTTGATCCTAAGGCGTGCATAAGGACAATTAAAACTAAAGCACAACATACAACTACATTCATAAATAAATCATGTGTAAACCTATCTTACTAGTATGCCATTAAAGCTTTTATATAAATCTCTTTCGAATACCACAGTAAACAATTTTTGTCTTAACACAATATAAAATGTGAACAAGTAATCTATATGTTTTAGTCCCTAATAAGATTCATCAATCACTTAGGATAATATTGGAAAGGTTGCAAGACATTAAAGAATTAGGTGGTGAGCAAAGATGGGTTCTTGGTTCAGGTTAGCAGCTGGTATACCATAACAAACTGGCAGATTTACTAGTTTCCAATACAAAAATTAAATAATTCTTAGAAAATAAAATACAACTCCGATTTAGGTTTATGATAGCTCGTTAGAAAGCCTAGGATGCTACTTTTCAAATATGCAAACCAATTCATAAAATTCATTTTAATTTAATCTTAGAATTTCAAGAAATAACCACTGCCCATAGAGGTATTACAAAGTTTAACAATATAAATTTTCTGTCTAGGGCATATACACTTAGACTTCATACATATGCTCCAAAATAGCAACAAACATATACTTAGGTTTAAGAACGCAAATTTGAATAATCCTTTAGTATAAAAGAAAATTTATAAATGAAAGACTAAATTTGTTCATAAGATTCTAACCTCGGATTATGGTTAGTTGGAAGCTTGAAATGGCTTCAAAACAGGTTCCTTTACTTCGGTATGACTGAAATTCTTGCTCAAATGGAGGTGATGGTGGCTGATTTTTATGGCTGCTTTGAAGAAGTTCTCTCAGTATTTTGCTTCAGCAAAGAAATGAGAAGAAGAGTGTGGGAACCGTGGAAGAGAAATGAAGAAAAGATGAAGTCTTTGAAGAGAAGTGATAGAAACAATTATAGAGGAGACATGTTGAAGCATGTCACGGAGGAAATAAAGAAAATGAGGGTCAAGAGTAGTTGGAAAAGATATCCTTATGTCTCATCTAAAGACTTTAACACACATAATGCCAATATGACATTTTTGAGATTTATTAGAAGTTCTAAGGCTTTTTAGTAATCATACTAAATAAATATAGGAGAATTTTAGAAAACTTAAAAATAGATAAAAATAAATATTATAAAATAAATTTAAATGAAGCAATTTTTTTTTATACATTAAAAATTAATTTAATTACCTCAATACCCGTTAGGAGAATAACGGGTGTCACAATTTTCTATACCGTTATGAGCTTGCACAACATTTCTTATTTATTTATATCATCCACACAATGTAATTCCCACACTGTTTAACTTTATCAGCATAATCCTTATGCTACATTATTTTAATACCGTATAATTTTTTATATTTTTATACTGTAGTTCCCACACTGTAAATTTTTATACATTATAATTTTTATACACTATAATCCTTATGCTACATTATTTTAATACCGTATAATTTTTTATATTTTTATACTATAGTTCCCATACTGTAGTTCCCACACCATATAATTTTTTATATTTTTATACAGTATATTTTTATGCTACATTATTTATAAATATGAGCTTGCACAACATTTCTTATTTATTTATATCATCCACACAATGTAATTCCCACACTGTTTAACTTTATCAGCATAAGGATATGCTACATTATTTTAATACCGTATAATTTTTTATATTTTTATACTGTAGTTTCCTTATATAGCATTTATGTTTCAAAACCTGTTTCAACACATTTTGCAGCAATTAAGCTTTCTAGCTTATTTTTATATAATTCCTTGCTTGTTTAAGACTATGACATAATTTATAACTTTAAAAATCTTATTTTCACTTTTATGAAATTTATCATAAAAACCAGATTGAAACAATAATCATTGTGATACGTATTTTGCTTAACAAAATTATTTAATTATTGTATTTTTAATGCGTTTAAAATGCTCAGCTGTAAAATCAAATTTGTGAAGTTGTAATCTTAAAAAGTAACGTTAGATGTGAGGGAAATCAAAATGTTGTTTAAAATTCACTATCGTTGCTTTTAAATCTGAAACAAAAATTAGATAAAAAAGTTGACTTTGCATATAAAGCTAAAAGCATAATTTAAAAGGGATAGGATGAAGCGGCTAAGTAAAATATCCCAACATCCTGTTAAGATACACCACATAAAAATTGAACCTTTTAATTCCTTTACATCATCGGATTTGTGATTCTTCATTGTTTTTGTCGAGCAATTCGATAATAACTATGCTTACAGATAATTTTCATAATTCAACCCCTATAAATAAACAATTTATTGCTATATCATAAGATTGAGCTTTACAAAAAGTCTAGATAGGTATTAAAAAAAAATAATTTCAAAAAAGAAGAGATATTGGGAAATTTGAGTCCCAAAACCAAGAAAAGATTCGGAGAAGACAAGAAAAACATTTCCAGCAAGAAAAACTCCAAACAAGAAAAGAACAAGAACAAAGAGAAGAGAAGACAAAAAAAGAAAAAGAAAAAGAAATAAATAAAAGAGGGGAGAAGAAGAGGAGAGAAGAAAAGAAACAATGCGGACGTTGTTTACTATTTTCCGAACAAATTGCACAAGACGTGTCCTTTGCCGTCGAAAACGCGCAATCTTTCTCTCTCTAAACTTCTCTTTCCTTCGCGTCTTCTTCATGCCCTTTCTTTCCCTCTCGTAAAACATACATAACTCATATATATATATATATATATCCCTATATCTATATACATATATATGTATCTATATATATTTGTGCTTTTCTTTCCCCACCCAATTCGGTCCTGAATTCCCAGCAAAACCCACCTCCTTAAACCACCCAAAAAAAGTTTACCCTTTTTTTCCTCAGCTGAAAACACGAGAGATTTTCGGGGTTTTGTACTCAATAATTAGTCTCCGAATATATACATATATATTATATATAGATACACGAGATTGTGTTTTGCCCTTTAATGGATCTTCGAATGAGATTGATTTTGCTCGGCGGTTTGTTTTCGTTTTTATTCTTCTCCGCTTCGTTTTCGGTTGTCTCGGCGAACTTTGTTTTCCCTGTCGAGCATAAATTCAAGGGCAAACCGCGTTCTCTGAGCGCATTCAAGGACCACGATGTCCGCCGCCACCAGAGAATTCTCTTCGACGTGGATCTGGAATTGGGCGGCAATGGCCTCCCCTCTGAAACCGGGTATATACATTTTATTATTCATTGTTTAATTAATTTTGGATTTGGTGATTTAATTTAGTAATTTTTTTTTCCAATGAATTTTTTGGTTTACCATTATGATGAATAATGACGATAGATTTCTCTGTTTAGGTCATAGATGTTGGGTTGACTAGGTCGTACGATTCAATTGTTTCAAGTATTATAAATTATTTACTGGCTTTTTTGGCCTTGAGGGTACAAAATTTCATGCAGATTGGAGGAGCTTTTTGTTATTTTCTGGGTATTTTTTAAGGTAGGAAATTTTAATGAGCAAAATTCATATGTTTAGTAATTTAGGTTCCCTTGTCAGGTACTTTGTTTACTCAAGTCAATTAGATCCATAACACAAATTTCGTTTTTTTTTTTTTTTGGTTTCTGCCTAGATTTATTGATTTTTGTGATTAATTTAGTGGTAAAATACTTTTTTTTTTAATGGAATGGAAATTGCAACATCCCTTCCATGATATGGATATTTTATTTGTGGGATCATGAGTTTACAGGACCACCTCTGCTTCGTATCAAATATCAATTTTGTTTTTCAGCTCATTGATCCAGAAAAGTTGAAAAAAAAATCAACCCATTTATTTTATTGCCTAGAGGATGATGAAGAGTAAAAGGGCGTAGAGAAATATGAATCTTGTATTTATCTTCTTACCTATTGGCCTATTAAAAGTGAAATTTAATTTCTGTTTTGCTAGGCCTAGTATAATTTCCCGAGTCTTAGCTTGCAAGTCTCATGAAACTCAAATAGTAAAGATTTGTCATTTACAATTTTATTTTTGTTTCAATTGGTTGCTGCTAAGTGATAATTTTGTTGCTTGGTTTAGGCTGTACTATGCAAGAATTGGGATTGGGTCTCCTCCAACAGATTATTATGTCCAAGTTGATACAGGAAGTGATATTTTATGGGTAAACTGTATTGGCTGCGAGAAGTGTCCCAGAAAAAGCAATCTTGGTGTACGTCTCTCTACCCTTACGGTTTCCTTCTTTGGATCATAATTTTAATATTTTTATTGTGTCGTCCAGTACTTGTATTTTCATATGTTTAAGAGTGTTGATTCACGAGCCTTATCATGCTCGCTGGATTACATCGATGCTTCATAAAGAGGACATTTATTATTTTGAATGTCATACAACAGATAGATCTCACATTATATGATCCAAAGAGCTCCTCAACTTCAAAAATGGTTACTTGTGATCAAGATTTTTGCACTTCCACATACGAGGGTCAACTTCCTGGTTGCAGGCCAGAGTTGCTGTGCGAATATAACGTTGTTTATGGAGATGGAAGCTCAACTGCCGGATACTTTGTGAAGGATACTTTACACTTCAACAAAGTGACTGGAAACCGTCAAACGGCAACAGCAAATGGGAGTGCAATATTTGGGTGAGTTTCATTTCTGCTCTTGCTGTTTACTATAGTTTCATTTCTGCTCTTGCTTTTTTCATGTATGGATCACATGCTTATATTGTACATAACTGCCTCTTCTGGAGTAGGTGTGGAGCTAAACAATCTGGGGAGCTAGGTACATCTTCTGAAGCCCTTGATGGAATACTTGGTTTTGGACAGGCAAATTCATCGGTGCTTTCACAGCTTGCTTCAGCTGGAAACGTGAAAAAAGAATTCGCACACTGCTTGGACACCATAAATGGTGGTGGAATCTTTGCCATTGGGGAAGTGGTGCAGCCGCAGGTGAATACAACACCGTTGGTCCCTAAGCAGTAAGTGATGCCATATTTCATAGACTTTTTGTTGCATAACTTGCATTGTTTGTCCCAGACTCTGTAATTCATCTTTTATATTGCACACATGAGAATTGAGAAGAACCTTCCACGAGTTGTTGTAGCAACATATGAACGTTACAGTTATAAGTTGAGTTTTGTTATTTGCATGCCTGCCTTAGTAGGTTTTGCTTATTCAATACACTCCTTTCTTAAACCAGGCTAATTCTTGGGATATGAATGTTGTCATAATTCACTTCCATTAACCATCTTAGGGCACATTACAATGTTATTATGAAGGCAATTGAGGTGGGTGGTGATGTTCTCGACCTTCCCACAGATACATTTGATACAGCAGATGGGAAAGGAACCATTATTGATAGTGGTACAACCTTGGCTTATCTTCCGGAGGTGGTTTATGATTCATTAATGAATAAGGTACACCGGTGTGTCGAACTTTTTATCATTTTTATTTTTATTTTGAAGTTTGGTTTACACATGCTTACGTGTTATTCTTTTCTAAATAAATTTCAGGTTATGGCTCGGCAGCCTGATTTGAAAACACATACTGTTGAAGAGCAGTTTTCCTGTTTCCAGTTTACTGGAAAGTAAGGCACTAATGGCAACTGATACTACATAGCATCTTTACTTTAGCATTTTGATGCCAATTAGGAAGTTAAATTCTTGGAAAAGTTTCAATAATATGTACAATGATTTTAGTAACCGTTTTATTTGTTTTTCTAATTTGCCCTTGCAGCGTTGATGATGGATTTCCGATCGTCAAATTCCATTTTGACAAATCTCTTACTTTGACAGTTTATCCTCATGAATATTTGTTCCAGATTCGTGTAAGTAATTTCTTACAAATCTATGTTATTTAAAGATGCCAACCATTTCCTTAACCTGATATAAACACCATAACCTTCCTCAAGAGATACCTGGCTGATAAACATTTTTCCTTGCGTATCCATAGGAGGATGTTTGGTGCATTGGTTGGCAAAACAGTGGGTTGCAAACCAAGGACGGAAAGGAAATGACTCTTTTAGGAGGTAAAGTCTAGGATTTCCTGTTCTAAACAAGCAAGAGCGACACCCGCATATCACAATAGGTTGAAATGTTATTTATCATATTGAAAAGAGACATATAATTGCTTGAATTTGATTAACAGATGTCTGATTGGTTGGAATTATTTATGACAGAACTTAAAACTAACTTTTTTTTATTGTTTCCAATTGCAGATATGGTGCTTTCAAATAAGCTAGTTCTATATGATCTTGAAAATCAATCTATTGGGTGGACAGAATATAACTGTGAGTATCTTTGAATGTATTCCAAGTTCATCTTTTTCTTTTCTTGTAGTTGGTTCATGGCTTGTCCATTTGGTCTTTGTCCTTTGAATCCTGATGTTTAGGAAGTTAAAAACTAATGCCTTTTCTTTCAGGTTCGACAAGCATTAAAGTGAAGGATGAAAATACAGAAGCAGTGTACTCTGTTGGTTCCCACAATCTCTCATCAGCTTCCAGTCTGATAATTGGAAGAATACTGACATTCTTGTTATTACTGGTTACCATTCTGCACAATTTTATTTGTTAAGACCATTTGAACAGAGTGACAAAAGACATCCACAAATTTTGTTGTGCCATAATTTATTCAATAGAAATGTGTGCTTGGTGGTACATTATTTTCCCTCCGCGCGTTTTGAATTCTTTGTACTACACTTGTTTTAACTCTTTTTCTCATGGAACACATTTAATTCAATGAATGTCGACGTTTTCTAAAGACAGCATATTATGAAGTGTCCTTGTGTGGCATCAACCTCCTTACACCTCTCTCTCTCTCTCTCTCTCTCTCTCTCTCATATGGCCATATCACCATTATTACCTAATGTTATGAAACTGTCTTGGATAAAAATGGTAATAAGAATTGAAATACAATCTAAATAAGATATAAAACAGTTTTTGTTGACAAACTAGCTTGAAATATAATTGTTATTGCAATGTACAATATGGGTAATTACTCGTGTATACAACTATAGACGAAACAGGCTTTACAAGGTTGTCCTCAGAAACTGTATGACAAGATACAGAACTGCAAGAAGCAGTGCAATCTGGTATGCATCTCTTTGGAAGCTATCGTCCCTCTGAAAGAACTGAATGACAACAAAAAACCAATTAATTTATCAAAAAACACGAATTTTGGTTTCAAATTTAGCCAAGAAAATAGCAGAGGAACTCACCTTTGTTGGATCACCTGATGGGTCTAGATAAATATCCATGTTTTGTTTTTCTTTTGTGAAACCGGTGGACAAGTTTTTCACAGCATCAGCCACGTCTTTAGCGCCCTTGGAGGTGGCGAAAAGTCAACGAGACGTCCAGAAATACGCCTGTGCAATGATTGATGACGATGACAAATCCCATGACTCTTCATGCTCAATCACTTGGCCACTAATCTGGTTTAGAGTAAACTTTGAGTTGACCCTTATCACCAAATCTCCTCCAATACCAGCAATGAAAGACTTTGGCTTTCCTCTAATCGTCCATTTGATACTAAGCTCACTGGTTGATAACATAACCATTTCTTGCACACTCTAGAACAGAAAGAAAGAAAACGATTAAAATATTACTTAGCAAAAAAGAAAAACTACAAAAACTTAGATGTCTCCCTCTCACCACAGAGGGTTTGTCTAGTGCATTGGTTACCCATAAAGGTCTCTTGTATTTTTCACGGCCTGTAAACCTTCTAACTGGATCCTGCATTTTGAATGATAACGTACTGTGAAACTAGTTAGAAACTATACATGAAAAGTAAGCATTAGAAAAAGAAGAACAATAATTTGGATTTATTGCACAATTGGTCCTTAACTTGGGCTAAAAGTCTCATTTTAGTCCCTAAACTATAATATCAAAGTTTTAAGTACCAATTTTTTTTAAAAGCACTCCATTAGTTCCGTAATTAATTAATAGGGTTTTTGGCACGGCGGTGGGAACCGTTCGTTAGAATTGTTTTTATTGCAACATGTGAGAGCTTTACACTGTAACCATGTTTTTATTGTTACTGTGGCATGTGAGAGTTTTACACCATTTATAACTGAAAAAATGGTGTAAACCACCACTGCCCAACACAAGGTAAGATTAACGCCAGAGGTCTTAACTACTATTCTAAGTTTTATATACTAATTGACGTGAATATTCTAGTGATAGACATTTAACAATATACTTGTTACATGAGCTGGTACTTAAAATTACTTGTTTAGATAATAGTTAAAAAGTATAAACATTAATTTACAATGTATGGTGAAACTGTGTTCTTCATTATATAAGTGTCATTTTGCTATGCGATATATAAAATTACATAATAATATAAATACTGACCTTGTACCTAACGGAAACAGCAATGGTTCCAAGAGCACGGTTGCCTTCCCTGAGTTCTAGAATGTCACGAACAAGTTGTCTGGCCGTTGATTCCACCAAGGGACTGCTTTTACACTCGAACTCATTACAGAGCTCTCCAAATTCTATTCCATCTACTATCTTATCAGCGTCTGATCTCTCACTGTTTATATCACTAGACACTTCTGTCCTACTAGAATCATTTGTAACTGCAACATAATAACACTAGATTAACAACAAAAAAGAGCAATTTGCTAGTGTTTAATGTCAGTTAAACTTAAACTAGCCTTTTTATTGACTTTGAAAGTGAAGAACAAAATCATTGTTAAGATATCAAGTTTGTTCCTCTGTTTTCTGAGAAATTGCCAATCTTTGAGGAAAATAAACAAATTTATGGAAAGAGCCCATTTGGGAATATAGGTTCGATCCAAAGTTTTGAACTTAGGGTGTGTTTGTTTGGGTTTTCAAATCACGGTTCGAATCATTTTGTTACAGTAATTTCTCTCACAAAAATTTAAATCTTCGTTCAAATACTCTACTCAAATACTCGTACCAAACGCACCCTTAAAACACTACAGCGACTCACATTTTGTGAGAAAATTGGTTCGAACCTATGGCTCTAAGAACTCATTTCCACATCTTCGATGTGCATTTTTTCTTTTGGTGTCACATAAGGCATAGTTCAGAAAAATGAGACCATAATTGCTATTAAAGTACAAAAATAAAAATTCTTTAGTTTTTGAACGTACAAAACGGTAATCCATTTATTTAGGACATGTAGGTGAAAAAAAGAGAGGAAACAAAATAAACATAGAAGAGGAGAGATAGTATTTATACCTCGGAGCAGAAAAGAGTGAGCGGAATGGGAGGGCAGAGTGAGAGGGTTGGAGGTGAAAATGCATTTGCTCCGGCACGTTTTCCGGCGAATTCCGGCCGTGGACGAGGCGGCGCCAGTGAGAGTGCCGACGAGCGCAGAGAACGAAACAGTGGCACTCATCTCTCCCCATACTGTCTATCACCAGCAGGACGGCCTTTGTTTTGGGTGCTTACGATCTTTTGAGCCTCACCGCTGGATTTCCCCCCCTCTCAATCTCTCGTTCTTGGATAAGGTGGGCCTTTCTCTTTCTTACGTATATGTATGCCAACTTTTATTTTTATTTTTCATTTTTACAATCACTTTTTTTAATGGCATAAAAACAGAATAAGAAAAATGTTAGGGGGTTATTAGGACGTTGAACACTATAATTAATAAAAGGTGCCATTTGGTCACGTATCATATGTTATAAGACCCATTTTTATTAATGCGAGTGGTATTCTACTTTCACATAAAATCATAAAATGTCGAGTTAAAAACCTCTATCTCAAGTTTTTTCTCCTTAAAAAAACGTTTTTGGTACATTTACTTCTTAAACTTTAGGTTTTTTGCAATATAGTCTTTAAACTTTTTTTTTTTTTTAATTGAGCCTTTAAACTTAGCTAAGTGTAACAATTAAGTTCTTAATCACCGACGTTTGTTAAAATTAAGATGAAAAAATGATCACGTGAGGAGCACATGATTCATTTAGAAGAGGAAGGATGTAATTTCGAGTATTACAATGGTTAAAACATACATAGAAACCAATAGCATTATTAAAAAATTATTAATAATGATATTTTTTTAAGTCATTTTTTTTATTTTGGGCATAAAATTGAATAATTTGACTCTTGTTAAAATTAAATTGGGTGTATAAGTGTTCTAAATTGGTCATGTATATCTCACTTAATCGTTTTCATCCTACTTTTGAAAAAAGTTTGTGATTAAGATTTAATTACCACACTTTGTTAAGTTTAAGGATTCAATTACCACAAAAAAATTTAAAGATCATGTTACAAAAATATGAAAAAATTTAGAAAGCAAATGTGCCAAAAACCTTCTAAAAAAATAGTGACGTAACTTGCATTGAAGAAAAAAAGATTTCTCTCACATCGATGCATTTTTAAAATCTATTGATTGATAAAATCATTTTATGCTCTCGTCAATGGTCTTAAGAACTCCGCGCACAATAAATCGCACATTCTCAATATTTGAGAGAATTAAGTAAGGACACAAAAAAAATCAAATGTGTGAAGAATGGCAGCAAGAACCTCACCATTTTGCCACCAAGTGTTGTTGTTGTTGTTTTTTTTTTTTTTTTTTTTTGTCAATTGATCGGTAGAGATTCTAGACTTGTTTATTTTACGAAACTACTACCCATCATGGGTTTACTTTACCATGGTTAAAAAAAAAAAAAGGTAAGAAATGACGTTTTTTAAAAACCAATTATATTAAACGTCAAGTCTTAAAACTATTTACAGTAAATGTTAACTTCATGATATAAATAATATATTTATTTTTTTGTTTATAGTGTTAATGATTTTTGTCTATACAATAAATAAATTTATAATACAAATAATGTATTTATCTTATTATTTACAATGTAAATACTTGTTGTTTATAAATATATAAGTTGTTTACATTGTTAATTTAAAAATTTCTTAAAAATATTTTTAAAAATTGATATTTATTTTAAAATGTTTCAAAAATTACATTTCCGTTCTAAAAAAACCAGATAAAAATACATTTTGATCCAACCTGCGCGAAGAGTTTGAGTGAGGCAAGTCTTGATTTTTTGTCCAATTTCTCCATAATTTTTTTGCCTAATGTCCCATGCATTGACAAAAAGTTCTCGCTCTGTCACTTATCCAAGCATTGGTCGTAGGTTCTCACGCCCATTGGGTTTGTGAAGTGATTGCTGCGCCAGTAAGCAACGTCACAAATATAACTTTTCTGGGAAGGAAAGAGTTTTGCAAAGCTCAAGAGAAGTGAAACAACCGGCATAACATGTGACTGGACAATGCACAATCATATGTCTGGACGTAATCTGTTGATTCTTTCTGGCTGCCTCCTTGACCGCCATAATTCATTTTTGTCTCTTCTGCTTCTGTTTTCTTGGGGCTTGTTTGTTGTGTAAGAATTCTTTAGATAGATATTTATTTCCTCTAAAATTTAAATCAAACAGATCTTTTAAATTTAAATTTTTAGAGTTTTATCATCCTTTAAACTTTTTAGACTCGGATCAGTTTATTATAGTAGAATCTTATAGTCTCTCTTTTATATTTGTAAGAAAAAAATCATCTCATTCTTATGATATCCAACTGAGACATTTCTTCATTTGTTGCATTCTTAATGAAGAGATGAATAAACCAAGATTTATATTGCATATTTTTAATATTATGAACATTAATATTTTGTTAGATTTGTTAATAATTTAAAAACTTTTTTCACTATTTATACAAGCATAAATTTTAATTTTATTCTTCATTCAAAGCCACACTTTAAATGCATATGTAAACTTCCATTGGAATAACAATTCAAATAACATAGTTCAAGTTAAACAACTTAAGTCAAAATAATCTAAATCAATACCCTTCGAATCTATTTACGAAACAGACCTTAGGGTACTTGGGTTCCTAAACTTCCACCTACACCCCAATCTTCCTCTTTCTCACATACAAATACTCACCATTTGGGTCCAAAAGTGCTACAGGATTTGAATATTGATCCTAAATGTTAATAACAATGGCTAAATTCTTCTTCAATAGTTTGTTGTCATCGATATGCATTATTATTGTTCTTGGTCTTGCAGTGCTGGCTAGAGCAGCTCCTAGAGATGCTCTTGTCACATTTCTTCCTGGCTTCAATGGTACATTCTTATCAAAACACTACTAAGGGTGATTTTCATTTTTGGAATGTTTACGAATACTGTTTAAACCACCAATTGCAGTTCCAATCAACTTTATTATAGTATTTTCTCTCACTGTTCCAACTGCGTTCCAGACGCTCTATTCATGTTCTTGTCATCTTGTTACTATCAAGATCTTTTTTAAGTACCTTTTGATCAGTTTTACTGATGCTTATTGCAGGTATGTGACTGTGGGCGATAAGCCTTCACAGAATCTGTTCTTACCATTTTGTTGAATCGGAAAGAGAGCCGTCCAAGGATCCTGTGGTTTTATGGCTCAATGGTGGCCCCAGACGCTCTAGCATGGTTGGATTTGTCTATGAACATGGTACATTTGCATGTTTTATTTCTATTCATGCATACATCGTTTAGAGTTTAATAATCCAATTCTAATGTCATGATTCAAAAAGGGATTTAGAGTTGATAGTAATGTTCAAGATATCAAAAATTTCAACTTTCATTTGGAGGAAATGCAGAACCCTCTGAATTTTAAGTTCCGAAAAGAAGTTTAAACTCAGTGTTTCTTATTCTAACGACCTTGGGAGAGTACCACCAATATGGTAGCGCAATGATAAAGATGCCTTTCCCTTTTCTCCTTCTAGGATGTGCTTAGATCCAATACTCAATGGTCCCAATCAGAGGTCCTGCCAGACCATTGGGTTGTGTGATTTCGGACTCATAGTGGAGTGGCGTGAATGAAATTGGACACATCTTTTGAGTAAAATTGGGTCAGACCCTATCCATTCTATTAGTGGGTCTTGAAATTTCTTCTATAGACGATGAAGATGGGCATGGTTGGCGAGATGGCACCAATAAAATTATCTTGGGAGAGTTTTTGATTCTCCAATTTTTTGTCTTTTCATAGGACCATTCAATTTTAAACCAGGGAAGACACATTGTAGCCTGCCCACATTGCATCTCAATGAGTACAGCTGGTCCAAGGTTCACAAAGCTTTTCTTCTTTCTCTGTCTTTCTGGTTTAATATAATTTTTGACAATTTTGGAGTTCTCAGTTTGCGTTTAGAGCTCTCTTTGCTTAAATTCTCAGGTTTCAAACATTATCTATTTGGATTCTCCAGTTGGTGTTGGCTTTTCTTACACTCAATATGTAGGCGCATACGAATCAAGCGACCTAGTAACTGCTTCTTGTATGCATAAGTTTCTCCTTGAGGTAAAACTAATCTGAATCTTATAGTATTTTGTCAACTTTAAAGTTTCTTTTAATGCTCATTGCTTTAGAGTTACTAGTTGTTTCATGAATAATTTGCTTAATATCTTACCGAAAGTAATCCCTGCGTTTGCTTGATCTTGAAAAAGTGGTTCAAAAAATTCCCCGAGTTCAGTTCAAATCTGTTTTATATAGCCGGAGAATCTTATGCTGGAATTTTTGTACCTACTCTTGCTTCTGAGATAGTAAAAGGTATGGCTAGGCTATATATTAGGTGTTTGGAAGGGTGGTGGAAATAGTTAGTTAGAACCACTTTTACTGTAGCATATGGAGCTTTATCTTGTGGTAGTTTTTTTATTGTTACTATAGTATGTAAGAGCTTTATACTGTTTATAACTGAAAAAGTAGTGAGAACCACTTTTGCCAAAGACAAGGATAGTATCATGTTTGAGACTTGGAAAATTGAGATTCAAATGAACCACCAAAAAGGCTATTGAAATTTGTGGATGTCATATAACTGTTGCAGGAACCGAAAGTGGTGTAAAGCCTAATATCAATCTCAAGGCAAGAGACTGCTGCTCGTTTCACATCCTGAGAATTATCTGATCTACGTAATTATAAATTTAACCAAAGCATAATTGTTACTTTTCTTTAATTCAGGGCTACATGGTGGGCAATTGGGTCACAGACGAGAATTTTGATGGAAATGCACTCATCCCATTTGCACACGGCATGGGACTAATATCAGATAAAATCTTTGAGGTGGCTTTAAGAAATATATTTGACTCTCTCTAAGCTCAAATAAATCCTAACATGTTCTTGGACGTCATCATAAAAGCCTTTCAATACTGATTGCTTATTTACCGAGCCACTTTTTCGTGACCAACTTTGTGTTTGAGGCGATTAATGTAGGACAAATTTTGCAGGAAGTTGAAGGTGCTTGTGGAGGAAACTACCACAATTCCCCCAGTGAAAGATGCAAAAAAATGATCAGCAAAGTTGACGAAGCAAGTTTCTCTGTCCTTTCTTTCCTTAGAAAACCTTTTTGCTAGCTGTTTTGAACTACTTCGTTGTTCACCTTTGGTTTAATGCGATGACGTAGGTTCTTGGCGGTCTCAACGTTTATGACATCCTTGAGCCCTGCTTCCACAACCCACATGTTGAAAATGATGGAAATGGAAAGAACGACAGCAGCCTACCGATTAGCTTTAGGCAACTAGGGATCACAGAGAGGCCTCTTGCCGTAAGAAAAAGAATGTTCGGTCGCGCTTGGCCTTTTCGGGCACCAGTTAGAGACGGAATTGTTACTTCATGGCCTAAGTTGATTGGCAATCACGAAGTACCATGCATTTTAAGCCGTTAAAATTAACTCTACTTTGTACCTTTGTGTTAGAATATTTAACTATATTTGTTGTTGATAACATGCTCTATGCATAACATTTGACACTTATGTGTGCGTTGAGGTAATTATTTTAGTGATAATAGAAATAGTTAGCAACACTATGTTGTTGCTGGTCTTGACTAACAGAATTGGATACTTGGTCGGAAATTTCAAGTTTGAAGCCCAATCTGATCATTTTGGCTTCTTGATTCACATCAAAGCCATTGTAAATAAGAAAAGAAAAAGAAGAAAAACTAATTGGTGTTTGTAATGTTTTAAAGATGCTTGCCTTTTCCTTGTTAATAACACCAAATGAAATGGACCCTTCATGCAAGCAGTTAAGACTTTGGTGGAAATTGGAGAATTAAGTGAATTTCTATTCTTTGCTTTGTCTCCTTAATTCTCCACTGATGGATCTTACATGTGATTTAAAACCATATAATGTGGCAGGACGATCAAGTTGCGTCGACATGGCTAAATGACCGGAACGTCAGAAAAGCAATCCACGCAGTCCCAGTACACTATTTTCTTGCAACAACTACTGCTTCCTTGCTCCAGACTTGAAGCAAACAATCAATGCCACTAGCTTAATTTTCTCCTCTTGATGGATTTTTAGGTAACTGAGATAGGTCAATGGGAGATTTGTTGTGACAAATTGATTTTTGTTCATGATGCTGGGAGTATGATTTTTGTTGCTGGGCATGTACATGTTTCCCTCTCTGACAATCAATAACATAAAAATCAGACCTTTTCTTCTTGTTTTAAGCAAAACTTTAAGACTTTTTATTGAAAACAAAACATTTTTAAGCAAAAATTTTAGGGTGTGATTACTACTAAAAATTGAGGCCGTTGATGGGCCTAGACGGGGTCAGGCCCCGGGAAAAAAATGCACGGAAGTTGGTGGACGGGGGCATAGTTGCTAATGGAAAAAGAAAAAAAAAATAGGGGTATTGAGTGGTGCATTTTAATAGAAATCTTTTAACATTAAAGCCTGTAACGCCCCTATATGGGGGTTAACAGTTTTTAATGAGATAAAATAAAAATAAATAATAAAAGTAAAACCTTAAAGATTAAAATTTGCCCGGGACTTAAATGAAAACTCTCAACTCAAAAATAAAAATATAAACGACAAATAAACCACAGTTTTAATGTAGCACCTTAAATTTAATAATATAAACTGTTGTCATCATCATTTTAACCCTCAACACATTATAATACAGTCACAGAAAGTAACAATTGATGCTTACATTATCATGAAGAACATTCTCAACGATTGAAGCAGTCCCAATGTAATATAGTTACATCACTTCCTCAACTATATTTCTCGTAGCCACCTCACACTTAGTGAGTCCTGAAAAGATATAAACATAAGGGAATGAGCAACACTATGCTCAGTAGAGAAAGCCATTACTCACCTTCAGGTTTTTATCATTACCACATTAAAATCTGCATGGTTAGTAAGTCACATCATATTTCAGATTATGAGGTTTATTATGATCACATCTTATGGATACCGTAGTTAATCATTACCAAGTGTCATAATTACACATTTATACAAATATTAACAATCATCATTGTTCCTAGGTATCCATGTTAAATTGAGTATCACTCAACTCATCGAAACCCAAATGGGCGCACTTGATCACCCTATAAACATTCCAAGGGTGTTCCGGTGAGGGGACATCAAGCCCCGAGTCCTCACCAAGTCGATTCCTGTACAGTGTGTTCTGGGACTTTCAACCCAAGGAAGCGTCATCACCTTCCCCCTGTTTTACCTTTTAGGGTATTTATGCCCAAGGACGTAACCGTCGCCCTTTTCATGTCTCACAATTTCTCTATATTAAATCATTATTAATAGAGTTAATTTTCCTAACCATGCTTCTCAATTTATAACATGTGTCAATTCATTATGTTCCTCGCCGTACAATACAAGACGAGTCCATGTCATAGTTTCATATGTGATACACATATAATATCAGTTCAACATAGATATATATATATTGCAGCAAAACAATCAATTTTTAATTCTATAAAAACCTCACAAAAGATGAGTAAGAGAATCCCTACCTTTCAAGCTTATCAACAGTCTCTTAATCCTGGAATCAATTAACGTTAGCTCCATACTCCCTTGATCTTGAACTCCAAGCAAAGCAGATCCAGTTGTATCTCGCTGTATCTATGAAGCATCCTCTGTAGTGCTCCTCGAGCGACTATGAATGGCTAGGAATGCTTCCTGGAGATCATACATTCTTGAAAACGTCATTCTGGACTCCGATACTGCTGTTTGAATCGCCTCGATTCGCGTGCAGTCGGTACCGGATGATTTTCATCGGAGTGGAATTTGCTCGAACGGAGGTCACCATTGCATCCAGAGCATCGAAACGAGTCAGGAGGCGGTCTCGGATCTTCGATCGGAGGTCCGGATCACAAAATCCCATTTTGGCCTTTGACCACCGTTGACCGGCGTTGACCACCGTTGACCGGCCGTTGACCGGCGGCGGTTGGCTCCGTTGAGGGCTGAGCTCAAGCCTACCCCCCCTAATTCGACCCTTCTGAGTTCAATGGTGATGTCAATTTCATTCAATTCGACCTCTAACATAGCAAATCGAAGACGGAATTCACGGCCACAACCGGCGGCTCCGATCTCTTATCTCCGGCGGAGATATCGTGAAATTGAGGTGGGGGAATTGTTCCCCGGCCTCCTCTGAGTATTTCCCCTACGGTGGGGCAGTTCAACACAGCGTGGAACGGCGGCTCCACCTAGCTCCACGGCGGTGCACGACGGAGATGCCGTTCTCCGTCCTCCGGCCATCATTTCGTGCAATTGAGGTATCTAATTTCTTCCTCTCGGTCCTCTGAAGGTTTTTGTGCCTTCAATTTGGCACAAAACGGCCTAAAATGGCCAACCCAACCTCACCCACGGCGACGGTGGCGGGCGTCTTCGTTCTCCGGCGAGGGGCGGCGGAACGGTGCAATTGACCGAGGGGTCTTGCTCGCCGTCGCCCTCTGATCATTTTGGCACCGGCGGTGTGCTACACCGCTGCCATATGCGGCGGCTCCGACGACGGCTCCACGGCGGCGACGGGGCAGCTCCGGCGAAGCTGTTCCAGCCAGAATTGAGCTGGGAAATTGGTACCATCTTGTTCCTCTCCTCTCACTGAGTCCATAGACACCAAAATCACGTCGATTGGTGGTCGGACGGCCGAGAAACGATGTCGGGAAAATATGGGTTTCACCGCCACTTTGGGCGGCGCGTGAGCCCTCCTCCGGCGGTGTTTTGGGTGGCACGACACCTCGTTGGACTCAGCTCAACGAGAGCTTCCCACTGGTATGGGAGGTGTCGAAAAATAACGCCAGAATCTCAAACGAGATTTGAGGAGAAAGAGAGAAAATTCTAGAGAGAGAAAGAAGAGAGAGAAAGTCTCGAGTTTTGTGATATTTTCTGATTTTTTTTTTTTTTTTTATTTATATATATATATACTAAAAATTAATCTAATTACCTTAATACCCTTAGGGAAATAACGGGTGTCACAGCTCTACCCCCCTTAAAGAAATTTCGTCCTCGAAATTTCAATTCTAGTAATACTAGTAAAAGTTATGATTCCAATTCCGAGTCTAAACCGTTAATGTTGTTTGTCCTCCAAATTTAAGTTATCGTATCTCCACTTATTTACTTGCATAATAAATCTTACTCTAAATTCTAAATCCCTCAATGAGAGTATTTCTGACAAGTTTCAACTTGTAACACCGTATAATAGTCTAGGAATCTGATCAGACATACATATTGACCATACCATGATTCAAGTCCTTCATTGTCTATGGACTGTTATTTACAATCACATTTAAGGAGATTGCTAGAGAAATTTTATATACTTCATCTTTAGGTTCCTTTTCCTTTTTGAGTAAGGAAAAGTCAAATATATTTGATTTCATACCTCAACTAATAAACTAAAACATAATCATAAAACATATATCACAAACACTTTTATTCAAAACCATACATTAAACTTATTCATAGAGATATTAAACGGAATCTCTGGTTGCAAACATACCCGACATATTTTTCATTAAACAGCTATCCTCATGACACAAACATTCAATCCAAATAATATACTCATATTTCATATGGAATATCCCCATAACTGACTCTGGTACTTCCACATAATATTAACAGAATATTACACATTACAAACATAATACGGATACGTTTCGAGAGTACAAGGCACTCCGTATACCAGCTATCCATATCATGCATGCTTATAGAATACAAAAACATCGATAAACAAAAGATCGGACCTTAAGAAGGATGCGTTTCGAGAGCATCAAGTACTCCGTATCCAGCCATCCCGGCATTAGGCTCAATGAATCTAAAAGATTTAACAACGACGTACCACAAGAAACACAGAATACAAGGCAAACGGGTATTCGTAACACACGAAATACGGACACACATGCCTACATGCCAAAGATAAAACAAAAAGATTACAGATGGAGATTCAAATCAATTGGTCGCTCCCGGCTTTCCCTTTCCCATTCAAGCTTGGATGTTGCAGTGTCGGATTCTGGATGTATGATTTGCATTTTATCTATCAATTCCTCAGCTGTTGAAGCAGTGACAAAGATTTGTCTCTCCGATTCTGTAGTGATGTTTTCTTCCACAGCGTAATCTAGAAATTTCAAAAGACCGTCATAAAAACCCTTTACGTTCAGCAGTCCCAAAGGTTTGGAATAAAAGCCCAACAATTGCCCACAAGCAACTATAAATATTTCCTCAAGAGTACCTAGACCACCAGGTAATGCTATAAAAGCATCAGAACTATAGATTATGTCTTTAAAATTTTTAGGGATACTCCTGACTCCTTCTCCCTTACCTATGGCTTCCTTACAAAGGTTTCCTTCAACTGGAATATGAGGCCAAATTCTTACATCAGTAGCGTCGCTAGACCTAGCTGCTAGTGCCATATTTACCATCATTTTTATACTACCACCCCCATAGATTATGTTAATCTTTTTGCGTGCTAGGACTTGCCCTAAGTGATTTGCAGCTTCTAAATAAGCTTTATCTTTTCCAAGGCTGGAACCACAAAAGACACAGACATTCTTTATTTTCTTCGTGGACTGGGAGGTAGACATATTTGGTTTATAGAAGTGGTTGCTTAATGTCTGCTCCACTTAGACTTCGGGTTCTACTTGAGTTTTTAAAGATGAGAAATATACAAAAAGGGCTAAAGAGATAGACGAGTAGGTAATGAAAAGGTAATCCAAAGATTTAAACAAAATCTTGTGCGGATAAGAAAGTAAGATAAGGTGATTGATAGTTTACAGAAAATCTGATTCACTTTTTGAAAAAGATTAGACTCTAATTGTATAACTTTTGACAATTGAGAACAATTCGACAAAAGACCCTCTTGACACAACTGTAGACTTTTTGACAAATATACACCAAGTCTAGAAATTTAATATAAACGACAAATACTGTAGAACTTTTGAAATTTGAGACACAAATCTTGAAATATCTGGATAAGCTTTTCAAAATTCAAACATATTACTGTACCGTATGTAACGTGTCTGATAAGATAATATATTTTATTATATATATATATTTAAGAAAATCATAAATTAAATAAGATATTAACACTTACTGTATCAATCTAATAATTACAATTATTTCAAACACAAAAGCAAATATTCTGAGTAAAAGAAAAACACATACTGTTGAACATCAGCTAAAACTGCTTCAAATAAGTAAAGACTAAATAACCTTTATAGAGCGATGACTTATTCCCCATCCAGTTTTCTTATGGCTTGGCAAACAGGATCTAGAAATACCATATTCCTGAGGCGTTGTCTTTCTGTATAAAATTTAGGCCAGAGTTTAAAAATAGCTCCTTGAACATATCCACTAGGGTGACCATGGAGAGGAGGATGGATGCTATCCAAGTTCTCCTTTGAAAGTCCATCCCTACAAAACCTTATTTTATCCTCTCTATTCGTAGACATATAACCAGGTGAAGTACATTTACCGTTACAATTTTGTCTTCCACATTTGTTACAAGTGACCACGATGGCACGAGCTCTTCTTTTCATTGCACTACGACTGGTACCTGTTCCTGGTAAACCGACATCTTGACTAAAGTCACTCGGACGGATTTTCCCCTCTATCAACATTCTCACATCACAAGGGATGCCAAAATGCATAAGAATCCACAACCGAGTAATTCTAGCCTTGTATTTCTTTCTGAGAATCTTTTGGGAGAGTGATGGGAAATACTTTCTTAGGTGTTGGTACTTTGGGTCCATGATGAGATGAAAGAAGAGTAAATAGAAAGGAAAAATTAAGATAGTAAATTGCAGAATCCTAGAATTCCTTCTTCTTTTAGAGGAAAAGAAGAATTTTTTTAATGAAAAAGAAGAGGATTTACGATTTAGAGAGAAAATGACAAATTAAGAGAGAAAAAGTGAACTCGGAGAAATAAGCTCCTATGCACAGTAAACGTATATGTAAACAATGATTAAACCACTGTATATGACACGTATAGAGACCACGTGGGAGAGACAGTGTGAATCAAACTGATTTAAGATTTGAACTAGGCCCAAATGTTCTAAGTGAAAATGATCAGGTTGTTTCGGGCCTTGACACATTTGGAACGAGTTAAATAACAAACATAAAATTGAAAACCAATTTGTATAAATCTTAAACCCAATTCAAAGTCCACTATAGATAAAGTTAACTATGAACAACAAATCTAATTTAACGACAACAAGGATCTTCCTGAATGATATTTAAAATCATTTCATAACAACATAATCTTCCAGCAACTCAAATAATTTTGTTTTAATCAAAACCTTATTGAACAATACATACACTCATATGTTATTCATAATACTTAACATCTATCAATGGATTCATCATCATTACTACCAAAGGTTTAGAATGCGACTAACCTTGAAATCAATACGATTTACGTCTTCCAACATTGACCATATCAATGAACAAAGACACTTGATGTTACTACTTAAGAACATCTACAATCCCCACAATTCTACTTATACAATATATAATTTCCTCATATAACAAAACCTTAGGTAACCAAAAGATTCACTGATACACTTAAATACAATGTACGTAACAAAATATTCCAATTTTGAGATTCATGCATTCTAGACTTTACACAGTCTCAACAGACCAAAAGTCTAACATTTATCTCTCTCAAGATTCAATACCATGATTCCCAACTTATATCACATTCCTCAAATAAATAGAACTTTCAAGAAAAGATATTGACACTTATGTGCTCCATCGAATCCATACATAATCATTACTTAGGTTTGAATCAATTACGAAAAATTTGGCATATCTGTGTCAAACTTTAAAATCAATAAATCAAGCCTTATATTTCTTATTGTTTTTCGCGAGACAAAAGGCTTTTAAATCCTCGTATCTATACGAATTTCTCATCGTTTATACGAATTAAATATGCTTATAGATCCAAATATTATACGAATCTCTCATAAGCATTCTACTTATAAACTCATTCCATATAATTATCATTCTCTTATAACTATTAATACTTTCCTTCTATATAATTATTGTACTCATATAACTATTAATATTTTCATTCTATGGCCTTTCCATGTTACATCCTTCTAGACTGTATAAATCAATGTGAAGGTTCATTTTGATGATGACAATAAAAATTCAGCTTCAAAACCATCTCAAAAATATATTTTTTTAAAGTGGTGCTACACTCCCTAGGTTAACCGAACCTAGGCTCTGATACCAAAAATTCTGTAACGCCCCTATATGGGGGTTAACAGTTTTTAATGAGATAAAATAAAAATAAATAATAAAAGTAAAACCTTAAAGATTAAAATTTGCCCGGGACTTAAATGAAAACTCTCAACTCAAAAATAAAAATATAAACGACAAATAAACCACAGTTTTAATGTAGCACCTTAAATTTAATAATATAAACTGTTGTCATCATCATTTTAACCCTCAACACATTATAATACAGTCACAGAAAGTAACAATTGATGCTTACATTATCATGAAGAACATTCTCAACGATTGAAGCAGTCCCAATGTAATATAGTTACATCACTTCCTCAACTATATTTCTCGTAGCCACCTCACACTTAGTGAGTCCTGAAAAGATATAAACATAAGGGAATGAGCAACACTATGCTCAGTAGAGAAAGCCATTACTCACCTTCAGGTTTTTATCATTACCACATTAAAATCTGCATGGTTAGTAAGTCACATCATATTTCAGATTATGAGGTTTATTATGATCACATCTTATGGATACCGTAGTTAATCATTACCAAGTGTCATAATTACACATTTATACAAATATTAACAATCATCATTGTTCCTAGGTATCCATGTTAAATTGAGTATCACTCAACTCATCGAAACCCAAATGGGCGCACTTGATCACCCTATAAACATTCCAAGGGTGTTCCGGTGAGGGGACATCAAGCCCCGAGTCCTCACCAAGTCGATTCCTGTACAGTGTGTTCTGGGACTTTCAACCCAAGGAAGCGTCATCACCTTCCCCCTGTTTTACCTTTTAGGGTATTTATGCCCAAGGACGTAACCGTCGCCCTTTTCATGTCTCACAATTTCTCTATATTAAATCATTATTAATAGAGTTAATTTTCCTAACCATGCTTCTCAATTTATAACATGTGTCAATTCATTATGTTCCTCGCCGTACAATACAAGACGAGTCCATGTCATAGTTTCATATGTGATACACATATAATATCAGTTCAACATAGATATATATATATTGCAGCAAAACAATCAATTTTTAATTCTATAAAAACCTCACAAAAGATGAGTAAGAGAATCCCTACCTTTCAAGCTTATCAACAGTCTCTTAATCCTGGAATCAATTAACGTTAGCTCCATACTCCCTTGATCTTGAACTCCAAGCAAAGCAGATCCAGTTGTATCTCGCTGTATCTATGAAGCATCCTCTGTAGTGCTCCTCGAGCGACTATGAATGGCTAGGAATGCTTCCTGGAGATCATACATTCTTGAAAACGTCATTCTGGACTCCGATACTGCTGTTTGAATCGCCTCGATTCGCGTGCAGTCGGTACCGGATGATTTTCATCGGAGTGGAATTTGCTCGAACGGAGGTCACCATTGCATCCAGAGCATCGAAACGAGTCAGGAGGCGGTCTCGGATCTTCGATCGGAGGTCCGGATCACAAAATCCCATTTTGGCCTTTGACCACCGTTGACCGGCGTTGACCACCGTTGACCGGCCGTTGACCGGCGGCGGTTGGCTCCGTTGAGGGCTGAGCTCAAGCCTACCCCCCCTAATTCGACCCTTCTGAGTTCAATGGTGATGTCAATTTCATTCAATTCGACCTCTAACATAGCAAATCGAAGACGGAATTCACGGCCACAACCGGCGGCTCCGATCTCTTATCTCCGGCGGAGATATCGTGAAATTGAGGTGGGGGAATTGTTCCCCGGCCTCCTCTGAGTATTTCCCCTACGGTGGGGCAGTTCAACACAGCGTGGAACGGCGGCTCCACCTAGCTCCACGGCGGTGCACGACGGAGATGCCGTTCTCCGTCCTCCGGCCATCATTTCGTGCAATTGAGGTATCTAATTTCTTCCTCTCGGTCCTCTGAAGGTTTTTGTGCCTTCAATTTGGCACAAAACGGCCTAAAATGGCCAACCCAACCTCACCCACGGCGACGGTGGCGGGCGTCTTCGTTCTCCGGCGAGGGGCGGCGGAACGGTGCAATTGACCGAGGGGTCTTGCTCGCCGTCGCCCTCTGATCATTTTGGCACCGGCGGTGTGCTACACCGCTGCCATATGCGGCGGCTCCGACGACGGCTCCACGGCGGCGACGGGGCAGCTCCGGCGAAGCTGTTCCAGCCAGAATTGAGCTGGGAAATTGGTACCATCTTGTTCCTCTCCTCTCACTGAGTCCATAGACACCAAAATCACGTCGATTGGTGGTCGGACGGCTGAGAAACGATGTCGGGAAAATATGGGTTTCACCGCCACTTTGGGCGGCGCGTGAGCCCTCCTCCGGCGGTGTTTTGGGTGGCACGACACCTCGTTGGACTCAGCTCAACGAGAGCTTCCCACTGGTATGGGAGGTGTCGAAAAATAACGCCAGAATCTCAAACGAGATTTGAGGAGAAAGAGAGAAAATTCTAGAGAGAGAAAGAAGAGAGAGAAAGTCTCGAGTTTTGTGATATTTTCTGATTTTTTTTTTTTTTTTTTTTTTTTTATATATATATATACTAAAAATTAATCTAATTACCTTAATACCCTTAGGGAAATAACGGGTGTCACAAAGCCAAAACTCCTAGACTCCAAGTCATGAGTAAGTTAAAGTTGGCCGGCTTGGAACATCCAAGAATGAAACGAATTGCTAAGAAATGAACGCGTGAATCTGCTACGAAATTAAAAAAAAAAAAGACACGCCGGAAAAGGATTAACTTGAATTTGATAGTTTTAGCCACAAGGGTCTTAAAAAACAAGCTACGTGGCATTCACCTCATCACCTTAACGTTTAGCAAAAACAAGGCTAATTCCATGGTTTCATGAGTCATGGCCAGTATTTCTATGGTAATTGTTAGAGTACGGTGACCCAAATTCTGTTTGGTCTAACCCGAAAAGTTTGCGATGTAGCGTTTGTGGTGAAAATATAATTATAAGAATTTAGGTCAGTGATGGACTACAGGATTTGACTTATTTAGGGTTACACTACTATGTATATGTAATATTTTTCAACTCATCCTTTTGTACCAATTTTTTGAGATAGCATATTTGCATCTGCCTATAGTTTTTTCTTTTCAGGATTTTTCATATATATATATATATATATATATATATATATATCTATCTGTGTTCTTTATTTTGCATTTTTCTATTGTCTATTTTCATTATTTTGTAGCAGTAATATTTTCCAATTTTTATACCATTAATACTCCATGCTTGCCATACCTTTCACCTTTTTTCCTACAACCCCTACAACTTGTCTCCTGCCTTTGCCCCTTTATTCTTTTATTGAACTTCTTATTCCTTTTGGAAGGAAATGACATTTTAAAAAAGGCCAGCATCTAGAGTAGTTGGTAAAGGCATAAACAAATCCTGAAAAAGGTCAAAACAGTAAAGATAGTACAATTCTTTTCAAATTTGCACGATTTGAACAATTTGAGATCTCTTGCTGAACAATATAATTTCCTTGATTTGTTTGGTCAGTCAAACGTTACAAGTGAATGTGTTGTATAAACCAACTCTTAGCCTAACCATAAACTTTGTACTTGCAATGTTAGGGTGTTTCAAGGCGAGCAATTGATTTGCCGTGAATGGTTGTGATCCTCATACAACTATTATTTTACTAATTTTTTTTTTAGTACACAAAGAAATGGATCAAATATTTAACCCAAAAAAAAAAAAAAGATTGACCTGAATTAGCAAGTTTTAAGCTTTCTGTCTTGATATTAATGTTTCTTGTATTGTAATCTCTTGGAGCTATGTACAAGAATACAGCAACGATCTCACCTTCTCACAATCAAGGTTAGTGCGGGATTATTATTATTATTTTTGGCTGAAAAAATGGCTTGATGTTGATTTTTAACTAATACCGTTGTATATTGATTTGATAAAAGTTCTCATCTTTGTCTTTATCAAAGAATATAAAGGGTGCTTTTTAATTTATAATTAGTGATTTAATTATATAGTTTTGGTTAATCTCATTCTCATGTGACATGTCTTGCAGGGAGCTGGGCATACTGTTCCAGAACAAGCCAAGGGAGGCATTGGAATTTTATAGTCGTTGGTTAGAGCGAAGACCAGTATGACTTATGTATGATAAAATTATTAAGTTTTCTATTTCATCGTAGTGAAGAGAATAATTACATGAAGAATTTGTAGACAGAGGGAAGAATTTACTAGAGAAAGAAAGAAAAGAAGTGCACGCACCAAATAACCTTAAAAAACCTTAAAAAAGACGAGTGAGAGCAGCCTAGTTGGTTGTAAGTCTCTCAATCTCAACCATGGATTGAGGGTTTGAGTCACGCTAAGCCCTACTCAATAGCGGTGGTATTTCCCCCTCCCCTTGTATAAAAAAAAAATAACCTTAAAAAAAATTAACAAAGTTGTTCTCTTCGGAGTAGTTGTCCACGCATTTAATTCAGAAAGCAAATCTATGTAAATAATACACCAATTCAATTAACTTGGCCAATAACATTTGAGTGGCATGGTTCAAAGTTGGATGAAAGCTATACATATATATACATGAGAATGAGCTTTTCTCTCACATTTGAGCAGTAATAATTAAAAAGGGCATGAGTTTGGTGATAATATAACAAGATTTGCCATTGAATGATTGAAATTGAACAGATCAAAAATACCCAACACAATTTAAAGAAGTTAGTTCCAACAAAGTGACAACATATAAAACTCACATCATGCTAAACAATTATTTATACAATCTTTAAAAGTACCGTGCCGCGTCGCAGGAAGAAACGTAGAACAACCTAAAATTATAGATAAAATTTTCAAGATAACTCTTATGTACATAGCACGTGGAGTTAAACTGGTATATATAAATGCCTTAGGGGATACAAACACTCAAAATAGATGGGGCTCTATCCATCCCATTTGTGTCTCAATTTTTTTCTCATGAGAAAAACGATTACACTTGTTTGACCGGTCATTATCATTGAGAATGTATGATTGTATAATTCATATGCCCATTTTGCCCTTTCCTTCTCAAAAATAAAATTATTAGAAAATTATTTTTTAGGGTTATTAATATCAATGGCCCCTAATGGGATCTCTTTCATATTGTCCTTTGAATTTTAAAAATTATCACTTTGCCCTCTAAACTATCAAATTTCATCCATTTGTCCTAGGAACTTTAAAAATTAGTACTTTGCCTCCTTAAACTTTCAAAGCTCTTCATTTTGTCCTCTGAACCTCCAATTTTCTGTTCACATAAACAGAGTTAAGATTATATAATTCGTATATGGGTCACTTGCAAGGATAAAAATGAATTTATCACTCTTAAGTGAGCTTAATTCCTTCTAATTGAATGAAAAATCAAAAATTCAGTAAGCTAAGTGATAAGTTTTGAAAGTCAATGAGTGGTGATTTTAAGGTTTAGGAAACAAAATGTAAAATTTTGAAAATCTAAAAAATAAAGTGATGATTTTTGAAGTTCAAGAATAACGTGTGTGAGACCTTAATGTTTATAGGCCATTAGAGTTAATAATCTTATTTTCTACACCTTTTATTAGGTTTCCAAGTTATTTTACTTGAAAAGTTGATCTCTAAAGCACCCATTCACTTTCTCAAAGTAATTTTGAAACAACCTATAAGTAATAGCACCTGCTCTATATAATTAGACAAAACAATTTTGTTAAATGTTTGATATTCATTCTAGAAGAGACCAGGCAGAAACACCAAACAGAAAAGAAAGTACAGAGTAGAAAGCCGATTTTTTTTTTGGTTCAACTCCCTCCACCAACAATTAAACAAAATTATGTTATAATATTTCAGATTTTTCTCTTATCATGCAGAAAAGTTAAAAAAAAAAAAAAGGTTGTTGGGCCCAACGAGCATCCATTGGACACTACGCCTTATCATTTTATATTGATTTGCACTTTTTGCAATTTTTCCCATTCTCACCATTCGTTATTTCCCTATTCCAAGTTGGAAGTTTCCTTTTGTCTCTTGGATAATAACTTTATCAGCAAAAAGAAAGAAAAAAAGGGCCTAAATGAAAATATTTGTTTCATCAGAATATATGTAGCAACAAAATTCTAGTGCTTCTGAGACAAAGAATAAATAAAATTCCTTATAGCTAGAAAAAGGAAGTGAATATCAGTCCCTCTTCTTCGTCTTCATCTTCATCTTCTTTTCTTCTTCTTCTTATTCTACCATGTGCATGGTATAATGAACTTATGATTGGAGATGATTGGACAAAGCACTAAGGCTGAAATGGTTCTCTGTTTCTCTCTCTCTCTCTAGTTTGATTCCCTTGTCAATGTCATTGTTCTGGTTCAAGCTGAATCTTTTTCCCTCCCATTTTCTTTTCTTTTTTCAATTCCTTTTCATGCCCACTGTTTCCCTACTTTTCTGACCCTCAAAACTGAACCTTTTATTCTTATTTTGTTTTTCCTTTTCTCTCTGTGCCTGCTTCTCTGGTTTAATTTGTTTTTCCCACTTTTATTTTCCTTTTTTGTCTTCATATACCTTTCTGATAATTTTCTTCTTTCTCTCATTGTTCTTTCACCTTCCCCAAGTCCACTAATTCTCTCTCTCCCTTTTTTCTGAAACACATACATATATACAAGAATTGAGCTATATATATACACACATAGTCTCACTAATATTCTAGCTCATTCAATACAAAATGGTCAAACCCAAGTTCTTCTTTCTCTTCATTTTACTCTGTTGCATTATTTTTTCTTCTCAAGCTTCTCCTCCACGTTCTCTGGTCACACAACTTCCTGGTTTTTATGGTACTTTTCCCTCACAACACTATTCAGGGTAAGGGATTTTTTTTTATGGGGCCTAAAAAATTCTCTAAATTTTTATTTATTTGTGACTTTTGGTATCTGGGTTTTGCAGGTACATAAATATAGATGGAAATAAGCCTCCTGGGAAGCATCTGTTCTATTACTTTGTTGTTTCAGAAAGAAACCCAGCAACTGATCCAGTGGTTTTGTGGCTTAATGGAGGACCTGGATGCTCTAGCTTCGATGGTTTTGTGTATGAACATGGTACGGTATAATTTTGCAAATAACTGTTATCATTAGTATCTGTGAACCAATCAGTTTCTTTTCTGCTTTTTTTTTTTTTGGTTCAACGTTCTGAGAACACTGTACTTCCATGTTGGACTGTCCACAACTAGAAGATGCTATGTGCTACACTTTCTCAAGACATACTTTATGCATGTTCATTATACAAATATGAAATTTTTAGTTTTTATAATTATTATTATTGTGGAGGCTTGTCACTTATGAGTCATATATAGAAGTTGATTAAAAGGAAATTAAAAAAAAAGCTTCAATATTTTTTTTTTTAATTTTTTTGCGGTTTTAGAGATATATGAGTGTGAAGATGTCAGATGCTTTATAACCATAGTTTTACTTTTAAGAAAAGCTGTTTGTCTTTTTTCATTTGTTTTATCTGCGACTAACAGACAAATACTGTTTTCTTTTCTGCGCTCTTCTTGCCCTGGAATGTGACAAAGTCAGGAAAAAAAAAAAAAGTAGAGTTTATTCAGAAAATATGAGGAAATCTGCATGAATATACAGGAGCAATTATTGTAGAATATTAGTTATATATTACTTGTTCTTTGATGACATAAAATATATGCTATATTAGGAGATA
This sequence comes from Artocarpus heterophyllus, assembly GCA_025403435.1. Taxonomy (NCBI): domain Eukaryota; kingdom Viridiplantae; phylum Streptophyta; class Magnoliopsida; order Rosales; family Moraceae; genus Artocarpus; species Artocarpus heterophyllus. The sequence goes on from CM046337.1 coordinate 2,617,802, forward strand.
AAAATGGAGGGTTATGAACTTACTTTCATCTTGTAAATTACTTCTTATATATATATGTGGATAGCTTGACTTCTTCAAACTCAATATTTATAACAAAGTCCCCACATAGAAAAGATAAGGTTGCTCTCGTCTTCTTTTGATTGTTGAAATTAATTGTATAATGACACTTGATTGATATTAATAGTATCTCTTCTCATAATTTAAACTTTATATGCATGTAATATATATATATATATATATTTCTTTTTTATGAATAGAGATATCCGTTGGTTTCGTTTGCATTAATCAACGCAGGACCATTCAGTTTTGAAGAAGGAAAGACAAAGGGAAGCCTACCCAAATTGCATCTTAATCCTCACACTTGGACCAAGGTCAATATATAAATTATTCTGTCATTCAAATCTTTATTTATTTTTTTGAGTATTATATTTGCTGCTCTCTAAAATAGTTTATTATATATGGTCAATATAATTTTTCTTCTGTAAATTTGAATATTGAATTATTTATTATTTCCATTATTTTTTTAAAACATTATCCACTCTTCAGGTTTCAAATATCATATATTTGGATTCTCCAGTTGGTGTTGGCTTTTCTTACTCCAAAGATCCAACCAAATACAAAACTGGAGACCAACAAACCGCTTCTGACACACATACATTCCTCCTCAAGGTCGTTAAGGAAAAAACATGTTTTGAAAAGACCATGGGTTGAAAAAAATTTCATAATTACTTTATTATTATTATTTTTTAATTTTTCAGTGGTTTGAGCAATTCCCTGAGTTTCTTTCAAACCCATTTTACATTTCTGGAGAGTCATTTGCTGGAATTTATGTGCCCACTCTTGCTTCTCAAGTTGCTAAAGGTACTATATTATTAATTATATTTATTGTCATATTATATGATATGCACCATTATGTTCTAACAGTTGCATTTGTATTTGTGGCTAATATTCTGATTAGCAAGATTTGAACATTTATATATGTAGGAATCAAAAATGGAGAAAAGCCAGTTATCAATTTTAAGGTACAATACTATTACTTTAAATGGAAACTCAAAGTTAATTAGATGAATAGATAATTATTAATTAATATATGTGATCATGAGGTGCTAATTAATTGTGGATAGGGTTACATGGTGGGAAATGCCGTCACGGACCCCAAATTTGATGGCGATGCTCTTGTCCCATTTGCCCATGGCATGGCCCTCATCTCAGATGATATATATGAGGTACAAATTTTATCTTATTTTATTTATTTATTTATTTATTTTTCTTCTCTATTGCCACATTTCACATTAGGAATTAAAATCATGCTCTATTTTCGGTGAGAAATATCATAGCGTTTGACTTTAAAGTTACTAATAAGATATTAATTAAATAATTTAAATTTTGTAAATATTGGATTCAGATTATTCTCTTTTTGTTATCTTTTTTTTTTGTCTAATTTCTTCTTTTCAATATTTGTATTGCAAATTTATTCAATTTAGGATTACTCCAATAAACTCTATAAATACCTAGTCTATTCAATGAGAAGACTATGTCATATTTTCTTATCTCTATTATTCTCTATTCATAAATGTTAGCGTACTATCGAATCACGTTAAATCTCTTGTTATCTTCTTTTATATTTTATTTTCCTATTTAATTTTCTACAGTTACATGTTTTCATAATGATCTCTCTTGTGAAAATAAACCCTAGAAATTGTTTAGAAAAGTTTATGCGTATATTTGTGGTCTCTCTATTAGGGTGTTTCGATGAAGAGTTTCAACTTTAAAATTTAAACCACACATGAGAACTTCATATCATATTGTAGCAATTTTTTCTCGTATCATGTGAGAGTTTTACATTATTTGCAGTTTTGAACTATTTAAACCACCCTTCCAAATGCCCTGTATGTATATAGACACACTCACCCCTCTACACATGTCACGCCCCGGATTACGGGAGGTGACGTGACAGAATATTTAGATTAATTAAAAGAGGATTTAATTGAAATTAAGGGTTTGAGAATCAAATTAAATAAAAATTAAGAAGATTTTCCACCACATTTTATAAAAGAATTTATAAATATTAAGCAGGTAATAAAAATTAAATAAAAACCGCGAATATGGGTTCCACAACCCACAACTTGTGCACACACATGGTTCTGACAATATCATAAATACAATCACAGTCCAAGTACAAATAAAGTTAAGTCTTACATGCCTTGATTAAATAATACAAAATATAAATAAACTCTCCTATTGCTCCTGAGTTCGGTCCGAAGAATCTTCTCCAAACCTAAATGGAAGACCACCTAGATGGGGGAAATTTAAAATAATAAAACGTGAGCGAAAGGCTCAGTAGGACTAAGTTTTATAAATAATTTAATTTAAAGAAACAGTTCATTGTTAGGAGTACTCAAAAGAAAACTTAAATAAATAAATACATAATTTGAGTAGAGCCGTTCTGACACAGAACAGTCTACTCGTACAATCAAAAACACCATTTTTCTTTTACCTAGGCAAACCATGATATCACCACCGTAGTGGCCTAGCTGGGTTTTGGGACCTGCCCCCAAGGTCGATCGCTACACGACCCGATCTCTGATATGGCATCATGCCCATGTGTTTATTATCATTATCATTCAAAACCCAATTACCGAGTGTTGTCAATTACATTTATTATGAAATTCATTTCAGATCACGGTATATTGAAATATAACCGATAAAACCATTTTCAAACAACCGTTGAAAACATTTTGATAGAAATCATTTTCAAAGCCAAATCATTTCAAAACCAGGCTACCAAAGAAATAGGATAGAAGTCCTACCTCAATACTCGTGCCGGTGCCCCACACCGTAATCTCGGTCCGCTATACGTTAGCTCCACGGAACCACGAATGATCCTAGATACAAACTAAGTCGATCAATATCTAGTTCGAGACATTCTATGTTACTAAATCATTTCATGATGTCCTAGTGTGCCATTTGTACCTTTAAAATCATCCTATAAGGTTGGGATTTAAATCTGGGTTCAAAACAGTAAAAACGGGTACCGGACGCCCTGCTTCGGCCTGCTGAACTGCACAGTTCGGCCTGCCGGAAGCAAAGTTCGGTCTGCCGAACATTTCCCCAAATTCGGCCTGCCGGTCGGAAGAACACCGGCCTGCCGATCATCACTCCGGCCTGTCGAACACACAGTTCGGCCTGCCGAACTGGAAAAATCCAGAAATCCCAGCCACGGGTTTCTCGATCCCCAAAATCCAAATCTTGTTTCCAACCTGTTTTTCTCAAATCCCAGGCATAAAAAACAATTATAGTTGATAGAAAAACATTCTAAAACATGTTTGGTCTCATTTAAACAAGATTTAGACTCAAAATCCTCAAAAATCCGAAAATGAGAAAATGAGGGAGAAAATGAAAAATCTTGAATTCAATCCGTTTTTCTTCAATCTAAGCTTAGATTCTAGTTGTTCTAAGTTCATTTAACACAAATCCACGGTTTTCTAAGCTTAAACAAACCTAGATTTCAAAAATGCACAAAATTAAAAATTTTGTAAAAAGTTTAGAAATTTCGAATCTAACCTCGAATCGAAACTTCAATCCGCGTTCTCGGTTGCCGAATCACGTCCCCGAGCTTCCTCCTTGCTGTCCCGAAGCTTGGATTCGAATGTGGTTTCAAAAATTTGAGAGAGAGATGTAGAGAGAGAGAGCTGCCGTGAGATATCAAGAGGAAGAGAGAGAGAGGTTGCGGGAGAGTGAGGAGAGAGAGAGAAGAGGGAAATAAATAGAGAAAATCGGTGGGCGGTTTTACTGTGCAAAAACCATGTGCCGCCCACGGTTTTGCAAAACGGAGTATTTTTAACATTTTACGAATTGTTGTGTTTTAAAACTCAAAACATCATTTTAAATCAATAAGAAATCATTTGAATGCATCAATTTAACAAAACAACCAAAAACTCAAAATCCAACCAAATACTCTAATTAAAGTTAAAACTTTAATTATGGCATACTAATTCATCATTTACATTACATTAACATTAAATAAATTTCGGGACGTTACAACACATGCATTCTTTCTTTTTCTTTTTCTTTTTTTTAAAAAATTATAACTGCGATAGGAGATTTGAAGATATCTATGATAATCAATATCGGTAAGCTATGCTATATACAAACTGATAATCATTGCAGGAAGCCAGAGCTGCTTGTAAAGGAAACTACTACACTAATTCTGGAAAGAATCACTGTAACTCAGCACTTCTACGAGTAAGAGAGGTATACGTACGCAGAATATATATATATATATATATATATGTATATGTATTCATCACACGGAAGAATTTGCATATTGTTGTGGCCTAATTACATTAAAAAAGAAGTACAATATTTATGTGGATATTCTATCAGTATTAATATCTTTATTTTTCAATCCTTTTGGTGTGAATTAACATTGTATATAATCACAGGCTCTTGATGGACTAAACATATACGACATTCTTGAGCCATGCTACCATAGCCAAGATGCTGATAAACTGAATTCCAAATCAGGAAACTCAACATTGCCATTAAGCTTTCAGCGGTTAGGAATGACTGAGAAGCCCCTTCCAGTGAGGAAAAGGATCTTCGGACGTGCTTGGCCTTTTGAGGCACCGGTTAGAGATGGTCTTGTCCCTTTGTGGCCCCAACTATCTGCTGGCTCTGGAATAAAGGTTCCCTGCTTTGTAAGTTCATTTGGTTCCCTCCACTATGTTGTGTTTTCCTTTTCCAAGTTCCCTCCACTATGTTGTGTTTTCCTTTTCCTTTAAAACTTTTATTTTGTTTATGCCCCAAATAACTGTAAGTTGATTTTGATGATTTAAAACTGCCCAATATTAATATAGGAGTAGAAGTAAAAAGTGTATATATGATAGTCGTTGAACTTTACAATAATGTTGAAGTTGCATAACATAGTTTTTAGATGACTAAATTTCTTGTTGTTATGTTAATCTAATATCGATGAATGTTGGTGATATGGAATAATATAGTCTTTGGATGATTTGAATTTTTTAGTATCACATTAATCGAACATTAATATTATGTTTGATGACCTTTACGTTACATTTTTCTCTTTTATATATTATGTTGAAGAAATCTTCAACTAAAAAAACCGTAAAAAAAACCCTATGTGTATGATATTCTTTTTTCACTTTACTAAATTACTTTCTCTATATAATATGTTGTCTCTTCTCTATATATAAAAAAATCTCATATGTAAGTTCTCATATATATATATATATATATATATTGAATTATGTGGATTATTCTTTGTCACATGCATGGCTTAGGCATATATATCCATATTGTTCCAATTTGACAAATTGGGGTTGCAGACAGGCTGGAAGTTTCCCATGCCAGCCTTAGTCATCTGCTTATTTCTTCTATTCTCACAACCCCCCTTAAATGAATTTGTCCGTTTCCCCAGAAAGTTTTTTTTTTTTTTTGAGTTTTTTGGTCTAGATTAGTCCAGGCTTAAATGGCTAGAATGTTTATATCGAAGCTCTGCATACTGTTAAAGAGTATATGATCATGACACTTTGTATTTTCATAATTAAATGCAACTTATCCACTTGTCTTTTTTTGTTCTTGGATTTTTTCGGTGAGCCAAAATTAGAGGCTGGCATTTTCAAGCCGTGCCAACGCTGATCCAGCAAGAACTTTTATGTTCTCATTTGCAAGTTGCAACCTATGAGGGGGGCAACTTTTAACTTTCTTTTTATCTTTTCAGGGAAATTTTTCTTGGTAGTATAAAAAACTTGACTAATATCATGTAATTTTTGACCCTCATATCTTCATAAAATTCCATCAAATTTACCTATCAGTTTTAATATGAATTTGATATGGTCTTATGGTTCAGAACTCTATATCGATGTTGTTGTTGTTCTATTTTTTTATTTTTTTATTTTTTTTACCTTAGCACATAATTCTTTACCCTTTTATGGTCCGTACAGGATGATAATGTTGCTAGTATGTGGCTGAATGACAAAACAGTTAGGGAAGCAATTCATGCTGAGCCAGTAAAAACTTTCAAACCAAGGCTTTTCTATTTGTACACTAACATTCACTATTTTTCATTATTTAAATATTTGTATACATTATTTTATATGATCAGGAGAGTATAACAGGTCGTTGGGATCTTTGTACAAGCAAAATACAATATTACCATGATGCTGGAAGTATGATCCCTTACCACAGAAACCTCACAATGCAAGGATATAGAGCTCTAGTTTTCAGGTAATAATTAGGACCCATGAATTATTATTAAGCATCACTTGGTTGATACTTTAGAATAGGCAACATACATACATACATACATACATACATATATATATATATATATATATATATATAATTTTACATATTTCATCTTTATTGCCAAGTAGTTAAGAAAACAAATGTTTAGTATTTTTACTATTTTGTTTGACAGTGGAGACCATGACATGTGTGTGCCATTTACTGGGAGCCAAGCATGGACAAGATCACTTGGATATCAGATTTTAAATGAGTGGAGGCCTTGGATCTCCAATTCCCAAATTGCAGGGTAAATAAATTCCTCTTCTTATGCCAAAACATTTTCTGCTCCAGAAACCAACCTTTTGTCTTGAAGAAAACTAGTTTTCCTCCACTCGTGTTTCCTTTTGTTTAAAAAAAATTGCTTTATGATTATGCTATCACTACATACATATATAAAAGTACATCAAAACTGTTACATAACCTAAGAGAACTCTTTTTCTTTTTCGGCGTGTGATAGTTCTCGTTTACTGATACGTCATCAGTAATGATCAATAGCAATTTTCATTTTCTTTTCCTTAACTCGCTTTATAAGATTTTATCCTTCTAACTCTAGCTTCCTAAAGTTGACATATACGTGAAACAACAAAAACTACCACCATGTGAAAGCTCTTGCCACTTACAAAAGGGAATCGTTCTATTTGTTGCAGATACTTGCAAGAATATGACCACAACCTCACTTTTCTCACCATCAAGGTTGGCATCAACTTTTTCCCCCATTATTATTTGAATATGAATTTTCTCTTTGTTCATATAATTCAATTACCCTTGTAATAGACTTGCAACATTTTTTTTTTCTTTCCAAAGTTCAATAATACCACTAATAAGTCATCACTCTGACACTTAGCCAAATTTCATTTTCCATGGGTTCAGGGAGCAGGGCACACGGTTCCTGAATACAAGCCCGGGGAGGCTTTGGACTTTTACACCCGTTGGTTGGAAGGAAAACCCATATGACGCATTTGACGAAGCTTCCTTTTCTTTGGTCAAAAAAAAAAAAAAAAGAGTGAAGAATCTTATTGTGCCCCTTTGTATATGCTTTCAGTAACATTTATTTTCTTATCCTTATTTTCCCTAGAAGTCAATTTTTGCCGTAGGAAGGAATTAAAAGCAATCAATCCAATAAAGAGCATCATTTCATTTCAAAGGGTAATTCAGGAACTATCAGGAGCCCAGCTTGAGTTTCTGAATTTTCTTTGGCGCTGCCAAAGATGAAAGAGACCCTCTTCTCATGACATTGTAAACAGTTGATCTGACCAAGCTGCAATGAAAATGATCTTTTTTTTTTTGAATGACTCTGTATACTCTCACATCTTGATGTATATTAGCTCACCTAATTCACTTTTCATAACATGTACAACCACCACTTTTGGATCTTTATTCATAAGTAGCAAGGTTGATTCTTTTTTTTGTCTTTTTCTCAAGTTACTTTTATTAAGTGAAAATGGTGATCGGATTTGTTGTTGCCCCTGGCCTTAAGCTACTGCTTTTTTTCTCAAGAAGTAGATTAGATTAAGCTTTTTTCCAAACCATTTTTTGTCAAAAAGTATCAAAAACACCTCACTTGCCTATTCTTGTCCCTGTCTGTGATAATCCCTGTTGTTTCAGCATCACCAAGCAAAGAAAAAAATCCCTACTGCCCTTGGTCAAATGTGAACTACTCATTTAAATGCACAAAACAGAAAAACAAGCACCGCTTAATTTCTGAATGAAATTGACACGTAAAGATCATATTTTATTGCAAAACAAACAATAAAACATGTGGATCCACCTGAATACACAAGTCAAGAGAAATGAGAGGGGGCAACCAACTTGGGTTTTTCAGCCAGTTATTCAAAAGCTTTCATATATTTACTCTGGGCTGTTTCTCAAGTGTGGATTCACGTCAAAGATAGCGAATGTTAAGAGGATGCATCAATTGAACAATTCAAACCACAAGGAAGAAAAACACAACAAATCTGTAGTGGGAATACATGATATGATAGTTCACATCTGAAAATGGAATTCAAATATGATGAATCTGACCCCTCAGAGTTGAAAACAAAATGAGGCTTCATTGTCACAAGATTACTATTATCAACATGACAAACAACGAATATCACATGAAATTTTATGGAACAAAATTAATTGCCAAGAAAACAAAAATAAAAATAAAAGACGGAGAGTTGGGTTACAAAAATTCCAATCCTACCCACACTAGAGAGAGAAAGGACAGCTTCCCCAGACATGCTAATATAGCCGGGCCAACCTCTCCGGTTCAACATTCGACGGCCCTATAAATTTTCTTTACCAAAATTTATGTAGAGAAAAATAAAAAATGAAAACAGACACAGGAAAATCGTTTACCAGACAGAAGGGAACAACTGATCTTCTTTCCCCTTTTTCATCATTTACGGGGCTTGTTTTCATCTTCTTCAGGCACAAACCTTGGCAGAGTCAATAATGTATTAACGCGAGAAACTCCTTCAAGAGCAGACCAATCTTTTCCTAGTTGCAAATTTATTTCCTCTTCAGCATCCTCTTTGCTTCCTTTTGGATTCATCTCTTGGCCGGTTCGAACAGTTCCGGAGCGATCCAGACTAGTAGGACAAGAGGGGTCCCCTTCTTTCTCAGTTGCACAGTTGACTTCGTCTGCTGAAGAAAGCTGTTCCTTGGACCTAGTATTAGCAGCAACCGACAAGTTGTCTATGTCTGAATCGAGGAAGAGACAAACTACAGCACAGTCGTCTACTTTGGACGTAGGATACTTGTGTCTCCAAGAACGAACTGCTGTCTCAACCAATGCTCGAGCTGCCGAGGATCTAGCGGGGGCTGATGCTACTATGTCTACCACTTCTTTGTTTGAGAGCACGTCCCAAATCTACCAAGAGAAAAATTGAATTAAAAAATTTGATTGGAGAAATGCCATTCAGTAAAGCAAATTGCTTAAATATTAAGTTGGCTGTCATCTCATACCCCATCTGTAGCTAATACTATAAATTCATCTTTCTCATTGATCCGCCGATAGGAGACATCGGGCACAGAGATCAGACCAAAATCTTTGAGGCAGAAATCGCCAAAAGCCCGAGCCATGGCAAGGCCAGGGGAGTCATTGTTTGGCAGCCAAACTCGAGCAACTTCAGGTTCATCCTGAAGAGCAAAAACACGCCCTCTACACTTCCGGATTCTCTCTGCTTCCTCTGTAAAAGAAAAAAAGAAAGCAACAAATAGCAAGCGCTCTAAGTATTGAAGAGAAGTTGATAGCAAAAGTCACGCCAACAGAGCATGTAAGCCAAGCCAAAACATTCACTTTTATATTCTTTGTTAACAATCAGGTAAATGAAGGCCATTAGCATATATAACAAAAAACTATACCAGCAATTATTTCTACAATGGATCAACCATTAATAATCATTATTATGAACAAGGCGTGCACACAAAATAAATGAGGATTTATGTTGTTTTATATCATAGCTTCATAAATGTGAGAGAAACCTGGAAGATTTGGTTTGAGGTCCACGGTCAACTGAATTGGAATCAGAGAGTTATCTTTATCTCTTGTACCAAGTACAGCTCTGGAGTCCCCAACATTTCCAATGACAATATCCTGACCCTACAAAATCAGGCAAAGCTGCCCATGATCAAGATGGGAAGACTAATAAAGTCAACATCAAAACAAAAACGCTTTAAATGTTTTATTAAATCACCTGCTTGACAAGAGTCACGGCTGTTGTCCCACTACAGAAGCAATCGATACTCGGTTGCATTCTCAGTTCCCTATCCATGACTTTGAATGCTTTCAAAAATGATTCTCTCAGTGTCTGAAAGATCTCAGGGTGCTTTTCCACTTCCCCAATATCTGTGGAGGCCCTCCGATCTTCTTCAGCAGATGCACAGGGAGTATCTTCTGAGTTCATGCTTCCTGCAGTATTTAGGCTGATCTCTTTGAGAACTTCAGCACTCTTTAAGTTCACTTCCCAGTGTGCGCTCAATTTAAGGGGAAGAGAATCCCTGACTCTTTTGGCGACCATATGGCCATAAGGACCATGACCATCGAAGACACCGCAGAAAACTGTGTCTGTTCTGGAACCAAAGTTCTGAGACAAAAAAATTGACAATTTGACAATCAGTGATTAGAAATCAAAGGGGGAGTAAGGAAAACAAATTATCAATTGATCACAAACAACAATTTAAAAGAATTTGAATTATCTCATGTTTCCTCCTAGCACAATAATGAAGCCTTTACTAGAAGTTAGTAACATCTAAAACCGAAATTGCAATTCATAAAACAAAGTTGACCAGATCACTATAAGATAAATTTTGATTCTGACATGACAATCACAGATGCATAATCGTAGATTCTTTATAGTAACCTTTAAACCTATAAAAATTGAGGCAAGCCAACTTGTTCCTGAAAGAAGAACTCACAACTGCAAAAGCGAAATATAAAAGAAAAGAAGAGTTCACTTTGGACAATGTAAGCATGGGTTGTGTGAAGCATTTGATACATTGAACAGTATCCTTGATGAGAAGTAAACCAACACGAAACATGCTGCTCTTTTTTCCCCCTAATTTTTTCTTCGCTTGAATAAGTATAACATAACAATTAGAAGCTGCAGAAAAACAACTCACATCCTAAAACAAAACAAATGGATCCCTCGAATACCCCATAAAAGATCATCTAAACATAAAAATAGTATTTATTGGGCCACTTCACTTAACAGATTCGACCTTTTAAGATAGAAAGTCATTTTTCCATAAAAATTTACAAATATGCAAAATTCAGGTGAAACTGCAGAAAAATCTTACAGTAATTCAACAGTTCCAACTCAAGAAGTAGACCAGAATTAATACAAATGATCTGAATATCCAAAACACAAACACAATCATCCTAACACAAGCACCTGATTTCACATTCAAAGTCAAACGAATAAAACAAAATCAATTCACCTGATTTCATAACATCATATCAAATGAACATAGATAAGCGTAAAAATGAGCTAAAACCAACCTCCCAAACGATCATGGCGTCCTGGTTAGTCCCCTTCTTGCCTTGCTGGGTAAAGAGTGAAGCAACCGCACTGGAGCCATTCAAGAACATCCTTCCAGGAATCCGGTGAAGCGGTTCTTCTCTGCGGTAGTCGAACGAGGAATTCCTCGAGCCGGGAGGTCTCTTCTTCGAATACTTCCATTTCTTGACACCCAGATTGGGAGACAAGGGCGATGAAGAGTTGGCGTGAGGGCTCCTGCTTTCTGCAGACAAGCAGGACCCCATTCTCAGGGCCCTGATTATGCTCAATATGCACTCCAGACCACCCAAACAACCAATTCCCCTGTCCTCTATTGAAGGATCCGTCACAAATATGAAAAACAAACCTTTCTCAAAAATCCTTCACTGTTCTTTCTTAATTTTCCTGCCTGAAAAAGCTTCCGCTTTGATCACAACTCTGAGGTTTAGATATTGGATTAATTTTACGAAAATTTAGATTGGATTATGACTAATGGATGAGAAACAGCGTGAACCCAGATGCCCAAATCTGGGAAAATCAATCTCAACCAGGGGATTTCCGTTTTCTCCTTTAATGGAAAAAAGGAACTTTTTTATGACTTTTTTTATATATGTAAAAATGAAAAAAAGGCGGGTTTTAATAAGGAAAAATTATAACAGAAGCAAAAGGTGGGTTTGGGTAAAGAGAGCAGATCTGTGAAGGAAGGAAGGAACATCTATTTAAAAAGATCACTTTTTTTTTTTTGGGTTCAGACCAAAAGCAAAAAACGAAAAAAAAAAACCCACCTCAAAATTCCAATTACGTAACTCAATTCTCAAATTCAGAAGAGAGAGAAAAAACCAGTCAATTACGGTTACTTCTACTCGTTCAAAGTCTCTAGAATCCCAAAGGTTTCGAATTTCGATCTCAATATCATCCAAAGAGCTGAACACTTCTCGGATCAAGCGAAAGAACTGAATTTCATGAAGAGATCGCCAAAAAGTAAAAAAAAAAAAGGGCACAGAGAATGTGCTCAGAAAAACAGAGCAGCTTTGTGAAGAATACCAGTGGTGGAAAGAAACCCAGTTCCAGTGGGTTTTCCAAAATGGGAGAGAAAGAAAGACAGAGAGAGAGAAGGAGACACGGATTGGATTCCGGGTTTCCAAGGAAAGAGAGAGGTGAGAGAAATAACACGAACAACTACCACCACCACCAAGGGATTAAAAAAAAAAGATGCAAAAGATTGCTTAAAAAAACCCGCTTTCTCGAGATGAGAATAAATAAGGCCCGACTTTTTAGGGAGAGAGAAATGAGACCATTTCTTTTAGAGAGAGAGTGGGTATTGGAAAGAGACTGTTCATTGTTGTCACATGAAAATCTCAGATAGGATGAGATTTATTTTGGTGGGAAGGGATTTCATCAAGGGAGAAGCCCCTGTAGAAATAACGACTAGAAATAAATGGATAAATAAGCGATTATTGGGCGATTTGGCTTTTTCGTCTTGTGATGTTGTTTTGGTTCTGTGTTTTTATTGTGTTTTGGAATAGATGTTATTTTTAATTTATTTATTTGGTTTTTTAAATAATAATAATAAATAAAAATAAATTTAAGTGATCCAATAGACACGTATTTTTTAAAGGGTGTCAACCAAAGGGTATTCAGAACTGTTATAACGCTTCAGAAAAAATACGTCTTTTCATGAAAGGTAACGTACACCCTGATGGTGGGTGTCTATAAATATCACGTTAAAGAGGGTCCCTAAGTCTATGCAATTATTCAAAAATACATCATCTCTAAAATTGCAGAAGGTTTAGAAGATTCTCTTTCTTTCACAAGTTTTGTTTCTTCAGGAATTCTTTTCAGAAAAACTCTCCATTCATTCATCAGATTATCAATGGCTGGAGGTCAGTTTTCATTCTTTACGTTTCCACATTTAGATGATTTTTATGCAATTTAGTTTATGCATATATGAAAATCATAACTCTGTTTATATGTAAATATTCTTACATTTGGTATCAAGAACGTGTTTTTTTTCCCTGCCTTGATATATCTGAATTGAGTTTTTCAAAATACTCAAAACTTTGTTGAATGTGAAATCTTTTTTTGATGTTTTTTGATGAAAACCAACGTTATAAATCATTAGGAAATTGATTTTTTAACATTTTTGGGTTTTTAAAACATCAATTTTGATACCCATAAGGTATAGAAACGATCGGGTTTGCAATTGGACCCATTTGGGTCAAATTCGGGCGAAGAAGACCCGAATAACGAGGAAAATCGAAATCAAGGGCCAAAAACGACATGTCGTTTTGGCCGCTTAAGGCTGCGTTTCTGACCTTAAACGTTTTTCATAATGAAAAACGACACGTCGTTTCACTGAAGAGGGTGGCCCGTTCTTGTCAAAACGACACGTCGTTTTCGGGCTTGATGCCCAAAACGACATGTCGTTTTTTAGGCATGAAAAATAAAAAAAAAAAATCCAAAATTTTTTTTTCTTTTTTTTTCAGATTTTTAATTTGGGTATTTTGGAAAATTGTTTTCCTTTTTAATAAATCTAAAATTAATTATAATGAAATCTAAAATTTTATTATTTATATTTAAATAAAATTTTAGAAATTAATTTTAGATATGTTATTGAATTTATGCATAATTTATTTTGCATGTATTCTTTAGTTGTTATTTCTTTTAATACATGTAAATTTATGAATATTTTATGCATGAAAATTAAATGTCTTCGGTGATTTGTATAATTTTATTTAATTTAAGCATCTTAGATTATATTAAAATTATACGTTATGTTTTTAAATCACATTTAGTTAAAAGGACATTAATTGTAACTTAATTGTAACTAAGTATGTTTAGTATAGTGAAATTTATCCCACAGGAAATTTTGTTATATTAAATATGATTGGTTATGATGAAATATTAAACCATTTTCTTAATTTGCCCACAGGGATTAAGAAATAGAATATAGTTTAATAGTTTGATCATATGGTTGTATGTGAATCAATGTGAATTAGAAACTTAGCCCACAGACAGTTTTTATGTCATATGATTTATAATTTTTGTTGCATGATTTACATTGGTAAAACATGACATATAGCTATTAGCTTCAAATTTTGTGACATGAGCATGTATGTTTGATGTATTGTAGTAATTCAACCTGTTAATTTATCTGATATGAAATGTGATCTTCCCGAGCTTAAAGGTGATAACTATAAAGTTTGAAATGAGAGGATTCTCCTTTATTTGGGGTAGATGGACATTGACTATGCCATAAGGAAAGATGAACCACCCTCTATCACTGAGACAAGCACTTCAGATGATGTTAGTTGATATGAAAAATGGGAGCGATCCAATCGTCTCTCAGTTATGTTCATAAAGACTAAGATCTCTGCTGGGATTAGGGGTTCGGTTGATCAATATGACAATGTCCGAGCATTACTGAAGGCTATTGATGAGCAATTTGAGTCTTCAGATAAGGCATTAGCAAGCACCCTGATAATGCATTTTTCATCCTTGAAGCTTACCGGTATAAAAGGCGTGCGTGAGCATATCATGCGCATAAGGGATATTGCGGCTCAATTGAAGACGCTCGAGGTTGAGATGTCTGATTCGTTCCTGGTACATTACATTTTGAATACTCTACCCTCTGAGTATGGTCCCTTTAAGATCTCCTATAACACACATAAAGACAAATGGTCAATTAATGAGCTATTGACCATGTGTGTTCAGGAGGAGGGAAGACTCATCATGGAAGAGGGAGAGAAAGTAAATTTGGCAACCCAGGGTAATAAGAAAAGGTCTCATACCAAGCAAAAGGGGAAAGGCAAGGCTCCTGCCCAACCGGATATTAAGAAGGAGTTCAAGTGCTTCTTTTGTAAGAAGAAAGGGCACGTAAAGAAAGACTGCTCCAAATTCTGGGAATGGCTTGATAAGAAAGGTACTCAACTCTCACTTGTCTGTTATGAATCCAATATAATTGATGTTAATTATAACACATGGTGGATTGATTCCGGTTCTACAATCCATGTTACCAATTCCCTACAGGGATTGGAAAACCTGCGGAAGCCAGTGGGAAGTGAGCAGAGCATCTATTGTGGAAATAAAATGCGCTCACATGTAGAGGCTATAGGAACGTGCAAACTGATTTTAAGTAGTGGCTTTATTTTGTATTTGGAAAAGACATTCTATATTCCTAGTTTTTCTAGAAATTTAATTTCAGTTTCCAAACTTGTATCAGTTGGATATTCCTTTAAATTTTCAGAATCTTATTTCAATTTGTTTTATAAATCTGATTTTATTGGAGATGGTACTTTGTCTGATGGTCTTTTTCGTCTTAATTTGCAAAATGATGCCAATTATACTACTATGCACGTTCATGAAAATGTTGGTATTAAGTGATGTATTATAAATGATGAATCCTCTATGTTGTGGCATTGGAGATTGGGACATATCTCCATTGAGAGAATTAAAAGATTAGTAAATGATCAAGTACTTAGTGCTTTAGATTTTACTGATTTTGATACTTGTGTGGATTACATTAAGGGTAAGCAGACCAACAAGTCAAAGAAGGGTGTTGGAAATCATACATACATATATTTGTAGTCCAGACATGAACATTTACTCTCAAAGGTACTTCATCTCCTTCATAGATGACTACTCACGGTACATGTATCTCTACTTGCTTAAAAATAAAAATGAAGCACTAGATGCTTTTAAGGTCTTTAAAGCGAAAGTAGAGAAACAATGCGGAAAGCAAATTAAGATCGTGAGATTGGATAGAGGTGGAGAGTACTACGGTAGATACACTAAGGATGGACAAGCACCTGGTCCATTTGCTAAGTTTCTGCAAGAACATGGGATTGTTGCCCAATACACTATGCCTGGTTCTCCAGACCAGAATGGTGTAGCTGAAAGAAGAAACCGAACATTAATGGATATGGTGCGAAGTATGCTTGCTAGCTCCAAATTTCCTGAGTTCTTGTGGACTGAAGCTCTTAAGACGGCAGTGTACATATTGAACCGAGTTCCAACCAAGGCTGTTTCTAAGACGCCTTTTGAGTTATTCAAAGGTTGGAAACCGAGTTTGCGACATATACGCGTTTGGGGATGCTCGTCAGAGGTAAGAGTTTATAATCCACAAGAGAAAAAGCTAGACCCAAGGACTATAAATGCATATTTTGTTGGTTATGTTGAACAGTCTAAGGTATACAGATTTTATTGTCCATCTCATAGTACTAGATTTGTGGAATCAAGGAATGCAAAATTTCTTTAGAATGACTTAATTAGTGGGAGCGATCGATCCTGAAATACTGTTTCTGAGAAAGATTATACAGAAGCTCAACCTTCCACTTCTTATCATAGATTGATTGTTGTGCACAACACGCCTAAAGTTCAAATGCGTGATGAACAACAACATGTCATTCAAGTTCCACATACTACTGATCATGAAATAGATCTAGCTGAACAACAGATACAGGAACCTGTTGAACAGTTTGTTGAACAACATGCTCCTCAAGAGAATGTTGAACCAACATTAAGGAGATCTACTAGAGAAAAGCGATCGACGATACCTAGTGACTATATTGTGTATCTACAAGAGTCTGACTACAATGTTGGAGCCGAAAATAATCCTGAAACGTTTTCACAGGCCATAAGTTCTAAGGAATCTGACTTATGGTACTGTGCCTGTAACGCCCCTATATGGGGGTTAACAGTTTTTAATGAGATAAAATAAAAATAAATAATAAAAGTAAAACCTTAAAAATAAAATTTTCCCGGGACTTAAATGAAAACTCTCAACTCAAAAATAAAAATATAAACGACAAATAAACCACAGTTTTAATGTAGCACCTTTAATTTAATAATATAAACTGTTGTCATCATCATTTTAACCCTCAACACATTATAATACAGTCACAGAAAGTAACAATTGATGCTTACATTATCATGAAGAACATTCTCAACGATTGAAGCAGTCCCAATGTAATATAGCTACATCACTTCATCAACTATATTTCTCGTAGCCACCTCACACTTAGTGAGTCCTGAAAAGATATAAACAAAAGGGAATGAGCAACACTATGCTCAGTAGAGAAAGCCATTACTCACCTTCAGGTTTTTATCATTACCACATTAAAATCTGCATGGTTAGTAAGTCACATCATATTCCAGATTATGAGGTTTATTATGATCACATCTTATGGATACCGTAGTTAATCATTACCAAGTGTCATAATTACACATTTATACAAATATTACCAATCATCATTGTTCCTAGGTATCCATGTTAAATTGAGTATCACTCAACTCATCGAAACCCAAATGGGCGCACTTGATCACCCTATAAACATTCCAAGGGTGTTCCGGTGAGGGGACATCAAGCCCCGAGTCCTCACCAAATCGATTCCTGTACAGTGTGTTCTGGGACTTTCAACCCAAGGAAGCGTCATCGCCTTCCCCCTATTTTACCTTTTAGGGTATTCATGCCCAAGGACGTAACCGTCGCCCTCTTCATGTCTCACAATTTCTCTGTATTGAATCATTATCAATAGAGTTAGTTTTCCTAACCATGCTTCTCAATTTATAACATGTGTCAATTCATTATGTTCCTCGCCGTACAATACAAGACGAGTCCATGTCATAGTTTCATATGTGATAATCATATAATATCAGTTCAACATAGATATATATATATTGCGGCAAAACAATCAATTTTAATTCTATAAAAACCTCACAAAAGATGAGTAATAGAATCCCTACCTTTTAAGCTTATCAACAGTCTCTTAATCCTGGAATCAATTAACGTTAGCTCCATACTCCCTTGATCCTAAGGCGTGCATAAGGACAATTAAAACTAAAGCACAACATACAACTACATCCATAAATAAATCATGTGTAAACCTATCTTACTAGTATGCCATTAAAGCTTTTATATAAATCTCTTTTGAATACCACAGTAAACAATTTTTGTCTTAACACAATATAAAATGTGAACAAGTAATCTATATGTTTTAGTCCCTAATAAGATTCATCAATCACTTAGGATAATATTGGAAAGGTTGCAAGACATTAAAGAATTAGGTGGTGAGCAAAGATGGGTTCTTGGTTCAGGTTAGCAGCTGGTATACCATAACAAACTGGCAGATTTACTAGTTTCCAATACAAAAATTGAATAATTCTTAGAAAATAAAATACAACTCCGATTTAGGTTTATGATAGCTCGTTAGAAAGCCTAGGATGCTACTTTTCAAATATGCAAACCAATTCATAAAATTCATTTTAATTTAATCTTAGAATTTCAAGAAATAACCACTGCCCATAGAGGTATTACAAAGTTTAACAATATAAATTTTCTGTCTAGGGCATATACACTTAGACTTCATACATATGCTCCAAAATAGCAACAAACATATACTTAGGTTTAAGAACGCAAATTTGAATAATCCTTTAGTATAAAAGAAAATTTATAAATGAAAGACTAAATTTGTTCATAAGATTCTAACCTCGGATTATGGTTAGTTGGAAGCTTGAAATGGCTTCAAAACAGGTTCCTTTACTTCGGTATGACTGAAATTCTTGCTCAAATGGAGGTGATGGTGGCTGATTTTTATGGCTGCCTTGAAGAAGTTCTCTAAGTATTTTGCTTCAGCAAAGAAATGAGAAGAAGAGTGTGGGAACCGTGGAAGAGAAAGGAAGAAAAGATGAAGTCTTTGAAGAGAAGTGATAGAAACAATTATAGAGGAGACATGTTGAAGCATGTCACGGAGGAAATAAAGAAAATGAGGGTCAAGAGTAGTTGGAAAAGATATCCTTATGTCTCATCTAAAGACTTTAACACACATAATGCCAATATGACATTTTTGAGATTTATTAGAAGTTCTAAGGCTTTTTAGTAATCATACTAAATAAATATAGGAGAATTTTAGAAAACTTAAAAATAGATAAAAATAAATATTATAAAATAAATTTAAATGAAGCAATTTTTTTTATACATTAAAAATTAATTTAATTACCTCAATACCCGTTAGGAGAATAACGGGTGTCACAGCTCTACCCCCCTAAAAGAAATTTCGTCCTCGAAATTTCAATTCTAGTAATACTAGTAAAAATTATGATTCCACTATGATTCCAATTCTGAGTCTAAACCGTTAATGTTGTTTGTCCTCCAAATTTAAGTTATCGTATTTCTACTTATTTACTTGCATAATAAATCTTACTCCTAAATCCCTCAATGAGAGTATTTCTGACAAGTTTCAACTTATAACACCGTATAATAGTCTAAGAATCTGATCAGGCATACATATTGACCATATCATGATTCCAGTCCTTCATTGTCCATGGACCGTGATTTACAATCACATTTAAGGAGATTGCCAGAGAAATTTTATATACTTCATCTTTAGGTTCCTTTTCCTTTTTGAGTAAGGAAAAGTCAAATATATTTGATTTCATACCTCAACTAATAAACTAAAACATAATCATAAAACATATATCACAAACGCTTTTATTCAAAACTATACATTAAACTTACTCATAGAGATATTAAACGGAATCTCAGAGTTGCAGACAAACCCGACATATTTTTCATTAAACAGCTATTCTCATGACACAAACATTCAATCCAAATAATATACTCATATTTCATATGGAATATCCTCATAACTGACTCTGGTACTTCCACATAATATTAACAGAATATTACACATTACAAACATAATACGGATACGTTTCGAGAGTACAAGGCACTCCGTATACCAGCTATCCATATCATGCATGCTTAGAGGATACAAAAACATCGATAAACAAAAGATCGGACCTTAAGAAGGATGCGTTTCGAGAGCATCAAGTACTCCGTATCCAGCCATCCCGGCATTAGGCTCAATGAATATAAAAGATTTAACAACGACGTACCACAAGAAACACAGAATACAAGGCAAACGGTTATTCGTAACACACGAAATACGGACACACATGCCTACATGCCAAAGATAAAACAAAAAGATTACAGATGGAGATTCAAATCAATTGGCCGCTCCCGGCTTTCCCTTTCCCATTCAAGCTTGGATGTTGCAGTGTCGGATTCTGGATGTATGATTTGCATTTTATCTATCAATTCCTCAGCTGTTGAAGCAGTGACAAAGATTTGTCTCTCCGATTCTGTAGTGATGTTTTCTTCCACAGCGTAATCTAGAAATTTCAAAAGACCGTCATAAAAACCCTTTACGTTCAGCAGTCCCAAAGGTTTGGAATAAAAGCCCAACAATTGCCCACAAGCAACTATAAATATTTCCTCAAGAGTACCTAGACCACCAGGTAATGCTATAAAAGCATCAGAATTATAGATTATGTCTTTAAAATTTTTAGGGATACTCCTGACTCCTTCTCCCTTACCTATGGCTTCCTTACAAAGGTTTCCTTCAACTGGAATATGAGGCCAAATTCTTACATCAGTAGCGTCGCTAGACCTAGCTGCTAGTGCCATATTTACCATCATTTTTATACTACCACCCCCATAGATTATGTTAATCTTCTTGTGTGCTAGGACTTGCCCTAAGTGATTTGCAGCTTCTAAATAAGCTTTATCTTTTCCAAGGCTGGAACCACAAAAGACACAGACATTCTTTATTTTCTTCGTGGACTGGGAGGTAGACATATTTGGTTTATAGAAGTGGT
Source organism: Artocarpus heterophyllus (assembly GCA_025403435.1). Classification (NCBI taxonomy): domain Eukaryota; kingdom Viridiplantae; phylum Streptophyta; class Magnoliopsida; order Rosales; family Moraceae; genus Artocarpus; species Artocarpus heterophyllus. The sequence goes on from CM046337.1 coordinate 2,638,753, forward strand.
TGTTTAATGTCTGCTCCACTTAGACTTCGGGTTCTATATGAGATTTTAAAGATGAGAAATATACAAGAAGGGCTAAAGAGATAGACGAGTAGATAATGAAAAGGTAATCCAAAGATTTAAACAAAATCTTGTGCGGATAAGAAAGTAAGATAAGGTGATTGATAGTTTACAGAAAATCTGATTCACTTTTTGAAAAAGATTAGACTCTAATTGTATAACTTTTGACAATTGAGAACAATTCGACAGAAGACCCTCATGACACAACTGTAGACTTTTTGACAAATATACACCAAGTCTAGAAATTTAATATAAACGACAAATACTGTAGAACTTTTGAAATTTGAGACACAAATCTTGAAATATCTGGATAAGCTTTTCAAAATTCAAACATATTACTGTACCGTATGTAACGTGTCTGATAAGATAATATATTTTATTATATATATATTTAAGAAAATCATAAATTAAATAAGATATTAACACTTACTGTATCAATCTAATAATCACAATTATTTCAAACACAAAAGCAAATATTCTGAGTAAAAGAAAAACACAAACTGTTGAACATCAGCTAAAACTGCTTCAAATAAGTAAAGACTAAATAACCTTTATAGAGCGATGACTTATTCCCCATCCAATTTTCTTATGGCTTGACAAACAGGATCTAGAAATACCATATTCCTGAGGCGTTGTCTTTCTGTATAAAATTTAGGCCAGAGTTTAAAAATAGCTCCTTGAACATATCCACTAGGGTGACCGTGGAGAGGAGGATGGATGCTATCCAAGTTCTCCTTTGAAAGTCCATCCCTACAAAACCTTATTTTATCCTCTCTATTCGTAGACATATAACCAGGTGAAGTACATTTACCGTTACAATTTTATCTTCCACATTTGTTACAAGTGACCACGATGGCACGAGCTCTTCTTTTCATTGCACTACGACTGGTACCTGTTCCTGGTAAACCGACATCTTGACTAAAGTCACTCGGACAGATTTTCCCCTCTATCAACATTCTCACATCACAAGGGATACCAAAACGCATAAGAATCCACAACCGAGTAATTCTAGCCTTATATTTCTTTCTGAGAATCTTTTGGGAGAGTGATGGGAAATACTTTCTCATGTGTTGGTACTTTGGGTCCATGATGAGATGAAAGAAGAGTAAATAGAAAGGAAAAATTAAGATAGTAAATTGCAGAATCCTAGAATTCCTTCTTCTTTTAGAGGAAAAGAAGAATTTTTAATGAAAAAGAAGATGATTTGCGATTTAGAGAAAAAATAACAAATTAAGAGAGAAAAAGTGAACTCGGAGAAATAAGGTCTTACGCACAGTAAACGTATATGTAAACAATAATTAAACCACTGTATATGACACGTATAGAGACCACGTGGGAGAGACAGTGTGAATCAAACTGATTTAAGATTTGAACTAGGCCCAAATGTTCTAAGTTGAAAATGGTCAGGTTGTTTCGGGCCTTAACACATTTGGAACGAGTTAAATAACAAACATAAAATTGAAAACCAATTTGTATAAATCTTAAACCCAATTCAAAGTCCACTATAGATAAAGTTAACTATAAACAACAAATCTAATTTAACGACAACAAGGATCTTCCTGAATGATCCAGCAACTCAAATAATTTTGTTTTAATCAAAACCTTATTGAACAATGCATACACCCATATGTTATTCCTAATACTCAACATCTATCAATGGATTCATCATCATTACTACCAAGGGTTTAGAATGTGACTAACCTTGAAATCAATACGATTTACGTCTTCCAACGTAGACCATATCAATGAACAAAGACACTAGATGTTACTACTTAAGAACATCTACAATCCCCACAATTCTACTCATACAATATATAATTTCCTCATATAACAAAACCTTAGGTAACCAAAAGATTCACTGATACACTTAAATACAATGTACGTAACGAAATATTCCAATTTTGAGATTCATGCATTCTAGACTTTACACAGTCTCAACAGACCAAAAGTCTAACATTTATCTCTCTCAAGATTCAATACCATGATTCCCAACTTATATCATATTCCTCAAATAAATAGAACTTTCAAGAAAAGTTATTGACACTTATGTGCTCCATCGAATCCACACATAATCATTACTTAGGTTTGAATCAATTACGAAAAATTTGGCATATCTATGCCAAACTTTAAAATCAATAAATCAAGCCTTATATTTCTCATTGTTTTTCACGAGACAAAAGGCTCTTAAATCCTCTTATCTATACGAATTTCTCATCGTTTATACGAATTAGATATGCTTATAGATCCAAATATTATACGAATCTCTCATAAGCAATCTACTTATAAACTCATTCCATATAATTATCATTCCCTCATAACTATTAATACTTTCCTTCTATATAATTATTGTACTCATATAACTATTAATATTTTCATTCTATGGCCTTTCCATGTTACATCCTTCTAGACTGTATAAATCAATGTGAAGGTTCATTTTGATGATGACAATGAAAATTCAGCTTCAAAACCATCTCAAAAATATATTTTTTTAAAGTGGTGCTACACTCCCTAGGTTAACCGAACCTAGGCTCTGATACCAAAAATTCTGTAACGCCCCTATATGGGGGTTAACAGTTTTTAATGAGATAAAATAAAAATAAATAATAAAAGTAAAACCTTAAAAATAAAATTTGCCCGGGACTTAAATGAAAACTCTCAACTCAAAAATAAAAATATAAACGACAAATAAACCACAGTTTTAATGTAGCACCTTTAATTTAATAATATAAACTGTTGTCATCATCATTTTAACCCTCAACACATTATAATACAGTCACAGAAAGTAACAATTGATGCTTACATTATCATGAAGAACATTCTCAACGATTGAAGCAGTCCCAATGTAATATAGCTACATCACTTCATCAACTATATTTCTCGTAGCCACCTCACACTTAGTGAGTCCTGAAAAGATATAAACAAAAGGGAATGAGCAACACTATGCTCAGTAGAGAAAGCCATTACTCACCTTCAGGTTTTTATCATTACCACATTAAAATCTGCATGGTTAGTAAGTCACATCATATTCCAGATTATGAGGTTTATTATGATCACATCTTATGGATACCGTAGTTAATCATTACCAAGTGTCATAATTACACATTTATACAAATATTACCAATCATCATTGTTCCTAGGTATCCATGTTAAATTGAGTATCACTCAACTCATCGAAACCCAAATGGGCGCACTTGATCACCCTATAAACATTCCAAGGGTGTTCCGGTGAGGGGACATCAAGCCCCGAGTCCTCACCAAATCGATTCCTGTACAGTGTGTTCTGGGACTTTCAACCCAAGGAAGCGTCATCGCCTTCCCCCTATTTTACCTTTTAGGGTATTCATGCCCAAGGACGTAACCGTCGCCCTCTTCATGTCTCACAATTTCTCTGTATTGAATCATTATCAATAGAGTTAGTTTTCCTAACCATGCTTCTCAATTTATAACATGTGTCAATTCATTATGTTCCTCGCCGTACAATACAAGACGAGTCCATGTCATAGTTTCATATGTGATAATCATATAATATCAGTTCAACATAGATATATATATATTGCGGCAAAACAATCAATTTTAATTCTATAAAAACCTCACAAAAGATGAGTAATAGAATCCCTACCTTTTAAGCTTATCAACAGTCTCTTAATCCTGGAATCAATTAACGTTAGCTCCATACTCCCTTGATCCTAAGGCGTGCATAAGGACAATTAAAACTAAAGCACAACATACAACTACATCCATAAATAAATCATGTGTAAACCTATCTTACTAGTATGCCATTAAAGCTTTTATATAAATCTCTTTTGAATACCACAGTAAACAATTTTTGTCTTAACACAATATAAAATGTGAACAAGTAATCTATATGTTTTAGTCCCTAATAAGATTCATCAATCACTTAGGATAATATTGGAAAGGTTGCAAGACATTAAAGAATTAGGTGGTGAGCAAAGATGGGTTCTTGGTTCAGGTTAGCAGCTGGTATACCATAACAAACTGGCAGATTTACTAGTTTCCAATACAAAAATTGAATAATTCTTAGAAAATAAAATACAACTCCGATTTAGGTTTATGATAGCTCGTTAGAAAGCCTAGGATGCTACTTTTCAAATATGCAAACCAATTCATAAAATTCATTTTAATTTAATCTTAGAATTTCAAGAAATAACCACTGCCCATAGAGGTATTACAAAGTTTAACAATATAAATTTTCTGTCTAGGGCATATACACTTAGACTTCATACATATGCTCCAAAATAGCAACAAACATATACTTAGGTTTAAGAACGCAAATTTGAATAATCCTTTAGTATAAAAGAAAATTTATAAATGAAAGACTAAATTTGTTCATAAGATTCTAACCTCGGATTATGGTTAGTTGGAAGCTTGAAATGGCTTCAAAACAGGTTCCTTTACTTCGGTATGACTGAAATTCTTGCTCAAATGGAGGTGATGGTGGCTGATTTTTATGGCTGCCTTGAAGAAGTTCTCTAAGTATTTTGCTTCAGCAAAGAAATGAGAAGAAGAGTGTGGGAACCGTGGAAGAGAAAGGAAGAAAAGATGAAGTCTTTGAAGAGAAGTGATAGAAACAATTATAGAGGAGACATGTTGAAGCATGTCACGGAGGAAATAAAGAAAATGAGGGTCAAGAGTAGTTGGAAAAGATATCCTTATGTCTCATCTAAAGACTTTAACACACATAATGCCAATATGACATTTTTGAGATTTATTAGAAGTTCTAAGGCTTTTTAGTAATCATACTAAATAAATATAGGAGAATTTTAGAAAACTTAAAAATAGATAAAAATAAATATTATAAAATAAATTTAAATGAAGCAATTTTTTTTATACATTAAAAATTAATTTAATTACCTCAATACCCGTTAGGAGAATAACGGGTGTCACAGTGCCATGAAAGATGAAATGAATTCTATAGCATCTAACAGAGTCTGGGATCTCGTTGAGTTGCCTAATGGTGTAAAAGCCATTGGATGTAAATGGGTCTTTAAAACAAAGAAAGACTCATTGGGCAACATTGAGAGACATAAAGCAAGACTCGTTGCCAAAGAATTCACTCAAAGAGAAGGAATTGACTATACGGAGACTTTTTCTCCTGTATCTAAAACGGATTCTCTTCGAGTCATTATGGCATTGGTTGCCTATTTTGATCTGGATTTGCACCAAATGGATGTGAAAACGGCCTTCCTTAATGGTGATCTAGAGGAAGAGGTTTACATGAAACAACCAGAAGGATTTTCCTCTAGTGATGGTGAGCATTTGGTCTGCAAGCTTAAGAAATCCATATATGGATTGAAACAAGCCTCTCGTCAGTGGTATTTGAAGTTTTATGACGTTATCTCTTCATTTGGTTTTGAAGAGAATATCATGGATCAATGTATATACCAGAAGGTCAGTGGGAGTAGGATTTGTTTCCTTGTGCTGTATGTGGATGACATATTACTTGCAATTAATGATAAGGGTTTGTTATATGAGGTGAAACAATTTCTCTCAAAGAACTTTGAAATGAAGGATATGAGAGAGGAATCTTATATCATTGGCATCAAGATCCATAGGGATAGATCTCGAGGCATATTGGGTTTGTCTCAAGAGACCTATATCAACAAGGTTCTAGAGAGGTTTCGGATGAAAGATTGTTCACCAAGTGTAGCACCCATTGTGAAGGGTGATAGGTTCAATTTGAACCAGTGCTCAAAAAATGAGCTCAAACAAGTACAAATGGAAAACATTCCATATGCTTCAGCTGTTGGAAGCCCAATGTATGCTCAGGTCTGTACAAGACCTGACATTGCATTTGTTGTGAGAATGTTGGCGAGATATCAGAGTAACCCAGGTGTTGACATTGGAGAGCTGCAAAGAAGGTGATGAGATACCTTCAAGGGACTAAAGATTACATGCTCATGTATAGACGGACTGATAATCTAGAGGTGATTGGATACTCCGACGCGACTTCGCTGGCTGTGTTGATTCGAGAAAATCAACATCTGGTTATGTTTTTATGTTTGTCGGTGGAGCTGTATCTTGGAGGAGTGCGAAGCAGACTTTGACTGCTACCTCTACTATGGAGGCCGAGTTCGTTTCTTGTTTTGAAGCTACTTCGCATGGTGTATGGTTGCAGAGTTTCATATCCGGGCTTAGAATTGTGGATTCTATTTCTAGGCCATTGAGACTGTACTGTGACAATTCAGCTGCGGTATTTATGGCCAAGAACAACAAGAGCGGTAGTCGAAGTAAACACATCGACATTAAATACTTGGCTATAAGAGAACGTGTTAAAGAAAAGAAAGTGGTCATTGAACATATTAGCACTGAGTTGATGATTGCCGATCCTTTAACTAAAGGCATGCCACCAAAGTTTTTTAAGGATCATGTAGTACGAATGGGACTTGGTTCCATGATGTGAATTTTATTGTACGTACATTTGGTTATTTATTTTTATGAAACTCTTATTCAGTTGTGATGTTTTCTCATATTCAGTTGTGTACAAATTCAGTTACCTTGAGAAAAATCAATTAAGTTGGACCTAGAATAAACATAGGGTTTATTCATTAAGTTCCATTACCATTTATGAGTTAGTATTAAGGGATATAATGCATTGTAATACATGGAAGATAATACTCATTATAAGAGGACCTATTGCCATGATTCATGTGTTTATTCCTTAAGTTTGAGATTGGTTGATTTTGGTTATTTAGAAAATTTATGTGGACCAAGTGGGAGAATGTTATTTTTAATTTATTTATTATTATTTATTTGGTTTTTAAATGATAATAAATAAATAAAAATAAATTTAAGTGGTCCAATAGACAAGTATTTTCTAAAGGGTGTCAACCAAAGGGTATTCAGAACTGTTATAACGCTTCAGAAAAAATACATCTTTTCATGAAAGGTAATGTACACCTTCATGGTGGGTGTCTATAAATATCACGTCAAAGAGGGTCCCTAAGTCTATGCAATTATTCAGAAATACACCATCTCTAAAATTGCAGAAGGTTTAGAAGATTCTCTTTCTTTCACAAGTTTTGTTTCTTTAGGAACTCTTTTCAGAAAAACTCTCCATTCATTCATCAGATTATTAATGGCTGGAGGTCAGTTTTTGTTCTTTACATTTTCGCATTTAGATGATTTTCATGCAATTTAGTTTATGCATATATGAAAATCATAACTCTGTTTATATGTAAATATTCTTATAGTAGAAACATATATACATTTGGTAAACATTTTTCAAAGCAGTTATGAATACAAATATAGAATTGAAGGTGTTTAATAAACTATATATAAAATTGTTACAAAGGTATATAATGATGAAAATAGGCATAATTTATTAATAGGGTGTTTGAAAGAGTGGTGGAATCAGTGGTGGGAACTACTTTTACTGTAACATGTGAGAGTTTTATACTGTAGCACTTTTTTTATTGTTATTGTAGCATGTGAGAGCTTTACAATGTTTATAACTGAGTTTGTAATGAAAACTGAATGGTTTTTACCACTACCAAACACAACTTAAGCATATTTACGGTTTTAGTTTTTAATTTTAATTTTAATTTTAATTTTAAGGTCAACAACCATAATGTGCATTGGAATGCTAAAAAACATAATTTTATCTTTATTATTTAATATATGTTTTACAAGAATAAATTAGTTTTGTTGAACAAGAAAAATTATACCTCCACATGGAGAATAAAATAACATAAAAACTTGAAAGTAAATTTTAAATCTCACATTGCTAGTAAATTTTTTTAAAAAATTACTCTAAAAAAACACGACGACATTAAAAAGTTGTCTTATATATTAATTGTAAATTTCTTACATTGATGTTACTTTAATTTGTTATGGAAAAAATAGTTAAATTGAGAAATATGTATTACTCTTGAGCAGTAGTTTTTAGAAACAATTTTCTAACGATAGCGTTTACCAAAAACGTTAAACTCAAACACCTTAAACTGTTGTATGCAATTACAAAAGCCAAAAAAGCAACTTCTAATCTTGTTTTGCATGTTGCACCCTAACTTATAGATTTTGATATTTAAATTTTGAACTTACTAGATTTTTTATAGTATGATATATAAGTGACATTAATTCATTGACAAGGTGTACTATAATTAATTCAAGGTGTACTGAAAATTCAAGGTGTACTATAATTATTGTTTATTTTAGAAACTTTAAAGTTCAAAATTCATAAATAATTAAAAAATTGGAGCCGTTAATTTATTGCCAGAAACGGGTGAGAAGCTTTAAAATAAGGGTTAATAGAGAAATTAGACAAATAATTTCTTTCCTTTGAAAAATAAAGGTGAGTGGAGCCAAAAAAAAAAAAAAGCATAATTGTTGAAGGTTTTTTTCTTGTGAATTAATTGTTGAAGGTTTTTGACTAAATATTTATTAACCAAAGGTACCCGGAATCGGAATTTCTATAAATGGTTTCGAATCAAATTTCTATGAATGGTTTCGACTTCATTAAATTCTGAATTTTCATTTTCCTTTTTATGTATTTTCCATCTTTTTGAATTGATTTTTGTAACTCCCTTTCAAGTTGCAAGTCAAATTTCAACAAAACAAAACCTCTCTTATTTTCCCTTTTTTGGGGCTAGATTCCTTTCCTTCTCTTTCGCGTTAATTCAATACAAATTTTGTCGCCTTATGAGGATAAATACTTGGCTCTTTTTTGATAAAGAAAAATAGTTTGCTCTTCTTTCAAAAAAAAAAAAAAAAAAAGAAACGTTGCTCATACTTTTTCTAAGATTATCCTTTTGTCAAACTTTGGTTGGTCCGGTTTCAAGGGAAAAAAAAAAAAAAAACTAGCGTCAATCTTAATATACTTTCAAAATAATAACCTAATTATAAAGTTCGTTCATTAAATAAATAGAAAAAAAAAAGTTCATTTATTAAAGCAAATATAATACGAAAGGATATGTTTATTCGACATGAAAGAAGGAAATAGAATGTCAATGATAAGCTTTAATATTGATATTCAATCAACAAGAATGAATGACAAATTTATTTATATACCGTTGAGAAGTTTAATTATTTAAAATAATATTTACTTATACATTTGTAAAATCATATTCTTAAATTTAATAAACACTAAAAAAGAACTAGATTATTATCCATTTCATTTTTGAATAGGCAAATAAACACTAGAAGGGATTCTAATATTTCTCATTCTCATTTCTTTACTTTATTTTTCAATTTTATGACATTTCTGATTACATTTCTTTTATGGTGTTTGATAAACCTAGCTACTAGTCCATTTGTTTAGCATACCGTATTGTATTGTATTATAATGTATTTTCTGTATATAATACAATACAATGCAATGCAATGCAATGCAATACAATACAATACGGTGTGTCAAACATGCTAAAATAAATTTGAAATAGAGTTCTAATATAATAATTAAGTTCTCCCTTAAGAAATGACATTATATAATCCTTCCAACAAGGAATGTGAAAAAAAAAAAAAAAAAACATCAGAGAAAAATTCAGAGCCCGTTTGGTTCGAGTATTTGAATAGAGTATTTGAATGAAGATTTAAATTTTTGTGAGATAAAATACTGTAGCAAAATAATTCGAACAGTGATTCAAACCACAAAACAAATAGGCCCTTACTTTCCTTTTTTTTTTTTTCTCCTTATTTTGGTTCAGATAATATTATACTGCAAGAAAAAACTCATTCATAAATGCTTCAGATTTCTTTTTTCCTGTCAATAACTTTTTTAACGTCGATAAAATAAAGACTTCCAAATTCTGTTTAACTAAAAGTGCGTTTTTTTAATCTCCATTAAAAGTACCTCGAGTAACTATAGTTTTGAAAAGTAATTGTATTTTAAATTAAAGAGATATCCACGGTAGCAAGACTCGAAAGACCTCATAATTAAAAACTTAACCCTAATCATAGTTCGGATTACAGTAAATTTTAATAAAACGTACAAGAACGTAAATTTTAACAATAAGAAATCAAAATGGTATGCCAATAATTTAGTACACAAATCACTCTTTTAATGTCACAAATTCTAATCGATTGGTGCTTATCATATATAAAAAGTACTTGAGTAAAAAGAAAATGTCCATTGCATAAAGTTCGTTTACCTCTACATAGTAACACGTATACCTACTCAAATTATTATTATTACTGTTGTTGTTATTTTCAGGCAGACAATATGCCATTCTTTCTCCAAATCGAGTGTAACCGTAAATCATGTATAATCAACATCTCCTTATATTATCCACAATACAGCGCATACACACACATATATTATATACACATATATTTATAATATATGTATGACATATATTTATGAAATATTTATCTGTACGACATATAATATATTTTATTTGATCTTTGAATATAGTTCACGTCAACAGACAAAAATAGCTTCATATTATATTTAGAAATATTTTGTCTTCCAACATGAATCGCTTGTCGCAATTAATTAGTGAGGAAGTTAATTTATTAGTATATTTTTCCCCTCAAAATAATAGATATCTCTTCCAGCATGCATTGCGTGTTACTATTTATTTAATAATAATGGACATTTTCACATCCTAGATGGTTAACTTATTCGTTAATTTTTCCAGACAGATAATTAAGAATATCTAATCACATACGTGTGGTTGCATTCCCAACTGTGGATCTTTTATTGGTACATATAGTGGAATTAATTCCCAACTTAGAATAAGCATATTAATAGGCTTAATAGTTGGAACAAGGTTTATTCCAAACAATAAGAAAAAAACAACGCTATATATATATATATATATAGTACTATGAAATCAAAACTGTTACCAAAAGTCTATTGCACACTGTCAAAAGCGTTGGATATAATATCAGGGTTGTAGCTATTTTAAGCTCCGGCAATTATCTTCTGCCTAATAGCCCAAAAAAAAAAAATCATACACTATTTTTTTTATTTGGTCTCCTGAAATTTTATAATTACAGATTTTATACAAATATTTAAAAAATTTTATATTATGTCTCGAATTTTAGCTTGAAGTATAGTATACTCATATTTCATTATATTGTAAGTAGTATGCTCGTATTTCATGAGGATATAACGTATAATTTGGCCTCTTGGTCAAGTTTCATAATTATTACTTTTTACAATTTTTGTAGGAACATTTTATTATCTTTCTCAAATTTTAACTTTAGTAGTATACTCCAATTTCATCAAACTTTTTAAATGTTTAGATTATATGTTACTTCTTGACTTTTTGGAATATAGTAGTGGGTCAGATGTAAAATCGCAATTAAAGCAAAAATCAACTACACTAGTAATTAACTACACTAGTGTGTGTGTATGATGTATGAATGAAAATATAACATACATAAAAGCTTTTTTTTCATTAAAAAAATATATTTTCAACATATTATAACAAAATCACGACATGTTAATCAACTGCTACCCTTTTTTTTATCATTCCGAATAAACGCGAAATTTTGTTAGAAAAAGTTCTAAACTTAGGTGACACATCCACATCAAGGTTTGAAACTGATTTTCAATTTGTTCACGTGAAACACGTTCAACTCTTTTCCCCTTTGTTTCTATCTTATCTGGAGTAGATGAGAAATGATAATAAATTATTTGCGTTATATTAGTTTTAAGTTTTAACCCACATGAATTGACTACGTCACCTTTGTAAACTAAAAGCATATATATATATATATATATATATATATATATATATATCATATAAAGCAAAATTATGTCAAGAAACATGATCTTTTTGGACCCTAATGAATGAATGTGCCTTTTTTTTTTTTCCAAATTAATAATTGATCAAAAGCAAAGAAAAATAAAATAACACTCATGCCATAAGAAGATATGAACTCGTAAATGGCAGGTGCCTAACATCTAATAATTGATCTTCTATCTTTCTTTCTACAGTTCATCAATCACCTTTCTCCTTTCTCTTTTAAGTCTAATCTTCACCCCACTAATGGAAGAAGAATAATTAACCAAGAACTTTAGCTCATGCGCTTTTTTTTTTTTTCCATGTGAATGTTTCAATGTGGATTTCTTAGTTAACTTTAAGGGTGTTTGGTAGAAAGTGGTCTTAGTTATAGAAAGTGTAAAGCTTTCATAGGCTATAGTAATACTAAAAAAAAAAATCTCTACAGTGTAAAGTTCTCACATGTTATAATAAAAACAATTTTAACCAACGGTTCAACCACCCTGCCAAACACTAGAAAAAGCTACAACACATTGGTGTGTAATTTCTGTCTAGGCTCGCGCTTTTTCTAACTCTATAAAGTAGAAAAATATGATTAAATTAATCTTATTTGAGAATATACATGATTCAACCACCCTGCCAAACACCCATTTTCTGTAGAAAAAGCTACAACACATTGGTGTGTAATTTCTGTCTAGGCTCGCGCTTTTTCTAACTCTATAAAGTAGAAAAATATGATTAAATTAATCTTATTTGAGAATATACATGATTGATAGATTTCTTTTTAATTAAGTATCTATTATAACAAAAATATTGATAGGTTATTTACTGATATTTCTTAAAATAAAATATACGTGCTCATAGTAACCATTTGTGAAGAGTTAGACACCCATAATTAATCTTATTTTTCTAATTGCAATTGTGAATTGTGACAATACCCAAAACTCATTTTGATGCGGAAGTATACTTGAAGTTGAAGGATGGTCTATATGGCTTGAATCTTGAAGAAGTATCTGGACCTGTCTGTTGGGTGTGTCTACAGATTCATAAAAGACTCCTTATTCTCTAATTAAATAAGTAGAGTTTAGAGTAGATTCTCAAGTCTGGTCCTAAATAGTGTTTAAAGGATTTAATTGTGCCTCTATTACTAGTAGCAACTTTTAAAAAAAGTGGTAATGTTACTCCTGCGTCACAAATTTCTACAGCTAGCAGTTGCAACTCTATCAATCGTGCATCATTCCTAGATACATATCTTCCATTATAGGCGCAGTCTCAAATCTCCATGCTAAATACCATGATTTTCGTTTATAAGAACTTAAAATAATTTCATGTATCCGACATGGGACATAAATTACATCTTTTTGAACAACTAAGAGATGAACATCTTAGCCGTACAGAGATACTCTGAATCAAGAGAAAAAGGAAAATGCCAGCTATATATTTCATATTTACAAATTGATTAATTTAGATTAGCCATGTGAGACACGTAATATTGTCTCATTAAAAAGAGGGGGTCCACGTAATTCCTATGTGAACCATATGATGTTTCACAAGTTGTATATATAAACATATCATATATATTGATTTATTTGTACGTTGTGGATACATCTGGTAAGCTCTGGAACCGTCTTCTGCTTGCACTTAAAAAAAAAAAAAAATGTATATGAAATTCTGTAAGAATTGTATTTCACCTATCTTTCAAAATTATATTATGTCCCTCTAGAAATATAATTTTACCTTTTTAAAATCAATTTCGCTTCTTATCTTATTAATTTAATCACACCTTTGCTTTTTGTCATTAATTTTTCTGGTTTTGTTCTTGTGCATGAACGAGACCCTTTCTTTTATTCTCTCGGGGAAAACCTGTGGCAGATAGAATTGGACTAATTCAACTTCTAATCCATGGCTTGACCTATATATGTATTTCGAAGAAATTAACAAATGTCTCCTAAGGAACTCGTTTAATTCCTTTTAAATTTTAAGAATATGTCGTCGTTGCGGTTATGATTTGCTCTGACTCATGATTATTGCTCATAGTTTCAAGACATTGAGCTAAAACATTTATGAATCGCTGGTGTGTTGTCATTTGATAGCATTAGAACGTATGACTTATAGTGCAAGGAACATATACTTTGTGTTTGGCAAAAGTAATTTACACCATTTTTTAGTTATAAACAATGTAAAGTTATTTCATGTTACAGTAACAATTAAAAAAAATCGTTACAGTATAAAATTTTTATATGCTATAATAAAAACAATTTTAACCAATGATTCTCACCATCCTGTCAAAAAATCTCATGGAATTTCTCAAATAAATGAGTACAAAAAAACAAAGGTCATAAAGTATCAACTGTTAATTGATGATCAGTTGATATATACATCAATGGACACTTGAATAAACCTCATTATTATTTTTTTTTTTTTGCATGTTTCTTTCTATCATTAAAACTAGGGGTGGATCATACATACTCGTGGAGATATATAATTAGTTAATGCTGAATCTTAATTCTGCATCCCAACAGGCCCATCTCCATCGATATTTTGAAAAAGCCATCAACAATAATTAGTACCGGCCTAGCTGGTAGAAAATAACGAAATTTTTTGGCCTATAAATCAATTTAGTTGACCATCATATATATATATATATATATATATATATTAGAGAACCCAATCTTTGAGAATCTTGAGTAGGATCAAAATACCAGAAGTTGGAAATAGGAACAAATAATATCCCTGCTCTGTCCCCTTCTTGGGATCAATATTGTTACTCGTTCTCCTAAAGACTATAATTAGTAGAAATTACAGTAAATAGATTTTTTTTTTCCTTTTTTTGAACTAAATGGCAGTTTTTATGGTATTTTTAAGTAAATAGCATATTTATTGGTAAAACATTAGCTATGGGAAAATATGTTGTTTTCTTTAAAATATTTTTAAGCTGCTATTTACTTCATAAAAGTTGGAAAAAAATGTTGTTTGTCTCTTTCTAACAATGATTTCCTGGCAGCCCAAATAAAAAGTCTTTGTAAAACAATTTCACTATTTGATTTTCCATTATATATTCAACAAATTTTTCATGTTGAGAGAGAAAGAGAGCAGTTTCAACTATTTAATGCTGATTAAAAAGAGTACTTGTAGTGGGTTAATTATAAAAGCTGATAAGATTTATTTGAACAAATTGAATTTGTAAAATCGGACAAGGCTCAGTTTTTGCTAAAACCACTATCATCCACCATATTGGATAACAGTGGAGGTTTAATTTTTTTGCGCTTAAAAATCTTGTATGTGTGTATACACATATATGATTAATATTATATTATACTAACATACAATAGCTCCCACTAAAAATTTTAAATAATCTTATAGCCCTATTAAAGTATCACTTTCTTTAAAATTTTATAGACATAAAAAATCTATTAGGACAATTGTAGTGCATTAATAAATTTCTGTCTTGAATAGATTTTTGCTTTAATAATTAGCCCCTATTAATTAAAACTTCTAGTTCACCATTCATGCATGTATTTTATGCATTTTCAAGACCATGGAAGAAAAAATAATTTGTGGCCTTTAAGCTTTTTTTTTTTTTTTTGTCCTTTACTGTAAATTTACCAGTTAACTTGTTTATGATAAATCAAATTAAGAACTGATTTGGTCTGAGTATCAAATATATGCGTACATCTTTATATTCTCTCGCTCTCTATACCATTTCTTTTGTTCTCTTGTGGAAAAACTGTGGTAGATGGGATTGGACTAATTCAAATTCTAATTTATGGTTTGACCTATATATTTTAAATAAATTAACAAAAGTCTCTAAATGAACAAGTTTAATTCTTCATAAATTTTAAGAATGTCTTCGTTGCGGTGATGATTTGCTCTGACTGTTTATTTGTCATATAGTTTTATGACATTAAGCTAAAACACAATTGAATTTTTAGTGTGTTATCATTTGATGGCACATATGCATGACTTATACTACAAGGAATATAGAGAATTTCTCAAATAAATGAATACAAAAAACAAAGGTCCTAAAATCTCAACTATTTATGGTTGATCAGTTGATATGTACATTAACAGACACATGAATAAAGCTCTTTATTTAAGATAAAATTTCATTCAACTAAAAGGTATTACATATACCAATAATAATGTGGATGACCTTATGGTATACAACACAAAACACTTGATAAAACCTGGTTCTATCGGTAAATTCTGATGAAGCACAGACAAGAAAACGCAAGACAAGATCTGATATCACGAAATTTCCTCGACTCATTAATTTGAGCACTTATAAGCTCTTTTTGAAACCGTTGCAATTGATGGAAGCTTTTGATCCATCGAGAGTATGTAACGTGTAGTTCTAAGACCATAAATATCTTCACCTAGACTTACAAATAGCGGAACTTTTAACTTGTCAAGACCTAAATCTAATGGACTACAAATAAACTCAAATAGTGGGAGAACCGCCTCCATTATTACAAATAAAATACTAAAACTAGGTGAAAATATCGACGCCTTTATTAGACTAAAATATGAAAAACTAAAGCCAAAAGCGCAACTGCCGTAAACCTTCAAAAAAAGTATAGCCGATAGATGGACCATCAAGGTAGGGAGAACGCTTCTAGGGACAAACGGCAAAGTACGAGATGACTTCAAACAACTAAATATGAAGCACATGTACCAACACCTTCAACAACCAGAGCCAACATCACCACCTCCAAAGAAGCCTACTACTATTCGGAATAAAACCCAGAAAGAGTACAAATACAAGACGAGAAATACGTAAGAAAATCTCTCCAAGCCGTCTAGGTTTCATCGTCTAAATGTAACCAAATCCACCTAACAAAGCCACCCCCGCCCAACACAACCAACACTATTAAAAAGCCACAACAATATGAACTCCGTAACCAATTTTTAGAACAGAAAGTCCGACGACGCGCTGTCTCATAATTCCGGCCAACTCACTCCTTTTCTCTTTTTCGTTCTTTTCCAAGGGCCGGCTAATCCCAATCTTCCGAAATCAAAGCATCTCTTCTACTTTTCTTTAACAAACTCGTTATTCTTCCTTTTTTTCCTTTTTTTTTTCATTAAATGTGATGGACATTATATATTCGTGGACATATATAACTAGCTAATGCTGAATTTAATTCTGCATCCCTGCAAACCCATCTCCACCAATATTTTCAAAACCCATCAACAAGAAGAATTAATGCCAGCCTAACTGGTAGAAAATAACAAAATTTCTTGGCCTATATAACAATTTAGTTGACCATCAAAAATTTTTTGAGAATCGATCTTTGAGAATCTTGAGTAGAATCAAAATTTCAGAGGTTGGAAAACGGAAGAGTAATATACCTGCGCTGTCCCCGTCATGGGATCCATATCGCCAATGGTTCTCCTAAAATTATCAGTAGAAATTATAGTAACTAATTTTTTTTATACTTTTTTAAGTAAATAGTAGGGTCTGCAATATTTGAAGTGAATAACATCTACTATTTAACTTAGATATTTTATTAAATTGCTATTTATTTCAAAAAAATATTTTAAAAAATAAAGTTGTTTGTCTCTTTCTTCTAATGATTTCTTGGAAGCCCAAATAAGTCTTTGCACACCATTTCGGCTACGTTTGAGAAGCATCTTAAAAAATAAAATTCAGCTTGTATAATGTAAAATTTTTACATATTATAATAAAAAAATAAAAAAAATTTATATTATAAAACTCTTATATGTTTTAATTTTTAAGTTTTAATTTCAAATTTTAACTGATTTTTTAAACACAATCTTTAATATTCAAAAAAAAAAAAAAGAAAAGCAGAGAGACAGAGTACGTTGTGCCATTGAATGATGATTAAAAAAAGAGTGATTGCAGTTGGTTAATTATAAAATCTGATAAGATTTTGTTAGGCAAATTGAATTTGTAAAATTAGAAAATGGTTTACTTTTGCTAAGGCCTTAATCCACCGTCTTGGATACGTTACAAATCATCATCATCGTCATTATTATTATTTTAACTATTCATTACCATTAGTACCATCAAATACGCAATATATTCACGAATATATAGTGTATCTATTTTCAACACGTTAGAAGAAAAAAAAGATATATGGCCTTTATACTTTATTCCTGATCTCTAGCTTTTTTTTTAACTTTAAATTTAGCAATTAAATTGCTTACGGTAAATCTGATTAAGTACTGATTTGTTCTAATTTAATTGATGTGCACATTTTAAAAAAAAATTATTCAAATAACGTTGATGCTTACAAAAATAAAATATGGGCTTTTGCTTCTCTCGTATCATCAAGTAATATTCCCGTACGTATACCATTATTTTTATACTCTCTTTCACCCCTCTTTCATAATAATGCACGAATAAACGCAAAGCCACAAAAAAACAAGGATGGGTGATGGGTGACTGATACCCCTTTAAATTTTTTTTTTTTTTTTTAACTTTTGTACATGAAATTCTATTAGAATTGTATTCTGTTTCTCTTTTAAAATTACATTCTATCTCTTCTAAAATTGTATTTTGTCCCACTCTAAATTTTTAAAAAATAAAGAATGGATGATCGTTGCCCCTCTATACTTTTTTTTTTCTAAATTTGTATATGAATTTTATAAAAATTGTATTCCGCCTATCTTCTAAATTACATTATGTCTCTTTTGAAATTATATTTCGTCTCTTACCTTATTAGTTCAATCAAACCTCGGCTCTCGAGCTTTGACTTTTCTGACTCCCTTCTTGTCATGAATGAAACCCCTTTCTTTTTTTTCTCTCGTGGAAAACCTGTGGTAGATAGAATTGGACTAATTCAACTTCTAATCCATGGTTTGACCTATATATGGATTTCGAAGAAATTAACAAATGTCTCTAACGGAACTCGTTTAATTCCTTTTAAATTTTAAGAATATGTCGTCATTGCGTTAATGATTTGCTCTGACTGATGGTTATTTGTTCATAGTTTCAAGACCTTGAGCTAAAACATTATGAATTGCTAGTGTGTTATCATTTTATAGCATTAGCACGTATGACTTATAGCACAAGGAACACATAGAATTTCTCAAATAAATGAGTACAAAAAATAAAGGTCAATAAAGTCTCAACTATTAGTTGATTATCAGTTGATATATACATGAATGGAGACGTGAATAAACCTCATTATTATTATTACTATTATTATTTTTTGCATGTTTCTTTCTATCATTAAAACTAGGGATGGATCATATATATTCGTGGAGATATATAACTAGTTAATGCCGAATCTTAATTCTGCATGCCTAGCTAGTAGAAAACCCATCAACAATTAGTACCAGCCTAGCTAGTAGAAAATAACGAAAGTTCTTGGCCTACTATCAATTTAGTTGACCATCATATACGTTCACTAGAATATATATATATATATATCTAGAGAACCCGATCTTTGAGAATCTTGAGTTGGATTAAAATTCCAGAAGTTGGAATTCGGAACATATAATATCCCTGCTCTGTCCCCCTTCATAGGATCAATATTGTTACTAGTTCTCCTAAAAACTGTAATTAGTAGAAATTACAGTGAATAGATTTTTTTGCTTTTTTTTGGAAAAAAATGGGAGTTTTTATAATATTTTTAAGTAAATAGCATATTTATTGGTAAAACATTGGCTATGGAAAAATTTGTTGTTTTCTTTAAAATATTGTTAAGCTCCTATTTACTTCATAAAAGTTGGAAAACAAAATGTTGTTTGTCTTTTTCTAATAATGATTTCCTGGCAGCACAAATAAAAAGTCCTTGTAAAACAATTTCAGTATTTGATTTTCCATTATATATTCAACAAATTTTTCATTTTAAGAGAGAGGGAGAGCACATTCAACTATTCAATGCATAGATGTTTGAAAAGGTGGTAGAAACCGTTAGTTAGAACCACTTTAATTAAAGCATGTAAGAGCTTTACACTGTGACAATTTTTTTTTATTGTTACTGTAGCATGTGAGAGCTTTACACTGTTCATAACCGAGTTTGTGGTGGGAACCACTCAGCCAAACAACCGTTTAGAGTGATTGCGGTGGGTTAATTATAAAAGTTGATAAGATTTTCTTGAATAAATTGAATTTGTAAAATCGGACAAGGCTCAACTTTTGCTACAACTGTTAAAAAAATAGTACGCAACAGAAATTAAAATTTTTTTATACTAAAGTATTTTTCAAAACACAAATTTGACATGTTATATGCATAAATTAACCAGTTCTTACTAACCTTTTAATGTTGAAGAGCTCCTTGCAATCTGTGAAGAGAAAGGCGTTCAAAATAGCCTCAAACAATTGGTTTCTTTGCTATTTTTTATTCAAAGATCAAAGTATATGTGGGCACACCTCGTACAGTTTTTCTCCGATGACTCTCCTTCCAACTAATCAAGAGATACCAGAACTAAGGTTCATGATTTGTGAACAATAGCTCTTTAGGGAGTTGCAGAGACTCACAGTATAGAATGCTCATTCTTGATCTCTCAATTGATCTAAATAACTTATGGGTCTCACTTTCTATTTATAGAGGTTATGCTCAAGGGTTAGTCCTTATCAGATAAGGTTTCAAAAATTTGAATCTAGATCAAATATATGATAA
Source organism: Artocarpus heterophyllus (assembly GCA_025403435.1). Taxonomy (NCBI): domain Eukaryota; kingdom Viridiplantae; phylum Streptophyta; class Magnoliopsida; order Rosales; family Moraceae; genus Artocarpus; species Artocarpus heterophyllus. Next base: position 2,659,088 of record CM046337.1, read on the forward strand.
AATCACGTAAAAACATGTGATTAGATTATCGTTCGGTCGGCAGGCCGAACTGGCAAATCGGCTTGCCAAATTTACTCTATCAGCAGGGCGAACTTGAAGATCGGCCTGCCGAACTTAAGATAAATGATCCTTACGAATCTTTTATTTCTCACCCGAGATTCTTTAGATAAAACTTCAGTTTTAATTCAAATAATCAAAGACAAAAATTATCTGATTAAAACAACAATATCTAAATAATCTCTAAGAAAATAAATATTTATAATAATTTAATAAATTTATCTTAAATTAATTTTTTAATTTAACCGATAAATAGCCTGATTCTATCAAATCTCAACCAACCTAATAATTAAACATAAGTCCTTTACTCTCCCTTTTTCTCTCCTTCTCGTTCTTTTACTAGGGCCGGCTAATCCCAATCTTCCGAAATGAGAGCATGTCCTCTACTTTTCTTACTTTTCTTTAACAAACATCAGTATTCTTCCTTTTTTTCCTTTTTTTTTTTTCTTTCATTAAATGTGATGGACGTTATATATTCGTGGACATATATAACTAGTTAATGCTGAATTTAATTCTGAATCCCTATAAGGCCATCTCCATCACTATTTTCAAAAACCAATCAAAAAATAAGAATTAATAGCAGCCTAGATGGTAGAAAATAACAAACTTTCTTGGCCTGTATACCAATTTAGTTGACCAGCATAAATTTTTTGAGAATCGATCTTTGAGAATCTTGAGTAGGATCAAAATTTCAGAGGTTGGAAAACGGAACAGTAATATCCCTGCGCTGTCCCCTTCTTGGGATCAATATCGCCAATGATTCTCCAAAAATTATTAGTAGAAATTATGGAAACTAACATTTTTTTTACTTGAAATACTTTTTCAAGTAACTAGTAGGATCTGTAATATTTGAAGTGAATAACATCTACTATTTATTTTAGATATTTTATTAAATTACTATTTACTTCAAAAAGTATTTAAAAAAAAAAGTCGCTTGTCTTTCTCTTCTAATGATTTCTTGGAAGCCCAAACAAGTCTTTGCAAAATGATTTTGGCTTCTAACATGTTAGAAAAATAAAGTTTAGTTTATATAGTGTAAAGTTTTTACATACTATATTAAAAATTAAAAAGTTTACTACAATATAAAATTCTTATATATTATAATTTTTAAGTTTTAATTGATTTTTCAAATACACTCTTCACTATTCATAAAAAAAGGAGAGAGATAGAGCATGTTGTACCATTCAATGATGATTAAAAAAAAGAGTGATTGCAGTTGGTTAATTATAAAATCTGATAAGATTTTGTTAGACAAATTGAATTTGTAAAACTAGACAATGGCTAACTTTTGCTAAAGCCTTAATCCGTGGATAAATCGCAAATTATCATCATCATCATCATCATTATTATTATTATTATTATTTTAACTATTCATTACTATTAGTACCATCAAATACGCAATATATATACACGAATATATATTGTACCTATTTTCAACACCTTACAAGAAAAAATAGATATATGGTCTTTACCCTTTATTCCTGAGCTCCAGTTTTTTTACTGTTAATTTAGCAATTAAATTGCTTATGGCAAATCCGATTAAGTACTGATTTGGTCTAATTTAATAGAGGCGTACATTTTCTTTTTTAAAAAAAATTCAAATAACGTGATGCTTACATATATATAATATTAGCTTAGATAGGATCATGTTAGTTAGCTGTGTTGTGTGTGTGTATACCCATCCACGTGATGCCACATAATTTGGTTGCCCTTACTCTGTAATAGTCCAAGTCATACGAATTTAGGATAATATGTCTCATAACTCCATGTGAATCCCCATGCGCTCTGTCGTTTTCTTCCTCAGTTGGAACATTAGTCTTAACCTATAGTATCCATTATATATATATATATATATATATATATATATATATATATATATATATATATATATATATATTTTAAAGGGGTATTTATTATCCCTTGTTTGGCATTGTGGTGGGAACCACGATTTTCACCACAAACTCAGTTATAAACAGTGTAAAGCTCTCATATGCTACAGTAACAATTTAAAAATTTGCTACAGTGTAAAGCTTTCACATGCTACAGTAAAAGTGGTTCCCACCACCTTCCAAACACCCCCTATTTTCAAGATGTTGCTTTATGTTAAAGAGAATTTTTTTTTTTTTTGGTTGCGCAACCTCAATCTGTCGTGGATTAAGGCGATAATTATTTGGCATGGTTTTTCCACTTACCTTTTGAGTTGTAAAACTAGGAGGAATCTAGAATATATAGAAAAAGAGAAACTCAATATCTAGTTTATCACTAGCTTTCATTAATTAAAAAAACATTCGTGTCAAGTTGTGTTATTATAAAATGATTAAAATCAACAAGAAAATCAGGATATCAATTTAAAATCGTAGGAAATCTTATGCAAATCTCAAAATTAAGCAAAGCACATATTGACCCTTCTAGTCTTTTTATAATTTTCTGATAAAATGAGTGTTAATTAAGTTCAAGTTGACACCAAATATATATTCCCTAGAAAAAAAAGAATAACCGGCAACAAATAATTTCTCTCCGGTTTAAGTCAAAAAATTTAGAACAATTAAACACGAACTTTTGGGCCGAATCAAAACAAAATTTAGGTCACCATACTCTAGCATTCACGATGTTTTTGTTGATTAGGTTCTTTTTGCAGTTTGATCTATGACTGTTGTTGCCTCATCATCTGGACTTGTGGATGTTGAAACAACCGCTGTTGGTCTTCTTGCTGTCGGTATTTCTGTAATTGTTTTTGTATCAGCAACAGTAGTTTTCATAATCGTTCTGGTTCTAGTTGTTCAATTAAAAAAGAAAACATCTCATCTTCTTCTGCTTCATCCTGAATATCTTCAAAAACCGTATCGACAACCTCATCGTCTTCTTCATGTTTTTCGAATTCGAGTTGCCCATTATAAATTTGGTTCTTTTGCAACATCTCAGCCATAGTAGTCTTGTACATTACTGCAAGCTAACCTTCAAACACGCAAAAATAGGCACACATAATCGTAATTGGTATATTAATATATATCAAAAACAATCATAATCATAGACAAGTTTTTATGGCCATAATCGTAATAATAAAACATTAATTCGACTCAAAGCTAACCTAAAGAAGGGTCCGAATCTACTATACCTATAAATCGTGGACAAGTTTTTCAATAATACTCGGATGGATAATTCTAAATCCACCTAAAAAAACCATCAAGGGAAAATTTACATATTTAAGATTATTTTAAATTAGAAAAAAATAATATATGTAAAACGTTCCGAAAGAACAACATTGGCCACTAACCGAAAAGACACTAAAAAAAAGATGGGTTATTTTCTTTTTTCACGATCCTCATGTGATCAAATTAGGGTGTCTTTGAGATCATTGTTTAACTTATTAGTTCCGATTACTACAACATTAAGTAAAAAATGTAAAAATATATGTAAAGTCTTCACATGCTACAGTATTTTTATTCTAATATATTAGTTCTAACTATATATGTTCCCAAACACACTCTCAATCAATTACCTCTGACAATGGTATATTAATATAAGCATGAAGGAACTAAAAATTTACACTAAAAATAGATTTCCAATTCGACCCAACCTACCCAATGTTTTCCAAACTTGCTAGTCTTGTTTTTAACAATTCGTAAGTTTGATATATAAATTGTGAAACTATATAAACGTATTCTACTCGTCAAGAGTTCTCCAAAACCATTAAAAGATATCACCCCTAATGCTGCCACATGCTCTCTCATCTTAAGTGCCTGATTCTCCCGAAATTTATCATAGGTCATCTAAATCAACGACGGAGACAGGGGCAAGGAGGCCGTAGCCTTTTTTTTTTTTTTTTTTTTCATACAGTGATTTTAATTTAAATATAGTAAGAATGTGTATAAATTAGACTTGACCCCTCTTAAATTGATAGTTTTTTACATGTTAGTATAATCTTAATAAAAAATTTGGCCCCCCTTCTCAATAAATCATAGCTCCGCCATTCATCTAAATTAATATAAACACCAAGAAATTTTGTTATTTTTGACTAGATATATTATTATTGTTGATGTCTAATTCAGTCTTTTGCTGTTGATGTCTAAGTCACTAGAAATTTCCATGTTAACTAATGTTCTAGTTATTTAAAATAGTAAAATTATTCTTACGTACATTAGTCCTTAAAGAATAAAGATTTATTTAATATGATCTGACTTAACTTCTTAAAAATATATCTGGAGTCTGTCAAACTCTTAACATTATATGCGCAAATTTTTCCTTAAATCATCTCAGTTTCAAGAAAACCGGATGCTGAAAATGAATTCTTACCTCGAAATCAAGAAGAAATCACCCCCTACCGTCTCTGCTTTTTTCTCAAGGTGGAGACCCTTTTCTTTCTATATATAATGTAGGGTTTGTCAAATCCAAAATACTTGTAAATTCTTTTTTTTTTCCCATATAATTAGAAAATAACCACGTATTTTCAATTATTTAATTATTTAAACCACTTATGTCATTTTCCTCTTTTTTTTGAGGAGCCCTTATTTCCTTTTCAAGTTATTTAAATAACTATATTTAAAAAGACTTGAATCTTGTTATATTTCAGTTAAAAAAAGAAGAGAATTTTGTTAGATTTTATGAAAAAAGTTTGAACAACTTACAAGAATGCTCTCCAGATGCCCCAATTTATTAAAAATATCCTCCAACAAATCACTTGTTAAAACTACCATTTTATTAGAAATCCACTTATTAAAACCTCCCATTTATTAAAAATTAGTGATTTATTAAAGTTCAAGTTACTCTCCTTTCTCATTTCTTGATGAGGAAATCGAGAGAGAATTAGGGTTTTTAATTTTTGATATTGAATTATAATGGGTAAAATAATAAATGTGTAATTAATATTTTAAAAAATAAAATTAAAAAAAGAACAATTTTGAAAGTTTAATAAGAGAAAAGCATTTTTAATAAAGGATGTTTATGAGAGAGTATTCAAAAAGTTTTGCACTCATCATCATCCACAGAGCCAGCTGAAGCCCAGTGGGGATTTAAGACCTGTCTCAATTTTTTTAATCCGTTGCATGTGAATATGTATTGTATTATGTTTATATACATGCAACCTCCACTAAAAATTTAAAAATAAATTTTATACTCTCTTAAATTTTTGTTTAATTTTGAGTCTCACGTCACTACTCATCACCAATGCATATTTATAATAAGATTAGAAACCGTTAATAGATGCAAACCCTCATGGCTTACGAGGGATGGATTCCAATGGTTTAGTGATTTGGAGAGAGAGAGAGAGAGAGAGAGAGAGAGAGAGAGGAAAGTTGGAAAAAGCAAACCGTCCATATTTTTGTCGCTTATCGCATTTATGTCTAAGCTTGAAGCCCATCATGACTTTTAATTTTCTTACTTTCTAAAAAGAACGTACCTAGGACAACAACAAAGAGATAAAATCTGATTCATAGGATCTGACTCTGTTAGCCCAGGAAGGAATCATCCCACGTGCAGAGCAGCTTTTCAACCCGCAAGTCCAACCAATATTAGCCAGTCTTTTTGTACACTTTAATTTTGGATGTACTTTTGCAGAATTACACGTCATGAAAGTTGGCAGGACCTGATGATCAAAAACTTTGCCAAACTGGCCCCCGTACTTTTCTTGAGAATGAGAAATAATAAATTTATTGTTTTAATAAATTTGAAGGCTCATACCATTTGTTAAATCTTATAGTTGAAAAAGCACTTTGTGATACCGGATATACGAGAACTATATAAAGGTCTAACAAAAACAACACATATTTCTGTCATTTTTTTGTTCACTCAATAATAAAATAGATGTTTAAAATTACAAGATTAAGTCAAAACTTGAAATATAAGGAAGAATATACCCAAAAACACACACAGAATTAGAAAACATTCTTGCTTGAATTTTCCAAGATGGAACTTGTAAAGATGTCCAGATACGTGACGGCTGCAGCTTCAGTTCCGTACTCATCGACAAGATGGAACTTGTAAAGATGTCTAGATACGTGACGGCTGCAGCTTCAGTTCCGTACTCATCAACAACAATATTAGAAGTGTGAAAAATTTTCATGTCTTCAAAACTAGCATCCTCGCTAAGATCTTCGATTATCTCTGCGTCGACATTGAGATTCAACCTCAGTCCCAATCGCATTATTATCTTCGAAACCGAAGACTTGCACTTGAACTTGAATTTTGGTATATTTAATCTTCTAATATCCACAATATCAAACTTGAAATTTAGATTTAGGAGATCTGGATTCGAACCCAACCGCTCCAATAAGTCAAGGAAGCCGTCTTTCACATCGGGAAGAAAAATATTCGTAGCAAATATAATCTATTGTTGCTATCCCAGTCATTTTTAAATCCTTTAGAGGATGCATATGAGTAACTCTGATATCCCATGTGCATAAAAGGAACTTGAACAATATCCCCATTAAGGGTATATAAATCCTTAATGGACCTAGTCTTTGATTCATCAAATGGATTTAACCAAGCTCCTTTAAAGTAGAGAGCATTTGCAAGAATTAACGCAGTGTACTTTTTCAGCTTAACAAATGCAAGAAGTTTTTTAATTAGCCCTTTGGTTGCCTTACTCCAACCAAGCATTGATTTCATCTATTGCCTCTCTCGTCTGCATAATAACCATATCATTTAGGTCAGAAATCAAATATATATACACACAGATTAATATATCACAATATCACTTGTACATTCAATATATATGACTAATTCTAAACATTGAATCACAAATTTATAGATACATAAATGCGGAGCCAAAAAAAAAAAATTGGAGAGGTATGAGTGTATGCTAAAAATTTTATCATATTTCACATATAAATAAGTGAAAGATTTAACATATCATAACTGTAATCCCCCTGAATTTTAAGTAAAATTAATTATATCATTTTAATTAGTTTAGTGTGCCAAGTATCATTAAATACCATTAGCATGTATTTTAAAATTTTATTTGCACAATTTTAATTTTAAAGTCGTTTAAATTCTGGTTTTATATTTAAAATCTTAATTTTGAAGTAGTTTTACTCATTGACTTCCATGCCATTAGCTTTTTCTTTAATTACCATGATACCACAATTACTTTCCTTTTTGCACCTCACGTGAATGCCCAGCACGAGTCTTGAAATGAAAATTTTCAACTTCCAAAACTCTAATGAAAAGCCTTCCCATTTACATGATGGGGTCCCCAACACTTTCCCCAACTCATATTGTGCATTCTAAAATAAAGCCTTGAGCCCATATCAGACACCAAAGGACATCATCTCTCTCTCTTTCTCCCACACCTCCCTCTTTTCAGCAATAATAATCACCCACTGTTTATACAAAAAGCATCAAAACCCTCATCTAAGCTCAGAAATTCTTTTCTCAAGCAATAGTACAGGTTCTTGCGTCAATTTGTGACCGTCGTAACTTGGGTTAGTAGTAATTAGTAAATATAAATAAATTTAATATAATTTCAAATCATTAAAACAGTGCCATAGGTCTTTAAATTAAAACCGAATGAGAAAATATTTAAAATTTCAATCCACAATTTTGTGTAGCACCAAATATTAAAAGTACAATCATCATCATTATACAGTTTCCAGTCATTAGATAATTTAACATAACTAACATTGTAGTTTAAGAGTCTTACATGATTAAATGAAATATATATAAAGTTAAAAAAAACTTGGACACGTCACAAGTAGCGTTGTCGTCTACTCCTTATCGGATAGATTATACTGAAATTCACCTGAGAGATAAAAATAATAGGGATGAACATCGACATGCCTAGTAGAAAAACCATTACTCACCTTTAGGTTTTATTACTTACCGTGTTAATACCTACATTGTTAGTTTATTTTCAACATAATAATATTTACGTTAAAACAATACTGGTGGATGCTCTACATATGAACTTTACTATTTTTTATGATGTTATTTATTCTCAAATTGTAATTGTCGGCATCCACAATAAAACTTAGAATTTCATCTCTCTACTAATCATAATCCCTGAAGGGCGTATTTAACAACTTAAAACACCAAATCATGAGTTGTTGGCGAGGGAACATCGAGTCCCAAATCCTCATTAAGACGTTTTCTGTACAGTGCGTTCTAAGACTTTTGACCAAAGGGAGCACCGACACCTCCTCCTATTTACGTTTTAAGATATTCGTGCCCAAGGACATAACCACCACCCTTGTCACATCTCACCACCCTCTTATATCCTTATTGATATGTATAGAGTCCTTATAATCTAATCATGCTTCTCAAAATTGTATTAAAACATGTCAAATCACTTGATCTCGCTGTACAGTACAAGACGAGTCTATAGTATTATGTCTTAAATGATATTCATATAATACTATTAATAAAATAACATATAATTTATCTTGTAAAATGGGGAACCAATTTTAATCAAACAAAACCTCACAAAAGTTGAGTATTAGAATATCTACCTTTTTGATAACTAATCTATTGATAACTTCTAGCTTGTTACCATCATCACGTATGCTCCAAATATCTCGACAGCCTTTTGTTATATATAGTTAGAAATTACCCTAATAATATCACTATTCAAATTATCATTATGACAATTTATTTATTAGTGTACCTCATAAACAATTTGACTATAAATATGCATGTAAATGGGACTGCTATAGTAAAATTGACATCTGCTATAGTAAAAGATATTGTATCATTGGCAGTATTCAAGCTATAGTACGACACAGCTATAGTACGCCTTTTTTGGCTACTAATGTCATTTTTTGTTCTGGAAATTCTTCCAAACTCCAATTCATGGTTTCTTATTTTTTTTTCTCCTAATTTTGGTTCATAATAAGTAGAAAATTTTACAACATATACATAAAACACTCTGCATAAAATTCCTCAAAAATATATTCATGACAATAATCATAGTATTAATTAAAACATGCTTTCACAACATACTATTGTTCAAGTAATGCAGTGAAGGAAATACTTACAAATCTGCTTAAAAGGTTGGATATAATTCTCTCTATTGCTTCTTTTTTCTTTCTCTCTCTATCTCTTTCCCTCTCGCTCTCTTTTCTCCATTTCTCCTTTTCTGCGTTGGGTTCTCTATCGTGGGGGACAGAACAAAAAGTTGAGCTTCTATAAAGGAAATGGAAAGGAAACAATATTTGGCCTACATATTGTATTTTCACATGAGTGGAGGCAAGGAAGGAGAAAAAGAAGATGAAAAGAAAGAAGAAAAGGATAAGAAGAGTTGGAAAGCAGGTGAGGAAAATAAGAAAAATCAATGAGAAAATGGAGGTGTCTCTAGGAGTGGTTCTCCAGGAGAAGAAAAAGAAAGAAAAAAAAAAGAAAAGAAAAATTGGGTGTTACACAATTTCTCAAGGATTGAGGTAGGTTTTAAAACCCAAAATTTGATTTTTCTTTTTGTCTCTTCTTGAGTCCAAAATTTTTGGTTCAATCCTTGTTTTATCTTCATGGTTTTGAGAAATATTTGAACATACATGTCTGCTTTGATTATGTTCTTGGTCTAGGTTTTGGAAAGTTTTGATTTTTGGGTTTTAAATTGTATTTTGAGCATGAAAAATTTAGGAAAAATGTTTACCTATTATTTATGTTGATGAAAAAGGTGGTTTGAGGTGTTTTTATAGATTACAAAGTGGTTTGATGTGGAAAAATCCAACTTGGAATAGGTCTAGCCATGAGAAAGGAAAGCTAGTTTTGCCCAGCTTGCCCATGAGGGTAGTGGACCGGGCCTTTGGAGGTTGGTCAACCGCAAGAGACAGCCAGTGATGGCTGCCACGTCCCTGAGCCAAAATAGTTTCTAGACTTGTGCCAGATCGTTTCTTCGATCTGTCGTAGCTTCTTTCATGTCGTTTTGTAACTTCAAAATACTTTTAGAATTCTGTTTCTATGTTCAGAAATCATGAGGAGTTAATATTTGCATGTATGATTATTTTGCATAAATTTGCACACTGATAATTAAATTAACATAATGATATTTGATTAAATATTATTTCTGACTTTAAATGTATTTTTAAGAGTTTATGAAATGAAACTTATGTTAATTCTTGATCAGAGCTAATAGCATTTAAATTTCAAATATTGAGGTAGGATATTTTTATCCTTTTATTGGTAGCCCACTTTATAAATGATTTCTGTTTCAGTTTTGAAGTTATTTTATGCATCTTATGAATTGTATATTGAATTTTTTTTTTTAATTCCCAAAACTCGTATCATGGTGTTTTAACAAGTTTTATACAAGTAAGTTGGTTTTGTTAAGGTCTTGAGATTCTGTTTCAGTAAGAATAATTTGCGAATAATTTTTTTTATTTATAACTGCAAGTTTTGAGCAATGTGATTTTAACTGATTATCTTACTAAGCCTTTCACTCACGTTTAATGTTTTAGAAATTTCCCTCCTAGGTTTTGCAGAACCAGTTAGGTTAGGACCAAGTTCGATGATCATGGAGTTTTGAGTTGAAATGATACTTCTCTTGAAGACCATTGTATGCTACGTGTACTGAACGACTTGTCCTGATGTCGATATTAATCTCTTAGTATTATTTCTAAATAATGATGTCAATATTGTCATGTTATTTGTAATTAAATTATATAACTTCCTTCATGGACAAAGCTCCACATGACAGTGATTATTATTGTTGATGTAATTTGAGCTAAGCAGGTTATTCAGTTACTTTCCTATTATATTCAATAATTTTAATTAAACCACCATATCATGGCCCTTACTCTACGGATCGTGACAATAATGTAGGGCAAATATAAACTTTGAAGAACTTTAAATTTCATCAGACGTCAAATATAAAATTAAAAGAAAAAAATCAAATGTGACGGCACCTATCCTCAGCTATATACATACATAGATTTTGATAGAGAACAATACAAGTTCTAGATCAATCAACATGCCATTAGTAATGGAATAAATTGGTGATTGCAGGCATAGCCTAAAATTTGAATACCTTCACCTTACCTCAATTCAATTTTCTTTTTAAAAGAAAGAAAATAAAGTATTGATAGTAAATTAATAATAGAGGATAGAGGCTATTAATAGAAAATATATGATTTACCTTCTTTTCAAAGTCAACAGCTGAGAAGTCAGCCTTGTAAAGGCTTTGAAGAACTTGGTGAAAAGATTGATTGAGTGTGTACTTTTTGTCAATCCAAGAGCGGTAGAAATCATAGGCTCTTTGGCGTTCTCATCATGATCAGAGGGGTGCAAAAATAGCCATGAGTTGAGGGTCAAGGCGCTTTGCTCTTAGATCAGCCACGCTTTTGAATCCCAAGAGAACCAACAACCGCTCCAAAGTATGGTCTTTCATCCCCAGAAGCAACCATGCACAACAGGGTGTTGATTGAAAAAGGAGAGAACATGAAGTTGTCGTTTAACTCCTCGTCTTTATTGAGAAGGAGTTGCTTCACAGTCTGCATATTCAACTCCATGTGAGAAGTGGCCCTTCTCACTTGTTAGCAATATTCAAATAGGTAAGTTGAAGAAGAGGGTTTGTCACTAAGAATATATGTGTGTGTATATATGTGGTGTTTTCAAAATCCCATTAGGAGAAGGATTTCGGTTGACTTCTTTTTCAAAAAAAAAAAAAAAGTTTTCCGTAAACGTTATTTTATATATTTTGTTATTTTTTCCGAAAGAATCTGAGTCCCAACCGAACTGTTCGAATAAGTCATGTAGCCGTCTTTCTCATCAGGAAGAAAAAATTTTTCCTTTTACTGTCGTTTCTATCCCAGTCATTTTCGTAAGGCGCTTTAACTCTTTAGTTGTATCTGTCGTTTCTTACTTTCTTTATCGCTTATATATTTTTTATGTCCTTAGCCTTTGTTTCATCGCGTTGCCTGTGACTTTTATTTCGTTGTCGATTTCATGCAGCTGTCGTTTTTGAATGTGTACGTCGTAACTCTTTTTTTTTTTTTTTTTTAACTCTTTCTGTGTATCTCAATTCGGTTGTACGTGGAGGAAGCTTTGATCCATAACTGGAAGATCGTTCACATGGACAGACCAGCTGAATAACCAACTGAATGTGCCAAAATATTTTGATTCATAAACCATGAAGAATTATTGTTTAATTAAGTCCTCAAAAACTAGCCATCAATATTTGAGCAACAAAAATGAGGAAGCAAAACCATTTATCCCAAGCAATGATCAGCACCAAATCCCAAGTAAGGCAAACTACAAATTTCACATGCGAAATTAATTTTTTTAAAAAAACTAATAAGATATTTGGCATTCTCAGTTTCAACTAAACTTTTAGTTGCTACAGGGAAACTTCTCACATGCTACAATATTTTTAACTAAAAACTAATACTCCGAAACACCCTATAAGTCGTGTCCTTTCAAAATATTGTTCCAGCTGCCACAAACAAAAGTCTCTCAGCAATTCATCAGCATTGAGTGTTGCTACGAAGAATTTGGACAATATTGTTGATTCTTCTCGTAAAGGTTCTAAACCCCTTTCTTTTGGTTGAGGATCAAGAATCATCAGATCAGAGTAGTAGTTCTGGCTTGATGACGACGAAGCAGCTTATTCTGATCGGCAGGTACTCTTTGTAGGTAGAATGGATCCCAACGTGGCACGAGTACAGTTCTAGAACTTTCTATTTTCGGAACAACCGTTCTAGAGGCATCCAAATGTTTTGGAAGATTATCCTGTGAAGATTTAAGTTTCATACAACGCCAAAGGCTGACATATTCAAGAGAGCTTATGTTATGGATGCTATCAGGGACAAACTCAAGGTTTTCTCACATCTCCAGGTGCAAATATTCAATCTTAACTAAGTTTTGAATGGATGGCTGTGGCTTTTTGATTACTGTTCTATCTAACTCGAGTTCGGTTAAACGTTCCATAAGCTCTAAGATTACTGAAAAGTTTCAGAATTTTGAGCAACCGGAAAGGTAAAGGCTCTGGAGAGATTTTAGCTTACAAATGCTTGTGGGGAGACTCTCAAGGTTTGTGCACTCACTGACATTAAATGTCTCAAGTCGAGATGTCTTGGATACTTCTTTAATTGATGACTTGCTCAGATTTAGACTCTTTGCATTCCCTGTAAGCTCCGGAAACTTTTCTAGAGATGAACAGCGCTCGAGATTAAGTGTGGTGAGATTTGGAGCGTTAGAGAGATTTGGAATTTTAGTAAGATTGCGGCAACAACTGAGATCCATCTTTTTTAAGCTACCAAGAGGCTGTGACAAATTAAAAAGAAAAATGGATTATTCTTGCATGTGCCCCACACCTTTAGGGCATTCTCCATTTTTTCTCTGTAACTTTAAATCCTCTCACTTTGCTTCATGAATTTTGTTAGTCTCACTTAGCTCATTTTGTCAAAATTTATGTTAAAAACTAACAGGAAAGAAGGGCTAAGTGAGATCATGTGGTCTCTTTCATTTGTGTTCAACATAAATTCAAACAAACAGTGTCCCCTCTTCTTCTGTCAGTTTTTTATAGAAACTCTAATAGGAGAGGATTAGGCGAGATTTAATTCAAAATTCAAGGGATAATGTGGGAGCTTTTAAAGTTTAGGGACAAAATGGGAATCACGCTCTCACACACACAAAAGAGTCGTTTGTGGGGGAAGAAGTCGAAGGTAACAGGCTTTGATTTTGTTGCTAAGTGCATACATATATACGCTTGTCATGACTTCGTTTCTAAAAACTATAGGACCACAACGGATCCGACCAAAAGTTAAGAAAAGAAACAATCTGATTCACATATTCTTGTCCTGTTAGCTCAGAAATCATCTTGCGTGCAAAGAGCAGCTTTTAAGGGACCCCTCAAGTCCAACCGATGGTAGCCGCTCCTTTTCTTCATTTAATATTGGATGTACTTTTGCAGCACAAGACATTCCATTTGAAAGTCCTTCAGCATCAAGCAGGCACACAAAAACGTTGTTGAACTTCCCCAATCAATTTCTCGGGAGAAACAAAATTAAATTGGCGTTTACTCTAACAATATATATATATATATATATATATATAATAAATTGAAAGTTTTGAGCAAAGATGTATACGAAAAGGACTGATTTGAATGTTTCTTGAGAATTTTTTCAATTTACCATCGTATCTGTTGCTGTCTTCACCACCACAACGCATTGTGATGATGGTATTGTCGTCATCCACAAGATAAGTAAGACTAGTAGTCAAGCCTGGAGAAATTCTAGAAAAGGAAAATAAAAACACAAGTTCACAGAGTACTAGGATGGGAAATATTCATTTACCTGTTGATGACGCTAATTGGAAGATTGTTAGGAATCAAAGCAATAAGCAACAAGAAATAGAGAGAAAATTACACACAAGATTTTACGTAGAAAAACCCTAATGAAGGATGAAAAAAACCACGGGTAGAGGAGAAGCAATCCACTAATCACAAAACGGAAATTACAATGTTGTTTAGAGCGCTCAAATACAGAAATTCACTCGCTCAATCACTCACAAACTCACAAGACTGAGTTCTCTGTATTACTCTCAACACTATAATCTCTATGATATTTTGTGACTTCTATTGTGACGACTGTAAACTATGGAGAATATGACATATATATATATGTATGGAGACTCAAACTCTAGCACAAAATAACCAAAAAATGTGTAAAAACGAGAAATACACGTTCAAGCCGAATTGGAGCACTGCAGTGCCGCTTTCTAGCGTCGCGGCGCTGGTTTTCCCGAATTGTAGCGCTACGGCGCTACTTTCAAGCGCTGTGACCCTGAATTATAGCGCCGTAGTGCTGCTTTCAAGCACCAGGACCCTACCTTTCTACCTTTGCTTTTAAGTGGGTTTCGGGTCACATAAATGTGATTAATCAAATTCTTCACCTCTTCCACAAAGCCCTAACGGGTAACTAACAGACACGAGCATAAACTCCAACCAAGTTCAAGCAATGCTCAAACCCAGCTGTAGGTAATGACTTAGTCATCATATTGGCAGGATTATCATGCGTACTGATTTTGCTGACAACAATATCACCACGAGCAACAATATCATGAACAAAATGATAACGAACGTCAATGTGCTTCGTCTTCTCATGAAACATTTGATCTTTAGTGAGAAAAATAACACTCTGACTGTCACACATCACCATTGAAGTCTGCAAATCTTCATTGAGTTCTCCAAATAAGCCCTTAAACCAAATAGCTTCTTTAAAAGCCTCTGTAATAGCCATATATTCAGCCTCAGTAGTAGACAAGGCAATAGTAGCCTGTAAGGTAGCCTTCCAACTAATAGCACAACCACCAACTGTAAACACATATCCAATAAGCGACCTCCTCTTATCCAAATCTCTAGCAAAATCAAAATCAATGTATCCCACAACACCATCTCTAGTCCTTCCAAAGTGCAAACAAACATCAGTAGTACCACGCAAGTATTTGAGAATCCATTGCACCGCTTTCCAGTGTTCTTTACTTGGATTTGTCATGTATCTACTAACTGCACTAACTACATATAATAAATCTGGGCGAGAACATATCATAGCACACATGAGAAAACCGACTGCACTAGAGTATGGAACACGTGACATGTACTCAATCTCATTATCTGACTATGGAGCTAACACAGCTGAAAGTCTGAAATGTGCTGTTAACGAAGTGCTCACCGGTTTTGCTTTTTGCATGTTGAACCTGTGCAAAACTTATTTGATGTATCCTTTCTGACTCAGATAAAGCTTACCTATCTTTCTATTTTTCAAAATCTCTATGCCGAGAATCTTCTTGGCAGCCCTCAAGTCCTTCATCTTAAACTCTCTATTGAGTTGAGCCTTTAACTTCTTAATCTCTCCTTTATCCTTAGCAATAATCAACATATCATCAACATATGAGAGCAAATAAACAAAGGACCCATCATCACCCTTCTTGAAGTAGACACAGCTGTCATAGCTACTCCTCTTAAACTCATAAGCGATCATAAATTTGTCGAATATCTTATACCACTGTTTAGGAGATTGTTTCAAACCGTAAAGAGACTTTTTCAATGAGCAAACATAGTCTTCTTTACCTATAACAATGAAACCCTCGGGTTGCTGCATGTAAAGGTCTTCCTCAAGCTCTCCATGTAAAAATGCAGTCTTCACATCTAACTGCTCAAGCTCAAGATCATAAGTGGCCATAATACCAAGCAAGGCTCGAATTGATCTATGCTTAACCACAGGAGAAAAAACATCTATAAAGTCAACACCTGAAACCTGACTGTATCCTTTTGCAACCAGTCTAGCCTTGTACCTAGCATCTTCAACTCCCAGTGTGCCTTCTTTTCTTTTAAATACCCATTTGCAGCGAAGAGCTTTCTTCCCTTTGGGTAACTTCATCAAATCTCATGTGCCATTCTTATGTAGGGATTTCATCTCCTCCTACATAGCAATCATCCACTTACCACTGAATTAACCGCCTTTGAATAGGTAGAAGGTTCCTTACCAGACTCAATACCTTCTGCCACTGATAAAGCATAAGCCACCAAGTCAGCCTCAGCATACCTTTGTGGAGGCTTAAGATCTCTCCTCGGCCTATCCTTAGCAATATAGAGTACTGTGGTAGCGGCGGTGATTGCAATGGGGAAGCACTATCGCATTGATTTTTTGAACTTGACTGAAAAGTTGAATCGGATGATGTGCCTATCTCAATCTAAAACTCCACCTGTCTGGGAGATCTCTTCTGATCAACATCATTAGACCTCATAGTAGATGTTTCACATAACATGAAAGTCTCATCAAACACAACATCTCTACCAATACTAACTTTCTTGGTTTCTCGGCACCATAACTTATAGCCTTTAACACCAGGCTTATAACCAAGAAATGTGCACTTTGTGGATCTAAGCTCTAACTTTCCATTGTCAACATGTGCATAGGCAAGAGAGCAAAAAATTCTTAAATTTGAGTAATCTGTAGGTTCTCCTGACCACATCTTTTGTGATGTCTTCTTGTTAATAGCGATGGAAGGAGAGCGATTGACCAAATAGCAAGCTGTAGCAGTGTCTTCAACCCAAAATGACTTAGGTAGCTCAACATTGAAGCGTATGCAACGCATTTTCTCCATCAACATTTTGTTCATCCTCTTGGCCACACCATTTTGCCGCGGAGTACGTCGGACTGTTAAGTCCCTCAAAATTCCCTTTGATTTACAGAGTTATTAAATTCATTTGAACAAAACTCCAAGCCATTATCTATGCAGAGACGTTTAATAGGCTTACCAGTCTACTTTTCTACCATGGTCTTCCAATTTTTGAATGTAGCAAAGGCATCACTCTTCTGCTTAAAAAAAAGTGTCCATACCTTTCTGGAATAGTTGTCAATAATGGTAAGCATACAGCTAGCACCACCATGAGAAGGTAGACGGTCCCCAAAGGTCAGAATGAACATACTCCAAAATATCTTTTGTGTTGTGAATGTCTTTGCTAAATCAAACTTTCTTCTGCTGTCCAAACACACAGTGCTCACAGAACTCCATCTTGCATGTGCACTGTCCATTAAGAAGCTCTCGCTTACTCAACTCTGTTATCCCAAGCTCACTCGTATGCCTCAGTCGCATATGCCATAACTTAGTGAGATCAATATCAGACATAGTAGATGTAGAAACTTTTGCATCACCAACAACTATAGTACTCTACAGAACATATAAACCAGCAATCCTCTTCAGTGCTTTCATCATCATAAGAGTGCCTTTACTGACTTTCAAAACTCCACCTTCATTGGTGTACTTGTACCCTTTGGTATCAAGAGTACTTAAGGAAATTAAATTCCTCTTAAGATAGGGGACATGCCTTACATCAGCTAGTGTCCTCACTACGCCATCATGCATCTTAATTCTGACAGTACCTATACCAGCAACCTTGCATGGGGCTTTGTTTCCCATCAAAACAAAGCCCTTAGGAACCGTCTTATATGTTGAAAACCAGTCTTTGTTGGGACACATATGAAACTGTAATGCCCCTATATGGGGGTTAACAGTTTTTAATGAGATAAAATAAAAATAAATAATAAAAGTAAAACCTTAAAAATAAAATTTGCCCAGGACTTAAATGAAAATTCTCAACTCAAAAATAAAAATATAAACGACAAATAAACCACAGTTTTAATGTAGCACCTTAAATTTAATAATATAAACTGTTGTCATCATCATTTTAACCCTCAACACATTGTAATACAGTCACAGAAAGTAACAATTGATGCTTACATTATCATGAAGAACATTCTCAACAATTGAAGCAGTCCCAATGTAATATAGCTACATCACTTCCTCAACTATATTTCTCGTAGCCACCTCACACTTAGTGAGTCCTGAAAAGATAAAAATATAAGGGTATGAGCAACACTATGCTCAGTAGAGAAAGCCATTACTCACCTTTAGGTTTTTATCATTACCACATTAAAACCTGCATGGTTAATAAGTTACATCATATTCCGGATTATGAGGTTTATTATGATCACATCTTATGGATACCGTAGTTAATCATTACCAAGTGTCATAATTACACATTTATACAAATATTACCAATCATCATTGTTCCTAGGTATCCATGTTAAATTGAGTATCACTCAACTCATCGAAACCCAAGTGGGCGCACTTGATCACCCTATAAACATTCCAAGGGTGTTCCGGTGAGGGGACATCAAGCCCCGAGTCCTCACCAAGTCGATTCCTGTACAGTGTGTTCTGGGACTTTCAACCCAAGGAAGCGTCATCGCCTTCCCCCTATTTTACCTTTTAGGGTATTCATGCCCAAGGACGTAACCGTCGCCCTCTTCATGTCTCACAATTTCTCTATATTGAATCATTATTAATAGAGTTAGTTAACCTAACCATGCTTCTCAATTTATAACATGTGTCAATTCATTATGTTCCTCGCCGTATAATACAAGACGAGTCCATGTCATAGTTTCATATGTGATACTCATATAATATTAGTTCAACATAGATATATATATTGCGGCAAAACAATCAATTTTAATTCTATAAAAACCTCACAAAAGATGAGTAATAGAATCCCTACCTTTCAAGCTTATCAACAGTCTCTTAATCCTGGAATCAATTAACGTTAGCTCCATACTCCCTTGATCCTAAGGCGTGCATAAGGACAATTAAAACTAAAGCACAACATACAACTACATTCATAAAATTTATTTTAATTTAATCTTAGAATTTCAAGAAATAACCACTGCCCATAGAGGTATTATAAAGTTTAACAATATAAATTTTCTGTCTAGGGCATATACACTTAGACTTCATACATATGCTCCAAAATAGCAACAAACATAGACTTAGGTTTAAGAACGCAAATTTGAATAATCCTTTAGTATAAAAGAAAATTTATAAATGAAAGACTAAATTTGTTCATAAGATTCTAACCTCGGATTATGGTTAGTTGGAAGCTTGAAATGGCTTCAAAACAGGTTCCTTTAGTTCGGTATGACTGAAATTCTTGCTCAAATGGAGGTGATGGTGGCTGATTTTTATGGCTGCCTTGAAGAAGTTCTCTAAGTATTTTGCTTCAGCAAAGAAATGAGAAGAAGAGTGTGGGAACCGTGGAAGAGAAAGGAAGAAAAGATAAAGTCTTTGAAGAGAAGTGATAGAAACAATTATAGAGGAGACATGTTGAAGCATGTCACGGAGGAAATAAAGAAAATGAGGGTCAAGAGTAGTTGGAAAAGATATCCTTATGTCTCATCTAAAGACTTTAACACACATAATGCCAATATGACATTTTTGAGATTTATTAGAAGTTCTAAGGCTTTTTAGTAATCATACTAAATAAATATAGGAGAATTTTAGAAAATTTAAAAATAGATAAAAATAAATATTATAAAATAAATTTAAATGAAGCAATTTTTTTTTATACATTAAAAATTAATTTAATTACCTCAATACCCGTTAGGAGAATAACGGGTGTCACAGCTCTACCCCTCTTAAAGAAATTTCGTCCTCGAAATTTCAATTCTAGCAATACTAGTAAAAATTTTAATTCCATTATGATTCCAATTCCGAGTCTAAACCGTTAATGTTGTTTATCTTCCAAAGTTAAGTTATCGTATCTCCACTTATTTACTTGCATAATAAATCTTACTCCTAAATCCCTCAATGAGAGTATTTCTGACAAGTTTCGACTTATAACACCGTATAATAGTCTAAGAATCTGATCAGGCATACATATTGACCATATCATGATTCCAGTCCTTCATTGTCCATGGACTGTGATTTACAATCACATTTAAGGAGATTGCCAGAGAAATTTTATATACTTCATCTTTAGGTTCCTTTTCCTTTTTGAGTAAGGAAAAGTCAAATATATTTGATTTCATACCTCAACTAATAAACTAAAACATAATCATAAAACATATATCACAAACACTTTTATTCAAAACTATACATTAAACTTACTCATAGAGATATTAAACGGAATCTCAGAGTTGCAAACATACCCGACATATTTTTCATTAAACAGCTATCCTTATGACACAAACATTCAACCCAAATAATATACTCATATTTCATATGGAATATCCCCATAACTGACTCTGGTACTTCCACATAATATTAACAGAATATTACACATTACAAACATGATACGGATACGTTTCGAGAGTACAAGGCACTCCGTATACCAGCTATCCATATCATGCATGCTTAGAGGATACAAAAACATCGATAAACAAAAGATCGGACCTTAAGAAGGATGCGTTTCGAGAGCATCAAGTACTCCGTATCCAGCCATCCCGGCATTAGGCTCAATGAATCTAAAAGATTTAACAACGACGTACCACAAGAAACACAGAATACAAGGCAAACGGTTATTCGTAACACATGAAATACGGACACACATGCCTACATGCCAAAGATAAAACAAAAAGATTACAGATGGAGATTCAAATCAATTGGCCGCTCCCGGCTTTCCCTTTCCCATTCAAGCTTGGATGTTGCAGTGTTGGATTCTGGATGTATGATTTGCATTTTATCTATCAATTCCTCAGCTGTTGAAGCAGTGACAAAGATTTGTCTCTCCGATTCTGTAGTGATGTTTTCTTCCACAGCGTAATCTAGAAATTTCAAAAGACCGTCATAAAAACCCTTTACATTCAGCAGTCCCAAAGGTTTGGAATAAAAGCCCAACAATTGCCCACAAGCAACTATAAATATTTCCTCAAGAGTACCTAGACCACCAGGTAATGCTATAAAAGCATCAGAATTATAGATTATGTCTTTAAAATTTTTAGGGATACTCCTGACTCCTTCTCCCTTACCTATGGCTTCCTTACAAAGGTTTCCTTCAACTGGAATATGAGGCCAAATTCTTACATCAGCAGCGTCGCTAGACCTAGCTGCTAGTGCCATATTTATCATCATTTTTATACTACCACCCCCATAGATTATGTTAATCTTCTTGCGTGCTAGGACTTGCCCTAAGTGATTTGCAGCTTCTAAATAAGCTTTATATTTTCCAAAGCTGGAACCACAAAAGACACAGACATTCTTTATTTTCTTCGTGGACTGGGAGGTAGACATATTTGGTTTATAGAAGTGGTTGCTTAATGTCTGCTCCACTTAGACTTCGGGTTCTACATGAGTTTTTAAAGATGAGAAATATACAAAAAGGGCTAAAGAGATAGACGAGTAGGTAATGAAAAGGTAATCCAAAGATTTAAACAAAATCTTGTGCGGATAAGAAAGTAAGATAAGGTGATTGATAGTTTACAGAAAATCTGATTCACTTTTTGAAAAAGATTAGACTCTAATTGTATAACTTTTGATAATTGAGAACAATTTGACAGAAGACCCTCTTGACACAACTGTAGACTTTTTGACAAATATACACCAAGTCTAGATATTTAATATAAACGACAAATACTGTAGAACTTTTGAAATTTGAGACACAAATCTTGAAATATCTGGATAAGCTTTTCAAAATTCAAACATATTACTGTACCGTATGTGACGTGTATGAGAAGATAATATATTTTATTATATATATATTTAAGAAAATCATAAATTAAATAAGATATTAACACTTACTGTATCAATCTAATAATCACAATTATTTCAAACACAAAAGCAAATATTCTGAGTAAAAGAAAAACACAAACTGTTGAACATCAGCTAAAACTGCTTCAAATAAGTAAAGACTAAATAACCTTTAGAGTGCGATGACTTATTCCCCATCTAGTTTTCTTATGGCTTGGCAAACAGGATCTAGAAATACCATATTCCTAAGGCGTTGTCTTTCCGTATAAAATTTAGGCCAGAGTTTAAAAATAGCTCCTTGAACATATCCACTAGGGTGACCATGGAGAGGAGGATGGATGCTATCCAAGTTCTCCTTTGAAAGTCCATCCCTACAAAACCTTATTTTATCCTCTCTATTCGTAGACATATAACCAGGTGAAGTACATTTACCGTTACAATTTTGTCTTCCACATTTGTTACAAGTGACCACGATGGCACGAGCTCTTCTTTTCATTGCACTACGACTGGTACCTGTTCCTGGTAAACCGACATCTTGACTGAAGTCACTCGGACGGATTTTCCCCTCTATCAACATTCTCACATCACAAGGGATGCCAAAACGCATAAGAATCCACAACCGAGTAATTCTAGCCTTATATTTCTTTTTGAGAATCTTTTGGGAGAGTGATGGGAAATACTTTCTCAGATGTTGGTACTTTGGGTCCATGATGAGATGAAAGAAGAGTAAATAGAAAGGAAAAATTAAGATAGTAAATTGCAGAATCCTAGAATTTCTTCTTCTTTTAGAGAAAAAGAAGAATTTTTAATGAAAAAGAAGAGGATTTGCGATTTAGAGAGAAAATAACAAATTAAGAGAGAAAAAGTGAACTCGGAGAAATAAGCTCCTATGCACAGTAAACGTATATGTAAACAATGATTAAACCACTGTATATGACACGTATAGAGACCACGTGGGAGAGACAGTGTGAATCAAACTGATTTAAGATTTGAACTAGGCCCAAATGTTCTAAGTTGAAAATGGTCAGGTTGTTTCGGGCCTTAACACATTTAGAACGAGTTAAATAACAAACATAAAATTGAAAACCAATTCGTATGAATCTTAAACCCAATTCAAAGCCCACTATAGATAAAGTTAATTATGAACAACAAATCTAATTTAACGACAACAAGGATCTTCCTGAATGATATTTAAAATCATTTCATAACAACATAATCTTCCAGCAACTCGAATAATTTTGTTTTAATCAAAACCTTATTGAACAATACATACACCCATATGTTATTCATAATACTTAACATCTATCAATGGATTCATCATCATTGCTACCAAGGGTTTAGAATGTGACTAACCTTGAAATCAATACGATTTACGTCTTCCAACGTAGACCATATCAATGAACAAAGACACTAGATGTTACTACTTAAGAACATCTACAATCCCCACAATTCTACTCATACAATATATAATTTCCTCATATAACAAAACCTTAGGTAACCAAAAGATTCACTGATACACTTAAATACAATGTACGTAACAAAATATTCCAATTTTGAGATTCATGCATTCTAGACTTTACACAGTCTCAATAGACCAAAAGTCTAACATTTATCTCTCTCAAGATTCAATACCATGATTCCCAACTTATATCATATTCCTCAAATAAATAGAACTTTTAAGAAAAGTTATTGACACTTATGTGCTCCATCGAATCCACACATAATCATTACTTAGGTTTGAATCAATTACGAAAAATTTGGCATATCTATGTCAAACTTTAAAATCAATAAATCAAGCCTTATATTTCTTATTGTTTTTCACGAGACAAAAGGCTCTTAAATCCTCGTATCTATACGAATTTCTCATCGTTTATATGAATTAAATATGCTTATAGATCCAAATATTATACGAATCTCTCATAAGCATTCTACTTATAAACTCATTCCATATAATTATCATTCCCTTATAACTATTAATACTTTCCTTCTATAAAATTATTGTACTCATATAACTATTGATATTTTCATTCTATGGCCTTTCCATGTTACATCCTTTTAGACTGTATAAATCAATGTGAAGGTTCATTTTGATGATGACAATGAAAATTCAGCTTCAAAACCATCTCAAAAATATATTTTTTTAAAGTGGTGCTACACTCCCTAGGTTAACCGAACCTAGGCTCTGATACCAAAAATTCTGTAATGCCCCTATATGGGGGTTAACAGTTTTTAATGAGATAAAATAAAAATAAATAATAAAAGTAAAACCTTAAAAATAAAATTTGCTCAGGACTTAAATGAAAATTCTCAACTCAAAAATAAAAATATAAACGACAAATAAACCACAGTTTTAATGTAGCACCTTAAATTTAATAATATAAACTGTTGTCATCATCATTTTAACCCTCAACACATTGTAATACAGTCACAGAAAGTAACAATTGATGCTTACATTATCATGAAGAACATTCTCAACAATTGAAGCAGTCCCAATGTAATATAGCTACATCACTTCCTCAACTATATTTCTCGTAGCCACCTCACACTTAGTGAGTCCTGAAAAGATAAAAATATAAGGGTATGAGCAACACTATGCTCAGTAGAGAAAGCCATTACTCACCTTTAGGTTTTTATCATTACCACATTAAAACCTGCATGGTTAATAAGTTACATCATATTCCAGATTATGAGGTTTATTATGATCACATCTTATGGATACCGTAGTTAATCATTACCAAGTGTCATAATTACACATTTATACAAATATTACCAATCATCATTGTTCCTAGGTATCCATGTTAAATTGAGTATCACTCAACTCATCGAAACCCAAATGGGCGCACTTGATCACACTATAAACATTCCAAGGGTGTTCCGGTGAGGGGACATCAAGCCCCGAGTCCTCACCAAGTCGATTCCTGTACAGTGTGTTCTGGGACTTTCAACCCAAGGAAGCGTCATCGCCTTCCCCCTATTTTACCTTTTAGGGTATTCATGCCCAAGGACGTAACCGTCGCCCTCTTCATGTCTCACAATTTCTCTATATTGAATCATTATTAATAGAGTTAGTTAACCTAACCATGCTTCTCAATTTATAACATGTGTCAATTCATTATGTTCCTCGCCGTATAATACAAGACGAGTCCATGTCATAGTTTCATATGTGATACTCATATAATATTAGTTCAACATAGATATATATATTGCGGCAAAACAATCAATTTTAATTCTATAAAAACCTCACAAAAGATGAGTAATAGAATCCCTACCTTTCAAGCTTATCAACAGTCTCTTAATCCTGGAATCAATTAACGTTAGCTCCATACTCCCTTGATCCTAAGGCGTGCATAAGGACAATTAAAACTAAAGCACAACATACAACTACATTCATAAAATTTATTTTAATTTAATCTTAGAATTTCAAGAAATAACCACTGCCCATAGAGGTATTATAAAGTTTAACAATATAAATTTTCTGTCTAGGGCATATACACTTAGACTTCATACATATGCTCCAAAATAGCAACAAACATAGACTTAGGTTTAAGAACGCAAATTTGAATAATCCTTTAGTATAAAAGAAAATTTATAAATGAAAGACTAAATTTGTTCATAAGATTCTAACCTCGGATTATGGTTAGTTGGAAGCTTGAAATGGCTTCAAAACAGGTTCCTTTAGTTCGGTATGACTGAAATTCTTGCTCAAATGGAGGTGATGGTGGCTGATTTTTATGGCTGCCTTGAAGAAGTTCTCTAAGTATTTTGCTTCAGCAAAGAAATGAGAAGAAGAGTGTGGGAACCGTGGAAGAGAAAGGAAGAAAAGATAAAGTCTTTGAAGAGAAGTGATAGAAACAATTATAGAGGAGACATGTTGAAGCATGTCACGGAGGAAATAAAGAAAATGAGGGTCAAGAGTAGTTGGAAAAGATATCCTTATGTCTCATCTAAAGACTTTAACACACATAATGCCAATATGACATTTTTGAGATTTATTAGAAGTTCTAAGGCTTTTTAGTAATCATACTAAATAAATATAGGAGAATTTTAGAAAATTTAAAAATAGATAAAAATAAATATTATAAAATAAATTTAAATGAAGCAATTTTTTTTTATACATTAAAAATTAATTTAATTACCTCAATACCCGTTAGGAGAATAACGGGTGTCACAGAAACGTACATGTAGAGTCAAGAACCCAATCATCACAGGGTTTAGAATCACCATCAGAAATTACCAAAAGCTCACCACCAAAGCCTTCTTCAATGACACTAGCCTCACTAGCGTTCAGTTTCTTCCCCTTCTGATTTTCAGCCCTCTTATTTTTATTTTGCAGTTTATAACATTCAGTTTTAATGTGTCCTTTCTTCTTGCAATAGTTACAGAACTTCTTCTTATTTTTGGATTTAGACCTACCTCTAATCTCAGTCCCAGAACTTCTCTCTTAGGTTCTACCTCTAACAACTAAACCATCTCCTTGTGTTTCGAATCCAGTCACTAACTGCTTCATCTTTTTTTTAGAAAATAAAGCCTCATAAACCTCATTTAGGGTAAGAGTGTCCCGATTATACAAGATAGTATCCCTAAATGTGGCATATGATAAAGGCAATGAACATAATAAAATTAACTTAAGGTCTTCTTCATCATACTTAACTTCCATAGCCTCCAAATCAGACACAATCTCCTTAAACACAGTTAAGTGATCCTCGAGAGACATATCTTCAAACATTCTGTAAAATTATAGACGCTGCTTTAGATGAATTTTACTGGTTAGACTCTTAGTCATGCATAATTGCTCCAGCTTGAGCCATAAAGCAACAACAGTCTTTTCTTTTAGTACATCCTGCAAAATCTGATTTGACAGATGAAGGCGTATTTGGGACAGAGCCTTTCGGTCCTTACGCTCCTTTTCCTCCTTTGTCCATGATGAGGGCATCTTATCGAAACCCAATAGCACATCTTTAGGGTCCATCTGCGCCAGAATAGGCCGCATCTTCACTTGCCATAAAGAAAACCTTGTTGTGCGGTCCAACAGCGGAATATCGAATTTCATGGTTGTCATTGCAAATCAAAGCCAAAGCTCTTATACCACTTGTTAGGAATCAAAGCAATAAACAACAAGAAATATAGAGAAAATTACAAACAAGATTTTACGTGAAAAAACCCTAATGAAGGGTGAAAAAACCACAGACAGAGGAGAAGCAATCCACTAATCACAAAACGGAAATTACAACGGTGTTTAGAGCACCAAAATACAAAAATTCACTCACTCAATCACTCACAAACTCACAAAACTGAATTATTTGTATCACTCTCAACACTATGATCTCTATGATATTTTGTGACTCCTATTGTGACGACTATAAACTTTGAAGAATATGACATATATATATATATATATATATATATGTATAGGACTCAAACCCTAGCCCAAAATAACCCAAAAACATGTAAAAACGTGAAATACACGTTCAGGCCGAATCGGAGCCCGACGGCGCAAGAAAGCTGCTTTCTAACGCCGTGGCCCTGAATTGTAGCGTCGCGGCACTGCTTTCAAGTACCGCGGTCTTACCTTTCTGCCTTTGTTTTTGAGTGGGTTTTGGGTCACACAATAACAAAGATCGATCTTGTGTGGACATCTGAAACACTTTGGAATCAGCAAGCACTAATCGAATGTGCTAAGATTACCATTTAATCTGTGAAGACATGATCATCTTAATCCGTGAACCAGGGAGAGCGAGACATGATCATCATAGTCTGTGACGAAAATTGAAGGCATTAGAGAATATAAAAGAAATCGACTTAATTTATTCTAGCATAAATAAAGAGGAATTTTCATGGTGTAGTTGCCACTGACCCATCCACGTAAACGTATCAGACAATGTTGATTCTTCTGATGCGGATATACCGTGCGACTCCAGAATATGATCAGATCAGAGTAATGGTTGCTTGATAATGAAGCTGTATCAGCAGGTACCCTTTGTAGGTAATTATAATATCGTGAAGGAGGAAGCCTCTGAGCAAATGGATCCAAACGTTGCACTAGTATAGTCCTGGAACTTTTTATTTTAGGAACTCCAGTTCTAGAACTAGATACCCTCTATGATAATGTGGAACATGCGTCTGAATCTTTTGGAAGCTCCGGAGAATATTGAAGTTTTCGACAGCGCCAAAGGCTAACATACTCAAGAGAGCTTATGTTGTAGATGCTATCTGGGATAAACTCAAGGTTTTGGCACATCTCTAAATGTAAAGATTCAAGCCCAACAAGGTTCTCGATTGATGGGTGTAGCTCTTTTATTGTTGTTCTGTCCAACTCAAGTTCAATTAGACTTTCCATAGGCTCCAAGATTTGTGGAAAGTTTCTAAATTTTGAGGAACCAGAAAGGAACAGACTCCTAAGAGATTTCAACTTACAAATGCTTGTGGGGAGACTCTCAAGGTTCATGCAATCACTGAGATCAAATATCTCAAGACAAGAGACACGCTGGATTGATGAAGGCACTTCTTTAATAGATGTCCTACTCAGGTTTAGACTTTTTACATTCCCTGGCAGCTCCGGGAACTCTTTTATAGACAAACAGCCCTCGAGACTAACATTTGAAAGATTTTTTGCAAGACAGAGATCTGGAATGTCAGTAAGGCTACGGCAACATGTAAGATCGATCTTCTTCAAGCTACCAAGAGGCTGTCACAACAAAGGCAATGGCTGTAATGATAGATTTCTATGTAAAAGACTTAATGTTCGATACAACAAAATATAAGTTAAAATACATATACCTGAACTCCATCCCAAAGTTTCTCAAGCCGACTATTAGGCAAAATAAGCTCCACAAGATTCTCAGCAGAAAAATTTAATGGCAAAAATCTGGAACAGAATCCCTCCCATTGCAGATAAGTAAGCTTATCAGAAATAGATTGGAAATTTTCGTAAGGCCAGACATTGCTCTCCCTGTCACCTCTGGGTGAATTGTAAATTTTCAGAATTCTTAGATTACGCATCTTTTGGAAGACCGCTGGACTGAAGTTTATATCTTTAGTCTTAGACATGTCCAAAAATATTCCTTCAACAGCTTCAGTCCCCTACAATCAAGAAGAAAGTATATTATGAGACATCTGAAATATTCCTTATCCTACAAAGGCACTAAAACTATGGAGACATCTGAAAGTTGTTTGTTTTAGTTGGGAAAGTTGATCCACTTATTTAAACAAGATTTAATTGTGTTTCATACTCACCGTGTTATTTCTCAAGACATGGTAAATATCTTGAGCATTCCACAACCTACTGCGCTTTCCAGGCTCTTTGATGGATTCTTTCTTAACAATTTCCCAACCCATTTCTTGTATAATGTCATGCATCCAAAGTTTGTTATCGTGTGTGATAGTTACAAGAAACTTATCCATGAGATTATCAATTTCTAAATAACAATTTAGTATCCTTTCTATGTAATCTCTTTCCTCCCCTTTAAAGAAGCACTTAATATCAAGAAATATACTCTTCTCACTGTCACGTAGTTCATCATAACTTATTCTCAGTATACTTTGGATTTTGTCATTGGAAAGTTTTTCCAACTTGTTCAATGCAATTTCCCAGGTTTCCTTTCTTGTTGAACGAAGGAAGAAACCTAACACTTTGAGAGCTAATGGAATTCCCCCAGCATGGTTTACTGCCACTTTTGACAACTTTGTATAACCTGTTGGCAAGTACATCTCTTTAAGAGTTAATGGGATATCTCCCTCATAGTTTGTTGCAACCGTTGACAAGTTTGGGTGACTTGCTGTTGAAGAGTTTGCATTTTGGAATGCAATTGAATGAAAGAGCTGAAGAGCTTCATCATCATTTAGTTCCTCAACCTTGTAAACACCATCAGCTTCAATATTCCTGAGCACCTGCACATCTCTTGTTGTTATAATAATTCTACTTCCAGGACCAAAACGGTCTCTGACTAAAAGTTCCAACTGCTCTGGATCATTCACATCATCAAGAACAATGAATACCATCATACGCTGGAGCCTAGTCTCAGCTAGACGTACATTTTCTTCCAGTAGCTAAGAAAAAAGTTTATTCCGCAAATGGCGCATTTCTTGTTTCTTTGATTCTTCCCTGATATCAGAAAGAAAGCAGCAACCTTCGAATTTATAAGCCTGGCGTTCAAATAAGACACTGGCAAGGGTTGTCTTTCCTATACCACCCATGCCCCAAATGCCGATTATGCAAACATTTTGTGAGCCAACTTCTAACAACTTTTCCATTCGCTCAATACGCTTATCAATTCTAACCAAACCCCAATAATCATTGCTTGACGGCAAACGGTTCAATTTCTTCAAAATATCTTCAACAATTGCATTAACTAATTTGGACTCCGGCCTAGCATATGCGAAGGGTAAAAAGTAGTTAGCAAGAAGAACTGATTAAACAAATTACTTTATGGTAGATATAGTTTGTATGTTAGTAAGCTATATGTACCAGACAAATTTATAGATGGAACGTTTAGCATGTCTTTGTGTGTATCTTTCATGTCTGTGCGTAAGAACATCTCAATGCAATGCTAAATTGGTACGTCAATTCCAAATTTTAGCATTTGAGTTGTAAAATCACTCGCCAATGCAATAGTACAGGACAAAAGTAAAAAAAAAAAAAATTTATGCGAATCAAAGTAGAACTTTGCAAAATTATATTTAACTTATTTCACTCTGAACTTATGCAAGCTTCAACTTTCCACCTGGTGTAAATCGGTCTGCTAAACATAATAAATTTACCTACTCAAGACCATTTATAACGGGAAATTTTCAGAATCAGATAGTGGCATGTTTGACTAAAGAGCAATAATGCTTCTGAACTTGTAAATAAAACACTCGAGTAAGAAGATTAAGATCATCAACAATAACACGACTCAAGTCTAGCAACTTTTTTTTCCTTTATGTTTTATTGGTCTATTTGATCAGGGATAATAACAGTAAATGCAATAAGAAATTAAGAGTTTGAGATTACCCAGTGACAATAGAATTCCATCCAGATAGATTTGCTGCAGAGGTCAGAGCAGCCCTTCACTCGAGCACTTTTTCAGTCCTGTCAACAAAACGTTTTTCAAGCATGGCAAATGCGTCTGCATAGCTCCCCGACTGTTTCCGCACATGTGATGGATCTATGTTGTGGAAAACTGGTATGACAAACTGTCCATTTGTTTTCTTGCATTCAAGTATGTGCACTAGCTCATCCAAGCACCACCCAGAAAAAGCAAAATTCTCGGAGAAAATTATTACCGAAAGCTTTGATTCATCGATTGCTTTCTTTATAGCTGGTGAGATCTCCTCTGTATTCAGCATGTCATCTATGTAAACCTCGATTTTCTTTCGAAGTAATGCCTTTTAAAGATGGCTAGTGAAATTATTACGAGTGTCTTCACCTCTAAAACTGATAAAAACGTCATACTTCTTTGACATGGCCTCTAAAACTGAAGAAGAAGAAGACATGTTTGTGCCAGCAGATCTACAGATGAAAATGATTTCTCAGCTTTAGAGCAAAGGATATTAATAATGAAAGGCTTGAACAATTAAGAAAACAAAACAACAGCCATATACATTTTTACAAGGCTCTTGAACCCCCGCTCTAGACTTCCCTTAGCTGCAAAGTTACTTCCGAGATACAAAGTCAACTGTTACATTAGAAAAAGTCAACTTTGGAGTTCTCATTTTTACCCACTTCCTCGAATTTCTTAGAAGAAAATCAACTTTGTCACATGAGCTGTCCTTTTTCTTTTCCCTTTAAACGTGGTATAGGGTCTTGTACTCCAGATTAATAGCCGGCTAAACTAGCTAGAGAGATTTTTTTTTTTTTTTTTTTGAGGGAAGACACAGAGATGAATTTGAAGAAAAGTAACTCACATACCTTGTGTTCGGGAGCCTTGTTCAACACATTTTAGTTGCCAAGAGCTTCATATCGTAATTGTCGCAAGCTTTACACTATAGAAGGTTGAACTTTGAGTTTAAACCGTTGTATCAAACCCCCTTAAAGTCAATTGTTCGAATTGGAGACAGTTTTTCTCCATCATATGAATTAACTAAAGTTTCTTTGAATGCCGCAAAGTCTAATGATATACTTGGAATTTTTTTTTTCTTTTTCGTTGAAGATATGTAGCTGGAATTATTTCATGGCATGAATCGTTTCATTTGCCTTGAGTGCCATAAAATTCATACCATTGTAGTTTGTTTTATTAAACCCCTTTATTATAGTTTCAAAACAAAACTTTCTTTACAGCCTACAAATATGAAACAACAAGCAACACCACCGTAGCTTCCATTGCCGTATTTGCATGGACATACATTCGTATTGTTCTAAAGTGCATATCAATGCAATATTTTTCATGGATGAGAATTGAGAAACCACCTGACTGAATAATGAGGTTAAACCGAATGGGAATTTGTTGAACTCTAAAAGAGGTGAAATGAACAATTTTTCCAACTACTATTTGAACCAAGTCGCAGCTTTTAAGAATCGGCATAAAATAAATGGTCAAAGTCCTCGGCGTGCAAAATGCACTACGGAATTAGAAAAATATTACTTATAGATAAAATTCAAATAAACTAATTTTTATGGAAATTTCAAGGCATTTGAATATATAGGCTTCAAAAATATAATGTGAACAAGTAAAGCTTCAAAAACAATGCCCAGTGTAATTTACACCTAGTTTTGTTATAACGCCCAAGCGCTTCAAGTCTCAAAAGTACACCCAGATATGCATTTAACACCTATCAAAAATCTCTCCATATCGTTACGATTGAGCATAAAAACCTAGAATATTTGCATCAGATGGGGATTCTTATTCTGTTGGGGCAATTATAAGGTTACAAAAAGGACTCGTACATAACCATTGCTAGTTGTTTGTTGCTTCTGCTATATAGTTATGGCAAGCTCTGACTAGATGCTTGGGACTCACCGAGAAACTCTGATCTTAATTGCATCAAGAGCCTGCCTAAATAATTTAAGCCTTCTCCATCTCTGCCTCCGCCCCAGAAAAGATCATGTGGTGAAGCCTCAACAAGAACAGATCCCGCGGTAGAGAGCAGCATAGAATTCAAATGTGGATAAATAGAGAATTTGCATTTCAGAGCCCTATACATAACATCAATCTTGACACTTTCCCAATCAGATCTTATCTGCATAACACCAAGGGAAAAAAATCTTAATGCGAACACTCTTTATTCATGTCAAATGATTGATAGATTGTTATATTGCTTAAAAATCAGTGCATATCAAGTGTATCAGATGAAAATTGGACACTCGAGTACAGTTCTATAGATCTATTATAATCAAATTTAATGCCAGAGGTGCAAAAAAAACATTTTCCCTACATCTTCTGTTCCGTCAGGTTTTACGAAGCCTCTAGAGACATTTTGGTTCCTTATAATGGTGACTAACTAAAAAGGCAAAGAGAATGAGAAAATTTAAAAATCCAATTGAACAAAAGGAAAATACCAAATCAGGGTGCTTCCTCTGCATTGACCTTCCTATTCTCGCTGCCTCCTCTGGACTTTTAGCAGACTTTATTTTTGCAACACATTCTTGAGCTAGAGGGTCATCAACCCCAACAAACTTGTAAGCCTGAAAATCAACAATAAAACTGTAACGAGATTCATAAGATCTTATATTGGTAAAAATATGACGCATCTCAAAAAATTTTGATTACCTGGTAGTAATGCTCCACACTTAGCCAAGTGGAATAGTCGTCATTGTCATCAGGCATCTGAATTGGATGAGGAGAAAAATTTGACAAAGCACCATAGAGGTCCCAGGTTTTATAGAAGGATATAATTTTTGGTTCATATGGAGCGACAGACGGATCAATTGCGTAAGTTTCTTCAATTGATGGGATAACAGGCGTTAGATCAGGTATAGGCTGGAGAAACCCACTAATAAGCATGTCAGGCCCAACCTGTGGTTAAAAGAGCACAAATAAAGATAATCAGGAGCCGTATTTAACAAGGACAATGCTTCACCAAGAAAAGGACCAAAGACTGCTGCTGACCTGCTCATAGCAAACGTCAATCAAATCCAAAGCTTGTGACATCTCAACCATCCCTAGTTCACCTACAGGAGATGGAGCATGTTTTCCGCCTATGATTTTGGGAGCAACAAATGCAAAAACCTGCAAGTCCAAAGCAACATCAGTGATGATGATTGATTATAACGTTGAAAAAATGTTTCGCTCATCATATAATGGACACAAAATTGTTAAACATTTTACTCGAAGGCCTGTTACAGTAAAGAAATTCACCAAGACAAAAGAGCAAAGGGTGAGAGGAAATGAAAGAAACCATGTGTATTACTCCAGATTGAATAGCAGATGCAGCTAATGTCCCTCCACACTCCCACAAAACAGAAAGATGCCCACGATCATGGAAATATTCCATCACGTCTTGGGGGTTTAAG
Source organism: Artocarpus heterophyllus (assembly GCA_025403435.1). Taxonomy (NCBI): domain Eukaryota; kingdom Viridiplantae; phylum Streptophyta; class Magnoliopsida; order Rosales; family Moraceae; genus Artocarpus; species Artocarpus heterophyllus. Next base: position 2,693,520 of record CM046337.1, read on the forward strand.
ATGTCAAACTCCACTACTTCGACTCCTTTTGAAGCAAGAAATTTCTGGAAACTCCTTCTAGCACCCCTTTGTGTCACAACTATGGTAGACGCTTCAGACATATCCCAAAGATTCGCTTCCTTGGGAAGATCAAGAGTTTGACTCATTACAATCCGCATAGGCATATGTCCATCTCCATGTCTTGCAGTTAGTCGGGGATCTAATTTGAGATATTTACCAAAGCACGTTTAAAAATCTTTAACATCTGCCTGTCTTTATCAACCATAACAAAGTCACCAAGCAAGACGAAACTTACTGTCCCTACGCACTGTATTTCCTCCAACCACAACGGCATCACTCCTACCCCGGAGTTCAAAAACTCGACTTCTAGACTTTTTGCTGCTTATCCATGCTGCGTGTCCACTACTAGCAGCAAGTTTTCCTGTCATCGGTCCCAACAACGACTATCAGAAAACTCGTGTTAATTTTGGAGTTCACCCATTCGGTTCATCTCAAAGAGCTGTTAAGTGCAATTACATTGACAAAACTCACCATCAAGAGTCATGGCATACTTCAGAACCGAAAAAGGGACTCGAGAAGCAACTCTGCAAATCAAGGGAACATTGACTAGAAGACAAGATTTTCGAGCTTCCTACGAGATCAAAAACAATTCTTTTCAACTGCTAGAATATAATATCAATTAACATCAAAAACCAGATCTTCCTCTTGAACTAAATTAAGAATTAAGAGTAATGCTATAAATTACCTCGATAATTTTGCTTTTGAGATCCTCGCCAAGAACATCAACCTGAACTCCTTGACTTCTCAAAGCACGAACTGCATTGCCTCGAAGATGTTGTAGAGGATGCCTAATTCCAACCACAACCCTCTCAATCCCTGCCTAATCGAGAACAAACATCACCAATCGAATTCAAAAACCAAAAGAAGAAAAAGCCAGAAGCGATCAAAGACAAAAAAAACTTTTGCGAAACCTAACCTTGACGAGAGCGGAGACAGCGGCGTGATCGCCGTGGCAGTCGCCGGGTTCCATGTTGAGATAAGCAGTGGATCGTCGGGAGAATTCTCCGGCTGCCTCGACGGCGATGACCTCGGCGGGTTTGGTGCCCTGGGCGTAGAGGAAGCCCTCGCCGGCGACTTCGCCGGAGGGAGTGGCGATGACGCAGCCGAAGTTTGGGTGAGGAGAGGTGAAGCCGGCGGAGAGGTCGGCGAGCTCGGCGGCGCGTCGGATGAAGGATGCATCGCGCGCGTGGGGAATTGAGGCGGCAGAAGAGAAGGTGTTGGAGTTGAAGCCGGCGTTGTCGTGAGAAGCGGTTTTGCAAAAAATGGAAGAGACGTAGGGTCCAAGTCCCCAAGACAATGCCATTGGAACTTAGAAGAAGCCAAAACAGATAAAGTTGCAGGGACTGGAAATCTGTGCAATGTCAACCGTTAAGGATACGAGAGCGCAGAGCTAATGATATTGCGCGTTAGAAGCGGTCACATATATTTAATCCCTCTATCTAGTCCCTTCCGGAAAATGTTGCTCTAAAACCATATTTTTCATTTACATGAGGTGTGTTGAGGGCACAAAAAGACCAACGTACCCTTAAGGAAAAAAAAAATTCAAACATCAAAAAACCAAAACCAAAATTAAAATTAAGGCGGTCGGCTCATCTTCCGAGTTGCTATTGTTGTCTTTTTGAGCTTGACCAGTTTGTTTTCGTTCATTTGCTTGTCAACTAAAATGCGTTGACATTTTTGTCGTTTAACGATGGCAATCTGCCACCTTTTAATGTAGTATTTATGTTTAATCTATAAGTCGACGTCCTTTGTAATGTTATGGTAGACTCCAATGTTATTGGTCTCTTGTTCTTAATCGATTTGAATTATCTACTGTCTATAATAGTGTGCTCGAAAGAGCCATATTCGTTTTTGAATGTGTACGTCGTGTTTAACTCTTTTTTGAACTCTTATTTTGTATCTCAATTCGGTTATACGTGGAGGAAGCTTTGATCTATAACTGGAAGTTCTTTCACATAGAAAGGCCAGCTGAATAGCCAACTGAATGTGCCAAAATATTTTGATTCATGGACCACGGAGAATTATTGTTTAATTAAGTCCTGAAAAACTAGCCATCAATATTTGACCAAAAAAAATAAGGAAGCAAAACCATTTGTCCCTAGCAATGATCACCAGCAAATCCTAAGAAGGCAAACTACAAATCTCACATTTAGCCTTTTCAATATAAACTCTCACATATTACAATATTTTTAGCCAAAAACCAATAGTCTCAAACACTCTATAAGTCTGTGTCCTTTGAAAATATTGTTGCCAGTTGCCACAAACAAAAGTCTCAGCAATTCATCAGCATTGAGTGTTGCTGAGAAGAATTTGGACAATATCTCGTAAAGGGTCTAAACTTCTTTCTTTTGGTTGAGGATCAAGAATCAGCAGATCAGAGTAGTGGTTCTGGCTTGATGCGACGAAGCAGCTTTATTCTGATCGGCAGGTACTCTTTGTAGGTAGAATGGATCCCAAAGTGGCACGAGTACAGTTCTAGAACTTTCTATTTTCGGAACAACCTTTCTAGAAGCATCCAAATGTTTCGGAAGATCATCCGGTGGAGATTTAAGTTTCATACAACGCCAAAGGCTGACATATTCAAGAGAGCTTATGTTATGGATGCTATCAGGGACAAACTCAAGGTTTTCTCACATCTCCAGGTGCAAATATCCAATCTTAACTAAGTTTTGAATCGATGGCTGTGGCTTTTTGATTACTGTTCTATCTAACTCGAGTTCGGTTAAACGTTCCATAAGCTCTAAGATTACTGAAAAGTTTCTGAATTTTGAGCAACCGGAAAGGTGAAGGCTCCGGAGAGATTTTAGCTTACAAATGCTTGTGGGGAGACTCTCAAGGTTTATGCACTCACTAAGATCAAATATCTGAGGACGAGATGTGTTGGATTGATGAAGGCACTTCTTTAATTGATGACTTGCTCAGATTTAGACTCTTTGCATTCCCTGGAAGCTCCGGAAACTTTTCTGGAGATGAACAGTCCTCGAGATTAAGCGTGGTGAGAAGAGCATTAGAGAGCTTTGGAATTTTGGTAAGATTGCGGCAACAACTGAGATCCGTCTTTTTTAGCTACCAAGAGGCTGTAACAAATTAAAAAGAAAAATGGGTTATTCTTGCGTGCGCTCCACACCTTTAGCGTCATTTTTGCTTTTTTTATCTGAACTAAGTCCTCTCACTTTGCTTCATGAATTTTGTTTGTCTCACTTGGCTCATTTTGATCAAAATTTCTGTTAAAAACAAACAGGAAAGAAGGGATAAGTGAGATCATGTGGTCTCTTTCATTTGTATTCAACAAAAATTCAAACAAAAAGGTGTCCCCTCTTATTCTGTCAGTTTTTTTCTTTTATTTTTTTATTTTATAGAAACTTTAATAGGAGAGGGTTAGGTGAGACTTAATTCAAAATTAATGGATAATGTGGGAGCTTTTAAGGTTCAGGACAAAATAGGAATCATGCTCTCACACACACTCAAAAGAGTCGTTTATGGGGAAGAAACCGAAGGTTGTTGTCTTTGATTTTGTTGCTAAGTGCATACATATCTACGCTTGTCATGACTTCGGTTTTAAAAACTATAGGACCACAACGAATCCATTCAAAAGTTAAGAAAAGAAACAATCTGATTCATATGATCTGGTTATTTTAGCTCAGAAATCATCTTGCGTGCAAAGAGCAGCTTTTAAGGTCCCCCCTCAAGTCCAACCAATATTAGCCACTCCTTTTCTTCATTTAATTTTGGATGTACTTTTGCAGCACAAGACATTCCATATGAAAGTCCAGCTTCAAGCAGGCACACAAAAACGTTGTTGAACCTCCCCTATCAATTCCTTGAGAGAAACAAAATTAAATTGGCATTTACTCTAACAATATATATATATATACATATATATATATAAGAAATTGAAAGTTTTGAGCAAAGATGTAAACGACAAGGACTGATTTGAATGTCTCTTGAGAATTTTTTCAATTTACCATCGTTTCTGTTGCTGGCTTCACCACCACAACGCATTGTGACGATGGATGACGACAAATGTCCATAAGAGAAATAAGACTAGTAGTCAAGCTTGGAGAAATTCTAGGAGAAGGAAAATAAAAACAGAAGTTCACAGAATTCTAGGACGGGAAATATTCATTTACCTGTTGATAATGCTAATTGGAAGATCAATCTTGTGTGGACATCTTAAACACTTTGGAATCAGCAATTACTAATCGAATGTGCTAAGATTACCATTTAATCTGTGAAGACGTGATCATTTTAATCTGTGAACCAGGGAGAGAGAGAGACATGATCATCTTAATCTGTGAAGAAAATAGAAGGCATTAGAGAATAAAAAAGAAATCTACTTAATTTAATCTAGCACAAAGAGAGACGGATTGTCATCATGTAGTTGCCACTGACCCATCCACGTAAACGTATCTGAGAAGAAGTCAGACAATGTTGATTCTTCTGATGCGGTTATACCATCTGACTCTAGAATGATCAGATCAGAATAATGGTTGCTTAATAATGAAGCTGTATCAGCAGCTACTCTTTGTAGGTAATTATAATATCGAGTAGGAGAAAAACTGTTAGCAAATGGATCCGAACATCGCACTAGTACAGTCCTGGAACTTTTTATCTTAGGAACTCCCGTTCTAGAACTAGATACCCTCTCTGATAATGTGGAACATGCGTCTGAATCTTTTGGAAGCTCCGGAGAATATTTAAGTTTTCGACAGCCCCAAAGGCTAACATACTCAAGAGTGCTTATGTTGTAGATGCTATCTGGGATAAACTCAAGGTTTTGGCACATCTCTAAATGTAAAGATTCAAGCCCAACAAGGTTCTCGATTGACGGGTGTAGCTCTTTAATTGCTGTTCTATCCAACTCAAGTTCAATTAAACTTTCCATAGGCTCCAAGATTTGTGGAAATTTTCTGAATTTTGAGGAACCAGAAAGGAGCAGACTCCTAAGAGATTTCAACTTACAAATGCTTGTGGGGAGACTCTCAAGGTTCATGCAATCACTGAGATCAAATATCTCTAGACAAGAGACGCGCTGGATTGACGAAGGCACTTCTTTAATAGATGTCCTACTCAGGTTTAGACTTTTTACACTCCTTGGCAGCTCCGGGAACTCTTTTATAGACGAACAGCTCTTGAGACTAACATTTGTAAGATTTTTTGCAAGAGAGAGATCTGGAACGTCAGTAAGGCTGCAGCAACATGTAAGATCGATCTTCTTCAAGCTACCAAGAGGCTGTCACAACAAAGGCAATGGCTGGAATGATAGAATTCTATGTAAAAGACTTAACGTTCAATACAACAAAATAAAAGTTAAAATATATATACCTGAACTCCATCCCAAAGTTTCTCAAGCCGACTATTAGGCATAATAAGCTCCACAAGATTCTCAGCAGAAAAATTTAATGGCAAAAATCTGGAGCAGAATCCATCCCATTGCAGATAAGTAAGCTTATCAGAAATAGATTGGAAATTTTCATTAGGCCAGACATTGCTCTCCCTGTCACCTCTAGGTGAATTGTAAATTTTCAGAATTCTTAGATTATACATCTTTTGGAAGACCGCTGGACTGAAGTTTATATCTTTAGTCTTAGACATGTCCAAAAATATTCCTTCAACAGCTTCAGTCCCCTGCAATCAAGAAGAAAGTATATTATGAGACATCTGAAATATTCCTTGTCCTACAAAAACACTCAAACTATGGAGACATCTAAAAGTTGTTTGTTGTACTTGGGAAAGTTGTTCCACTTCTTTACACAAGATTTAATTGTGTTTCATACTCACCGTGTTTTTTCTCAAGACATGGTAAATATCTTGAGCATTCCACAACCTACTGCGCTTTCCAGGCTCTTTGATGGATTCTTTCTTAACAATTTCCCGACCCATTTCTTGTATAATGTCATGCATCCAAAGTTTGTTATCGAGTGTGATAGTTACAAGGGACTTATCCATGAGATTATCAATTTCTAAATCACAATTTAGTATCCTTTCTATGTAATCTCTTTCCTCCCCTTTAAAGAAGCATGCAATATCGAGAAATATACTCTTCTCACCGTCAGGTAGTTCATCATAACTTATTCTCAGTATACTTTGGATTTTGTCATTGGAAAGTTGTTCCAACTTGTTTAATGCTATTTCCCATGTTTCCTTTCTTATTGAACGAAGGAAGGAACCTAACACTTTGAGAGCTAATGGAATTCCCCCGGCATAGTTTACTGCCACTTTTGACAACTTTGTATAACCTGTTGGCAAGTAAATCTCTTTAAGAGTTAATGGGATATCTCCCTCATAGTTTGTTGCAACTGTTGACAAGTTTGGGTGGCTTGCTGTTGAAGGGTATGCTTTTTTGAATGCAATTGAATGAAAGAGCTGAAGAGCTTCATCATCATTTAGTTCCTCAACCTTGTAAACACCGTCAGCTTCAATATTCCTAAGCACCTGCACATCTTTTGTTGTTATAATAATTCTGCTTGCATGACCAAAACGATTACGGTCTCTGACTAAAAGTTCCAACTGCTCTGGATCATTCACATCATCAAGAACAATGAATACCATCAAATGCTGGAGCCTAGTCTCCGCAAAAGATGATCCAAAATCTGTAATATGACGTACATTTTCTTCCAGTAGCTCAGAAAAAAGTTTATCCTGCAAATGGCGCATTCCTTGTTTCTTTGATTCTTCCCTGATATCAGAAAGAAAGCAGCAACCTTCGAATTTATAAGCCAGGCGTTCGAACACAACACCAGCAAGGGTTGTCTTTCCTATACCACCCATGCCCCAAACACCCACTATGCGAACATTTTGTGAGCCAACTTCTAACAACTTTTCAATTCGCTCAATACGCTTATCAATTCCAACCAAACCCCAATAATCATTGCTTGACGGCAAACGGTTCAATTTCTTCAAAATATCTTCAACAATTGCATTAACTAATTTGGACTCGGGCCTAGCATATGCGAAGGGTAAAAAGCAGTTAGCAAGAAGAACTGATTAAACAAATTACTTTATGGTAGATATAATTTGTATATTAGTGAGCTATATGTACCAGACAAATTTATAGATGGAACGTTTAGCATGTCTTTGTGTGTATCTTTCCTGTCTGTACCTAACAACATCTCAATGCAATGCTAAATTAGTATGTCAATTCTAAATTTTAGCATTTGAGTTGTAGAATCACTCTCCAATGCGATAGTATAGCATAAAAGTAAATAATAATAATAATAATAATAATAATAATAATAAAAGTTATGCGAATCAAAGTAGAACTTTGCAAAACTATATTTAGCATATTTCACTCTGAACTTATGCAAGCTTCAACATTCCACCCAGTGTAAATCGGTCTGCTACTACTCAAGACCATTTATAACGGGAAATAATAACAGTAAATGCAATAAGAAATTAAGACAGATTACCTAGTGACAATAGAATTCCATCCAGATAGATTTGCTGCAGTGGTCAGAGCAGCCCTCCACTCGAGCACTTTTTCAGTCCTGTCAACAAAACGTTTTTCAAGCATGGCAAATGCATCTGCATAGCTCCCCGACTGTTTCCGCACATGTGATGGATCTATGTTGTGGAAAACTGGTATGACAAACTGTCCATTTGTTTTCTTGCATTCAAGTATGTGCACCAGCTCATCCAAGCACCAAACAGAGGAAGCAAAATTCTCGGAGAAAATTATTACCGAAAGCTTTGATTCATCGATTGCTTTCTTCATAGCTGGTGAGAACTCCTCTCCTCTATTCAGCATGTCATCTATGTAAACCTCGATTTTCTTTCGAAGTAATGCCTCGTAAAGATGGCTAGTGAAATTATTACGAGTATCTTCACCTCTAAAACTGATAAAAACGTCATACTTCTTTGACATGGCCTCTAAAACTAAAGAAGAAGAAGAAGAAGAAGACATGTTTGTGCCAGCAGATCTACAGATGAAAATGATTTCTCAGCTTTAGAGCAAAGGATATTAATGAAAGGCTTGAATAATTAAGAAAACAAAACAACAGCCATATACATTTATACAAGGCCCTGAACTTCCCTTAGCTGCAAAGTTACTTCCGAGATACAAAGTCAACTGTGAGATCCTTTATCATCCAGGCACGGCGAACAAGGTGGCTGATGCACTGAGTAGAAAATCTTTTGCAGCATTGATGTTAATAGATGAAAGATCCCAGCCGTTGCAAAAAGAGATTATGGATTTTGGGATAGAGTTGATTTCAGGACGACTATCATCTTTGACTTTGGCTCCGACATTGTTTGATGACATTCGAGAAAAACAAGATCGAGATCTCAGTCTTCTGAGGATCAAACGGGAAGTAAAAGAGGGGAAATGTGATGATTTCCGTGTGTCTGATGATGAAATTCTATTTTTGGGAGATCGATTATGTGTGCCAAACGTTGATGACTTGAGGAAGAAAGTGTTGGAGGAAGCTCATGTTGCACCTTATAATATGCATCCGGGTTCCACTAAGATGTATAATGACATGAGAAATAGTTTTTGGTGGTTTGGGATGAAGAGAGATGTGGCTAAATATGTGAAGAAATGCTTGACCTGTCAACAAGTCAAGGCAGAACACCAAAGACCAAGAGGAATGTTACAGTCTATTCAGATACCCGTGTGGAAATGGGAAGATATAGCTATGGACTTCATCAATGGGTTACCTAAGACTATCAATGGATTCAATGCTATTTGGGTGGTAATCGATAGGCTGACGAAATCGGCACATTTTCTACCGGTGAGGATGACGTATTCATTAGAGAAGCTTGCCCAACTATATGTTAAGGAGATAGTGAGACTTCATGGTGTTCCCAAATTTATTATTTCTGATAGAGATGGTAGATTTACATCACACTTTTGGAAAAGTGTTCAGGCAGCTATGGGAACAAAACTACAGTTTAGTACTGCTTTTCATCCTCAGACAGATGGACAGACTGAGAGGACTAATCAGATATTAGAGGATATGCTCCGTGCCTGTGCTTTAGACTTCAAAGGAAGTTGGTGTGAGAAATTACCGTTGGCAGAATTTGCTTACAATAACAGTTATCAGGCAACAATAGGGATGGCACCTTATGAGGCATTGTACGGGAGGCGGTGTAGGACGCCAATTTATTGGCACGAGGCAGGAGAAAAGAAAGAGATGGAAACGGAGTTGAAAAAGAAGACAGATTTTGTAGATAAGACGACAGAAGCAGTAAGGATCATTCGCCAAAGAATTGAGACTACTCAGAGCCGACAAAAGAGTTATGCAGATGTACGACGAAGGCCTCTCGAGTTTACCGTGGGTGACTCTATTTTTATCAAAGTGGCCCCGATGAAGGGAGTAATGAGATTCGGCAAGAAAGGGAAGCTTAGTCCGCGTTATATAGGACCTTATGAGATTACCAAGTGAGTTGGCAATGTAGCTTATGAGTTGGGCTTGCCCAAGGAGATGTCGACTATTCACAATGTTTTTCATGTCTCAATGTTAAAAAAGTATGTAACAGACCCTGAACATGTGATCAAACCACAAATCATACATGTTCGAGAAGATTTGAGTTATGAGGAGAAACTTGTAGAGATTTAAGATAGAGAAGTTCGAAAGCTAAGGAACAAAGAGATAGCATTGGTAAAAGTGTTATGGCGTAATCATCGAGTAGATGAGGCGACATGGGAACGAGAGGATGATATGAAAGCTAGGTATCCTGAATTATTCTAAGTTTCGAGGATGAAACTTTTATAAGGTAGGAGGGATTGTAACACCCAAAATTTCTGTTAATGGCAAATAGAAAATCTGATGTTAGAATTGACGACAGTGATATTTTACTCATATGCTATTTAGTGATGTTACAGGTGACAACGACAAGGGCTTCGATGTGTTAGGAAAAGTTCATGCCAATTATGTAGGGGTTATGCTTATTTATGAATTAATGATATGATGATGCATTTTGTTTTGTTTTAATTGAATAAAGTATGATTAGAAGAAATTAATTAATTGAATTGTTTTAATGTAATATATATATAAGAATATATAATTTAAAATTGTATTTATAATATATTAGTTACATGAATTTTGCACTTGCACCCGCATGTATATGTGAACGTCTAATGAAGAAACATTTGGGCCTTTGGGCTTTGTGGCAAGTCTTTGCCGAATTGGAGTAGAAATAGGAAAAAAAAAAAAAAGTGATACACGTAGGAAAAAAAAAAAAAAAACTGAATTAGATTAGAATTAGGGTTTTAGCCTCAACATAAAAACTATATAAAGACCTCTTATTAAAAATCCTAAGCTCACACTTCATTCCTTCCTTATTGATTGGCTTTATGCTTGGTTTTCTTTGACATTATCAAGATTTCTAGTCTCCCTAATTGCATTCATCTTGGTAAGTATATCAATAATCTAATATGTTTGTTTGATGTTTTAGTTTATTATGTTACTATTATAATTATTTTTATCATCATATAGATTCTCTTATCATATGTGTTTCATGTCTATTGGTGATTGAAAAGAATTGATGATTTAGTGGTTTTGATTAACCTCTCATTAAACCCTAGATTAAGGACATCATGGATTTTCGTATTTTTGCTATGTAGATCTTTATAGGTATGTTTTATTATCAATTAGAATCATGTTAATTATGTGTTTACTATTTTAATTGAGGTTTTATTAGGTTATGGATTGGTATTTAAATTTTTGATGCCTTATGCCTACTTTTCACATAAACACTCGACAGTCGTCGTATTTTCATAATTTTTGATTTCGTATTGCACTGTTTATACTTTTCTTATATTTTTTCCAAATACTAGACATCTTAAGCTTTCTTTTGGCTTTTGAATCGCTTGAATCAGAGTTTTCTTTAAATAGTTATGATTTTTTGAAGTTAACCTTGAAAGCTGTGCAGTTTAAACGGACCCGAAATTTAGACTGATTTTCGAGGGCTTTTTATTCATGCAAATTATTTTCAAAATATGCGTGTAATATATCAAATTCTTTGTTTTTGAGTCCAGTTTCTAATGCCACTGGATTTAACTATTATTATGAATTTTTAAGTGAATAAAGGTCATTTTGCCTACTTCTGGAAATTATGCCCTAGGTTCATAAATTGTGATCTTGTGCTTTTTGATATTATTACGTGATAAGGTGATGTTTAATGATAGTATAGATGTTTATATATTGCTAATAGTATTGTTAGTGACTTATGATCAATATGAATGTTTGGCATGAACTCTTCAAGAAGCGAGCACACCGAAGACCCGAATCGTCGTGTCAGGTTGAGTAAGTCTAAAGATCAGGTAAGTACATCTCTCACCTACAATATGATTGTTCAAAATTAAAAAAATTGATGTTGATGATATGTTATGAAGACGTTTTAAGATGAGGATTTTTTTAATAATGAGGAAATTGATGGAAGACGACGAAAAATGATGTTATTTTACCTCATTATTCTATTGATGGAAAACTTTTTATGAAAACCTATATATATATGTATTATCTATATTATTATTTTGATGTTTTAAAAAGGCGTTGTACATTTGATGGATTGATGGTGATGATGGGGTCCGATGAGCGGACCGACCGGTGAGCGGTCGCTTCATCTTTGTCACGGTTGGTTTGGGGGTCGCTACCTCTCTCTTCCGTGGCTAGCGCGCTATGACGATGACGGTACAACGCTAGGGCCCTACTACATGATATTTTGAAGTACTATGATATGATATTTTGAAGTATTACTATATACATTTTTTAAAAAGAAAATATATTTATGTAATGATGAATTTATTTTATTAAACATTGTTAATTGATGAAAAGGTTTTGTGAGAGTTAAGGTGTACTTACTAAGCATTATGCTTACTAGATGTTTCTCATATTGCAGCTAGGAACAGGAGTTAAGTATGAGGATGGAGGAGCTCGGTGCGGGTGTGTTCGTGGTGGCAGAAATGAAATATCGGAGTGACGCATCCTGTCTTAATGATGATTTAACTTTTGTTCAATTATTTACAATTCCGCAGATTTTAGTTTTTTTTTTCAATTATTTTATGAGATTTTACAAGTTAAAAATATTTTATTAAGTTTAATATTTTTTATAAAAAAGTCAACTTTTGAGTTCTCATTTTTACCCACTTCCTCGAATTTCTTAGAAGAAAATCAATTTTTTCACATGAGCTGTCCCTTTTTTTTTTCCCCTTTAAACGCGGTAATAGGGTTTTGTATTCCAGATTAATAGCCGGCTAAACTAGCTAGAGAGATTTTTTTTTTAATTTTTGAGGGAAGACAGAGGGATGAATTTGAAGAAAAGTAACTCACAAACCTTGTGTTCGGGAGCTTTGTTCAAAACATTTTAGTTGCCAAGAGCTTTATATTGTAATTGTTGAGAGCTTTACACGATAGATGGTTGAACTTTGAGTTTAAACCGTTGTACCAAACCCCTTAAGGTCAACGTTTGAATTAAAGACAGTTTTTCTACGTCATATGAATCAACTATAAACTTAAAACGCCGCAAAGTCTAATAATATACTTGGAATTTTTTTTCTTTTTCGTTGAAGATATGTAGTTGGAATTATTTCATGGCATGAATCGTTTCATTTGCCTTGAATGCCGTATAACTCATACCATTGGAGTTTGTTTTATTAAACCCCTTTATTATAGTTTCAAAACAAAACTTTCTTTACAGCCTACAAGTATGAAACAACAAGCAACACCACCGTAGCTTCCATAGCCGTATTGACATGGACATACATTCATATTGTTCTAATGTGCATATCAATTCTATGTTTTTCATGGATGAGAATTGAGAAACCACCTGACTGTATAATGAGGTTAAACCGAATGGGAATTTGTGGAATCCTAAAAGAGGTGAAATGAACAATTTTTACAACTACAATTTGAACAAAGTCGCGGCTCTCAAGAATCGGCATAATATAAATGGTCAAGTACTTGGAGTGCAGGGTGAACTACGGAATTAGAAAAACATCACTTATAGATAAAATTCAAATAAACTAATTTTTATGGAAATTTCAAGGCTAATATACACATAAAAACGGTCACGTGAATATATAGACTTCAAAAACAATAATGTGAACAAGTAAGCTTCAAAAACAATGCCCAGTCTAATTTACACATAGTTTTGTAATAACGCCCAAGCGCTTCGAGTCTCGAATATACACCAAGATATACAATTGACACCTATCAAATATCTCTCCAAATCGTTACGATTGAGCATAAAAACCTAGAATATTTGCATCAGATGGGGATTCTTTTTCTGTTGGGGCAATTATAAGGTTACAAAAAGGACTCGTACATAACCATTACTAGTTGTTTGTTGCTTCTGCTATATGGTTATGGCAGTGCTCTGACTAGTTGCTTGGGACTCACCGAGAAACTCTGATCTTAATTGCATCAAGTGCCTGCCTAAATAATTTAAGCCTTCTCCATCTCTGCCTCCGCCCCAGAAAAGATCATGTGGTGAAGCCTCAACAAGAACAGATCCCGCGGTAGTGAGCAACATAGACTTCAAATGTGGATAAGTAGAGAATTTGCATTTCAGAGCCCTATACATAACATCAATCTTGACACTTTCCCAATCAGATCTTATCTGCATAACACCAAGGGAAAAAAATCTTAATGCGAACACTCTTTATTCATGTCCAATGATTGATAGATTGTTATATTGCTTAAAAATCATTGCATATCAACTGTATCCGATGAAAATTGGACACTCGAGTACAGTTCTTTAGATCTATTATAATCAAATTTAATGCCAGAGGTGCAAAAAAAACATTTTCCCTACATCTTCTGTTCCATCAGGTTTTACGAAGCCTCTAGATACATTTTCGTTCCTTATAATGGTGACTAACAAAAAAGGCAAAGAGAATGAGAAAATTTTAAAAATCCAATTGAACAAAAGGAAAATACCAGATCAGGGCGCTTCCTCTGCATTGACCTTCCTATTCTCGCTGCCTCCTCTGGACTTTTAGCAGACTTTATTTTTGCAACACATTCTTGAGCTAGAGGGTCATCAACCCCAACAAACTTGTGAGCCTGAAAATCAACAATAAAACTGTAACGAGATTCATAAGATCTTATATTGGTAAAAAAATGACGCATCTCAAAAAATTTTGATTACCTGGTAGTAATGCTCCACACTTAGCCAAGTGGAATAATCGTCATTGTCATCAGGCATCTGAAATGGATGGGGAGAAAAATTTGACAAAGCACCATAGAGATCCCAGGTTTTATAGAAGGATATAATTTTTGGTTCATATGGAGCGACAGATGGATCAATTGCGTAAGTTTCTTCAATTGATGGGATAACAGGCGTTAGATCAGGTATAGGCTGGAGAAACCCACTAATAAGCATGTCAGGCCCAACCTGCAGTTCAGGTCCAAGAGCACAAATAAAGCCAATCAGAAGCCGTATTTAACGAGGATAATGCTTCACCAAGAAAAGGACCAAAGACTGCTGCTGACCTGCTCATAGCAAACGTCAATCAAATCCAAAGCTTGTGACATCTCAACCATCCCTAGTTCACCTACAGGAGATGGAGCATGTTTTCCGCCTATGATTTTGGGAGCAACAAATGCAAAAACCTGCAAGTCCAAAGCAGCATCAGTGATGATGATTGATTGTAACGTTGAAAAAATGCTTCGCTCGTCATATAATGGACACAAAATTGTTAAACATTTTACTCTAAGGCCTGTTACAGTAAAGAAATTCACCAAGACAAAAGAACAAAGGGTGAGAGGAAATGAAAGAAACCTTGTGTATTACTCCAGATTGAATAGCAGATGCAGCTAATGTCCCTCCACACTCCCACAAAACTGAAAGATACCCACGATCGTGGAAATATTCCATCACGTCCCGGGGGTTTAAGATGTCAAACTCCACTACTTCGACTCCTTTTGAAGCAAGAAATTTCTGGAAACTCCTTCTAGCACCCCTTTGTGTCACAACTATGGTAGACGCTTCAGACTTGTCCCAAAGATTCGCTTCCTCGGGAAGATCAAGAGTTTGACTCATTACAATCCGCATAGGCATATGTCCACCTCCATGTCTTGCAGTTAGTCGGGGATCTAATTTGAGATATGCACCAAAGCACGTTTAAAAAGCTTTAACATCTGCCTGTCTTTATCAACCATAACAAAGTCACCAAGCAAGACGAAACTTACCGTCCCTACGTACTGTATTTCCTCCAACTACAACGGCGTCACTCCTACCCCGGAGTTCAAAAAGTCGACTTCTAGACTTTTTGCTGCTTATCCATGCTGCATGTCCGCTACTAGCAGCAATTTTTCCTGTCATCGGTCCCAACAACGACTATCAGAAGACTCGTGTTAATTTTGGAGTTCACCCTTTCCGTTTATCTCAAAAGAGCCGTTAAGTGCAATTACATTGACAAAACTTACCATCAAGAGTCATGGCATACTTCAGAACCGAAAAAGGGACTCGAGAAGCAACTCTGCAAATCAAGGGAGCATTGACTAGAAGACAAGATTTTCGAGCTTCCTACGTGATCAAAAACAGTTCTTTTCAACTGCTAGAATATAATGTCAATTAACATCAAAAACCAGATCTTCCTCTTGAACTAAATTAAGAATTAAGAGTAATGCTATAAATTACCTCGATAGTTTTGCTTCTGAGATCCTCGCCAAGAACATTAACCTGAACTCCTTGACTTCTCAAGGCACGAACTGCATTGCCTCGGAGATGTTGTAGAGGATGCCTAATTCCAACCACAACCCTCACAATCCCCGCCTAATCCAGAACAAACATCACCAATCAAATTCAAAAACCAAAAGAAGAAAAAACCAGAGGCGATCAAAGACAAAAAAAACTTATGCGGAACCTAACCTTGACGAGAGCGGAGACGGCGGCGTGATCGCCGTGGCAGTCGCCGGGTTCCATATTGAGATACGCAGTGGATTGTCGGGAGAATTCTCCGGCGGCCTCGACGGCGATGACCTCGGCTGGTTTGGTGCCCTGGGCGTAGAGGAAGCCCTTGCCGGCGACTTCGCCGGAGGGAGTGGCGATGACGCAGCCGAAGTTTGGGTGAGGGGAGGTGAAGCCGGCGGAGAGGTCGGCGAACTTGGCGGCGAGTTGCACGAAGAAGGCATCGCGCGCGTGGGAAATTGCGTCGGCGGAAGAGGAGGTGTTGGAGTTGAAGCCAGAGCTGTCGTTAGAAGCGGCTTTGCAGAAAATGGAAGAGGCGTAGGGTCCAGGTGCGAAAGACAATGCCATTGGAACTTAGAAGAAGCCAAAAAAAAAACCGCAAAGCTGAAAAGGTTGTACGGAGTGCAGAGCTAATGATATTTGTGCATTAAAAGGAAGTCACTTGTATCAAATCTAGTTCTACTAAATGTTGCTCCAAAATTAGGAAGATTTTGATGAAAGGGTGCAAAGAGACCAACGTACCCTTAAGGAAAAGAAATTCAAACATCAAAATAACAAAAACAAAATTAAGGCGGTCGGCTCATCTTCCGAGTTGTTACTATTTGTCTTTTTGAGCTTTACCGGTTTGTTTTCGTTCATTCGCTTGTCAACTAAAAAACGTTGATATTTCTGATGCCTAACCCTAGTGTGTTTTAGTTGTTTTGTTGATTTTGGACGATAATAATAAAGGAGATCTCCCACCTTTTAGGGCAGTATTTATGTTTAATCTATAAGTCAACATCCTTTATGATTTTATAGAAAACCCCAATATTATTAGTTTCTTGATCTTAATCGATTTATGCTATTAATTTCTTGATCTTAATCGATTTGAATTATCTACTGTCTATAATAAAATGCTCGAAAGAGCCATATTGTTTTCCTATAGTAGTGTGTCTTTTTGGCTTCTTATTGTTGAAACTCAGTATATGCATGACCTCTTGAGCATTTTAACCAAACCTACCTATAATTCAAATCTATTACTAGGTTTGAGTCAATGCACATGCGTTGTGATCTTTTACAGCTAAATTTGCGTTTGTAACTTTTTAATTTGGATTTCGATCAACATTAGTTGAAAAAAAAAAGTCTCAATTTCAGGCATCCCCTGGCAAATAGGTTGCATGGAGTAGGACTGTACAAAAATCGCCCCGCACCCGCCAACTGCCCACGCCCGGTGGTCTCGCATCTATTTACGCATTTTAAATTAACCTCAAGTATAAGGTTGTCTCAAGTAATATTTTCTCGGTGAATCCGAGGTCGAACCCACAAGGAAGGATTTATTTAGTTCCAGTACATGTATTATATTAACTTTTTCTTTTTATTTAAACTGAAAAATTTGAGGATTAATATTAATTATTCACAGAATGTATTTACAATATTTACACTTTTTTTTTTACAACATTTTTCATTTTTAGATTTTGATAATATGGAACTTTAATAACAAGAAATGCAATTAATAACTTAAGCAGAGTAACAATAATAATAACGACAATTTAAAGAAGTGAAACAGCAATAATAACAGGGCTGAGGTTCGAAGGTTCTGTTCTGACGATTATCTTTAATATATTTTAGTTTCTCTTTTTATTTATTAGTTGGTTTAAGTATGCACTATGCCATCCTATGTCGACAATAAATCAAGAATTACCAAGCATTTACTGTGCCATTCCATGTCTATAATGCAGCAAAAACACAACTTAATAAAATAAGCAGCATTTCAACATAACTTAACTAAAATAACAACCAAGATAGTGAGTTAAGCATTTACCGAGCCATTCTCTGTCTACGAGTAATCAAGGTCCTCCCAAGCATTATCTGTGCCAGTCTATGTCGTCGATAAATCAAAACCGTAATTTTGGCAGAGTTCTAGTTAAAAAAAATATTAAACTTCTAGGTTTTCTAAGAGAATATTTTGGCATTACAACAGCTTAGAAAACTAAGAAAAACCAAAAATATTTAAGATAATTTTGCCAGAATTTCTCCCTCTTCCCTCAGCTAAAAAGAAATTTAAAAAGACATAATTAATAAAGTACTACTGATATTATTAAACATAATTTCTACAACATAAACTAGAAAATATTTTACAAGAAACTAGATTAAAAACTAGAATAAAAACTAGACTATAATTACTACAACAGCATTTTTATGCTGCAGATCGCTCTCTCAACTGAGACAAAAGCCTTGGTATTTATAGTGATTCGAGATTGCAAACGTCCATTGCTATTTAATGATCTTTACTGTTGAAAGTTGACAATTTTCAATTATTTGCTTCTTCTCTTCTTCGCGCTGCAGCTAGCCTTCTCGCTCTGAGAATCTTGTGTTTGAAATTTTATTTTTCTTCTTTTCCCGTGCTGAGAGCTGTTCTTCATTATGCGTTTTAGCCTTTGGGATTCTGTGTGACGCAGATCATGACAAGACTATAACGGACTGATCGTGTCCGTTAATCGCATGATCCAACGGCTGTCAGATGCTCATAAATTGGGCCCAGGTGGGACCAGTGAAAGCGCAATTTTAGACCGTCAAATTGGTCCAAGTATTCTCATCTAACGGCTGAAAAAACACTCAAAGTGAGCCTGCCTGCACACGATCCAAGACCGTCTGAGACACTCCACTGACACGCTGCAGCTTGTCGGCGCGTGTAACGCACGCGCCAATCATATCTCGACACGTGGACCGCACTTTGAGATTCCGCTGACGCACCAAATGACGCGTTGACACGCGTCTCTTCCTCGGACGGCTGAGATTGATTTGGCAGTGAATCCAACGGCTCCCATGACGCCACGTGTCCTCTGTATTTTGAATTTTGAATTTTTCAAGGATTTTTGATGCATTTGATGTCCGATTTTATCCGTTTTGGTGTCCTTTTGCTCCGTTTTTCCTCCAGATTTCAAATTTAAAATCACAAACATACTAATATTAATTATTTTACAAACGTAATATTTATTAAAAATATTTATTTTACAATAAAACACACAAAAATAGATAAAAACTCTTAAAATTTCCAGTCTCTTGCGGTTGAGCACAGATATAATTTTTATGACTTGAAAATATTTTTAAAAATTACTAAAAATATAATAAGACATATTTATAAACTTAAAACACACTACCAAACACACTAACACTCAAAATAAAATAACTGCATTACCTTTATAGTTTTGACTATTTACAGACTAGATACTTATTTAACACACTAAAATGACTCTAATAATAAAAACACACTAAAAACGCATTTTTAATCATATTTTCACACTAAGACACAAAAATGCTTATTAACACAAAATGCTATTAATTAGAGGATTTAATGAGAAATAAAAGCGTAAACAAATGATTTAAGCATTAGAAAATGTACACTTTTACAGTCTCATCACCCGGGCCCGTCCATCTCGAAAAAAGCATGTTTATGTTAGCAACCCACTGGTGGGCGGGTTACCCACCCACTAGTATATTCAGTGGCCGGGTTTGGTTTTAAGTTTTTGAGGGCGGGTTCAAACCACACCCGCCCGCCTATATATTTTTTTAAAAAAAACTTATCATTTATTTGATTTTGTTATTGTTTTAGAGATGATTGAACAATCCAACACTCCAAGCACTGGCTCGGCTGCCTCTTGACATATTGAAAACTGGAAATTCTCCTTTTATTTTATGAAGTAATCAAAATTCAAATCAAATAAGTTAGTAGAGAAAGCCTTAAAAGAAAAAGAACACTTAACTTTGTTCATCATTTTATTTGTAGCATTCTATTATTTTCGAACCCAGTGAATAAGCTTTAATCTTTATGGACTCTTGACTTTGTTCATCATTTCATCTGTAGTTGATGTTTCTTGTTGTAGTAAATATTATGTTTCTTAATTTGTACTTTTAAATATGGTCACTGTCTTTAAGCATCAAACTTGTTGGGAATGCTTTATATATTATCATCTTATATTTTCTACAAATTTTCTTCACTTTCTAAAAAAAATGTCCAAAAAATTACATTAGGTAATAGCATAGGTCTAAACCGTGTCAACCCGCCCGCACCCGTCCGCAACCACCCAAAACTAAACCGAAACCACCCGCTATGTGGTGGGCGATTTGCGGGTTGGTTAATCGCTAACCCGCCATCCAAAAAAACCGCACCCGCTCAAAAACTATCAAACCGCCCGCCGTTCACCCCTAGCAGAGAGTCCTGATATTTTAGGAGCAAAACGTTAAATCCTCTCTCAAAAATCTCTTCAATTGAAGTCGTTGTCGTCTCTTAGGGTGGTCGAACACGAGGATTGTAGACCACGTTGGGGGCTTTCTTACAAAATAAGAGCATTGTTTCGTTATGATGTGACTGTGATCTCATCTAATATTTAAAACATGCACTAATACCCTACTGTAAAAACTACACGACCTAGTTTCCTACCAGTGATTTTGTTTTTCACAATTCCTATCGTAAGAAACTACAATTTTTGTTCGTTAAATACGACATTCATATTTTTTAAAAAATATTGTTCGTTTTTTGCCATTAAAATGGGTCAATTGTTGCCCCGATATCACAATATATATGGCCTGTTTCCCAACAAACGACACATTGTTGTCACCAAGATAAACGACATACCGCAATTACTACAACACAAAAGACGTAATTTCTAATTCCCACACCAAAGGTCTTGTCGTTCCCTATTTTCCATAAGACGGCTTGACACAAGATTTGTGTTTCATTGAAGAACAAGAATCCTAACCAACTAAAGCCAACAAGTCACCTTACAATAACAACGTGCCGTTTTTAATATTTCCATCCAAACGACAAAAATCACACCTACCTTTTCCAGCCAATTGAAATTGAAAGACATATTTCATACCAGAGCATAAAACGAGTAGAATGGATTATTGAAAGTGAATAACACCAAGGGGGGTTTCATCAGAGTCGCACCACAAGCACACAATCAATTGTAAGATTACGACATGCTGAAAAAGCATTTTGTGAGTTATTGTATCTCAGCAAGTAGGTAGGTAGCTACAGAGAAGAGGCCGCATGAGGCGCAGGTTGCAACACCATCAGAGCTGCTGCTTCCTATTCCTCCTCTTCTGCCTCTTCCAGCCAATTCACGAATGGCTCCAGGGCCTTCACAAAGGTTTGCCTACAACAGTTCCCAACGACATTAATCAAGACCATAGATCAAGATATTTTCACCCCAGATCAAGACATGATCATGGGATTTTCATTTTGCGAAAACAAGCAGCAGCAGCTTACCTGCCCTTGGGATTTGTTCCTCGGCGGAACCAATGAAGAATGGTGTCTTCAGCAAGAACATCCTGTTCATAGAGAGACCTAATAATTTCAGGGAAAAGTTTCATGAGCTTAGCATCCTCATAGCACTGCATCTGAACTTTGTATATCAGCTCCAGCTCAAGCTTCCCACTGGTGCAGAAGGTGTTCAAGAGTTCTGCCCATGTTTTCACCTGTAATTGTCAACGAATACAAATGGTTATTGTAGTCAGCCCTTTAGCCATTGCAGCTTATTTAGAGATATATGGAGTCGTATCACGAACAGATTATACATACCTGGCGAAGAGCTGCATTAGCATTCTGCTGCTGGTTCTTCCCAGACCACTGAACAGCATCCATTATGACATCCCAGAGAATTCTCACAACCTCAATGTCTGGTAATTTGGCATCCCTAACACGCTGCTTCACGGTTTCTATGACTTCAGATATGTCAGTTTCCTCTGTTATCTGAGTTGTCAAGCCTGATTTCATATCCTTGAGCTTCACTTCAAATATTTTCTTCTCGTTGTACTCAACCAATGCTACCAGCCCTTCTTTACTGAAATTGGCAAGTGTGTCACACTGGTAAGTTAGTTACAGGTTATACAAGAAACAAGATATCAGAGTGTAATACACAGCATTTTGGTGAGAAAACTGACTGATGACAACCACACAAATATCTAGACAGCGAGAAAACAAAATACAATGATATCATTCCTCAATCAATAGAGAAAACAAAACACGTCGATATAATGATGAGCTTGGAAAGGGAACAACAAAAATATTTAAGGCCACATTTAGCAAACAGCAAAGGAACTTAACGGGAACAGTTATGTAATTGTAAAGGAAAGAAAAGGAACAAGAATAGGGGTCATCAATTCCCATTCTAGTGCTTACTTATCGATTAGCAAGTGGAATTGGAAAATCCAAATCCCTTTGGTGTTCGCTAAACTCAGTAATAGGAATCTTATCAATTTAGTTGCAAAAATTTCCTCATGAATAATTGAACAATTATTTGGTTGGAAACTGCAAACCGCATACAAGTATTCCAATTAACCAGAAACAGTGCCAGGGGGACTTAGGATTGTATTCCAGACAATCATGCAGGCCCCACTTGATATAAAGTAAACATGCCCCCTTCCCTCAATTCTGCAAGTAAAAACATGAAAATGTGGGAAAGGAAGGACTCGTCCTTTTCCATTTCCCTATCAATTCATGTGAAGCAAACATGCCCTAAATGAAAAACTCACCCCTTATCTTGTAACAAAAAATTTCCTATACTTGTTAGTGAACAGAAACATTAAAAGCCTGCAGCTGTTTAGCATTCACACCAATGTAATTAAAGTAAACATACAGTATGCAGAAAATAACTCCACAAGTCTAAAATATGGATAAACTACAGACACATTTGAGTCTAGGATATCATCTACAACCAAAATTAACAATAACAATCAGAATAAAGCAAAGACTCACGTGAAATGTTCAGAGAAACCTTCAGCAGATCGTTTTGCAGATGGGAAGAATTCCAGAAGACTGTCCTCCACTTTACCCCGCTTTAGAATAGAAATCAAATCATCAAGGCTATTATCAACCAGATACTCCTTGAAAAAGTCGGTTATGAATGAAAGGACTAGCCCTTTGGCAACAAGATTGTCCTTGAGCAAAGGCTGGAATACAGTCTCCGGAGGAAGACCAGATAGCTTCTGAGAGAATGCAAGTGCTGTGAAAATTGCCAGCTTCTTCCTTTCATCCTCCTCGAAAAGCTCCAGAGACTGGAGGAATTTTTGCATGACATTTTCAAGATTTTTATGAGGAACGGCTTCCGTCTGAGAATTTTCTGTACGTAGATCACAGATGGTAAAATCACTTCACGTTTAGGCTCACAATCTAGTATAGAGTAGGGATGGCGCTCCCCCTCATCAGGTTTTGTTGTTCCAGGTTGTGTACGGCCCCCAGTGAAAATAACCTGTAGGAGCATGAGGAGTAAAACTTCACATTTTCATCAAATGCATTCAGAAAGTAAACAAGCTAAGGGAATGATTTTTGCTTTTTTCTTTTTTCCACAATCACATGGAAGTATATGCAAGTACAACTTGATTCCTATATCTAGCTCATAGAGAGAGAACGAATAATCACCTAATGAGGTAGAAACTAGGGGAAGAATACAACAGGAAGTTTAGACTCTTTCTTGGAGTAATCTTATAGAAAACTTAGTTACTCTAGGGTTGATTTATCAGACTTTCCAAACCGAATAAAAGTACTGATTACAAAACCATTCGCAGCATTTAAATGGGCGCCTGAGTGGCTTTACAGCCCGACGACACCTACCCTTACGACCAATACGTCATACACCCATAATACCCTTTCCTAATATAACCCCAATAACCAATAAAAAGTACTCATGCGTATCACATCATTACCGTACCTCAAATATGATGCTAAACCCATGGAACCCAATACAAGATATTAAAAACCAGCATGTAACAAAGAAACTTGCCTCAAAAAAGGTGTCTCCGTATCTCGAGAAGTTAAGGTCTGAAGACTCGATGCTCTTGGCAACAGCTTCCTGCACAAAGAAAATACAATTTCAGGTTCATCAAGACCAAAAAAACACAAAACAAAACAAAAGACAACAACAACAACCATAGTATTGGCACTCACGGATACAGGCTAATTTTATAATGCATAGAAGATAAACTTACCAGATCACCAGCATTATCCAAATAAATCTGGACCACTGCATCCGCAAAAGCTGCAGGGTCCAGCGGCGCTGCGATGTTCCGTTTGCGGGTCTTAATCCGCGTGCCACTGTATATTAGACCCATATGAGGAAAAAATTATGCATATGAAACAGGAAATTTGGGGTACAATTTCACAGGGAACAGCAACAACAACAAAAAAGATAAAGAGGTCTTGACGCTACATGCTTATATTTTGTTCACAAATATATGTTACTCCAAAAAGTAAGAAGAGCACATTTCAAGGTTATGAAGAAAAAGATTAAAAGAAAAGATATACAACTTACCCGAGAGTGGGTCTCCCCTTCGAGCTGCGCGTGGGGAAAAAAAATTAGAAGAAGAAGAAGCAAAGATTCGGTTAAAAGGGAAACATAAAAAGTCAATCAATCGAAAGTTTTCAATGAAAAATGCAAACTTGTACCAAATAGCTGATAACTTCTAAAGAACCATGAAAACCCATAATATTAGCAAACATTTCCCTTAAAGTAGATTAGCTCCGTTAAAAGAATCAAGAAGTTGATAAAAAAGTCCCAAAAATTGTAAGAAAAGAAATTCAAAGAGAAAAGAACCAAGATTAGAAAAAGAAAACCTCAGAGAACAAGTTCCCGTAGATCCAAAGTCGCATACAGTTTACAAAAGGATAGATCGCAAAAGGAAAAGCTAGGAAAAGATCATCAAATATGTCTTAGATTCCATAAAACACCAAATAAGTATGAAAATCAATTCGCTTGATAATTCAAAAATACAATCTCAATTCCACCCAAAACCAACAAGAAAAAACACAGAAGATCGAGTGATTCAACGAAATAACTCGAATCGAACAATAACCACCACAGAAATCCATTCAAAACCGAGAACATCAAAACCTAAGATAAAGAAAGTAATTACTTTGAAATAGATATCGAAAGAATCAATTCTGGAAAAATCAGATCTGCGAGGCATAACAGAGAAAAAGATAGCGAAAAGGAAACAGAAATCGAAGGGAAAATCAAGAAATTGAAGGATCGAGAAAGATAATAGAGAAAGAAAGAGAGAGATTGATACCTCATAAACCAAGACGAAGTGGGGATCGGAGAAGCGGTGAGTCTAAGACTGTGAGAGCTTAGCGCCTGGAAATTGGAAGAGAGAGAAAAGAAAAGAAAGAAAGTAGAAATGAGAGTGTTCGGTGGTGCGTTTTAGACACCATTTATTTGGGAAACGAGAAAAGAACGCGTTAATTGATTAAAAACAATGTCAAAACGACGGGATATTTGCTTTCGGAAGCTTGATGTCGGTTAGAAAAAACGACATACGACAGAATGACTTGTGCGTTAATTCTATTACTGTAGTTTAGTTTTTTTAAAAAAAATGCATTCGCTTATGAGAATTAACACGGAAAAAGAACACATTTTTGTCGGTTTGAAAGTTTTTTGTCGTTTAAGTGAAAAACGACACGTCTTCTGTTACTCTAAAAAAATTTATGTCGTTTCCCTCGAACGACGCGTTGTTGAGTCTACGCGTCCTATGAGAAATAACACGAGAAAAAAAAAGCGCATTTTTTGTCGGCTTCAGGATTTACTGTCGTTAAGGGCTAAAACGACACTTCTTCTGTTATTTAAAAAAATTCTGTCGTTTCCATCGAACGACACGTTGTTCTTGTCCACCAATCTTGCTCTCCCAGTTGCAAAATAAAGTCGTTTCTTTAATGCAAAGTTTGCTAAATAAATGACATGTCGTAGGACATTCAGCAAGTTTGCTTTTCAGATTAAACTGGGGGAAAAAAGGTGCCCTTATTCACCCATGATTGTTGAATGACATGCCGTTCTTTTTCTTGCAATTTGACACGGTGTTTGGCATAATCACAAGAACCATTAGTTATAATTATTTTTATTGTAGTATGTAAAAGCTTTACACTATAGCAATGTGAAAGCTTTACATTATTTATAACTAAATTAATGGTATAAGCCACTTTAAGCCAAACTCACGATGAGATTGTAAATAACGTGTTGTTCTTAAGGTCGTTTTGATGGACACATTTGTTTTCGTCAATTGAAATTTTGTTGGTGCAAAACAAAAAAAAAAAAATTAGAATTTGTTACTTTTAATGTGTTTAAAAAATCAGTTACAACTGTAAACAGTATATGCTCTCAATAATTATAGTAAAAAGCAAATATTATTATAATGTAAAACCCTCCCATGCTACAGTTCTTAAACTTAAAAACTATGTTCAAACTAGTTTTCCAAATGGAAGCTTTATTATTGCAAGGTTTTTTAGCCCCAATAAAAGCATTACATTGAAGAGTGATTCCTCTACTCAAATACTAAAATTTAACTTAATATTGCATTCAATATGCTCTTAGATGGGATTGAACGCAAAAGTAAATAAATAAACAAATATATGCTCTCAATTTTTATGAACCATCATCCAATGCCCTTAAAATCGTTGCACATAAGGAAACTTTTTATATTAGGAATAACAACTAACAGTCACATGTTTCTAAAAGTCAAACTTATATTAGGATGGAATATATATATATGTATGTATGTATGTATATATATAATCAAACACAAATTGAACAATTCTTACTACTAAAACACCTTTTCAAACCAGAAAATATTTCTCAATTTCGAAGAAGCCATGGAAAACTCCGTTAGAGAAGAATGCTCTCAAATAAGAAACCCCACCCAAAAAAAAAAAAAGAAGAAAACTGTTTTCTTTTTTTTTTTAAGCAAAAACATTGGAAGATACAAAGCTTCAATTCAAAGAGTGCTACTCAAGATTCGGCCACTATGACTTCGAAATGATTCGCCGTTCCTTCTTTTCCCTTTTATGGTCTTTTTGCATCTTGTTCAAATGGTCACAATCGTCGTCCTCCATTCTCTAAAAGCTTTCATGTACTTGAATAGCTAAAGGAAATGATCATCCTACATTGATTAATGCACTAGTATGCAGGAATCTTCTCCCTCACACAGTTTTGGGGAAAATAGGGAAGTCTAGGGCGGGGCAAATGGTGCCCACCCCGCCCCGCCCCTAATGGAGTGGGTTTGACCCACAATTAATGGATTATGGGGCAGGGCAAATTGAGACCCGCAACATGCATGGGGCAATGTGAGACGGTATGGGTCGCCCAAACCCACCCTGTTTACTTACTTAAAAACAAAAAAAACAAAACAATATCACCGACCCTTCCAAATATTGTGGCCAATGCAATATTTTATATTACGTAAACATGCAAATACAAAAAGAAATTGAATGTTGAAGTTCAACTGCTTTGTATCACATTTGTTTATTTGTCAAGAGAAAATGGCGGATGAAGGAAAGGTGATGAAATGAAATGAAGAACAATGCAACTACAGCAGGTGTGTTGTGAGAGCCTCGAGATCAGAAGAAATCAAACAATGAAAGAAAAGCGCACGAGTGACTGGCAAACTAACAAACCATCAAATTAACACACACTTGTTTTTGTTTTAGCAAACACATTTGAAAGGCCATCCACACGCGCACACAGCTGCAAAAAAACACCACCCAATTACCAATAGCTGCGACTGTGACTCTGGCATAACAGTTAATAGCAGTTAATGGTTCTGAGAAACCCACGACTACAGAATCTGACTTATTAGATTTTATTACAAGGCAGTAATAAAAATTCTAGGTACAAAAGAGTAGGGACTCTCATTGGAAGTTTAGGTTCTTTAAAAAAATAAAATAAAATAAAATAAATCCGGGTTGCAGGGCGGGGCGGGCATCCAAATGATCTGCTGGGTTTCGAACCGCCCCACCCCGCTGACTGAATGGGGCGGGTCAATGCAGGGCGGGGCGGCTTAAAATATTGCTTTCTAAGCTTTAGGTAAAACATTGCTTTCCTTCAATGCATTCCAAAATCCTTTCTTTCTTTTCCTCTCTCGATGAATCTTCCTCCCAATTGGAGGCTCCATGAACGTGGATGAAATATTCTCAGGAGGTTAAACAGCCCAATATTTGAGCTGAACTTCAGCTTGAATAGATACAGTGGGAGCTGAAATTCACAAACAGCCACGCTCATGAACATAAGTGCTCTCCAATAAGGCGGCAAGGCTTCTGATACTATTACATATTCACCTGATATGTTTTGTCATACCATTTCCTTATTCTGTGAGAGAAGCACGAAAAATTATTGAATGGAGCAGAAATAAAGGAGGTGACAGCAATGCAATAAGCATAACCCAACACAAAGAAGTAACACTTAAGGCCCGTTCGGCAAAAGGAAAGACAGAACGTTGAAATGTTTCCTCCGGTGGCCACAGAGGCCATGTCAGGTCATGCAATCATGGAAAGGGAAGCCTTTTTGAATATGGAAATGGAAAGGGGGATGTTTTGGGAATGGCCTTGGATCTCTAGAGAGTTTGTTTGGAGTATAAGGAAAAAGTGAAGAAGTGTTTGGTTATCTTTCTAAAAATATACGTTCAGTATAAGCCTTAAAAAATAAAAAGGGACAAAGAAAAACGACTGTGAAGCATTTTTCCTATATCTTTAACAAAACCTGTTTTTCAATTCCATTTATGTGAGTGAATTTCAAAACCATTTCCACCTAACACGCCTCAGGAAATGTGAGAAAACGCTACCAAAATGCCACCAGACGTTTCCTAGTAATAGTGTGTCATATATTTGCTATTTCTCCCTGCAACTCCCTTTTTAACTTCTGTCAATCAATTTGAGCAGACTTTAACACGAATATGTTCAAAGAGCTTTCAAAACCACAAATGCATCTCAAAAATCGAAACAAACACCATCAGAGTTTGTAATACAAGAATCAGACTATCACAGAAACCAAACTAGAGTGTCCCCATAATTCAAGCGGCTCAAGTAAATGCCCCATTACGCAATTTATAGCAACTGAGGTTAGAAAAACATATAATTCAAAACAACCGCATTTTTCTCAATCTGCCCACTTATATTTATCAAATTATTAAACCATTAGTGACCGAAAAGTCGCCATAAAACTTGAAAATAAGCAAAACAACTTCAATCACGACATTCATCAAACACCTTGCAGGCATTTCTCCTACAAACCCAGAAAACCCAAAATCCACAACTAGGAACAACCTCAAACCTATGACTTGTCGTCTCGAATCACTTCGGAATCAGCGAGGGGAGATTCCTTGGCAAAGTTTTGATCTTGTTGATGATTCTGTGGTTGCTGCTGTTGTTGTTGTTGTTGCTCGGCGTTCATGAGGCTCTCCATGTCTCTCAGCCTCGACCTCACCACATTCGTGACCAGAACTGTAAAATAAACAATGCTTCATAAGGCTATTGCGTGTGCCTTCTCAAAATTGTTAGAGAGAGAAAGAGAAGAGAGAGAGATTACTGGCTGCGGTGCCGATGGTCCAGAGCCAGAGGATCTTCAAAGCGGGACTCTTCTCCCGCGGCATAACTACAAGACGGCAGGCTTAGAAAAGGGAAATTCACAAAAACGACTCAATTCTGGATATTTTCGTACAAGTTCTTTAACATTGTCTCTTCTATCATTATGAAAATTAAAAGGTTGTTTTGAGAGTATGGTTAAAATTATGATTATGGTTTAAAATATTATAATAATTTTTTATTTTTTTATTATAGTATATAAATATTTTATACTATTTTGTTATAACGATCTCTCTGTATAGTTATTACTTAACTTGAATATAATCTTAAATTTAATATACTTTAACATAAAATATTAAAAATTATGGAATATTTTTGTTAAACTAGTGAATTCTTGATGGCAAAGAATTCGTAACATATAACCTTAAAAAAATATTAATTATTTTTCAAAATTTAATTTCGAAAAACTAACATAATAATGTTAATCTCCCAAAACATAACCATCACAAATTTCTTAAAACTTTTCCTTTAAACATAAAAATAATCATTTAAAAACTATTTTTTTTACAATATTTCTTAAAGCATTATCGTCTAAACTTTCATAATAATAAATTCATAAAACATATTCGTAAAATTCATTTCTCAACTTAACGTAAAACTTATATAATTCAATTACTTGAAAATTTCGTGCATATTATCGCATTATCTATTACAACAATTTAAAACTTAAAATTCTCTAGACTAAGGTTATGTAACCACAATCTCGATTTTCGTAAAACAAAAACATGTATAAATTCGTAAACTAGTATCGCGGAAATAATACAAATCTCTCTCTCTCTTTTTTTTTTTTTACATTCTTTAAAATATACTTAAAAGCTATTGCAACTTCTGTGACAATTTTAGTTGAGGTATTGCTCAACACTTGACTTTAAAATCTTTTCAAATTGTCTCTTAAAACTTAATAAGAAACATTTAATTGAATCCTAGCTTAAAATTTAACTTTATAATTATATTAAACATTTTGTAAATATATTTTAAACTTTGGAAACATTTCTTAAAACTTCGACTTTCTTGAACTTTGATAGCATTATATCAAATAGTGAAAAAACAACATTTTCTTTCCGCAACAGAAATATACCATAGTAGTATCCATACCCATCTACACCATTCGTCCACTGCTTACCACTGTTCATCAAATGTCGCTGACAGGCTTTCTTACATATAGTATGAACATACTTAAATGAGTTTTCGTTTAGCAAGTACAAAGTCAGTCTCACAAAACATGATTAAAAAATCATTTTAAATAAAAACATACATGAACATTTTATGCTGGCTTATCAACTTATTTTATGCTTACTTACTTAAACTATAACTTGTCTTGTTACTTAACTTTCCTTATCTTATAAACTTTAGTGTTTATACCAACTTCATTAATTATAGAGATCATAAACATGATGCTTCTCTTATGGAAGACTTGAGACCATCGAACACCGAGGTCTTAACTTTAACTTTACTTTAGGTACCTCATGATAAAGAGGCTGGTACAACACTTCTCATCACTTTCACTTATCTTATTGTGTATATGCAATATGACTTATTACTACATAGCATCACATTACATATATTATGCTTCATACATCGTTAACATGTGTAACTTAAAAGTAAGTAAGCATTATAAATCAATCCTATATTCATCACTTATCATAATCATATCGGTACATGACATGGCATATCTTGATAGTAATAAATTGTAAACATGGCATGTCAATATATCTCATTACACATCGTTAATAACAATACATAACATCATATATTAGCATTTCGTAATTTTTACGAAAACGTATAAAACAATTTATTTAAAATTGTTCATACTATAGGCGAGATTCATACTTACTTAGACTCCAAGCTAAACGAGTCCAGTTTTATATTGATGTATCTATAGTCTGCAAAGTATCTCTATAGTGCTCTTCGAGCAACCACGAATGGCTAGGAATGCTTTCTGGATATCATACATTGCTAAAAATGTCATTCTAGACTCTGTTATTGTCGTTTGAGTTGCCTCGATCCACCTGTAATTAGTATCAGATAATTTTCATTGGAGTAGAATTAGCTCGAACGGAGGGCACTGTCACGTTCGGAGGTCGAAACGAGTCGGGAGGTGGTCTCAGATCGTCCATTGGACATCCGGATCACAAAAACCATAGTCGTTGTTGATTGGCCATTAACCGACATTGACCAGCTGTTGACCGGCGTAGATCGGACTCCGTTGGCTATTGGGCTCAAGCCTACCCCCTTAAATCAACCATTTTGAGTCTAATGGAGGTGTCAACTTCACTTAATTCTGCCTCTAACATAGCAGGTCAGGCTCCACAATCTTGGCCAAAAATGGTGGCTTGGGTGGTGGTGCTCCGGCTGTTATGGTCAGAAATTGGCTGAGGGCTTTTGCTACCCATCATTCTCTGAGTGTTTCCCCTCCATTGCTGCCCCTCAATGCCATCAAAATTGACATAATTGAAGAACTTAAGGCAGCCCACGGTGGCTTTAGCAGTTCTCCAATCAAACGGGTTTCTCCAGTGCAATTGATCTAGGGGTTTTATTCCCTTTGATTCTCTGAATGTGGCTGTGCTCTCAATTTGATGAGATCGTGCCTGGAACACCAAGTTCCATCCTTCTTGCGGTGGCCGTTGATGGCGCTTACTGTTCTTCAATCGGTGGCAGTGGTTTGGTGCAATCGGGTGAGGCATCATCTTTATCGTCATCATCTGATTTGTGAGTCGTCGGAGGTGGTGAAATCGACGGTGGAATGGTGGCAGCAATGGTGGTAGATGGGTAGAGCAATCCGGCGACTGTTGAGGTGTAACCATGAGTGAGTTTTATTCCTCTCGTCGTGGTGGTCGTATAGGAACAAGAATCACGTTGATTGTAGTTAGATGGCAAAGATATCTTCCGGAAAATTTTGGGTTTCACAACCATTTTGGCCGGTGCGTGTGGCTTCCTTCGGTGGTGTTGTGGGCGGTATGATACCTTGTTAGACTTAGCTCATTGAGAGCTTTATGTTGGTGCCGGAGGTGTCGAAAATGGACGCTTCTGATTTTTTTTTATTCTTTTTTTTGCTGCATTATCAAGTATATATGTAAACAATAATGTTGGTCTTTAAAATCTATACTGTGTCATGGTCGGTTTGATCAAATTCTGATCCATAAACATAACTGTGTACTTAACTGTACTTTTTAAAACTATAAAATTTTTGCTCTGTTAAAAATAATTCATAAACTTTAATCTTTTACTGAACTTATATCATATTAGAATTTCCACTTAATCAAAGTAAGTTGGGAAATTTCACTTTTGTCAGATAATCTCAATTCAGATATTCTAATTGAGACTCTTATAAATGCCACTTCCTTGGCTCATTAATGAAGTTAGTGAATCATAAACTTTTAGTTCAACACATTTAAAATAATTATTTTAATGTACTATCATAACATTTTCAAGTGCTTAACCAAGCAATTCTAAAAGAATATTTTATCAATCACATTTATTAATTTTTGGATTTTTTCTGGTCGTTACATTGGAAACCACAACTATCATTCTAACCGAGATTGCCCAACACCCTAAGTGAATTCCAAATTTCAAAACAAAAGTAGAAGTTTCCCTTCTAACTCAAAATGAGGTTAAATTTTTTATCACTTTAAGTTATACTATGGAGTTTATCATAAAATGTAATTTTGATATTTTCATAAATAAAAGAAATTCTTTAATGATTTTAATCATATGTGTACTATAACACTATGTTTGATAGAAGGGAGAGATGGAAGGAGGGAGATAGAGGGAGAGTTAAAATCCTTTGTTTAGTTGAAGAGAGGAGGGGAAAGAGAGGAGAAGTAGAGGGATGTGGTCTCCTATGTGACCCGTCAAATTAGATCCTTCCAAGCAATCAATCACTTTAAATTTTAAAAGGACTATTTTACTCTAAATAAATAATTAACAAATAGTAATAAATGTATTATATAATAATTTAATAATTAATTATTATATATTCTCTCAACCCTCCCTCCATTCAACCAAACAATATAAAAAATTACTACAATCTTTTATATCCCTCTAACTCTCTCAATTCTTCCTACTTCCCATCTCAACAGAGCGCAAATCACGTAACTATAGTGTAATATGCAAATACGAGGACAATGATCATGAAGGGATTGTGAACCAACGAGGATGCGATATTTAGGACCAGATAGTCGAATTTGAATATTAAATATAGAACATATGTTTTTTAAATCTAATTTCACATCAACCGGAGTTGAGATATATTGAATATTTATCTCATTTATTAAAATAGATGCCTTAAACAAACCACTTATTATTATAGTATGTAACGACATTTACTTGACTTTTTGTTATGCTAATAAGCCACACCATGAAAAAATTATAATAGAAAACTTCCTTTTTGTTTCAGATTATGAGCACTTGATCAGATCTGTTAAAAAACCCAAAACGGAAGAATTTGAAAAAAGGGCAAAAAAAAATTCTTAATTAAAAAAATGACATCTTTTTTTCATAAAAAAACACGCTTTTTTAGACAGGTAAACTATTTTATTTTTTATTTTTCAAAAAAAAGACGAAAATAACTATAACAAGGAGAGGAACCTCAACAGAGTGAAAAGAAAAAAAACTGAAACAGTTTTCATACCCAAAAAGTATGTTTTTTTGCGTCAAAAAATTGTAAAAGAAAAAAAAGATCATTTGACCAAAAAAGACTTTTTCTTACAATATTTTTTTAAATGCCCCGTTAAAAACAAGTTGACGACTGTAGAGAAAGTAGCTAACTGTACTTACTGAGCCGGCAAGGCAAAAGGTTTTTTTCATGCTGTGCTACGAGAGGAGATAGAAGGGAAAAATAGCCGATAGAGAGCAATCCCTTCCAACCAGTCAACCAGCAAGGTTTAACACAACACTGACTTCGGCCATGACTTTTGAACTTTTTTTTTTTTTTTAGGTTTTTCCTTTTCTGCTTCTTCTTCTCTTAATCAATTTCGATTGTCTTCTACGTGGAGTGTAGCTGTATAGAGCAGGCTTTTTGCAACCTCAAGTCAGCCTGTCTTGTTGGTGCTTTAAGCCCAAGGACCTCAAAAGGGTGTAATTGCCCAACATTAAACAAAACCAAATACAACAGGTTTACCATGCGTATTTGAAAATAATTTTATTCTTATTATTTTATCTAGCATGTTCAATAAATGTGAGCTAATTGCTTGTATCAAGTGCCGTCGTCATTTAGTGAGACACATGCAAGGGCGTAGCAAATAAAAAATGCAACTAAGCATAGAAAGGAACTTCTTTGTATCAAGCTTGTCACTGAATTTGACTTGTCCAATGTATCAACTTTAGAGCTGTTAATTATCTGACTTGGTGGAACGGAACCAGATTTTCAAATTCTACTATCTTGTTTAGTGAAAAACTTTAAAAAATTAGATTAGATAAGCTTTTATTTAGTCCATACTTGAATCCTTTTCAAAGAGGATTACAAGATCACTCGCTAAAATATGGGATTAAACACGATTTTTGTATATTATAAAAAGTTTCAAGGCCTGTTTATAAAAAATTATAAAATTTGTGAAAAAGGGTCTCAAAATGTAATTTTATGTAATGGAAAATATTTTTAATAATTTATAGTTTTGCTCTCTAATTCTAAAATTACTTGACCCCAATTTTTGAAAGAAATTTACAAAAAAGCCCATGTCTTAATAATACAATACTAAACATAAGATTGGTTCCACTAAAATTTTGAAAAAATTACATGTTATGTCATACTTTTAAAAGTTGTGTTTATTTATACTATACTATTATTCGTATTATATGTTAAGTTAACTTACGCTTTAAAAAATAAACTTTAAAAGATTGTATTTATAAAAATTCTAAAAAATTTTATCCTATCATTCTCAATCCATTTCAATAAAATCTTATAAGGCGAACCTATTTTTTGTAATTTATTTTGACCTTTGTAACAACCATCGTAGATGTTGCTTGCAACAACCCTTCCTAGATTGCTAGAGGAGAATCATTGTCTGACCTTTGAACATGTGAACTTTGACTTTATTGTGTGCTTCAGCAAGTGGCAATATATATGCGCACATACATGTCATAAATGAAGATAAAATGGGGAGTTTGCCTCTGGCCAAGGAGATAAAGTTGACTTGGGGCTAAAAGTAAAATCCATTCCACCGTTACCGCGATGTTTGCCATCGTGATCCATGTTGTGAACAAGTCACAGCTTGATAATTTATATATATATATATATATATATATATATATATATATATATATATTGACACATTCATTAGAGCCCACCATATTAGACCTTGTTCTTCATCTTTAAATTATTGTCATTATTACTATTATTTTTGCAACAATATATATATACATATGCATATATATGTATTTATGCTTTGGAAGTGCCAAATATTGAGTTGACATAGTAACCTAAGATCAAACTCTTTAACCTAATAAATTCTGTCAAAAGAAAAAAAAAAAAAACTCTTTAACCTAATCAAACAAAATTTATATTTATATTTATTATTTATTATTCTTTTATGATACACATATATATATAATTATCTTTTCAGTAACTGTAAATATATATATATACACACACACACGCACAATATTTATTTTCGCCCATATTTATTATTGTTGATTCAGTAACTGCTCCACAGTCTGAACCGGTACCTAATTTATATGTAATGCTTTTTGCAAACATTATTTTTTCTTGGATTATGAGAAATGTGAGATTTTTTTAATGGAGAATTACGAATTTTCCAGTCATCAGAGTTTTTTTTTTTTTTGGCTTAGATTTCGTTTTCTAGTTTTTTTAAAAAAATTAAAACGAAGATATTTGTATTAAATAACTGCAATTTCAGCAGCATTTATTGCATAAGAAGAAGTACAAGCTGGGATTCCCCCTAAACCTAAATTTTATAGTTAAAAATGTGATTAAAAAAAGAACATGGTTCCCTTTTATTTTTAAATATTTTCACAAGAACTACAAGCTGGAATTCCCTCTAAACCTAAATTTTATAGTTAAAAATGTGATGAAAAAAGAACATGGTTCCCTTTTATTTTTAAATATTTTCACCCAACTTTCTAGAAGAGATCCAAATAACACTAACAAAAAAATGCTTACTTTCTCTCTTAAAATAAAAAAAATCCTGAAATTCTAAATAGAATTTTGAATAGTTTGAATCATGGTTTTAATTATTTTGCTACAGTATTTTTTCTCACAAAAATTTAAATCTTTATTTAAATACTCAAACCAAACAAGTTTTAAAAAAGAATTGAATTTGTTTTAACAACATCAATAATATCCTTTCAAATCGCATTAATGATTGTATTGCAATGGTTTTTTCCTCTTTTTTTTTTTTTTTTTTGAGAAGATTGTGTTAGATCTATTCCCATAACATGTGCACACATCAAAACGTACCGATCAGCCAACACATGACGGTCAATACTGTCCAGCAAAAAAAAACATTATTTTATTTGTGCCCTTAAAATGTTGCGGCCTCGTGTTGGTATTGTCTGGCAAGCCAGCTACGCTTTTGGTCAACAATTACAAGCAAGCATCATATCATGTTAAAAAAATGCAATTCCATTAAAAAAAATAATAATCTAAAAAGGCAATTATAACGTGTGTCATGGGTCTTGGACCTTTTAGAGCACAACACATTATCATTTGTTAATCACGTGAATAATGAACCCCAGTTGTCATTTTACTTTTACTAAAATAACACTCTTATTTTATACAAGTGATCTTACCTCTATATCTGGCCAGTATTTTTTTGTTATTAACATTGTTATTCCTTAGATTGTAAACATAGTGGCAACTTAATCCTAGTTTTGTAATATAAAATATTCCCTTTTTTATTTTTTAGGGCAGATTTGGTCTCTAACTATTATTAACAAGGAATTTTTATATTTTTTCCAATTTTTTATGTAATTTTCTCCTAAAGATAGCACCTTGCAGATTCAATTGAACGAAGCTGACCAAAAACCTAATTAAGATCTAACTTTATGACAAGGACAATATGAGGAATGTGGCACTTTTGGCTGGGCATTTATAAACATTTTTTTTAAAGAAACAGAAAATGTCCTTTTTAACATTGTTTTAACGCCATTCACATAATACGCCAATTTCCCGGCTACCAATGGTGTTATTGACAATTAAGCTCGACCTTTTTTTTTTTTTTTTGATAGTTAAGCTCAAAAATTTCACTAGTGCGGAAATTGATAACCATTAAAAAAAACAAAAATAGAAAAACTAATTTATGGCTAAACTCTTTTGCCAATCCTCTTTGAACAAATGGGTATTTTTTTCTCACACAAAAATAGAACATTCGTGAATCTCAAATTTGTACCTGATTTTGTCCATTTTAAACAATGTCCAAATCACCTACCATGACCATTTATTCAAGGAAGACTCTAGTATAGAAAAAAAAAAAAATCACTTTTTTATATTTTAAAAAATACAACTTGATGTTCAATGCATTCAAACCGTTTGACTTCAGAATTTTCCCTATTATTTTTTTGAATTCATAAATTAAAAAAATTAACGACGTAATAAGTAATATATGTAATATTTAATATTTTTGGCTGCTGAAAAAAATACTATACCACAAATTGCATTGTATATATATATGAGGACTATATGGTAAGAACGCGCCGGTGATGGATTGATTGCTTCTAATTATTTACCAAATTTGTATCACTGTTTTTTGTCGCTGAAAAAATAAAAATGGCTCTCGCTGCACAACTTCTTAATACCACAACCAGGTGCTCCTTGGCCCCAAAATCATCCAGTATTCTTTCTTCCTCCTCTGCTTCTTCTTCCCATTTTGCCCATAATTCTTCTCTCCGGTTCTCTCTTTCTCCCAAGACCTTCTCTCCTCTCACCGTCGCAAGGGTTTCTCTCTCCTCCAAGACCGCCATGGGAGACGCTCCTGATGCCGGCATGGACGCTGTCCAGAGACGCCTCATGTTTGACGACGAGTGCGTTTCTAACTTTTTTTTTAATTTTTTATTTTAGGTCTTCAAGTTTTTCTGATTGTTTGGTTTTCTGTGTGATTTTGTGGTATGATTCTGTTTGGTTAATCGGAAGATGAATCCTTTTTCTCCAAAAAGGAAAAAAAAAAAATTGGAAGATTAAGCATTGTGTATGAGAAAGGGCTTTCTTTTTGTTTGAATTTTTCTGGTTTTTTCCACTGATTCATTTGGTCTTCATTTGGCGGCTGAGAGAACTGAGTCAGAGAGAAGGATTTGACTTCATCATTTATTTACTTTTCAGCTCTCTCTCTCTCTAAATAATGATTTTATCGCTGTACTGTCTTTGATCGATGAGAAAAATGAAATCTTGAGTTTTTATTTGTTTTATGATGTTTCTTTTACGCTCATCTTGCTCCGAAAATGGAAAAAAAAATGTAAAGATTATGACTTCACAAGTTGTTTTAGGTGTTTTATCTAGTCAGAACCAGAACAAAATTCTTGGCTATGTTTTCGTCGTTGTTGAGGCTTAGATTTCATTTCTGCGTTTGGTCTTGTGTTTGGCTGCTTAGGAAAATGAACAACAAGAAGAAATATGAAATCTGGGGTTTGTTTTCGGGTAAAAAATGGGAATATTGTGCCTGAGCTCATAACTCGTACAGTTATTTAGTATCAGCAGAGGGGATGGGATTTTTATTGAGTCAAATTGTTAATGCTCTAAGCCTCCAATAGGGGTTGAAAAAATCGACTTGTCTAAATTTATTATATATGTATGAATGGATATACCAAGATTTGTAGTGTTTTTTTTGGTTTTGTATGTTCCAATGTATCGATTATGTATTGTTTTTAAGTTTTTATCAATTTTTTCTCTTGCCTAGAGCTGAAAATGATCTTTATTTGAATTTTGTGCAGATGCATTCTAGTGGATGAGAATGATCGTGTGGTTGGTCATGACAACAAATACAACTGTAAGTAGAGTCAGGCTTCAACCTTGTTTTGGGGCATTACTTTGTGTGTTGGAGATACTTTCACGCTTGAACAATTATTCTTTATCCTAAACCATGCATAGTCTGTTGATTTCTGCTGCTTTTGTGTCATGGCATAAGAGCAATTTCGACATATTGTTGGTTATTTTT
Source organism: Artocarpus heterophyllus (assembly GCA_025403435.1). Taxonomy (NCBI): domain Eukaryota; kingdom Viridiplantae; phylum Streptophyta; class Magnoliopsida; order Rosales; family Moraceae; genus Artocarpus; species Artocarpus heterophyllus. The sequence goes on from CM046337.1 coordinate 2,732,922, forward strand.
CTTTATAGAATCTCCAGATTCCTATAATCTTTTGTATTTTGTATCTATGGTCTTGTACATTCCGCTGGATCGTCGCTATGGTTCATTAATAGTTTTTTGTTCCGTAAAACTGCAGGTCACTTGATGGAGAAGATTGAAAAAGATAATCTGCTTCACAGGGCTTTCAGTGTGTTTTTGTTTAACTCAAAATATGAGTTGCTTCTTCAGGTATTTTTCACATATCAAAGTTTGTTGAACCGGGAGCTTGCAGACTTGAACATGGAAAATATTTGAATCATAAAATTGTCTTAAGTTTAGGATTTTGTGGACTCACATGGAGTATATTGACAGTTTACAGATTAAATGACGTACTTAAAGATAAAAACCATATTAGTTGTTGTATTGTGAATTTATAACTGTTACCACACTCGAAAGAGACAAGCATATGGGGTTAAATGTCTCTGCTTATCAGTGAAATCAGGACTAGGGCTGAAGTTGCATCTTTATTTTGCTATGAATTTATCAGAATTTTGGGCGCAAGTGGTAAATTGCTTAAATTCTCTATCAAATCTAATAATTGGATATCCAAGATTAAACTCAAAAAAGAGGAAAGTTTATAGTGCCACATAGATGAGGGAACTGAATTACAATCAACGCTGTGCATTTAACGTTTTAACCAATTTTCATTTCCAATTCACCTTATTTTTTGATCATTGTGATTGGTGCTGTGGATTGTAGTCTTTTACTTCATTGTATTGCTCTATGCTTTCATCAACATTGTGTTAATTAATACTTTGGAAAGATTTCATGGGCTAAAGGACATCAAGGTCATGCATACATATGTTTTTGTGCTCTTTTTGAAGATGTTTAGGCTAGTTTAACTGAATGCCCATTTATTTCTGCTTGTGAACATTTTTAGTCGATAAAGTTTGTCTCATGAGTTGCGCCTATTTCTGTCGGTTTTGACCTTTACAGCAACGATCTGGAACAAAGGTAACATTCCCTCTTGTGTGGACAAACACCTGTTGCAGCCATCCACTCTACCGTGACTCCGAGCTTATTGAGGAGGATTACCTTGGTATGTATTTCTGGCCAAGTAGATATTCCAAGTTCATTGGGCCTTACTTGCCCCAACTTATGGTCTTATTTTTGTTGTTTCCCATCCCCAGGAGTACGGAATGCAGCACAAAGGAAGCTTTTGGATGAACTGGGTATTGTCGCTGAAGATGTCCCAGTTGACCAGTTCACCCCTCTAGGAAGGATTCTGTACAAGGCACCTTCTGATGGCAAGTGGGGCGAGCATGAACGTAATAATTCAAACTTTAATTTACTTTACATCACTTTTCTGGCACTTTTTTTGCTCATTTTATGAATGTCCTTTGTGTTAAGAGTAGGGACATTGGTGCAGAAACTATGGTCTATATTGGAAAATTTTTCACGTGCTAGTTGCAACACTTCATTGTAATGATAATTTTGGATTTTCCAGTTGTTTGATTTATAGATGGAGGATATTCATGGTATGGCTAGCAAATTTGCAGGTTTTATTGAACCATTTTTAATCCATTGGTTAATTATGAAAAAGGTTGCTTCTGGTTAATGTCTCATTCTTTTAAATTGTTATGTTAAACTTCTCTGTTATTCCTTCCTTTTGTTGCAGTTGATTACCTGCTCTTCATTGTCCGAGATGTTAATGTCCGTCCAAACCCTGACGAAGTTGCTGATGTCAAGTACGTAAACCGTGATCAGTTGAGAGAGATCTTGAGGAAAGCAGACTCCGGGGAGGATGGTCTGAAGCTGTCCCCTTGGTTCAGACTGGCTGTGGACAACTTCTTGTTCAAATGGTGGGATCATCTTGAGAAAGGCACTCTCAAGGAAGTTATTGACATGAAAACCATTCACAAGTTGACTTGAATAGCGCAGCTGTCTGCGGTATCGTAATTGCCTCTCTTCCAATAAGTTTGGACACCTAGTGAATTTCCAAATAAGTGGTCGTTCGAACTTTTGTATTGCTTAATTCTGTTTTTTCTTTTTGCCCAAAAGGGAAAAAAGGAAAAAAGAAAAAAAAAAACTTTTTAACTTATGGCGTGCTTATGCTAAGTGTTGAGTAAACATTTAAAAACAAGCCTCGGATATATGTGTTAAAATGTATGCGTAATGCTTTTGGGGAACTCCATATGAAACTTTGTTCTGTTCTGCTCTCTTATACGGTAGTATTGTGCTCATTTTTCCCCTTTTACTGGTTAATTTGAAAACAAAAGCATCACCCTCCTCTTCACCTCCATTTGTGCTTAGAGGAGGAATGAGGCGATTTTTTTTTCTTCTTTTGGAAAAAGATGAATGGGACGATCCAACTTGAAAGAAGATTGCATCCTCGTGACTTTTAATCTAGAGGAGAGTAAGTAAAATCTTGCTACTCACAAAACAATACACCTTAGTTTAGTAAGGATTAGCGTTTATTGTGCATCAGATTTTTATGCACGCCACAAAAAAACTTTACTGAAACAAAGATGAGCCGTCAAGAATGTAGAAGAAATAGGATAAACGGTTGGTTAGATTTAATATGGATCGTACATGGAGCCGGCGGTTTTCCTAGTGTTCCCTTGTTTGGGATTCTTGAGGAATAGGATCAAGTTGGCCAAAAGAAAGGAAAACCTATGGATTGATCCCATCGCCACTCCATAGGAACTACGAGATTACCCTAAAGAAAAGGTTGCAAACTGATAGGTGTGTTTAAGCCGAAAAATGCTTGTAAAATGAAGTTAGAAAATTGTACTTTATAGGCATATTTGGTGCGCAAGATTAGGGAGAATTGGATTAAATTAAATCTTAATATATTGTTTGGTGTAAAACTTTAAAGGATTGGATTGGATATGCTTTTATCTAATCCATGCTTGAATCCCTTTAGAAAGAGATTATGCAATCCCTTGCAAAAGCATTGAATTAAACATAACTTTTTATATTGTGAAAATCTTTAAGAATCTATTTGCAAAAATTTATAAAATTTCGGATCAAATTAAATTTTTTAAAAGATAAAGGGTCAAAATGTAATTTTATGTGACCAAATTAATTTTAAATAATAATATTTTTTCCCTATAATTTTAAAAAATTAGAATTTGACCTAAATTTTTGAATTTTTTTTACAAAAGGCCCTTATTTGATAACATAACAACAAACATGGGATTATATTAAGTAAAATTTTATCCTATCTTTCCTAATACAGTCTAATCTAATTTTCTAAATCTATCATATTAGGCTAAAAATTAAATTTTAGCCTATCATATTAGGCTAAAAATTAAATTTTAACCTAATAATTTTAATAAAACATCAGTTTTGTCTCTACTTAAATTTTTTAAATTCAAATTTTAACCTTATTAGTCTTATAAAATACTAATTATGCTTTTGCTCAAATTATAAGTTTTAACTCTGAAACTCTCATAAAATATCAAATTTTTCTATCGTAAGAGAAATGATAACTGTACTGCTATTGTATAATAAAAATATATGCTCCATCTATATCCGGAGAAAAATTATCTCCAATTTTTTTGGGTAGAAATATAATACCCCTCAGGCAAAAAATCTCATAGAAGTAATTTCCAACACCGAGTATTAAATACTAGAGAAAGTAAAGTGAAAACTACGTTATTGTTTGGATTCCATCAGATCAATCAAACACTCGAGTAAACCACTAAAAGGGAGAATTCAATGAATCGTGGAGGATACACGTAAAACTCGGTGGCTCTGACATCAGTTTGTGGCAGAAGCATCCAATGAAAAGAGTGATGAAAGTTGCCCCTCGCACATGAAGCATCACTATCAGATGAAAATCTCTCCAAACCAATCAAAGCGAAAACGGCCATTATTTAATCTTATATACAAGCAATAAGAGTGTGTTAGGAAGGTTTTTTAAAATCTGTTTTTGATTTTTTTTTATATTTAAAAGTTGTTTTTGAAAGTATTTAAGAGAATTATTAAAAATATTTTTGTTTTTTAAAAGTATTTTTTTTGTTAAAGTCATAAAATATAACCTTTTAAAAAATTATTTTTAAAATAAACTTTAAAATTTGTATCAGAATATTAATTATAAATTATATACTTAATAATAACATTTTTGTAACTTTTTAAAAAAATTAAAACCTTGTTGACCTATTAAAACTTTTTAAAAATATGGTTCTAAATATTTACTGAGAAGCTATAGATTTTGCTTTTTTTCTTCTATTGACTAAAAACACAAACAAAAACTGTATCTCCCTATCCCACGCTTTGTTAAGTGCGTGAAAGAACTCATTACCTCCAATTTCTTTCTAATTGGACTTTTTTTTTTCAGTTTAAACTAAAAAATTAACAAAGTCAAAATTAATCCAATATGATAACATATTACTCAAATTGAAAGCAAAAAAAAAAAAATAATAGCAATATTTTAGTTTTAACATTTGGCATTTGAGTAATCACGTCGCACTTCTACTCATTTTAATTTTAATTAAAAGATTAAAAATATTAACAAAGCATAAGAAAAAGGAACAGAATAAAGATTTCAAAAATAACTAAGATTTTTTTTTATTCTTTAATTGTCTTGTTAATTAAATTTTGACACATGAACGAATGTTTTAATGTTTGAGTCTTATTTATATATTTAAATTATTAAATTTAAATAACATATCTAATAAATAATAAAAAGAACAACAAAAGAGGCAGAAAAATGAGACGTGTATTGGAGAAAAATTAATAAATATGGAAAAACAAAAATAAATCACTTTAGAGTCTGAAATGTGGTCGGAGTCGGTATACACGCGTTTTACAGCTAAACAATGAAAACAGATCCTCTCTCTTGTCTTTTCAAGTATTTATCTTCCCAGGCTTCTTGCGAGAGAAAATTAGGCTCTTACAGAGCTGAGAAGAGCTCTCTCTCTCTTCTCTCTCCTCTCTTTCCCTCTCTAAGGCAGTGCATATTCTTGAATCGCGGAGCTTGGCGTTTCCACGGTGGCCGAGATTGATCTCAGGTAAGAACCCTGATTCTTTTTTCTCTTGATTTCATCAACTGCCTGTTCGTTTCCCAGGAAAATTGGGAGAGAAATTGATCTTGGATCAAATTGGAGCGCATCTGTTGTCTCTTCGAACTTTTGTTTTTCTTTTGCATTTCTTTCAGTTTCTCGGCATCCAAGCAAACTCGATTACAAGAATCTGCGTCCTTTTTTTTTTTTGGTGTGGATTTAGATGCCAACAAAAAGTACCGATATTTCAAGTAATTTGGAACAATTGTTTGACAACCTTTATTTTGATAAATTAGTTATTATTTTTAGCTTGCTACGCTTAATCTGTGATTAATTGTTAATGATGCCATAATAATTCTCGAAAAACCTTCGGATCCACTTACTTTCTAGCTCGCACCGACACACATATATGTAAAGTATATATATTCTTTTCTTCTTCTTCTTCTTCTTCTTCTTTTTCCAGTTTAGGGTAGAAAATTCAAGTACAAGAAAGGTATATATACGCAGAAGATAATAATAAGGCAAGAAACGTTAGGTTCTTGAGTTATTTCTCAGCTTGCTGAACTAAATGATCTGTGCCTTTTTGGTGTCTCTATCAATCCTGAGCTTCTTCGGTTCAGGAAAATTGGAAGAGAAATTGATCTCGGATCAAATTTGAGCGCATCTGTTGTCTCTTCGAACTTTTGTTTTTCTTTTGCATTTCTTTCAGTTTCGCGGCATCCAAGCAAACTCGATTACAAGAATCTGCATCCTTCTTTTTTTTTGTTGTGGATTTAGATGCCAACAAAAAGTACCGATATTTCAAGTAATTTGGAACAATTGTTTGACAACCGTTATTTTGATAAATGAGTTATTATTTTTATCTTGCTACGCTTAATCTGTGATTAATTGTTAATTATGCCATAATAATTCTCGAAAAACCTTCGGATCCACTTACTTACTAGCTCGCACCGACACACATATATGTAAAGTATATATATTCTTTTCTTCTTCTTCTTCTTCTTCTTTTTCCAGTTTAGGGTAGAAAATTCAAGTACAAGAAAGGTATATATACGCAGAAGATAATAATAAGGCAAGAAACGTTAGGTTCTTGAGTTATTTCTCAGCTTGCTGAACTAAATGATCTGTGCCTTTTTGGTGTCTCTATCAATCCTGAGCTTCTTCGGTTCGGGATTCTTCAATTCCAATTTGATTTCGATATAGGTTTAGGCATCAATTGGATTTGAATTTTTTTGTTAATCGGCTTGCACTAGTTTATTAAAAGCATTTGGTATTTGTCTTATGATAGTTTATTAAAAGCATTTGATATTTGTCTTATGATTCTATCTTGAAGATACTTTCCATAAATGGCCTTGGTTACAACTGCCGAAGTTTGTGATGCAAACTCGCAACTAATTGCGAGTGGCGATCTCCGGGCACTCCAGCCAATATTTCAGATATATGGCCGGCGACAGGTGTTCTCCGGACAGATAGTTACCCTCAAGGTGTTTGAAGACAATGTTCTGGTCCGTGAGTTGCTTGAGGAGAAAGGCAATGGCAGAGTTCTTGTAGTGGATGGTGGTGGAAGCTTGAGATGTGCTATATTGGGTGGCAACCCTGTAGTTCAAGCACAGAACAATGGATGGGCAGGGATAGTGGTGAATGGATGCATAAGAGATGTTGATGAGATTAATGGATGTGACATTGGGGTGAGAGCTCTGGCCTCCCACCCAATGAAAGCTAATAAGAAGCGACACGGAGAGAAACACGTTCTGATAACCATTGCAGGGACAAGGATCCGTGACGGCGAATGGCTTTATGCAGACACCGACGGAATTCTGGTTTCTCCAACTGAGTTATCTGTCTAAACCATTGAAACAATTAGATTTCGATACATCATGATATGCTGTAAGTTTGTTTTCCTGTAATGCTCTGTAAGCCTAATTTGTGTCCTTGAGTTATCTGTATTAGCTTGAACCCAAAATAATGGTAATCTGGTTTTGATGCCCGTTTTCCACTTCCAATCAACTTCATTGGAATCTCTAAATGCCTTGTTGCTTTCAATGAAAATGTGATGACAATTTCAACAGGGGGGAAGTTGCTGAATCTTGTCGTGAAGAAATGCTTCTTTTTGACTTGCAAACAAGAGAATAAGTACAAGAAAGTTCAATGCCTATTTCGTCTTGCTTTCCATACCTTGTACTGAACAATAGGCGAGGAAGACCGAGCCAACCGCTTAACGGTCAATATGACGGGTTAATGAGACAATTGACCCAATTACGTTTATTGAATTAAAATATGACTCTAATTTATAAAAATTTTACAAATATTTTGTAATGATATCATTTAAATTATTTATATGTAATTATATAGTACAATACGTAATATCATTAAGATAATTATTATATTATTAAAAATATTTTAAAAACATTTTAAATTTTATGTTAGATTTTAATTTTATAACAATAATTACGTCTTGTAATTTGCTCCCAATATGGCCGACCTTTTTTTTTTGGAAAGGATACTTTTTTCATGGCCCAATACCTGCCTGATTAGGTCTTTTGGTACAAATGACGATTTCTCTTTTGTCATATTGAAAACTATTGCAAAGGTTAAATCCTGCTCCCATTATTCAAAAGGAAAGACCGAGAAGCCGAATGAATCCAAACCAGGGCCCTGGAAAGCACAACCGTCTCTAGAGAGAAATTTTTTATCTATTGTACTTTATTTTACAGGGAAATAAAAGCAAATGCTGCTCTATTCTCAAGGGCCCCCATCCAGATCTGCTTTCTATCTCGGTAGTCTGGTATGTTGACTTTCGCACTTGTAGTCTTGTAGATGTAGCATAAACTAAACATCATTACCCTTCATCCTAGTAATATTTACAGCTAAATGTAAGACCTCAACAAAGATAAACTTGAATAAACAAGGACAACCATAAAACTGTATAAAAAGTGTGGACAACCAGCAGAATAAAGATCACCAAAGCCGCAAAAACTCTAAAGAATTTCCTTGTAGTATGCCGCCATTTCTTAATGACCTTACACACCAAAACCTTCCACAAACCATTGTAGTACTTACTAACTTCTTCAATGGCTTTGTCCAAATCAAATTCGTTTGTCAACTTTGAAAATATAGTGACATCGTCTGCTATGGACTCAAATCCACACATATCTGACAAAGTTCCTAATCACAACCTCGGAGTTGACATTACTAGCTTTACCAATGGAAGGTGAAACAAGACTGTTGTAATAGAATTTCACTCCAGCTTTATGAAGTTGTGAAGCTCCACGAATCAAAATCTCCTCTTCAGGCGGCGATTCCGTCGTATCAGAGGTTATACTTGACCAGAAATCAGAAATAGAGTAAAAAATTCTTCACACTTTTTTTAGGCTTTTTTGCACTTGCACATTCCTCTATTTTGTTAAAAAAAAAAAAAAAAACAGACATCTCTTGAAAAGGAAATTTAGTCAAGAACACCCTTTTATCTCAGGAAAAATTAATAATAAGAAACCCAAGTAATGCTGCAGCAATTAGGACAATCGAACGGTTGTTTTGTTGGATTCGGTGTGGGACTTGATATCCTTTGGCTGTTAATATTTCAGTAGGCCGCTGGGAAGGTAGGAATGGGGGTTAACAACTAATCGGGAGACGTCGTTTTGCGTGTATTGGAACTGGAGAGCATCTCTAAACGCAAGTCGTTAATATGTGAACCACATGGATTGGTCAAGATGGCAGTCAATACCCAAACGTATAATATGTTTCGCTTTTGTGTGTGTATTCTGAATAGAGAAAAGGTACAAGTATTATTTATTTTTGGAAGAGGCTTTCACCAACAAATATAGCTAAAAGGAGATTAATGTTAGCACATGGTGTCGAGTTTTTTTTTACAAATATAGCCAGTAGAAGAGATTATTTATTTGTTAATATTTGTATCTGGTCTAGAGTGCCCACTTCTATAATTTATGATAATTATCTCCCTAATTAAGCACAATCAAGACTCTATCGTCACTTTGAGGCATGAGATTCAACAGATGCAGATGATTTGCTGAAAGGTAATTTCAACTTCATTTTGGGTCTAATTTTACCATTTTAGCAGCAGGTTGGGCTACAACTACAAGACTACCCTCTGGACATGCAAAATATATCCATGAGTATCCAACTTTGGTTCCACTCCCAAAATATGTTTTTTTTTTTTTTTTTAACTCAATAATCTCATCCCAGAAGTGTAAAATTGGTGTAAAAATTGGTGAACAGGAGAGTGCTATTAGCTGTCTGTCATTTTCCCTAGAATCTCTCGAGAATTCTGTCCTCAAATGCAAGCTGGCAAACGTAAATTGCCAGGTTAGAAACTACAAACTTTATTATTTATTACTAGTTTTGTGACATTCCTCGTTATTAACTGAGCAATGCCACTCACTGTTAACTAGTATATTGGGTGGCAAAAGTTAATAGGTCTATTATTAATCACCTTCCTGCGCACTTTTTTCTTTTTTTGATCCTTCCCGGGCTCAATGTCTACTGTGCATGTGTAACTTATATTTAGATAATTTACACCCTTTTCAGTAGAAATTTAGAAAGGAAACAAAAGGAAAAAAAAAAAAAAAACACAGAGATGAATTGACAAACCACCCAATTTTGTTTACCATTTAATAATCCCTGCATGTTCTTCCTTAATTGATAGCATTACAGTCTCCTTAAAATTTTTACATTCTCTAGAAACTCAGCCAAACACACATGGCCGGAAAAACAAAAAATTTTGTCAAGACAATCACTGCCATCTTCAACAAAGATTACATAGATGTTCCTATTAGCATCTTTAAAGTCCCCACCTCTATAACTTCAACCAAACCAGAAGCTTATGTCCCTCAACTACTAGGCTTGGGGCCTGTCCATCACTTAAGGCATGAGCTTCAACACATGCAGATGTACAAGGTTGTGGAGGCCAAAAGGATTCACAAGGGATTCCAAAGCTTTGAGTTTGAGAAACTCGTTGAGTTTCTTAAGGAGATAGCGGCCCCATCTGTTCGTGCCTCGTATAACATCTATGTAGAAATGGAAGATGATGTTTTGGCATGTGTAATGGCTGTTGATGGTTTGTTTCTGTTTGCTTTGCTTTGCTGCTATGGAATCGGAAAGGAAGCTCTGGCCAATTCAAGCTCTCTGTGTCACTTAGTGAACTCTACCGGGAGGAGATTGGCACAGGAAACTGCCATTCAGGAAGCCATGATGCTCGAGAATCAAATTCCTATACTTGTTCTGAAAGTTATCTTGATCGTAGAATGCTCACGAGTCTCACAACAGAAGGAGATTGTAAGTGATCTTTTCCCACAAATCTTGTTGGGATTTTGTGAATTTTTCTCACCATTGAAAACAGTGGAGAATTATCCTTTCTACAAGGCCTTAAAGCATGCCCATTTGTTGGATCTTCTCTACCATTTGGTCACTCTCAATCACTCACCAGAATGGAATCCTGAGGAAGAAGAGGAGGTGTTGAGGTCATTAGAAGAACTGTATGAGAAAGTAAGGTCTGCAGATCAGGTTCCAGTTTATTTTTCAATGTGCGTGCAAACTGCATCGATTGGCGATCACATCATGGACTTAATAAAGGAGATGGCACCACCAGAACTCCAAAAACCCATTGAGCTTGTACAAGGTTTGCTTGGACTACCATGGTCAGACCTCAGGTCAAGTATATCCTCTGCCGCAAAAGAAGAAGATTCTGCAAAGGAAATTTTGTTTCCGAGAGCGTCGGAACTGAAAAAAGCTGGAGTGAGATTCTGTATTGCCGATCATATTACAACCATCAGGTTTGATCCAAACACAGTCTCCTTTCACCTTCCATTCATCAGACTAAATGTCAACTCTGAGGTTGTAATTAGAAACTTGGTTGCGTATGAGGCCATGATCAAGACTGAGAGAGAACCACTGATTCTAAATTGGTTTGTCGCATTGATGAACGTTCTTGTAGGGACTGCTGAGGATGTTAAGGTGCTTAAGGATCAGGGAATAATGTCAAAACCGGAGTCCATCAGTGACGAACAAGTCGTGAAGATTTTCAGTGGAATGAACAAGTTAATAGAGCTAACAAACACCCAAGATTTAGACATGGCCGTTGAAGGGGTTAATAACTACTACAACAGCGTGTGGAAGGTGTCGGTGTGCAAATTCATGAACAAGTGGCGACGCACTGCGCAGAAATGGTGCAAAGTTTTTGCTGTTCTTTTGATATTGTTGCTAATGAGTATCCAAACCTTCTGCTCTGTGTTTGAATGCCCTCGTTTTTCTTTGAAGATCAGCAACACCTCTCAGGCTCAACAGGACTCGATGTTAGATGTTATCAAAGAAATTTTGATAAACTAGTTTTTTATTTTTTGTAGCTTCATATTGTATGCTTTCGCTGCTATTTTACATGTTATTTTCCTTTTGGAAAGTAAACTTGATTAATGTTAGATGTCAAAAATTAGATATGAATATGAAAATGTATGCAGAAGCGAATATTAAGGCAACAAAAATTTAGGTTTTTGGGTAATTTCTCAGCTTCATGAACTATAGGCTCCTTCTGTTTCTTTCTTCTTTTCTTTTCTTTTTTAGTGTGAGGTATTAGGGATATGAGAATTTTAATGGAAGTTGATGGAATGGCTTTAATTGCCAAAATGTAAACAATTTAAGAGTTCTTTTTTGTCAAAAGAACAGGCACTAAATTGTCACTAATTAAAATTTTGAATACCAAAAATACAGATTACTCTTTTTAGGGTATGTTTAGCACACCGTATTGTATTGTATTGCATTGTATTGTATTAAATTGTATTATATACAAAAATATAACGTTAGATAATACAATACAATACGATACGGTGTGCCAAACAAGTTTAATCTCCAAATTACAAAAAGAAAGAAAGGAAAAAAGTTATTCTTTTTTTTTGTTTTTGTTTTTGTAGGATGTTTAATTTCCACAATTTATTGTCATTTTCTCTAACAATTAATTCTCGTCAATTTCTTCATTGTCAAAATAATGAACATATATTACGAAGTTTTCTGCATGTCAAAGTACTCCACTTGTTTCCACAAGCTGCTGTCATTTTCTTTAACGACCCTCGCCAATTTCTGCATTGTCAAAATATTCCACCTATTTTATGAAGGCTTTTTTTTTAGGGTACATATTTTAGAGTAGTTCTAAATAGCCCCTTCGGGCCACGGCCTAGGCCTTCACATGGGTGGCCCCTATCTGGAAAGAGTTTTTTCATATTTTATGAAGTTTATCACTTGGTGTTATATTATTTTTTACTTGTTTAGTTTGAGTATTTATATAAAATATTTAAATAAAAATTTAAATTTTTATGAAAAAAATACTTTAATAAAATAATTTAAACTGTGATTTAAATATTTAATTAAATATACCCTTTGTCAGAGATGATTGGTTCTTGCAAGTCCAGGTGGCCGCGGCAGTGGCTGCCACTGACCTTCAAACATAAAAAATATTTGATCCAATAAATTTTCTTTTGACCATTTTAAGATGATTTCATAGTTCTACAAGAGAACACCCTACACATGATGTCACGTGCATAGTCCCAAACAAAGCAAAAAAAAGTATTAGCTCATGGATTGGTCCACGTGTATCGGAGGCTGAATTAGAAGTGAATTTTCATAAATGTTTCTTTTTAATTTTTTTTTATAGACATGACATTCGTTTATTGTGGCTAACTTAAAATATAGTATAAATTTTTTTAATATATAAATAAATATAGTTTTTAAAATTGTGACGCTACCTGTAATTTTCTCCTGAATTAATGACCCGCGACAAAAATTAAATTGGTCATAAGATGCTGACCCGTTTCGCATCTCTGTGCGTTTCGTCAAGGTTTTTTCCTTAATTTTTGTTTTTTGTTTTTTTCACTTTTTGTGTTTTTCTTTTTTTGGTTGGTTTTTCCCCATATTTTTTTTAAATTTGAAAACATTAATTTTTCATTTTAAAATTTACCATCAAAATACTTTCTTCATTTAATTTTATCCCTAATATATATGGAATAATCACTAACATCTTTTAAATATATCTTTTCTTAAATAATTCATCAAGTGTGATCTTTATGGCTATTTTTATTATACTATTTATGGATTGTTTAGAAGAATAATTCTAACCATCAGTAAAAACTGTAAATAATATAAAACTATCACGTGTTATAGTAAAAAGCTACAATATAAAGCTCTACATGCTACTGTCTTCAAACCAAAATTGTTAGTTTCAACCGTTCTTACAAACGGTCTATTAAGTCTATTAAGGTCGTAAACGCTTTCTCGTTTCATTTTTAGTGTGTTCCATCACAGGAGTGAATTTTTTTTAGTTTTTCATCTTTTTTCTTCTTCGTTTTTGTTTTCTTTTTTTCTTTTTTTTTGTTTCTTTTGCTCTTTTGTTGATTTTTTCACATTCTTTTGCTTTTTTTTTTTGAAAATCTCAATTTTTTATTCTGAAATATATCATCAAAATACTTTTTTATTTAATTTGTCTCTAATATATAGTTTAACCATTAATATCTTTTAAATATATCTTTGCTTAAATAACTTATCAAAGATAATTTTTATGAGTATTTTTAATATCGTAAATGCCTAAATATTTTCTTTCCTAAAACTTTAAAAATCATTTTACTTTTTTTTTTCTTTCACCGTTCCTCCTGTTTGGCTCTTCATTTTTGTTCTTAAATTTTACCCTTTGATCCCTTCCCCATTCTAATATTTTTCGTTGTTTTTTTTTTTCAATTTAATTTGTTTTGTTCTTATTATTATTATTTTTTGTGAGGGTAGATAATTTGTGAAGTTTGTCACCTGGTACTAAATTATTTGTTGGAGATGATTGGTTCTTACAAGTCCAAGGCAGTGGCGGCCACTAACCTTCAAACCTAAAAAATATATGATCTTATCAAAATGATTTAAAGAACCAGTCCCAAGGCAATGGCAGCCAGTATTATAAGACATTAAAAATATATAATCTCTTTTGGGGGTAAATTTCATAAATTTCTCTCGAACTTGTCACTTGTATTAATATGCCCTTCGGGCTTTAAAATGTTTTTTGCGTCCCATAAAGTATGATATTTCTTCAGATTCACCCCTAAACTTTAAAACATTATTTTTTGGATTGAATTGTTGAATTTTCATTTAATTTAAGATTAATTATAATATTCAGGGGTTCATATGAATACCTTTTTACTTTAAATAAACTAGTTGGACATTAAAATTTCGTATATTTTATTTTTAGAGTATTTGCTCAAAAGAAGAAAAAAAAAAAGATGAACCAAAAGTAAAGAATTTATAGTAATTTAAGTTGGTTCTTTAACAGTTTTGAATAAACTGATAAATTTATTATTTTAATAAAGGTAACAAATATTATTTTGTCTAAAAAACAAAAATATTTTAAAATTTAATGGATGAATATAGAATAATATTATAATTCAAAAGTACAACATATATGCTTTAAAGTTTAGGACACATTACACAACTGATATAATTTTGGAGAATTCTTAAAATTTGTCCCTTTTTAAAATGATTTGAAGAATCAGTCAAGACAGTGGCAGCTACTGACCTTCAAACGTAAAAAAAATGATCTTATCCGAGGATCTTATTTTAAAATGATTTAGAGAACCAGTCCAAGGCAATGGCAGCCACTGATCTTTATATGTTTAAAATATATGGTACATCATAAAAGGATTCTTTTTCAAAGAGCAATTTTACTTAACTTCTTAAGAAAATGGTAAAACCTAGCCTAAAAACGACACTATATAATAGACTCTATAATTTTGTGACCAATCGTAGGGATAACAAGATTTTTCTTTTTTAAATGATCGTTTGAAGAACCAGTCCAAGACAGAGACAGCCACTGACATAAAAAATATATGATACAAGGATATTTTTTTAAAAGATTTGAAGCCACTGACCTTCAACGTAAGAAAACATATCATACAAGGATCTTTTTTGAAATGATTTTGAGATGATTCAAAATTCTAAAAGAGAGTACTGTACACATGTTAGGTGTATATAGCTCATTCCCAAAAAAAAAAAAAAAAAAAAAAAAAAAACCATGCATAGTTCATGGATTGATCCTCATATGTGGGAGGCTGGATCAACGGCCCTCACGACGAAAACCAAACTGCCTTGATATAGCAAAAGGGAAAAGGCAGAAGAAAAGAGCCACAATATAAAAACGAACGTTTTGCCAACTTTTTGAGTCTTTGACTGCATTACGGGATACAGCAAGCCAAACGTTGAAAGGCTGGCAAGAATATCTTTCACCAACAGGGAAATTAAATATAATTCTATAAAGGAGCTGACGCTGTATCATGACTTATGGCAAAATTATTGAAGGGCTTCACATATACCTACTATCATTATTAATTAATTTATGGATAATTGCAAAACACTACTTTCATTAAATAAATCAAGATATTTCCTTGTAAAGTCTATATAATAGAATCAACCTTTTAAACGGAGCAAGCAACTAAAATTTAGAGCTATAGAGCCCATATATGGAGCATATAACAACAAAGCTGAGTCCATATTTCTAATTGCTGGTTTAGGTGATCTAGAGAGTTGTACTCTCCCCATGAGCTCATCCTCATCCTAAATTCAGCATCCAAAAATTACCAGGTATGATAATATTATGGGTTTGCTTCTCGTTTTATGTTATTAATATGAATAAAAAGATTTTGTATCTGCTTATTGCTAAGTATGCACATGGTTTCTGTGACCGTTAAAATCTTGATTCTAAAACTACTATTTGCATGTTGCAATCTCATGTTCACGTTCTTGTTTCTTTGATTACTTGGCTGCAATGAAAGGGCCATAGACACATATATATGGCTTAATTTTAATACAAAAATAGTGGCAGAGATTATGAAGATTAAATATGTACCTTTAGAGTTACGCTTCCGTAAGTTATGACATGCTAGAAGCTTATTATATCCCAATTAAGCACGATTAAAACATCCCGTTGCCATCATAGGAGGGAGAGACCTTATTCCCAATTTGCGGTCATAATATTGATATGATGCAGATGATGCTGATAAGTTTACTTATAAGTTAGCAACTTTATTGTGGGGCATAGTTTGACTATTGTGAAATTTGGCAGTAGATTGGGACATGTTACTAGAATAAAAAAAAAAAAAAAGAACCCTTGAGGATCCTAACTATGGATTCCTCTGTGTGTGTGGTGATATATATATATATTTATATTTATATATCCATGATAGGACTTTTGATAATATTGGAAAAAGTTGTTGACGTGCGAGTACTAGCAGTTCCCGTGATTTTCCCTTGAATTCCTTGAAAATTTTCCGCCCTCACAGCAATTGCAAGCTAGGAAAAGTAAATGAATTATCTCCTGTCGCTTTCAGAGTCCCTTTACATTTTTCTGTTTCACATGCAATAGAAATTGCAGGCTTTCTGATTGATTAATTTTGTCAAGCGCTTGTATTTGTCTCCATGGGTTTTAATCCTATGGCTATGCTGATATGCCAAACTTTCTAGGTTAAAATACTTTATTTTCTTTTTTTTTTCCCCTTAAATCGGGATTTACAGACATATATCAACTTAAAACACGTAGATTTTAAGTGAATTGATTACATAACTTTGAAGTGTTAATTTTAAGTTTGACCCTTAACATTTCTAGTTCTCTCACTTTGATCCATATAATTTAAATTAGAACATAACTACTCCAAACTTATTATAATTAAGTTACAATTTGATACTTTTGTCTCTGAAGTGTGAATTTTTTACGGTTTTAATCACATGCCTGTTTCACAAAGGGAAAATTTTTAAGGGTTTCAATTACTTGTTGGTCACCCAATGAGCATATATGACTAAAATAAAATTAATATATCGACTATGAAACTAAGAATTTGGTCTCATATGTATATGGAAACATGTAACATAAAAGGACTTTTATTATTTTCGGCACTCTATAGTTTGACATTACAATAAATTGATATTCTATTATTTGAAAAATACAAAAGGTACCTTGTAGTTTTTGAAAAAGTCCTATAGCTTGAGCCTGTTTTTTCAGTTGAAAAAATGAGTTGGCCCTTTTGCATGAACTAACTCTGAATCAGCTATATAGAAACAAGGTTATTCTTACTGATGCTCTTAAGCTTAAAGGTCGTTCCCACTTTTCAGGGGACAAAGTGGGATTAATTACAAAACTCCTCTATTACGTATAACTCTTGTAATAACGTGCCCTGATTTTCAAAACATAACATTTCTTCCTTTTATCTATAAAATAGTAATAAAAAAAATCCTTATGTTAAGAATTTTTAACCAAGATTGACACATAATTGGCACGGGGTATATATAAAGAATTTTGGTAACTTTAAGTTGTTCGATAAACTCTTTTTTTGTGCATATGTGTGAAAAATGTCATTTTGGTAGAATATCATAACATAAGAATTTTTCTTATCGGGAGTACAAATATGACGTTTTGAAATTTAGAGACCATTGTTATAGGAGCTTTGGTTGGGGAATTTTTCTTATAATTTATCCTTTTTATTTATTTAACTTTCCTCTCAAAAAAAGAAAAAAAATGGGAAAGGAAGAAAAGAATACTCTTAACCTTTATTTTTAAACTATATGTTAATTTCCACAAGCTCTTCTCGCCCTCTCTAACAACTCTTGTCCAAGTGACTCATTTCAACATACCCAACGTATTTTATCAAGTTTGTTGCCTTGTCCTATATAATTAGCTGCAAATAAGTGTGTCCTACACGTCAAGGACAGTGGCACTCACTGACATTCCGATCGCAATATTTATACATATATAATAACGTGAAATTTTTTTAATGATAAATGTGTCATTGCAGAACTCACAAAACTCGGGCAATTAAATGGGGACGGCAGCAGAAGGCGCTACAGACAATCTCATTACAAATATCTATACAACGTTGGGAGAAGATCATGATGATGACAACATGCAGGACGTTAAGATTTGCATCTTCAAGGTACCCAAGTCCCCAAGTGCGTCTAAACCAGAAGTTTACGTCCCCAAGCTTGTGGGGTTGGGACCTTATCATCACTTGCGGCCAGAGCTTCAACACATGCAGACCCACAAGCTGTCTGAGGTGAAAAAGATCTGCAAAGGATTTGGGGGCATTTCGCTGAAGAAGCTCATTGAAGTTCTAAACAAGCTTTTTATTCAACCTATTCGTGCATGTTATGGGACGTATTTGGACATGAATAATGAGTCTTTAGCTTCTATAATTGCTATAGATGGTCTGTTTCTTTTTGAGCTGCTTTGCTGCTGTTACATCGGCAGAGGTAATCTAGTCAAATTGGAATTCATGCGCAAATTGGTCGAATCCACTGGAACGAGATTGGCCCGGGACACAACTTTGAGAGACGCAATGCTGCTTGAAAACCAAATCCCAATCCTTGCGCTGAAAGTTATCTTGATCATAGAAATAAGTTCAGGAATGCCGGGAGAGCCAAATCTTAAGGATGTCGTGAGTGACCTTTTTCCACTGACGATGTTGGATTTTTGCGAAGGAGTCTCACCATTAAGCGTGTTGAGAGATTACCCACTTTACAAGGCACTGAGGCATTCCCATTTACTGGATCTTCTGTACCATTTGGTCACTCTCAATGTCTCTCCTGAGAAGAATTCTGAAGAAGAACAGAAGGAGGCAAAGTTTTTAGAAGAAATGTCTAAGAAAGTTGAGAAAGAAATTCGCCCTCAGAAGTTAAAGGAAGTTGAGGAAGAAATTCGGCCTCAGAAGTTAAAGGCATCAGCGTTATCTGATGTTTTAATGAAAAAAAAACACGTATTAAAATCCTCACCTATCGACCTACTACCAGTACAGTTCGAGAAGCCTGTTAAGCTGATTGAAAGGTTGCTTCAACTACCATGGTCACGGTTTTGGGCTAATTTATGTTCTGCTGTGAATGCTGCACCATTTGTAGAGGAAATCTTGATTCCCAAAGCCTCGGAACTTCACAAAGCTGGAATAAAATTCTGTTCTGCAGATCACATCACACTTATCAAGTTTCACTCAGACACTCGCTCCTTTCACCTTCCTATTATCAAAATGGACATTAACTCGGAGGTTGTGCTTAGAAACTTAGTTGCATATGAGGCCAAGATCAAGTTAAAAACGGAGTCATTAATTCTTACTCGTTATATGGAATTGATGAGTGGTCTTATAAAGAGTTCAGAGGATGTTAAGGTTCTTAAAGAAGTTGTACAATCTGAGTCAATGAAAGACGATGATGTCGCAAAATTTTTCAGTGAGACGAGCAAGTCCATTAGGGCGACAAACACTTCGGATTTGGACAAAGAGATTGATGCGGTTAATGATTTCTACAACGCTTTGTGGAAGGTCTCAGCACGTAAGTTCATCAGGAAATGGCGGTGGGTTTTGTGGAGCTATTGCAAGGTGCTTGCTGGTTTCTTGGTCTTGTTGCTCATGGCTATCCAAGCTTTTTGCTCAGTGTATGAATGTCGACGTTTGTCCTTCAACGGCAGCCCTTCGCTGGCTCAACTTTTTGCTGGTTTCTTATATGTGCTATGTGTATGCTTTTGGCGCTGGAGTTAAATATTTTTGTCGTCCATGTTAAAAAAATAAGCAACACTCGTGTTATAATAGATTTTAACATGAAGATCCTATGTGTTTGCCCATTTGGAAAGCGTTTTAGTCCCAAGTCATGATATGTTAATTTTGTTAGTGCGTCAGTTATCTTATACATAGTAAGTGGTATTGCTGAGTCAGTTTTTGAATTAATCTAGCCTCAGAAACTGCGAGAATTAAGATTACAGAAATACTTTTCGCAACTTATAACTTGTTCTGTTAAGGAGAACGTTTCAGTGAGTTGATCACATTCCTTGGCAGGGCTTCTTTCTTTGTCTGCTTTTATTTTTGAACTTCAATGTGGGACTTCCTTCAGCTATTTTCCATCCTTTGGACATGCAAAATTGGCACTTGATGATCCAACTTTGGATCCTCTCCGTTGAAAAATATATTCCTTTTTTTTTTTTAACCTAATGATCTCAACCCAGACGGGTAAAAGTTGGTGAGCGGGGGAGTACTACTAGCTCTGTCATTTTCCCTATAATCTCTTTGAAAATTTTGCTGTCCCCAGATGCAAGCAGGAAAAAGCAAAATGCCAGATTAGAAACTTCAAACTCTATGACTTATTGCTAATTTTGTAAAATTTGTCATTAATAACTGAGCAAAGCCACTCACTGATGACTTTTATCTTGTGTGGCAAAAGTTAATAGGTCTTTTTATTGACCTTCCTGTGCACTTTTTTTTTTTAATACTTCCTGGGCTAAATGTCTACTGCGCATGTGTGACGTGTATTTAGATAATTCACACCTTAGAACTCCCTTTTCAGTAGAATCTTTGAAAGGAAACAAAAAGGAAGAAGAAAAAAAGAAGGGATGAATTTGAAAATCACCCACTTTTATTTACCGTCTAATAACCCCTTCATCTTCTTCCTTAAGTGGTAGCATTACAGTCTGTTTAAAATCACTAAAATCAATATTTTAATTACCTTACATTCTGTAGAGACTCAGCCGGAAAAACCAAAAAATTTGTCAAGACAATCATTGCAATCTTCAACAAAGCGGACATAGATGTTCCTATTAGCATATTAAAGTCCTCAACTCTATAGCTTCATCCAAAGCAGAAGCTCATGCTCCTCATGAAGAAATGTTTCAGTTCATTTCTTAATTTAAATCAGATTATAATTTCTTTTAAATAAGCAATAGCATAAACAAACGCAGCATCAATTACGGAGGATGAAATTACAGCTTGTTGCAGCACATCGTTGTAGTTGGTGAATGGTGTGAAGTCAATATTCTGTGGCAGCTTTTGGATTGGTGCGCAGTAACTGTTAACATCAATTATTCAACACTCTCCTCAAGCTTGTACATAGATATCTTGCATGCCCAGCTTTTCTTGAAACTTTGTGAATATTTGACAAGAGACAGCTTTTTGTAAGAATATCAACAAGTTGATCTTCTGACCGATCTTGTGCAATTCCACAACTTTTTCTTTTAACTTCATTTTGATGAATAATCTATCCACCTCAAAATGTTTGGCAGGATCATGTTGAACTAAATTATGGGCAATATCACATGTTGCTTATCGTCACAATATATTCGAATTGTTTGTTGAAGCAGATAGCCTAAATCTTATAAGATATATTTCAACCACAAAACTTTACATATCCTGAGGACCATGCCTCCGTATTCAGCTTCTTTGCTTGTAACAAGGTTACCTCCTATGAAGGTGAAGTAACCTGAAGTAGAATGCCTATCATCAATTGCTTCGACCTAATTAGCATTGGTACACATGTTTATACTTCGAAAGTGTTATTTTTGGAAAATAAAATTCCCTTCCTAGGTGCTGATTTCATACATCTCAAAACACACAACACTGCATTCGTATGTTATTCTCTACGATTATGTATAAACTGGCTGACAATACTTAATGCATAGGCAAGATCTGGTCTGGTGTGAGCCTAGTACATCAATCTTTCGACGAGTCTTTGGTGTCTTCCTTTATCAACCGGAACTTGATCGGCTCTAACAATGAAGTTGTGAAGCTTAGGTATCTTCGATCCAGCTTTATTAAGTTGTCAAGCTCTAACAATCAAGATCTCCTTTTCAGTAGTGGCAGAGGAATGTTCTCTTCTAGTAGGATCATATGTTATGGACCCTTCACGGACTGTTATAGTTAAAATTATCTTTTTTATCTTTCTATCTTATTAAAGTGTGGAAAATAATAATATGAAATACTATTCATAATTTGTCAAAAATGATTTTTTTAAAACTTCGATAAATTTTAAGATTTTTTTTATTTTTATCTTAACAAAAATAATTTTTAATAATTGATATAAGTCAAAAATCCATATTGTGAAATAAATATGAGTTCCAAAATAATCCTTTAATCAAAATCACCATCAAACAAGGTCTTGAAATATATTTAAAATAGAAATATATTTAAAATAAATATATTTTCATTCCAGGATCCTTCTTCCCGTTTTCCTATCGCACATCATCCTGCATCTGCTCCCAGCTTCTCCATTCTTACATCTTTCCTTTTTCCCTTATTTGCAACATGAAATAACTTATATAACAAAGCTTAGTAAGAGACTTGTATCTCACAAAATATTTTTTTTTTGGTCATATAACAAACATCATCAGACAAAAGCTTGAAAACATCATTGAAAACATTTTAACATTTAAAAACAGTCATATAGTGGGCCCGGTGTTGCACCATCATAGAGCGCTGGTCACAGAAAGAGTGAGGTAGCGAATCTCAAACCAACCGTGACGAAAAGTCTGCTCACCAGACAAAAGACCGCTTATCGGTCACTATTAACATCATGGGTGTACAACTCCAATTTAAAACATAATATATATATATATACACACACACACACACTTATATACATATATTTTTCATCAAAACGTCATCACAAGAGAAATATTAAAACATTATAACATCATCATTAACATCAAAATCATATATTTCTCATCATCATTTTTTTTATTCATGTTGCAGGTGAGAGTGTACTTACATAAATGCCCTACTTAACCTTTTTAAACTTTTCTCACGGTGATGTGCAATTGAGGTCTCGGGTGCTTGCTTTTAGAACCGTTCATGCCATAATATAATAAAATTATTTAAAAGTTATAATAATCTATCAAATACATCCATCTCATTAAAACAACAGCTAAATAGCTGATTTCATACTCATGTAACATCAAAACATAAAATAAAACAAACAATTACACAAGATTACAAGACTTTACAAAACTGACAGCCAGACCTTTGTATGTTTCAAAAATCATAACAATTCACACAAAATTCTAAAGAACCTGAAAGCAATGTCAAATAAAAATAGACATCTAGAGCTTTCTATTGACACCTTATTCGTTAAAAATGAAGTTCATTTGTATACTCAAAAACAGTTTTGAATTCTGATAACAAAACTTAAAAAAAAACTGACAGCCAGACCTTTGCATGTTTCAAAAATCATAACAATTCACACAAAACTCTAAACGACCTGAAACTAGTGTCAAATAAAAAAAGACATCTAGAGCTTTCTGTTGACATCTAATTCATTAAAAATGAAGTTCCTTTGCATACTCAAAAATAGTTTTGAATTCTGATCATAAAACTTAAAAAAAAAACTGACAGCCAGACCTTTGCATAGTTCAAAAATCATAACAATTCACACAGAATTCTAAACGACCTGAAACTAGTGTCAAATAAAAATAGACATCTAGAGCTTTCTATTGACACCTAATTCATAAAAAAATGAAGTTCATTTGTATACTCCAAAACAGTTTTGAATTCTAATCACAATTTTTTTTTAAAAAAACTGACAGCTAGACCTTCACTGCTTTGAAATTTCATAACAATTAATATAACAATCCAAATGGCCTAAAGCCAATTTTTAAGGAGAGTAGACATCCATAGCTTTCTAATAATATCTTATTTATTAAAAACAAAGTCCATTTGGACCTTCAACCAGAGTATTGAATTCTGAGTATAAATCCTGGAAATTTCCAGCATGCACTTTGAGATGAAAATTTCAAAAAAAAAAAAATATTCATCAAAAAAATCAAATTAACACTAACCATACGCGTAAATCACATAAACATAATAACCAATCCTTAGACATGTTTCTAAAATATTAATCATGAAATCACTACTCCCAACAAAAATCATGATTTAAGAGATGAAAAACCCTAAAATCATCTAAATGAAATCAATATAATTCAATTCACAAACCAAAATAATAATAATAATAATAATCCTAAGGAAATAACAATACAACATCCCTAAATACACATTCATGCCCTCCCCTCTTATCAGCTTTCGTCTAACATAAATCAACCATCAAGAAAATTCTCAATCCCTCTTGAAATCCAAAAACACATATCAAAGAAATGACGAGTACATACCTCAACCAATATTTTATTTCAGTTCCAAAGATTGAAACTATCAAGAGAATTGAGATTGGAGTTTATGGCTATTTGTTGGAGAGATTTATTTATGTTGTATATGCGTTCATGAGCAGAACAGAGAAAAAAAAAACCAGAATGAGAGGATAAGAGAATGAGGGAGAGCTGAAAAATATTGTACGTGAATAGGTTTCAATGGGAAAGAAAGTTGTCAACAGCCTATTTGGGAAAGAAAGTTGTTTGACATCTATGCAATTGAATAGGTTTCAATGCAAATCAAAAAGGCATGTTGATGAGACTGTAAAAATGTATATTTTACAAGGCTTAAATTAATTATTTATGCTTTTGTTTCTCATTAAATCCTCTAATTAGTAGCATTTTTGTATTAATTAGTGTTTTTGTGTCTTAGTGTGTAAATATGTTTAAAAATGTATTTTTAGTATGTTTTTATATTTAATAATATTTTTAGTAATTTTTAGAGTTATTTCGGTGTGTTAAATATGTATTTGGTTTGTAAATAGTTAAAACCGTAAAAGTAATGCGGTTATTTTATTTTGAGTTTTAGTGTGTTTGATAGTGTGTTTTAAGTTTGTAAATATGTCTTATTATATTTTTAGTAATTTCTAAAAATATTTCTAAGTCATAAGAATTATATTTATGTCAAACCGTAAGAGACTGAAAATTTTAGGAGTTTTTATTTATTTTTGTGTGTTTTAATGTAAATAAATATTTTTAATATTTTTGTAAATGTTATGCTTGTAAAATAATTAATATTAGTGTGTTTGTGATTTTTAGATTTGAAATCTGGAGGAAAAAAGGAGCAAAACGACACTAAAATGGATAAAATCGGACATCAAATGCATCAAAAAGATAAAAAAAATTTGAATTTAAATAAAATGGGACACGTGGTAATTTTCTGACCGTTGGATTGACTACTAAATTAATCGTGACCGTCCGAGGAAGAGACGCGTGTAAATGCATCATCTGTTGCGTCAGCCAATGCTTCAGCCGAGTCTTGCAGTGCTATCCACGTGTCGAAATCTGATTGGCGCGTGCACAACATGCCCCGACAAGTCTCACGTGCATTATAGGGAATCTTAGATAGCGTCGGATCTCGTGCGGTCACCTCCACGTGTAGCTGTTTCAAGCCGTCGATCTGATTACCAAGACTGATCAAACGGCCTTCAATATCAGTTCTGCTGGCCCCACCTGGGCCCTTTCTCGCGCTTGCCTGTTGACCGTTGGATTGCAAAATGAACGGTTTAGATTGCGCCTGTTCTGTGCTATCGTGATATGCGATGCACTAGATTATAAACTCAAACTTGTATGCATAGTATTCTGGAATGGATTTTATCTCTATATCTGTTTGGTAATGCTTATATTTTGTGGAATAAATTATATTTTTATGTTTTTAATAATAATTATTAATATTATTATTCTGTCTAATTCTTGCATAAATTCAGTCATGCTATTTTTATGTAATTTAATTGTGTTGTATAATTTATATTAATATGTTGAAGTCATACTCGTTCATTAAGTTGAGTTTTTGTTGTATTATAGACATAGACTGGCATAGTAAATGCTTGGTAATTCTTGATTTATTGTAGACATAGGATGACATAGTGTATTCTTAAACCAATTAATAAGACGGGGTGCTGCTGGAGTTAATGTAAAAATTTATTCCACTAAAATATATTGATTTTGATTTGTTATTATCTTTTCTATCCTATAATTATGTTAATTATAATTGAGTGACAGTTGTTATAATTTTCATAATTAGTGCACCAATAATTATTTTGCTAGTTTTTATAGGAAAATACTTACTGCATTATGGCTTGCTATATTGTCTTTTTAGGTTGACCTATATAATTAGTAAAGTGTGCTTGCAATTAATAAGATAAGATATAATAAATCAAATGCTTTAGATAATTATTAATTAGAGTTTAAGTTACATATCAGTTGCAAAACATACAAGGGATTCTCAAAGCTTCACTATTTTAATTTTATGCTTTAAATTTGAATTAAAAAAAATCACAAAAATATTTCTTTCATTTTACATTTAGATTTGAAAAAGTGCTTGCCTTTTTAACCATTTATATATATCAATCTCCCGAGTTACAAATTTTCATCTCCTTGTGGATACGACAACTTTTTAATACTACAAACGTCTGCCGTTTAAAGAGAAACATTTTGGGGCGTTACCACATGTCTTTAATTTTTTTTTAACCTAACGTTTCAGTAATCCATTCTTTCCTCTTTTTTTTTATTTTTTTATTTTTATTTCCTTCCAACATTTCACGTCACCTACATAACCAATACATTAATATATAACATAAGTTTCCTTTTTTTTTTTTTTTCTTTTTGATCGAATCAACCTTACATATATAAACATATTAATTTTTAAATTACATAATGATAAGTATATATAGAAATATTTATATTTAGTATATAACCTAATATATATATATATATATATATAAACCTATTAATACTTGTAAATTAACGTAAAAAATATACATATAAACGTATTAATATATATTTATATATATGACTATTTATATACTTATATATCTTATTCACATAATTATGGTAACCATAATGTAAATTCATCAAATCATAAAAAACAAAAGGTCATTAATTTGACATAAATTTTATTCTAGCATTTATGTCTTTGTCACATTATCTGAAAACAAAAAAACTTAACATAATATTATAGTTATTTACATATAATATTATTATATTACTCATGTTTATTTTCTAACATCATATATTTTGGGACATTACATCACATCACGTCATCGGCCATCAAAAAGGCTCTAGCAAGATTCTCTTCATTTATAGGCTCGAATAGTACTGATTCTTTAAGCAATGATTTCGCTTCCTGTGATATTTTTGCTTCTCTATTGAGCTCTTCTTCACAATAACAAACAAAAATGTAAAGAAGGTCCAACAAATGGGCATGCTTCAGAGCCTTGCACTGAGAGTAAACCTGAACAATCTGAAGTTTATTCAATCATTGTTGGAATTTGGTTCTCTAAGGTTGGTCATATCCTCTAAGGTTGGTTATATCCTGAGCCAATTTGGTTCTCTAAATCGCGCAGAAATGCTGATTTGGCAAGCTCATCTTTGCTGACTCCATAGCTGAAAGCAGCTGAAACTGAATCAAACCGTCTAATGGCCATTGCACATGCTCAAATCTGAACAGAGGTATTGTCGTTTTTGTGTTGTCTTTTTACCATATCTTGTCGTTTTCCTAGTTATTTTGTCATGTAACGTTGCTGTCGTTTATGTTTTTGTCTTCTTCTTCTTCTTATTTATATACACGTCTTTTTGAATGGTGCTGATATTTTCAATTTTTTTGTCGTTTTCTATATATTTCTCTTCTCCCATGTTGTTGTCCTTTTACCCTCTCACTTTGCAAACTCATTCTCGTTCTATCTTGTCGCTCTCCAAGGAAATTGTCCTTTTAAATGTTGTTAAAAAAAAAAATTAAATTGCCACCTAAGATGCAAAGTACTCTTTTTGGTTCCCCTTACATAAGGAAAGAAAGGGAAAAAGTTCAAAATTTTTTTTTTTTATGCGTTAATTTCCACAAACTGTCATTTTCTCTATCTCCTCTCGTCAATTTCTGCTTTGCAAAATACTCCACATATTTTGTGAAGTTTTCTGCATCTCAAAATACTCCAGATATTTTTTTTTAATAAGAATGCGTTAATTTCCCCAAGCTATTGTCCTTTTCTTTAACAAATCTCGTCAATTTCTGCATTTTCAAAGTACTCCACATATTTCATAAATTTTTTTGAGGTACATATTTTATGAAGTTTGTCACCTGGTACTAAATACTTTGTTGGTGATGATTGGCTCTTACAAGTCCATGGCAGTGTCAGCCACTGACCTCCAAACGTGGAAAATATATGTGTAAAAATATTATATATATATATATATAATGATTTTAAGACGATTCATAATTGTAAAAGAGAGTATTCTACGCATGTTACGTGTATAACTCATTTCCAATAATAAAAAAAAAGCATAGCTCATGAATTGGTCCTCTATGGGAGGCTGGGTTAGTGGCCTTTGCAACAAACCCCGAATTGCCTTTATTTAGGAAAGGGAAAAAAACAGATGAAAAGAGCTGCAATTTGAACCAATAGTTAAAACATAAAACACTGTTGTATTTCAAATTCTATAAATAAAAATATTGTAATAAAATCAGTTGGAAATATATTCTCAAATAAGCTTTGAAGTCTTTATTTGCTTTACACGATACAGCGAAGGACAAGTTGAGAGGTTGTTTAGAATTTCTTTCAGCAATAGGGAAAATATACTTATATAAAGGAGCTGACGAGCTGTATCATGATTTGTGGCAAAACTATGTCAAGGTCTTCAACTATATATACACACACACACACACATACGGCCTTTAATAGTTAAATAATGGGTAGTTGCAAAATAAAACAGCACTTTGGTTGAACAAATCAAGATATATTTCCTTATAACCTCTATAAATAGAATCAACCCTTTAAACGGAGATATCAACCAAAATTAAAGAGCTATAGAACCAACGTAGGAAGCATATAAAAAGATATATAGCCGAGGACAAAAGTCACTCACCCAAAAGTTTTCCCACTTGTAGAGCTTCTAAGATAATAGATTGATCAGTAGTCAAATGCATAAAGAAGAGGTTCATATTCTATATACTGGTTTAGATCATGAGAGTTGTACTCTCCCATGAGCTCATTCTGTCACCCTGAATTCAGCATGCATCCCAAAAATGACCAGGTATTGTAATGGGCTTCCTTCTCTTTTTATGTTGTTTAGGACTAATAGAACAAGGCTATATACTCCTATTCATCAGTATTTTATTTGGATTTTTGTTAGTTTCTGGTATACCCTGAATTTTAGCAATCACTTTATTACCAGTTATTTGAGAAATATTGAAAAAAGTATCTTATAGAGAAGATATCATTTTAATATCTTGATTACTTTTATCCTTTTAATTACCAAGCTCTAAAGTAATATCATTTTAGTGTTAATAGATCTATTGCCTTTAAACTTTGAGCATTGTTATAATTTGGTCACTGAACTTTTAAATTTGTCTGATTAGTCCGTGCGCTTTTACTTTTTTGGCAGTCTTGGTCCAGAAATTTTATACGACTTATATAATGTGCAAAATGTTCTCCACTTTTGTTAGAATCAATTGAAAGTTAGGAAATTGTGCACTTATTGCATTTATTGCTGTTAAAGTTTATAATAGGAAATGGACCCCAATATGCAACGCTATGGTCTTGATGCTAATGACTTTGGAATAGAAGAATCAGAGATTGCCCAAATGGAGGCAAGCAACCTAGTAATTGGATTGCAACAACCACCATCAATTTTCAATGAAAGCATTAAATCCGAGTCAGCAGCAAAGACCATTACTTCAACTCCCTGGAATTACTTTGACAAATTACCAACAAGATACGGTTATTTTAAAGGATATGCTGAACGTAACTTTGGTCAAAAGATTTTATCTGCTAATGCATCAGATGGTTCAGTGAGTACGTGGTCATTTAATCTTGTCGTGATTAGAGAATCTGTAGCCCGAAATGTATTTCAACTAACTTTTGCTACAGTATTTTCTTTCATAAAAATTGAATTGTTGTAGTGTGTTCAATTTCAATTTGTTTCCCAAACAGTTTATTAGTTAAGCTTTGTTTTGTTAAGTTTAAAATTTGTGATGATATTATCAACATTGGTTTTTGCTCATCGCAGAACTTGCAAAATTCAGGCAATTACATGGCTGCTGCAGCAGGAGCCACAACCAATTTCACCATAAATATCTATACAATCCTGGGAAATCATCATGACGATGATAACATGCAGGACGCTAAGATTTGCATCTTTAAAGTACCCAAGTCCCTGAGTGCGTCCAAACCAGAAGCTTATGTCCCTCAGCTTATGGGGTTAGGGCCTTATCATCACTTGCGGCCTGAGCTTGAACAGATGCTGACCTACAAGCTTTCTGAGGTGAAAAATCTCCGCAAAGGGGGACATTTCGTTCGAGAAGCTCGTTGAAGTTCTAAACAAGCTGGTTATGCAACATATTCGTGCATGTTATGAGACGTATTTGGACATGGGTAATGAGTCTCTAGCTTGTATAATTGCTATAGATGGTCTGTTTCTTTTTGAGCTGCTTTGTGGCTATGGCATCAGCAGAGGTGATCTAGTCCAATAGGAGTTCTTGCGTGAATTAGTTGAATCCGCTGGAAGGAGATTGGCCCAGGACACATGTCTTAGAGACGTGATAGTGCTTGAAAACCAAATCCTAATCCTTGCACTGAAAGTTACCTTGGTCATAGAAATAAGTTAGGAAATGCCGGAAGAGTCAAAGTGAGTGGACATTTTCCAATGATGATGTTGGATTTTGCAAAGCGGTCTTACCTTTGAGCGTGTTGAGAGATTACCCACTTTACAAGGCACTGAAGCATTCCCATTTAGTGGATCTTCTATACCGTTTGGTCACTCTCAATGCCTCTCCTGAGAAGAATTCAGAAGAAGAACAGGAGGAAAAGTTTATACAAGAAATGTCTGCGAAAGGTATGTGTCTCGCCATCTTAATTCTAGGATGTGTCTCACACTCTTCAAGGTATGTGTCGAGCCATCTTCAAGTTTTAGAACCACAGAACCAATTCCAATTACAGGGCATGTATGATTGTTTCCATCAGAACTTTCCCATCTTTGAATGACTAGTAATCTGAGAACTACGATTTCTTTGGGCACATATGGTAAGTGCACCCAGAATCCGAAACCCACTCATCTTCTTGTTTCTTGGTGCCCACTATTAGCATTTCAAAACGGTCATATCCATTAACTTGATTTGCAGCAGCAGTTTCCTCCTCTCTAGAGTTCTCTTCAGCTAATTTCTTCTTCCACTCTTAGCAGAACCTTTTAATGTGCCCTATCTTATTGCAGTAATAACACTTTCTGTTATTGGGTCTTGACTTAGACCTTGAACTTGGCCTAAATTTGGACTTGCTGAAATCTCTTCTTTGTGGTCGACCTCTTGAAAACAAACCTTCGTCGCCGTGGATCTTTTTCTTCAAGGGCCCTTCCAATTTCAATTCCAATGCTTTGGACCTTAAGGCTGAGAGTACGTCTTCCAGAGAGAGATTCTCAACCATACTTAATAGCATTTTTAACATCTCTATAAAATTCAGGAAGAGAAATCAAGAGAATCACTGATTGATTTTCTTCCTCAATCTTTTCCCCAATATTGGCTAGATCAATGACTATTTTGTTGAAAGCGTCTAGGTTTTTCACTAAATCCTTATTTGGATCCATTTTAGAACTGAAAAAGCTTTCTTTAAGATAGATCTTATTTGTTAAAGACTTAGTCATATATAGTTATTAAAGTTTGAGCTATACCTTCGCTGCAGTATCTTCACTATTAACTTGGTGGAGAACATTGTCTGCAAGGTAAAGTATGATTGTCGAGCATGCTCTTTCCTGCATGTCGGCTTTTTCTGCCTCTGTCCGAGTCACCTCAGCCATATTTCCCAACGCCTTGGCGACTTTCTGTTGCACGAGGATTGCCTTAAGTTTCTTTCTCCAGAGACCAAAGTCTCCAGAGCCATCGAACTTGTCAAGTTCAAACTTTGCCGTTCCCGTGGCACCTTCAGATCTTTCAAGGCTTCTTTATACGAATCTTTTCAATTATTTCTTGAAAAATCCACGCTCACCACACCAGTTGTTGGAAAAGCACAGACAAGAACCTCAAAGATTCAAAGGAAGAACAAGAAACTAATAACATACTTGAACACAGAAGATTTCATTGAGGTTCGAACTGAGATTGTCCTATGTTCTCGTTGAGCTATCCTGTAGAAAAGCTCTTGCACTATCAGAGAACAAAAATTACACTCTCAGAACTTACTGGACAGAGAAGAAGAAACCTTAACTCCCAATTACAGAGAAAATTACACAGAAAGAAGCCTTAAGAACCCCGAGAGAATACCCAATGAATAGAGACCAAAACTCAAACCCTCTACTCAGATTCTCTTATACTCAAGTGTACTCTTAGGTTTTTTCTTTCCTCTCTCTAGAACAAATTTTCTCTTAGAAAGTTTCCGTCGGATGCAGAATACAACAATCTGAAGAACTTGTCGCCTCAACACTAAGGGTAACTTTCTTATTCTCTGTTTATTGTCGTTTAAGAGAAATTGAAACAACAATATATATATATATATATATATATATATGTTAAGCTCTCCTTCACAATAACAACAAAAATGTAAAGAAGGTCCAACAAATGGGCATGCTTCAGAGCCTTGCACTGACAGTAAATCTGAACAATATGAAGTTTATTCAATCATTGTTGGAATTTGGTTCTCTAAAGCTGATAATATCCTCAGCCAATTTCCGTCTGCCAGAATAGATTAAAATCGCGCAGAAATGCTGATTTGGCAAGCTCATCCTTGCTGACTCCATATCAGAAGAGTAGCTGAAACAGAATCAAACCGTCTATGGCCATTATATATGCTCAAACCTTGTCATCCACGTCCAAATACATGATGTAACAAGCTTGTGAAGATGCCGAACAAGATGCTCAAAGTAAATGCATTGGAAGCCTTCATGAATCCCTTTGGCCTCGCTGAGCTTGCACTTCTGCATCTGGAAGCCGAACATAGGTTGTTGTTTATTTACTTGCTCATATTATTGTCTAAATTGTTGTCGTTTTTATAGATTATTGTCGTTTTGCTTCTTCTCATTCAAACTCTTCGTTTTCCAAGTTACTGTCATGCGACATTGCCGTCGTTTATTTCTGTTTTTTTTTTTTAAAAAAAAAAATTATATCTCTGTCTTCTGGAAGGCTGTTGTTATTTTCAATTTTTTCCTCGATATATATATGTATATATTCTCTTCTCAAAGGTTGTTGTCCTTTTTACCCTCTCACTTTGCAAATTCATTGTCGTTTTAATCTTGTCGCTCTCAATGCAAATTGCCTTTGTTAATGTTGATGTCGTTTTTAAACCTTCCCTCCCCATTATGTTGTGTAAACTTAAAAAAAAGGAAGGAGATTTGAGTTTTTATTTTTTTATTTTCTTTTTTTTAGTGTGAGATATTAGGGCATTTTTGTCTTATCATCTAAAAGAGAGGAACATGAGAACTCTAATGGAAGTTGATGGAATGGTTTTAATTGCCAAAATTTAAACAATTTGAGAGTTGTTTTGTCAAAGGAACAAGACTAAATTGTCACTAATTAAAGTTTTGAATACCAAAGATACAAATTACTCTTTTTTAGTCTCCAACTTACAGAAAGAAAGAAAGGAAAAAGGTCATCCTTTTTTTTGTTTTGTAGGATGTTTAATATCCACAATATATTGTCATTTTCTCTAGTAATTCTCGTCAATTTCTAAATTGTCAAAATAATGCACATATATTATGAAGTTTTCTGCATGTCAAAGTACTCCACATATTTTGAATAAGGATGTGTTAATTTCCATAAGCTGCTGTCATTTTCTTTAACAACTCTCGCCAATTTTCTGCATTGTCAAAATACTACACATATTGAGAGAAGAAACCTCTGCGAGTCTCTGAGGAAGAGAGAGAGAGAAACTTTGGTAGCTGGCAGGCCGGCGATGTTAAATAATGGAGCCGAATCAATCTAGCAAAGGAGAAAGAAGAAGAAAAAAAAAGGGAAGGAGTTGGGGGGGGGGGGGGGGGGGGGGGGGGGGGGGGGAGACGTATGGCAGATGTGCTCAAAAGTAGCTCTATGGTGCTTGTCCAAATTCAAGTAGGGCCGCAGCACCCAAAATGAGGGCCACAGTGCCTAGAGTCTGGTTTCTAATGAAATTTGAGTTAGAGTCGAATTAAAAAGCCCCCAAAACGAGAAACTATTAGGGGTATAAATAGACATAAGGTGGCTAGAGTTGAGTGTATGTGGCATTATTTTTGTGTGAGGCATATTTTGAGAGCTCCATCCTTGAGAGAGAAAAAATTCCCATAGGGTGCTAGGTAGAAGAGAGTTTTGGTAAACACAATTTGAGAGTGTGTGAGAAACTTCTCTTGTAATCTGTAATCTCCTTCATCATAGTGGAATCTATAGCGGGCAGAAACAGGACGTAGTCTCAAATTTGGACGAACCTGTATAAAAATTTGGTGTCTTTCTTTTCTTCTTTTCTCCAATTTCTTTTCTGCAATTATTTGTTCTTGCGGTCCTTGGAATTAGGAGACGCCTAATTCCCAACAACTGGTATCAGAGCGGAGGTTTGGATCAAGAACGATGACGAGAGAAGAAGGTTCGGCAGCCGGTATCACCAAATTTGATGGTTCAGATTTTTTCTATTGGAGGATGCAAGTAGAAGACTACCTCTATAGCAGAAAACTGCACTTGCCCTTGGGTAATAAGCCCGAAGGCATGAAGGATGAGGAGTGGAATCTCCTTGATAGACAGGTGCTGGGTGTGATCCGTTTGACCCTGTCAAAGAATGTGGCCCACAACGTTGCAAAGGAGAATATACAGTAGGGATGATGAAGGCTCTGTCAGAAATGTATGAGAAGCCCTCAGCCAATAACAAGGTACATCTCATGAAGAAGCTCTTTAATTTAAAAATACCTGAAGGTGCCTCAGTAGTAGAGTATCTGAACGATTTCAACACTATTTTGAACCAATTGGTCTCGGTAGAAATTAAATTCGATGATGAGATCAATGCCCTAATCCTCTTGGCCTCGTTACCGAATAGTTGGGAACCCATAAGGGTGGCCATTGCAAATTCGATTGGGAATGCAAAATTAAAGTTTGTTGATGTCAAAAACTCTATTCTAGCAGAAGAAGTTTGCAGGAAGGACTCGGGTGAAGCCTCAACGTCGAACTCGGCCCTTAATGTTGATAATAGGGGCAGGAAACTTGATAGACATTCCAACAGGGATAATGGCAAGAGAGGCAAGTCGAGGAATATGAGAAGTAAGTTGAGGAATGATAGGAACATGAAGTGTTGGAATTGTGGGAGAACCGACCACTTGAAAAAGAATTGTAGGGCTCCAAAGAAGAATGAAGACAAGAATAATGACGCCGCTAACGCTGCCACAGAAGAGGCACAAGATGCCTTAATCTTGTCTGTTGACAATTCTTTTGACTCGTGGGTGATAGATTTAGGAGCATCATTCCATACTACAGCACACCGTCATGTCCTGGAGAATTATGTTGTCGAAATCATGGTAAGGTTTATCTTGCTGACGGAGAA
The DNA here is from genome assembly GCA_025403435.1 of Artocarpus heterophyllus. Lineage (NCBI taxonomy): Eukaryota > Viridiplantae > Streptophyta > Magnoliopsida > Rosales > Moraceae > Artocarpus > Artocarpus heterophyllus. The sequence goes on from CM046337.1 coordinate 2,768,045, forward strand.
CCTTTGGATATTGTTGGCATTGGAGATGTCAGTTTAAAATTGCCTAATGGGTCTATGTGAAAGATTCAGTAGGTGAGATATGTACCCAAGCTGATGTGCAATTTGATTTTGGTGGGACAATTGGATGACGAAGGACATAAAGTGACCTTTAATTGTGGAGGCTGGAAAGTCACTAAATGAGCGATGGTTGTTGCTCGAGGACCCAAGGCTGGAACTCTTTACATGAACTCTAGTTGTAGAGATACCATAGTAGTTGCTGATTCTACTGCCAATACCGAGCTATGGCACTATAGGCTCGGTCACATGAGTGAGAAGGGAATGAAGGAGCTTCATTGTAAAGAAAAACTACCGGGTTTAAAAACTGTTGATCACAGTTTTTGTGAAGCCTGCATCCTTGGTAAACAAAAGAGAGTTAGCTTCTCAAAATAGGTAGAGAGCCCAAGTCTAGAAAATTGGAGTTAGTTCACACTAATGTGTGGGGACTTGCGCCGGTGACTTCCCTTAGTGGCGTAAATTACTACGTGACGTTTATAGATGACTCAAGCAGGAAGGTATGGGTTTACTTTCTAAAAAACAAATATGATGTCTTTGATGCTTTTAAGAGATGGAAGCCATGGTGGAGAACGAGACAGATTTGAAGGTGAAGTGCTTACAGTCTGACAATGGGGGAGAGTATTTAAATAAAGATTTTAAGTGGTATTGTGCTGAGAATGGAATAAAGATGAAGAAAACCATTCCAGGGAAACCACAACAGAATGGGGTAGCTGAGAGGATGAACAAGACTTTAAATGAGCGTGCCAAAAGCATGATGTTGCATGCGGGGCTGCCAAAGACGTTTTGGGCTGAGGCAATTAATACGACAGCTCATGTGATCAACAGAAGTCCATCCACATCACTAAAGTTTAAGCTACCAGAAGAAGTATGGAGCAGCAAAACGGTTAATCTCTCTTACTTGAGAGTATTCGGGTGTGTTTCCTATGTTCACGTTGATCCTACTGCTAGAAGTAAACTTGATGCCAAGTCAAATAAGTGTTTTCTGGTTGGTTATGGTGGACTTGAGTTTGGTTATCATCTTTGGGATGACCAAAATAAGAAGATTATCAGGAGCAAGGATGTTATCTTCAATGAAGGTGTTCTGTACAAGGACAGAGATAGCACTGACTCCAGGGGTTCAGGTTCTAAAGAGAAGAAGCCTGAGGTGATTCTATTGAAGGATCTTCCTAAATTGGAGGTGTAAAATCTAGAGGTTGAAGGCCAAGAGAATATAGCTCTAGAAGGAAACCAGAGTACTCCTGTCACACCTGTCAGGAGATCTAGCAGGACAATCAAACCGCCGCAGAGATACTCCCCTTCCCTGCATTACATTTTGTTGACCGACAGAGGTGAGTCAGAAAGCTATGATGAAGCCATGGAGGCTGAAGATTCGGTCAAGTGGGAGTTAGCCATGAAGGATGAGATGGATTATCTAATGTCCAATCAAACAAGGCAATTGACAAAGTTACCATAGTGTAAAAAGGCCTTGCACAACAAGTGGGTATACCGGATAAAAGATAAAAGTGATAGCAGCAAACGGTATAAGGCAAGGTAGGTGGTAAAAGAATCTAGAGATATGCTCACCAAGATGGTTCCGATTGAGAAACTAAAGTTGTGCGCAACTTTAGTTGGACTTCTCCATGAGGCGTGAGAAGTTGTTGCTGCTGCAGTGGGAGACATGGTGATTGATTAATCTCCAAGTAGGAGATTGTTGAATAATGGAGCCGAATCAATCTAGCAAAGAAGAAAGATGAAGAAGAAAAAAAGAAGGCAGGGGGGCAGAGATGCAGCACCGCTGCGCCCAAAAGCAAGGCCGCGGCGCCCGCCTGACAGCACTGTGGTGCCCAAAAGTTGTGCCGCGGTGCTCGTCCAAATTCAAGTAGGGCCGCGGTGCCCAGAATGAGGGCTGCGGCACCCGGAGTCTAGTTTCTAACGATATTTTGAGTTAGAGCTAAATTAAAAAGCCCCAAAAAGGGGAAACTATTAGGTTTTCTTATTAGTTGCTATTTTTTTCTTGTTTGGGGTATAAATAGACATAAGGTGGCTAAGGTTGAGTGTGTGTGGCATTATTTTTGTGTGAGGCATATTTTGAGAGCTCCATCTTTGAGAGAGAAAAAATTCCCATTGGGTGCTAGGTAGAAGAGAGTTTTGATAAACACAATTTGAGATTATATGAGAAGCTTCTCTTATAATCTATAATCTCTTTCATCATAGTGGAATTTATAACGGGCAGAAACAGGACGTAGTCTCAATTTTGGATGAACCTGCATCAAAATTTGGTTTCTTTTTTTTTCTTATTTTCTCCAATTTCTTTTCTGTAATTATTTTTTCTTGTGGTCCTTAGAATTAGAAGATGCCTAATTCCCAACAACTGGTATCAGAGCGGAGGTTTTGATCAAGAACGATGATGGGAGAAGAAGGTTCGATAGTCGGTATCACCAAATTTGATGGTTTAGATTTTTTCTATTGGAGGATGCAAGTAGAAGACTACCTCTACAACAGAAAAATGCACTTGCCCGTGGGTAATAAGCCTGAAGGCATGAAGGATGAGGAGTGGAATCTCCTTGATAGATAGGTGCTGTGTGTGATCCATTTGACCTGTCAAAGAACGTGGCTCACAACGTTGCAAAGGAGAATACTACAGCAGAGATCGATTGGGACTGGGCTGGGGTGGAAGGACGGGGAAGAACCACTAGCGTTTTGGCTCATACTTGGCTTGGACGGGAGCTGCTGTCACCTATTTGTTGCTGGCGTTGAGGGACCCAAACGGGTTTATGTTGCTAGTAGCAAATGGGACATGGCGGCTCTGGTTTAGTAGAGGGAGGGGAGGTGAGGCTGGGAGTTCCTCCAGATGGGCAGCCGACTGAAGGGAGTCTCGAGAGGCTATCTCAGCGGAAGGTTGGAAGGACTTTGCTACCACCCACATGGCGTTGGCGTTGAGGGACCCAAATGGGTTTGTGCAGCTGGCGATGGATGGGGTGATTGGGACCGAGGCTTGCCATGGGACAAGCGACGGTGAGGCAGTGAACTATCTCCCTTGGACACTGGGCTAGAGGAAAGAGTATCGAGTGTCTGGAGGACGGACTTCAATGTCAGAGATTGATTTGGAGGCAGTGTTGATCGTTCAATAAAGGGGATGATGTTTTTGCCATGTTGTCTGTGTCTGTATTTACTTTGGACTTGTTTGTAACAATGGAGATAGGCTTTCCTTTTATGGACTTATTTTTTGTGGTTTACCTGCTCGTCAGAAGCGGAGTTTATGAGTATGTTAAGCTAGATATTTATCTAATATGAGTTGATTTTACCCTTTTTATGGAAATTTTAGGTTTTATCGATTGGTTTTGTCAGCTGATGAGTCATTGTAATAAGCCATGATCAAGCTCTATGTCATGTGGTGTTCTCAAAACCTTTTCGGCTTGTACACTTGTTCTCTGTCCCTTTGTGTGTAATTGTTTCTTTTGGTCGACCTATAACGGATGAAACTAGTAGTGATCGAGGATAATTTTTGTCGTTATTGAATGGTTTAAGTGATTTTATTTGTACTCTTTTTAGTTTTAATGAAATTACTTTATTAAAAAAAACACTCCACATATGTTATGAAGGCTTTTTTGGGTCTAAGGGTACATATTTTATTACGGTCACCACCTGGTACTAAATTATTTGTCGAAAAACTTTTTTTGTCCCGCTCGGGCTCCAGCCCGTGTCTCTCACCCTCGAGACAGATAGAATTGCCCTTATTTGTTGGAGATGATTGGTTCACCGGTCCAGGTGGCAGTGGCAGCCATTGACCTTCAAACATAAAAAATATTTGACCCAATAATTTTGTACCCTTGTGCGTTACCTCACAGCTTTTTTTTTTCTTAATTTTTTTTCCCTTTTTATCTTTTGCTTTTTTTTTGGTTGGTTTTTCCTTATCTTTTGTTTTTTTTTTTAATTTAAAAGAATCAATTTTTTAATTTAAAATATATCATCAAAATACTTCATTTAATTTTATCCTTAATATATAGAATAATTACTAACATCTTTTAAATATATCTTTTCTTAAAAAATTTATCAAGTGTGACCCTTATGGCTATTTTTATTATACTATTTGTGTCAATTGTAATGACCGAGAAAAATTTCATTAATAAAACTTAATATTTAATTAGGTTTAATTAATTAATTTACTTTTAAAAATGTAAATTTTTGTAAAAATTACGATAAAGTATGAATAAACGGCATTGATTGTAAATTTTATGGCAAATGTGATGCAATGTTGGATATAGTAAAATATAGATTTTATGAGTTTAATTACTCAAAAATTTGTAAATAATATCCATAAAATGAATTTTATATCACGATTAATTGTAAAATTGTGATATAAACAAATGAGTGATTAAAATATAAATAAAAAATAGAAGTTGTCCAAACCCAAATCAGGGGTGAAAAGGAGGCCGAAGCAGTATGAGTATACTGCTAAATGAAAACGCAGATACGAAAAATGTTATGATTGGCCTCTAAAAGTGAACAAAAAGTAAGTCAAATATTTTTATACAATCTAAGGATAAAAAGTACACTATTTGACTACGACAGTATAGGAAAAATACTGTGTGGTGAAAAATTATATAGTATAAATTTTTTTAACTCCACAAAGTGGACACTTACTTAAATTCTATTGGGCCAACAAGCCATACAATGTGGCCCAATAACATGATGACACCTAGGGTATACCCATGGATTACCATGAGTCACCAAATGAGATAAGGAAGCATTTAATGTGATTTTATCCAAAAAAATTTTTATTCCATTCCTTTCCTTTTCTTCCATGTTCGGCAGCCATAACTAAAGCTTTCAAAAAAATTTCTTAGCCCCACACTTTGCAAAAATAACCCCAAAACAAGTTTTGGAAGCAAGCTTAAGGATTTTTCACAAGATTTAAGGTAAAATCCTAAACTTTTTAGCAAGTTTTTAAGGGATTTTTCATGGGTAAAGGGGAAAAATTAATCCATGGTATTTTTGCATGGAAAGGAATCCTAGGAGGGAGTTCAAAGGAACTTTGAAGGTTAGAAATAAAAAAAAAAGTACCATTTGGGTAAGTTTTAAGTTTTAAGTTTTAAAGTTTTGAAATGTTGTAAATTTTATTTTGATTTTTATTACTTTGAACCTATGTGGGTTGTTGAACATGTACTTGATGAAATTTTATGCATATGTGAAGTATGGCATGTGTAAGTTGTGAAATTTTGATTTATGGTGCAAAATGATAATTTTTGCAAAAAGTATTATTTTTGTAAATTTAACGTTAGTTTTAGTAAAAATAATGTTTGGGCATGAGAATGATTTGATTAAGGCATGGAATGGTTTCTTTAGGGGTAGATTTCAATTTTGAAATGGATTTTTGTAAAAATGCCATAGGGACTAAATTGAAAGAAAAAAATTTCTCTCGGTAGAATTGAAAAATGGCCAAAAACACCCTTGTACAGTGAGATTTTAGGAAAAGTTAAAACATAAAAGTTGTAGATCTCGACGAAACTGTTAGGTACTATAGACAATTTATCAAAAAATTCAGTCGTTTGTGAGATTTTAATTTTTCAAAGAATTTACAAAAATTAGTAAAAATTTTAAAAAGGGAAAAAATGTCATTTTCCAAAGGATTTTGAATATGGTACTTTGAGAAAAAATGATCCTTGAGAAAAATAGGAAATTTTGATGCAAAGAGAAAAATTTTAGCCCAGGGGGCAAAATTATCAAAGTTTTCAGTTGAGGGGCTAAAATGTAAAGTTTTTTAGAAGAAGAGCATAAGTGTGAAATAAGGAGATACGAGCCACTAGGGCATTACTTTAAAGTTAACATGTGGCTATTTTTATTAAAATAATAAAATCGAGCTCGGGTAGGTCAGTAGGCTTATGGAGGGCAAAATCATCATTTTTGCCTGAATAACCAGAACCGTTTTGAAATGTTTCTAATGGGATAAGGAAATAATTAGAAAGATTTCCACCCTTCGTAAGTGACGACAGGGTTGAGTTAGATATAAATAAGGAAACCTGTGGTTTCAGAATTGTATACGGTCATGTAATTCGACTAATTAAATAATGAACGCTTTGTAACGAAACATAATGAAAGTCTCTAATAGTTTTGCAATTGGCTAACAGAATCCTAGAAGCCTAGAACAAAGAAAAACCAAGGTCGATTTACATGATACATGAAATCAAGCAAGTACCCATCCTACCTACAGTATGAAATTGTAGGCGTAAAGTACGAAATATGTATATGTACTAGTGTGTATATCAAGTTGTATACTTGTATGTATGTGATGGCATGAGTATTTACAAATATGAAAGGGTATACTTGTTAGTATACGGAATATGTATGTACCTGAGAGTATATTATGACATGTACCTAAGTGTATATGATGATTTGTACCTGTGTGTATATTTTATGTTAAGTACCTGTGAGTACATTATGCTATATATCTGTGCGTATATTAATGTGTACCAGTGTGTATATAAAGTATGTACCTGTACGTACTATGTCGTACAAGAGCATTTATGTTATGAATAACATGTGATCATCACTTCATGCATGGTATGATAACCATAATAAGTGAATTGGTAAACAAATCACCAAAAGTTAAGAAAAGTATCGTACCGACTCCTGACTCAAGGGGAGTTTAAGGATTACAGTATGGTCACGGTGTTATGTAGACCTAAGTGTGCAATGGTACAAACACTTGGGCCCTAGTTAAAGATAAGAAATGATAATGATAAGGAAGGATTATAAGAAAGCATAATGAGATCATGCATTTCATTGAATGTGCATGTGGGTTTATATGGGACTTACTGGGTGTAAGTTCATTAAGTATTTCATGCTGTAGGTATTCCGATGAAAAGGTCATAATAAATCGTAATGATGAGCTAGCAGACGGATGATAAGTGCAGACTGGGTATGGATTCCGTCGCAGTATGTTTTCCGCTGTATTGTATTTTAAGATATTTTGAAAGTAATGTTTGATAAACTATATTGCAAAGGAAAGGTGTATATGTAAATATTAGTATATGTTTGTATTTCAAAAGTTGTTAGACCAGTATATGTGAAGTATTTATTAAAAAAAAAAAAATTTCTAAATTTTTGCCTATAAGTAAGTAAGGAAAAGGTCTATCACAGCCCAAAAAGGCGGGTTGTGACAGTTGGTATCAGAGCGAAAATCTTGCCACCCTACTGCACATTATCGTCTGCTCCATTGCCATAGCTCAAGTAAGGTAGTTTGATTTTAAGTATAAGAGTGTTCAGCACTATCATGTATGGCTTTGTTATATTAATTACGATAATAAATATAGTATATGGCGGAGCCGCATCGTAACCGTGACATGGAGGCTGATCGAAGAGCAATAATAGCTTTTCAAGAGGCGATGCCACCGCGATACTATGGGAGTTGGCATCTTATGATGTTGACCAAATGGCTACACTTAGTTGAGGTATTCTTTAATGCCTGTCATACGGCATCACATCTCTAGGTTTTATTGGCCTCATGATTGTTGCTGAGGGAAGCCTTAGCATGGTGGCTGAGGATTGGACCTGAAGAGTGACCAGAGGATTGGCAAGGCTTCAGACAACAGATTCAAGTTGAATTCTCACCCTTACCTCCAACAGATGCTATGCATGTCTAGGTGATTCCGATGCTGTGGGCAGAATGGAAACGTTGATTGTATCTACGAATAGAACCAATTTGGGGAAGATACATTGGTGATCCAGTGGATCATTATATTCTCAGGTTTCCTCATACCATGGTACCACTGATTCCGCCTAAGATAGCTTTACGGCGCATCTGCAACCTTGTATGGAGAGATCTTCCAAATGCTGTCCAGCAGCAAATGCAGTATTCAGGGAATTTCCTTAGTGTCCACGATTTCCTTATGGCGGTATTGCATGCAGAACAGAATGTGATCACACCCTTGGAAGATCCCCCAGTAGATATGGACGAGGATGATGAAGACGAAGATGATGAAGGTGAAGAGCTTGAAGTTATTCCCGAACACATAATTACAAGTGATGATGAGTTTACCGATTCAAATGAAGAGGAAGAGGAGCATCTTGAGGAGGATTCCGAGCATAGTGACGTGTCAGGAGTAGACTCAGATTAGAAGAAAATGGATCTACGAAGATTTGTATGTATTAAGATGTATATAGATGTGTGAACATCACAGTTTTGAGCCTTGTTGCTTTTGTATATGTATGACTGGCAAGTGGTATCCTTCGCGGCAATAGGGTATATGTAGCCGGAAGTGATAACTGCTCCCGTAAATGATACGAACAGTTTATGTATGAAAGAAAGTAAGTATGTATGTTAGTTATGCATGTAATGTTACGAAGAATGTAAAAAGGAAATGAAAGAGGTTCATGAAATGTATGAAGGTTATTGAAATGAAATGTATGAAGGTTAATGAAATGAAATGTATGAACTGAAATGTATGAAATGAAACATATGAAATGAGATATTGAGTTATGTTATCATTTTTATGTTTGTATGTATTTATGATTGGAGAATGTTCTTTTTAAAAAGTACTATTAAGTTAATAGTATATACTGACGTAGCAACGAAATTGTATGATAAGCTTGTAAACCTATTTTATTATCGATGACTGATACACCCGGAGAACCTGTGAACCCGTATTTGATGGCTATGATTACAGAATTACAACAGAAACTCCGAGCTCAGGAGTTAGAAATGCAAGAGTTAAGAGAGCAATTAGCGAATCAGAATCTCAAACCACAGGCACGTGCGAACTCGCCACCCCTAGTACTACCACCTCAGCAAGTGGAACCAACTGCTCCAATTGTTCCAGCTGTTCTGGTAGCATCTGCTACCGAATTCTACAAAAGATTCTGACGGATGAAAGCCCCAAAATTTGACAGATCTACGGATCCATTAGAAGCTGATGATTGGCTTACTGGTAGAGAACAAGTTTTGAAATTTATGGGGCTTAGTGACATTGAGAAAGTCTTGTGTGCCTCATTTTCTCTTACTAAGGATGCTAGGAGATGGTGGGAATCGGTAGAATGAAGAAGGAACGTAAATGAAATGACATAGCCTGATTTTGTGGAAGAATTCGGAAGGGCTTATTTCAATGTGGAAATGATGGCAGCCCAGCAAGAAGAATTCAATAATTTTAAACAAGGCAACATGTCAGTGGCAGATGCCGTGAAGAAATTTAACCAATTGGCACACTTATGTCCTGAATTGGTACCCACAGATCAGGAACGAATACGAAGATTGATGAGAATGTTTCAAACTGACATTGCCCTTATAGTCGATAATGGAGGGCAAGCCCCTAAGGATGTAGAGGATTGTATTGAACGGGCTACTAGAGCCGAATTCAGAATTGCCCGTGACAAGGAAGAGAGGGAAAGAATTTTTAAGACTCTAAAGGAGGAGAAGGCTTTAGCTAAGTAGAGCCAGGTTGTACAGGCAAAAGGGCAAAGAAGCATTCCAAGTCAAGGGCAGTCTCAGAGCTATCTAGTTGGACGCAACCATAATGCTAACAATAAGAGGAAATGGAACGCGATTAGTCCAAAGAATCAAAAAGGACAACTTCAGAAAATAATCAGTGATGGAGGAAACAATAAGCCTCTCTGCAATCAGTGCGGAAAGAGACATGCTAGAGAATGTAAAGCTGGCACCAACAAGTGCTTCCTTTGTGGCAAAGAAGGGCACTATGCCAAAAACTGCTTCTTCAATCCCCAAAATCAAAATAACCAGAATCAGCATAGGTCTCAAGGAACCCAGCTTCATGCAGTCCAAGCACAGATTGAAGGCCCTAGTGTCAGTCAGGGACGCTTGGAAGCTTCGGAACCCAGTGAATGAATTTTTGCTTACATGAAGAAGAATGATGATACAAGAACGTCATCAGTGGTAACATGTCAGTTTTCTGTTGCCAATACTGATGCCTATGTTTTATTTGACTCTGGAGCAACGCATTCATTTGCCTCGCTTAAGTTTGCTAAACGGTTAGGGAATAAATGAGATATAATAGAACAGACTTTTAAAACTTTACTTCCCTCTGGGGAGGTATTGAGTTCTGATTATTGGTTACGTCATGTACAAATAATCATTTGTGGAAAGGAATTGTATATTGATTTGATCATAATTGATATAGAAGACTACGACGTTATCCTAGGAATGGATTTCTTGGGAAAGTCCACGACCAAGATTAATTGTAGACACTACAAGGTTATGTTTTGACCTTCTGGAAGTGAGAAGTTGTGTATTCAAGAAAGGTTCCTAAGGCTCCAAAGGTGCTAATTTCAGCGTTAAAAGCAAAGAAGATGTTGGAGAGTGGATGCACGGGCTATTTGGTGACCTTAGTAAGCAAGCCACAATAGGCTCAGTTAGGACCAGAGAAGGTCCGCATAGTAAAAGAATTTGTTGATGTATTTCCAAATGAGTTACCAGGCTTACCACTGGAATGGGAGATCTCGTTCGAGATTGAGTTGACACCGGGTACAGCCCCGATATCGAAGGCACCATATCGTATGGCTCCAGGAGAGCTCAAAGAGCTGTAGGTGCAACTACAAGAGTTGCTGGATAAAGGATTTATTTGGCCGAGTCATTCCCCATAGGGAGCACCTATATTATTTGTCAAGAAGAAAGATGGAACGCTATGAATGTGCGTCGATTATCGAGAGCTAAACAAAGTCACAATTAAGAATAAGTATCCACTTCCAAGGATTGATGACCTATTTGATCAATTGAAAGGAGCGTCAGTATTCTCGAAGATCGATCTACGCTCTGGATATCATCAACTTCGGGTTAAAGACGAGGACATGCCAAAGACAGCATTTCGAACGCAGTATGGGCATTATGAGTTTTGTGTCATGCCATTTAGACTGACTAATGCCCCGGCAGCATTTATGGATCTTATGAACCAGATTTTTAAGGACTACCTCGACAAGTTTGTCATAGTTTTTATTGACGATATCCTGATATACTCAAGAACGCCAGAGGAACATGCAGAGCACCTGAGGTGTCACAACCCGCCTTTTCAGGCTATGATAAAACTCTTTCTTACTTACTTTAGGGCAAAAATTTAGGAATTTTTTTTTAAACGGAAATAAATAATTTACTTATATTAACTTTGATAACTCCTAAAATACTTTCACATACTTGTATTTACATAATTAATACTTTTACTTTCATAACATCTTTCTTTTAAACATTTCATATCAAAACAACTTTAAAGATACGCAGCGGAAAACATTATAGTAGCAGACTCCATACCCAATTTGCACACCATCCACCCCTCCGCCAGCTCACCATTTGAACTTATTCTGACCTTCTCGTCGGAGTACCTACAACATGAAATACTTAATGAGCTAACGCCCAGTAAGTCCCATAAATCCCACATGGATATTCATATGAATGCATGAATCAATTATGCTTTTTTATAAACTTTCTTTATCCTCATCATTTCTTATCTTTACTAGGGCCCAAGTGTTCGTACCATTGTGCAATTTCATTTAGGTCTACGTAACATCGTGACCATAACATATCCTTTAAACTCCCCTTGAGTTAGGAGCCGGTGCGACACTTTTCTTAACTTTTGGTGATTTGTTTACCAATTCACTTATTATGTTATCATACCATGCATGAAGTGATGATCATATGTTATACATAACATAAATGCTCTTGTACGACACTGGTACACATTATTATACACACTGGTATGTAGCATAATGTACTCACAGGTACTTAATATAGAATATACACACTGGTACATATTAATATACGCACATGTATATAACATAATTTACTCACAGGTACTTAACATAAAATATACACACTGGTATACATTAATATACGCACATGTATATATAGCATAATGTACTCTCAGGTACTTAACATAAAATATACACACAGGTATACATTAATATACGCACATGTATATAGCATAATGTACTCACAAGTACTTAGCATAAAATATACACACAGATACCTACTTTATACATACTCAAGTATTTATCATTGTACACACAGGTACGCAATCATGATACACATGCTCATTTTCATTATTGTATACACAGGTACAAAATCGTGGTACACATGCTCATTTTTATTATTGTACACACAGGTACATAACATCTTGTACACACTGGTACACATTAATATGCTCACAATTATTCATACATGACTATACCCCTAGGTATTTATATCATGGCAAACATAGAAGTTTACACTTAATTATACGCACAGGTATACATATACATACACTTCTTTCTAAACCTACATTTCATACTGTAGGTGGGAAGGGTACTTACTTGATGCGAATGTCGGGCAACTTAACCTCGATCTCCCTTCTCCTAGACTCTTAGGATCCTGTTGGCCAATTACAAAGCCATTAGCTAAATTCCATTATGTTTCGATACGAAACATCCGTTAGTTAATAAATTGAGTTGTATTACTATGTACAACTATAAAAACCACTGGTTTTTTTTCTTATTTCTATTTAACTTTATCCTATCATTTCTAACGAAGGGCGGGAACCTTTCTACACATTTTCTTATCCCATTGGAGACATTTCAAAGCGGTTCGGGTTATTTGGATAAAAATGACGATTTTGCCCTTTGTGGGTCCACTAACCTACCCGAGTTCGATTTCGTTATTCTTATGAAAATAACCACATACTAATTTCAAAATAACACCCTAGTGGGTCAAATCTCTTTATTTCTCAATTATGCCCCATTTTTATAAAACTTAGCGATTTAGTCCATGAACAGAATATTTTGACGATTTTACCCCCGGGACTAAAATTTAATTCTTTGCATCAAAATTTCCTATTTTTCTCAAGGATCATTTTTACTTTAGGTACCATACCTTAAATCATTTTGAAAAAATGACATTTTTGCCATTTAACACCTTTTTCACTTTTAAGATATTCTTGAAAAACCAAAAACTCACAAACGATTGAGTTTTTTGACAAACTGTCTCTATGACCTAACAGTTTCATCAAGATCTACAACTTTTGTGTTTTAACTTTTCCCAAAATCTCACTGTACAAAGGTGTTTTTAGCTATTTTCCAATCCTACCGAGGGGAATCTTTTTCTTTCAATTTAGTCCCTATGGCATTTTTACAAAAATCTGTTTCAAACTTGTAGTTCTACCCTTGCAGAAACCATTCCATGCCTTAATCAACACATTCTCATGCTCACATATCACTTTTGCAAAGTCAAACATCAAAATTACAAAAATATAATTTTTTTCAAAAATTACCAGTTTGCACTAAAAACCAAAGTTTCACAACTTAAACTTACCATTCATGATATATACATGAAATTCCATCAAATACATGCTCAAAACCCCTCATGGGTTTGAAAGAATAAAATCAAAACAAAATTTAAAACTTTAAACTTTAAAACTTACCCAAATAGCACTTTTTTTTTGGATTTCTAGCCTTCAAAGGCTTATTGAACTTCTTCTTGGACTTCCTTTTCATGCAAAAATAGCATGGATTAATTTTTTCCCTTTACCCATGAAAAATCCCTTGAAAACTCATGAAAAAGTTTAGGATTTTACCTCAAAACTTGTGGGAAATCCTTGTACTTGCTTGTAAAACTTGTTTGGGAGTATTTTTGCAAAGTTTGGGGGCTGAGAAATTTTTTTAGGACTCTTGGTTATGGCTGCCGGAACTTGGAAGGAAAGGAAAGAAAAGAAAAATCGTGATAAACTTGCCATAAATGCATTCTTATCACATTTGATGACTCATGTTAACCCATGAGTATACCACTAGGTGTCACAAGGTGATTGGGCCACTTTTCTTGACATGTGGCCCGATAGAAAATCAAAGAGTGTCCACTTTATGGAATTAAAAATTTATACTGTGTAATTTTTCACCACACAGTATTTTTCTTATACTGTCGTAGTCAAATCAGTGTACTTTCTATCCTTAGACTATATAAAAATATTTAACTTACTTTTCGTTTACTTTTGGAGGCCAATCATAACATTTTTCGTATCTACGTTTTCATTTAGCAATATTCTTATACTGCTCTGGCCTCCTTTCTATCCCCGGTTAGGGTTAGGACAACCTCTATGTCCTATTTACATTCTAATCATCTATTCGTTTATATCACAATGTAACAATTAATTGTGGCATGAAATTCATTTTATGGATATTATGCACAAATCTCTGAGTCATCAAACTCATAAAATTTGTATTTTACAATATCCACCATTGCATTACATATGCCATAAAATTTGCAATCAGTGCCGCTCATTCATATTTTATTGTAATTTTCACATAAATTACAATTTTTACAAAATTTTACATTTTTAAGAATAAATTCATTAATTAAACCTAATTAAATATTAGGTTTTATTGATGACGTTTCCTCAGTCATTACAATCTACCCCCCTTAAGAATTTTCGTCCTCGAAAATCAAAATAATTTGGGGTAGTCTTTCCTCATTTCATTCTCTCATTCCCACGTTGCCTCTTCTACTTGTTGGTTGCGCCATAAAACTTTGGCGAGAAATATCTTCTTGTTCCTTAATTCCTTCTCTTCTTGTGCCAGAATTTGAACTGGTTTTCTTCATAAGACAGATTCTCTTATATGTCAATTTCTTCCGGCTGAAGAACATGTGAAGGGTCTGGCACATACTTCTTTAGCATGGACACATGGAATACATTGTGTACCAATGCTGGATTAGAGGGTAAGGCTAACTTATAAACTATACTGCCTATCCATTTCAAGATCTCAAATGGTCCAATAAACCTTGGGCTGAACTTTTCTTCCTTCCCAAATCTTACAATTTCCTTTCATGGGCATTATCTTCAAAAAGACCAAGTCTTCTACTTGAAACTTCAAAGGTCTCCGTCGTCGATTAACATAACTCCTTTGCCGACTAAAAGCCATTTCCATTCGTTGACAAATTAACTTTACATCTTTCGTTGTTCTATGAACAAAATCTATGGTCGACAACGCCTTCTCTTGGGTTTCGTACCAATGTAAAGGTGGTCTATATCTCCTTCCATATAGAACTTCATATGGAGCCATACCAATGGAGCTTCGATAACTATTGTTGTATATAAATTCAATCAGAGGAAGCTTTTTATCCCATCCTTCCTTGAAATCTAACATACATGCTCTTAACATATCCTCTAAAGTCTAGATGGTCCTTTCTGATTAACCGTCCATTTATGGGTGGAAGGCTGTGCTGAACGTCAGCATTGTTCCCATCACTTGATGAACACTTCTCCAAAACTTGGAAGGGAATCTACCATCACAATCAGAAATGATAGACTTCGAAACTCAGTGGTATCTAACTATTTGGGTTACGTATAGTTCAGCTAGTCGTTCTACGAAACTGCTGAGTTTAATGGGTAGGATATAAGTTGATTTAGTCAATCTATCAACAATTACCCATATAGCATCATGTCCACTTGTAGTTCTGGGTAGCCCAGTTATCAGGTCTATAGTTATCTGATCCTATTTCCACTCTGGGATATCAATCTTTTGTAATTCGCCTGCTGGTCGTTGTTGCTTAGCTTTCACCTTCTGGCATGTAAGGCATTTGCCAACACACTATGCGATATCATTCTTCATTCCATTCCACCAATAGTGTTCCTTCAAATCTTGGTACATTTTAGTAGCTCCTAGATGAGCCACATATGGTGCTTCATGAGTTTCTTCTAATACTTGCTTCTTTTTAATTCTTTATCATTGGGGATGTAGATTCTGCCCTTATAAGGGAGAATGCTATCTTTTAAGATGCTAAATTTGATTTCTTTGTTTTCATGAACTTCATTCCTAACTTTAAGTAGCGACGGATCTGCTTCTTGTTGCTCTTTTAAGTTCTCTAAGATTGTTAATTGAAAGGAAAAATTAGCTAATCCTTTAGTGACTAGCTCTATTCCTGCTTTCATCAAATCCTTCTGGAGAGGTTTTGGTATCATCTATACCGTTACTAGCAAGGACGCTGTTGTATGACTAAGGGTATTGGCTACCTGATTAGCCTTTCCCGGGTGATACAAAATTTCACAGTCGTAGTCTTTAACTAACTCTAGCCACCTTTGCCGCCTCATGTTGAGCTTTTTCTGTGTGAAGATATACTTTGGACTTTGATGGTCTGTATAAATTTCGTACTTAACTCTATACAGGCAGTGACACCATTTTTTTTTAAACACAAATACAACCACCACTAACTCTAAGTCATACGTCAGATAATTCTTTTCATAATCCTTTAACTGTTGGGATGTGTAAGCAATCACTTTCCATTTTGCATCAATACAGCTCCCAATCCTGTTTTTGATGCATCACTATAGATCACGAACGTCCATGGTTCGGATATGGTATTGTTAGTACTAGTACACTTGTAAGTTGCCCTTTTTAATCCTTGGAAACTTTCTTCTCATTCCTTAGTCTATTC
Source organism: Artocarpus heterophyllus (assembly GCA_025403435.1). Lineage (NCBI taxonomy): Eukaryota > Viridiplantae > Streptophyta > Magnoliopsida > Rosales > Moraceae > Artocarpus > Artocarpus heterophyllus. The sequence goes on from CM046337.1 coordinate 2,784,474, forward strand.
ATACTTCGCTGCTTTTCATGTTCCTCTAGCGTTCTTGAGTATATGAAAATATCATCGATGAAGATAATAATGAACTTATCGAGGTATTCTTCGATTCATGAGATCCATGAAAGTTGCTAGGGCATTGGTCAGTCTAAAAGGCATGACGCAGAACTCATAATGCCCATAACATGTTCAGAATGTTGTTCTCGGTATATCTTCTTATTTAACTCGAAGTTGATGATATCCTGAGCGTAGATCAATCTTTGAGAATACTGTCACTCCTTTCAATTGATTAAACAAATCATCGATCCTTGGAAGTGGATACTTGTTCTTAATCGTGACCTTGTTTAGTTCTCGGTAGTCTATACACATTTATAACGTTCCATCATTTTTCTTAACAAATAGGACATGTGCTCCTCATGGGGAATAATTTGGTCGGATGAACCCCTTGTCCAATATTTCCTTTAATTGCACCCGAAGTTCCTTGAGTTTCCCTGGAGTCATTTGATATGGCGCCTTAAAAAAATTCGTGGCTGTTTCGGGCGTCAATTAGATTTCAAACAAAATTTTTCGTTCTGGTGGTAAGTCTACAACTCGTCCGGAAACACATCAATAAATTCCTTTACTATGGGGACTTTCTCTGGTCCTAACTGAGCTTCTTTATCTTTCCTTAGTATATTCACCAGATAACCAGTACATCCATTTTCCAATATCTTTTTTGCCTTTAATGCTGAAGTCAATGCCTTAGGAGCTTTGGAAACTTTCCCTAAATACATAAACTTCTCACTTCCGGAAGGTTGATACGTAACCTTGCGGTGTTGATGACTATTCTTAGCCGTGTATTTTCTTAGGAGATTCGTTCATAGGATGACGTTATAATCTTGTATATCGATTATTCTCAAATCAATATACAATTTTCTTCCACATATGACTATCGATACATGACGTAACCAATAATCAGTACTTAATACCTCCCCAGAGGGTAGTGCAATTGATGAGACTATAAAAGTGTACATTTTCTAAGGCTTAAATCATTTATTTACTCTTTTATTTCTCATTAAATTCTCTAATTAATAGCAATTTTGTGTTAATAAGTATTTTCGTGTCTTAGTATGTAGATGTGTTTAAAAATATGTTTTAGTGTGTTTTTATGTTTAATAGAATTTTTAGTAATTTTTAGAGTCATTTCGGTGTGTTAAATAAGTGTCTAGTCTGTAAATAGTCAAAGCCGTAAAAGTAATGCAGCTATTTTATTTTGAGTTTTAGAGTGTTTGATAGTGTGTTTTAAGTTTGTAAATATGTTTTATTATATTTTTAGTAATTTCTAAAAATATTTCCAAGTCATAAAAACTATATCTGTGTCAAACCGTAGGAGACTGGAAATTTTAAGAGTTTTTATTTATTTTTGTGTGTTTTAATGTAAAATAAATATTTTTGTAAATATTATGTTTGTAAAATAATTAATATTAGTGTGTTTGTGATTTTTAGATTTGAAATCTGAAGGAAAAACGGAGCAAAACGACACCAAAACGGATAAAATCGGACATCAAATGCATTAAGGAGATAAATAAAATTCGAATTTGAAATTTAAGGGACACGTGGCACATTTTCAACCTTCAGATCAGCTGCCGATTGAATCTCGCCCGTTGGATCGCTGCAGACGTCAGGCCACGCGTCAGCCGAGGAGAAGCGTTAGCGCTGACGCATGTCGGAGAAGCTGCGTGCTCAGTCACGAATTCCACGTGTCAACCTTTTATTGGCGCGTGCATCACACGCGCCGACAAGCTGCAGAGTGCGTCAGAGGGAATCTCGGCCAGCGTGGAATCTGGTGCGGTCATGTCCACGTGCAGCCACTCTCTCAGCCACTGGATGGGAATACGTAGACTGATCAAACGGCCCTAAAATCTCAGCCCACTGGTCCCACCTGGGCCCATTCTCACGCGTGTTTGAAGCCATTGGATCGTGAAGTTAACGGTCCAGATCAGCCCAGTCTGGTGCCTTCTCATGCTGCAAAGCATAGGATTTTGAAGCTTAGAACGCATACTGAAGAGCGAATCTCAGCATGGAAAAAAGAGAGAAAAAAAGATGGCATCACCCGAATTTGTCAACTTTCAATAGGGAAAAATGATGATTACATGTAATATACAGTAACTTTTCAAAGGCTATAAATAGCCTTGCATTCCCCATGAAGATCACATCCCTTCGGGCCTCTAGCCCTTCTTTCCCCTTCCTTTCCTTACTGCTGAGTTAGACTCAGCAGTATCCTCTTAGGTAATAAATAATAATAAAATAATGCTTAAATTAGAGTAGAGTGTCTGGTGAGGTAAAGAGATGATCTTGTATGCATAGTATCTTGGTATGGATTTTAACTCTATATCTGTGTGGTAATGTTTATATTTTGTGGAATAAATTATATCTTTATGTTTTCAATAATTATTGTTGATGTTGTTATGCTGTCAATTTTTACATAAATTCAATCATGCTTTCTTTATGTAATTTAATTGTGTTGCATAGTTAATATTAATAATAATGAAATAATGCTTAATTTTATGGAATGTCTTTTACTGCAGTATGACTTGTTATATTGTCGATTTTAGATATTTCATAAGACGAAGTGCTGCCAGAGTTAATGTAAAAATTTATTCCACTAAAATATATTAATTTTGGTTTGTTAATATCTTTCCTATCCCATAGTTATGTTAATTATAATTGAGTGACAGCTGTTATAATTTTCATAATCAGTGCACCAAATCATTAGTGACATATGATTATTTTGCTAGTTTTTATAGGAAAACCCTTACTGCATTATGGCTTGCTATATTGTCGATTTAGGTTGACCTATATAATTAGTAAAATGTGCTTGCAATTAATGAGATAAGATATAATAAATCAAATACTTTAGATAATTATTAATTAGAGTTGAAATTTCATATCAGTTGCAAAACATACAAAGGATTCTCCAAGCTTCACCGTTTTAATTTCATTTCTTTTGAATTAAAATTTTGAATAAAAACCACAAAAATATTCATCTCATTTTACTCTTTCCTTTGAAAAAGTGCTTGCCTTTTTGACCGTTTATTTTTAACAATTTGCCGAGGTACAAATTTTCATCTCCCTGTGGATACGACAACTTTTCTACACTACATACGTCCGCCGTTTATTACAAAGAATAAACATTTCTTGGGCGTTACCAGCAATTCTAAAGGTTTGCTCTATCCTATCTCTTTTACTTCCTATTTGTTTTGCAAACTTAAGCGATACAAACGAATATGTTGCTCCAGAAACAAATAAAATATATACATCAGTGTGGGCAATAGAAAACTAACATGTCACCACCGATGAGGTTCCTGCATCTTGTTCCTTCTTCATGTAGGCATAAATTCGCCCACTTGGTTCCAGAGCTTCTAGTCGCCCTTGACTGACACTAGGGCCTTCAATTTGTGCCTGAACTTGAACCGCATGCAATTGGTTTCCTTAAGACCTCTACTGAGCATGACTGTTCTGACTTTGGGAATTAGAAAAACAATTCCTGGCATAATGCCATTCTTTCCCACAGATATAGCACTTGTTCGTGCCAGCCTTGCATTCCCCTGCATGTCTTTTCCCGCATTGACTGCAAAGGGGTTTGTTGTTTCCTACATCTTTAATCCTCTTATGGGGTTGAACTTTTGGTTTCTTTGCATTATTCACGTTCCATTTCCTCTTGCCGTTAGCAATGCAGTTGTGTCCTGCTTGAACGTTCTAGGACAGCCCTTGACTTGGAACACTTCCTTGTCCTTTTACTTGTACAGCTTGACTTTCCTTGGCCAAAGCTTTCTCCTCCTTCTATGCTTTGAAAATCCTTGCTCTTTCCTCCTTATCATGGGCAATTCTAAACTCAGCTTTGGTCGCCCGTTTGATGCAATCCTCTACATCCTTGGGAGCTTGCCCTCTAATATCGACCACAAGGGCAATGTCGGTTTTGAACATTCTCATTAACTGTCTTATTCATTCCCGATCAGTGGGTACTAACTCGGGACAAAGCCATGCTAGCTGATAAACCTCTTTACAGCGTCAGCCACAGATATATTGCCTTGCTTAAAATTATTAAATTCTTCTTGGTGGGCTGCCATGATTTCTTCATTAAAATAAGCCCTGCCAAATTTTTTAATAAAATCTGGCCTTGTCATTTTGTCTACATTCCTTTTACTCTCTACCGACTCCCACCATCTCCTAGCATCTTTAGTGAGAGAAAACAAAGCACATAAGACTTTTTCATGGTCGCTAAGTTCCATAAATTTTAGAACCCTTTCTATGCCTGTAAGCCAATCGTCGGCCTCTAAGGGGTCTATAAATCCATCAAATTCCAGGGCCTTTCATAAAATTTGGTAGTGGATGCTACCGGAACAGCAAGGACTACTAGTTCCGCTTGCCGTGACGGCAGTACTGGGGGTGGCATATCTATACATACTGATGATACGGGATTTTGGTTAACTAACTATTCCCGTAAACCTTGTATTTTCCGCTCCCGAGCTTGGAGCTTCTATTGCAATTCCATAATCATGGCCATCAAATCTGGATTCCTCGGTCCTCTGGGTATATCCGCCATTGTTATCAATCATATATCTATCGTGTATTTTCGTTACTATATTAGTACATATTATTAACTTAATAGCATCCAATCAATAATTGCATGTATTCAAACAACATAAATACATGCAAACATACACAATTGCACGAACTCAATATCTTACTTTATACATTTCATTTCATTAGCATTCATACATTTCATTTCATTTACCTTCATACATTTCCTTTCATTTCATGAACCTCTTTCATTTCCTTTTAACATTCTTCATAACATTACATGCATAACTAACATACATACATACTTCCTTCCATACATAACTATTCATATCATTTCCGAGAGCAATTATCACTTCCGGCTACATATACCTTCTTGTCGAGAAGGACACCACTAGCCGAACATATATGCATATACAAAGGCATCAAAGCCCAAAACCGTACTAATCTCTCATCTATGTACATCATAATGCACAAAGATTTTTTTTTTTTATGCTTTTTTTTTTGTCAAACTCGACTTTAGATATGTCACTATATTCGGAATCCTCCTTAGGATTCCTCTTCTTCCAACATATCCGAATCAATCGACTTATCATAACTTGCGTTATAGGCTCTAGAGGCACAGGCTCTTCATCAATGTTATCATTATTATCTCATCAGCATCATCATCACATCATCATCCATACCTACTGGAGGATCTTTTAATGGCGCGGCTACATTCTAGTCTGCATGTAATGCCGCCATAAGAGAATCATGGATACTAAGGTAATTTCCCAGATACTGCATTTGTTGCTGGACCACATTGGGAAGATCTCTCCAAACCAGATTGTCAATGCACCGTAAAGGTAATTGTGGCAGAATCAGTGGTCCCATGGTACGGTGAAATTTAAGCACGTAACGATCTACCGGTTCGCCTACGTATCTTCCTTATACCGATTCTACTCGTAGGTACAATCGATGTCTCCCATCCGCTCATAATATCAGAATCACCTAGACTGGAATAACGTTTGTTGGTGGTATAGGTGCAACTCAGCTAGAATTTGTCCTCTAAAACTTTACCAATCCCATATTTGCTTGTCAGGTTCAATCCTTAACCATCATACTAAGGCTTCCCTCATCAACAATTTTGAGGCCAATAAAACCTAGAGATGCGGTGGCATATGACAAGCGTTAAAAATCACTTCAACTAAGCCATTCGGTCTGCACCATAGGCTGCCAACTCCCATAATACTGCGGTGGCATCTTATCTTGAAAAGCAATGCTGGCTCTTCGATCAGTTTCCATATCACGATCATGATACGGCTCCGCCATATACTATATTTTATTGTCGTAATTAACATAACAGTGTCATATAAAGTAGTACTGAACATTCTTATACTTAAAATCAAACTATCTTACTTGAGCTATGGCAATGGAGCAAATGACGATGTGCAGTGGGATGACAAGATTTTCGCTCTGATACCAACTGTCACAACCCGCCTTTTCGGGCTGTGATAAAACTCTTTCTTACTTACTTTAGGATAAAAATTTAGGAATTTTTTTTTAAACGGAAATAAATAATTTACTTACATTAACTTTGATAACTCCCAAAATACTTTCACATACTTGTATTTACATAATTAATACTTTTACTTTCATAACATCTTTCTTTTAAACATTTCATATCAAAACAATTTTAAAGATACGTAGCGGAAAACATTACAACAGCAGACTCCATACCCAATCTGCACACCATCCACCCCTCCGCCAGCTCACCATTTGAACTTATTTTGATCTTCTCGTCGGAATACCTACAACATGAAATACTTAATGAGCTAACGCCCAGTAAGTCCCATAAATCCCACATGGATATTCATATGAATGCATGAATCAATTATGCTTTCTTATAAACTTTCTTTATCCTCATCGTTTCTTATCTTTACTAGGGCCCAAGTGTTCGTACCATTGTGCAATTTCATTTAGGTCTACGTAACACCGTGACCGTAACATATCCTTTAAACTCCCCTTGAGTTAGGAGCTGGTACGACACTTTTCTTAACTTTTGGTGATTCGTTTACCAATTCACTTATTATGGTTATCATACCATGCATGAAGTGATGATCGTATGTTATACATAACATAAATGCTCTTATACGACACTGGTACACATTATTATATATACTGGTATGCAGCATAATGTACTCACAGGTACTTAACATAGAATATACACACTGGTACATATTAATATACGCACATGTATATAACATGATGTACTCACATGTACTTAACATAAAATATACACACTGGTATACATTAATATACGCACAGGTATATATAGCATAATGTACTCTCAGGTAATTAACATAAAATATACACATAGGTATACATTAATATACGCACAGGTATATAGCATAATGTACTCACAGGTACTTAACATAAAATATACACACAGATACCTACTTTATACATACTCAAGTATTTATCATTGTACACACGGGTACAAAATCATGATACACATGCTCATTTTCATTATTATACACACAGGTACATAACATATTATACACACAGGTACAAAATCGTGGTACACATGGTCATTTTTATTATTGTACACACAGGTACATAATATCTTGTACACACTAGTACACATTAATATGTTCACAATTATTCATACATGACTATACCCCTAGGTATTCATATCATGGCAAATATACAAGTTTACACTTAATTATATGCATAAGTGTACATATACATACATTTCTTTCTAAACCTATATTTCATACTGTAGGTGGGAAGGGTACTTACTTGATGCGAATATCAGGCAACTTAACCTCGATCTCCCTTCTCCTAGACTCCTAGGATCCTGTTGGCCAATTACAAAGCCATTAGCCAAATTCCATTATGTTTCGATACGAAACATCCGTTAGTTAATAAATTGAGTTGTATTACTATGTACAATTATAAAAACCACTGGTTTTTTTTCTTATTTCTATCTAACTTTACCCTATCGTTTCTAACGAAGGGTAGGAACCTTTCTAGACATTTTCTTATCCCATTGGAAACATTTCAAAGCAGTTCGGGTTATTTGGATAAAAATGACGATTTTGCCCTTTGTAGGTCCACTAACCTACCCGAGCTCGATTTCGTTATTCTTATGAAAACAACCACATACTAATTTCAAAATAACACCCTAGTGGGTCAAATATCTTTATTTCTCAATTATGCCCCATTTTCATAAAACTTTGCGATTTAGTCCTTGAACAGAAAATTTTGACGATTTTACCCCCGGGACTAGAATTTACTTCTTTGCATCAAAATTTCCTATTTTTCTCAAGGATCATTTTTACTTAAGGTACCATACCTTAAATCATTTTGAAAAAATGACATTTTTGCCATTTAACACCTTTTTCACTTTTAAGATATTCTTGAAAAACCAAAAACTCACAAACAATTAGTTTTTTGACAAACTGTTCGTGTGACCTAACAGTTTCATCGAGATCTACAACTTTTATGTTTTAACTTTTCCTAAAATCTCACTTTACAAAGGTGTTTTTAGCTATTTTCCAATCCTACCGAGGGGAATCTTTTTCTTTCAATTTAGTCCCTATGGTATTTTTACAAAAATCCGTTTCAAACTTGCAGTTCTACCCTTGCAGAAACCATTTCATGCCTTAATCAACACATTCTCATGCTCAAAGATCACTTTTGTAAAGTCAAACATCAAAATTACAAAAATATAATTTTTTCAAAAATTGCCGGTTTGCACTAAAAACCAAAGTTTCACAACTTAAACTTACCATTCATGATATATACATGAAATTCCATCAAATACATGCTCAAAACCCCTCATGGGTTTGAAAGAATAAAATCAAAACAAAATTCAAAACTTTAAACTTTAAAACTTACCCAAATAGCACTTTTTTTTGGATTTCTAGCCTTCAAAGGCTTATTGAACTTCTTCTTGGACTTCCTTTTCATGCAAAAATACCATGGATTAATTTTTTCCCTTTACCCATGAAAAATCCCTTGAAAACTCATGAAAAAGTTTAGGATTTTACCTCAAAACTTGTGGGAAATCCTTGTACTTGCTTGTAAAACTTGTTTGGGGGTATTTTTGCAAAGTTTGGGGGCTGAGAAATTTTTTTCAAGACTCTTGGTTATGGCTGCCGGAGCTTGGAAGGAAAGGAAAGAAAAGAAAAATTGTGATAAACTTGCCATAAATGCATTCTTATCACATTTGGTGACTCATGGTAACCCATGAGTATACCACTAGGTGTCACAAGGTGATTGGGCCACTTTTCTTGACATGTGGCCCAATAGAAAGTCAAGGAGTGTCTACTTTATGGAATTAAAAATTTATACTGTGTAATTTTTCACCACACAGTATTTTTTCTATACTGTCATTGTCAAATCAGTGTACTTTCTATCCTTAGACTGTATAAAAATATTTAACTTACTTTTCGTTTACTTTTTGGAGGCCAATCATAATATTTTTCGTATCTGTGTTTTCATTTAGCAGTATTCTTATACTGCTGGCCTCCTTTCTACCCCCGGTTAGGGTTAGGACAACCTCTATGTCCTATTTACATTCTAATCATCCATTCGTTTATATCACAATTTAACAATTAATTGTGACATGAAATTCATTTTATGGATATTATGCACAAATCTCTAAGTCATCAAACTCATAAAATTTGTATTTTATAATATCCACCATTGCATTACATATGCCATAAAATTTGCAATCAATGCCGCTCATTCATATTTTATTGTAATTTTCACATAAATTACAATTTTTACAAAATTTTACATTTTTAAGAATAAATTCATTAATTAAACCCAATTAAATATTAGGTTTTATTAATGACGTTTCCTCAGTCATTACATATATAGAACCAATATAGAAATCATATCTCATTAGAGGGATTGTGAAACATCTCTCAATTTGTTTGAAGTCAAAGACACACATGAGAATAAGAAAAATATGAAATTTTCAAGTGTTTGGAGTCATTGTTTAGTGCCATGGTGCTAGATTTTTGAAGCCATATCTTTGGAATATTTTTTGGTTCATGCAAATTTGAATACCTATTACTAACAAATATATCTGTTATAATAATTGTATTGTTTTACAAAAAGATACCATTACGTGAATTTTTGCATGAGTTGCAATAGTTACACTGGTTCATTAAAGAAACGTTTTTGTTTTATTAAATCTCTAGAAATTTACAAATTTCATATCTTATTCTTGAACATCATAATATTGTTAGTTATAATGTTCTGGATTCGTACATCTTGAGTGTAATTTGCTATACAAAATCGTTAGTGAACTTTTAGAGTTGGGGCTCAAACCAAATCTCGTTTCTAAATTTTCTCACTTTCATTTTCTATTTTCCACCCATAAATTCTCTAACATATATATAATAACATAGCCGAATGTCTTTCAACCAGCAGTCGTCCCACTTGTGAAGCCTCTAAATTACTAGAGGAGTCAATTAGATAAATAGAGGCTATTACATATTTCTAATTGCTGGTTTATATCGTGAGAGTTAAACTCTCCCTGGAGCTCATTGTCATCGTAAAACACTTGTTCAATTTGTAGGTGAAAATTAGGGTTTAGTTATAGGTTTGAAAACAAGAAGAGTTTATACATTAAGGCCTTGCTTACTTGGGTCATGTCTATCACATGTGGTATGTGGGGAGGGGGGAAAATGTTTGATTGAGTTTCTTTTTCGTAATAAAATTTAATTATATAATTAAGTGGAACTTTTTTTGTTTTTTATGTGTTAATTTCCATGTTAATGAGCATACAACATAATTAGGATTGTAGAATTAGAATAGGACTCTAATTTATGAATATTTTATATATGGCTAAAAATAATATCATTATTATATAATTGTTTAGTATAAAATGTGACAACATGAAGATAATTACCATGCAATTATAAAAAGAGTACAAATTTTGTTAAATTTTAATTTCATCATAAAAATTTTGCAGTATTTTTTTCCTTTCCACAAGCGCTTGTTGTCGTTTTCTCTACAAGGACATGACTCGTAAAAATAACCCCCACATAGTTTATGAAGTTGGTGTGATGGGTGTTCTTCGTCAAGTTGTTGGAAGTTGGAGATGTGATCGGTGTTCTTTTTCAAGTTGTTGGAAGTTGGAGATAAGGGGGTGATGAGTGTTCTTACAAGTCAGCGGCAGTGGCACCCACCGATCTTCAAACGTGAAAAACATACGATCCGAGGATTTTTTTTTTAATTTTTTAAGCAATTCATAATTCTAAAGGAGGGTACTCTACACGTGTATAGACACGGATTGGTTCTTGCACAATTATGTTTAATTAATAAATTTATTTTTTAAATATAAATTTTTGTAAAAATTACGATAAAGTATGAATATTGTAAAATTTTATGGCAAATGTGATACAATATTGGATATAGTAAAATACAAATTTTATGAGTTTAATTACTCAAAAATTTGTAAATAATATCCATTAAATGAATTTTATATCACCATTAATTGTAAAATTGTGATATAAACAAATAGGTGATTAGAATGTAAATAGGACATAGAAGTTGTCCAAACCCAAATTAAGGGTAAAAAAGAGGCCGAAACAGTATAAGTATACTGCTAAATGAAAACACAGATACAGAAAATGTTATGATTGGTCTCCAAAATTGAACGAAAAGTAAGTCAAATATTTTTATACAGTCTAAGGATAGAAAGTACACTGATTTGACTACGACAGTATAGGAACAATACTATGTGTTAAAAAATTACATAGTATAAATTTTTTTAACTCTACAAAGTGGACACTTACTTAAATTCTATTGGGCCAACAAGCCATGCAATGTGGCCCAATAACATGATGACACCTAGGGTATACTCATGGATTACCTTGAGTCATCAAATGAGATAAGGAAGCATTTAATGTGATTTTATCCAAAAAAAAATTTCATTCCTTTCCTTTCCTTCCATGTTCGGCAGCCATAACCAAAGCTTTCAAAAAAATTTCTCAGCCCCACACTTTGCAAAAATAACCCCAAAACAAGTTTTAGAAGCAAGCTTAAGGATTTTTCACAAGATTTAAGGTAAAATCCTAAACTTTTTAGCAAACTTTTAAGGGATTTTTCATGGGTAAAGGGGAAAAATTAACTCATGGTACTTTTGCATGGAAAGGAAGCCTAGGAGGGAGTTCAAAGGAACTTTGACGGCTAGAAATAAAAAAAAGTACCATTTGGGTAAGTTTTAAGTTTTAAAGTTTTGAAATTTTGTCAATTTTATTTTGATTTTTATTACCTTGAACCTATGTGGGTTCTTGAGCATGTACTTGATGAAATTTCATGCATATGTGAAGTATGGCATGTTTAAGTTGTGAAATCTTGATTTATGGTGCAAAATTGTTATTTTTGTAAATTTAATGTTAGTTTTAGTAAAAGTAATGTTTGAGCATGAGAATGGTTTGATTAAGGCATAGAATGGTTTCTGCAGGGGTATATTTGCAATTTTGAAACAGATTTTTATAAAAATGCCATAGAGACTAAATTGAAAGAAAAAGATTTCTCTCGACAGAATTGAAAAATGGCCAAAAACACCAATGTACAGTGAGATTTTGGAAAAAGTTAAAACACAAAAATTGTAGATCTCGATAAAACTGTTAGGTAATAGAGACGGTTCGTCAAAAAACTCAATCGTTTGTGAGATTTTGATTTTTTAAAGAATTTACGAAAATTGTGAAAAATTTTTAAAGGGCAAAAATGTCATTTCCCAAAGAATTTTGAATATGATACTTTGAGCAAAAATGATCCTTGAGAAAAATAGGAAATTTTGATGCAAAGAGAAAATTTTAGCCCTAGGGGCAAAATTGTCAAAAAATTTCAGTTTAGGGGCTAAAATATAAAGTTTTATAGAAAAGGGGCATAAGTGTGAAATAAAGAGATACGGGCCACTAGAGCATTACATTAAAGTTAATATATGGCTATTTTTATTAAAATAACGAAATCGAGCTCAGGTAGATCAGTATGCTTATGGAGGGCAAAATCGTTATTTTTGTTCGAATAACCTGAACCACTTTGAAATGTTTCCAATGGGATAAGAAAATGATTAGAAAGATTTTCACCCTTCGTAAGTGATGACAGGGTTGAGTTAGATAGAAATAAGAAAACCCGTGGTTTCAGAATTGTATATGGTCATGCAATTCGGTTAATTAAGTAATAAACGCTTTGTAACGAAACGTAATGAAAGTCTCTAATAGTTTTACAATTGGCTAACAGGATCCTAGAAGCCTAGGACAAAGGAAAACCAAGGTCGATTTATGTGAAACATGAAATCAAATAAGTACCCATCTCACCTATAGTATGAAATTATGGGCGTAGAGTGCGAAATGTGTATATGTACTTGTGTGTATACCAAGGTGTATACTTATGTTTTTGTGATGGCATGAGTATTTATAAATATGAAAGGGTATACTTGTGAGTATACGAAATATATATGTACCTGAGAGTATATTATGACATGTACCTGAGTGTATATGATGATCTGTACCTGTGTGTATATTTTATATTAAGTACCTGTGAGTACATTATGCTATATACCTGTGCGTATATTAATATGTATCAGTGTGTATATAAAGTATGTACTTGTGTGTACTATGTCGTACAAGAGCATTTATGTTATGAATAACATGTGATCATCACTTCATGCATGGTATGATAACCATAATAAGTGAATTGATAAACAAATCACCAAAAGTTAAGAAAAGTACCGTACTTACTCCTAACTCAAGGGGAGTTTAAGGATTACAGTATGGTCACGGTGTTACGTAGACCTAAGTGCGTAATGGTACGAACACTTGGGCCCTAGTTAAAGATAAGAAATGATAATGATAAGGAAGGATTATAAGAAAGCATAATGAGATCATGCATTTTATTGAATGTGCATGTGAGATTATATGGGACTTACTGGGCGTAGGCTCACTAAGTATTTTATGCTGTAGGTATTTCGATAAAAAGGTCAGAATAGATCGTAATTATTAGCTAGCAGACAAATGATGTGTGCAGACTGGCTATGGATTCCGCCGCAGTATGTTTTTCGTTGTATTGTATTTTAAGATATTTTGAAAGTAATGTTTGATAAACTATATTGCAAAGGAAATGTGTATATGTAAATATTAGTATATGTTTGTATTTCAAAAGTTGTTAGACTAGTATATGTGAAGTATTTATTAAAAAGAAAAAAAAATTTCTAAATTTTTGCCTATAAATAAGTAAGGAAAAGATTTATCACAGCTCGAAAAGGCGGGTTGTAACATTAATCATAAGTAAAAACTATGAAGAGTGTAAAGCTGTCACGTGCTATAGTAAAAACTAGAATATAAATCTCTTACATGCTACAGTCTCAAACCAAAATTGTTGGTTCTAACCGTTCTTTCAAATGGCCTATTAAAGTCATAAACGCTTCCTCATTTCATTTCCCATGTGTTCCATCATGGGAGTGAATTTTTTTTTCCGCAGTTTTCCCCTTTTTTCTTCTTAGTTTTTGTTTTGTTTTTTCTTTTTGGTTTGTTTCTTTTTCTTTTTGCTGATTTTTTTTCTAATTCTTTTGCCTTTTTTTAAAATCTCAACTTTTTATTTTGAAATCTATCATCAAAATACTTTCTTGATTTAATTTGTCTCCAATTATACTTTAATCATTAACACCTTTAAAATATATCTTTGCTTAAATAACTTATCGAAGGTAATCTTTATGACTATTTTTATTATCCTAAATACCTAAATGTTTTCTTTTCTAAAACTTTAAAAATCATTTTACTTTTTTTTTTCTTTCACCGTTCCTGCTTTTTGGCTTTTCATTTTTGTTCTTACATTTTGCCCTTGATTACTTCCCCATTCTTGTATTTTTTCTTTTTCTTTTTTGAATTTCACTTGTTTTGTTCTGATTTTTTTTTTTTTTTTTTGTGAGGGTAGATAATTTATGAAGTTTGTCACCTGTTACTAAATTATTTGTTAGAGTTGATTGGTTCTTACAAGTCCAAGGCAGTGGCAGCCACTGACGTTCAAACGAAAAAAATATATGATCTTATCAAAATGGTTTAAAGAACCAGTCCAAGGCAATGGCAGCCACTAACATTACGACACTTACATCTAATTAGCTCCAAAAAATTGTTACTTCTTTTTTAAGGTCATAAAATTGTTACTTCTTCACTACTTCAAATATCTTTTGGAACATACTGTTTTATTTTTGTTTGCTTTATGGCATAAAGCCTATGTTTTCGTACATAAAGAGTAAGTACATTATTCTATTTTTAAAAATAAGCAAGGATGAAAGTATTGATATTAGTAGAATTATCCATACTTTAATTTTATAAAATTTTAAGAAAAATATTGATATCAGTATAAATTTTAAAAAAAAAATTACAAAAATATATATTAAATATATCTCTAATATTTTAAGGTACAATAAACATTGAAAAGAAACATAAATAAAAATGATTTACATGATAAATTTTATATATAATAGATTTTGCAATATCAAAAAGAAGTTCTGTGAGACTCAAACATGGTTGGGATTCCATCTTCATTTAAACAATATTGGTGACATGACATCTTATTTAAGTAGTGCTAAATATATTTAAGAAAATATGTCGCATGTAGGTTTGTTGACTTCTTCTCATTGTATTACCATGAATGAGAAACTATGAATTCTCTCAATTGTTTGCTTGAGATGGTGGTAGTATACTTGGATAGGGATAATTGAAAATTCCATAATCATCGTAGTTTCCAAAGTGTTCATTGTATGGATAATTAGCATGAAGAGCCTTATTAGATAAGTTGCTATAATTGGACCTTAAATTCTTTGATAAAACCTTAAATTCAATTGATTGTAAACGTAAATAGGACTAAAACTTATTAATGGAAAGTATAAAATATTAATAGATTATTTACATGAAAAGATCCATTAAACTCTGTAATCTCCCACATTTCTCAAAATTTGTACAAAATATACTATAGATTTTCTAAAATCGACATTTTAATTGATATTTTTGATACTTTCATGATATTTTGTTGAAATCAATATTACAATGGAAAGATATTTTGATACTTTGAAAAACCAAAATTTTCATCAAAATTTTTGATATTTCGCCAATATTTGTGTCCTTAAAAATAAGTATATTTACTATTATATTTACTAACTTAAATAAAAAAAAACATATGGAGCCGTTTGGTATTGTTTTCAAAAAAAGTGAAAATATTTTTGTTTTAAAAAATGAGAATTTTTTGAGAATTATGCTGAAAGTTTTTTTAAAATTTTTGCCTCAAAAAATGTGCGAAAATATTTCTAAAAATTTTGAGAACGAAAACAAACAGGGCTGATTTGCTACTTCATTATTAAAAAGAATATAAAGGGAAAAGGAAATTATTTATATGTAGGTAACAAAAACAATCAACCAAAGTAGATGTTATTTTACGTCTGTTAAAACTTAAGAAATATACTCAAGGTCACATAAATTGTCTTATAATAAATTTATCTCTCTACGCAAACACTATCACATATGAACTCATTTTTATTGTCAAAATCTATTGTCTCCAAAGCGTGCTAGATCCACAACTTCTCATTGTGATGTGTATGCATTGAGGTAATATATTTGCACTTTGAAAAGTATTGTTATATTAAATATAGATATCATCATATTAAAATATTTGAGCACATTGAAATTAAAAAACACTAATTCAATTTGTAGGTGAAAATTATGGTTTAATTATAGGTTTGAGAACAACAAGAGTTTATACGTTTAGGAGTTGCTAATTTGGGATATGACACGTGGTGTGTGGGGAGGAAAAAAAGTTTAATTGAGTTTCTTTTTTATAATTAAATTTAGTTATATAATTAAGTATATAACAGCGGTATCTTTTTATCATTTTATGTGAGGGACTCTTTCTATTATTGAAAGCATAATTTTTTAGTCTCCTCCTCGCAAAAGAACAGAAAATAGAGGTGTCAACCTTTTTTCTTTCTTTTTTTTATGTGCTAATTTCAGGTTAATAAGACATACAAAATAATTATTATTGTAGAGTTAGAATATGGCTCTAATTTGTGAATATTCTATATATGACTAAAAATGATACCACTATTATGAAATTACATAGTACAAAATGTGACATCATCACCATATAATTACTATCATGGCTATTTTAGAAAACTTTTTGAAAATTTTGTTAAATTTCAATTTCACCTCCAAAATTTTGCCATATTTTTTCCCTTAATTTCCACAAGCTCTTGTCGTTGTCTCTACAAGGACTCGTGTAAAATACCCCACATATTTTATGAAGTTTGTCACCTTGTCCTAAATAAGTTGTTGGAAGTTGGAGAAAAAGGTGTAATGGGTGTTCACACAAGTTACGGGCAGTGGCACCCAATGACCTTCAAACGTGAAAAACACAAAATCCAAGATTTTTTTTTTTAAAAAAATTTTGAAAGCAATTCATAGTAGGAAGCTGTGTATAATGACATAGCTGAGTTGGAACTAATGTCTCTCAACCAAAAGTCACCCCACTTGTGAAGCCTCTAAGATGATAGAGCAGTCAAATGAATAAATGGAGGCTAGTACATATTTCTAATTGCTAGTTTAGATCGTGAGCTTTGAGCTCTCCCTAGAGCTCATTCTCATCGTAAAACACTTATTCAGTTTGTAGGTGAAAATTAGGGTTTAGTTATAGGTTTGACGTACAGTAAGGCGTTGCTTGTCTGGGACATGTCTATCACATGTGGTGTGTATAGGGTGGGGAGGAAACAAAATTTCATTGATTTTTCTTTTTATTTTATTTTTTGGTATTAAAATTTAATTACATGATTAAGTGCAACATTTTTTGTGTTTTTTATTTGTTAATTTCTAAGTTAATGAAACATACAACATAATTATAATTGTAGAATTAGAATATGGCTTCAATTTATGAATATTCTATATATGGTTAAAAACAATATCATTATTATGCAATTATATAGTATAAAATGTGACAACATGATGATAATTACCATGCAATTATAATGACAGTACAAATTTTGTTAAATTTTAATTTGACTATAAAAATCTTGCGATATTTTTTTTCCCTTTCCCAAGCTCTCGTCGTTTTCTCTACAAGGACATGACTCATGCAAAAATAACCCCACATAGTATATGAAGTTTGTCACCTTGTCAAGTTGTCCGAGGTTGGAGATAAGGGTGTAATAAGTGGTCTTAAAAGTCAGCGGGAGTGGCACCCACTGACCTCCAAACGTAAAAAACATAAGATTCAAGAATTTTTTTAAAAAAAAATTTTAAGCAACTCATAATTCTAAAAGGAGAGAACTCTACACTTGTATAGACACGGATTGGTCCTTATATACAGCAAGGCCCTTCTCACATAACCAAATGGAAAATTTAGATATATAACAGAATTTTTCTACTTATAACAAAAAAATTACTTTATTTTACAAATAACAGCAGAAATTAAAGCATTACAATAATTGTTAAGTAACTTTGCAGTATAGAATGTGAATATTACTGTGCTAATTATTTTGTAATTTTTCCATTTATAAAATACTTAAAAAAACTTTGTTTTATTTCAATTCTATACTTTCACGAAATTTTCCATGTATTGTCTAGTACCTGGAAATATATATTGCCGAATTTATAAAGTAGAAGGGAAAAGCCAGATGAAAAGAGCCGCAAATAAAACGACCCTTTTTATAAACTTTAATGCTTGATATACAGTAGGGAAAAAGATAGTAAGGTCGGCAATATCTGTTACCAACATGGAATTATAAGAGCTTCATGGCTCGTGGCAAAATTATTTGGAGGTCTTCAAGTATACAGGAGTAACAACTTGGGTTCGACACGAGAATACAACTCGAAATTGACCTAACTTGATAACATGATTGATATGAAATTGACTCAATTTGTTAATTTTTCATTAAAAAATATGAAATCTAGATAAATAATTTTTAAAACAATAAATTTAATAAAGTTACTTCAAATAAAGTAAATAAATACAATATTCATGACTTAAATTCATAAAATAAACTATAGATAAGTGGTATAAGTAAGTAAAGGAACACTTATATTGTTTATATTAGTCATGATATCATAGCTTTGAGTGATCTTTTTACTAAACGGGTACCCCGTAGATTGACTCGAACTCGACACGAAACTTTAGGTTGACACAAACACAACCCAAATGCCTACCGTCTTTATTAATTAATTAATCGGTAGTTGCAAAATAGCACTTCTTTTTCATTTTTGGTGTCTCAATTGGTGTATGACCAATCTCTTTATGAGAAATCATTTAAAAAAAATTGAAATAGTGTTTAATTAAATTTTACATGATTGCTTTAAATGATGAGTAATAATAAAATTGATTGGACACTATTTGAGATACCCAAAATTAGACAAAGAATTTAACTCCTGTTATTTAATCAAATCAAGATATATTCTTATAATGCCTCTATAAAAAGATCAGACCCTTCAAACAGAGCAAAAAAAACCAAAATTAAGTGCTATATACAGAACCAATATAGAAATCATATCTCATTAGAGGGATTGTGAAACATCTCTCAATTTGTTTGAAGTCAAAGACACACATGAGAATAAGAAAAATATGAAATTTTCAAGTGTTTGGAGTCATTGTTTAGTGCCATGGTGCTAGATTTTTGAAGCCATGGCTTTGGAATATTTTTTGGTTCATGCAAATTTGAATACCTATTACTAACAAATATATCTGTTATAAAAATTGTATTGTTTTACAAAAAGATACCATTACGTGAATTTTTGCATGAGTTGCAATAGTTACACTGGTTCATTAAAGAAACGTTTTTGTTTTATTAAATCTCTAGAAATTTACAAATTTCATATCTTATTCTTGAACATCATAATATTGTTAGTTATAATGTTCTGGATTTGTACATCTTGAGTGTAATTTGCTATACAAAATCGTTAGTGAACTTTTAGAGTTGGGGCTCAAACCAAATCTCGTTTCTAAATTTTCTCACTTTCATTTTCTATTTTCCACCCATAAATTCTCTAACATATATATAATAACATAGCCGAATGTCTTTCAACCAGCAGTCGTCCCACTTGTGAAGCCTCTAAGTTACTAGAGGAGTCAATTAGATAAATAGAGGCTATTACATATTTCTAATTGCTGGTTTATATCGTGAGAGTTAAACTCTCCCTGGAGCTCATTGTCATCGTAAAACACTTGTTCAATTTGTAGGTGAAAATTAGGGTTTAGTTATAGGTTTGAAAACAAGAAGAGTTTATACATTAAGGCCGTGCTTACTTGGGTCATGTCTATCACATGTGGTATGTGGGGAGGGGGGAAAATGTTTGATTGAGTTTCTTTTTCGTAATAAAATTTAATTATATAATTAAGTGGAACTTTTTTTGTTTTTTATGTGTTAATTTCCATGTTAATGAGCATACAACATAATTAGGATTGTAGAATTAGAATAGGACTCTAATTTATGAATATTTTATATATGGCTAAAAATAATATCATTATTATATAATTGTCTAGTATAAAATGTGACAACATGAAGATAATTACCATGCAATTATAAAAAGAGTACAAATTTTGTTAAATTTTAATTTCATCATAAAAATTTTGCAGTATTTTTTTCCTTTCCACAAGCGCTTGTTGTCGTTTTCTCTACAAGGACATGACTCGTAAAAATAACCCCCACATAGTTTATGAAGTTGGTGTGATGGGTGTTCTTCGTCAAGTTGTTGGAAGTTGGAGATGTGATCGGTGTTCTTTTTCAAGTTGTTGGAAGTTGGAGATAAGGGGGTGATGAGTGTTCTTACAAGTTAGCGGCAGTGGCACCCACCGATCTTCAAACGTGAAAAACATACGATCCGAGGATTTTTTTTTTTTTAATTTTTTAAGCAATTCATAATTCTAAAGGAGGGTACTCTACACGTGTATAGACACGGATTGGTTCTTGCACATGGGAAGCTGGATCGATGGCCCCACTGACATAACCAAATGTAAAAGTTGGACATATTACTAAATTTACTAGTCATGTTAAAATATAACAATATTTAAAATATTTTACAAATAATAGTGAAAATTGAAACATTACCATAACTATTATGTAACTTTGTAATATAGAATGTGAATATTATTATGTTAATTATTTTGTAATTTTTCTATTTTTAAAATATTTTAAAAAAATTGTTATATTTGAATTCTACTTTCATGAATTTTCCATGTATAGTCTAATACCTACAAATATATAGGGAAAATAAAGAAAGGTTGGCAATATCCGTCACTCCAACATGGAAATATACGAGCTTCATGACTCGTGGCAAAATTATTTGGAGGTCTTCAAGTATACCTACTGTCTCTATCAATTAATTTATTAATTCATTAATCGGTAGTTGCATGTAACGCCCCTATATGGGGGTTAACAGTTTTTAATGAGATAAAATAAAAATAAAAAATAAAAGTAAAACCTTAAAAATAAAGTTGCTTGGGCCTTAAATGAAAACTCTCAAATCAAAAATAAAAATATAAACAACAAATAAACCATAGTTTAATGTAGCACCTTAAATTTAATATTATAAACTGTCGTCATCATCATTTTAACCCTCAACGCATTGTAATACAGTCACATAAAGTAAAAATTGATGCTTACATTATCATGAAGAACATTCTTAATAATTGAAGCAGTCCCAATATAATATAGCTACATCGCTTCCTCAACTATTTTTCTCTTAGCCACCTCACACTTAGTGAATCCTGAAAAGATAAAAATATAAGGGAATAAGTGACACTATGCTCAGTAGAGAAAACCATTACTCACATTTAGGTTTTTATCATTACCACATTAAAACCTGTATGGTTAGTTAATAGTTATCATTATCCAGATTATGAGATTTATTATAATCATATTCCGTGAATACCATAGTTAATCATTACCGAGTTTCATACATATACATATATACAGATATTATAATTCATCATTATTCCTAGGTACCCACGTTCAATAGAGTATCACTCAACTCATCGAAACCCAAAATGACATGCTTGATCACCCTCTAAATATTCCAAGGGTGTTCCGGTGAGGGGACATCAAGCCCTGAGTCCTCACCAAGTCGATTCCTGTACAATGTGTTCTGGGACTTTCAACCCAAGGAAGCGTCATCACCTTCCCCCTATTTTACCTTTTAAGGTATTCATGCCCAAGGACGTAACCGCCGCCCTCTTCACGTCTCACCATTTCTCTATATTTAATCATTATTAATAGAGTCAGTTTTCCTAACCATGCTTCTCAATTTATAACATGTGTCAATTCATTATGTTCCTCGTCGTACAATACAAGACGAGTCCATGTCATAGTTTCATATGTGATACTCATATAATATCAGTTCAACATAGATATATATATATCTTGCGGTAAAACAATCAATTTTAATTTTATAAAAACCTCACAAAAGATGAGTAATAGAATCCCTACCTTTCAAGCTTATCAACAATCTTTTAATCCTGGAATCAATTAACGTTAGCTCCATACTCCCTTGATCCTAAGGCGTGCATAAGGACAATTAAAACTAAAGCACAACATACAACTACATTCATAAATTAATCATGTGTAAATCTATCTTACTAGTATGTCATTAAAGCTTTTATGTAAATCTCTTTTGAATACCACAGTAAATAATTTTTGTCTTAACACAATATAAAATGTGAACAAGTAATCTATATGTTTTAGTCCCTAATAAGATTCATCAATCACTTAGGATAATATTGGAAATGTTGCAAGACATTAAAGAATTAGGTGGTGAGCAAAGATGGGTTCTTGGTTCAGGTTAGCAGCTGGTATACCATAACAAACTGGCATGTTTACTAGTTTCTAATCCGAAATTGAATAATTCATAGAAAATAAAATACAACTCCGATTTAGGTTTATGATGGCTCGTTAGAAAGCTTAGGATGTCTACTTTTTAAATATGCAAACCAATTTATAAAATTCATTTTAATTTAATCCCAAAATTTTAAGAAATAGCCACTGCCCATAGAAGTGTTACAAAGTTTAACAATATAAATTTTCTGTCTAGGGCATATACACTTAGACTTTATACATATGCTCTAAAATAGCGACAAACATATACTTAGGTTTAAGAACGCAAATTTGAATAATCATTGAGTATATAAAAAAAAATATAAATGAAAGACTCAATTTGTTCATAAGATTCTAACCTCGGATTATGGTTAGTTGGAAGCTTGAAATGACTTCAAAACAGGTTCCTAGACTTCGGTATGACTAAAATTCTTACTCAAATGGAGGTGATGGTGGCTGATTTTTATGGCTACCTTGAAGAATTTCTCTAAGTATTTTGCTTCAGCAAAGAAATGAGAAGAAGAGTGTGGGAACCGTGGAAGAAAGAGGAAGAAAAGATGAAGTCTTTGGAGAGAAGTGATAGAAACAATTATGGAGGAGACATGTTGAAGCATGTCACGGAGGAAATAAAGAAAATGAGGGCCAAGAGTAGTTGGAAAAGATATCCTTATGTCTCATCTGGAGACTTTAACGCACATAATGCCAATATGACATTTTTGAGATTTATTAGAAGTTCTAAGGCTTTTTAGTAAACATACTAAATAAATATAGGAGAATTTTAGAAACTTTAAAAATAGATAAAATAAATATTGTAAAATAAATTTAAATGAAGCAATTTTTTTTAATACACTAAAAATTAATTTAATTACCTTAATAACCGTTAGGAGAATAACGGGTGTCACATTGCAAAACAGTAACTTGTTAATTAATCAAATCAAGACATTTCTTATAATTCTCCGCAAATTGAAACGAACCCTTTACACGGAGCAAACAACAAAAATTAAGAGATATAGACTCGATACAGGAAGCATATAATAAGACATACAAAATAATTATTATTGTCGAATTAGAATATGGCTCTAATTTGTGAATATTCTATATATGACTAACAATGATATCACTATTATGAAATTACATAGTACAAAATGTGACATCATCACCATATAATTACTATCATGGCTATTTTAGAAAACTTTTTGAAAATTTTGTTAAATTTCAATTTCACCTCCAAAATTTTGCCATATTTTTTCCCTTAATTTCCGCAAGCTCTTGTCGTTGTCTCTACAAGGACTCGTGTAAAATACCCCACATATTTTTGTGACACCCGTTATTCTCCTAACGGGTATTGAGGTAATTAAATTAATTTTTAATGTATAAAAAAAAATTGCTTCATTTAAATTTATTTTATAATATTTATTTTTATCTATTTTTAAATTTTTTAAAATTCTCTTATATTTATTTAGTATGATTACTAAAAAGTCTTAGAACTTCTAATAAATCTCAAAAATGTCATTTTGGCATTATGTGTGTTAAAGTCTCTAGATGAGACATAATGATATCTTTTCCAACTACTCCTAACCCTCATTTTCTTTATTTCCTCCGTGACATGCTTCAACATGTCTCCTCTATAATTGTTTCTATCACTTCTCTTCAAAGACTTCATCTTTTCTTCCTTTCTCTTCCACGGTTCGCACACTCTTCTTCTCATTTCTTTGCTGAAGCAAAATACTTAGAGAACTTCTTCAAGGCAGCCATAAAAATCAGCCACCATCACCTCCATTTGAGCAAGAATTTCAGTCATACCGAAGTAAAGGAACCTGTTTTGAAGCCATTTCAAGCTTCCAACTAACCATAATCCGAGGTTAGAATCTTATGAACAAATTTAGTCTTTCATTTATAAATTTTCTTTTATACTAAAGGATTATTCAAATTTGCGTTCTTAAACCTAAGTATATGTTTGTTGCTATTTTGGAGCATATGTATGAAGTCTAAGTGTATATGCCCTAGACAGAAAATTTATATTGTTAAACTTTGTAATACCTCTATGGGCAGTGGTTATTTCTTGAAATTCTAAGATTAAATTAAAATGAATTTTATGAATTGGTTTGCATATTTGAAAAGTAGCATCCTAGGCTTTCTAACGAGCTATCATAAACCTAAATCGGAGTTTTCTAAGAATTATTCAATTTTTGTATTGGAAACTAGTAAATCTGCCAGTTTGTTATGGTATACCAGCTGCTAACCTGAACCAAGAACCCATCTTTGCTCACCACCTAATTCTTTAATGTCTTGCAACCTTTCCAATATTATCCTAAGTGATTGATGAATCTTATTAGGGACTAAAACATATAGATTACTTGTTCACATTTTATATTGTGTTAAGACAAAAATTGTTTACTGTGGTATTCAAAAGAGATTTATATAAAAGCTTTAATGGCATACTAGTAAGATAGGTTTACACATGATTTATTTATGAATGTAGTTGTATGTTGTGCTTTAGTTTTAATTGTCCTTATGCACGCCTTAGGATCAAGGGAGTATGGAGCTAACGTTAATTGATTCCAGGATTAAAAGATTGTTGATAAGCTTGAAAGGTAGGGATTCTATTACTCATTTTTTTGTGAGGTTTTTATAGAATTAAAATTGATTGTTTTGCCGCAATATATATATATCTATGTTGAACTGATATTATATGAGTATCACATATGAAACTATGACATGGACTCGTCTTGTATTGTACGGCGAGGAACATAATGAATTGACACATGTTATAAATTGAGAAGCATGGTTAGGAAAACTGACTCTATTAATAATGATTTAATATAGAGAAATGGTGAGACATGAAGAGGGCGGCGGTTACGTCCTTGGGCATGAATACCCAAAAAGGTAAATAAGGGGAAGGTGATGACGCTTCCTTGGGTTGAAAGTCCCAGAACACACTGTACAGGAATTGATTTGGTGAGGACTCGGGGCTTGATGTCCCCTCACCGGAACACCCTTGGAATGTTTATAGGGTGATCAAGTGCGCCCATTTGGGTTTCGATGAGTTGAGTGATACTCAATTTAACATGGATACCTAGGAACAATGATGATTGGTAATATTTGTATAAATGTGTAATTATGACACTTGGTAATGATTAACTACGGTATCCATAAGATGTGATCATAATAAACCTCATAATCTGGAATATGATGTAACTTACTAACCATGCAGGTTTTAATGTGGTAATGATAAAAACCTAAAGGTGAGTAATGGCTTTCTCTACTGAGCATAGTGTCGCTCATACCCTTATATTTTTATCTTTTCAGGACTCACTAAGTGTGAGGTGGCTACGAGAAATATAGTTGAGGAAGTGATGTAGCTATATTACATTGGGACTGCTTCAATTGTTGAGAATGTTCTTCATGATAATGTAAGCATCAATTGTTACTTTCTGTGACTGTATTACAATGTGTTGAGGGTTAAAATGATGATGACAACAGTTTATATTATTAAATTTAAGGTGCTACATTAAACTGTGGTTTATTTATCGTTTATATTTTTATTTTTGAGTTGAGAGTTTTCATTTAAGTCCCGGGCAAATTTTATTTTTAAGGTTTTACTTTTATTATTTATTTTTATTTTATCTCATTAAAAACTGTTAACCCCCATATAGGGGCGTTACAATTTTATGAAGTTTGTCACCTTGTCCTAAATAAGTTGTTGGAAGTTGGAGAAAAAGGTGTAATGGGTTCACACAAGTTACGGGCAGTGGCACCCAATGACCTTCAAACGTGAAAAACACACAATCCAAGATTTTTTTTTTTTTTTTTTTTAAATTTTGAAAGCAATTCATAGTAGGAAGCATGTGTATAATGACATAGCCGAGTTGGAACTAATGTCTCTCAACCAAAAGTCATCCCACTTGTGAAGCCTCTAAGATGATAGAGCAGTCAAATGAATAAATGGAGGCTAGTACATATTTCTAATTGCTAGTTTAGATCGTGAGCTTTGAGCTCTCCCTAGAGCTCATTCTCATCGTAAAACACTTATTCAGTTTGTAGGTGAAAATTAGGGTTTAGTTATAGGTTTGACGTACATTAAGGCGTTGCTTGTCTGGGACATGTCTATCACATGTGGTGTGTATAGGGTGGGGAGGAAACAAAATTTCATTGAGTTTTCTTTTTATTTTATTTTTTGGTATTAAAATTTAATTACATGATTAAGTCCAACATTTTTTGTGTTTTTTATTTGTTAATTTCTAAGTTAATGAAACATACAACATAACTATAATTGTAGAATTAGAATATGGCTTCAATTTGTGAATATTCTATATATGGTTAAAAACAATATCATTATTATGCAATTATATAGTATAAAATGTGACAACATGATGATAATTACCATGCAATTATAAAAACAGTACAAACTTTGTTAAATTTTAATTTCGCCATAAAAAGCTTGCGATATTTTTTGTCCTTTCCACAAGCTCTTGTCGTTTTCTCTAGGAGGACATGGCTCATGTAAAAATAACCCCATATAGCTTATGAAAATTGCCCCCTTGTCAAGTTGTCCGAGGTTGGAGATAAGTGTGTAACAATTGTTCTTAGAAGTCAGCGGGAGTGGCGCCCACTGACCTCCAAACGTGAAAAACATAAGATTCAAGAATTTTTTTTTAAATTTTTTTAAGCAATTCATAATTCTAAAAGGAGAGCACTCTACACTTATATAGACACGGATTGGTCCTTATATAAAGCAAGGCCCTTCTGACATAACCAAATGGAAAATTTAGATATATAACAAAATTTTTCTACTTATAACAAAAAAAATAATTTGTTTTACAAATAACAGCAGAAATTAAAACATTACAATAATTGTTAAGTAACTTTGCAGTATAGAAAGTGAATATTACTGTGTTAATTATTTTGTAATTTTGCCGTTTATAAAATACTTTGAAAAAATTTGTTATATTTCAATTCTATACTTTCACGAAATTTTCCATGTATTGTCTGGTACCTGGAAATATATATTGTCGAATTTATACAGTAGAAGGGAAAAGCCAGATGAAAATAGCCGCAAATAAAACGACCCTTTATATAATGTTTAATGCTTTATATACAGTGGGGAAAAATATAGTAAGGTCGGCAATATCTGTTACCAGCATGGAATTATCAGAGCTTCATGGCTCGTGGCAAAATTATTTGGAGGTCTTCAAGTATACGGGCATGACAACTTGGGTTCGACACGAGAATACAACTCGAAATTGACCTAACTCGATGACATGATGGATACGAAATTTACTTGATTTGTTAATTTTTCATTAAAAAATATATAAAAATATAGATAGATAATTTTTAAAACAATAAATTTAATAAAGTAACTTCCAATAAAGTAAATAAATACAATATTTATAACTTAAGTTCATAAAATAAACTATAGATAAGTGGTATAAGTAAGCAAAGGAACACATTGTTTATACTAGTCATGACAACACAGATTTGAGTGATCTTTTCACTAAAAGGGTAACCCGTGGATTGACTCTAACTTGACATGAAAATTTGGGTTGACACAAACACAACCCAAATACCTACCTTCTTTATTTAATTAATTAATCGGTAGTTGCAAAATAGCACTTCTTTTTCAATTTTAGTGTCTTAATTGGTGTATAACCAATTTTTTTGTGAGAAATCATTTTAAATTTTTTTTTAAAATAGTGTCTAATTAAATTTTACATGATTTCATTAGATGATGTGTAATAATAAAATTGGTTGGACACTATTAGCGATACCAAAAATTAGATAGAGAATTTGAGTCCTCATTAATTAATCAAATCAAGATATTTTCTTATAATGCCTCTAAAAGATCAGACCCTTCAAACAGAGCAAAAAAACCAAAATTAAGTGCTATATATAGAACCAATATAGGAATCATATATCATTAGAGGGATTGTAAAACATCTCTCAATTTGTTTGAAGTCAAAGTCACACATGAGAATAAGAAAAATATGAAATTTTCAAGTGTTTGGAATCATTGTTTAGCGCCACGGTGCTAGATTTTCAAAGTCATGGCGTTGGAATATTTTTTGGTTCATGCAAAGCTGAATACCTATTATCAATAAATATATCTATTATAATAGTTGCATTGTTTCACAAAAAGATACATGTAATTGTTGCATGAGTTATGATAGCTGCACCGGTTCATTAAAGACACATTTATGTTTTATTAAATCTCTAAAAATTACAGATTTCATATCTTATTCTTGAGCATCATAATATTGTTAGTTATAATGTTTTGGATTTGTATATCTTGAGGGTAATTTGCTATACAAAATCGTTAGTGCACTTTTAGAGTTGGGGATCAAACCCAATCTCGTTTCTAAATTTTCTCACTTCCGTTTTCTACTTTCCACCCATAAATTCTCTAACATATATATAATAACATAGCCGAATGTCTTTCAACCAACAGTCATCCCACTTGTGAAGCCTCTAAATAACTAGAGGAGTCAATTAAATAAATAGAGACTATTACATATTTCTAATTGCTAGTTTATATCGTAAGAGTTAAACTCTCCCTAGAGCTCATTCTTATCGTAAAACACTTATTCACTTTGCAGGTGAAAATTAGGGTTTAGTTATAGGTTTTAAAACAAGAAGAGTTTATACATTAAGGCCTTGCTTATTTGGGTCATGTCTATCACATGTGGTGCGTGGGGAGGGGGGAAAATGTTTGATTGAGTTTCTTTTTCGTAATAAAATTTAATTATATAATTAAGTGGAACTTTTTGTTTTTTGTTTTTGTGTGTTAGTTTCCATGTTAATGAGACATATAACATAATTATGATTGGAGAATTAGAATATGACTCTAATTTATGAATATTCTATATATGGCTAAAAATAATATCATTATTATGTAATTATGTAGTATAAAATGTGACAACATGATGATAATTACCATGCAATTATAAAAAGAGTACAAATTTTGTTAAATTTTAATTTCATCATAAAAATTTTGCAATATTTTTTTTTTTCCTTTCCACAAGCTCTTGTCCTTTTCTCTACAAGGACATGACTCGTAAAAACTTCCCCCACATAGTTTATGAAGTTTGTGTGATAAGTGTGTGATGGGTGGTCTTTGTCAAGTTGTTGGAAGTTGGAGATGTGATGGGTGTTCTCACGAGTCAGCGGCAGTGGCAGCCACTGACCTTCAAACGTGAAAAACATACGATCCAAGGATTTTTTTTAAAATTTTTTTAAGCAATTCATAATTCTAAAAGGAGAGTACTCTACACGTGTATAGACAAGGATTGGTTCTTACACATGGGAAGCTGGATCGAGGGCCCTTCTAACATAACCAAATGTAAAAGTTGGACATATTACAAAATTTACAGGCACATTTGTTTTAGGTATTTTTTATCGTAATAGACTTAAATTTAAATTTAAGAGGGTATTTAAAAGGGTAGTAGAAACTATTAGATAGAACCACTTTTATCATAACATGTGAGAGCTTTATACTGTAACAATTTTTTTCATTATTATTGTAGCATGTGAGAGATTTACACGGTTCATAATTGAGTTTGTGGTGGGAACCACTTAGCCAAACAACCATTAAGTATTAAAAATCTTTTAAATACGTATTTGTTTCTTCAAAATCTAAATCAAATGAGTATCAAGAATTTAAGTTTTAAGAGTTAGGGCCCCTAAACTTTTTGATACTCGGATATCTTTTTCTATTTTATATTCGAGGAAAAAATAATTACTTAGTAATTTGATATCAAATTAAGATGATTCTTTTTTCATTATGTTTCTAGTGAAAAGAAAATAAATTAAATTCATAGTGCATATTTTTTAAGATCATTAACATTAAGATTTTATTAGATTTATTAATAAATCGAAAACTCTTTTCACTACTCTCTAAACACAAATTTGAATTTTATTCCACATTCAGATTAGAACTTAAATGTACATCCAAAGGTCAATTTGGATAACAATTCAAGTTACTAATTCTAATCTTCATTCAAATCGCACAACTCAAATCAAATCACTTATTCGAATCTATTTACTAGACAGACTCTACTAGTCAACTAGTCACGTTAAAATATAACAATATTTAAAATATTTTACAAATAATAGTGAAAATTGAAACATTACCATAACTATTATGTAACTTTGTAATATAGAATGTGAATATTATTATGTTAATTATTTTGTAATTTTTCTTATGGCAAAATTATTGAAGGGCTTCACGTATACCTACTGTCATTATTAATTAATTTATGGATAATTGCAAAACACTACTTTTATTAAATAAATCACAATATTTCTTTGTAAAGTCTATATAAATAGAATCAACCTTTTAAACGGAGCAAGCAACTAAAATTAAGAGCTATACAGCCAATATATGAAGCATATAACAACAAAGCAGAGTCCATATTTCTAATCGCTGGTTTAGGTGATCTAGAGAGTTGTACTCTCCCCGTGAGCTCATCCTCATCCTAAATTCAGCATCCAAAAATTACCAGGTATCATAATATTATGGGTTTGCTTCTCGTTTTATGTTATTAATATGAATAAAAAGATTTTATGTCCCCTTATTGCTAAGTATGCAAGCGGTTTCTGTGACCGTTAAGGTCTTGATTCTAAAAATTACTATTTGCATTTTGCAATCTCATGTTCACATTCTTGGTTCTTTGATTACTTAGCTCCAGTGATAGGGCCATAGACACATATATATGGCTTAATTTTAAAACAAAAGTAGTAGCAGAGATTATGAAGATGTAAATATGTATCTTTAGAGTAAGGCTATTGTATCCCAACTAAGCACGATTAAAACACCCCGTTGCCATCATAGGGGAGAGAAAGACCTTATTCCCACTTTGCGGTCATAATGTTGATAAGATGCAGATGATGCTGATAAGTTTACTAATAATAAGTTTGCAGCTTTGTTGAGGGGCATAGTTTAACTATTGTGGAATTTGAAAGTAGAATGGGACATGTTACTAGATTTAAAAAAAAAAAAATGAACCCTTGAGGATCCTAACTATGGATCCCTCCGTGTGTGTATTGATACTTACCAAAATATATATATGTGTGTGTGCATATTTATATATCCATGATAGGACTTTTAATAATATTGGAAAATGTTGTTGACGTGCGAGTGCTAGCAGTTCCCGTGATTATACCTTGAATTCCTTGAAAATTTTCCGTCCTCATAAAGTAAATGAATTATCTCCTATCGCTTTCAGAGTCCCTTTACATTTTTCTGTCTCACATGCAATAGAAATTACAGGCTTTCTGATTGAGTAATTTTGTCATGCGCTTGTATTTGTCTCCACGGGTTTTAATCCTATGGCTATTTAGATATGCCAAACTTTCTAGGTTAAAACACTTTATTTTCTTCTTTTTTTCCCCTTTAAATCGGGGTTTACAGACATATATCTACTTAAAACATGTAGATTTTAAGTGAAATTTGATTACATAGCTTTGAAGTGTTAATTTTAAATTTGACCCTTAACATTTCTAGTTCTCTCACTGTGACCCATATAATTTAAAATAGAATAAAACTACTCCAAACTTATTACAATTAAGTTACAATTTGGTACTTTTGTCTCTGAAGTGTCAATTTTTTACTGTTTTAATCACATGCGTGTTTCACAAAGGGAAATTTTTTAAGGGTTTCAATTACTTGTTGGTCACCGAATGAGGATTAAAATATAATTAATATATGGACTATGAAACTAAGAATTTGGTCTCATATGTATATGGAAACATGTAAAATAAAAGGACTTCTATAATTTTTGGCGCTCTATAGTTTGACATTACAATAAATTGATATTCTATTGTTTGAAAAATATAAAAGGTAGAAAAAATCCTATATCTTGAGCCTGTTTCTTCAGTTGAAAATATGAGTTTGCCCTTTTGCATCAACTAACTCTGAATCAGCTCCATAGAAACAAGGTTTTTTTTACTAATGCTCCTCAACTTAAAGGTCGTTCCCACTTTTCAGGAGCAAAGTGGGATTAATTACAAAAATTATCTATCAACTATAACTCTTGGAATAACATGCCCTGATTTTCAAAGCATGACATTTGTTCCCTTTAACTATAAAATAGTAATAAAAAAATCCTTATGTTAAGAATTTTTAACCAAGGTTGGCACATAATTGGCATGGGGTATATATAAAGAATTTTGGTAACTTTATTATATTTAAAGCTATTTGAAGTCAAAATTGATTTAATTTAAATCAGAAAAATCAATTGAAAAACTTTAAACAATTTTACAAAATAATAAGCTCTCCTTTTCCTGTGTGTAACTACGCGAAAAAGCTACTAGAGCAATTAAACACTAAATTATTCCCTAAACTCTTTTTTTGTGCACATGTGTGAAAAATGTCAATTTGGTAGAATATCATAACATAAGGAGTTTTCTTGTCGGGAGTGCAAATATGACGTTTTAAAAATCAAGAGACCATTGTTACAGGAGCTTTGGTTGGGGAATTTTTGTAATTTATCCCTTTTATTTATTTAACTTTCCTCTCAGAAAAAGAAAAAAATGGGAAAGGAAGCAAAGAAAACTCTTAACCTTTATTTTTAAACTATATGTTAATTTCCACAAGCTCTTCTCGCCCTCTCTAACAACTCTTGTCCAAGTGACTCATTTAAACACACCCCAACATATTTTATCAAGTTTGTCACCTTGTCCTATATAATTAGCTGCAAATAAGTGTGTCCTACACGTCAAGGACAGTGGCACTCACTGACATTCCGATAGCAATATTTATACATATATAATAGCGTGAAAAATTTTTAATGATAAATGTGTCATCGCAGAACTCACAAAACTCGGGCAATTAAATGGGGACGGCAGCAGAAGGCGCTACAGACAATCTCATTACAAATATCTATACAACGTTGGGAGAAGATCATGATGATGATAACATGCAGGACGTTAGGACTTGCATCTTCAAAGTACCCAAGTCCCTAAGTGCGTCTAAACCAGAAGTTGACGTCCCCAAGCTTGTGGGGTTGGGACCTTATCATCACTTGCGGCCAGAGCTTCAACATATGCAGACCTACAAGCTGTCTGAGGTGAAAAAGATCTGCAAAGGATTTGGGGGCATTTCGCTGAAGAAGCTCAGTGAAGTTCTAAACAAGCTTTTTATTCAACCTATTCGTGCATGTTATGAGACGTATTTGGACATGAATAATGAGTCTTTAGCTTCTATAATTGCTATAGATGGTCTGTTTCTTTTTGAGCTGCTTTGCTGCTGTTACATCGGCAGAGGTAATCTAGTCAAATTGGAATTCATGCGCAAATTGGTCGAATCCACTGGAACGAGATTGGCCCGGGACACAACTCTAAGAGACGCAATGCTGCTTGAAAACCAAATCCCAATCCTTGCGCTGAAAGTTATCTTGATCATAGAAATAAGTTCAGGAATGCCGGGAGAGCCAAATCTTAAGGATGTCGTGAGTGACCTTTTTCCACTGACGATGTTGGGTTTTTGCGAAGGAGTCTCACCATTAAGCGTGTTGAGAGATTACCCACTTTACAAGGCACTGAGGCATTCCCATTTACTGGATCTTCTGTACCATTTGGTCACTCTCAATGTCTCTCCTGAGAAGAATTCTGAAGAAGAACAGGAGGAGGCAAAGTTTTTACAAGAAATGTCTAAGAAAGTTGAGAAAGAAATTCGCCCTCAGAAGTTAAAGAAAGTTGAGGAAGAAATTCGGCCTCAGAAGTTAAAGCCATCAGAATCCTCACCTATCGAACTACTACCAGTACAGTTCGAGAAGCCTGTTAAGCTCATTGAAAGGTTGCTTCAACTACCATGGTCACGGTTTTGGGCTAATTTATGTTCTGCTGTGAATGCTGCACCATTTGTAGAGGAAATCTTGATTCCCAAAGCCTCGGAACTTCACAAAGCTGGAATAAAATTCTGTTCTGCAGATCACATCACACTTATCGAGTTTCACTCAGACACTCGCTCCTTTCACCTTCCTATTATCAAAATAGACATTAACTCGGAGGTTGTGCTTAGAAACTTAGTTGCATATGAGGCCAAGATCAAGTTAAAAACGGAGTCATTAATTCTTACTCGTTATATGGAATTGATGAGTGGTCTTATAAAGAGTTCAGAGGATGTTAAGGTTCTTAAAGAAGTTGTACAATCTGAGTCAATGAAAGACGATGATGTCGCAAAATTTTTCAGTGAGACGAGCAAGTCCATTAGGGCGACAAACACTTCGGATTTGGACAAAGAGATTGATGCGGTTAATGATTTCTACAACGCTTTGTGGAAGGTCTCAGCACGTAAGTTCATCAGGAAATGGCGGTGGGTTTTGTGGAGCTATTGCAAGGTGCTTGCTGGTTTCTTGGTCTTGTTGCTCATGGCTATCCAAGCTTTTTGCTCAGTGTATGAATGTCGACGTTTGTCCTTCAACGGCAGGCCTTCGCTGGCTCAACTTTTTGCTGGTTTCTTATGTGTGCTATGTGTATGCTTTTGGCGCTGGAGTTAAATATTTTTGTCGTCCATGTTAAAAAAATAAGCAACACTCGTGTTATAATAGATTTTAACATGAAGATCCTATGTGTTTGCCCATTTGGAAAGCGTTTTAGTCCCAAGTCATGATATGTTAATTGTGTTAGAGCGTCAGTTCTTAATTACTAGGCTTGTAAACTGGTCTTCAACTATATCTTATACATAGTAAGTGGTATTGCTGAGTCAGTTTTTGAATTAATCTAGCCTCAGAAACTGCGAGAATTAAGATTACAGAAATACTTTTCGCAACTTATAACTTGTTCTGTTAAGGAGAACGTTTCAGTGAGTTGATCACATTCCTTGGCAGGGCTTCTTTCGTTTTCTATTTTTCTATTTTTATTTTTGAACTTCAATGTGGGACTTCCTTCAGCTATTTTCCATCCTTTGGACATGCAAAATTGGCACTTGATGATCCAACTTTGGATCCTCTCCGTTGAAAAATATATTCCTTTTTTTTTTAACCTAATGATCTCAACCCAGACGGGTAAAAGTTGGTGAGCGGGGGAGTACTACTAGCTCTGTCATTTTCCCTATAATCTCTTTGAAAATTTTGCTGTCCCCAGATGCAAGCAGGAAAAAGCAAAATGCCAGATTAGAAACTTCAAACTCTATGACTTATTGCTAATTTTGTAAAATTTGTCATTAATAACTGAGCAAAGCCACTCACTGATGACTTTTATCTTGTGTGGCAAAAGTTAATAGGTCTTTTTATTGACCTTCCTGTGCACTTTTTTTTTTTAATACTTCCTGGGCTAAATGTCTACTGCGCATGTGTGACGTGTATCTACTGTGCATGTGTGACGTGTATTTAGATAATTCACACCTTAGAACTCCCTTTTCAGTAGAATCTTTGAAAGGAAACAAAAAGGAAGAAGAAAAAAAGAAGGGATGAATTTGAAAATCACCCACTTTTATTTACCGTCTAATAACCCCTTCATCTTCTTCCTTAAGTGGTAGCATTACAGTCTGTTTAAAATCACTAAAATCAATATTTTAATTACCTTACATTCTGTAGAGACTCAGCCGGAAAAACCAAAAAATTTGTCAAGGCAATCATTGCAATCTTCAACAAAGCGGACATAGATGTTCCTATTAGCATATTAAAGTCCTCAACTCAATAGCTTCATCCAAAGCAGAAGCTCATGCTCCTCATGAAGAAATGTTTCATTTCATTTCTTAATTTAAATCAGATTATAATTTCTTTTAAACAAGCAATAGCATAAACAAACGCAGCATCAATTACGGAGGATGAAATTACAGCTTGTTGCAGCACATCGTTGTAGTTGGTGAATGGTGTGAAGTCAATATTCTGTGGCAGCTTTTGGATTGGTGCGCAGTAACTGTTAACATCAATTATTCAACACTCCCCTCAAGCTTGTACATAGATATCTTGCATGCCCAGCTTTTCTTGAAACTTTGTGAATATTTGACAAGAGAGAGCTTTTTGTAAGAATATCAACAAGTTGATCTTCTGACCGATCTTGTGCAATTCCACAACCTTTTCTTTTAACTTCATTTTGATGAATAATCTATCCACCTCAAAATGTTTGGTAGGATCATGTTAAACTAAATTATGGGCAATATCACGCTTTATCGTCACAATATACTCGAATTGGTTGTTGAAGCAGATAGCTTAAATCTTATAAGATATATTTCAACCACAAAACTTTACATATCCTGAGGACCATGCCTCCGTATTCAGCTTCTTTGCTTGTAACAAGGTTACCTCCTATGAAGGTGAAGTAACCTGAAGTAGAATGCCTATCATCAATTGCTTCGACCTAATTAGCATTGGTACACATGTTTATACTTCGAAAGTGTTATTTTTGGAAAATAAAATTCCCTTCCTAGGTGCTGATTTCATACATCTCAAAACACACAACACTGCATTCGTATGTTATTCTCTACGATTATGTATAAACTGGCTGACAATACTTAATGCATAGGCAAGATCTGGTCTGGTGTGAGCCTAGTACATCAATCTTTCGACGAGTCTTTGGTGTCTTCCTTTATCAACCAGAACTTGATCGGCTCTAAAAATCAAGTTGTGAAGCTTAGGTATCTTCGATCTAGCTTTATTAAGTTGTCAAGCTCTAACAATCAAGATCTCCTTTTCAGTAGTGGCAGAGGAATGTTCTCTTCTAGTAGGATCATATGTTATGGACCCCTCACGGACCGTTATAGTTAAACTTATCTTTTTTATCTTTCTATTTTATTAAAGTGCGGAAAATAATAATATGAAATACTATTCATAATTTGTTAGAAATGATTTTTTTTAAACTTCGATAAATTTCAAGATTTTTTTTATTTTTATCTTAACAAAAATAATTTTTAATAATTGATATAAGTTAAAAATCTATATTGCGAAATAAATATGAGTTCCAAAATAATCCTTTAATCAAAATCACCATCAAACAAGGTCTTGAAATATATTTAAAATAGAAATATATTTAAAATAAATATATTTTCATTCCAGGATCCTTCTTCCCGTTTTCCTATTGCACATCGTCCTGCATCCACTCTTAGCTTCTCCATTCTTACATCTTTCCTTTTCCCTTATCTACAACATGAATTAACTTATATAACAAAGCTTAGTAAGAGACTTGTATCTCACAAAATATTTTTTTTTGGTCATATAACAAACATCATCATAAATATAAACATCCTTGAAAACATTTTAACATTTAAAAACAGCCATATAGTGGGCCCGACGTTGTACCATCATAGAGTGCTGGTCACAGAAAGAGTGAGGTAGGTAATCTCAAACCAACCATGACAAAAAGTCTACTCACCAGACAAAAGACCGCTTATCGGTCACTATCAACATCAAGGGTGTACAACGCCAACTTAAAACATAATATACACACACACACACACACTCTTATATACATATGTTTTTCATCAAAACGTCATCACAAGAGAAATATTAAAACATTATAACATCATCATTAACATCAAAATCATATATTTCTCATCATCATTTTTTTTATTCATGTTGCAGGTGAGAGTGTACTTACATAAATGCCCTACTTAACCTTTTTAAACTTTTTCGACGGTGATGTTCAATTGAGGTATCCGGTGCTTGCTTTTAGAACCGTTCATGCCATAATATAATAAAATTATTTAAAAGTTATAATAATCTATCAAATACATCCATCTCATTAAAACAACAGCTAAATAGCTGATTTCATACTCATGTAACATCAAAACATAAAATAAAACAAACAATTACACAAGATTACAAGACTTTACAAAACTGACAGCCAGACCTTTGTATGTTTCAAAAATCAT
Source organism: Artocarpus heterophyllus (assembly GCA_025403435.1). Lineage (NCBI taxonomy): Eukaryota > Viridiplantae > Streptophyta > Magnoliopsida > Rosales > Moraceae > Artocarpus > Artocarpus heterophyllus. The sequence continues at coordinate 2,822,681 of CM046337.1, forward strand.
AACAATTCACACAAAATTCTAAAGAACCTGAAAGCAATGTCAAATAAAAATAGACATCTAGAGCTTTCTATTGACACCTTATTCGTTAAAAATGAAGTTCATTTGTATACTCAAAAACAGTTTTGAATTCTGATAACAAAACTTAAAAAAAAACTGACAGCCAGACCTTTGCATGTTTCAAAAATCATAACAATTCACACAAAACTCTAAACGACCTGAAACTAGTGTCAAATAAAAAAAGACATCTAGAACTTTCTATTGACACCTAATTCATTAAAAATGAAGTTCTTTTGTATACTCAAAAATAGTTTTGAATTCTGATCACAAAACTTAAAAAAAAAACTGACAGCCAGACCTTTGCATTTTTCAAAAATCATAACAATTCACACAGAATTCTAAACGACCTGAAACTAGTGTCAAATAAAAATAGACATCTAGAGATTTCTATTGACACCTAATTCATTAAAAATGAAGTTCATTTGTATACTCAAAAATAGTTTTGAATTCTAATCACAAAACTTTAAAAAAAAAACTGACAGCCAAACCTTCACTGTTTTGAAAATTCATAACAATTAATATAACAATCCAAATGGCCTAAAGCCAATTTTTAAGGAGAGTAGACATCCATAGCTTTCTAATAATATCTTATTTATTAAAAACAAAGTCCATTTGGACCTTCAACCAGAGTATTAAATTCTGAGTATAAAACTTAGAAATTTCCAGCATGCACTTTGAGATGAAAATTTCAAAAAAAAATATTCATCAAAAAAATCAAATTAACACTAACCATACGCGTAAATCACATAAACATAATAACCAATCCTTAGACATGTTTCTAAAATATTAATCATGAAATCACTACTCCCAACAAAAATCATGATTTAAGGGATGAAAAACCCTAAAATCTTCTAAATGAAATCAATATAATCCAATTCACAAACCAAAATAATAATAATAATAATAATCCTAAGGAAATAACAATACAACATCCCCTGAATACACATTCATGCCCTCCCCTCTTATCATCTTTCATCTAACACAAATCAACCATCAAGAAAATTCTCAATCCCTCTTGAAATCCAAAAACACATATCAAAGAAATGACGAGTACATACCTCAACCAATATTTTATTTCAGTTCCAAAGATTGAAACTATCAAGAGAATTGAGATTGGAGTTTATGGCTATTTGTTGGAGAGATTTATTTATGTTGTATATGCGTTCATGAGCAGAACAGAGGAAAAAAAAACCAGAATGAGAGGAAAAGAGAATGAGGGAGAGCTGAAAAAAATTGTACGTGAATAGGTTTCAATGGGAAAGAAAGTTGTCAACAAACTATTTGGGAAAGAAAGTTGTCTGACATCTATGCAATTGAATAGGTTTCAATGCAAATCAAAAAGGCATGTTGATGAGACTGTAAAAATGTATATTTTACAAGGCTTAAATTAATTATTTATGCTTTAGTTTCTCATTAAATCCTCTAATTAGTAGCATTTTTGTATTAATTAGTGTTTTTGTGTCTTAGTGTGTAAATATGTTTAAAAATGTATTTTTAGTATGTTTTTATGTTTAATAATATTTTTAGTAATTTTTAGAGTCATTTCGGTGTGTTAAATGTGTGTTTAGTTTGTAAATAGTTAAAACCGTAAAAGTAATGCGGTTATTTTATTTTGAGTTTTAGTGTGTTTGATAGTGTGTTTTAAGTTTGTAAATATGTCTTATTATATTTTTAGTAATTTCTAAAAATATTTGTAAGTCATAAGAATTATATCTGTGTCAAACCGTAAGAGACTAAAAATTTTAGGAGTTTTTATTTATTTTTGTGTGTTTTAATGTAAAATAAATATTTTTAATATTTTTGTAAATATTATGCTTGTAAAATAATTAATATTAGTGTGTTTGTGATTTTTAGATTTGAAATCTGGAGGAAAAATGGAGCAAAACGACACCAAAATGGATAAAACCGGATATCAAATGCATCAAAAAGATAAAGAAAATTTGAATTTAAATTAAATGGGACACGTGGTAATTTTTTGACCGTTGGATTGACTGCTAAATTAATCGTGACCGTTCGAGGAAGAGACGCGTGTAAATGCATCATCCGTTGCGTCAGCCAATGCTTCAGCCGAGTCTCGCAGTGCTGTCCACGTGTCGAAATCTGATTGGCGCGTGCACAACACTCCCCGACAAGTCTCACGTGCATTACAGGGAATCTTAGATAGCGTCGGATCTCGTGCAATCACCTCCACGTGTAGCTGTTTTTCAAGCCATCGATCTGATTACCAAGACTGATCAAACGGTCTTCAATATCAGTTCCGCTGGTCCCACCTGGGCCCTTTCTCGCACTTGCCTATTGACCGTTGGATCGCGAAATGAACGGTTTAGATTGCGCCTGTTATGTGCTACCGTGATATGCGATGCACTGGATTATAAACTCAAACTTGCACTCCGAAGACGCATAATAATAATAATAATAATAATAATAATAAAAAGTGACAAACAGTAATTTTTCAAGGCTATAAATAGCCATGCATCGCCCCTTGAACGACGTATCCCTTTAGGCCTTTGGCCCTCCTTCCTCTTCTTTTTCTTTCTGCTGAGTTAGACTCAACAATATCTCCTTATGTAATAAAATAATACTTAAATTAGTATAAATAGTCTGGTGAGGCAGAGAAATGATCTTATATGCATAGTATTCTGGTATGGATTTTATCTCTATATCTGTTTGGTAATGCTTATATTTTGTGGAATAAATTATATTTTTATGTTTTTAATAATTATTATTAATATTATTATTCTGTCTAATTCTTACATAAATTCAGTCATGTTTTCTTTATGTAATATAATTGTGTTGTATAATTAATATTAATAATGTTGAAGTCATTCTCGTTCATTAAGTTGAGTTTCTACTGCATTATAGACATAGACTGACATAGTAAATGCTTGGTAATTCTTAATTTATTGTAGACAGATGATGACATAGTGTATTCTTAAACCAATTAATAAGAAGAGGTGCTGCCGGGGTTAACGTAAAAATTTATTCCACTAAAATATATTGATTTTGATTTGTTATTATCTTTTCTATCCTATAATTATGTTAATTATAATTGAGTGACAGTTGTTATAATTTTCATAATTAGTGCACCAATAATTATTTTGCTAGTTTTTATAGGAAAATACTTACTGCATTATGGCTTGCTATATTGTCTTTTTAGGTTGACCTATATAATTAGTAAAGTGTGCTTGCAATTAATAAGATAAGATATAATAAATCAAATGCTTTAGATAATTATTAATTAGAGTTAAAATTCCATATTAGTTGCAAAACATACAAGGGATTCTCAAAATTTCACCATTTTAATTTTATGCTTTAAATTTTGAATAAAAAAAATCACAAAAATATTTCTTTCATTTTACACTTTGATTTGAAAAAGTGCTTGTCTTTTTGACCATTTATATTTATCAATCTCTCGAGTTACAAATTTTCATCTCTCTGTAGATACGACAACTTTTCTATACTACAATCTCTGTAGATACGACAACTTTTGACCGTTTATATTTCTTTCATTATACTACAAACGCCCGCCGTTTAAAGAGAAACATTTTGGAGCGTTACCACATGTCTTTAATTTTTTTTTTAACCTCACGTTTCAATTATCCATTCTTTCCTTTTTCTTTTTTTTTTTTTTATTTCCTTCCCACATTTCACGTCACCTATATAACCAATACATTAATATATAACATAACTTTCCTTTTTTTTTTTTTCTTTTTGAACGAATCAACCTTACATATATAAACATATTAATTCTTAAATTACATAATGATAAGTATATATAGAAATATTTATATTTAGTATATAACCTAATATATATATATATATATATATAAACCTATTAATACTTGTAAATTAACGTAAAAAATATACATATAAACGTATTAATATATATTTATATATATGACTATTTATATACTTATATATCTTATTCACATAATTAAACCATAATACAAATTTATCAAATCATCATAAACAAAAAGTCATTAATTTAACATGAATTTTATTCTAGCACCTCGAGTCTTTGTCACATTATCTTAAAACAAAAAAACTAAACTTAATATTATAGTTATTTACATATAATATTATTATATTACCATGTTTATTTTCTAACATCATATATTTTGGGACGTTACATCACATCACGTCACCGGCCATCAAAAAGGCTCTAGCAAGATTCTCTTCATTTATAGGCTCGAATAGTACTGATTCTTTAAGCAATGATTTCGCTTCCTGTGATATTTTTGTTTCTCTATTAAGCTCTTCTTCACAATAACAAACAAAAATGTAAAGAAGGTCCAAAAGCCTTGCACTGAGAGTAAATCTGAACAATCTGAAGTTTATTCAATCATTGTTGGAATTTGGTTCTCTAAGGTTGGTCATATCCTCTAAGGTTGGTTATATCCTGAGCCAATTTGGTTCTCTAAATCGCGCAGAAATGCTGATTTCGCAGGCTCATCTTTGCTGACTCCATAGCTGAAAGCAGCTGAAACTGAATCAAACCGTCTATGGCCATTACACATGCTCAAATCTGAACAGAGGTATTGTCGTTTTTGTGTTGTCTTTTTACCATATCTTGTCGTTTTCCTAGTTATTTTGTCATGTAACGTTGCTGTCGTTTATGTTTTTGTCTTCTTCTTCTTCTTATTTATATAAATGTCTTTTTGAATGGCGCTGATATTTTCATTTTTTTGTCGTGTTCTATATATTTCTCTTCTCCCAGGTTGTTGTCCTTTTACCCTCTCACTTTGCAAATTCATTCTCGTTCTATCTTGTCGCTCTCCAAGGAAATTGTCCTTTTAAATGTTGTTAAAAAATAAATAAATAAATTGCCACCTAAGATGCAAAGTACTCTTTTTGGTTCCCCTTACATAAGGAAAGAAAGGGAAAAAGTTCAAAATTTTTTTTTTTTTTATGCGTTAATTTCCACAAACTGTCATTTTCTCTATCTCCTCTCGTCAATTTCTGCTTTGCAAAATACTCCACATATTTTGTGAAGTTTTCTGCATCTCAAAATACTCCAGATATTTTTTTTAATAAGAATGCGTTAATTTTCCCAAGCTATTGTCCTTTTCTTTAACAAATCTCGTCAATTTCTGCATTTTCAAAGTACTCCACATATTTCATAAATTTTTTTAAGGTACATATTTTATGAAGTTTGTCACCTGGTACTAAATACTTTGTTGGTGATGATTGGCTCTTACAAGTCCAGGGCAGTGTCAGCCACTGACCTCCAAACGTGGAAAATATATGTCTAAAAATATTATATATATATATATATATAATGATTTTAAGACGAGTCATAATTGTAAAAGAGAGTATTCTACTCATGTTACGTGTATAACTCATTTCCAATAATAATAAAAAAAAGTATAGCTCATGAACTGGTCCTCTATGGGAGGCTGGGTTAATGGCCTTTGCAAATTGCCTTTATATAGGAAAGGGAAAAAACCAGATGAAAAGAGCTGCAATTTGAACCAATAGTTAAAACATAAAACACTGTTGTATTTCAAATTCTATAAAAAAAAAATATTGTAATAAAATCAGTTGGAAATATATTCTCAAATAAGCTTTGAAGTCTTCATTTGCTAACAGCACTTTGGTTGAACAAATCAAGATATATTTCCTTATAACAATAGAATCAACCCTTTAAACGGAGAAATCAACCAAAATTAAAGAGCTATAGAACCAATGTAGGAAGCATATAAAGAGATATATAGCCGAGGATAAAAGTCACTCACCCAAAAGTCTTCCCACTTGTAGAGCTTCTAAGACAATAGATTGATCAGTATTCAAATGCATAAAGAAGAGGTTCATATTCTATATACTGGTTTAGATCATGAGAGTTGTACTCTCCCATGAGCTCATTCTGTCACCCTGAATTCAGCATGCATCCCAGAGATGACCAGGAATTGTAATGGGCTTCCTTCTCTTTTTATGTTGTCTATGACTAAAAGAACAAGGTTATATATTCCTATTCATCAGTATTTTATTTGGATTTTTGTTATTTTCTGGTATGCCCTGAATTTTAACAGTCACTTCAGTACCAGTTATTTGAGAAATATTGAAAAAAGTATCTTATAGAGAAGATGTCATTTTAATATCTTGATTACTTTTATCCTTTTAATTAACAAGCCCTAAATTAATATCATTTTAGCGTTAGTAGATCTATTGGCTTTAAACTTTGAGCATTATTATAATTTGATCACTGAACTTTTAATTTTGTCAGATTAGTCCATGTACTTTTATTTCATTTGGCAGTTTTAGTCCAGAAAATTTATAAGAATAAATATATAATGTGCAAAATATTCTCCACTTTTGTTAGAATCAATTGAGAATTAGGAATTGTGCACCTTAAAGCATTTATTTCTGTTAAATTGTATGATAGGAAATGAATCACAAAATGCATCGCTATGGTCTTGATGCTAATGACTTTGGAATAGAAGAAGCAGAGATTGCCAAAATGGAGGCGAGCAACCTAGCAATTGGATTGCAACAACCACCATCAATTTTCAATGAAAGCATTAAATCCGAGTCAGCAGCAAAGACCATTACTTCAACTCCCTGGAATTACTTTGACAAATTACCGACAAGAGACGGGTATTTTAAAGGATATGCTGAACGTAACTTTGGTGAAAAGATTTTATCTACTAATGCATCAGATGGTTCGATAAGTACATGGTCATTTAATCTTGTTGTGGCCAGAGAATCTGTAGCCCAAAATGTAGTTTCAACTAACTTTTGCTGCAGTGTTTTCTCTCAAAAAGGTTGAATTTTGTAGTGTGTTCAATTTCAACTTGTTCCCTAAACAGTTTATTAATTAAGCTTTGTTTTGTTAAGTTTAAAATATGCGGAGTACTCATCGCAGAACTTGCAGGCAATGACATGGCTGCTGCAGCAGAATCCACAACCAATTTCACCGTAAACATATATACAATCGTGGGGTTAAGATTTGCATCTTTAAAACACGCAAGTCCCCGAGTGCGTCCAAACCAGAAGCTTATGTTCCTCAGCTTGTGGGGTTAGGGCCTGAGCTTGAACAGATGCAGACCTACAAGCTTTCTGAGGTGAAAAAGCTCTGCAAAGGGTTTGGGGACATTTTGTTCGAGAAGCTCGTTAAAGTTCCAAACAAGCTGGTTATGCAACATATCCGTGCATGTTATGAGACGTATTTGGACATGGATAATAAGTCTCTAGCTTGCATTATTGCTATAGATGGTCTGTTTCTTTTTGAGCTGCTTTGTGGCTATGGCATCAGCAGAGGTGATCTAGTCCAATGGAGTTCTTGCGTGAATTAGTTGAATCCGCTGGAAGGAGATTGGCCCAGGACACATCTCTTAGAGACGCAATAGTGCTTGAAAACCAAATCCCAATCCGTGCACTGAAAGTTTTGTTGATCATAGAAATAAGTTGGGAAATGCCAGAAGAGTCAAATCTTAAGGATGTTGTAAGTGAACATCTTCCACTGATGATGTTGGTTTTTGCAAAGCTGTCTCACCTTTGAGATTACCCCCTTTACAAGGCACTGAAGCATTCCCATTTGGTGCATCTTCTATACCATTTGGTCGCTCTCAATGCCTCTCTTGAGAAGAATTCAGAAGAACAGGGGGAGGAAAAGTTTATACAAGAAATGTCTGAGAAATTTGAGAATGAAATTTGCCCTCAGAAGGTTGAGGCATCAGGGTTATCTTATGGTTGAGGCATCAGAGTTATCTAATGATCTTGCGGTTGAGTCATTGAGTTCTTTTGATACGGTTTGCAAATCAGGCTTCCCAGGTATTGAACTACTACCAGTACAAATTGAGAAGCCCGTTAAGCTCATTCAAAGTTTGGTTCAACTACCATTGTCACAGTTTTGGGCTAATTTATCTTATACTTGAATGCTGCACCATTTGTAGAGGAAATCTTGATTCCTAAAGCCTCGGAACTTCACAAAGCTGAAATGAAATTCTGTCTTGCAGATCACATCACACTTATCAAGTTTCAATCAGACACTCCTTTCACCTTCCTGTTATCAAAATAGACATTAACTTGGAGGTTGTGCTTAGAAACTTAGTTGCATGCGAGTCCATGATCGAGTTGGAGATGGAGTCATTGATTCTTACCCGTTACATGGAATTAATGAGTGGTCTTATAAGGGGTTCTGAGGATGTTAGGGTTCTCAAAGGAGTTTTACAATCTGAGTCCATGAAAGACGATGATGTCGTGAAGGAATGCATAAGTCCATTCGCGTGACAAACACACCGGAATTGGACAGAGGGATTGCTGCGATTAACAATTACTAGAACGTTTTGTGGAAGATCTTAGTATGTAAGTTCATCAGGAAATGGCGATGGACTTCATGGACCTATTGCAAGGTACTTGCTGGTTTCTTGGTCTTGTTGCTCATGGCTATCCAAGCTTTTTGCTCCGTGTATGAATGCCGTTGGTTGTCCTTCAACGGCAGGAACTCTCAGGCACATCAGGGCTTTCAAGTACTTCCATTGAGGTCTCATAGTTAGTGTTATGACTATATGCTTTAGATGCTGATGTTAAACATTCGTATGGTCCATAATAAAAAAAAAAGAAGCAACACTCGAGTATTATTTTAGATTTATGATGAACCTTCTATGTGATTGCCTATTTGGAAAATTGGAGGTGTTCTAGTCCTAAGTCATGATATTAAAGTGTGTTAGTGTGTCAGTTCTTAATTACTATACCTTATAAACTCAAAATGGTTTATCTGCGTCAGTTTTTAAATAAATAGAGCCTGAGAAATTGCGGGAATTAAGATTATAGGGTAAAATTTCTTTAATTTATAACTTGCTCAGTTTCTTAACAAGAACGTTTAAACAATTTTATCACATTCCTTGGCAGGACATCTTTTTATTTTTATTTTTATTTTTGGCTTCATAGTGGGACTCCCTTTGGCTATTTTAGATTTAGATTGGACTAGGATGCTACCCTTTGAAGAATATGCTCTTTTTTTTGTCTCTCTCTCAATAATCTCAAACCAGAAGGGTGAAAGTTGGTGAGCAGGAGAGTACTAATGGCTCTCTGTCATTTTCCCTGGAATCTCTTGAGAAGTTTCTGTCCTCAAATGCAAACTGGGGAAAGTAAATGTCAGGTTAGAAACTACAAACTTTGTCATTAATAACTGAGCAATGCCACTTACAAATGACTTAATATCTTGTGTGGCAAAAGTTAATAGGTCTTTTATTAAACACCTTCCTGTGCACCTTCTTTTTTTTAATTAAAAAAAAACCCTTCCTCGGCTGTGTCTACTTGCATGTAACGTGTATTTATGGCATGTTTGACACATCGTATTATATTGTATTAGTGTTATACAATACATTGTTTGGTTTTACACCTTATTAACATGTTGTATTACATTATACAATGTTTGTTTACCACCGTATTGTATTGTATTAGTATTTAAACTTTAAATATAATAAATTTATGTCATGATTAAATTTTAGGTTCAAGTTCAAGGTCAGGATTCGAGACTGGGATTGGAGTTGAGATTTTAGACCAGGGTTTAAGTTCAAGGTCGGGGTTCGAGACTGGGATCAAAGTCGGGATTCGAGACCGGGGTCGAGGTCGGGGCCAGGATTTAAAACCGGGCTCGGGTTGAGATTTGGGACTGGTGTTAGAGTCGGTCTCGTCTCATTCTCTCTACATTTTCCTTCCTCATTCTCTCCATTTTTTTGAATTTTTTTATAGAAAACCTATTATCAATATAAAAATCAGAAATAAAAAATATTAGTCCATATGGTATTGCATCTATTAAAAGAAAATGCCATATATAATTTGCATTGATTTGGACAAAACGGAAATTAAAATAGAAATACCATAATTGAAAATAAGCCTCAAACACAAATCAAATACTAAATAACATAGATTCCTAACAAGGTGTCAAAACAAAATATTGTAGCATGTTAAATGTTTAAGTCATTAACCACCTAAATGTTCTCAAAAGTAGGTTAGTTTCACAAAACTAAACCACTCTATCATGGATGTCATATCTCCCTCATGATTCTCCTCACAAATGTCCAACGCAATGATGCATCAATCGACATAAATGTCGCCACGTATTGTGGTTTCTCTAAAATGTATGTCAAGACATCAAGTTGATCCTCATCCAAGAGTCCCATGTTCTTCAACTCCAAAGCAATGTCCTTTCCATCTCCATTTTCTTGAACAAGTCACTCACTAATTAGTCTCATTTGCTCAAATGATTGCTCAAACATTTTCTTGAATGAGGATGCAATTTCCAACATTCCGTCATCTGAGCATGATCTTTTCCTCCGATTAGACGATCTAGACAACGTTTGATTCACTGACCTTGTATCATCATTTTCTGTAGCATCATCAGCTTCTTGATCCATATGATCAATCATATCTGCTGGTGTTTCCTGTAATGACCGGAAAAATTCAAAAATTAATAAGTCTAATTAATTGAGTATTTTTCCATCATTACTAAGCCAAGTACTTGAGAAAGTACAAGTTGAGCATTATTAACACGCAAATTTGAAGGTTTTACTAGTCATAAGATTTTAGAAATAAATAATGTTGTGAATGCACAAATTTATGTGCTTTATTTATGAAACATGTAACAATGTAATGTTATGATGGTACATTAAAATAATTAAAAATAATTATTTAATGTGCTAAATTAAAAGTTTATGATTTATTGATTTTATGTACGAGCCAAAGAAGTGATTGTTATAAGAATCTCAATTAGAATGTTTAAATTGGGATTACTTGACAACAAGTGGAATTTCCAACTTACTATGATGATGTAAAAAATTCCTATATGATGTCAGTTCAGTAAAAGAAACCCAGATCAAAAGTGATCATGAGCTCCATACCATAAATTAAAAATGGTGAGCACCAAGTTCAAGTATGCAAGATTTATGACATGTTTTACTATAACTGATCTCGAAATTTATAGAGATCATAAAGTAAGATAAGAATTTTAAGCAAGTTATATGAATCATTGGAAATTCAAGAATTCCAATATTTTGAATGTGTATGGTTAATTATTATACACATTAATAATTACGTAAAGTTTATTATTATTATTGTAAAGACAATAATAATAATAACAATTGTCATAGTAATAGTAAAGAAGAAAAATGACGTTGATTGGGTCCACAAATGTTAATTTATTACTAAGTTGTGGAACCATAAATAGCTCTTTACGAGAAATAGTTCAAGTTATATCCGTAAAGCACAAAATTGTGCTAAGTTGGGAATTTTAAATTAAATTGACTTTTAGATAGTCAATTTAATTTACAAAACTTTTACAACATTACAACTGTTGTTTTCATAATGAAATTTGAAGTTTACAACATGAAAATTTCTAGTGAGAAATATGTGTTAATACATTTTAAAGTTTTAAAAAGTTAAAAATAAAAAAAAATACTTATATTGAGCAAAGTTTTAAATACATAATGTCTTTCTTAGAATTCATATACACATATATATGTATATATATGTGTATACAATTACAAAAAAATAGTTAATCATCGATTTTGAAGACAAATGTTTCAAAGTTTACGGTCTCAAAATTTAAATCACAAAATCCATATAGTATGGATAAATTTATGAAAATGATTTTTATATCAATATGAATATTTTAGTAACACAATAATACAACAAGAAAATTAGAAATCTATGTGATTATCTTTAGAGTGCAAGTAAGTTACAGTTTTTAAAGGTACAATTATGTTTACAGAAATTTAAAGTTACGGATCAAAATTTGATCTATCCAGTACTGCACGATTTGGACTGTGTGGACCACATGAGGGTCTATAAATACATGACAAAAAAAAAAAAATGGAGCCAATCAGATCAGCTCCCCTCTCTCTCTCTACTTTCTCTCTCCTCAAACCCAGTCCAAGAATCCGACCTCCATTGTCGACACCTCCGACACCATTTGAAAGATCTCGAGAAGCTGAGTCTGACGGTGTGCCGTGCCACCCACAACTCCGCCGGAGGAGGCCACACGCGCCGGCCAAAGCGGCGAAAAAAGCCCAATCTTTCCGACGTGATTTCTCCTCCGTCCGACCTCCGATTGACACGATCTTGGTGTCAACGAACTCAGATCGAAGAGACAAAGAGAATGACATCGATATTACAGTACAATTCTCACCGAAAAAGCCCGCTGGAGTTGCCCCGTCTCCACCGTCGTGCCACCACTCGATGCTGCCGTTCACAGTGGCGTTGAGGTACACCGCCGGCTCCATTCCGTTCAGAGGGCGACAGGGAGTAAAATGCCTCAACCAATTTCACGATCGGGCAGCCGTTCGTCAGAGTTCCATCTCAACCGTCGTGTGCCGCCGCGAGGAACACCGATCACGACGTCGCCTGCTGCCTCGCCCCAAATTGGATGAGGGGAAATGTCCAGGCCTGCACGAGGAAGCTTCCCAACACCTCAATTTTGGGGAAACACCGCGAGAAGGTGGAGAACTAAGATCCACCGTGGAGCGCCGCCGTGAGGAGGTGGAGCCACCGTTCCACGTCGTGTTGAGCAGCCCCACCTTAGGGGAAACACTCAGAAACATATGGGGATCAAAATGCCCAAGTTAATTTTAAGGTAGCTTCGCCGGAAGACCGAGATCGGAGTCTCGATTTTTGCCGCCGCCACCGAGCTTCGATCCACATGGTTAGAGAACGAATTGGGTAAAATTGACACCACCATTGGACTCAGAAGGGTCGACTTAGGGGGGGTAGGCTCGAGCCCAGCCACCAACGGAGCCCAACGGTGGCGGTCAACGGCGGTCAACCGTCGGTCAACGTTGGTCAACGGCCACTTTTGGTTTTTGTGATCCAGACCTCCGATCGACGATCCGAGACCGCCTCCCGACTCGTTTCGACGCTCTGAACGCGATGGTGATCTCCGTTCGAGCTAATTCCACTCCGGTGAAAATCATCCGGTACCGACTACACGTGGATCGAGGTAACTCAGACTGCAGTAACGGAGTCCAGAATGATGTTTTCAACAATAATAAATCTCCATGGATCATTCCTAGCTATCCACAGTGGTCCGAAGAGCACTGTTGAGGATGCAGCGTATACTGTGGATACAACGAGATGCAACTGGACCCGCACAGCTCGGAGTCCAGGTAAGTAGGAATCTCGCCTACAACATGAATAGTTTTAAAAATAAATTATTTTTAAATATTTTCATAAAATTTATGAAAATGCATGATCAGTGGTTTATTGCACTGTTATAAGTGATGATGTGATATGCTATGTTATGAAATGATGTGAAATGCTATGATGATGATGATGATGATGATGATTTGATTAATGTGTGATGTATGCAATATATAAATTATATTGTTTAATCACCTTCAAGTGAAGTATGATAATGATTTACGATTCATCTATGATTATGAGTTACGATTCATGAATTACAAAATTGTGATGTCATGTAGTGATAAGTCATACTGCATACACACAATAAGACAAGTGAAATTTATGAGACAAGTTAAGGGTGTCGTACCAACCTTCCGACCCACAGGGAGGCTCCATGTTAAAGAAATGAATGATCTTGGTGTCGTTGGGACCTCGCGAACCTTAACTTCCCAAGACTCGCGCGCAACCGGTACGATCACTCGGGCCCAAAGTAAGAAGATAATGTACAACTTAAATAATTAAGCATAAATCAAGTTGATAAGCAAGCATAAAATGCTCATGCATATTTTTATTAAAGTGATTTTTAATTATGTTTTGCGAGGTTAATTTCCTACTTGCTGAGCGAAAGCTCATTTAAGTATGTTCATGCTGTAGGTAAGAAAAATCTGTCAGCGACACTTGATGGACAGTGGTGAGCGGCGGACGAATGGTGAAGATGGGAATGGATACCGCTCACGCAATGTAATATTTCCGCATTAGTATTTTACGAATTTATGCATGTTTTATTTTACGAAATTTCGTATGCTTACACTTTACGAAAATTATGTCCATATGAATAAGTAAATAATTTACGTAATTATGTTTTAAAAACCGAGCTTGTGATTATGCAACCTTGGTTCAGAGGATTTCAAAGTTTAAAGATGTTGCAATAAATGATGCAACAAATGCACGAAATTTATAGGAAAGAAAATTATAAGTTTATTTGGAATTGCAAAGGATTATTGGAGTTTTACATTAAGTTAAGAAATGAAGTTATAGATATGTTTTTTTGAAGTTATTATGAAAGTCTTAAAGAAAAGCTTTAAGAAATTAGTAACTTAAGCTTAAAAGTTTAAGTTGTAAGAAATTATGTTTTGTTAAGTTTAAAAAGGTTAACTTTTAAGAGAATACAATGTTATTTTTAAGATGTTAAAATTATAAGTAAAATATATAAATAATTGCTAATAAAGTTTTAAAGAGCATTTAAATGAGATTTTATTTATTATTTAATTTAAAATTTTCTTGAGAATAGTTGTATTTAAATTGAGAAATGTCTTTAAAGTAATAGTTGCTAAATAATTACTCTTATGTTAAAAAGGAAAAGTTCAAGAAAATTACTATGGTTATGTTTCAAGAGATTAATGTTATGAATTATGTAAAGGATCATGCTTTTAGAAATTACAACTATGTTAAGACGTAATGCTTGTTATTACGCTATTATCACATTTGAGAATTTTATATCTTACGTTAGGTTTACGCAATGAAGTTTTGAGAAATGATTATTATATCTTTTAAGGTTATATGTTAAGAATTCTTTATCAAAAAGAATTCGTTTGTTATTAAGATTTGAAAAATAGTTATTATTTCCTCTAAGGTTTCATGTTAAGGATTCCTTAGTAAGAATCCATATATACATTTAAAAAAAAAATTTATCCTAAATTTCTCCCTTAATGGTAAGTAAGTTTAAGTTTATGATGATGTTTAAGTTAAGTGACGGCCACGTAAGTGCGGGTCGTTACATTTCCACTCCCCGACCAATTGCTCTATCTTTTCCAAAGATATTCGCCAACCTTTCATAAATTGGAAAACTCTTGTTCCTCTAGTCTTCTGCATCCTTTTGAGTCTATAAGATCGTTCTACCATTATGATCAACCATTATCACAACGATTACCACATTTGACGACAATATCCTCAAGTAAAGTTAATAAGGTGTCCTCTTCAAATTTAGTCCATGTCCATCTAGAATTTTCTTGCCACTTTGTAAATTGATTTGGCTGCTAGCCCCAATATCCATACCTGAATATGAAATAAAATACATATTCGGGTAAACCAATTCATTTGTATCAAGTTTAGTTCTTCAATATCATTTTCATTAGTGCTAGTTTCAAAGTGGCATGTGGTAACATTCTCCATTTGATGCCCATTACTGAATCAAACATCAAACAGTGCTAATTTAATCACAATTCACAAGCAGGAATATATGTAATCATGGCTACATTATAATTGATAATTTTTGGCATTCCTCACCAGCCCCTTAATTTAAGGAAAAGTTCATCATATCAAACAATCAATTGGGTTCTGGCTAGAATCTAAAAGTTGAAACCAATAACCCAATAACAACGATGCAAAAGTTCAAAGCTATCAAAATATGATAACAACTTCATAGATATGTATACTATTTTGTTTTTCCTCTCACTGTGTTTTGACAAAGTAACATTAATCCCCAAAGCATTCACTTTGCAATTATTTTACATAGTAGGCAAGAAACAATTGATTTTCTTCATAAAGGAGGACCGAACAAAAATGCAACTCTTTGCTGATCATGAAAACTTTGGTAGCATGCTCCTTATTGTGAAGAACTTAATAAGAAGTAAACAGAAACATGATCGAATCGCATCTACGCACACTCTTCAGGGGCTAAAAAAAGGGTAAACACAAAAATGATTTAATCGAATCTACAATCGCATGACACAAAGATGCCTTCATTCTAGAAGAAGTAAGACAGGTGGAATCAATAAACACTTCCACAGCTTAAAACACGAGATAATTTTGAATCCACTATAAACATCGGAGACAAGACCTAAGGATTTCGATTTTGAGCAACGTTTTCTAACAAGTTGACAAAAAAATCACAAAAATCACATTCAGTAACTAAAAACGAAAATTGCATTGCATGAGACAAGGACACCAGTTCCTAAAGACAAAATACCAATATATGAACAAAGTTGTAATCCTAGGAAAGTCTCTAGCTTTATGCACTCGTTAACCTAAGAGCAAGCATACGAAGCAAAAAAGAAAGCAAAAAGATTTCTAGTGTTTCAGCAAAAAGATTTCCCATTCAAAACACTTTCTTAAAGGTAGTTTTATTAATAGGTAATATAGTCATAAATTAATTTCAATAAATAGGAGTGTGTAAAAGGTAAAGTGAGGGGCTGTAACCCTTGGTGGCTTTAACACTACTAATTTCTATATTGTCAAATATATTACATAAAAGTGTTGCATGAAAACTTTGCAATTTTTTCTACGTGGATCTAATATGTTAGTGGAAGAGAAACCATCGGTAGAGCTACTGCATGTGTATGCCTAAAAGAACGATCTTTTCCCTCTTTAGTAGAATTTTTCCTCTCTAAAACTATCAATGGAGCTAATAAAAAAAGTCCCTCTAGCTGGTGCTCTTGAAAAATATGGTGTTTGGGCAGCAACAGAACCACTAAAATCTTCAATTAAATTATCCCTTCCCTAAATGAATGAATGACCATCAGACAATCCTTAATGAAATATCAGTCGTGATGATATACAAAAAATAAATTGGTAAACCAATAGGCAAGATATAAAAAGAAGAAAAAAGAAAATTGAGGAATTATATTGACCACTCAAATTTTCCCTCCCCATAATGGGTCCACAGCCAACAAGTATATGCTCCTCCATCAAAATGTCTGTTGTTCGATCAGGATTTTGTAAATTTTGAATATGAATGCAAGAGGAAGCTACAAATCTTATGCCATTCGTCAATGAATGATGATAGTATGATATAACATGCAATTATAAATATCATGAGTAATATCATCTTTATCTGTAATTGGATTGCCATCAATTGGCATTGTAGTTATGTATAAAATAGCTTGTAGAATGAAGGCAATAGCACAACTATTGTCCTTGAAACCCAATTCAAAATAAAATCTATCTATGTCAAACATCTTGATAAGATTGTTTAATATATTATAAAAAGGTCTTGCTTATAACTAATAGAGAGGAAATGTTTGAAAACGGTTCTTTAAACTATCCGTTTCACATTATCATCGAGGTTTCAACCGGAAAGAGTATTAAAGTATTGTCCCGTCTTGATTAACAAATAAAGACATGGATTAGTCAAAGATTATTTTGAGTAGATGATTGGGGTCAGAAGGAGAATTCATTAATACAGGTTCTCTCTCTAAATTTTGCCAATTTGTTAACGTCCATGCGGTTATGTTTGACATTTTAACAAACAACTTATATGCATCATTTAAATCAACATACCAAATTCTCAAATCACAAAACAACGAGGTCGAACTTTCACAAAACAAACAACCATCAAAATCAACCAGATCGCAATATCACATTCACTAAAAAAAACAAAAAAATTCAGAATTACCTTGATCGGATGAGCTTGATGGATGGTGGTCGAAGAGAAATTACGCTGGGACGGAGAGAAATAGAGAACGGCGGGAGAGGGAGGCGGTGAGAAAGCAATGATAGCGAGCAGAGGCAGAGACTTCAAGAAAGAGACTTCCCTGTTGAAATAATCTATGGAAGGAGTCAATCGGATGAGCCTGATGGAAGGTGGTCGGAGAGAAAGCTATGCCGAGACGGAGAGAAACAGAGAACGGCGGGAGAGAGAGGCGGCGAGGAAGGGACGAGAGTGAGGAGAGAGACTTCCCCTGTTGAGAGAGAATATGGAAGAGTCTATAAGTCAAATATGGGAGGGAAATGGGAGAGAAACAAAGCCGGTATAAATTGTTTTGACTAATAGGGTGTAACACCCACCTATTTTTGTGTAACGGACCACGTTAAGTTAGTAACGATGTTAAGGAATTTTATTAATAAATTATGTTATAAGTTATGAAATATGCTTTAAATGTTACTAACTCTTTATGTCAAGTTTTATGACAGGTGATGACGGCTTGGAATCGTTGTGCTCGAGTGTTCATGATTATTTTAATGTATGCTTAATTATGATGCATGATGAATTGAATGTTTTAATGTATGGCATTTAAGGACAATTCGGCAGGCCGAACTTTTAAGATCGGCAGGCCGAAGAAATCCATCGGCAGGCCGAACTTGGTGGAACCGGCAGGCCGAAGGGGAAAATCGGCAGAGCGAACACGGCTGACGAGCAGTCAGCAGAAATCTCTCCAACATTATGGCTGAGATAATTATGTTAAATGAGTGATTTATTGTGATTAATTGGCACAATAATAGAATGTTTTATCAGTTAAGAAAAATAAAAAGGTTTGACTTTGCATTGATTTGTGTTATTTTAAATGGTTTCCTATTTTAAGAGGGCAAAATATGGTAAGATGTGATGATGTGTTTGATTTTCTTTTTCTTCTCTCCTTCCTTCACGCTTTGGGTTGTCAAACAGTCAGAATTTCTGACTTAATGAAGGGCAATGAATGTTCATTATACTTGTTACGTTAAAATTTTTAACGACTCTTTTCCTCACACGTTATTTTCTCCTCTCATTCACTATCTGAGACATTTTTTTTCTCATTCTTATTCTTCCTTTTCTCTTCTCCACAAATTCTGTCTCCATCTCTCTTAAAAATTCTCTACAAGTATTGAAAGAAAAATTTCTATTTCGTTGGTTAAATTCAAGGATTTTGAAGAAATTTTAAGGTAAGAACTCAGTTTTTCTTTGTGTTTTGAAAGCATTCTCCTCTTCAGTTCATTTACAATATCTTTCTTTAGGTATTATGTTTGTTTTGAATTTTTTAATATGATATGCATGTATGTGTTATGAGATGCTTTCCTAAGTTTCAAGTTGTTTCAACGTTTCTATGATAAAATATGAATTTTCTATCTTCTACCCCTCACAGTAAAATTTTACTGTTTAATCTTGATGCATGAAAAATGTAATGTTATTCAAGGGGTAAATATGATGTTTTTCATGATAGTCGTCAAGAATGTGCATGTGAAAGGTATGATGAATGTATTTTATGCTATGAAATTTTTATGAGATACATTAAGAAAACTATTTTAATAAATGTTATTTTTGGATTTTGTTTATGAAATGTTATGTATGTTTAAATGATTTTATGATAATGAAATAATTGTATGCATGATAATATGGTGTTTGTATGAATTTTTTTAAAATTAATATATATATATTTTAATTGTTCGAAAACGTTTTATTTAAAAGATAATTATGTTCAAAATGTATGGTTTGTATTTATATGCTTAAGGTAATTTTTATGATTTAAGAAAAATCATAATAACATGTTTATGTGATGACAATTTTTATGGTTATGAATAATGTTTATATGTGATGATAATGTTATGTTTTCACAATAATGATTATGAGTTATGTTTATTATATGAGATGAATGTATATATGAATGATATATGAAAGAATGATATATGAATGAATGTTTTATGATAAGTGTTAATTTTATTGTATTTTTAATGGATAAATGACATGAACAATTAAAGAAGCGAGCACATCGAGACTGCGGCGTCATCACCAAAAGTATTTTAAGGTTAAGTAAGCTAGCGTTAAGGTAAGTACATTCTCACCTGCAACATAACACGTTTTACAAGGATTTGATGATATGTTCACAATGATGTTCATGATGATTTTATGGTTATTTTCCTTAAAGGATTTCTTATGAAAGATTATCATGATTTAAAGTTATGCATGTATGATGATGACATGTTTCAAAGTATGAAAATTATGTATATATGTATCACCAAAAGTATTTTAAGGTTAAGTAAGCTAGCGTTAAGGTAAGTACATTCTCACCTGCAACATAACACGTTTTACAAGGATTTGATGATATGTTCACAATGATGTTCATGATGATTTTATGGTTATTTTCCTTAAAGGATTTCTTATGAAAGATTATCATGATTTAAAGTTATGCATGTATGATGATGACATGTTTCAAAGTATGAAAATTATGTATATATGTATCACCTAATAAGTGTTGCACACCCAATGTTATGAAATGATATGTTATAATGTCATGTTTGGTTTGGGATTAGCTACCCTTCTCCTCTCATAATGGCGCGCCTACAATGATATTCATGGTGCAACACTTGGGCCCTTAAGATAAAAATAGAATAAGTTTTAAAATGGTCAACGTAATGAAAGATATGTTTCTATGAAATTGTGCTTAAGGCACTTTTATGATATGATGACAATGATGATGATGATGTTTATGTAATGTTTTAAATTGTGAGAATTATATGTACTTACTAAGCATTAGCTTAATCAAGTTTTATGTCATGTTGCAGATAAGGGTAAGAAAATCATGGAATAGGTGGAGGACATGGAAGGCGTGTGAGCACTAAGCACGATGAATAGTAACCGAAAGCACGCCAAGAAGAACGTTTTTATGTTTTAATCAAGTTATATATTTTGAATATTATTTTTATGTTAAGTTTTAAGAATACTTAAACTATGGTTTTATAAGTTATTTTTATCATTTTAATGAATTTTGATCTTTCACATTCTTATGAAAGTTGGTTTGTTTTAAAAATTAAGTTTTCTCAAAGATTTGGCTCGGTCGGGCTTTCGAACATCCTTGGTCGGCCTGCCGAAGTCTGAAAGTTCGGCCTGCCGATCATGTTTTTGGCCTGTCGAACGTTGATAAGTTTTTAGGTTTGAATTGCAAAGCCTCTGCCGGCCTACCGGTTGAGGGAACTCCGGCCTGTCGAAGTCCCAAGTTCGGCCTACCGAACTGTGGGAGTAAATGACTTTTATATGATGTGATGATCAAGGAGATTTGATGTGATGTTTTTATAAGTTCTGATTTTACAACTTGGTATATCTATTTTATTAAATAAATTATGATATGAAATGAGTTAAGCAATGTTATTTTTTAACAATGTTAAGTTAAAAAAAAAATGTGTATGAATGGATCCTGGTTAAGTATGTTATATTTACAATTTAAAACATTATATAAGTTTTGTACTTATGTTTATGATTAAAGTTTAAGCAAGTACGAATGTATGAATATAACGCTATCTGTGATGTCCGAGCTAAGGGGCGTTACATATGGTGTTTGGAAGGGTGGTGAGAATCAGTGGTGGGAACCACTTTTACTGTAGTATGTGAGAGTTTTATACTGTAGCTTTTTTTTTATTATTGTTACTGTAACATGTGAGAGCTTTACACTGTTCATAACCGAGTTTGTGGTAGAAACTGAGTGGTGAAAATCACTGCCAAACACCCCCTAAATAATGCAATACAACCTAATACGTGCTTATTTTTGTGTATTATATAATACACGATGTATTATATTAAATTGATATTTTGTATTATTTTATATAATATGTTGTTAATATCAAACATTGTATTACTTTAAAATAATATAATATAAAATTTTAATACGGTGTATCAAATAAGCCGTTAAAAAATACCCAATTCTATTTTAAAGGAATATAGATAATTCTGACTTTAAACTCCCTTTTCAGTAGAATCTTAGAAAGGAAACAAAAAGAAAAAAAAAAAGGAAACAAATTTTAAAAAATACCCAATTCTATTTACCATTTAATAATCCCTCTATCTTCTTCCTTAAGTGTTAGCACTACAATATCTTCTTCCTTAAATGTTAGCACTACAATCTCTTTAAAATCACTAAAATCTATATTTTAATTACCTTACATTCTTTAGAAACTCAGGCAAACACACATGGCCGGAGAAACAAAAAATTTTGTCAAGACAATCACTGCCATCTTCAACAAAGATGACATAGATGTTCCTATTAGCATCTTTAAAGTCCCCACCTCTATAATTTCAACCAAACCAGAAGCTTATGTCCCTCAACTACTAGGCTTAGGACCTGTCCATCACTCGAGACTTGAGCTTCAACACATGCAGATGTACAAGGTTATGGAGGCCAAAAGGATTCACAAGGGATTCCAAGGCGACATCGAGTTTGAGAAACTCATCAAGTTTCTTGGGGAGATAGTGGCCCCATCTGTTCGTGCCTCGTATAACATCTATTTAGAAATGGAAGATGATGTTTTGGCATGTGTAATGGCTGTTGATGGGTTGTTTCTGTTTGGTTTGCTTTGCTGCTACGGAATCAGCAAGGAAGCTCTGGCCAATTCAAGCTCTCTTTGTCACTTAGTTGACTCTCCCTGGAAGAGATTGGCAGAGGAAACTGCCGTTCAAGAAGCCATGATGCTTGAGAATCAAATTCATATGTTTGTTCTGAAAGTTATCTTGACCGCAGAATGCTCGCATATTTCACAACAAGAGGAAATTGTAAGTGATCTTTTCCCAAAAATCATGTTGGGATTTTGTGAATTTTTCTCACCATTGAAAACAGTGGAGAATTATCCTCTCTACAAGGCCTTAGAGCATGCCCATTTGTTGGATCTTCTCTACCATTTGGTCACTCTCAGTCACTCACCAGAATGGAATGCTGAGGAAGAAGAGGAGGTGTTGATGTCACTAGAAGAATTGTATGAGAAAGTGAGGTCTGCAGATCTGGTTCCAGTAAAATATCCAGCGTCAATGTCCATGAAAACCGCATCACTTGGTGGCCACATTATTGACTTAATAACGGAGATAGCACCACCAGAACTCCAAAAACCCATTGAGCTTGTGCAAGGTTTACTCGAACTACCATGGTCAGACCTCGGGTCAAGTGTATTCTCTGCAGCAAGAGAAGAAGAGCCTGCAAAGGAAATTTTGTTTCCAAGAGCGTCGGAACTGAATAAAGCTGGAGTGAAGTTCTCTATTGCTGATCATATCACAACCATCAGGTTTGATCCAAACACACTCTCCTTTCACCTTCCATTCATAAGACTAAATGTCAACTCTGAGGTTATAATTCAAAACTTGGTTGCATATGAGGTCATGATCAAGTCTGAGAAGGAATCCTTGATTCTAAATTGGTATGTTGCATTGATGAATGGGCTTATAGAGACTGCTGAGGATGTTAAAGTGCTTAAAGATCAGGGAATTATCTCAAAACACGAGTCCATCAATGACCAACAAGTCGCAAAGATTTTCAGTGGCATGAACAAGTTAGTAGAGCTAACAAACACCCCAGATTTAGACATGACCATTGAAGGGGTTAATAACTACTACAATGGTTTGTGGAAAGTGTCGGTGTGTAAATTCATGAGCAATTGGCGGAAGACTGCAAAGAGATGGAGCAAAGTTTTTGCTGTTCTTCTCATATTGTTGCTAATGGGTATCCAAACCTTTTGCTCTGTGTTCGAGTGTTCTCGTTTTTCTTTGAAGATCAGCAACACCTCTCAAGCTCAACAGGACTTGCAACTACCTTCCTTAAGGGCTTATATGTAGCTTTATATTATAAACTTTCAGTGATATTATACATGTTAATGTCCTTTTCGGAAAGTAAACATGATTAATCTTAGATGCCAAAACTTAGCATGAATATGATATGTATTGTTAACATGCGCAAATAACCGTGAAAGGAAATTACTTGAAAGGCCTGTCATCAAAGAAATTTTGATGAATTTGTTTTTATTATTTTAATCCTGCAATGCTTAATCTGTGTTAAATTGTTAGCTTTTGCATACTAATGCCATTTAGATCCACTTGCTTACAATCTCACACCGGCACACATATACGAAAAGGTGTACATAGAGTCCATACAAGAGATATTCTTCTGCTCTTTCTTTCTCAAAATTTCAGTTTTAAGGTAGAAAATTCAAGTACTTGAAAGGTATGGACACGCCGAAGCAAATGCTAAGGGAGCAAAAAATTGACAATCCTGAGCTTCTTGAGATTCAGATTCAAAAACTCCAACTTGATTTTGATATAGCTTTTCAGAATTCTTATCACTGTTTTCATTTGAGAATTTCATATTGCCCTTTGCATTCACTAGCTCAACAGGTGTTTTAACTTGTTTTGGTAGGATTACATCACATCACCAACCATCTAAAAGGCTCTAGAAAGAATGTTGTCTTCTTTTAATGGCTCTAGTACTAATTCTATTGGCAATTATGTCATAATAGAATCTCAGATAAAAAGAGTTTATTCATAATAACATATGCTTCTAATCGATCATTGTTAAAATTTTAGTTTGCAAGAATCATATATTCTCTTAGACTGCTCATATCCTGAGCCAATTTCCGTCCACCGCAATCGATTAAATCGCACAGAAACACTGATTTGCCTAGCTCATCTCTGCTGACACCATAACAGAAAAAAAGCTGAAACAGACGGAAACAAAACGTCTATATATAGCCAACTATACAGGACAAAACCTCGTCGTCCATGTCCAAATAATACATGGTGTAACAAGCTTGTGAAGATGCCGAATAAGATGATCAAATTCAATGCATTGGAAGCCTTTCATGAATCCTTTTGTCCTCGCTGAGCTTGCACCCCTGCATCCGAAAGCTGGACACAGGTTGTCGTTTATTTTCGTTGTTTTGGATTTTTTTTAAATTGTTGTCGTATTTCCATTCCTTGTCGTTTTTCAAGTTATTGTCTCTTGCAGCGTCGCTGTCATTTATTTCTGTGTCTTTTTACGCTGATGCTGTTTTCCATTATCCTCCTTTTTTGTCGTTTCGCTAAATCTTCTCCCAGGTTGTTGTCGTTTTTACCCTGTCACTCTGCAAGTCCATTTGTCGCTCTGCAAGTAATTCGTCGTCGTAGGCCTTTTTATTGTTGATGTCGTTTTTACCCTGTGCTTTGCTTACTAGTTTTGTTGTCGTAATACCATCATTTTTCAAGTTTGTTGTCGTTTTTCAATTCTAATAGATCTTTTATTTTTCAGAAGCATATTTTGTAAACAATTTAAAGTGCCCACACACCTTTGGTTCTCGGTGGGAGATATTGTCTGAAATGCTTGTTGGGTGTAAAAAAAAAAAATTAAAAATTAAAAAGAAGACTTCGCCTTAATCGCTACAAAAGGTGTTTCCGTTTTCTACATGTTAATTATTAATAATGGCATTATAAGTGTGTGTGTCCATATTTCCAAAAATTTTTCACGCCTATTGTATTATTTTTTTAATGTTTCTTCCACTGCGTACTTCTATACTGCTTTTTCATCAACAAAGTATAATACCAAGATATATTCATCGTTTTCAACACTCTAAAAAATATTAAATAAAGAAAAAAATCTAATTTATGAGAGGGCCAATCATTGATTCTTTCATTTTCTCATCCTTCTCACAAATGATTATAAAGAAAGCCCCTTTTGTCATTGTTTTAAGAATTTTTTATATATTTTTTGAGGTAAAAGTTTTAAAATACTTTCAACATAATTTTTTAAAAATTTTTATTTTTCAAAACAAAACTATTTTCTCCTGTTTTAAAAATACTACCAAAGATGCGAGCATTTTCATGACATTATTTCCTTTTATTGTTATTTTCAAGGAAAAAAAATTAGAATTCTCTTTATCAAAATATACGAATTCTATTACAAGCTTTGAAAATCTTTAATTTATACTCTACGACTAAAATTCATCCTCCAATTGTTCCCTTTAACAAGGTTTGAACAAAATTACGATAATTTTTTCTCCTAAGATTTTTTTCTCTTGAGTTGTGTTTAGGGAAAAAAAATTTGTCCAAAAATCAATGTCCATTGCCATGGGTTGTCAAAAAACTAACAACCCATGCCTCGATTGTCCAAAAAGGGTCGTAAAATGTTTGGGCATGTTTGGTTAGCATTTCAATATTAATATTTTAAATTTAAATTTTCAGTACTAGAGCATCCAAACGTCACTTCTCGTTAGGGCATCACTTTTTTTTAATAATACGGATACTATGTTCACATATCTTTTTCTTTCTCCACCAAAACTTGTCGAAAAGTTGGCATAGTACTCTCATGAAGTAATTGACAGGACAAATAAAAATGGTTCAAAAGATATTAAAAGAAAAAGTTGCTTCAGAAACAATTACAATGACTAGTACTGATTTATATCAAAATTATACAAATACTTTTAGACACAAAATTCTTACCGTGACACTCTGTCTGACAGATTTTTATACACTTTAAAGTATAAAAATAATTATTTCATTTTCTAGCATAATATAGAAAGTATATAACCTTATAAATCATTTAAATGTAGTTTAAAACATAAAAAATATACGTCTAAAAATTACTTCGAAAGCGTCGTATAAATTTTTTTGGGTCTAGTGCCAGAGGTGTGCGTGTAAAGTTGATCAAGTTAGGAAGTTTCCTTATAATTTTTTCTTATTAATATCCCGGAAAATTCGGGGTAATGCAGCAATCTCTGAGAAGGTTCATACAGGTATAAGGCAAGGTAATATTCCCCCTTGAGCCGAAAGTTTCTAAAGAATGCTTGATGGTTAAGAAAATGCCGTGGCACTTGTCACGAAATGATTGGCCAATGAAGAGTGTTTTTTCTTTGGTGGACCCAATGCTGAGTGTTAGTTTAATTAAAAGAGCATTGTTATATATTCTAACTAAAAAGTATATTAAATATGTAGGAAAAGCTGTATTATATGTAATTACAAAAATCTTCTTTACAACCCTTGTATCACTGTGTCTTCAAAATTTTAAAATGCAACCTTTATTCTTCCAGACCATAAAATATTAACCAAAAAAAAACTTTTTGTTGGAACTTTTTATAAAAGTTAATACATAATTAAGATTTAGTACTTTATAAAGGAGTATTTTTTTTAACTTTATTATGTCTAGAGTTAATTTTAATTTAAAAAAATGATATAAGTTAAAATTTTAATTGTTAAAAATATAAAATGAAAATCGTCTAAAAATTTTTTGAAGCAAATAATCTTTACTTTACTTTTATTTGACTGTATTAAGCTAAGGTAACATTCTAATAGTTTACTAAATTGTTTAATTATCTTCTTATTTATGAATATTATGTTATTTATGTTAAAAATTATAATTTAATGAGTTTTTTATTAATATTTTAAAAATCAGAAAAACAATAGTTACGTTTTAAAGTCAAAAGGAGAAAAAATGTTACATGTTATAAATGTTATAAGGGTTATAGTTTGGGTATTTTTATAATTAATCCTTTATTATTAGATCGAAACAAACAATTACACTCTGTCTTTATGTTAGAATTTTATTATTTATAAATTGGTTGTCATCTTTTATTCTAGATCTCTCCGCTTGACTCTGCTTTTCTTTTGCCTTTTGCTCTTTGCTCTTTTTGGCTCCTGATTTCATATCAGAAAAACAGAAAAACAAAAAGAGAGAGTTGAAGTGTGGGATTTGGATTACATCGAGTGAAGTCCGTAGACCTGGTGTTCTGATGGCCTTGAAGCATTACAGATTGTTCCTTCTTCTCTGTTTAACCTTGTTTTCTCTTCTTTGCAAGGTATTTGTTTACAGAGAATAGAGATGGGAGTAGTGTTGTCGTCAAGAGGCAGTAGTCTAATCTAGATTCCCGGTTGGCTCTTTTTTTTATCCTGCATAGAACACCTCTCCTTTTATCTTTTATCTTTTTTCTTTCTTTCTTTTTTTTTTTTTTTTTTTTTTTTTCATTATCTATAGTTGTTTGTTTTTCCTTGTCTAAGGAGCTCTGATCAGTTTTTTTTTTCAACCAAAAAAAAAAAAATAAACAAAAAAATTTTAAGAAAGAAGTTGATAAGTAATTATTGGAACAATAGTGAAAGTATGTATAGTAAAGTGAATGGCAATTATTTCTCGCACACAGCGATCTTGTCAAATTATGGGACACCTCCAACGTCAACCCAAGAACAATCCTCAGAGATCGTACGCATTGACGGCAGCTTCAACGACAACTTCAACTAATCTGGTACCAAGAAAGATAAAATTTACGACGTGTTCTCGAGTTTCAGAGGCGAAGACACCCGCAGAGGCTTCACGGGTCACCTCTGCAGAGCCTTGGAGAATGCTGGATTCAACACCTTCATGGACGATCCTCAAATTCCAAAAGGCAATGATTTTTCGAGACAGCTTGTGAAAGCCATCCAAGGCTCTAGGATGTCTCTCATTGTTTTCTCCAGCGGATACGCAGATTCCACGTGGTGCCTAGAAGAGCTAGTCCATATCATGAAGTGCTGGAAAACTCTGCAACAATTGGTTGTGCCTATATTCTACGACGTTGAGCCTTCAGATGTCAGAAGACAGAAAGGCACTATTGCTGAAGCGTTTAAGAACCACGAAGAGGGGTTCAGATCGGATAAGATACGCCGGTGGAGGACAGCTCTTACAGAAGCTGCA